>CM055116.1:779602970-781081957 GCA_029206835.1 Rana muscosa | reverse complement strand
GCAAGCCTTGGTGATAAAGCATCAGTGGAGGTATCTTTCCCCCATAAACACTCGACCATTTTTAATGACGAGAATTATTTTTTTTTTTTTTAAATGGTCATTAAAAATGATCGTGTGTGGACTTTCCAGCATTTTTCCCGATGAGAAAAACGCAGAGAATCCCGACGAGAAAAATTGGAACATGCTCTAATTTTTCACGTCGTTTTTTACATCGTCGTTTTTCTCATGAAAAACGGCCGTGTGGGCTTTAACAATGTGAAAAAAAATGCGCATGCTCAGAATCAAGTATGAGACTGGAGCGCTCGTTCTGGTAAAACTAGCGTTCGTAATGGAGATGGCACATTCGTCACGCTGTAACAGACTGAAAAGCACGAGGCTGAAAAGCGCGAATCGTCGCTCAATAAACTTTTCTAACATGAAGGGTGGCGCCATCTGAATGGAACTTCCCCTTTTATAGTGCCGTCGTACGTCACCGCGCTTTACTCGAAACATTTTTTTCCACGGTAGTGTGTAGGCAAGGCAGGCTTGAGAGAAAACATGAAAAATCACGTCAAGAAAAATGCCGGTTTTTTTTCAATGACATTAAAAACGGTCGTGTGTACGCGGCATTACAGGAGAGAATTTACCTTCCTAGGGGTAGATTTCCTCTCACGTCCTGTTTGTCTCCCTCCGTTTGTAAGCAGGAATTGTTTGTAAGTTGGATGTTTCTTACACCGCCTGTAATGATATGTAGATAATGTATGTAACTGTTGGAAACATTTATTTGTTACATGTACATGTATATCGGTGACAATTTACACCGAGCTTTACATATGTATTGTGCATTTACATCAGTCCCTGCCCTCAAGAAGCTTACAATCTAAATTCCTTAACTTGCATTCACACACATACTAGGGCCAATTTAGACATGAGCTTACCAGTATATCTTTGGAGTGTTGGAGGAAACCTGAGTACGTGGAGAAAACCCACGCAGGCACAGGGAGAACTTGGGAAGTATTATGGCTGTTCTAAACAAGAATGTGTACTTAACCCATACAATTTTTGTGTGACTTAAACTTAACCTACAGGAGGCTACCTAGTAGCACTATTTGTAGCTCTGTGGTCTTGGGTCAATTCCTAGCAGTACCCTGTGTTCTTGAGCGTTGTGCCTTTTTTGTGAGTGCAGTCCATTTTCCTCCATAGCTCATAAAGATGCTGGTAGATAAAAAGGCTTTTACCTAAATCGGTCAAAGCGAGTGTTCACCTTTTTAATATGCACCTTCGATTTCGAAACTCCACCAGGGCAGGGCTGTTGGGAATGATTTAGGTCTTTAAAGCAGTTGCAGCACAGAGCATAGAAGCAACAAACCCATAATTATTTCTCCTAGTAAAACATACCACTACAGTGTGGGATTATATTTTGGAGGCTTGAATCAAATCCCTCCTCTTAGTGGTCGTTCGGTAGAGGTGTATGTTGCCAGACACATCTTGAAGACATGCTGTTATTCCATCTCCAGACGATTAATTAACTCCAGATACTTCAAATCATTGGGGGCAAGAATAAGAGAGTTGTGCTGCTGTCACTGTTTCTCATTTCATTCAAAAGACCACAGCATGGACTTTTGCCAGGAATACTTTTTTTTTTTTTTTTTTAAATGCTTTAGACATAATGGTTGGGTGAATGTGCCTGTCGTTCTGTGATTGCACTTGACCTAATAAGTTGCCCTGCTCGGGCCCACTGGTGCTGCTGTTTGCTGGCCAGAAACCTTTCCTTTCAGGGAAAGGGTTAAAGGAAACCAGATGGCAGATCCTATTAAAAAGCAGTGGTCACTTTTTGTCAACAAACAGGTCATGGAGGGAAAGTACACGCAACATTTATACAGATGTTTTATTTTTTATTGCTCTCCTTCATTTACTGGGTGGCATTTCCTTTAGTGTTAACAGCGTAGGTTAACTGCACCCAGACGTGCAGGGGATGTTTGCCAGGTCTTTTTTTTTTTTTTTCCCCTCCTGCTTTGCTTTTGTTTCTGCAAAATGTTCCTCCAGCTTGGTCGTTCCTCCCAGAACCCCCCTCACCCAGCCGTAGACATTTGTTGAGCACGCTGGTCCATCAGGAGGGGCTCGGATTCAAGCATTGAGCTGGGTTGCTAGTGTAATTAGAAGGGGGGAAAAAAAGGAAAGAAAAGAGAACTGTTTTTGTTAGATGGGGAGTCATATTTCTTTGGAATGCAGCAACTGTTTATCCATCGCCATTCCGTTCACTTCAAGTATAATTAAAAAGCAGAGATGTTTATCATTTTTTTTTGTTTAAAGAAAACAAATCAACATCATATGGCGCTCGCCCTCTTTTTATTTCTAAATGTGATCACTTAAAGTGGAAATCGGAATTGGTGTATCTGCAAATGTGTTTATACAAATACAGATGGGAGCCTATACAATTATGTAACCTAAAGGAAACTGCTCTGTCTGAACAAGGGGCCCCCTCTCAGAAATGTTGGTGCTTGTATAGTGTTCAGGAACATTAAACCTAAGTAATGCTCATAAGTTCCACAATGGGAGTCAGTCGTGTCTATTACATTGCTCGCTGGTGATAGACATTAAATGGATATAGTTAGTAGACAATCTGAAAAGCAGAAGAAAAGGAAATTGCCTGTGTTGCCCATAGCAACTAGTTTAGAAGAGATGTCCATATGTTTTACGGGCAGTTTACACCAGAATGCAGTGTGGGAAACCCGCATTTCGTGCACATTTCCCACACCGTGTTCAAAATGCACTGTAGTTGCGATCTGCAGCGATGTCAATGATAAAGGAGAAGTACAACCAAAGCTTGTTTGGCTGTACTTCTCCTGTGGATCACAGGATGGCAGTTTGTTCTGCACTCCTGTAACCAGAATTAAGCCAACAGCGAGTTGAAGCCCGCTGATGTCACAGAGCTGGTCCAGGCCGGGGAAAATCGCGACCATACGGTGGGGAACCACCCAGGAGCCTGAATTGGCACATGGCTCAGCCGCTCTTACACCGTCAGAGCTAAGCGCTACAGTGAGCACTGATTGGGGGGGGGGGCAGAGCATGTCTGATCGCTCAGTTCTCAGCCTTAGAGCCGGCGTGGGACAAATGCAGCATTAGATCCATGCTGCATCCACCTAGGCAAGTATGATTTCTAAAAATCCCATACTTCTCCAAGTTGAACCCCAAATTCTGGTTTCAAATGCGGTGCATTTCACTGCAACCGCTGTGCTTCACACTTCTGTTTTTGTGCAATTGGGTGCAGGCAGTTTCCAAACGTTTTCAAAATGAATTGGCTGAAATCGCACCACACAGAACTGCATGTGAATCTCACAGGAATGCACATCATGTTCCTCTGCGATTCCTGATGTGAACCGACTATTAAAGTGGTTGTAAACCCACTTTTTTTTTTTTTTTTTTTTTTTTACAACCTTTAAAAGAAAGGCATAATGAGCTATTATGACTAGCATAATAGCTCATTATGTTCCACTTACCTTAGATCGGGGGCCCCCGAAGCCGTCCTCGTCCCTCTGTTCAGCCGCAGACATCACTGCGGCGATAGCCGGAATGTTACTTCCGGGTATCGCCGCACCAGCCAATCACAGCGCCGCTCCGGCGCTGTGTTTGGCCGGAGCGGCGAAGACGTCACTCTGCGCATGCGCGCGGGAGGCGTCCCACTCGGCTACACCCAGCGATTGCTGGGAAGTAGCCGAGTTTGTGAATGGGATTAACCCCATGAATGCGCCGTTGTCTACGGCGCGCATAGCGCCGTAGACAGCGGCGCTTGTCATTTTAGTAAATATCTCCTAAACCGTGTAGGTTTAGGAGATCTTTCTTGCACCTACAGGTAAGCCTTAATCTAGGCTTACCTGTAGGTGCAAGTTGAAAAAGTGGGTTTACAACCACTTTAAAGGGTATCAGAAGCTAGACAATTTCATATATTTCAGCTTGCCAGTCCTTGGATGTTGTCGCTACATTCGTTTTCTTTTTTCAGGCTTTTTTCTTTTACCTTGCAGATAATGCACTTCCTGCCCAGGAGTGATAACACAGGTGCCAACATCAGCAGACATTTTCTCTAATTGCTAAAAATGCACTCTGTCTGACCTGAATGCAGGCACTACATCCAAGTACTGGTTATCTGCAACATATTATGTTTTTTCATAGGTTTAGATCGACTTTAAAAGATGTGGAGGAGAGGGGGAGAGCCCATGGTTTGTGTACCAATCAGATTCCTGCTCTTATTTTCAAAGACTAAGTCCACCTGTTACTAAATAAATGAATAAACATCATATATTTAGGCGGCACAGTGGTGTAGTGGGTAGCACTCGCCTACCAGTTAAAAGAGTCGCTGGTTCAGCCACAAGTATTTCATTGCGGCTCAATTAGTCACTGCATTCTGGTGGCTTGTTCCGGATAGATCCAACTCGGCCTGGGCCATTGAAGCTGCAGTGTTGCGATCTGCGGAGGCTTTGTCGAACCTCCTTTTTGCGGGGGCCAAAGGCTCCGTACGACCTGACCCCCTCTATGTGTACCACCCTTAAGGCCTGGAGGGAGGGCTTGGCCTGTGAAAAGTATCCTTCGACTGCAGTATCCCCGAACGCCCCCCTCTGGAACAATCCCACCTACATCACTTTTTCGAAATCCCAGACCCAGTGGTGTGGACCAAGTACCATGTTAAAATACTCTCAGATGTCACCTCAGACCTCTCGATTTTCTCCTTTTGATCATTTAATGTCTAACCACAATGCCCCGCCCTCATACGGGTTCAGATATCTTCAGTTGTCCCATGCTTTCAGAGCCCAGTTTCCATTAGGCGAGAGGCAGCTGGTGCAGTCTGACTTAGAGCGGATTTTGCGCTTTGACTGTACAAATAAACCCACCTCCGTGTTATACACACATCTCCTCCAAGTCTCTTCTCCTGACTTGTCCAGGCTCCATCAGCAATGAGGCTGGGATGTGCCGGAGCTGGACTGGGAGGATGTATGGGACTTCCCATTTAAAATACTTGTTTCCCTGAGAGATCGCCTCATTCAGTACAAGATTGTCCATAGAGCATATCTCACTCCAGCCCGGGTGCACAGGATGAGGTCTTCCCTCTCCCCGGAGTGCTGGCTTTGTTACCATGCTCCGGGGACTACATTCATATATTCTGGTCCTGCCCGGTAATTACAGTCTTTTGGTCACAAATCTTTCTGGAGGTGAATGAAGTGTTGAGTATCTCTATTGTACCATCCCCAAGAATATGCCTGCTGGGGCTGGTGGAGGACCTGGTGCCCAGGGTGGCTGAGAGAACCCTGTTGGGTCTCTTGCTGTTCTATGCCAGGAAGTCCATCGTCCTATCCTGGAAGCGGAAGGCCCCTCCCTCTGTAGGTCTATGGAAAACGCTTGTCAATAATGTGATACCCTTATACAAAGAGACTTATGTACATAGAGGCTGTCCGAAAAAATATGACAGGGTCCTGGTCTAAATGGTTGGCAGAACCCTCCGCTGCGGTAGCAGACTAGGAGGCTTCACTGAATTCTGATACCATCCCTTGAAGTCTTGTTAAACCAACCCTTGCTAGCACAGCAACTTTGGTGAGCTAGTTAACTATCATCCTACCCCTGGAGCCTAAACCGAGCCAGCTCATTGATGATGGTTTATTAGGGTATACGCAATTACTCTAACATATCTTGGTTCTGTAATTCTACCTTGTGACCCCTGCGTGGGTCCCGCCCATGCTGTTAGCCAGATGTTGGCTGTGCTGTTGTACGTTTGTATTGTCTGTGTTTGTAACAAATAAAATAAAAAACATAAAAATAAAAAAAAAGTCGCTGGTTCGAATCCCAACCACGACACTACCTGCCTGGAGTTTGCATGTTCTCCCTGTGCCTGCGTGGGTTTCCTCCGGGTACTCCGGTTTCCTCCCACACTCCAAAGACATGCTGATAGGTTAATTGGTTTCTGTCTAAATTGGCCCTACTATGTGTATGTATGAATGTGAGTTGGGGACCTTAGATTGTAAGCTCCTTGAGGGTAGGGCCCGATGTGAATGTACAATGTATATGTAAAAGCGCTGCGTTAATTGACGGCGCTATATAAGTACCTAAATAATAATATATTTGAAGTAAAAAAAAAAAGTATTTTTTTGCAAATAAATCCGCAAAGCATTGCAATTGAAATCGGTTGATTGTGGGTGCAATGCCAGGCTCATGGAGACTCTTCCTCCAGCTCTATGTCCGTACTGTGGTACAGGCTTTCAGTTGGAGAACTAGAGGAAGTGTCAATGGACTACAAATGCAGTAATTCTGTTGTGAACTACAACAAGATGACACTTGTAGTTCGTTCAATCACAGATCTCTGATTTGCACTGTTACATGATACACTCTAAATATGAGTATAATATGAAACCTGGTCCAAAAGGTAAAGTTAGGCAGGCCATAGATGATACGATTTTCTTTCCTGCAACCACGAGTTGCAGGAAAGAAGATCGCTAGATTTCTCCATCAACGGTTAGTATTGATGGGGGGGAATCCCACCCGCTGAGCTATTGTCTCCTGGCAAGGGAGGGTGTTATGGGGAGCTGTCCCTGCTAGGAGAACGCAATGTAAAAATTCAGCATGCTGGTTGTACCCAAGTTAAGTTGATTGACTTTGGTACAATCAGCCTGCCCATAAATGGTACGAGTTTCAGCCAGGTCCCTGCTGAACTGGCTGAGATTCGAACCATCTATGGCCGCCTTTAGCCTTTTAACTTTTAAATGCAAGTTGGAAAATCCAGCAAACACCTGGTTACCGTGGGCGATGGCTCCATATTTCTTCTGTTTCATATGATTTTATGCTGATGTAATCAAGCAAGAAAAGAAAATCTGCTGTTTTGTGCTTTCGTACAACAAAAAAGTCCTTCCTAGCAAACCACAGTTTTCTATGTGACGTCTGAGTTAATTCCAGTTCACTTATGTGGCGACTTTCCACTTCTGTCTCTTCTGCAGTTGACTAAACAGCGCCTGGTGGATGCAGATGGGATCATTCATCCAAATGCTTTCTACATCTATTTAACAGCCTGGGTGAGTAATGACCCTGTAGCCTATGCTGCTTCCAGGCCAACATCCGCCCTCATCCACCAGAGTGGATCCATGACAAAGCAGACTACATGCCTGAAACCAGGACAAGTAAGTAGGACTTTGCCTCTGGCCTTAAATTGTTTATGAACGGTTTCCTCCATCCTGCTCTGCTTTTACATGACATTGTGCAGATCGAGCACACTTTTCAGGACTGCTCTGTTTTAATTTGACAGCCATTTTAGACACTTATTTTTTTTTTTTTTTCGGAAGCGGGGAAAATTGTGTTTTAGAATTGAATAATGTACGTAGTAATTAAACAAATAGTCCAACTATAATAGTATGCATATAGTTTATAAAGTAAGGGTAAGGAAACAGTTTAGCAATACTGACACTCGAATGCATTTTTTACCATTAGCACCATAGTGCCTCCATTATCATCACACTTAATTGTCTAGAAAAAGACAGCTTGGTTTATTTAGGAATCTAAACCTTTCTAATATTTTCACCTTCTCTCCCCCCCCCCCCCCTGTTTAAGATGGGTCAGCATTCATTATGAAATGGATAGAAGTGTAGGATTTATGTCTACCTATTTTTCTTTTCTTTTTTTTCTTTTTTTCTTTTATGCAAGATTAAGTGACATTAGAAGCATTCAAAAGTTGCAGTTTGCAGAAGTACAACGGTATAAAAGTTCCAAAAAAAAGAGAGAGAGAGAGAGAGTGCTTTACAGTATCCGAACCCTAGAGCCGTGTGGCAGCCAGCCAAGTCTTGTCTTAATGAAAATTTATAGTTGAGATTATAATAGGGCAAATCATGTTTAGCAAGTCAACTGAATGACCCTGCAGGGTCTGGAACACACAGCAACAGTAACCGAAAGCTAGCATTATGACTGACTGGAATTTGTATATCTCATTTTTTTTGGTCCCTTATTGTGGTAGATCTGAGGTTACTGTTACATGATAAAAGAAGCATGGAAAATCAAGGGTTCCCAGACTATTAAATGATCATATGTTCTAAATTTCCTAAAACAAAGACCTTTTTCATCATCTTAGATCTTTCTCTGGCTCCGGTCATTGTCAACAGCTTTACCTAGTCCTTCTGTGTTTGTGGTTTACCTAGCCCATGCAGGGGTTGATTTGAACAATCTACTTAATGTTTAGCATTATTGATTGCGGTGTTTATTTGTTTTGTAGTTCGCGCAGCTGAGCCAATCGAGTATGCCCAGTTTCCTTTCTACCTCAATGGCCTTCGAGAGACGTCAGACTTTGTGGAAGCTATCGAGAAAGTGAGAGCCATTTGCAACAATTATACCAGCCTGGGAGTGTCAAATTATCCAAACGGCTACCCATTCCTCTTCTGGGAACAATATATTGGTCTCCGCCATTGGCTCCTCTTGTCCATCAGCGTGGTCTTGGCCTGTACATTCCTGGTGTGTGCCCTTTTCCTGCTGAAACCCCTGGACTGCTGGAATCATTGTAAGTTAATAAGGTTCTTTGTTGCAGTCAAATTCCTTTCGGCATAGCTCTTGCTACAGCCAGCAAGGTTTGTTTATGTCTGGATCTCTGGTGGAATAAAGTATGTTACATCATTCATGATATGTTTATTCGACTTTGAAGGAGAAGAGAAGGGAGGGTTTGCAGCCACAGAGTAAAAGCTAATCCTTTACACCATGGTTTTCCGGTGTATACATATGGCAACTGCCATCATTTATTAAAATGTAGTTTTTACATTGACATTTTGTTTTAGTATATCTCTTGCTTAATGTGGGTATAATGTGGATGCTTGAAGATTACAGCTGCTCATACACAGTCAGATTTATCTGTTACGACAAAAAATAAGTGAACTTGCCAACTCAAGCAATTTTTTTCCCCCAGAATTCATTGCAATTTCACACTATATACAGTACAGGAATAGAAAAAGTTCTGGGCTTGATACCAATTTGTTTTTGTTCTTTATCACGTGCGGAACTCAAATCTGATTTGTTACTGGTGAACCTCACGCAATGTACATGAAACGTGTAAGATGCAAGCACCATATTTATGGTGCTTGCATCTTACTCTTGCCAAGTTCTCCAATTCTGAGACCAAAAGGCTAAACTGGATCAAATGGAGAGACTTTAATAAATGGTCAGGATAAAACAGTCACTTGTTCCATGTCCAGACAGCAGTTCATCATTTAGTGATGCCTTTATGCCACCTCCATACCAAGCGTATTACATTACTCTATAGAGGAAAGCTCTTATAAAGTGGCCCTTTGCTTTTTTTTAATTTTTTTATTTCGTTAATTCTGATATTACATTTTTAACTCTGACTTTTTATAAACGGGATGAAGAAAATAGACGTGCAAGGTGAAATAAAATTAAAAAGCAATTATATCGTCAATCCTTACTGATGGCCTCTTTTTGTTAGGGAAACATGGGAAAAGGAGATTACAGACCACCTACTCTGTAATGATTCACCAAATAGAGGAACTGAAAAGAGCAGCAACCTTGGTTCTCTCTATACCAAAGATAATCTCTTTATAGGGGCTGCTGGTAACACAAGTTAGTTGGAAAATGTGTGTGTGAAACTGAAAGACAACTTTTCCCCTCTCTATCTTTGCTTGCCCCACAGTTTCACCAGTGGAACTTTCTTCACTGCCTGCTTTGTCTATACCAGGCCCTCCAACTATTTTAAAACTCTTGAGACTAACTTAACACACCTATAAGTTTTTTCTCTCTTCACCTTTTTAGTATTTTACCCTTAAGGTAGGGATTTTACATAAAATTCCCTGAAAAACGATGAGTTTCTTACTGGCAGTTCCTTTTTTCTCCTTTTTTTTTTCTTGAGTTACGCCAAAGTTTTGTCTATTAGAGGATGTCAGGGCAAACAAGGTCAAATGTTATATTTACAGTCCCTCTTGTGGATGAATGCAGTACTATCATCAGTGTCTTGAAGAAAGCTGCTAACCCCTGATGTGCTGTGAAACATCAACAAGGCATTCTCTTCATGTCAGCCATATAACCCCTGCACCGCTCAGATGTTGGGCTTATTAAAAACTGCAGTCTTGTTCACAGTACTCTGTGTTTTGCACTCTAGCATGTATGCTGCTATGAAAGCTGACGTGTTCTTTTCTTTGCAGGTTCTGGTACTGGCCCTTATGACGGTGGAGCTATTTGGGATGATGGGTCTTATTGGCATTAAGCTAAGTGCTGTGCCCGTGGTGATCCTCGTAGCCTCAGTGGGCATTGGTGTAGAATTTACCGTACATGTGGCCTTGGTAAGTGCTGCTTCTGCTTTCTTGTGGGGTTTTTTTATTTTTATTTTTTGTATCAATTTCCTCCTTTTTGTTTAGTTTTCTGTAACTTCCTATGCGAATATTTTTATTATAGTTCTGTGCTTTGTATACATTGTTTATACTAGTTGCTATGATTTTATATGGCATTATCTTTGTTTGCAGATTGAACATGTAAATATTTTATCTGCGCTGTGTTTTGTCTGCTTAGTCGGAGATAAACTAGATTCCTAGGATGACATTGTGTTTTTAGCATATCGTATGGAATACATCCTTTTTAATAAGAGTTCAGTTTTAGTATATAAAGCCTTGTTCACTTGAGTGTAAACCAAAGGCATTTTATTCACATATATAAATACTTTTGTTTTTTTACATCCATTTACACTTGCGACTCCAAAGTTGCGTGGACTTTGGAGTGCAACTTTAAATGGGTGCAACTTGGATGTGTTTTCCCTCTGCAAAGTAGAACTCACTGTTGCATGCAAAACATTTAGGTACAACGTTCATGCAACTTTTAAAGGTTAATGCTCCATTCACACTTGTACGACTCCAAAGTTGCGCCGACTTTGGAGTGCAACTTTGGATGGGTGCAACTTGGATACAACTTTGGCTTTGACCAGTGATAAAGGACTGTTGCATTGTTTAACATTCAGGCACAACTTTCATGCAACTTTTTTGAGGGTTAACAATGAAGTCTATGACCCTTGAACGATTTGTCATGCAACACTGATGTCCAAAGTTGCATGACAAGTTGCACAAGTGTGAATGGAGCCTAATATTGAAGTCTATGGCCCTCCAAGTTGCATGAAAGTTGGACCAAAGTAGTGCATGAACTACTTTAAAGTCGCTACGACTTGAAGTAGTACATATATGAATGGTTCTCACTGGAAAACATGGGGTACGACTTGTTGTATGACAAGTTGCACATGTGTGAATGGGGTGTAATGGCATGTAATTTTGCTCTTAACTGCAGAATTTGGCAAGTGGTACAACTTGCAAAGATTGACAAACGCCTCCATTTAAATCAATGGGAGCTTGCCAAAAACGCCTGCTGAGCACGCGTAAGGCGTTTGGCGCATGTTTGCAGAGTGCTATGGCAAGTCTGTTTTTCCTTGTTTCCTCCTGTCTGCAAAAAAACAGGCTTCAGAAATCGTCTCGAAAATGCATTTAAAATGTGTCTATAGAGTTGGTTCACGTTTCAGACGTTCTAGTCCTAAAGGAGTTGTAAAGGCTTTATTTTCATGGGAAGAAAAAAAAACTGTTGTAATTACCTGCTCTGTGTAATGTTTTTGCACAGAGCAGCACCAAACCTCATTTTTTGAGGTCCCCCGGCAGAAAACTTGGCTCCTCTTCTTCTTTTCCGACTGCCCCCATAGAAAGTTGCTTGCTATGGGGGCACTTGTGCAGGCTCGATTCTGAGCCATGCTGTGTGCATACATAGAGACACACAGCATGACTCGTCCCCACCCCCACTCCCTCCTTGCAGGATTTGACTGACAGCAGCAGGACCAATGGCTGCAGAGTCTCCTGTGAAAAGAGAGGGGAGAAGAGCTGTTGCAGACAGGTAGAGCACTGGATCGATGGTTTTCAGCTCTTAAGTGCCACCCTTTGGGCACCTTCTGCTAATTTTGTGTTTGAGCATTGCTTCCGAGAATGCGTGTTTGTACTTTTGTCTGATGGACTTGTGTACACACGATCGGAAAGTCTGACAACAGACCGTTGTAAAATTTTAAAGCCTGCCATCCAAAATTTGTCTGCGTAAAATCCGACAACAATTGTCCGATAGAGCGTACAAACGGTCAGATTTTAGGCCAACAGTCTGTCGTCACACAATTCCCGTCGGAAAATCCAATCGTGTGTAAGAGGGGGCTGAGGGGGAAGCAGCTTTTGAAAGGTTTTTTACCTTTTTAATATAGAGAATGCAACAGGGGGAAAAAAACTTTTTGCCTTGTTAACCAATTTAACACATTATCCACACAGTGTATTGCGGTCTATGATGTCACTATAGGGGTTCAGCTGCTCCAAGATGTGTGAATTTTGGGGGGGACAGAAGATGTCGGCAATCCCCCTTTTTTTATTTAACAGCTCCTTCGTGTCAGCCAAATTCAGAGCCACGTCTAATTTATAGCTTGAAGTATTGCAAAATGGTAGTGAAGCTACCTTACCTCTGTTACCATCAAGATCCAGCCCCCCTCTTTGAAATTGTGTCCCCCTTTTCCAGGGTGATGTGGCGGGGGTGAGTCTCAACATAACACATCTGAAGGAGATCTAGAAACTGACATTCTTGCTAAAAAGGTAGATGCCGGTTTTTATATGCATCCCAGTCTCATGTAAAGGGTAATAACTGCTTCCCCAGCCAGTGTAATCAATTCTTATCTCGCCCATATTCAGTGGGAGCAATAGGGAGTATAAATGAATGTTGATGGCTTGTCCGGGTTCAGAGTAATCAAACAGCGGGATCTTTAGCTGTGAAATTTTAAACTAAATCTTTGGGAGAAATCAAGAGGCTGCCAATTACTGACTTCCATTTGCCAGTTCTCTGGATGTTCAGATGTTTCCCTGACTTTATTGTCTTCTAAGACACCAATATGGCGCTGATCAAGAGAAAGAGAAAAGTTCATTCTTATTTATTGACTTGTTCTGCATCATGACAGCCAGGCAACTAGCATTTGGAAAGGGACAGCCCCCATTCTCGTGTAAGATTTCTTGACTCCTCCAGGCAACAGGCAGGGTGGTCCTGTCTTAAAGACTAACTCCACCTTTTTGCACCATGGTACATGTTCCACTCATATGTAGGGTATAACATGATATAAATCAGACCCGCACCCCTTTTTTGTTAAAGGAGCCTTTAATGCGCATGGGCGTCTTTAGCATACATTTTAGAAATTATTCTGTTCAGGATTTGCTTTCTGTAGCATCCAGGCTAATACTTTATTTAATTTTTTTCTGCACATCTGCAGGCTTTTCTCACAGCCATTGGTGATAAGAACCGGAGGGCGGTTTTGGCTTTGGAACACATGTTTGCACCAGTGCTGGATGGAGCCGTCTCAACTCTCCTGGGGGTCCTTATGCTAGCTGGCTCAGAGTTTGACTTTATTGTCAGGTAATGTGCACTATTATTCCTCATACAAAACGCAAAGTAACTACAAGGACTGATAAAATGTTGCTATTTCGTAAATATCATATGTATTTAAATGGTTTTTTCTTTTTCCATATATGTGCACACAAAACAATGCTCTGTGGGCTAAGCTGCGGAGCCATCAGTCACGTTTAGTAGATGGCATTAAGTGCTCTGGGGTTTCTGCAGGGAATTAAGAGGGAGGCTGTTTTCTTGTGGATTTCATTAAGAATGTAAGTTTGTCAGCTCTGAGGAGGTTTTCTTTGAAAGGAATTTGATAAGTGCAGTGAAATGGATCCCTCTCTATTACAAACAACCTGTGGAGCTCTGTAAAATGACTAATCTTAGATGTATCACTGCTTCATTGTGATCAGCTGCCGTGTCAAAAAGAGGCCTGAGAGTAAATCCGAGGGGAGGATGGGTTTGTGAGATTACAGACATGTGACCAAACCTGCATTAAATGTGTTACCCAAGAATAGCCACATATCCTAATAACCTAAACAAAATGTTTTCAATAGTAAGATCTATATAGTTAGATTTCTGTGTGCATGGACCTTTATGTCCACACAAAGTTAGAGTCCACCACTTAAGAAGGGGAACACATAAATCAGGCCTTTTTTAAATCCAAAACGGGAATTAAAGGACAGGTGTACATTTTAATTTACCTTTTTACTATCCTGCCCCACAGGCTTAAAGTGGAAGTCCATGCGAAATCTAAAATAGCTGCATCTATAGACACCAGGGATCTAACACTAACCTCTCTATCCCTGTAAAGAAAAAAACTAGTATACATACCTTTTTTGGAAGCCAATTTGACTGACCGGATCCCATGCTGAGCTGTCAGCCGCAGCTTTTCTGTGGAGGACGGGAGCAGAGGAGACAGATTGCAACGGAAGCCCCATAGTAACTCTGGGTGACATCACCTCCCATTCATTTCACAGCCGTTGTCCTCGGCAGAGCTTCTTTTTAGTGCCTTTTCAGTTTGGCAGAAACGCACTACAGTCCATTTAACATGGTTTCCTATGGGTCAAGTTCACATCTATTAATTTTATGGAAAGGGCCAGGGACTTTTCTGTTTTTTGGTTCCATAGACTTCAATGGGTCAAAAACGTGTATTGAAAAACGCATAATGCACCCGGAATATGCAACCTGCATAGGTGTGACTCAGGCCTTAGTGCTTTTAATTGAGACAAATACACACTATAGAGAGGGAGATTTGTTCAAAATTCTGAGGTTTTCAACCACGTTAAGGCTTATTAATTCCCTCCCTCTCACCACACTTGAGCTGCTTGCATAGCCTTCATGGTGCTTCCATGGCATTATCCAGTGTTTACAGCTAGTCTGGCAAAAATAAGTTCTCGTTTATTTGCTAAGAGCTGCATATGGAGGATCTCCAGTTTCGATTTATAATCCCATTGTAAATTGGTGGTGCTCAGATGCAGCCAGGGTTTAAGAGCGCATTGAGGGAGGCTGCAGCAGTACTACAGAGTTGAAGTGGAAGTAAACCCTCCTATCGTTTTCAGCCAAGGAAGCTGCCATCTTGGACTCTGTTTAATCTCCAACTGCCATAATGCTGCACATGTGATCAGTTATTACACCAGCCATTGGATGGTTTGACAGTTTGGCTGAGAGCACAACCAATGTGACAGTTACATTTCCGGCATGCCAGAAATGCTGTTTTTTGAAACTTTTAAATCGATGGGTTTACTTCCACTTTAAATCGGAACTAAACCCATCAATTTAATGGTTTAAAAAAAAAAAATTGGCTTTCCCAGCACTCCGGGAATTTGTTTGTTTGTGCTCTCAGCCAAACTGTCAAACCACTCAAATGGCTGGTGTCATAACTGATCACATGGGTAGCACCATGGCAGTTGCAGATCATAGAGCTGCTAAGATGGCAGCTTCCTTGGTTGAAAAGGATTGGAGGGTTTAGTTCCACTTTAAATAAGCTGCTTTTGGGGGTGAGGGGAAGATTAGCGAGTGTTTAGGTAAAAGTACACCTGTATTTTAACATTTACTGGTATATTTTTAAATGGCTACTGCTCTTTGGATATAGAGGAGGTAAAAGTATCATCCTAATGAGCCCTGTTTTATATTCATTAACTCTGCACATTCCTTGAATCTTAACGTGTCCAGCAAATTTTTTGGGACTGATGTGGAGATATCACGGGTTATTTATTTTTGTTCCAGGGGAATACCAGAGTTCCCAATCTTTTGAGAAGGCAGAAAGATTAGCTAAACGGTGTTCTTTAGTAAAATGGAAGAAACCTGCAAACACTGTATACATAGACTGCACAGAAATACAATCACATTGTTTATGCTAGTGCTAGATGGATGACATGCAAATGTTTCTGGGGTCTATTGTTGATCCAAATCCCAGTTTTAAGTTTTACTTGGTTTGTGTTTGAATAGGACATTGGCTTGCTGATTGTGCTAATGGAGTTAAGATTTCCCAAGATGTTTACAGAACCAGGTTATTTGTATGTTAGGATTTCATCCAAAAGAGATAGTGGAAAACAAGACTTGGCTAACCCCTTTTTGTTAAATCTTAAAGGGACATCTGACCTGTTGAAAAAAAGGGACTCTATCGCAGGCCTCTCTATTCTTTTCATTCTCACGAACCAGACACAGATTTTACTAAGTTTCTCACTCCACGTTTTATTGCAAAAGAAAACCGGCAGTTAACACGCTCAAGTGCTACACTGAAATGGCCAAATGACATTAATTTTTAGAATATTTCTGAATAATCCCTAACCATAAGCCTCAGCGGTGGGAAACAACATGCACTTGTGCACTTCCCTCCTCTGCCCCATTACTTTGCCCTTTATGTTTGAATTGGCTGACTCAAAACAAGAGTATTCAGAGATGCTAAATTGATCAACAAAAGATTAGCCTGCAATGCAGCTCAGCCATTGTGGAGCCTTTTACTACGTACAATGCTGAGGCATACCATAGAATGGAAAGCATTTTCTTGGACAAAAAGCTGGTTCCTTGTTCAAAACGGTTTGCAATTTAAGCTATGTGGTAAAACTGAAACTCCACTGAATTCTAAGAGGAGTACAGTCATTAAATAACCGAGGGGGGGGGGGGGGGGAGAGAAAAACTTTTACCTGACAAACTTGAGGTTTAATTGGAGATTGTTATAGTAAGTTTCACAAACCGTTCATGTTGGATTAGCAGCAGTAGAAGTGGCTCTCTTTTTAGTAAAGACTATTTTGTGGAAATGATCCTTTTTCCTTCATTTGTTATTATTTCCTGAGTTCTGGCTAATGGCCAGAGTATGTGTGCGCACGCTCGTTCTTCAATTCCTCTCTATCCATAATTTTCAGTCACATGTTGCATTTTCTTATATACAAGTAATCTTTCAAGCCTTCTGTCTTCCTAACTATATAACCATTTTCTTTTCTCCAAACTAACACTGAATTGTGGAATACAGTATCTGAGGTAAATTCAAATGTGTTACCAAATCCCACTGTTTTTGTCTTGCTGTGTTTCATTGTTTGGGCCTTGTAAATGCATGTTTTATACAGTTCTAATTGGACGTCATTTTAATTATATGGAATATACGAAGTATAATATACTAACTGTACTTGGTATATATAAACTAATTAGGAAGATACTGAATTTGCTCTTCTCCACCTTGCAGATACTTTTTTGCTGTCCTAGCAATATTAACCCTCCTTGGAGTTCTGAATGGATTGGTGCTGCTGCCAGTTCTCCTCTCGTTTTTCGGACCTTACCCCGAGGTAAGAATTTCCCTATTTACATTCTAATAAAAGTGCAGATTTTGTGCTCAGGGTTTAGTTGATTCACCCTTGCCATGCCTCAAGTGGAATATGGTTCAGTAATGCTGGCCTTTCTGAAAGTGACAGTTGCTTGATTGTATCTGGTCCTCGTTCACATCATGTGCAGTTTTTCTGCTTGCGTGCTGCAAAGGCTCAAAGAAAACAATAGTTTTCTATGTGCCATGTTCACACCACAACACTGGTATCAAAGTGTATGCAGTTTGC
Source organism: Rana muscosa (assembly GCA_029206835.1). NCBI lineage: Eukaryota > Metazoa > Chordata > Amphibia > Anura > Ranidae > Rana > Rana muscosa. Next base: position 781,064,531 of record CM055116.1, on the reverse strand, counting down.
CGTTTTCTGAGCGAAACATGACAACATTGTGGCGTGAACAGGGCACATAAGACGGGCATGAAAAATGATGTCACTGTGCATAAAAGCTCCCTGAAACACGTATGAAAACTGATGTAAACCTGTGTCTCTGCAAGTGAAATCTGCACAGCTTTTTCATTGTTTTTTTGCACATATTGTGTGAACGAGGCCTTGGCCAAATCAATTAAAGCCAGACAAATATGATAATTTCTTGCCTCTTCACTAGCTCTGGATCAGCGACTCAAAAGTTCTGAATGTTGGAGTATTGTAGCCCAAATAATCAAATGTATTAAGAAAAAAAAAGTAATGTATTTAGATGAGGTATTTAAATAACCATAATTTACTTGTTAAAAAAACAGGTCTCCCCCATTGATGGAAGAGACCGGCTACCTACACCTTGCTTAGTTCCTCCACCAAGTATTGTGAGGTTTCCAGTGTTCACACGACAAGCACATACAGGATCCGATTCTTCAGACTCTGAGTCAGGTTCTCAGACAACAGTATCTGGCATCAGTGAGGAGCTTCGTCAGTATGAGGCTCAACAGTCAGCTGGAGTACCACCTCATCAAGTTATGGTGGAGGCCACAAGAAACCCAGTCTTCCCTAGGTGTTCTGTGAGTAAAACAGTTTGTAATTTGCGTAATATGTCTGTGGTCATTTTCTTGCTTTTATCTCAGTACTGTTGTTTATTGTAAGACCAGGGCATTAATATCAGCAGCATTATGCGAAGACCGTAAACCAGTGCACTGATGGAAAAGAGAGAAGGAAGGAGTGTTTATAGATGTAGATGCAGCTGTTGTCTTTTAGTAAAATGTATTTTCTTTATTTTCAAAGGTTGTTCAACCAGATACCAGACAGAGCCAGTCAAGTCAGAGAACACAAGCTAATCAGGACTCCAGACCTCAGCAACAGTGGCGACCTAGTAGGAATCAGAGGTGGGAACCAAGGGACGGTTTGTGTCCACCTCCATACCGACCTCGCAAAGACGCTTTTGAAGCTTCTGCTGAGAAGCATAGTGGGACTAGTACCAGAGAACGCTCGGGGCAAAGGCCCCACTTACAGAACAACAGGAAACCTGCCTTTGGTCCAGCAGGTGCTTCAATGCCTTCATACTGCCAGCCTATTACTACTGTGACTGCCTCTGCTTCAGTTACTGTAGCAGTTCATCCTTCTTTGTGTAGCCACAGTGCTCGTGGTAGCTACCCATTCTACAGTGGGTATCATGAAGATGAACATGGACCTTTCCAGGACCCTCACGTGCCTTCTAATGTGCGGTATGAAAAAAGGGACTCAAAAGTAGAAGTGATAGAACTGCAAGATTTTGAATGTGAAGAAAGAACACAAGGACATTTCTCAAAATAAGGTAAATTTCCATCTTTTTTAATGTCACTACGTGTCTGAGTTGTCTTTGAAACACTTGATTGACCATGATAAGTGTTTTAGTTGAAGTTGTCACTAGGACAAATAGTGGTTGAACTGCCTCAGTTGGAATACAGACAGCAATTAAAACTTGGCAAGGAACTCTTTGTTGCAGCGACAGCTGTCTGGGGGAAGTTCCTTGGAGAGATTTAATTTCCCTTCCTGTTTCATCCTTGAGATAGAACATGAAGGGAAATCATAAAAAAAGGACAACACTGCAAAAAATAAACTGGCATATTTTACCTTTTTTTTTTTTTTCATTTTTTTTTTTTTTTTTTTCTTTTTTAGTTTACGGAGGAAAAAAAAAATTTTGGCTTGACTTGCGATGCCCTTTGCCTAGAGCCCTTATTATCTTGATTGACTGTAGACTTGCCACCTTTTCATAACAGCAATGTTAAATGAAAACTATATTGCTAGGATAGCTAGTAGTAGTTGTTCACATTCAACTATACTTGTTCTGTAAAGGGCTGGTTCACACCAGATGTGGTGGGTCTGCGTTGGGTGACTATTCCAAGGCAAAATGCCTTGTCTCCTATGTGCCAGGTTCACACCACTGTGTTGCAGTGGTGTGCAGGCACGAAGCACTGAAAAAAGTACTACATGCCACCCCAAGTATAGTTAAATGTAACAAACTGCTACTAGATATATCATTACCTTGATAAATGAAATCCTTTGGAGAAATATTTATAGGAGTGTCCAATCCTGACTTTCAGTCTGTGGGTGCTGGATCTAGGCAGACAGAAATTTTCATGAGTTGACGTAACGCCATATATGATCAGTGTCCTGAATAGCAATTGGCTAAATTTTAATTTTGAGAATTTCCACGATCTCTGTCTCTGGTCATAGGCACTCGGTATGTGTTTTACCTGTTTACCAGTTCTATTTTTGCATTTGTAGTAATTCAAGAGTAAAGGACATACACAATGGAGTTGATTTACTAAAACTGGAGAGTGCAAAATCTGGTGCAGCTCTGCATAGTAACCAATCAGCTTCCAAGCTTTTTGTCAAAGCTTAAATGAACAAGCTGAAGTTAGAAGTTGATTGGCTATTGTGCACTACTGCACCAAATTTTGCACTCTCCGGTTTTAGTTAATCAAACCCATAGCCTTCATTTCAACCACTATGGCAAGGCATACATGTAATGTAGGAGCTGCATCAATGGTTGTGCCCGATCCAAAAAAAGTAAATGCCCCCCCCCCCCGGCGCACTTATACACTGCAACTGTGTTTATCGTAAAGCACACATCAAATGTCAGTCTGGCAGAACTTTAATGTATATGCCTTACAATTAAACGCTAATGCACAAAACAGGACTGCGCGTTTGTCTTATGATTTAAATAGCAATGCACAAAGTGTGTCTGCTCTGTGCTGGTCTGATATTTGTTGTGAGCTCCTCGGTAAACACAGTGACCGCAAAATATTGTGGGTCTTTCTTTCTTTTTGTTTTTGAATCTGTCGTTTCTAGTCTTGTGCAATGACCTTTTTGAAATTGAAAATTTTTTACATTTGAACATTAAAAATATGCTGAAGGTTTGAGCATCGTTTAATAGAATTAGAAGAATTGACATATCTGCCCACAGCACACAGTTTAGTCATATAATTATAGCTTTACACTTTATTTTACGGCGTCTTTTATTATTGGCTCAGCTTTTAATCAATGTAATATCTGCTTCGAGCCTCATGTACATGGAGCATATGCCCGTGTTTTACAGATGTCCCACTGATGTCAAGCAGCGTCTGTGCCTGTGCGGCTGCATCAAAATTGACATCAGTGGGATTGCCTGCATGGGGATGCACGCAACACATGTTCATACATGTACGGGCAAACATGGGCCTCTACGAGTGTATGCTTTATTGCTCCCTGTGTTAACAAGGCCTTAGTGAAAAAGCATGTTTTTCCTTCAGTCTTTATTCCTGTTTTTATATCTAACTGAAAAAGTTGGATGTGCATAACCTCAAACTGGCCATTTTATATTGCAATCTTAAGGCCCGTACACACGGTCGGACTTTTGCCCAACAAACTTAGTTTTAAGCAAGTTGGACCAACAATCCGACCGTGTGTACGCTCCATAGGACAAACTTTTTTGAGTTTGGTTTTGTTTTCATCGGACAAAAGTTGTGTCTGCGAACGGACAAACTTTTGCCCAACAAAACTCCGATGGAGCAAAGTCCTACCGTGTGTACAGAAAACCATAGGACTTTTGTCCGATGGACAAAACAACCAATGTTAAAATCAACCAACAATAGCAGAAGTTGACCAAAGGGCGGCAGTAAAGATCAGAAAAGAGCAGAAAAAACAAGTGATGTTGTAAGAAGTTTTAAGAAAGTTTGCAGAAAAGTCCTGTGGTGTGTATGCTATGGGTGTTCCCGACCAACTCCGTTTGGACAAAAATCCATGGAAAAGTCCGATGGAAGTCCGACCGTGTGTACGAGGCTTTATTGTACAATCTCCTTTAGATCTACCAACAACTCTGTAGTATCAGGGTCTATGTGACAAGATCTAAAATATATGGCGTGCTAAGGTAGGTTTTTGTGCTACATGGTTGTTGGACAATCAATAGTAGATTTTACAATTGTATTGTAACATGTATGGCCAACAAATATAAACTTTTCATTATCCACCTGTCATCTTCATGTTCAGGTATGATTCTGTTTGCTTTGCTAAAAAAACAATTTTTTTTTTTTCCTTTTTTTTTTTTTTTTTTATTTATATACAGTTTATGAAGAGACTGATTTTTATTTTTTCTCTTTCCCAGAGTCCACACATTCTGAATCGTCGATGGCCAAAGATGGGACAAAATTTCCAGACTGGTTAATGAAAGCTGCTGGAGGTTTTATATAATGGACATGCTGCATCAGGACAACAGTTCATTGTTACTGTAATCTATTGTACAAATGTGTTAAATATTGTTTAAAAATATTTAAAAGGTGTATAAATATGTAATATACAGAAAATTGTGTAAAGTTAGTATAACGGTGGAGTTTCCCGACTCCTTTTTAACAGATGGGGCAAAGCAGATTTGCCCTCTCTACTTAATGTACAGTATCTGGGTCACATTTTAATTAATCTAGATATAAGATTCAGCATTATTTGTTTTCTGCTGCTTAAATATTGTATAATGGACTTGTATAATTTCTATGCAAATATTGCTTATATATTAGGTGTTTATATGTGTAAAAGGTTTGTGTTTTGATGTTTTAATGTTCATATCACAACCCTGTGGTAGTATGTTACTGATCATTTCAAACACGCTATGCGTGAGTATTTCTATTCTTTTCAGACAGACAGATATGAAGAATTTGTCTTAGCTGATGTTGTTCCTTGCCTGTCCTCGTGTACACCTGTCTCATGTGATAACTTACTGTACAGTCTGTCCCACTGTGCATAGTCTTGGTGTGCTTATGTACAACCTTCAAAGTCTCCTCTCCATCATGAGCACTTACTAAAGGACTTAAATCCTTATTGGCAAAAAAAGTGAGCTCACACTTTCCACTTATGTCCCTTTTTATGAGTTGGGGGTTGGCAATATTTGGCATTCTCACTGCTGTTAAATGGCAAGCTCCTGTTGTTGTATTGATCATCCATCACCTCCATTTACACTCCAGTAAGTGGTATGCCAAACATAGCCTCTCCCTTCTTGTAAGTGAAAGCACTTCAATGAATAGGGGAGAACTTTGTTTTACTCATTTTTATATGGCTTGTGATACCCACTCTTTATGTTGGTGCTAATATTCTGTTTTGTGTTTCTTGTCTCTAAACAAAATGTAAAAGGTTTCCCTATCTACCTCCCTTCCTCTTTTACATACATAGATATGTATGTTCAGAGTTTACCTTTATACTATTAATTTAATTCAAATATTAAGATTTTCTTTTCTTTTTTTTTTTTTTAATACTTGGATATACTGTATGATTTCTTCCTGTTCCATTGTGGGGTTGCAGTGCATTACATTGCATGCTGCTTTGTCATAGAAGAAGTTTTATTTGAGATACTTAAATCATTAAGGCACTTGTTTTAAAAAAAAAAAAAAACCCCTAACCTGCCTTTTCTTATCATTATAAGCTATTGTTACATAAGCACACTGAGACCTCCATAAATATCTGTGTTCAGATCACTGCCCACAATGCAGATTGCAATTGACATTACAAACATTGCCCTGTGTGCTTTCAATGTAATAACCACATAGCACTAATATGTATGTGTTTCAAGCTAAACCATATGACACAACCTGAAAAACTACCTTCACCCCACTAATCGGCATACATAGCACAGTGATGCTCAAACTTCCTGTGGTTTCTTTCATTCATCTGAGATCAAAGCTGGCATTCTTTTAGGTGATCAAATGCTCCATTCTCTCTTCATAAGATTATGATCAAGTTCCAGTCTAGGGGAGAACATTCCAATACTGAAAACTGGGATACTTTTAAACCCCCCTACCACTCCTTATTTGACAACCCAGCATAAATTCTATTAAACTTCACTGTGGGTTTTGTTTTTAGGGGAGGGGAGGGGAGGGGGGGGGGTTGCCATTACCAACATTTAGATTTAATGCAAAAACATCCAGTCTGTGGGGTTGATTTACTAAAGGAATAGAGCATGTTCACTTTGTATAGGAATTTAATTTAGCTTAGTTGATGTCCGTTTACATAGACTACCCAATGTGCAAGGGAAATTTTAATATTTTTAATTTATTTTATTTTTTTAAGTGGATGTTTTTGCTTGTAAGATGCGATTTGACATGTCAACTCGGCGGTAATTGCTGGCAATGGAAGCACCTGAATTGGTGCGACGCCATATTGATTCCTAAAAGTCGTTTCTGTACGACTTTTGGCGATTTTTGGGTTGCGATTTCCATTGACATCTGTGCAGAAACATGTGGGAATGAAATTTGTGCGCGTTCAGCGCGCTTTCATTCCTGTAGTCAGTGTGAACCAAGGCTAAATGATTGCACTGGAATTTTCCTTAGCCAACTTCAAAGTGGAAATTAACTTTGCTATGTGAACAGCCTATATTGCTTTAGTAAATGAACCCCCTATAAGTGTGTATGCTGTGCATTTAAATTATGTAGATTTCACTGCATACCGAACTTAAAACGGCCAGTTTCATTGTGCTTTGATTTGTTTCCTTGCAGCAGACGCATCCCTTTTTTTTAAAAGATGTAAAAGCTTTAAGAATGTTGGCACTACTGGGGCTCAAAATAGGCTAGCGTTATACCCTTTTGACTATCCTGTGAAAGAGGACATATATCCCTTTTTTTTTTTCTAGATGGGCAATTTATAAAGCTGGCATTTTTCAATTTCAGTTATTACTCTATATACTCATATTCAAAAGTCTGAGGCTGATTTACTAAGGGAATTGAGAACCTTTGCTCAATAAATTGTGAATATTCAATTATCCAATCGTGTTAAGATGAAATTCAGTGGGAATTTGGTATTCACCTTATTGGGTATTTGAAGTGAATGTTCTATGTGAAGATTCTCAACTCCTTTAGTAAATGAATGTCTTTTTGTCTTCAACAAGTTATTTTACACCTAGAGCTAGACTTCACATCGAGGTAAAGAACTTAAAGTGGTTGTAAACCTCAGACATTAAATATGAACAAAGCGTATCCCTGTATAGTGTGTACTTGTCTTGATTAAGAGCACAAAGGGGGTTATTTACGAAAGGCAAATACCACTCTGCACTGCAAGTGCACTTGGAAGTGCAGTCGCTGTAGATCTGAGGGGAACATCTGAAATGAGGGGAAGCTGCTGATTTTATCATCCAATCATGTGCAAGCTAAAATGCTGTTGTGTTTTTTTTTTTTTCTCCCCCTCGCATGTCCCCCTCAGATCTACATCGATTGCACTTTCAAGTGCACTTGTAGTGCAAAATGCATTTGCCTTTTGTAAATAACCCCCAAAGCATCATTTCTGTCTGCTGCTGCTTCGTTCCTCTGCCATCAGCATGAGTCACTTCTGACAAGTTTTCCTGACACCAAGAGAAACGTGATGGGGAGGGACCTCCAGCTGATTGACAGCCTCAGCTCTATTCCTGTGGAAATGGGGGTCCCTTCCCTTCATTTCCCTTCCCTCCTCACTGAGCTCTGCAGAGTGTAACTTCGGCTCTCTGCACCTTTTTTTTTTTTCTGAACTCTCGGACACGCTTATAAATTCTGGACTTTAAACAGATGTAGAGTGCTAATAAACGGGTACAACTTCTGTAGGAGGATTTGTTTAACCACTTGCTTACTGGGCACATAAACCCCCTTCCTGCCCAGGCGGAATTTCAGCTTTGAATGACAATTGTGTGACATGGCTCCCAAACAAAATTTGACGTCCTTTTTTTTTTTCTCCCACAAATAGATCTTTCTTTTGGTGGTATTCGATCACCTCTGCGTTTTTTTTATTTTTTGCGCTATAAACCAAAAAAGAGCGTCAAATTTGAAAAAAAACAATTTTTTGATTTTTGCTATAATAAATATCCCAATTTTTTTTTTTTTTTTTTTCAGTTTAGGCCGATACATATTCTTCTACATATTTTTGGTTAAAAAAAATCCCAATAAGCGTATAGTGATTGGTTTGCGCAAAAGTTAGAGTCTACAAAATAGGGGATAGAATTCTGACTTTTTTTTTTTTTTTTTACTAGTAATGGCGGTTATCTGCGATTTTTGTCAGGACTGCGATATTGTGGCGGACACATCGGACACTTTTGACACATTTTTGGGACCATTCATATTTATACAGCGGTTAGTGCTATAAATATGCACTGATTACTGTATAAATGTGACTGGCAGGGAAGGAGTTAACACTAGGGGGCGAGGAAGGGGTTAAATGTGTGCCCTATGAGTGATTGTTACTGTGGGGGGAGGGGACTGACTGGGGGAGGTGACCGATCTGTGTCCCTATGTACAAGGGACACAGCATCGGTCTCCTCTCTCCCTGACAGGACATGGATCTGTGTGTTTACACACAGAGATCCACGTCCTTGTCTGTGTACCGGCCGATCGCGGGTAGCTGGCGGACATCGCGGCCGCCAGGCACGCACATTGGCATCTCAGTGATGCGGCGGGCACGCGCGTGCGCCACCGGCGGCGCTCGCGCGCCAGCCGGAGGCCGTATAGTGACGGCCTCCCGGCATTTTAGAACCACTTTGCGGCCGTCATTTGTCGTATGGCGGGCGCGAAGTGGTTAATCTCTGTGTATCACCCGAGGATAGTCCCTTCACTGAGTATGTGTAAGGGTTTACACCCACTTTAAAGTAGAACTCCATAGAGATAAAATGCTAAAAAAAAACCTGTTGAAATACACATGTGGACTGTTTTACTGGCCCCCAAAATATTGTAATTTCCACAGTCATTGCCGCACTGTATAGCCTGGATGATGACCCCGCTATTCACTACTGCATCTTTGCAGATTCCTAGATTCCTGTGTTACCTGTCTGCTTATTGGATTATGAAGAGGCTTATCACTGCTGAGGTCCACCCTGTGCTCTCCTCCTGCAGCTTAAACCACCTAAAAACCCGTTGGATTACAGCAGCATTTTGTCCAACCAGCTCACCGTATTTAACTTCCCATTCCCCGATTTTCTGCTGCACAGGTGGCAGGGCAAAACATATAAAGCTAGATACCAGGCAGCTACATAGGAGCAGTGTTTTAAAATGCATTCATTTTAAAACTGGTGTTACACCTCAAGGGGAAACAGGAGACAAATACAGGGTCTGCTTCTGAAAATGCTACTTCCCTGGCTTTAATACATTGCATGCAGCTAGTGAAGTGTGTTTGTTGTGTTTTAAGGTCAATGAGTTGATGAGGAACAAATCCACAAGATTAGCATATCAGCCAGGAAAGTAGCAAAAAAAGAGGTAGGTTGTCCTTGCTGACCTCACTTTCTGAAAAGTGAGGTCAGCAAGGACAACCTACCTTTTTTTTTTTTTTTTTTTTTTCTCAGTAAGGTTCTCATTTACCTGTTGGGACACTAATTTGTTGATCAGTTAAGCATTCCTAAATGTAAAGCTGAAAGCATCACTGTGCTATCATGCCATACCTGCAGTGGTACAATATACTAGTGCCTTTCATTGCTCATCCCTCCAAGTACCACACTACATTCTTACACTGCCAAATATCTTCCCTCTCCCTTTTTAGTGTGTCTGCTGCCTTCTGCACAGTATAGACTTTATATATCTCCTATAGTCACATTGGCAAAGGGAGAAACGTAGCTGGCAAATATTTTTTTGTTCTTTTTTTTTATTTTTAATATTTATATTTTTGTATATTAAGAATGTTCTTACAGTATTTGTCATGCCAGTTTATAACAAAACAATGCAGGGATTTTTTTTTTTTATTATTTCTATTGAAAAGACTATTACAGCTATGGGCTACTTTTTAATTGAATTTCTATTTGTATAGAGTGCTTACTAATGTTAAATAGCAGAGAATATATAACATTTACAATAAAGACTCATAGCTTTCTAGATTAAGGAGTTAAAAAGGAAAAATATTCAAACTGGGTCTCATTTACTGCCTTTTTTATGGCAGGCATGAGTTTTTGTGTCATTTCATTTACAAAGATAAACATATGCCATATAATTTATTTATATGAAAATTTATTTTTGTAGTGTACATAGTAGTCATCAAGTCTTTTTTTGACAAAAGTATATTTTTAAAAGAGTTTATATGTATTGATACCATTTGTGAGACATGGAACTTGGGTACAGTGCACACTTTTTAAACAACGCCAGACAAAATACTGCTTAGCCCCTTCATGGCTATGGGTTGGCCACCTACATGCATAGGGGGTTGCTAGACCATTCCATCAGAGAACGGGTTAACCACACACACAGAGAAAGAGACCATTATAACTCTCACTAAACAGAATGTGTTTTGTTGTTTGTGAACTAGTGTGGTTTACATTTCAAACATTGGAAATAAAACATTTGTAAAAAATCTCTAAATATTAATGTTCGAACACTGATAGAATTTCTAACCTGAATAAAAATTATCATAACTTATATGTGACGTATTTTTGATTTTGTGGTTTATTTTTTCCGGTTTGTATGGTGAAGTGGTTTTATTGTAGTAAAGTAAATTATGTATAGATTGTCATTGCAAATCCATGAAGTGAAAATGACAAGCTAAAATTGAAAAGAGTGGTAGAAAAGCAGTGCAGCGCAACAAAAACAAAATAAAAAGACAATAGCTATAATCATGAGAGTAGTAAAAATAAATATAAAAGGCAGTCCATAAATTTTCACTGTAAGAGATGGAAGCCCAGAACAAGTGTCCAAAAAGGGGTGACTCCTTAAATATCAAATGGTGACTGTGTGATATTCCTCCACCACCGAGAATGGTTTGCAGCTCACCTCAAAGCATGGACCCCTGAGCTAGTCAGTCAGGTCATGTAAGCAGTTTCCCACACTGGGAATGAATAGCCAAGGTAAAACAGGATCAGCTGAACAGTACGATCGGTGGAAGTTCACGTGAACTAGCGTGACGTCACCCGCGTCCTTCAATGCTGACACTCACGATTACATGCTGTTATTCCCATGCACTGGAGTTCGTCCAGTGCTCCGCTTGTAAGTGTATTTCCTCTCTTTTTATGCAATAAATGAATGTTGTACCAAATGGAGAGCACTAGATTTCTATGTCTCATATACAGCTTACTGTCTGAGCCGGAGCTGTGACCTCATTTGACCTGTGGACTTCCACCGATCGTACTGTTCAGCTGATCCTGTTTTACCGTGGCTATTTGACCCTCAGTGTTCAGCTGCGGTTCTGTTAGTTTTTATTTGCGCTGGTTGATTTGCTTTATAAAAATTGAAAAGAGCACTGGCTCCCCAAAACACTAAAGATCTGTGGTTTGATCTTTTCACGATTGGGTGATTTCACTAAGTTTCCACAGATGGTAGTTTTCTAGTATCTATGTAGCTATACATCTGGCAAATTAGTTTGTGTGTGTTGTAGGGCGAGGAGAGGATTTTTTTTTTCTAAATGAAAGTAGAACTATGGTCAAATTTATTATTAACAGTTTTTCTAAGAACCCCATGTAACAAAGTAAATACCTGCTAATCCTTTCAGTAAAACCATTGGATAGCCACTTCCTTTGATAAGGTGACAATATCCTTTTTGAGACTTTTAATATATAACTTTTTTACATTAAAGGCCCATTTACACTAGCATGATTTGTCGCATTGCCCTAACACTTGTGCATTATGGCATGCGCGAATGGGCAATCTGTCTTTCAAACAGTACACTGTAGTGCATTGTGCTCTACTGTACAGTGCATTGGGGTGTAATTTACTGACAATGCACGTTAGCACGTGTTGCCACAACACACAAGTGTGACTGGGCACTTAAGGGGGGTTTAAATGTTGCAAATCCTTACTTTTTTTTTGTGCTAAAGCCAAATGGTACATTGATTAGCCATAACAGGACCACAACCCATCGAGGCATGTACTCACTAGACCTCTGAAGGTATGCTGTGGTATCTGACACCAAGCCGTCATAGCAGATCCTTTAAGTTGTGAGGTGGGGCCTCCGTGGCTCAAACTTGTGTTTGCAGCACATCCCAGAGATGCTTGAGATCTCATAGTTGTGTTCCTCAAACCATTCTTGAATAAATCGGACCAGGCCCCCTTTTTACATTGGTCCAGTTCTGATGCTCATTTGCCTATTGTAGGTGCTTTTGGCTGTGGACATGGGTCAGCATGGGCACCCTGACCGGTCTGTAGCAATGCAGACCCATATGCAACAAATTGTGATGCACTGTGTGTTCTGACGCCCTTCTATAGGAATCGGCATTAACTTTTTTTCAGCCATTCGAGATACAGTAGCTCTCCTATTGGTTTGTACTGCACAGGCTAACCTTCATTCCTCGTGTGCCTCAATTAGCCTTGGCGGCCAAGGTTTTCCTTCCTTGGACCACTTTTGGTAGAACCTGACCATTGCAGGCTGGGAACCTCCCACAAGAGATTCTCTGACCCAGTTATCAAGCCATTACAATTTGGCCCTTATCAGTCGCTCAAATCCTTACTCTTGCTGACTTTTTTTTTTATGCTTTCAACACATCAACTTAAAGGACAGCATGGGCTGCTGTGTGGTCACATGTCTTCCCTCTGCCAGCTTGCATACATCAGAGGGGAATCTCAGCCCCTCCCACTGTACTCCTTAGATCGAGAAGGAGAGCAGAGAGAGGACATTTGACCACACAGCAGAGCTGGGCAAAGAAGATATTTTAGCATTATTATAAAAAAAAAAAAAAACCACACACACACTGTATTTAATATGTTCCTAAAACAGAGGATAATATAATAGATTTGACTTTACAATCACTTTAAGCATAGTTGACCTATCCCTTTTTCCCAAAAAATAAATCACAAGCAGCTCTGAAATCTTTTTAATCTTGCATTAAAATGGTTTTCTTTTTCTCACAATTTTCTTTTTGCACATCCTGGTTGGGCGAGGCACTGGTGATTTAGCCAGGGCCTCTCAGTTGAATCCTGAGTGCAACGTCACCCCGTGCCTTCCTGGAAAATCTGTCTGTACACTGAATACCCCTGAGATCTCAGAGGAAAGACATTTTTCCCCTCAGCACCCTCATGTGCATTGTAACAGAAGTAAGACCCAAAGTTCCAGGAAGGATAATGGATTCGTCTGCCCTTGATAAAAATAGAGATGGTCAAGAAAGGAAAAATAACGTATGCAAAGAATAAAAAGCCTGCAATTATCTGTAGATTGCTATTAAACATTTCTAAAGGTGTCATTGCTGTCATTTTTAAGATGAGGGTGAAGTTTGTTTTAAGCATAGACAGATTTTAATCTATGTTACCAATTTTGTGCATTTTAGGAAAAACAAGGTCACTGTGTTCAGTACAACATTGCTTTCTTCACACAGTTTGTGGTTTGTCAGATCTCACTATCACCACACCACCTCTTTTGGAAGTTGGGTAATACACGCTCCCTCCCAATGCGAGCGATTTCTGCTGTCCCTTCCTTCCGGGACACTTCATCAGCTTTGCCGATAACTTCCCTTTTTGTGTTGTATGGTGAAATCCTATTCCTAGAAAATCAAGCATGAATGGAGTTGTTTACTATTCTCACAAGCAGCATGTTTCCCTGGATAGGCAGAATCCTCAGTTTACACCAGAAACCAATCCTTTAAATTCAAATTTTGTAGTATAGGAGCACTGGCCAGTGCCTCCAAGTCCTGGAAAGTCTTTTTACACTGTGGCTTCTCGGACACCAGATTAGGCAGTTTTGTATTGGTTGGGTCCGTTTGGCCGAGGCACTACAGTTGTGTACAATCTTTTTTTTTTATATATATTATAATAATGGTCAGCTGTCCCCAAGAATTACATAACCTGGTTCTTGATTTGAGGGGTGAGCCACATCACGATAGCCTCACCTTTCCCTGCCTCCTGACTCAGGGTGCCTCGTCTTACCTGGTGTCCCAAGTACTCCAATTCTGTCAAGTCGGAAACTTACTTGGTTTAACTGTCTGATAAGCAGCTGACAGTATGTCTAGGACCACTGACAAGTGTTTGAGACATTCTAGTTAGTCAGGTTAAAAAAAGACACCAGTTCAACCAATAAAAAAAAAAAATCATACAATCCCATATACCCACAGTTGATCCAGAAGACGGCTAAAAAAAACACCAGAGCATGATCCAATTTTTTATAGTAGGGGAAAAAATTCCTTCCTGATCCATCGAGAGGCAATCGGATTTTCCCAGGATCAACTTTACCTATAAATATTAGTACTCAGTTGTATTATGTACATGAAAAGAATCCAGGCCCTTTGCTTTAAAAAATAAATAAAAACTCTACTGAGCTGGCCAGAACCACCTCTGGAGGGAGTCTATGCATCATTTTAACAGCTCTTACTGTGAAGAAACCTCTCTGTGTTTGGAGATGAAGTCTCTTTTCCTCTAGACATAAAGAGTGTCACCTTGTCCTCTGTAATGACCTTAAAGTGAATAACTCAACACCAAGTTTACTATATGGATCCCTAATGTATTTGTACATGTTGATTAAATCTCCTCTTCTCAAGAGAGACTAAATGCAGTTCCTCTAATCTTTCTTCAGTTTTGAGCACCGGTTCTCAAAAAGCATATTGCGGAATTGGAGAAAGTGCAGAGAAGGGCAACCAAACTGAAAAGAGGCATGGTTGCCCTTCTCTGCACTTTCTCCAGTTCCCCAATATCCTTTTTGAGAACCGGTGCCCAAAACTGAAGAAAGATTAGAGGGACTGAATTTATTCTCTCTTGAGAAGAGGAACCTTAATCAACATGTATAAATACATTAGGGGTCCATATAGTAAACTTGGTGTTGAGTTATTAAAAGCTGAGCTCCATGCCTCTTTTCAGTTTGGTTGCCCTCCTCTGCACTTTCTCCAGTTCCCCAATATCCTTTTTGAGAACTGGTGCCCAAAACTGAACTGCATATTCCAGATGAGGTCTTACTAATGATTTGTACAGGGGCAAAATGATATCGCTCTCTCTGGAGTCCATGCCTCTCTTAATACAAGAAAGGATTTTGCTTGCTTTGAAACCCGCAGCTTGGCAATTAATGCTATTATTAAGCTTACGATCTACCAAACCCCCCAGATCCTTCTCCACTATGGATTCCCCATTTCTACTCCCCCATGCATGCATATTCTAAGCCCCCCCCCCCCAAGTGCATAACTTTACATTTATTAACATTAAACCTCATTTTGCCACATGGTTGCACAATTAAACACTGCATTAAGGTTGGCTTGTAAGTTGGAGACATCCTGTAAGGACGTTATTCCACTGCATAGCTTGGTGTCATCTGCAAACATTGAAATGGTACTTTTAATCTTAGACCCTATATAATTTATAAAGATATTAATTAAGGGTCCAAACTCTAAACCTTGGGGTATACCACTGATGACCTTAGACCATTCAGAGTAAGAATCGTTAACCACTACTCTCCAAATTCTATCTTTTAGCCAGGTTTCTATCCATTTACAAACTGATCTTTCCAAGCCTGTAGACTTTATCTTACACATTAGCAGTGTGTGCGAAACTGTGTCAAATGCTTTCGCAAAATCCAAGTACTACGTCCACAGCCACCCCTCTGTCCAAGGTTTTACTTGCCTTAAAATATTTTTTTTCAGCAAGAACTCGTCTGTGGTCTTTTGTTAATCTCTACAGTATCTTCCCAACTATAGAAGTTAAACTAACAGGTCTATATTTACTTGGTAAAGACTTTGATCCTTTTTAAATATGGGCACCACATTGGCCCTACGCCAATCCAGTGGTACCATTACAGTCATTAACGAGTTCCAAAAAACTAGAAACAATGGCTTTGAAATGACAGAGCTCAATTCTTTTAGGATCCGTGGGTGCATCTGGTCCCGATGCTTTATCCACCTTTGTTCTGTGTAAATATTTCTGGAACATATACATTTTGAGAAACTGTCGATCATTTGAGGCTGTGCCATTATGAACTTAAGCTCCCACCCACTCCAGATTATTTTGTAAAGGGTCTACATTTTCAGATCTGACCTTTTTACTATTAATATATTTGAAGAATTTTTTGGTGTTTGTCCTACTACCTTTTGCAATCTGTCGTTCGTTTTGAATTGTTGCGCCCTTGATTTCCTTTTTACATACTTTGTTATATTCTTTGTAACTTTTAAACAATGATCGCATTCCTTCATTTTTATATTTAATTTTTTATTTTATTAATCATTTTCTTATTATTGAAAGCTTTTTGAACTTTGGCCATGCGCCACATAGTTTTTTTTTTTAGCCTTTTAAACCTTTAGGCATCGCATACTAGCTCATTATGAAATACTTACCTTAGAACGATGCCCTGGATCGGCACCAACATGTTTCCCGGAGATACTTCAGGTGCCGCATATCACGGCACAGGCCCTGAAGAAATGGCACTAATTGTTCCTTCAGTGCGCATGCGCCGATGACGTCGTATATAGTAAATATCTCCTAAACAGTGCAGGTTTAGGAGATATTTACAGTACCTATAGGTATGCCTTATTATAGGCTTACCTATATGTACAACTTCCCCATGGAGTTTTACAACCTCTTTAAAATTAAGTGTTTTTTTACATTTTTCCCGTATGTGTGAAAATCATATTATGGTCACTGCTACCCAAATGTTCTTTTATATGAATATTGATAATAAGCTCTGCATGGTTTGGTTTGAGATTGCCAGGTCCAGGAGAGTGTAATTCCTAGTCAGGGCCTCAATAAACTGGACCATAAAATTGTCTTGTAATAGGTTTATACATTTTTGCCCTTTAACTGTCCCAGCAGTGCCATTACTCCATTCAGTTTCTGGGTAGTTAAAATCCCCCATTGTTATCACTGTCCCAGCCCCTGCAGCCCTTTCTATCTGTACAAGGAGCTGAGTCTCCACTTCCTCATGAATACTGGGAGGTCTATAACAAACTCCAATGATAACCTTTGTAGTACGCACACCCATGTACAGTTCCACCCATAATGCTTCAGACTCATCACACTCTCCATTAACTAGGTCCTATTTCACACTCATTTTGAAATCACTTCTCACATAGAGACAGACACCCACCACCCCTTTTACCCTGTCTTTCCGAAAGAGAGCAAAGCCAGGAATATTAATAACCCAGTCGTGAAGAATCAAGTCAAGATTCAGCAATGCCAGAGTTCTCTTCATGCACCAAAGCTTCCAACTCACCTATTTTGCTTGGCAGACTTCTGACATTGGTGAACAAACACTTTTTAATTCACTGTTATATTTTGAACACTTATGTTGCATATTTTTTATTTTAGTACAAATAGTACCATTTCCAATGGTTGTTTGTAACATGGGAACCTTCATACCACCTGCTTGCCATAGCCCTCCCCACCCCCATCTTCCTCCATTCCACCCACCAACAGGGGCTGACACCTGTCTGCCTCATTATAATCTAATTTACCCTCCCCCCTCAATCCTAGTTTAAATACTCCTCCGGCCTTCCCATAAACCTCTCCCCCAGCACAGCAGACCCCCTTCCATTTAGGTGTAAACCATCTTTAGCATACAGGTTGTATCCTGATAAAATGTCAGCTCAGTGCTCTAAAAACCCAATCCCTCCTCCTTACACCAGGTATTTTAGCCATCCATTCAGTTCTCTAATCTCCCCCTACCTTTCCTGTGTTGCACATGGCACAAGCAATATTTCAGAGACTATCACCTTGGAAGTCCTTCCCTTTAACTTTCAGTCTAGTTCTTTAAATTGGTTCTTAAGGAACCTCCACCATCCATGTATTCCATCATTGGTTCCAACGTGGACCTCTTCCTAGGTATGACTGAATGCTGCATAGTCATCCAGGTAAGGGACTATGAATGCTCACAGCCTTTCCAGCTGGTCTTTTATGTATCTCTGAAAGGTGGCTTGCACATTCTTTATTCCATACAGTTAAGGACAGCAGAGTGCATATCTCAGTGTAGCAGTATAAAAAACTATTTTTTTCACATGATACTTGCCAACTTACAAGACAATGTAGTAATATCAGGCATATACATTTATAAATGTCATTCAGGGTCAGCTTTGGGGAATGGACTTTTGCAGAACAGGATAAGATTCTTTGGGGGGGGGGGGGGCACCTGTGACTAATATAAATGAGGCACTACTGGGGGCAGCAAAAGAAGTAAAGGGTTAAGTTCCAAAATGTGGGTCTTCTACCTCACATGGATCCGATCGTCCAGATATAGAAGAGCTGAGCGGGGGTTCAGCTCGCCACTGGAGCCTGTGGATGGCAGCACTGGGAGACCACAAGATGGAACATCGTAGGCGTATCCCCTGAGGACGTGGATGCGCACAAAACACGTTTGCTGGAGCATTTCATGTTAAATAATATATGAATTTCTTGATGCGCTTTATTTTATGCGCTGCATTGTTTTTGATTTATTTTATTAGGTTGGTCACCTTTTTTGTGCAAGCTGCTCTGGCCTCTGAGCGCTCACTGTTTTTTTGTATTTGAGATTGTATTTATTGATTGTCAGCAAAATGACTGCATTCAACATGTCTTCACCCAAAAAACAACCTTCCTTGATCTGTTTTACCACTCTTGGCTTCTCTGATTCTTGTGAGCAAGTCTGGAGCAGTAAAGAAGAAAGGTTGGTTTTTGGGTGGAGACATGTATGCACCCATTTTTATTCTCAGTCCTTCCCCAAGTTCCCCAAATGTCACACCCACAGCATTGCACACTACCTTGGTATGTACAGAAAGTTCAGTTGGTGAATCCTGGGTGTCATCAGAAGGCCAATAGTATGAGATCAAATTTCCCAGATTTGGCAGTTTGATCTGAGACCTTTCTCATTGCACTCTCTACCCCACAACTGATGAAAACCAATGTATGAGGTACATGTGAGGGGCTTCCCCAACAGAGAGTATAAAGACATTCTCCAGGATGATATGCTTTTCATCTACCTGCTCAGGGTGTTAATGTTGCTTCTTGCTTTTCCACTTATGGACAGCACAAAGGAAGGGGTGATGGCTGGTTAGTTAGGTGAAATTGGCGTCTTCTGCATAGAACAGTTATTCTCGAGATATCTGGGCTTGGCACAAGTGCAGCATCTGTTGGTATAAGCAGATACCAGCTTGGTACCAGACACTCTAGGTCAGTGATGGCTAACCTTGGCACCCCTGATGTTTTGGCACTACATTTCCCATGATGCTCATGCACTCTGCAGTGTAGTTGAGCATCATGGGAAATGTAGTTCCAAAACATCTGGGGTGCCAAGGTTAGCCATCACTGCTCTAGGTGCTAGTCAATAGATTTCTTGGGTCACAGATGTGAAGGAAATTTCTGTTGACAGTTCCCATCAATGTGGTAGTCAGACACCTGAGTGTTCATGTAGATATCTGCTATTTCTGCTGCCACTCTGGCAAACTCAGACTTTTGCTCCATCACAAATTGACGGATTTCTGCAGGACAGATGTGTTGTAGTTGATCCTCGATCATCAAAGCCTTCAGGTCTTGTTGAAATTTTGTTTGGATCCTTTAGTTCTTTAATCCCCTTCTGGAACGTGGTGCATAGACAGCGTACCATATCCGTATAACTATTTGCAGGTCCTTTCTTGCGGTAGACCTGTGGGGTCAACTGATACTTTGTAATTACAGCGTTCTTTATGGCCTTGAAATCACCATCTTTTTTTGGTTGGCAATTTCACAAAGGCCTTCACTTATATTCCACAACTCCATAGTGGAATTATAAAATATAAGTGAAACTTAATTTTTTGCAGTTAAATTATAGATCACTACTACCCCAGTCTCACAGATGTGTATTCTTTAATGCGCAGCCCAGGCCGTTTATAACTTAAAGTGATTGTAAAGGAAACATTTTTATTAAAACACAAAAATATCATACTTACCTGTTCTGTGCAGTAGTTTTGCACAGAGCAGCCTGGATCCTGCTCATCTGGGGTCCCTCGCTGGCGCTCTGGGCCCCTCCCCTTTGCCAAAGTGCCCCATAGCAAGCCCCTTGCTGTGGGGGCACTCGTGCATGCTTGCTCCCTAACCATCTCTCTGCGTCCATAAGACACAGAGAGCGTGGCTCAGCCCCACTCCCGCCTCATTGGCTCCTGCTGCTGCATCTCAGCCAATCAGGAGCGAGAGACCCAGGAGACTCTCGGGCCTCGTGCACATCGCTGGATCAAGTTCGGGCTTAGGTAAGTTATTAAGGGGTGCTAAGGGGGGAGCTGCACACTGAAGGTATTTACTTTTCATGCATGAAGTTAAAAAATCTTCAGCCTTTACAACTACTTTAACCATTTGAGACAGGGCCTAATCGGATGTTTTTTGTAGATCTGGCTGGAATAGGTTTTGATGCTACTGCATTCCTTCTAATTTGTCTACTTTCTGTCAAATGTGCCTTAAAGTGTCTGGAAACCCTAAACAGGGGTGTCCAAACTTTTTTGAAAGAGGGCCAGATTTGATGAAGTGAACGTGTGTGAGGGCCAACCATTTTGCCTGACATTCTTTCAACCATTAAAATTTGGTGTAAGTGTGTTCGTCCGAGCATAATACACGGCTCAAAAAGAATTCTCTTACCTTTGTGGCTGTGTGTGGTGAATAAATATATCTCCTCTGTGGCCCCCAAGATCCGATCAGGGCAAGGATGAGCTTGTTCTTTTAAAGAAGTAGTAGTAGTAGTAGTAGTAGTAGTAGTAGTAGTAGTAGTAGTCCGGGAAAGGACTCAGTATCTGTTATTGGCGATGCACGCTGTCAGCTTCCCAACGGGCTTTGGAACACGCCCAGCTTATCAGTGAGAGGCGCTCAGGGAGTGTATATATTTTTTTTAAAAACCGAGCTCATCCTTCCCCTGTGCAGAGCTTGGGGGGCCCACAAAAGTGATAAAAACAAATTGCAAGTGGGGGCCGTCTAAAACCAGGCCGCGGGCCGGACTTTGGACATGCCTGCCCTAACATGAACTCAGGGAAGTGACTGGCAGGTGATACAAAGACATTATACAAATCCTCCTACATGAGTTGTACCTGTTTATCTGCAGCCATTTCTTCTGTACATCGTTCTGAAATTTCACATATATTTTCCTCTAGCAGCAGGGGGCAGGGATCTAGTCTTCCAGAGCTGATCTCAGTGAGGACAGCTCTGAGCCCTGATTGGAGGGAAGGGACACACCACCCTTTACACAGCACATGAAGAACAAGCAGATCTGTGAATATCAGTCACCGGCTGTGCGCTGGAGCTCTCCTCCTTGTCACCTTTTTTCTCTTGGTGTCGGGGAAAAGCTGTCAGAATTGACTATCATCACAAAATTGATGTTGCTGCAAGTTATGTAAAAGAGCCCTGAGTTCTAATAAGGTAGTTGTTAAAAGTTATACTAGCCTAGACCCACTATACTGACCTGTGCAAGACTTGTGACCAATGGCGTATCATCATGGGAGCAAGTGTGGGCAGGGCACTTGGGCCCCTATGGGGGGGGGGGGGCTGCTGTGGCCTGTCACACATTGCGCAATGTAGTAATCTATCCTATTTTGTCAGCATGGCTGCATCTGCTGCTGCTAAATCCCTTTTGTCATTGCCAGCCCCAGTGTTTCTGCCTGGGACCTGGGGGTAAAGCACTGTGCTGTGCCGATGCTGTTGCTCACACAGGAATCCTGTGAGTGAAATCAGGTTTTTTTTTGAGCCGCAACATGCCACCTCTGGCTGGCCCTGTGCTTCAAGCCAGGAGCACTGCATTGTGTTTACAACAGCGCAGTGCTTCCAGCGGCTCACACAGAACCCGCCCTGCCCTGTATATCTCTATGAGAGCATAGGTGGGGGCAGGCAATGTGTCTAGCCACGTTAGTCTGGTAGCAGCAGTCTGCACTCCTCACTCTCCCCACAATGCAAATTGTAGCTACTCCTCTCTGTGGGTGAAAGGAAAGCTCTGCTTGGGGCAATTTGTGGGGGAGAGCTCTGTACAAGCCACTTGCTATGGGGGCAGATGTGTGGGCTCAGTCCTGATCAGGGCTGTGTATGTCTATTGACACACACAGCATGGCTCCATGGGTGTCCGCTGAAATTTTTTCAGGGGGGGGCGCTTTGGCAGCGGCGATACACAGTCACATTTTACCCTTTCTTCGACCGCTAGAGGGGGTTAAAAGTGACCTCCCCCACGTTAAAATGTAAAAACACCCCACTGTGCTCCCTGCATCTTTCAATATCTCTTTGTCACTTCTGTGTACCCCCTCTCCACAACTGCACCTCTGGACCCCTTTACATTACACAGCACCCCACAGCTCTGGGCCCCTTTACATTACATAGCACCCTGCATCACTGGCCCCATTTACATTACACAGCAACCTGCACCTCTGGACCCCTTTACATTGCACAGCACCCCACAGCTCTGGACCCCTTTACATTACACAGCACCCCACAGCTCTGGACCCCTTTACATTACACAGCACCCCACAGCTCTGGACCCCTTTACATTACACAGCACCCCACAGCTCTTGGCCCCTTTACATTACATAGCACCCTGCATCACTGGCCCCATTTACATTACACAGCAACCTGCACCTCTGGACCCCTTTACATTGCACAGCACCCCACAGCTCTGGACCCCTTTACATTACACAGCACCCCACAGCTCTGGACCCCTTTACATTACACAGCACCCCACAGCTCTGGACCCCTTTACATTACACAGCACCTCAAAGCTCTGGACCCCTTTACATTACACAGCACCCCACAGCTCTGGACCCCTTTACATTACACAGCACCCTGCATCACTGGCCCCCTTTACATTACACAGTACCCTGCATCACTGGACCCCTTTACATTACACAGCACCATGCACCACTGGATCCCTTTACATTACACAGCACCATGCACCACTGGATCCCTTTACATTACACAGCACCCTGCATCACTGGACCCCTTCACACAGCACCCTGCATCTCTGGATCCCTTCACACAGCACCCTGCACCTCTGGACTCCTTTATACAGCATCCTGCACCCCCTGCATGTTACATAGACTGTGACAGCCCCTTCCCCCTTCCTACCTTAATCATGCATCCAGAGGGAAAGACACAGCAGCGCGGGACTTGCTGAAGTTATTTTTCATATTACCTAGAGACTGAGAACATGATACAAGAGATGGCTAGAGACTGAGAACATGATACAAGAGATGGTCAGAGGCTGCAGACATGATACAAGAGATGATCAGAGGCTGCAGGCATGATACAGTAGATGTCAGAGGCTGCAGACATGATACAGGAGGTGTCAGAGGCTGCGGGCATGGTACAGGAGATCGTTAGAGACTGAGGACATAATACTAAAGATGGTCAGAGACTGCAGACATAGCACAAGAGATCAATGCAGCCTCATATGTGCCCATCAAATGCAGCTTCATCTGTGCCCATCAAATGCAGCCTCGCTGTGCCCATCAAATGCAGCCTCGCCGTGCCCATCAATGTAGCCTCGCCGTGCCCATCAATGTAACCTTGCCGTGCCCATCAATGCAGCCTCGCCGTGCCCATCAATGCAGCCTCGCCGTGCCCATCAATTCAGCCTCACCGTGCCCATCATTGCAGCCTCACCGTGCCCATCAAATGCAGCTTTACGGTGCCCATCAAATGCAGCTTTAAGGTGCCCATGAAAGCAGTCTCACGGTGCCCACCAATACAGCCTCCCTGTGCCCACCAATGCAGCCTCCCTGTGCCCACCAATGCAGCTTCATGGTGCCCATCAATGTAGCCTCTCTGTGCCCATCATTGCAGCCTCACTGTGCCCATCAATGCAGCCTACCTGTGCCCACCAATGCAGCCTCCCTGTGCCCACCAATGCAGCTTCACTTCATTGCAGCCTTCGCTGTGCCCACCAATGCAGCCTTGCTGTGCCCACCAATGCAGCTTTGCTGTGCCCACTAATGCAGCTTCTCTGTGCCCATGAATGCAGCCTCAATGTGCCCACCACTGCAGCCTCTGTGCCAACCAATTGCAGTCTCTCTGTGCCCACCAATTGCAGCATTTGTGTGCCCACCAATTGCAGCCTCTGTGTGACCACCAATTGCAGCCTCTGTGCCCACCAATTGCAGCCTCTGTGTGCCCAATTGCAGTCTGTGCCCACCAATTGCCGCCCCTGTGTGCCCACCAATTGCAGCCTCTGTGCCCACCAATTGCAGCCTCTGTGCCCACCAATTGCAGCCCCTGTGTGCCCAATTGCAGTCTGTGCCCACCAATTGCCACCCCTGTGTGCCCACTCATTTCAGCCTCAACATTTCCTGAATAGGCGCTCCCCTCCCTCTGTCCTCCGGCGCTCGTATCATATGTCACGGAGCTGGGTCTGTGTGCAAGGTCCCGCCCTCTAGGCTCGTGTGATAGGCGGAACACTAGAAGACTATCACACAAGCCGAACTAGGGGGGCGGGACCTTACACACAGACCCAGCTCCGTGACATACGATACGAGCGCCGGAGGACAGAGGGAGGGGAGCTCTGCAGTCGCCGCTTAAAGCGGCCCCAGGGCAGGCTGCCCTGTCACCACGCCTCTGCACTGAGCCGCCCCCTGCTTCACTCGCGGGGGGTGCCGGCCTGAGAGGCACACCTTCTCGATTCCAGGGGGGGCGATCGACCCCCCTTGCCCTATGGAGCAGACGCCCATGCATGGCTCAGTCCCGCCCCCTGCTCTTTGCTCACAGGATTTGACTGACAGCAACAGGAACCAATGGCTGGGACTTCTGCCTCAGTCCCTGTGAGTAGAGGGGAGAACAGGGATGCAGCTGTGCACAGCTTTGGATCGATTGAGGACTCAGGTAAGTATTTAAGAAGATGGGGGAGCAAAGCAAACTGTAAAACCTTTTTTACCTTAATGCAGGAATGCATTAAGGTAAAAAATTATTTCGCTTTAGAACCGCTTTAATGTTTTTTTCAAAAGTGTCTTAGGTTTAGGTTAAAGTTAACCACTTGCCGACCGCCGCCTGTACATATACGTCGGCAGAATGGCACGGCTGCGCATAGCAACCGGCAGACTCGATGTCCGCCGGGTGCCCATGATCGTCTCACGGAGAGGCAGAACGGGGAGATGCCTATGTAAACAAGGCATTTCCCTGTTCTGCCTAGTGACAGGACTCCTGTCATCAGGAGCAGTGATCAATGTCGTGTCACTTGTAGCCCAGCCCCCCCACAGTTAGAGTCACTCCCTAGAACACACTTAACCCCTTCATTGCCCCCTAGTGTTTAACCCCTTCCCTGCCAGTGTCATTTACACAGTATTCAGTGCATTTTTATAGCACTGATCGCTGTATAAATGACAATGGTCACAAAATAGTGTCAAAAGTGTCCGATGTGTCCGCCATAATGTCGCAGTCCCAATAAAAATGTCGCAGATCACCGCCATTACTAGTAAGAAAAAAAAGAATAATAAAAATGCAATAAAACTATCCCCTATTTTGTAGACGCTATAACTTTTGCGCAAACCAATCAACATACGCTTTTTACCAAAAATATGTATAAGAATACATATCGGCCTAAACTGAGGAAAAAAAAAATGGGATATTTATTATAGCAAAAAGTAAAAGATATTGTGTTTTTTTTTAAAATTGTCGCTCTTTTTTTGTTTCTAAAAAATGTTTTGTTTAGAAAAAATAAAAACCGATCAAATACCACCAAAGGAATGCTCTATTTGTGGGAAAAAAAGGATGTCAATTTTGTTTGGGTATCACGTCGCACGGCCGCGCAATTGTCAGTTAAAGCAACGCAGTGCCGAATCGCAAAAAGTGCTCTAGTCAGGAAGGGGTAAATTCTTCTGGGGCTGAAGTGGTTAAGTTAGTCCAGTAGTAGACACATTATCTACACTAGGGATGAGCCGAACACCCCCCGGTTCGGTTTGCATCCAGAACATGCGAACAGGCAAAAAATTAGTTCGAACGCGTGAACACCGTTAAAGTCTATGGGACACGAACATGAAAAAGTGCTCATTTTAAAGGTTAATATGCAAGTTATTGTCATAAAAAGGGTTTGGGGACCCGGGTCCTGCCCCAGGGGACATGTATCAATGCAAAAAAGTTTTAAAAACTGATAGGAGCAGTGATTTTAATAATGCTTAAAGTGAAACAATAAAAGTGAAATATTCCTTTAAATTTCGTACCTGGGGGGTGTCTAAAGTATGCCTGTAAAGTAGCGCATGTTTCCCGTGTTTAGAACTGTCCCTGCACAAAATGTAATTTCTAACGGAAAAAAAGTCATTTAAAACTACTCGCGGCTGTAATGAATTGTCGGGTCCCTGCAATACAGAGAAAAGTCATTGAAAAAAATAATGCGTATGGGTCTCCCAAAATTCAATTAATAGGCCCTTCAGGTCTGGTATGGATTTTAAGGAGAACTCCGCGCCAAATAAAAAAAAATGGCGTGGGGTTCCCCCCAAAAATCTATACCAGACCCTTATCCGAGCACACAACCCTGGCAGGCCGCAGGAAAAGAGGGGGGAGAGAGCGCCCCCCTTCTAAACCATACCAGGCCACATGCCACCAACATGGGGAGGATGCTTTGGGGGTCTGTGACCCCCAAAGCACCTTGTCCCCATGTTGATGGGGACAAGGGCCTCATCCCCACAACCCTTGCCCGGTGGTTGTGGGGGTCTGCGGGCGGGGGGTTTATCGGAATCTGGAAGCCCACTTTAACAAAGGGGACCCCCAGATTCCGACTCCCCCATGTGATTTGGTAACGGGGTACATTGTACCCCTACCATTTCACCCAAAAAATTGTCAAAAATTTTAAAAACCACACAGACACAGTTGGGATATGACCTTTATTAAAAATAAAAAAATAAAAAAAAGATTCCAGCGGCAGCGATGTAATCCACTCAATCTCCAGCGTTGTAATCCATTCTCTGTATCCAGCGATGATCTCCACTCTCCAGCGATGATGTGTCCAGGGATGATACACACACACGATCCTGGCTCCACCGGAGGAACCCCACGAATGACACACTGCCAGCCTGGGGTTACCCAATGACGTGACGGGTGACCCCGCCCCCTCTGATGCAACGGGAAACCCACGCATCAGAGGGAAACCCTGCCCCCCTCTGATGCAACGGAAAACCCGGGGTTACCCAATGACGTGACCCCGCCCCCCTCTGATGCAACGGAAAACCCACGGGTTTCCCATTGCATCAGAGAGGGCGGGGTCACCAGTGAGAGTGGAGATCATCGCTGGATACAGAGAATGGATTACAACGCTGGAGATCGAGTGGATTACATCGCTGCCGCTGGAATCTTTTTTTTTTTTTTATTTATAATAAAGGACTTATCCCAACTGTGTCTGTGTGGTTTTTAACATTTTTGACAATTTTTCTTGTGAAATGGTAAGGGTACAATGTACCTCGTTACCAATTCACATAGGGGGGGCTGGAATCTGGGGGTCCCCTTTGTTAAAGGGGGCTTCCAGATTCCGATAAGCCCCCCCGCCTGCAGACCCCCACAACTACCAGGCAAGGGTTGTGGGGATGAGGCCCTTGTCCCCATCAACATGGGGACAAGGCGCTTTGGGTGTCACAGACCTCCAAAGCATCCTCCCCATGTTGAGGGCATGTGGCCTGGTACGGTTCAGGAGGGGGCACTCTCTCATCCCCCCCTCTTTTCCTGCGGCCTGCCAGGTTGCGTGCTCAGGTAAGGGTCTGGTATGGATTTTTGGGGGTAACCCCACGCCATTTTTTTTTTATTTTGGCGTGTAGTTCCCCTTAATATCCATACCAGACCTGAAGGGCCTGTTAATGGAATTTTGGGGGACCCCCAAGCATTTATTTTTTATTTTTTTTAATGACTTTCAATGACTTTTCTCTGTATTGCCAGGACCTGACAATTTATTACAGCCTCGAGTAGTTTTAAATGACTTTTTTTCCTTCAGAAATTACATTTTGTTCTAAACACGGGAAACATGCGCTACTTTACAGGCATACTTTAGACACCCCCCCAGGTACAAAATTTAAAGGAATATTTCACTTTTATTGTTTCACTTTAAGAATTATTAAAATCACTGCTCCCGAAAAAAAGGGCAGTTTTTAAAACTTTTTTTTTGCATTGATACATGTTCCCTGGGGCAGGACCCGGCTCCCCAAACACTTTTTATAACAATAACTTGCATATTAACCTTTAAAATTAGCACTTTAGATTTCTCCAATAGACTTTTAATAGGTGTTCCGCGGCTTTTCGAATTTGCCCCAAACACCTCAAATTGTTCGCTATTCGGCAAACGGGCGAACAGCCAATGTTCGAGTCGAACTCATGTTCGACTCAAACAGATAGCCCATCCCTATTCTACACTTAAATAAAAATGTATATTTATTGTATATACAGTCAGGTCCATAAATATTGGGACATCGACACAATTCTAATCTTTTTGGCTCTATACACCACCACAATGGATTTGAAATGAAACGAACAAGATGTGCTTTAACTGCAGACTTTCAGCTTTAATTTGAGGGTATTGACATCCAAATCAGGTGAACGGTGTAGGAATTACAACAGTTTGTATATGTGCCTCCCACTTTTGAAGGGACCAAAAGTAATAAGACAGATTAACCACCAGCCCCGGACCATTTTGCAGCTAAAGGACCAGGCCCCTTTTTGCGATTCGGCACTGCGTCGCTTTAACTGACAATTGCGCGGTCGTGCAACGTGGCTGCCAAACAAAATTGCCGTCCTTTTTTTCCCACAAATAGACCTTTATTTTGGTGGTATTTGATCACCTCTGTGGTATTTCTTTTTTGCGCTATAAATAAAAATAGAGCGACAATTTTGAAAAAAATGCAATATTTTTTACTTTTTGCTATAATAAATATCCCCAAAAAATATATCTAAAAATATTTTTTTTTCCTCAGTTCAGGCGGATACGTATTCTTTTACATATTTTTGGTAAAAAAAATCGCAATAAGCGTTTATTGATTGGTTTGCGCAAAAGTTATAGCATCTACAAAATAGGGGATAGTTTTATTGCATTTTTATTAATATTTTTTTTTTTTACTAGTAATGGTGGCGATCAGCGATTTTTATCGTGACTGCGACATTATGGCGGACACATCAGACACTTTTGGCTGTCATTTTTACAGCGATCAGTGCTACAAAAATGCACTGATTACTGTGAAAATTACACTGGCAGTGAAGGGGTTAACCACTAGGTGGCGCTGTAGGGGTTAAGTGTTCCCTATTGAGTGTTTCTTACTGTAGGGGGATGGGCTGTGTGTCACATGACACTGATCTTCGCTCAGAGTACACGGAGCGGAGATCCTGATTTGGATGTAAATACCCTCAAATTAAAGCTGAAAGTCTGCAGTTAAAGCACATCTTATTCGTTTCATTTCTAAACCATTGTGGTGGTGCGTAGAGCCAAAAAGATTAGAATTGTGTTGATGTCCCAATATTTATGGACCTGACTGTATGAAATATTTTTATTTAAAATTTTAAGTTTACCCTGTGGCATTATAGCAACTCCTACTTGGTTAATGCTGTTTTTTGTTACGGACTTTATTTGAGATTCTTATAAATGCTGTGTTATATTGTTTACATTAATATGGTCTTTGATTATCACCCTGTCTCCACCAGGCTAGATGGTTTATTTGTGATTCCTTCTTTAAATCAAAGGGAATCACGCAGCTCCAGCTAAATATTCAGTCTGTTCATGGAGTGCTATCCAGTTTCCTTAATAAGTTTAAAATGCCTTTTCAGTCTACATGCTCTGCTTGAGAGCTGCACATTTTAATCAATTTTTCTTCATATGGGATACATCAATTTTTCAAACCAACCTATATGAAACAGCTACCTTTCAATGTCTTGATATTTTTCAATAAAAGCATAAAGAAGAATTTTAGAGAAAAAAAAAAAACATTTCCTGCCCTATAAAAGCTATACCACCTATGGCTTTTTCATTGTTTTTCGGTTCTGTGGATCCAGGTCACCAAGTAATGCAGGAGTTATAATTCTGCACATTCAGTAATATAGGCCTGCAAGGATTCAAGCAGTGCTGTATATGTAGACGCTAATGATTACATTGTGTTTCATAAGCAATCATTTACTCCGGGTAGTCTCACTTGGTGCTATATTATATCCGGGTGATGTAATGAGCACTATAACCACTTTAAAACCAGGCCTTTTCTGGCACTTTCTGTTTTCAAGTAACAATCAGTTTTTTTAAATTGCGCACACCCGTGCAATGGCGACAAACAACATAAATTTTACTATCCATAGGTGACGCTTTGCGGGTTGCCACTTTAGATTTACAGAGGAGTTCTAGTGCTAGAATCACTACACATGATCAGATGTTCACGGTGATAACTTATATCTGTGGGACATTTGCTGTTTGTGTGCGTACGGGACTGATGCACGCAGTCGACTTTGCACGCTAGCATGGGGGGGACAGGGGCACTTTACAAAAAAATCTTAATTATTCTTAACCACTTAACGACCGCTCACTGTATATGTACGTCGGCAGAATGGCACCGACAGGCACAATCACGTACAGTGTACGTGATCGCCTTTGTACAGTTGGGGGGTCCGATCGGACCCCCCTCCTATACAGTGAGTGGCCGTTTATCGTTGGGGAGCGATCCGAGATGAGGGGACGGCCATTCGATTCCGGCCACCCCCTCGCGATCGCTCCCGGCGAATGAAAATGCTCCCTCTGCCCGTGTAATGTAAACACAGGCAGAGGAAGCAGGAGGAAGTGATGTCATCTCCCCTCGCGGCGGTCTTTTCGTCCGCAGCGCCGAGGAGAGAAGAAGCAGGTTAGTGCACCAACAGTCCACTGACACTTAGGTACACATAGGCACATATTTCACCCCCCAGTCACCCCCAGATCACCCCCCAGCCCCCAATCACAGTGTCACTGATTGCAGTGATCATTTATTTTACTGATCACTGCATTTAGTGTCATCTGTGACAGTAAAAAGTTGCAGGGCAGTTAGGTTTAGGCCCCTTTAGGTCCAGGGTAGCCCCCTAACCCCCCCTAATAAAGGTTTAACCCCTTGATCGCCCCCCAGGTAACCCTTTCACCCCCTAACGCCAGCGTCATTAAGCATTCGTATTTTTGATCGCTGTATTTAGTGCCGGTGGTGCCCTAGATAGCCAGTTATTTATTTTTAGTTTCGCCGCAGGTTTTTATAGCGTCAGGTACCCCCATATGTTATTTTAACCCCCTGATTGCCCCTAGAGTTAACCCTTTCACCAGTGATCACCGTATAAGCGTCACTGGTGACACTGGTTACCCAGTTAGTTATTTCGTTATTTAGGTAATCCGTCAGGTTTTTATATAGCGTCGCGTACCCCCATATTTAACCTAATAAAGGTTTTAACCCCCTGATTGCCCCTAGTTAACCCTTTCACCAGTGATCACCATATAAAGGTTACGGGTGACGCTGGTTGGTTAGTTTGCTTTTTATAGCATCAGGGCACCCGCCGTATATAACCCAATAAAGGTTTAACCCCCTGATCGTCCGGCGGGTGAGATCAATTATGTTTTAGCGCCAGAGAGGGTCTGCGTCGCCCCAGGCAGCGTTAGGTTAGTGCCAGTAACGCTAACACCCACGCGCAAAGCATACACCTCCCTTAGTGGTATAGTATCTGAACAGATCAATATCTGATCTGATCAGATCTATACTAGCGTCCCCAGCGGTTTAGGGTTCCCAAAAACACAGTATTAGCGGGATCAGCCCAGATACCTGCTAGCACCTGCGTTTAGCCCCTCCGCCCAGCCCAGCCCAGCCCACCCAAGTGCAGTATCGATCGATTACTGTCACTTACCAAACACAAAACACATAACTGCAGCGTTCGCAGAGACAGGCCTGATCCCTGCGATCGCTAACATTTTTGTAGCGTTTGATATATTTGCTGACGACAGTCAGGTGCTTTTTTTCCTGTGAATCTTACTAGTGTACCCCTAAATTTAGAGCTCAAAATGGCAAGTCGAAGGTACACTAGTAAAGAGGCCTACGAGATTCTGAGCATGACAGATAGTGAAGAGGAGGTCACGCATCTGTCAGATTCAGGCTCAGAATATCTTCCCGTAGAAGACAGTGACGTCAGCGGCCCCACGTCAGATAGCTCTGACGACGAAGTTGAGGTCCCTGCTAAGGTCAGGCGTACCCGATCCCGATCTTCTGAGGTTGTTGAGGAGCAAGAACCGCAGGGCTCTCGTATCATGGAGCAGAGTAGTACTAGCACCGCTATTCCTTCTGGTGAATTGGCAAGCACCAGCGGCCTAGTACAGCCTGGGCGTACATCCAGCACTGCAGTATCACGTGGTGACGTGGCGAGTCCCATAAGTGCAGTTCAAGCTGGCGAGGTGGCAAGCACAAGTAGTGTCCCGCTGCCACCAATAAGAAGACAAAGGCAGGCCCGTCGTACTCATAGTGCCCTTCCTGCAGAATTCGCCTATCCTGATTGGGTCCCCACCACTTCTGCAGAACCCGTACTTCCCCCATTCACTGCCCAACCCGGTATTCAGGTGGAAACAGCTGATTTTTTGCCAATTGATTATTATTCGCTGTTTTTCACGGAAGATCTCTATAGATCTATTGTGGACCAGAGTAATTTATATGCTGGTCAATTCATCGCCGCTAATCCCCAGTTGCCTTCCATTGCCAAAGATTGGAAACCAATTACGGTTTCTGAATTTAAGACCTTTCTGGGCCTTTCCCTCAACATGGGCACACATAAATTCCCGTCATTGCGTGCTTATTGGTCCATGCACCCAATTGACCACATGCCCGTGTTCTCTGCCTCCATGTCCAGGGCACGATACGAGCAGATTTTGCGGTTCATGCACTTCAACGACAATGAACTTTGTCGTCCACGTGGGGACCCTGAATACGACCGGCTCTATAAAATTCGGCCCCTCATAAACCACTTCAACGAACGTTTTGCAGCCTTGTTTATTCCCGATCAAGTTGTCTGCGTTGATGAGTCCCTGATTAAATTTTCTGGCCGCTTGGCTTTCAAGCAGTACCTTCCCATCAAGCGTGCCAGATACAGGGTCAAGCTCTATAAGTTCTGTGACAGGGCAACAGGCTATGTATGGAGCTTTATGGTTTATGAGGGAAAAGATAGTCAGGTTGAGCCGGTCAACTGCCCGGATTACATAGGGAGCGCTGGCAAGATAGTGTGGAAATTGGTGTCACCCTTATTCAGAAAGGGGTACCACTTGTATGTGGACAATTATTACACGAGCGTGCCACTGTTTAGTCACTTGTTTGATCATCAGATTGGAGCATGTGGCACCGTGCGACCTAATCGCCGGGGCTTTCCCCAGCGGCTTGTAGATGCCCGTCTTAGGCTGGGGGAGAGAGCCTAAGAGAGCCTGAGATTGTCACAGAACTCCTGTATCCAGGCGGTTCTGCACCTCACCATCCCCAACCAAATGCAGTAAGCCGGCTGCATGAGAGGCATTATACGTATGTCCTCCCGAGTACCCCTACCCAACGAGCCCCTCAAAAAAGATGTTGTGTCTGTAGCAAGCGCGGATTTAGGCGTGACACCCGTCATTATTGTCCACTCTGTCCTGACAAGCCTGGTCTTTGCCTTGGTGAATGTTTTAAACGCTACCACTCAAAAGTGAAGTTTTAGCGTAGGGTACAGCATTTCACAGACTAGGACACACTTACACAGGGTCTCCCAAGATGCCATTACATTTTGAGAGACCCGAACCATTACAGTTGTTAAAGTTACAAAAAAAAGTGTAAAAAAGAAAAACGTAAAAAACAAAACACAAAAAAAATATAAAATAAAAAAACCAAAAATAGTTGTCGTTTTATTGTTCTCTCTCTCTCTCTCTCTATTTTCTCTCTATTGTTCTGCTCTTTTTTACTGTATTCCATTCTGCAATGTTTTATCATGCTTGCTTTTCAGGTATGTAATTTTTTGTTTTCAGGTGCGCCATTCAACTGCAGCGCGGAATTATTTATCTTGACAGCAACAGCGTTTGCTCCCACGATACATAAAGCCGTGACTCCACTGCTGTAGGAGGTGATTTCACCACCACAGTTAAAAAAAAGAGCATATATGCCGAAGCATGGGGGCAGCAGGGGCGGAGGAGCGATTTTGCTCCTAATGCCGCGTACATACGGTTGAAATTCCGACGGAGGCTTGCCCGTGGAAAAGTCCGACCGTGTGTACGCGGCATAACCTTTTATGCCGCGTACATACGGTCGAAATTCCGATGAAGGCTTGCCCGTGAAAAAGTCAGACCGTGTGTACGCGGCATAACTTTTTTGCAGGAGGATGCCCCCATGCTTCGGCATATATAAATGGTGCATTTATGCCCATCATTAGAAGTGGGTGGATGAAGGGAGGTATTCTAATGGTGGGCATACCCACCGATCAATCTCTTTTTTTCGTTCAGCCAACAGGCTGCATGAAAAAAAAGATTACAATACATGTCCAACAAGGACCAGCAACGTACTGGTATGTTGCTGGACTTTGAATGTTTATACCAGAATGATGCCTGCGGGTTTAGGTATCATCTTGGTATCATTCTTTTCAGCCAGTGGCCGGCTTTCATGTAAAAGCAATTCTAGCAGATAATTAGCCTCTAGACTGCTTTTACAAGCAGTGGGAGGGAATGCCCCCCCCCCGGATATAAACAGCGCCATTGGGAAATTGGGAAAGCATTTTATCACACCGATCTTGGTGTGGTCAGATGCTTTGAGGGCAGAGGAAAGATCTAGGGTCTAACCCCCCAATTTTTTTCAAAAAAAGAGTACCTGTCACTACTTATTGCTATCATAGGGGATATTTACATTCCCTGGGATAACAATAAAAATGGTAAAAAAAAAAAATATGGAAGGAACAGTTTAAAAATAAAATAAAAAAGCAAAATAAATAATAAAAAAAAAAGCACCGCTGCTCTTGCGCAAAGGCGAACGCAAAGGCGAACGCAAGCATCGGTCTAGCGTCATATGTAAACAGCAATTGCATCATGCATGTGAGGTATCACCGCGAAGGTCAGATCGAGGGCAGTAATTTTAGCAGTAGACCTCCTCTGTAAATCTAACGTGGTAACCTGTAAAGGCTTTTAAATGCTTTTATGAAATTATGAATGTAGTTTGTCGCCACTGCGCGTTTGTGCACAATTTAAAGCATGTCGTGTTTGGTATCCATGTACTCATCAAACATTTGGGCAATATAGTGTTTTTTAGTGCATTAAAAATAAAAAAAATTGTGTTTTTCCCCCAAAAAATGCGTTTGAAAAATCGCTGCGCAAATACTGTGTGGAAAAAAAAATGCAACACCCACTATTTTTATCTGTAGGGCCTTTGCTTTAAAAAAATATATATAATGTTTGGGGGTTCAACATAATTTTCTTGCAAAAAAAAAATGTTTTCATGTAAACAAAAAGTGTCAGAAAGGGCTTTGTCTTCAAGTGGTTAGAAGAGTGGATGATGTGTGACATAAGCTTCCTAATGTTGTGCATTAAATGCCAGGACAGTTCAAAACCCCCCCAAATGACCCCATTTTGGAAAGTAGACACCTCAAGCTATTTGCTGAGAGGCATGTTGAGCCCATTGAATATTTTTTTTTGTCCCAAGTGATTAAATAATGACAAAAAGAAAAAAAAAAATGTACAAAAAGTTTTCACTAAATTATATATTGCTCAAACATGCCATGGTTATATGTGGAATTGCACCCCAAAATACATTCTGTTGCTTCTCCTGAGTACGGGGATACCACATGTGTGAGACATTTTGGGAGCCTAGCCGCGTACAGGACCCCGAAAACCAAGCACCGCCTTCAGGATTTCTATGGGTGTAAATTTTTGATTTCACTCCTCACTGCCTATCACAGTTTCGGAGGCCATGGAATGCCCAGATGGCACAAAACCCCCCCAAAGGACCCCATTTTGGAAAGTAGACACCCCAAGCTATTTGCTGAGAGGTATGTTGAGTATTTTGCAGATCTCGCTTTTTGTCACAAAGTTTTGAAAACTGAAAAAAAAAAAAAAATGTCTTTCTTCATTTTCAAAAACAAATGAGAGCTGTAAAATACTCACCATGCCTCTCAGCAAATAGCTTGGGGTGCCTACTTTCCAAAATGGGGCCATTTGTGGGGGTTTTGGGCTATCTTGGCATTTTATGGCCTTCAAAACTGTGATAGGTAGTGAGGAGTGAAATCAAAAATTTGTGCCCTTAGAAATCCTGAAGGCGGGGCTTGGTTTTCGGGGGCCCGTACGCGGCTAGGCTCTCAAAAAGTCCCACACATGTGGTATCCCCGTACTCAGGAGAAGCAGCCAAATGTATTTTGGGGTGCAATTCCGCATATAACCATGGCATGTTTGAGCAATATATCATTTAGTGACAACTTTTTGTACATTTTTTTTTCTTTTTGTCATTATTCAATCACTTGGGACAAAAAAAAAATATTCAATGGGCTCAACATGCCTCTCAGCAATTTCCTTGGGGTGTCTACTTTCCAAAATGGGGTCATTTTGGGGGGTTTTGTGCTATCTTGGCATTTTATGGCTTTCAAAACTGTGATAGGTAGTGAGGAGTGAAATCAAAAATGTATGCCCTTAGAAACCTTGAAGGCGGTGCTTGGTTTTTGGGGTCCCGTACGTGGCTAGGCTCCCAAAAAGTCCCACACATGTGGTATCCCCGTACTCAGGAGAAGCAGCAGAATGTATTTTGGGGTGTAATTTCACATATGCCCATGGCATGTGTGAGCAATATATCATTTAGTGACAACTTTGTGCAAAAAAAAAAAGTTTGTCATATTCCCGCAACTTGTGGCAAAATATAAAATATTCCATGAACCCAACATGCCTCTTGGTAAATAGCTTGGGGTGTCTACTTTCCAAAATGGGGTCATTTGGGGGAGTTTTGTGCTATTTTGGCATTTTATGGCCTTCAAAACTGTGATAGGTAGTGAGGAGTGAAATCAAAAATTTACGCCTTAGAAATCCTGAAGGCGGTGCTTGGTTTTTGGGGCCCCGTAGGCAGCTAGGCTCCCAAAAAGTCCCACACATGTGGTATCCCCGTACTCAGGAGAAGCAGCAGAATGTATTTTGGGGTGCAATTCCACATATAACCATGGCATGTGTGAGCAATATATCATTTAGTGACAACTTTTTGTACATTTTTTTTTTGTAATTATTCAATCATTTGGGACAAAAAAAAATATTCAATGGGCTCAACATGCCTCTCAGCAAATAGCTTGGGGTGTCTACTTTCCAAAATGGGGTCATTTGGGGGGGGTTTGTGCCATCTTGGCATTTTATGGCCTTCAAAACTGTGATAGGTAGTGAGGAGTGAAATCAAAAATTTATGCCCTTAGAAACCTTGAAGGCGGTGCTTGGTTTTTGGGGTCCCGTACGCGACTAGGCTCCCAAAAAGTCCCACACATGTGGTATCCCCGTACTCAGGAGAAGCAGCAGAATGTATTTTGGGGTGTAATTTCACATATGCCCATGGCATGTGTGAGCAATATATCATTTAGTGACAACTTTGTGCAAAAAAAAAAAAGTTTGTCATATTCCCGCAACTTGTGGCAAAATATAAAATATTCCATGGACTGAACATGCCTCTCAGTAAATAGCTTGGGGTGTCTACTTTCCAAAATGGGGTCATTTGGGGGGGTTTTGTGCTATTTTGGCATTTTATGGCCTTCGAAACTGTGATAGGTAGTGAGGAGTGAAATCAAAAATTTGCGCCCTTAGAAATCCTGAAGGCGGTGCTTCGTTTCCGGGGTCCCGTACGTGGCTAGGCTCCTAAAAAGTTCCACACATGTGGTATCCCCGTACTCAGGAGAAGCAGCAGAATGTATTTTGGGGTGCAATTCCACATCTAACCATGGCATGTGTGAGCAATATATCATTTAATAACAACTTTTTGTAATTATTATTTTTTATTTTTTTGTAATTATTCAATCACTTGGGACAAAAAAAAATATTCAATGGGCTCAACATGCCTCTCAGCAATTTCCTTGGGGTGTCTACTTTCCAAAATGGGGTCATTTGGGGGGGTTTTGTACTGCCCTGCCATTTTAGCACCTCAAGAAATTAGATAGGCAGTCATAAATTAAAAGCTGTGTAAATTCCAGAAAATGTACCCTAGTTTGTAAACGCTATAACTTTTGCGCAAACCAATAAATATACGCTTATTGACATTTTTTTTACTAAAGACATGTGGCTGAATACATTTTGGCCTAAATGTATGACTAAAATTGAGTTTATTCGATTTTTCTTATAACAAAAAGTAGAAAATATAATTTTTTTTCTAAATTTTCGGTCTTTTTCCGTTTATATTGCAAAAAATAAAAATCGCAGAGGCAATCAAATACCATTAAAAGAAAGCTCTATTTGTGGGAAGAAAAGGACGCAAATTTTGTTTGGGTACAACATTGCATGTCCGCACAATTTACAGTTAAAGCAGCGCAGTGCAAAATTCTGAAATCACCTCTGGTCCTAGCTACCAAATGGTCCGGGGCTTAAGTGGTTAATAAAATGTTTTTTAAACTGTCAATTTACTTTTTTTTTTTTTTAGCACTTTTATTGCTGTCACAAGAAATGTAAACATCCTCTTTACGGAGAGATCTGAGGTCTATAAGACCCCAAATACCTCCTCTGCCCTTGAAAGCATTCAAAACACCAAGATCTGTGTTTTTTAATACTTTTGATTTTCAAAAAATGGCGCTGTTGACATCTAGGTAAACAGGAAGTGATGTCATGTCATCGCTTCCGGATTACCATAGCGGAGACCCGATCAAAGCCGATCCTAGATTTATTTGGGTCTCCGACTGGCCGATGGATGTGCGGACTGGTAGTTCGGCACTCCCAGTGGGAAGGGAGAGCCCAAGCGAGCCGCGGAAGGTGGCTTTGACTGCTATTACAAGAGAGCTGACCAGGGTGAGGCCTGTGAGTGGTTAAGGAAAACTGAGCAAATTATGGGGCTAACATTGATGACCTATGTCAGCGATGGCGAACCTTGGCACTCCAGATGTTTTGGAACTACATTTCCCATGATGCTCAACTACACTGCAGAGTGCAAGAGCATGATGGGAAATGTAGTTCCAAAACATCTGGGGTGCCAACGTTCGCCATCACTGACCTATGTCTTCGTTGCCTGGTCACAAAACTCCAATTTATATTATGTATATTATTATTTTTTTACAGGTCTCTTACCATTGTTCCCAGACTTCTTTTTTTGTCCAGCGTATACTTCCTACTCTCCACTGATGCACCTCACTGCTACTAGTGTAGAGCAAGCAGTGCCATTATTTCTGGTCACATGATCAGTTCTATGTGTACTACAATTCCCATAGAGCTGAATGTGTCTGCAGGTAAATGTGTAGTCCATTTCGGGCTCGAACAGGAAGGGGTGGTACCATTCACATACACAAGGGGGCATGGAGAACAAATGTAGCCACCCTAGAACAGGAAGCCTAAGAAGAGAAGAAAAAAGTTTGCATTTGAAAGTTGAAACAAAGAGAGATAGAAGGTACATTCTACTTATATTTAGACATATTGCACTTTATTTTATAAAAAAAATGTGAGTTTAGTCTCCCTTTAATACTTTTAACAGGGAGAAGTAAAGTAGGCTGCCATTGCCAAGCTGCTTATAAAAA
This sequence comes from Rana muscosa, assembly GCA_029206835.1. Taxonomy (NCBI): domain Eukaryota; kingdom Metazoa; phylum Chordata; class Amphibia; order Anura; family Ranidae; genus Rana; species Rana muscosa. The sequence goes on along the minus strand of CM055116.1, from coordinate 781,025,061 downwards.
TGCTAGCTCCCTGTCTACAACTATCGCAGCCTAAATATTTTCTTATAAACTTCATCTGCTGCTACCAGTAGAACTTCATTTGAAATTTGAAATTTTGTTTTCAGAACGCTCAATTCCCTAATGGTTAACAGGGTCAAATTGACGTTTGTAACAGGAAATTTCAAAGGAGCACATAGGAAAATTTATCTCCAATTGACAAAATTTCATTCACATTTGGGACTCCATTCAATTTGCTGATCTCTCTGAAGAAGGGCTTTTGAACTTAATTAGTTGACTCAATGATGGCAAGAAAGAATGTTCCGAGGATTTTTTAGAATTTTTTTGAATTTCCATATGAACGTTGAAACGAAATTTTTATAATGTATGGCCAGAATTTCTATCTTGGTAGAGTAGCTTGAATTTTCAAACCCAGATATAGACCTAATTAGTAGTACATTCCAGTCAAAGATGAAAATGTAAGCTTACTCAGGAAACAAAGCTTGGATTCCAAATGACTGCAATATTTAGTGTTTCTTATGCCGCGTACACACGGCCGTTTTTAATGTCATTGAAAAAAACGAAGTTTTTCTCCACGTGATTTTTCGTGTTTCCTCTCAAGCCTGCCTTGCCTACACACTATCGTGAAAAAAAATGCTTGAGCAAAGCGCGGTGACGTACAACGCGTACGACGGCATTATAAAGGGGAAGTTCTATTCCGATGGCGCCACCCTTTGGGCTGCTTTTGCTGATCCTCATATTAGTAAAGTTTGGTGACAGCCGATTCGCGCTTTTCAGCCTCATGCTCTCCAGTCCGTTACAGCGTGACAAATGTGCTATCTCCATTATGAACGTTAGTTTTGCCAGAAGGAGCACTCACGTCTCATACTTGATTCTGAGCATGCGCATTTTTTTTCCCTCGTAAAAGCATACACACTACCGTTTTTCACGACGTTAAAAAGAACGACGTGAAAAAATAGAGCAGGTTCTAATTTTTTTTAGGCCGTTTTTCACGTCGTTAAAAATAGGATTTTTGTACTCACCGTAAAATCAGTTTCTCTGGCATCCATGGACTGACACAGCGTGTCTTATACACCTTTACACGTGGGTTATGTCCCTGCTTGCAGGAGAAGACCTAGGCAGAATGTGAGATGTTATACATACATTCTAAACAGCCAGAGCTGAACAGCCCCGCCCAGGGGGGCGGTCCCTCCGGCATAACCCTCCCACTGCAGCCAGCAGACCTCAGTTCGTAACAAAGCAGTACAAACTCGAAAAGAAGGGTGGGTGCTGTGTCAGTCCATGGATGCCAGAGAAACGGATTTTACGGTGAGTACAAAAATCCTATTTTCTCTTGTCATCCATGGACTGACACAGCGTGTCTTATACACCTTTACACGTGGGATGTCCCAAAGCAGTGTCAAGAGGGATGGGAGCAGTATAAATGGAAAACCAAAAACTTCACTCCAAACAAGGCAGAGCTCCTCAACGGAGGAGTTGCAACATCAAACAGCGGCCTGCAACACCTTGCGGCCGAAGGAAGCATCCGAAGATGCAGCCACATCAACCTTATAAAACTTAGAAAAGGTATGAACAGACGACCAGGTCGCCGCCTTGCACACTTGTGCAACCGACGCTTGATGTCGGAAAGCCCAGGAAGCACCAATTGCCCTGGTGGAATGTGCCGTAACCGGAAAGGGAGGCGCCCGCCCCTTGAGAGCATAGGCTTGAATGACGGTTTGTCTGATCCACCTAGAAATGGTGGCAGACGAAACCGCTTGGCCCTGTTTTGGACCAGAGACAGCCACAAATAGTGAGTCAGACTTCCGAATAGAGGCAGTAGCAGACAGGTACACCCGCAAGGCTCGTACCACATCCAAAGTGTGAAGCGCAAACTCTCTGGGATGCGATGGGTGAGGACACAAGGACGGGAGGACAATGTCCTCATTTAAGTGGAAGGCCGAGACCACCTTTGGCAGAAAAGAAGGTCGCGGACGTAACACCGCCTTATCCTTATGGATGACCAAAAAGGGCGACTTGCAGGACAAGGCCGCCAACTCAGACACTCGTCTAATGGAAGTAATGGCCACCAAGAAGGCCACCTTCTGAGACAAAGTCAAAAGGGGAATATCTCTAATATTCTCAAAGGGAGGTTCCTGGAGAACCGAGAGCACCAAATTCAGATCCCACAGGGGGAGAGGAGGCTTGACAGGGGGGAGCACATGGCGAACCCCCTGCACAAAGGTGCTAACCAAGGGATGACCCCCCAGCGGTCGCTGAAAGAAGATGGCCAAGGCCGAAATCTGACCCTTAATGGTACTCAAAGCGAGCTTTTGGGTCACGCCACGCTGCAGAAAATGCAGGATTCTGGGAACGGAATACGTTCGTGGGCGCCAGTCCAGCTCTTCGCACATGGCGATGTAAGCTCTCCAAGTACGGTGATAGATCTTTCTGGAGGAAGACTTCCGTGCCCTTAACATGGTCGAAATGACCGAATCCGAGAGACCTCGGTCTCAGCACCTGGCTTTCAATAACCATGCCGTTAAAGCCAGAGACTGTAAAGCAGGATGAAATATAGGACCTTGAGACAGAAGGTCCCCCCGTATTGGTAACCGCCAGGGAACGTCTGCGACGAGACGTACCAGATCGGCGTACCAGTGACGCCGAGGCCAATCCGGAGCAACGAGGATCACCAGAATTCCCTCGGTCGCTACCCTGCGGAGCAGGTGAGGCAGCAACTGCAGCGGAGGATAAACGTATATCAGGAGATACTGACCCCATGGGGCCACCAACGCATCCGAGGCATCCGCCCAGGGATCCCTGGATCTGGCCACAAACCTCGACCCCGTGCGATTGAGTCGAGAGGCCATCAGGTCCACATCCGGCGTGCCCCACCGTCTGCAAAGGAGTTGAAAGACCTCTGGGTGCAAGGACCACTCTCCCTGGTCCAGCGTCTGGCGACTTAGATAGTCCGCCTGCCAATTGTCTACGCCCGGAATGTAGACGGCCGACAGAGCCGGCACGCTTCTTTCGGCCCACCTCAGGATGCGGGCGACCTCGGAAGCCACAGCTGAGCTCCGAGTCCCCCCTTGATGGTTGACATACGCCACTGCTGTGGCGTTGTCCGATTGGATCCTGATGGAGTGACCCTGTAGTTTCTCCGACCATGAGGAGAGGCACAGTCTGATTGCCCGTATCTCCAGCACATTGACCGGTAAGAGGGCTACGTCCGGAGTCCAAAGCCCTTGGGCCGACAGGACTCCCCAGACTCCCCCCCAGCCCGTCAGGCTGGCGTCCGTCGTGTTCACCATCCATTGGATGGGGAGGAACAACTTCCCGGACCGAAGAGCCGGGGACCTCAACCACCACGTCAGGGACGCCCTGACCAGGTGACTCACCTGGATCTGAAGATCCAAGGACAACGGGGATTTGTCCCAAGAGGACAAGATCTCTTTCTGTATAGCCCTGGCGTGCGCTTGGGCATAAGGAACGGCCTCGAAGGAGGCCACCATGAGTCCCAGGACTCTGATGCAAAAGCGGATTGACGATCATTTTCGGGACGTCAGCACCCGTACTGCAGACTGAAGTGTCAGTAGTTTGTCTGGAGGTAGGAAGACTCTTGCCTCCAAGGAGTCCAGAATCAGACCTAGATACTCCAGACGCTGAGTCGGGACTAGAACCGACTTCTGAACGTTCAGGAGCCACCCAAACTCCCTGAGGGTCTGACTGACGATAGTCACACTTTCTTCCAATTCTGAGCCACTGTCTGCTCTTAGAAGAAAATCGTCCAGATAGCCCACGATAGCAATGCCTCGCTGTCTCAGCAAAGCTAGGACTGGAGCAAGCACCTTGGAAGAGCCACAAATTGATAGTGGACTTCGCCGACCGCAGAAACTTCTGGTGGCTGGCGCAGATCGGAACATGCAAGTAGGCGTCCTTGATGTCCAAGGATGCCAGAAAATCCCCTTGATGGAGTGTCGCGATCACTGTGCGAATGGATTCCATGCGGAATTTTTGCACCTTCACGAAGGCATTCAGGGCCTTGAGGTCCAGGATTGGCCGAACCCCGTCCTTTTTTGGAACAACAAACAGATTCGAGTAGAACCCCTGAAACCTCTCCTGGGACGGAACCGGCACAATTACTCCGGACCCGATCAAATCCTGTACAGCCCCCCAAGAGGGCTGCCCGACGGGCAGGAAGGAGAGGGAGATTTGAGGGAAAGAATCTGTCTGGGGGCCAGGAGCGGAACTCTATTCTGTATCCTGAGGTGACCACCTCGCACACCCACCGGTCGGAGATCCGGGAGGTCCACCTATCCGTGAACCTGCAAAGTCGTCCCCCCACCCCAGAGACGGGCGGGGGCAAGACTTCACGCGGAGGCGGGCTTGGGAGCCGGCTCGTTCGGCTTACGCACCCAGGGGCGCTTGTGCCCGCCAGCCGCACTGTTGTCAGTCTGGGATGGCTTACCGTGGACTCTGACGTACGAAAAAAACAAACCCTTTTTTGCTGGAAAGGAAGGACCCGGTTTACGTCGGGCCTCCTTACCCTTGATAGTTTGAGGAAGGAGAGTGCTTTTACCTCCCGTGACATCCTTGATGATGTCATCCAGAGCAGCACCAAAAAGTCTACCACCCTTAAAAGGTAGATCCGTCAGGAGCTTCTTAGAGGCTAGGTCAGCAGACCAGCATTTCAACCAGATGAGACGACGCAATACCACCGCCGAGACAGTGGCCCTGGATATTAAAGGGGCCGCGTCCAACGTGGTGTCGCACACATATATCAGACCCTGCACCATCTGGTGGGCAAGAGCAATAGTGTCTGGAGGAAGGTTATACTCCTGCACAGTTTGGTGCAAAATTTTTGCCCATTCCGTGAGTGTCTGAGACACAAGGGTCGCCGCTACTACTGGCCGTAGGGCGGATCCCAACAAGGCGAACATGGCTCTACTCACCACTTCTGACCTCCTGTCAGTGGGGTCCTTAAACGCAGGAGTCCCCTCCATCGGGAGAGTGGTGGCCTTGTTTAAACGGGCGACTGGAGGGTCGACCACCGGGGGAGAAGCCCACTTTTTAAGCAGGGCGTCTTCAAAGGGGTATCTAATAGACAAACGCCGCGGGACCATGAAAGTCTTCTGCGGCTTTTCCCAGACCTGGTCAATGAGCTGGTCAAAGAAAGGTACATATGGAAAAACCTTTTTAGAAGGCTTGGTCTTAAAAGAACTAAAGGAGACTGTATCCGCCTGAGGTTCTGCAGTCGCAGCATTTAGCTTGAGAGTGTCCCTCACAGCATCAATGAGTTCACTAACAAGCGCCCTGTCATTTACTGACTCAGAACTGGAGTCTTCCTCACAAGGAATGTCCTGTTCAAAACCATCCAAATATTCAGAGCTAGGGTCCTGAGCAGCAATAGCTAGGCCCATATCTGAATCAGAGCACTCCCCTTGTGGAGATAAAGTGGGGAGAGGGCGCTTTTTTGCTCCCTTGTGCTCACACACAGCTTCCATCCTGGTCAGAAATGATTCCAGGACTGCCGACAACTGGTCCATAGGGACCGCAGGTGCTGGAGCACTGGCTGCTGCCTCTGGCATGTTAGGGGAAGCTGGTGACTGACTCCATAATGTCCCCCTCTGAGACCACCCACAGGCTGTGCTGACTGAAGTAGGGGAATGCCCAGGGGACCCAGCAACCTGACCAGGACCGCTCGGTTCCGCTGCCCTGTCTCTCCGCGCCGCGCTGCTCAGCGTGAGTGAGCTGAGAGGAGAGAGACTGAGGAGATTTGCGCCATTCCTGAGCGGCGCTAGAGGCCAAACTAGAGCTAGAAGAAGGTGCGGCTACAAGAAAATGGCCGCCGCAATGTGCTCTGGCGGCCACGGCAAGATGGCCGCCAATGTAAAAAACAGCACAGTCACCAAACATGGCGCCGAACGGCGCCCAGGCCCCTCACTCTCAAATAAACAGCCCCAGCGAAATGCAGAGCAGCATGAGCCCCCCCCCAGGACAGTATGGCCCCCAGGCACCCCACACAGTACAGCGCCAGCGAAGTGCACAGAGAGTGACATTAAAAAACACAGGGGGAGACAAGGAAATCCCCCACATAAGAAACACACAGCATGTACTCACCTGCAGCCAGGAGAGACTACTTACCCGTCCCCTGAGGGACCCACTGGTGTGTTTCTGACAGAACTATCACAGTGCGGTACTGAGTAGCTGTCGGCCCGGTCCACCGCGAAAGATACAGCCGGACTGTTCTATCTTGAGAGGACCGCGGAGCTGGAAGCCCACCGGCCACCCCTGGAGTCGTGGGGCATGTCGTGAACTGAGTCTCACGCACACAAGGCGAGGATCAGCACGCTCGATGGTCGGACAGGGAAGACTACGAGGATATCTTGTACCCAACCTGTTGCCCAGCCGACAGTTGATAAAAGATCTCAAAAGAGAGAAAGAAAAAAAAATAAAAATAGGAAAAAATTCCAAAAGGAATAAAAATAGGTCAGGAGACTGGCTCCTGAGAGAGCCACGTCTTCTCCTTCTGCTAGGCAGAAAAAAACTGAGGTCTGCTGGCTGCAGTGGGAGGGTTATGCCGGAGGGACCGCCCCCCTGGGCGGGGCTGTTCAGCTCTGGCTGTTTAGAATGTATGTATAACATCTCACATTCTGCCTAGGTCTTCTCCTGCAAGCAGGGACATAACCCACGTGTAAAGGTGTATAAGACACGCTGTGTCAGTCCATGGATGACAAGAGAAAATGCTCTGGAGCCTACACACGATCGTTTTTAATGACCAATTTAAAAAATGGAATTTTTCACGCCATGAAAAACGGTTGTGTGTACGACCGGCATAAGGCTACATTCGTACGAGTGACTAGTGTTAATGACAGCAACAAGAAAGTGTACATATTCGCCAGCACACCATGGATCGGCAATTTTCTTCCAAAAGTTTTAATGAAAAGTGAAAAAAGAGAAAGTGTAACGTTTCGGAGCCCGCGCAGGACCCCTTTGTCAGGCATATGATAAGGTGCAACAGTGTCAAAGCAGAATATAAATACAATAGCCACCAATCAAAACATGTGAAAGATGAAAAAAAGGTCACCCCTCTCCCTTTCCAGGACCCAACTGGTAATCGCTGCAGCACCCACCATTTTATAAACCATATCTACCAGTAACGTGTGCGATAAGAATATTGATCAGACTGACAGCAGCAAGAATCTGCTGATTCCTACAGCTGTTCTTGCCACCTGTGAGCGGCTAGCTGCGGCCACCAAGCCTGTACACTTCAGACCGGGTTCACATATGTCCGGCTGCGGTTTGCAGCTCAGGATCCGGTGCGTTCCTGTTCACAGGTTCAGGTGCAAATTTTTGCCTGAATTTGCACCTGATCTAGACATAAACACGCACAGGACCATTTTGGAACGTGGAACGTGGCCGCTACGGACATGTGAGAACCGGCTGCATTGTGAGCTGGTCACACACGCATGTCATATGAATTGGATGCGGGGAAACCTGCAATTAATTTGCGCATATGTGAACCTGGCCTCAATGACAGGTCACCAGGCAACTGCAGCTATTCGTGGCTGTCCGCACAGCCGGCGATTACCTGCAATGATCAGGGCTGGATGCACACAAAGCAGATTCCTGTAGCTGTCTTTCCCACCGGGGGGGCTAGTCGCCCCTTCCAAATGTAGCCTTATACCGTTCTCTTTTACCACTGCCGGTGAGTAAATCTCTGTAATTGATGGTATTCTTGTGTTTTGAATGGCCGTGAAAGCAAGCCTGGAAAATGCAAGCCAGCATGTTTTCTAGTTCAAGTTCCAAATTCTTTCTGGAAGTCATACTTGAATATATTCAGGGCTGCAGTTATAGAGAGGCAATGGGGGATTGCAGTACATGTAAGAGATGGCATTTTAGGATGCCTAGGGTTCACAAAATGCAGGGGCCAATTCACTGAAACTCATGAGGGATTTATCTTAAAAGTGGGCAATTCACAAAAAATCATGGTATTTAACAAATGTGTTGAATATTTATTCTTTGCAATATTTAGCACCTAAATCTTGTGTTATTTTTAAGTTTTTTGTTTTTTTTTGCAATTTTATTTTCACAGGCTCCCCAGAGGAAGATTGCTCTATGACTGAAGGCACACAGGAATATTGTAAAATTATAAAAACATCCTCAGGCCACATTCACATTTGTGCAATGTAACATCATTTATTATTTATTTATTTTTTTTGCGCATTTGTTGCGTACTTTACAGGGCAGCCCATTCACTTTACATGGGCAGCCCTAGGCACGACAAATGCACCAAAGTAGTTCATGTGCCTTTTTTGGCCACTGAGCCAAGTGCATTTTGCTTCATTTTCCGTGCATTTTGTCATGTGATTCTCGTGCGACAATCATGGCAAAATCACAATGCTTTTGGGGTGGCATTCATAATTTTGCCATGATTTAGAATGACAGAATTGCGCCGGAGCCTTGTGTGCCTTCATTCAAGTGAAAATGTTACAATTTATTTACATTCCTGAGCTCAGGGCAGAACATTTCCACACTGAAACATTGTATACTTTCAACTTACCGGCCAGTGCAGGTAAGGCTCGGTTCACACAGGGGCGACTCCTGGTCTGTCCTATGGAACCGTTCTAATAGGAGCGACCTGAGTCGCTCCGACTTAGAAAAAGGTTCCTGTACTACTTTTGGGGGCGACCCAAGGCGACCTGCATAGACTTCTATACAGAAGTCTTTATGCAAATCGCCTCGGCGGGCGTCTCAAGTCGTCTTGAGTTCGCGCCGCCGAGGTCGCCCCCAGAAGTAGTGCCGCGTCGCGCCGCCCTGGTGTGAACCGGCTCTAACTCATTGTTATTATGTACATTCCTAAAATATCGACTACCTATAATCATATATAACAAAAGATAGTGCAGCGCAATAAATTAATAGATTAATAGTCCATATATAATCAGGGCCGGACATTGAATATAAACCAGCCCTGGAAAAAATTCATACCAGCCCCATAGCATTATTATACCGGCCCAACAGCAAACGTCATTATTTTCTTGTTCATAAAAGGGAAAACTATACATTTTAACCCCTTAACGACCGCTCACTGTATATATACGTCGGCAGAATGGCACGGACAGGCACAATCACGTACCTGTACGTGACTGCCTTCCCATCAGACCCCCCTTCTATACAGTGAGTGGTCGGCATCGTTCCAGGAGCGATCCGTGATGAGGGGACGGCCATTCGTTTCCGGCCACCCCCTCACGATCGCTCCCGGCGAATGAGAATCTTCCTCTGCCTGTGTAATGTTTACACAGGCAGGAGGAAGTGATGTCATCTCTCCTGCGGTGCTCACATATACCGAGCGCCGTGGAGAGAAGACATACAGGTTAGTGCACTAAACAGCACACTGACACCAGCACACATAGGCACACGATCGCCCCCCCAGGCCCCCCAGACACCCTCAGCCCCCAGTCACAGTGACCATTTATTTACTGATCACTGCAATCAGTGACATTTGTGACTGTAAAAGTGTCAGGGCAGTTAGTTTTAGGTCCAGTGTAGCCCCCTAACCCCCCCTAATAAAGGTTTAACCCCTTGATCGCCCCCCCAGGTAACCCTTTCACCCCCTAGCACCACTGTCACTAAGCGATCGTTTTTCTGATCGCTGTCTTAGTGTCGGTGGTGCCGATAGGTAGCCAGTTATTTTTTTTAGGTTCGCTGCAGGTTTTTATAGCGTCAGGTACCCCCATATATTACCTAATAAAGGTTTAACCCCTTGATCGCCCCCCCAGGTAGCCCTTTGACCCCCTTTTGCCAGTGTCACTAAGCGATCGTTTTTCTGATCTCTGTCTTAGTGTCGGTGGTGCCAATAGGTAGCCAGTTATTTTTTTTAGGTTCGCCGCAGGTTTTTATAGCGTCAGGTACCCCCATATATTACCTAATAAAGGTTTAACCCCTTGATCGCCCTCCAGGTAACCCTTTCACCCCCTTTTGCCAGTGTCACTAAGCGATCGTTTTTCTGATCGCTGTCTTAGTGTCGGTGGTGCCGATAGGTAGCCAGTTATTTTTTTTAGGTTCGCCGCAGGTTTTTATAGCGTCAGGTACCCCCATATATTACCTAATAAAGGTTTAACCCCTTGATCGCCCCCCAGGTAACCCTTTCACCCCCTTTTGCCAGTGTCAATAAGCGATCGTTTTTCTGATCGCTGTATTAGTGTCGGTGGTACCGATAGGTAGCCAGTTATTTTTTTTAGGTTCGCCGCAGGTTTTTATAGCGTCAGGTACCCCCATATATTACCTAATAAAGGTTTAACCCCTTGATCGCCCCCCAGGTAACCCTTTCACCCCCTTTTGCCAATGTCACTAAGCGATCGTTTTTTTTGATCGCTGTATTAGTTATGCTGGTGCCGCTAGGTAGTCAGTTATTTTTTTTAGGTTCGCCGCAGGTTTTTATAGCGTCAGGTACCCCCATATATTATCTAATAAAGGTTTTAACCCCCTAATTGCCCCTAGTTAACCCTTTCACCAGTGATCACCGTATAAGTGTTACTGGTGACACTCAAATAAAATAAGCTGCGCTAATAAACTATTAATACTAAATTAATTCTGTAATAAGTGCTTTACAAGTAAATTTACACCCTTTCACAGGTGTAGTGATACGTGGAAAAGAAGACAAAAACAAATTGAAAAAATTGCCGTCCCAATAATAATAAAAAACTACAAAATCTGATGCTTATATTCCAAAGTCTCTTTCAGATACAGAGTATGATTATTGTGTATAAGACACTATTGCAGTTGTTCGCCCATCTGATGTTGTCACCATATAGTTGATGGAAAAAACACAAATGGATAATAAAGAGTCCTCTCCACTCGGATGTCAAACGTGATGGTTATCAAACACCCAAGGAAAAGTGAATGATAGAAGAATCCTCCACCTATAGTCTGCTGCCGCTTACCAGAAGCTGAGATCTCTTTTTAGGGAGATCGTACACGCTTTGGGCTATTTCCTCTGCCCCGGGTCTCTGTACCCTGAAGTTTTGAAATGCCATCACTCGTTCTCAATCTAGAGCTCCGCAGTAGCATTCATATTCCATGTAAACAAAAGAAGGGGATGCCACCATAGCGTAATTCCGTAATAAAACATTTATTGTAAAAAAGAATCACACTTACAATTAAGCTGATGTATAAAGGCAGTTGAATATAAAAGAATTTTCGAGCCGGCCGGCTCTCGATCACAGCCCGTGACTTCCGGGACTGGCAGTACGCGGTGACGTCAGCACGCTGCTTTACCCTACGCAGTTTCGTCAAAATTGACGTCTTCCAGGGGCACGGGCAGCGTGCTGACACACCGCCTTAAATACATATCACAGAGGGCGACGCCCCATTCTGATCTCCTGGCGCTCACTCTCTTGGATCACCATTTTAAAACCTGGCAATTGCCATCACTACTCGGAACATGAGCTGTGCTGACAGCTAAAATCTCCCAATTGATATGGCTATAAGAATTATGAAAGGAGGAAATACATTTAAATGCAAATAATATTGTACTGAAAAAACTGACATCTAAAAAAATATGTATAAAGAGTGTTATAAAATAACACCTCTATTGCATAAATCAGTAGCAGTCATTATAGAGCCTCTGTAATATATTATCCTCTATTTAGATGATTTGGACTACATATATAAAAATATATAAAAACTATGAATCCGTTTCACAGAGAAAAAGGATAGGGAAAAAATTCCTCTCTTCATACATGTTGATATTAATATTAGTATTGACACTACATATGTATATATATCAAAATCAATAGTACATGTAGTTAATCATCTTCACTTGTTCCAGATGATTATCTATTTGAAGAGATTCTTTAAAAAATTCAATCTAAGTTAAAAATTGATCTATTTATATTTTTAATTAAAAAATATATGGCAAAAATATGTAGAAAAAAAGAGAAAAAACTAAAACAAATTAGAAAAAAGAAAAAAAGAATTTGGTTTGTATTTAACTAGAAAACAATAATGAAACAGTCTCCTTTGCTAAGAGTCCATTCTGCTTATCAACCATCCCATGGTGTAATCAAACACATTGGATGTTCAGAAATAGAACACCCTATGTGATTCGTCTTCACATAAACCCATATGAACAACCTACATGATGTTTAAACCTCATGGGCATTATGGGCATACAATATATGTTCAATTTAAGAACCAAAAAAGATTATAGGAACTAAATTAATAGAAAGAAAGGGAAAAGACAAAAAGGAAATACTCAATCAACAGCACCCCCTGATGGTTCTATATTCCAATTAGAGTGTTTTCCTTATTTGAACAACCAGGAAATCAGAAGTGGTTCACATTTGAACAGTATCAGTTATTATCAATGAATGCATTGACATCCGTGTCTATGTTCAGGCCATACGGGGTATAGCACCGAACCCTATGTATCCACGCCATTTCTAGCCTTGAAATTTCTCTTACCAGAGAGCTACCTCTCCAGTGTGCACTAAATTTGTCTATTCCTAGAAAAAGTGTATTGGCTGGATTACGAATATGGTGGATTGCATAATGTTTAGAGACGGAATGAAAACGAAAACCACTTTTGATGTTTGTAATGTGTTCCCCCAAGCGAACCTGCATGGAACGCTTGGTCCTGCCAATGTATTGGAGCCCGCATGGACATTGTAAAAGATATACAATGCCCGTAGAACTACAGGTAATGAAGGGCTCAATTTGATGTACATTGGATGTGCTGGTTGACACGAAAGATTCTGTTTTTCTGTTTCTGGTTTTATTTAATTTACAGACCTGACATCTCCGACACTGATGGTAACCAGTAATATTCTGGAAAAATGACACTTTCACCAGTGATCACCATATAAGTGTTACGGTTGACGCTGGTTAGTTAGTTTGCTTTTTATAGTGTCAGGGCACCCGCTGTATATAACCCAATAAAGGTTTAACCCCCTGATCGCCCGGCGGGTGATATCAATTAGGTTTTAGCATCAGAGAGGGTCTGCGTCGCCCCAGGCAGCGTCAGGTTAGTGCCAGTAACGCTAACACCCACGCATGAAGCATACACCCTCCTTAGTGATATAGTATCTGAACCGATCAATATCTGATCTGATCAGATCTATACTAGCGTCCCCAGCAGTTTAGGGTTCCCAAAAACGCAGTGTTAGCGGAATCAGCCCAGATACCTGATAGCACCTGCGTTTTGCCCCTCCGTCCAGCCCAGGCCACCCAAGTGCAGTATTGATCGATCACTGTCACTTACAAAACACAACACACATAACTGCAGCATTCGCAGAGACAGGCCTGATCCCTGCGACTCCAGTGCTGTAGGAGGTGATTTCACCACCACAGTTAAAAAAAAAAAAACATATATGCCGAAGCATGGGGGCGGCAGGGGCGGAGGAGCGGAGGAGCGATTTTGCTCCTAATGCCGCGTACATACGGTCAAAATTCCGACGGAGGCTTGCCCGTGGAAAAGTCTGACCGTGTGTATGCGGCATAACTTTTGCGGGAGGATGCCCCCATGCTTCGGCATATATAAATGGTGCATGTATGCCCATCATTAGAAGTGGGTGGATGAAGGGAGGTATTCTAATGGTGGGCATACCCACCGATCAATCTCTTTTTTTCGTTCAGCCAACAGGCTGCATGAAAAAAAAGATTACAATACATGTCCAACAAGGAACAGCAACGTACTGGTATGTTGCTGGACTTTGAATGGTTATACCAGATTGATGCCTGCGGGTTTAGGTATCATCTTGGTATCATTCTTTTCAGCCAGCGGCCGGCTTTCATGTAAAAGCAATCCTAGCGGCTAATTAGCCTCTGGACGGCTTTTACAAGCAGTGGGAGGGAATGTCCCCGCCCGGATATAAAAAGCGCCATTGGGAAATTGGGAAAGCATTTTATCACACTGATCTTGGTGTGGTCAGATGCTTTGAGGGCAGAGGAAAGATCTAGGGTCTAATAGACCCCAGTTTTTTCAAAAAAAGAGTACCTGTCACTACCTATTACTATCATAGGGGATATTTACATTCCCTGAGATAACAATAAAAATGATAAAAAAAAAAAATATTGAAGGAACAGTTTAAAAATAAAATAAAAAAGCAAAATTAATAAAAAAAAAAAAAGCACCCCTGTCCCGCCCTGCTCTTGCGCAATGGCGAACGCAAGCGTCGGTCTGGCGTCATATGTAAACAGCAATTGCATCATGCATGTGAGGTATGACCGCAAAGGTCAGATCGAGGGCAGTCATTTTAGCAGTAGACCTCCTCTGTAAATCTAACGTGGTAACCTGTAAAGGCTTTTAAATGCTTTTAAAAATGTATGCAGTTTGTCGCCACTGCACGTTTGTTTTAAATTTTAAAGCATGTTGTGTTTGGTATCTATGTACTCGGCCTAAGATCATCTTTTTTATTTCATCAAACATTTGGGCAATATAGTGTGTTTTAGTGCATTAAAATGAAAAAAAAGTGTATTTTTTCCCCCAAAAAATGCGTTTGAAAAATTGCTGCACAAATACTGTGTGGAAAAAGAAAATGCAACACCCACCATTTTAATCTGTAGGGCCTTTGCGTTAAAAAAATATATAATGTTTGGGGGTTCAACATAATTTTCTTGCAAAAAATTTTTTTTTTCATGTAAACAAAAAGTGTCAGAAAGGGCTTTGTCTTCAAGTGGTTAGAAGAGTGGATGTAAGCTTCCTAATGTTGTTTATAAAATGCCAGGACAGTTCAAAACCCCCCCAAATGACCCCATTTTGGAAAGTAGACACCCCAAGCTATTTGCTGAGAGGTATGGTGAACATTTTGCAGATCTCGCTTTTTGTCACAAAGTTTTGAAAATTGTAAAAAAAAAATAATAATTATTTTCTTTCTTCATTTTCAAAAACAAATGCGAGCTGTAAAATACTCACCATGCCTCTCAGCAAATAGCTTGGGGTGTCTACTTTCCAAAATGGGGTCATTTGGGGAGGTTTTGTGCTATTTTGGCATTTTATGGCCTTCGAAACCGTGATAGGTAGTGAGGAGTGAAATCAAAAATGTGTGCTCTTAGAAATCCTGAAGGCGGTGCTTGGTTTTCAGGGTCCCGTACGCGGCTAGGCTCCTAAAAAGTCCCACACATGTGGTATCCCCGTACTCAGGAGAAGCAGCAAAATGTATTTTGGGGTACAATTCCACATATAACCATGGCATGTGTGAGCAATATATCATTTAGTGACAACTTTTTGTAATTTTTTAATTTTTTAATTTTTTTTGTCATTATTCAATCACTTGGGACAAAAAAAAAAATATTCAATGGGCTCGACATGCTTCTCAGCAATTTCCTTGGGGTGTTTACTTTCTAAAATTGGGTCATTTGGGGGGGGGGGGGGGTTGTGCTATTTTGGCATTTTATGGCCTTCGAAACTGTGATAGGTAGTGAGGAGTGAAATCAAAAATTTGCACCCTTAGAAATCCTGAAGGCGGTGCTTGGTTTTCGGGGGCCCGTACGCGGCTAGGCTCTTAAAAAGTCCCACACATGTGGTATCCCCGTACTCAGGAGAAGCAGCAAAATGTATTTTGGGGTGCAATTCCACATATAACCATGGCATGTGTGAGCAATATATCATTTAGTGACAACTTTTTGTAATTTTTATTTTTGTCATTATTCAATCACTTGGGACAAAAAAAAATATTCAATGGGCTCAACATGCCTCTCAGCAATTTTCTTGGGGTGTCTACTTTCCAAAATGGGGTCATTTGGGGGGGTTTTGTATTGCCCTGCCATTTTAGCACCTCAAGAACTGAGATAGGCAGTCATAAATTAAAAGCTGTGTAAATTCCAGAAAATGTACCCTAGTTTGTAGACGCTATAACTTTTGCGCAAACCAATAAATATACGCTTATTGACATTTTTTTTTACTAAAGACATGTGGCTGAATACATTTTGGCCTAAATGTATGACTAAAATTGAGTTTATTCGATTTTTCTTATAACAAAAAGTAGAAAATATCATTTTTTTTCAAAATTTTCAGTCTTTTTCCGTTTATATCGCAAAAAAAAATCACAGAGGCAATCAAATACCATTAAAAGAAAGCTCTATTTGTGGGAAGAAAAGGACGCAAATTTCGTTTGGGTACAACATTGCATGTCCGCACAATTTCCAGTTAAAGCAGCGCAGTGCCAAATTGTGAAAACACCTCTGGTCATTAAGCTGCGTAATGGTCCGGGGCTTAAGTGGTTAAAGCACATTTGAAGAGTGTATTCTATTTAGAGAAGACAGATATGAAAGCCCATAGGGATATATATATATATATATATATATATATATATATATATATATATATATATATATCCACTTGTCCCCCGCCCACTGTCAATTGACGGCGGGCGGAGGATACTCTCGTTCTGGGAGGACGTCATATGACGTCCTTCCTTTAAAACGAGCTAGGAGGCGCGCGCTCGCCCGCCGCGTTCACGAGGCCCCGGTGCGTGTGCCCGGCGGCCGCGATTGCCGCCGGGCACCCGCGATTGCCCGGGAAACGAGCAGGAAAGTGGATCTCTGTGTGTAACCACAGAGATCCACGTCCTGTGAGGGAGAGGGGACCGATGGTGTGTCCCTTGTACATAGGGACAACCATCGGTCACCTCCCCCAGTCAGTCACCTCCCCCCACAGTAAGAACACATTGAGGGAACATATTTAACCCCTTCCCGCCCCCTAGTGGTTAACCCCTTCCCTGCCAATCACATTTATACAGTAATCAATGCATTTTTATAGCAGGGATCGCTGTATAAACGTGAATGGTCCCAAAAATGTGTCAAAAGTGTCCGATGTGTCCGCCGCAATATCGCAGTCACAATAAAAAAATCGCAGATCGCCGCCATTACTAATAAAAAAATAAAATAATAAAAATGCTATAAATCTATCCCCTATTTTGTACACGCTATAACTTTTGCGCAAACCAATCAATACGCGCTTATTGCGATTTTTTTTTTTACCAAAAATATGTAGAAGAATACGTATCGGCCTAAACTGAGGAAAATTTTATTAAAAAAAAAAAAATGGGTATTTATTATAGCAAAAAGTAAAAAATAGTGGTTTTTTTCCAAACTGGACGCTCTTCTTTTGTTTATAGCGCAAAAAATGAAAACCGCAGAGGTGATCAAATACCACCAAAAGAAAGCTCTATTTGTGGGAAAAAAAGGACACAAATTTCGTTTGGGAGCCACGTCGCATGACCGCGCAATTGTCATTCAAAGTGTGACAGCGCTGAAAGCTGAAAAATGGCTTGGGCAGGAAGGGGGTTTTCGTGCACAGTAGAGAAGTGGATATATATATATATATATATATATATATATATATATATAAATAAAAGCAAATTCCAGTTAAAAGTGCTAAAAGTTGTCAATCTTTAAGGGGGACCCCAGGAACTCTGGAAACGTGGGGGGAAGGGGGACTCTGTTGACCAGAGAACACCATCCGCAGAAAGAATACACTAAGGTAAGGGAGGTGGGTTTACTAATATAGGGGGAAACCTTTATATTAGAACCCCCCCTTACATTGTTGTATTCACCCCCCCCCCCCTTACATCAGTGACCCCCCCTTGGACTGGCCTTGTGGCGCTGTCACTGACCTCCTCTTAGGTGCACCGTGGATTAGTCAGTCAGCTCCAGCTCTAGTTTTATCCTATAGTCTCCTCTCCACAGTCCACACATGTCTGACTTCTCCCATGACCCCCATCCTGGCAGCACTCCCTCTCTTGACTCCTCTCCAGACTCCCTCAGAGACTGCAGACATGATATAAGACAAGAGATGGTTAGAGGTTTCGGACATGATACAAGAGATGGTGAGAGACTGCAGACATGGTACAAGAGATGACCAGAGAATTCAGACATGGTACAAGAGATGGTCAGAGACTGGAGACATGGTACAAGAGATGGTCAGAGACTGGAGACATGGTACAAGAGATGGTCAGAGAATGCAGACATGATACAATAGATGGTCAGAGAATGCAGACATGGTACAGGAGATCAATGCTGCCTCATCATTGCCCATCAATGCAGCCTCACTGTGCCCATCATTGCAGCCTCACTGTGCCCATCAAATGCAGCTTTACAGTGCCCATGAATGTAGTCTCACTGTGCCCACCAATGCAGCACTACTGTGCCCATGTATGCAGCCTCACTGTGCCCATGTATGCCGCCTTACTGTGCATATGATTGCAGCCTTACTGTCCATAAGAATGTAGCCTCACTGAGCATATGAATGCAGCCTTACTGTCCATAAATGCAGCCTTACTGTCCATTAATGCAGCCTTACTGTGCATGAATGCAGCCTTACTGTCCATGAATGCAGCCCGTGAATGCAGCCTTACTGTCCATGAATGCAGCCCATGAATGCAGCCTTACTGTGCATGAATGCAGCCCATGAATGCAGCCTTACTGTGCATGAATGCAGCCCATGAACGCAGCCTTACTGTGCATGAATGCAGCCCATGAATGCAGCCTTACTGTGCATGAATGCAGCCCATTAACGCAGCCTTACTGTGCATAAATGCAGCCTTACTGTCCACGAATGCAGCCCGTGAATGCAGCCTTACTGTGCATGAATGCAGCCCATGAATGCAGCCTTACTGTGCATGAATGCAGCCCATGAAAGCAGCCCATGAATGCAGCCTTACTGTAATCGAATGCAGCCTTACTGTAATCGAATGCAGCCTTACTGTGCATGAATGCAGCCCATGGTAGCTAGAGGACCAGAGGTGAATTCAGAATTTTGCACTGCGCTGCTTTAACTGTAAATTGTGCGGACATGCAATGTTGTACCCAAACGAAATTTGCGTCCTTTTCTTCCCACAAATAGAGCTTTCTTTTAATGGTATTTGATTGCCTCTGCGATTTTTATTTTTTGCGATATAAACGGAAAAAGACCGAAAATTTTGAAAAAAAATGATATTTTCTACTTTTTGTTATAAGAAAAATCGAATAAACTCAATTGTAGTCATACATTTAGGCCAAAATGTATTCAGCCACATGTTTTTAGTAAAAAAAATGTCAATAAGCGTATATTTATTGGTTTGCGCAAAAGTTATAGAGTTTACAAACTAGGGTACATTTTCTGAAATTTGCACAGCTTTAAATTTATGACTGCCTATCTCATTTCTTGAGGTGCTAAAATGACAGGGCAGTACAAAACCCCCCCAAATGACCCCATTTTGGAAAGTAGACACCCCAAGGAAATTGCTGAGAGGCATGTTGAGCCCATTGAATTTTTTATTTTTTTGTCCCAAGTGATTGAATAATGACTAAAAAAAAAAAAAAAAAAAAAAAATTACAAAAAGTTGTCACTAAATGATATATTGCTCACACATGCCATGGTTATATGTGGAATTTCACCCCAAAATACATTTTGCTGCTTCTCCTGAGTACGGGGATACCACATGTGTGGGACTTTTTGGGAGCCTAGCCGCGTACGGGACCCCGGAAACCAAGCACCGCCTTCAGGATTTCTAAGGGCGCAAATTTTTGATTTCACTCCTCACTACCTATCACAGTTTCGAAGGCCATAAAATGCCAAAATAGCACAAAACCCCCCCAAATGACCCCATTTTAGAAAGTAGACACCCCAAGGAAATTGCTGAGAGGCCTGTTGAGCCCATTGAATATATTTTTTTTTGTCCCAAGTGATTGAATAATGACAAAAAAAAAAAAGAAAAAAAAAATTACAAAAAGTTGTCACTAAATGATATATTGCTCACACATGCCATGGTTATATGTGGAATTACACACCAAAATACATTTTTCTGCTTCTCCTGAGTACGGGGATACCACATGTGTGGGACTTTTTAGGAGCCTAGCCGCATACGGGACCCCGAAAACCAAGCACCGCCTTCAGGATTTCTAGGCACAAATTTTTGATTTCACTCCTCACTACCTATCACAGTTTCGAAGGCCATAAAATGCCAAAATCGCACAAAATCCCCCCAAATGACCCCATTTTGGAATATAGACACCCCAAGCTATTTGCTGAGAGGAATGGCGAGTATTTTACAGCTCTCATTTGTTTTTGAAAATGAAGAAAGAAAATATATATATATATATATTTTTTTTTTTTCAATTTTCAAAACTTTGTGACAAAAAGCGAGATCTGCAAAATACTCACAATACCTCTCAGCAAATAGCTTGGGGTGTCTACTTTCCAAAATGGGGTCATTTGGGGGGGTTTTGTGCTATCTGGGCATTCCATGGCCTCCGAAACTGTGATAGGCAGTGAGAAGTGAAATCAAAAATTTACACCCTTAGAAAGCCTGAAGGCGGTGCTTGGTTTTTGGGGTCCCGTACATGGCTAGGCTCCCAAAAAGTCTCACACATGTGGTTTCCCCGTACTCAGGAGAAGCAACAGAATGTATTTTGGGGTGTAATTCCACATATGCCCATGGCATGTTTGAGCAATATATCATTTAGTGACAACTTTGTGCAAAAAAAAAAAAAAATTGTCGTATTTCCGCAACTTGTGTCAACATATAAAATATTCCATGGACTCGACATGCCTCTCAGTATATAGCTTGGGGTGTCTACTTTCCAAAATGGGGTCATTTGGGGGGGTTTTGAACTGTTCTGGCATTTTATACACAACATTAGGAAGCTTACATCCACTCTTCTAACCACTTGAAGACAAAGCCCTTTTTGACACTTTTTGTTTACATGAAAACATTTTTTTTTTTTGCAAGAAAATTATGTTGAACCCCCAAACATTATATATATATTTTTAAAGCAAAGGCCCTACAGATTAAAATGGTGGGTGTTGCATTTTTTTTTTCTACACAGTATTTGCGCAGCGATTTTTCAAACGCATTTTTTGGGTTAAAAAATACACTTTTTTTAATTTTAATGCACTAAAACACACTATATTGCCCAAATGTTTGATGAAATAAAAAAGATGATCTTAGGCCGAGTACATAGATACCAAACACGACATGCTTTAAAATTTCGCACAAACGCGCATTGGCGACAAACTACATACATTTTTAAAAGCCTTTAAAAGCCTTTACAGGTTACCCCAGTAGATTTACAGAGGAGGTCTACTGCTACAATGATTGCCCTCGATCTGACCTTCGCGGTGATACCTCACATGCATGGTGCAATTGCTGTTTACATATGACGCCAGACCGACGCTTGCGTTCGCCATTGGGCAAGAGCAGGGCAGGACAGGGGTGCTTTTTTTTTTTTATTTTTTTTTTTTATTATTAATTTTGCTTTTTTATTTTATTTTTAAATTGTTTCTTCCAAGTATTTTTTTTTTTTATCATTTTTATTGTTATCTCAGGGAATGTAAATATCCCCTATGATAGCAATAGGTAGTGACAGGTACTCTTTTTTTGAAAAAACTGGGGTCTTCTAGACCCTAGATTTTTCCTCTGCCCTCAAAGCATCTGACCACACCAAGATCGGTGTGATAAAATGCTTTCCCAATTTCCCAATGGCGCTTTTTATATCCGGGGGGGGGCATTCCCTCCCACTGCTTGTAAAAGCAGTCCAGAGGCTAATTAGCCGCTAGGATTGCTTTTACATGAAAGCCGGCCGCAGGCTGAAAAGAATGATACCAAGATGATACCTAAACCCGCAGGCATCATTCTGGTATAAACATTCAAAGTCCAGCAACATACCAGTACGTTGCTGGTCCTTGTTGGACATGTATTGTAATCTTTTTATTTCATGCAGCCAGTTGGCTGAACGAAAAAAGAGATTGATCGTTGGGTATGCCCACCATTAGAATACCGCCCTTCATCCACCCACTTCCAATGATGGGCATACACGCACCATTTATATATGCCGAAGCATGGGGGCATCCTCCCGCAAAAAAGTTATGCCGCACACACATGGTCGGACTTTTCCACGGGCAAGCCTCCGTCGGAATTTCGACCGTATGTACGCGGCATTAGGAGCAAAATCGCTCCTCCGCCCCTGCTGCCCCAATGCTTCGGCATATTTGCTTTTTTTTTTTTAACTGTGGTGGTGAAATCACCTCCTACAGCACTGGAGTCGCAGGGATCAGGCCTGTCTCTGCGAACGCTGCAGTTATGTGTGTTGTGTTTTGTAAGTGACAGTGATCGATCGATACTGCACTTGGGTGGCCTGGGCTGGACGGAGGGGCAAAACGCAGGTGCCAGCAGGTATCTGGGCTGATCCCGCTAACACTGCATTTTTGGGAACCCTAAACTGCTGGGGACGCTAGTATAGATCTGATCAGATCAGATATTGATCTGTTCAGATACTATACCACTAAGGGGGGTGTATGCTTCACGCGTGGGTGTTAGCGTTACTGGCACTAACCTGACGCTGCCTGGGGTGTGACTCAGACCCTCTCTGATGCTAAAACCTAATTGATATCACCCGCCGGGCGATCAGGGGGTTAAACCTTTATTGGGTTATATACACGGCGGGTGCCCTGACACTATAAAAAGCAAACTAACTAACCAGCGTCACCCGTAACACTTATATGGTGATCACTGGTGAAAGGGTTACCTGGGGGGCGATCAAGGGGGTTAAAACCTTTATTAGATAATATATGGGGGTACCTGACGCTATAAAAACCTGCGGCGAACCTAAAAAAAATTACCAGCTACCGATCTGCATCACCGACACTAAGACAGCGTTTAGAAAAACGATTGCTTAGCGACAGTGGTGATGGGGGTGAAAGGGTTACCTGGGGGGCGATCAAGGGGGTTAAACCTTTATTAGATAATATATTGGGGTACCTGACGCTATAAAAACCTGCGGCGAACCTAAAAAAAAATACTGGCTACGATCTGCATCACCGACACTAAGACAGCGTTTAGAAAAACAATTGCTTAGCGACAGTGGTGATAGGGGGTGAAAGGGTTACCTGGGGGGCGATCAAGGGGGTTAAACCTTTATTAGATAATATATTGGGGTACCTGACGCTATAAAAACCTGCGGCGAACCTAAAAAAAATTACCGGCTACCGATCTGCATCACAGACACTAAGACAGCGTTTAGAAAAACGATCGCTTAGTGACAGTGGTGATAGGGGGTGAAAGGGTTACCTGGGGGGCGATCAAGGGGGTTAAACCTTTATTAGATAATATATTGGGGTACCTGACGCTATAAAAACATGCGGCGAACCTAAAAAAAATTACTGGCTACGATCTGCATCACTGACACTAAGACAGCGTTTAGAAAAACAATTGCTTAGCGACAGTGGTGATAGGGGGT
Organism: Rana muscosa; assembly: GCA_029206835.1. Taxonomy (NCBI): domain Eukaryota; kingdom Metazoa; phylum Chordata; class Amphibia; order Anura; family Ranidae; genus Rana; species Rana muscosa. The sequence goes on along the minus strand of CM055116.1, from coordinate 781,001,868 downwards.
GAAAGGGTTACCTGGGGGGCGATCAAGGGGGTTAAACCTTTATTAGATAATATATTGGGGTACCTGACGCTATAAAAACCTGCGGCGAACCTAAAAAAAATTACCGGCTACCGATCTGCCTCACAGACACTAAGACAGCGTTTAGAAAAACGATCGCTTAGTGATAGTGGTGATAGGGGGTGAAAGGGTTACCTGGGGGGCGATCAAGGGGGTTAAACCTTTATTAGATAATATATTGGGGTACCCGACGCTATAAAAACCTGCGGCGAACCTAAAAAAAATTACTGGCTGCCGATCGGCATCACTGACGCTAAGACAGCGGTCAGAAAAATGATCGCTAAGCGACAGTGGTGATAGGGGGTGAAAGGGTTATCTGGGGGGTGATCAGGGGGTTAAACCTTTATTAGGGGGGGTTAGGGGGCTACACTGGACCTAAGACTAAACTTTGGTGACACTTTTACAGTCACAAATGTCACTGATTGCAGTGATCACTAAATAAATGGTCACTGCAATCAGTGACACTGTGACTGGGGGCTGGGGGGTGATCTGGGGGGTGATCTGTGGTGTCTGGGGGGGCCTGGGGGGGCGATTTATGTCCCTATGTGTCCTGGTGTCAGTGTAGTGTTGTGTGCACTGACCTGATATCTTCTCTTGTACGGCGCTCGGTATATGTGAGCGCCGCACCAGAGATGACATCACTTCCTCCTGCTTCCTCTGTCTGACACAGACAGAGGGGGCATTTCTATTCGCTGGGAGCGATCGCGAGGGGGTGGCCAGAAACGAATGGCTGCCCCCTCATCCCGGAACGCTCCCGGACACTTAGCCACCGCTCACTGTATAGAAGGGGGGTCCGATTGGACCCCCCAACTGTACAAAGGCAATCACGTACACTCTACGTGATTGTGCCTGTCGGTGCCATTCTGCCGACGTATATATACAGTGAGCGGTCGTTAAGTGGTTAATCAAATGCAGCCTTACTGAGCCCATCAATACATGATACTTGCCTGGATTACATACACCGGGCATCTCCAGCGATGTGTGTGAGAGGTGGCTGGGTCTGTCTTCGGCTGTGCTGCCTGTAGACCTGCTCGTGTGATAGTAGATGGGAACACTGAATGAATCAGTGTTTCGCCTATCACACGAGTCGGTCTAGGGGGGCGGGACCTTCCTACAGGCAGGCAGCACAGCCTAACACAGACCCAGTCAACTCTCACACAGAGCGCGGGAGATGCCTGGTGTGTGTGATACATAGGAGAGAGAGAGAGGGAGGGGAGCGCTGCAGTCAGCCGCAGCTCAAAGCAGCCCCAGGAAAGGCAGCCTACCGGGATTTTTCCCGCTATCCCGGTGGGCCAGTCCGGCCCTGTATATAATGATTCAGTGGTAATAGCTCCTGCATATGAGCAAATAAAGAAGGCCTCCTTAAGTGCAATATTGGACGAGACGGTAAAGCGGTGATTGTGATCCCTCCACCACAGATAATCAAGCCTCTCACCTCATAGACTCGACCTAAAACAGGTCAATCAGCTTATTAACCAACACCTGGGGTATCGATGGCACAAAGATCAAGCCGATGGTCTCCCAGAACATATGAACAAAAGGGGACAATCTAGTGCTCTCCGTTTAAAAAATATTTGTACAAAAGTAAAATAATCTACTCACAAGCATCACACTCCAGCCGAGTGCAGGTAAACAAGCGTGTATCGATAAGTTTCAAACCAAGAAGATGGCGCGCCTACGGACGTAACGCGTACGGGGGGAGGGGTCACGTCTGACGTCACCCGTGGCCATCTTCTTGGTTTGAAACTTATCGATACACACTTGTTTACCTGCACTCGGCTGGAGTGTGATGCTTGTGAGTAGATTCTTTTACTTTTATACAAATACATTTTAAATGGAGTGCACTAGATTGTCCCCTTCTTTTGTTCATATGTTCTGGGAGACCATCGGCTGGATCTTTGTGCCATCGATACCCCAGGTGTGGGTTAATAAGCTGCGTGACCTGTTTCAGGTCGAGTCTATGGGGTGGGAGACTTGATTATCTGTGGTAGAGGGATCACAATCACCGCTTTACCGTCTCGTCCAATATTGCACTTAAGGTGGTCTTCTTTATTTGCTCATGCAGGAGCTGTTACCACTGGATCATTATATATGGACTATTAATCTATTAATTTATTGCGCTGCACTATCTTTTGTTTTATGATCTGCTGAGGTGTTTTTGGGTTAACCTTAATGCCGCGTACACACGGCCGTTTTTCTCGTCGAAAAAAAACGAAATTTTTCCCATTCGACGAGAAAAACGATAGTCTGTGGGCTTTCTGTCGTTTTTTTGGACGAGAAAAACTGCATTAAAAACGACGAGAAAAATTAGAACATGTTCTAATTTTTCTCGTCGTTTTTTTCGACATGTTTTCCGCGGCAGTGTTTCCCATAGGGAAACACTGCCGCGGAGCCCACAGACGGTCGTTTTTCTCGTCAAGAGAAAAAATGACGTGAAAAACGACCGTGTGTGGGGAACAAGCTGTTCCCCCGTTTTAAATGACATTATTCACGGCGGTTTTTTAACCGCCGTGAATAATGATCGTGTGTACGCGGCATAAGTGTCAGCTTGCAATTTCTCTTAATATTTATTAATATTTTGTCTGCGCTGAATATTCTTCATTTATATTCTATAATCCTATATACCATGACAGAAATAACAAATGTGTGTGTTTTGTTAGTGAATCGAAATTAGATTTTTACTTTGATGAATTTACTTTTTAATTATTGCAAAAAAACATATATATCACAATTGTTAGTGAATAGACTGCACAGACTTAATTAAAGATGTAAGAGCAGGCTTTATTTTTTTCTTGTCTGATGTTGTCTTCATCCTCGACTTTAACCACTTCAATACAGGGCACTTTTACCCCCTTCCTGCCCAGGCCAATTTACAGCTTTCATCGCTGTCACACTTTGAATGACAATTGTGCAGTTATACAACACTGTACCCATATGAAACTTTTCCTATTTTTCCCCCAACAAATAGAACTTTCTTTTGGTGGTATTTGATCACCACTGTCTTGTTTATTTTTTGCACTACAAATTAAAAAAGATAATTTTTTTTGTAAATAAGTAAGTTTTCTTCTTCACTGACAAGGGAGGACTGATGAGGGGGCACTAATATGCAGCACTGATAGGTACTGATTTGCGGTACTGATGGCCAGCAATGGGAGGCACTGATAGGCAACACTGATGAGGAGACACTGGTAGGCATTACTGATGGGCACTGGCTGGCATTACTAATGGGCACTGGCTGGCATTACTAATGGGCAATGATTGGTATAAAATCAAGGTAGATGGGCACATATTGACATCACATGTGAGTACTGGTGGGGCACTGATGGGTCTACAATGTGCTGATTATCAGCTGATCGGCTCTCCTTTACCTGCACCTTGTCAGCGCGAATGGAGGAAAGCCGATTAAAAGCACTTCCTGGTTACCATATGATCAGCTGTGGTTGGACACAGCTGATCACGTGGTGAAGAGCCTATGTCAGAGGCTCTTTACCTAGATCAGAGATGCGGTGTGTCGAATTGGGAGTGCGCACAATCGGCTTAACCTGCTGGACGTCCTTTGATGCCCAGTCAGGACAACAGAACCACCCCGCGGCTGTCATTCTGCATACGGCGGCGGGAAGTGGTTAAAGTGATTGAAGTGAAAAAATAACAAACATGTTATACTTACCTGCCCTGGGCAGTGGATTTGCCCAGGGCAGCCTTGATCCTCCTCTTCTCGGGTCCCTCTTCTGTGCTCCTGGCCCCTCCTTCCTGTCAAGTGCCCCCACAGCAAACACCCATACAAAACCTCGAGTGAGTACGCAAGTTCGCAGTGCGAATGAGGTTTAAAGCTTAACATTGATGGATACATCTCAGGCACTTACAAGTCTTGATCACAGTTCACTGGTACCTGCCATGTAAGCTGTACGTTAAAATGCTGAATTTTGATTTGCAAGCTCCCAGCAAAAGCTAATCCTTCTTCTGGAAAGTGTGAAAACACAAGAGCAGCATTATAACTTCCTAACTTCCAAGCTTTCTTGAGCATGTACAAATCCCTATTATTTGTCTAAAACATAAAAATGTCTGTGTTCTGATATGTTTGGATATGTAGGTAAGCCTATTTTATAGGCCTCACACACTTACGCCTTAATTAATGGTGCTCAGCTCAAATATCTACAGCCCACAGAGTAGCAGTCATGGGTTGTAAACTCGAACTGTGGACAATAGTTTTATACACACAGATGCTGAATTATGCATCAACTGCTGCTACATTAAACTAAAAGCTATATAGCTTTCTGCTGACAATCTTGTTTGCATTATAGATGGCCTGGATGCCTTTATTACTGTAGAATAGCTTTTCCATTTGTCAGTGGCTACATTATGAAAGTTTGCTATTAAACCAAGCTTTCAGTAACTCGCTTTAAAGCTGCATTACAGGTAAACAGTTAAATACACGATTGAAGTGCATATACAGAGTGTAGCGGGTACTTGAATTTAGGGGAAGCATCTGGGTGGTAGTGTAACCCAGATGTCTTAATTGTTAGGAAATTCAAGGTTCCCTTTGTGAATCTTGGAGGACTCTGGTGGTGTGAAGTTCCCGCCGGCCTATAGGTGGCGTTGTGGCCTTGGACCGGGGTTGGGCTTGCACCGCAAGACTGTGCCTTTTTGTCCTCCCCTGGAGCTGGTACAGCGGGGCGGGGAACCCGCTGTGGCGCGAAGGGAGAGGTCATAAAAGGGGCGGACGCCCTGATCACAGGGTTAGAGTCCGGAGCCAGAAGATGCGGCCGCACCCAGGCACCTTCAGCCTGGGTGCTGGCGTTCCGGTGTTCCAGGCCTAGGTGCCCTTGACCTAGCCGGAGCAGAGATGGAGTCCATCTCAGGCACCTTTAGCCTGGAGTGAGGTACTATGGTGGATGCCTGGGGCTCAGTACCTTCGACTGAGTTCCGCGAGGGTGGAGGAATCTGAGGGGGCCCTAACTCCTTGGGTGCCCGTGTCGGAGTTTGTGAGGACTGGTGTGCAGTAACTTCTCTGAAGAGTCTGGCGCAGCATCGCTGGTGACGGAGAGCCCTCCATTTCTCCCTTGGACGGATTTCTTTCCCTGACAGGGGCAGAGCGAGCGAAGGTAGTTCACATTCTACATCACCTAGTCAGTGGCAGTGACTATTCACCACTGGTGACAGCACAGTGGTCGGCAGCAGAAGGGAAAGGATTGTGCCTCGATCTGTCCCCATTTTCCAAAGTAAGAAACTGTTTTATTGCTTGGCAAGAAGAATAAAACTGAGTTGGACCTATTCACTGTGTGGAACTCTGGTTACTAGGGGCAAAGGAGTGAGGGACGAAGTACTGGACTTGACTCTAGGACACCTACACAAGACCCAATTTGCTGGCTTTCACCTCTTAGCTATGGAGGACATGGGCCGTGGTGTATCTCATCTCTCTCTCAGGTACCCCTAGACAACAGCCGCATAACCGATAAGAAGAGAGAGAGGGGTGATCCCACTACACGTGGGGGCATCGTATCTGGGATGTGTATGGTGTCTGAATTTGAACTTTGCTGCCCAGAGGAGTTCCGAGTAGGTCGGCCATATTGGCCAACGCGCCACGAGGCAACCCACAGCTGCGTAGTTCGTGGGCGGGGAAAGGGAAAAGCCTGCGAACAAGTGCAGAAGGTGGGAGGAGTCTGGCCATGTGGACGTACGCACGTGGAGATTCTGGCGCAGGTGGGTCAGTGCACAATGGAGCAGCAAAGAGAGAGGATGGCTTCAAACGCTCCGTGGATTTCAGTTCCTTCCTTTGCGGATATGTCTTCTCTGGCTGCTCCGATTATGGATACGGGGATAAGACTAAGGCCCCGGGGGCGATTGGCTCTGTACACCTGCAGAGACATGGAGGCCTTTGGTGTGATCTGTCCCGGCTGTTCGGGACTGGTGGTTCAGCTGAAGCCGTTCGGGCGCTGTGAGGTCTGCAAGGAATTTCTCTTCAGGGTGGAACCATCCACAGAAAAGCCTTGTGCTTTCCACCTCAACTACCTCACAGGGACTGCTACTCCGGAAGGAGAGATCGATGCTGGTGCGTTCCCCTTGCGCGCTGATCCGGGCGAAGTGACTGCCCAAGTGGAGATGAAAAGAGAAAAATCCGAGGATGCTGCCTCGGTCACCAGCAGCTCCCTGCTCTGGCCACCGAAGAGGAAAGTCGGCCTAGTGATGGCCTCGTGTGGTCGTGGAAGAGCTTCGCCCCACTGCTTGCCTGGCCTGGATGGATCCGGTAGAAAAAGTCCTGGACATCCCTGTTCTTCTAAAGGCCCAGGTGAGCCAGGAGTTGGGACTGTCTGCGTGGTTACAAGTGGCGGAAGCCAACAGTCGGTAGAGGCCGTCAAGGGGGATAGTTCCGTGACTGGGAATTATCTGCCCGCTGAATGCTACGACACCTCTGACCTGGATTCATTGTCTGACAATGGCGAAGATGGGGAGATAGACGAAATCTTCCATCAGAAGGAATGGGACAAGATGAAGCTACCCTCGCCCCGTGTCACAAGGGACCTGCCCATGTCTACTGGAGATAGTACACCTCGGGTAGAGGCCTCAGCGCCAAGGGAAGAAGCTGGTCCTCTGTCTGAAGTTCCCCTTCTAGATTCAACATCCATTTCACCCGTTCCTGTTGCGGGAACGCAACGCCAAGCACTGCGGGCTCCTAGGCCCAGATCTACCGAGGTGGTGAACGCACCTCGCCACCCAGAAGCGATTGTTCGGCCTGGAGAAGGAGACCGAGCCACCATGCCACCTTTGTCAAGGCTGCAGCGTCTCTTTGGCCAGAAGGTTGCACAGGAATATGAGTGGGAATACCCGTATCTGCCTCGGGAACTGCTTTATGAGGTGGAAGTTTTTCACCAAAGATGGTATGATACCTTCGTGTGGGACAAACTTAAAGTACCGCAAGCACGGCGATACCTTTCTTGTTCACCAACGGACACCAAGAAGTTCCAGGACTGTAAAGCTAAGTGGATGCTGGGAAGGCATATCCATGCGGACAGAGTGGTGATTTGCCGTAAGGAAGGAGGTAATGCTGAGTACCATGTGGAGGCTTTGGACAGACATTTGAAGCCTGTGTTCCTACCGCATCCAAGGTTTTACCTTTAGGAGAAAAGAAAGACTCCTGTGTGTACTGTTTGCTGTCTATCGCTGAACTTTCTGGAGTGTTTCACCGGAACATAGGGACTGTGCCCTAGTTTTTTTTGTATTTGGGCAGTTCTACTCTTCGGAGAAATGGGAGCTGTTTTGTTTTGTTCTCCCTCTTTCTCCTTGCACTCAAGAGAAATCAGTGACTTTGGGTTTTAGTTAGTGTAGAGTCACAGAGAAAAGTTCATCTGGAAGTGATGAGTGTCTTGACCGCGGCACTGTCACCAGGTGGCAGTGTTGCGCAACGATTGTTTAGTTTTGACATTATGCAGCACATATTGGAGTGAATGGGTTTCTTCTCGGATAGACTCATTCATTCCAAGCAAACACACATATGTTGTTAGGATGTATGTTTCTTTTCTTTCCCTCTGCAGGAGATTCGTCTATCAAGGTTGCTGAGAATGGGTGGTCCTTAGATAGCCAGGGGGAGGGAAGAATGTAAATGTGTGAGATATTTACAGTGTTTTATTGAAAATGTTTTATAGTTATATTGTTTTAAGTTTCCCTTTCCCATTCAGGTCTTGGCACAATTCAGGGCTAAATAGTGTAGTTTGGTTTCTGGGCTGAACTTATGTCACCACCCTTGTGGGATGTGAGTTTGTACCAGACACTGGGGACCAGTGTCAAATCACAAGGGGGAGAGTGTAGCGGGTACTTGAATTTAGGGGAAGCATCTGGGTGGTAGTGAAACCCAGATGTCTTAATTGTTAGGAAATTCAAGGTTCCCTTTGTGAATCTTGGAGGACTCTGGTGGTGTGAAGTTCCCGCCGGCCTATAGGTGGCGTTGTTGCCTTGGACCGGGGTTGGGCTTGCACCGCAAGACTGTGCCTTTTTGTCCTCCCCTGGAGCTGGTACAGCGGGGCGGGGAACCCGCTGTGGCGCGAAGGGAGAGGTCATAAAAGGGGCGGTTGCCCTGATCACAGGGTTAGAGTCCGGAGCCAGAAGATGCGGCCGCACCCAGGCACCTTCAGCCTGGGTGCTGGCGTTCCGGTGTTCCAGGCCTAGGTGCCCTTGACCTAGCCGGAGCAGAGATGGAGTCCATCTCAGGCACCTTTAGCCTGGGGTGAGGTACTATGGTGGATGCCTGGGGCTCAGTACCTTCGACTGAGTTCCGCGAGGGTGGAGGAATCCGAGGGGGCCCTAACTCCTTGGGTGCCCGTGTCTGAGTTCGTGAGGACTGGTGTGCAGTAACTTCTCTGAAGAGTCTGGCGCAGCATCGCTGGTGACGGAGAGGCCTCCATTTCTCCCTTGGATGGATTTCTTTCCCTGACAGGGGCAGAGCGAGCGAAGGTAATTCACGTTCTACATCACCTAGTCAGTGGCAGTGACTATTCACCACTGGTGACAGCACAGTGGTCAGCAGCAGAAGGGAAAGGATTGTGCCTCGATCTGTCCCCATTTTCCAAAGTAAGAAACTGTTTTATTGCTTGGCAAGAAGAATAAAACTGAGTTGGACCTATTCACTGTGTGGAACTCTGGTTACTAGAAGCAAAGGAGTCAGGGACGAAGGACTGGACTTGACTCTAGGACACCTACACAAGACCCAATTTGCTGGCTTTCACCTCTTAGCTATGGAGGACATGGGCCGTGGTGTATCTCATCTCTCTCTCAGGTACCCCTAGACAACAGCCGCATAACCGATAAGAAGAGAGAGAGGGGTGAGCCCGCTACAAGTACATGAAATATTTTATCTTCAAAAGGTTTAGTAGTTGTTTACAGACAGCCTTGTGTTCCAGCCACAGCTAAGAGGCAACATACGGTAGATATGTCGGGGACCTTTTTTTTTTCTCTACCTCAGTTAAATAATGCAGCTGCCTCCAGCCTGTGATTGGACCATGAAAGAGAAGCGGTACACTGATAAAGTCATCCCTCTGAGCTGTAAAGCAATAGAACTGTTACTGTCTCTGAACTTCTACCATTGTGAATGCTGCTGTGCAGAGAATAGGAGGACACTAACATCAACAGAGGTTCAGGTATGCTAGTGTAGTGATGTGATAATTTCCCCTATCAAATATGCAGCCTGTTTGTTTACTAAGTGTATCCACCTACCTATGATGCAGTGCATTTGTTTTCACTTATGGCTGCGTTGCCGTCTACACTTGGTGATGAGGTCATCAATGTTACCTGCCTAGTGCAAGGACAATTAAATAATGCTTCTGGGAGAGCACAGAAAAAAAGAGAATGGATCTCTATTGACATGGGACAGACACATTAGCATCTATTTGACCACAGAAAGAGGAACTGAAGCTATCTATGAGGTAATGCAGCATTCCCTCACTGCAACATGCTTTAAGGACTGCATAATGTATTGTAGCGGGGTGCTATATTTAAGGGGAGTATCTGAGTGGTAGTTAGGCTCAGATACACTAATTGTTAGGTTTCTTGGACCATTTCTGTCCTTGGGAGATAGTGTTGGTGTGCTGTTCCCTGTGGCCTGCAGGTGGCGCTGTTGCAGTGGGCCAGGGTTGAACCACTGATACAAGGTTGTGCCTTTTCTCCTGCTGTGCCTGTCGGGAGAGGGTATAAAAAGGGGCGGCCATCTTCCAGCATTGTTCGCGCCCAGGCACCTTCAGCCTGGGTGGTGCGTGTGTCGTCTCCGGGTGCCCTAGGCCCGGAGGCCGAGTTCCTGTTCCATCCCAGACACCTTCGGTCTGGGGTGAGGTACTATTTTTGAAGTCCGGAGCTCAGCACCTTCGGCTGGGTTCCGCCGGGGATTAAGGGGCTCCCAGGGTGCCGCCTTGCGAGGGGACCCGTATCCAGGATTGAGGAGGCCAGGGAGGTGACCCCTTCTGAAGACCCAGCGCAGAGTCGTGGTGACAGTGGGGGCCTCTGGTAACTCTCCGGAGGGAGGTTCTTCTCCTTGACTTGGGCCAAGTTTCTTGAAGAAGGAAGTGCATGTTCTGTAGGTCAAAGTGGCAGTGACTCTACGCACACCAGGTCAGTGGCAGTGACCAAATAGGGCAAGGCCCTGTTCACCAGGTCAGTGGCAGTGACTTTTCATATTCATCAGGTCTGTGGCAGAGACCGTACGTCCAAATCTGTTTGTGAAAGCAGAACAGTAAGAGAAACCTAAATTGAGTTTGTGCCTGGACCTCCTCCCACCTTATCTGACCTGTGTCTCGTATCAACCTGTCTGCTCTCATAGAGACTATTTGTTATCCGTGGTGAAATAAATACTAAGGTTGGACTTTCAGTTGGTGTGGACAGTTACTTTACTGGGGAGAATTAAGGACTTGTCTCTGGCTAATGCAGAGACGAGATCAGCTCGGGAGGATTCTAAAACTAGCCGCAGGCAGATCCGAAAACTAACACCGCTCAACCTCCCCATCCAGGAGGGTACGGGCTGATAGTGCGGTGTGCCTCATTCTTTTCCTGCGGAGGAGCCAAGTAAAGAAATAAAAGCAGGTAAAGTCTGGGGTGAGTGCGCTAGAGTTTTAAAGCTGAAGTTTAGCTAAAAAAAAGTCCCTACACTTTTAGTCACATCACCTACCTGTAATGAAGTATGCCCCACGTTGTGCAGGCAGTTGGATCCTGGAGAAGTCTTTACTGCAGGGATGCCTGTCCTCTTCCTGTTTTTGAACTTCTGGCCCTGCAATGGTTTACAGCTTTTGGTCTTCAGGCAAAACATAATTTCTCCTCCTCCATTCAGAAAAGTTCTTTCACTGATTACACTGCATGTAACAAGATCTAGGAATGGGGGATAGAATCCTGTGACTGATCAGACTCTCTCCCATTCTCAGATTATGTTACAAGCAGTAAATTAAAATGAAAAAAAAAAAATGCTCTCAATTGAGAAGTGAAAAGGAGGAGGGGGCATGTCCCCGTCAGATCATTTGTACTGCTGTTCTGCCTGAAACCCTGAAGCTGTTATCCATTGTAGTGCTAAAAGTTTGTAGACGGGAAGAGGACAGACATCCCTGATTTCTCCAGGTTTCAGCTAAAGGCATTTATCTCATTTAAGGAGAAGTCCAGCCTGACTACAATTCCCATCATGACTAGTCATGTCTGTGAATGTCAGAGTTTTACAATGCCTCATGGGATTTGAAGTTCCGCAACAGCTGGAGGGCCGTAGTTTGAGGATCTCTGCTTTAAAGCATCGGTGTCCAACCTTTTGATCTTCCTGGGCCACATTGAAAAAAGAGGAATTGTCTTGGGTCACACATAAAATACACTAACATCAAGGACAGCTGATGTACAGTTCCTCCAGTGGCTCTCAGCAGGTAGGTGCTGCCGCTGGGCCTGTTCACTATAATTACAGTCGTCAGCAGCAACAACCATTTGCAGCTCTCTACACAGCAATTACCTGCGGTGGTTGATGCTAATCATTATGGTGAACAGGGTCAGGAGCCACACCTACCTGCTGAGAGCCGCAGGAGGAACTACCGCTACAATTCACACTGTCCCTAATCACCGCTGTCAATGTAACCTATGTATGTATAAAACAAGAAATTGGTCGCACACTGGAACTCCAACTTCTTCCATCTTGATGTCATCTTTATTGTCAAAAGGATCAGACAGATACAGGCAATGGTAGACGTGTTTCACAAGCGATAGCTTGCTTGTTCACCTTGTTCATAACCTATGTATGTACTGTGTGTGAAGATGAGGGGGGTGTGCGCGGGGGGGGGGCGCAACTGAAATCTGGGGGGGGGGCTCAACCAATCTCAGTACCCTCCTAGATCTGCCCATGCAGCATTTACTAACCTGCCACCTTTGCATTTCCTGCTGCCAGTGCTATTGCAAACATGGCAGCCCCAGCATCCCTCCAGCCGTGCATGTGGATGACTTGTCAATGTAGGCTGCGGCAACTGCTATGTTTTCACGGCATCCCCCGTGTCCCTATAGACAGGCTTGTCTGTATTGGCCTTTGTGGCTGCTGTGCAGGCTTGAGTGGCATCCGTCCAGATGGGCCTATGGGCCGCATGCTAAACACTCTGGGGTTGCATGTGGCCCGCTGGTTGGATGCCCCTGTTTTAAAGGATAATATTTGGTATACTGGATACAAGAACCACAAGAGTATCAAACATCAGAAAGTTAGGACTGTTTCTATTGGCAATACAGTGTAAAAATATTTCACACCAGTGGATATACTGCTACCCCTACTCTAACCCCTAAAACCCTAAGTCAGTTTTTAGAAAAACTAATATATATAGTTGCATTGAGAAATATTATTCAATAACCAGAAAGAAAACTAACATTTTTGCAGTACTGAAAAGCTCATAAACAGTAGGTCATAAAATAATTCAACTGTTCAACAGTTCTGTGCCTTAAAGTGATTGTAAACGATCACCTTAAAAACAATCCATTCAGTTTAAAATAGAAATGAAAGGCAAAACATGTTTTGTGTAAAGATTTAAAAAAACATCATAAATACCTTTTTTCCCTTTTTTATAAGAGACAGTGGCGGCTGGTGTTTTTTTCTTTTCTTTGGAGGGGCGGCAACTTACCCCTTCTAGGTGGCAGATGGCGGGCATCAGCATCGGGCATGGGCAGTGGCTCCTGTGTCCTTTCCTCCATCACGGTGGCTGTGTGTCTCCTCCCCTCCTCCTAGGCGTCCAATAGGATCGCCTGTTCTTTCAGCCAATCGAGTGACGGGTCTCAAAACCTGCTTCCTGATTGGCTGGGAGGAGGATCAGTGTTACAATAGCGAATATTCATTGGCTATTGTAACACACTTGGGTGGGCTCCGTTCGCATTCTCTGCACCCCAAGCCCACCCTATTTTCAAGCCTATTAGAGCCTCTGGCTTTAATCGGGTGCTTAAAAAAAAAACACCCACCCCCATTAGAATCCATGCATCCAGCATCCTGAAAGGTGGCCGGACGCATGTATGGGGGGGCAACCATGGGATAGGGGGGCGGCATCCATGTGCCCTTAATGAACAGGCCGCCCCTGATAAGAGATCAGATTCCCTCTGTTCTCAGCTGCATAAGAGCTGGGGGGAGGAAAAGCAGCAGCACACTGAGCTTCCCAGTGAATGGCTGTGCAGCTGGGGCGTGTCAGGACAAGTCTGATCATTGAAGGAGATGACAATGAGTTCCCAGCATAGCTAGAGAACTGACCATGATGTGCTCTACTGCTTAGTGTGGTCAGTTTTAAATAGGAAAGCAGAGGGACTTGCAGGAACACCAGGGATTTCACATAAAGGAAGTAATACAAAGAGCACAGGATACTTTTTCCTACTAGTACATGGTACAGCAGACACACATCAGGAATATGAAGTGTTGGGATAACAAGCGCTTTAATAAAACAAACTTTTTTGGATTGCCCTTTTGATATCACTTGGCTTATGATGCAAATGGTGCCGTCTCTTCTTAAAGTGTGCATCTAGGCAATATCAAATACCTTATGTGGTATTTTTCTGCTATCAAAAAATATCAAAACAATTTAAGTAAAGAAAAATAGCTGTTAATTCTGCCAGGAATCCAATAGGTTCCTACATTTTGAACCAACAACGCTGCCTCTGCTGCACTAAAATATCAAACAATGATGTAAACCCTGCCTAAGTCCTCTCCTGTTGGACTACAGAACACCCCCTGTTTTTTAGAGATGAGGGGAGTGTTCTGTAGTCTGGCAAGGCTAATAATGTTGCTTGGGATTTCAGTGCAGGAGAGGCTGAGTTGTCAGACCATTACAGGTAAAAAGATAAAAATAAGCATGTATTGTAATACAGAGATGTAAGGCACCTGATGTACTTTTTTTTGCTCAGACATACAATACATTTAAGATTTATTTTTATTTTTTATATGAAATTCGTATAGCTGTTTATTATATTGTTGTACTGTGAATCATAGATTTCATTAATCCAGAGGTTAAGGGCCCTTTAAAGGGAATTTACAAACAATAATCATTTTTTTTTATGTTGGAACCTCCTGCCAATATTTTTCACAGCCACAATATTCAGCTATTTATTTGCAAGTCAAAGTCACTGAAATGTGAAAGGGTATCCAGAGCTCAGACTCTCCAGTTGTCTTCAGATGTGGGAGGAATTGCATTACTGATTCACTACATTTGGTAACAGTATGGTGTGTCAGAGTTTCCTGCACTGGTTATGACTGTTATTTTCAGGGATAAAATATACGTTAGATATGGTAGAAAGGGAATATTATTTTTTTTCAACATATTATTCATTTTATAGTGCAGTAAAAATGTCTTTCATTGCTCCCCTGCTCAAACTCCATTACACTGCTACTTTACGAGATAAATTAGAGACGCCAGCAAGGCTAGGAAATGCAAACCTTTAATATAAATAGCTAAAAAGTAATGATTTGCTATAGTAACAGGAGAGTTGATTACCGACTTTTTGTCATGATAACCATATCTAGAGGCCAATTACCATACGATATGTATGAATTTCCCATCTTCGCACAACGGGCAGATTTGTGATGAAAACATAAAGACAAAAAGTAGATCAAAAATTAGATATTTTTGCATAAAAAGTCATTCAGTAGAGCTGCTTTTATACTTTTCGTTTTTCCTTGGGACAATTGTCATTTTATCCCCCCAACACTGCATTAAAATGGTTAGCCTTAGCATTACACTTACAAAACAAGGTATGGCTAGACTGGTGATGTAGAGGTTAAAAGAAACGGTTTAAAGTGTTACTAAACACACAACAGTAAAATCAGTCTGTATATGCAGTAAAGCATGCTTGTTATACTCACTGTGGAAACTAAGGGGTTAATCATCTGCATTGTGTAAAAAGGCAGCTTGATCTTGTATGCACTGATCCTCCCCTCCCTGCACTGTCCCCCTGGACAAGTCCGGAAAAGACAGAGTATTTGGAGTCAGGCTGCACATGCTCAGTTTGGTGTGTATTGCTTGTGTAGCAACCTCACCTCTCACTCCCTCCTTCTCTGTCAATGTCAATGGCTCTCGTCTAGGGGACCAAGGAGGAGAGTGTGACGCACCACCAGCTCGTACCCTCCAGTGTGTAGAGGTGTGAGCTATACCCAATTGTGCCCCTGTCCAGAGCCAAAGCTCCCCTTGAGGATGATCCTTTAACTCCCAGAAAGTCAAGTTCCAGACCATTGAAAGTCCAACACTTATTTATTCTTGTAGAGCAATAAATAGTCCTTTGCGAGAAGACTGGTTAGACAATGAACAGGCAAGGTGAAGAGGAAGGTCCAGGCACAAACATAAACGTTATACTCTCCTGTTTCAGTATGCGCAAACAGGCTTGGCGCACGGTCGCTACCACCGACCGTGAGGGTGGTCGCTGCCACCGACCGGGTGAAATAGGATTTAGGCCTCTGCCACCGAACTGGGTTTCAGTTGGGTCGCTGCCACCGACCATGAGAACATGAACTACCTTCTTGGGATGCGGCCCCTGTCAGGGGAGTCATCCACATCTGGACGGTCACCAGAGGCCTCCGCCGTCACCAGCCAATGGTCACTTCTCTGGTCCCCCTCGCCCTAGATTCGGGTGTCCAAAACCGGAGGACACCCTAGGAATCCTCCGTCCCATGCGGGACCCAGTCGAAGGTACTGGGCCCCAGGCCTCCAGAGAGTACCTCACCCCAGACCTAAGGTGTCTGGGGTGGAATCGCAGCTCCGTCCCCGGGCCGAGGGCGCCCGGAGCTCACCAGCACGCACCCCCAGGCTGAAGGTGAAAAGATGAGAAAAGATATTTAGCAGATTATATTTATTAAAATAATTGCATTTCCATGTTCTATGGGAGACCAGATATGGTGAATGCAGGGTCCTAGGTTTAGTAACACTTTAACCACTCTGTGTCAATATAGCTAAAACAGTGACTAGAAGAGAAGGGCAAATTGCCATGCTAGTCTGCTAGCAGTTAGGTTCTATTAAGGACCTGGAGTAGGTGACTTGTAAGAGGAGATTCACACTGTTGTATTAGGGTAACGCACAACAGTGCACGTTATGCGCATTACCGTACGTTGTGGTGCACTTCAGCGCAATGGAGGCAATGTTTTCAGCTAAACAGGAAGTTAGGGGCTTATTGGATTTTTGGCAACTGCTATTTTTCTGTACTTGCAGTGTTTTAAAAGAGACAAAAGATAGGGAAATGTCCATGAATTGCAGATTGTATTTAATATTGTCCAAACATACATTTTAATGACGGAATGTTCACTTTGGAAAGTAAGTGATTCTAAAAAGGCAGTACAAAAAATGTTTTATGTCATTTATTGGGGCACAGAAGAGATAACTAGGTGAATTATGTTCTCTAGAAATTTTTAACTAGAAAACACATTTTCTTTCTTTAACAAGGATTTTATTAAACTTTAATGCCGCGTACACACGGCCGTTTTTCTCGTCGAGAAAAACGAAATTTTTCCCATTCGACGAGAAAAACGATAGTCTGTGGGCTTTCTGTCGTTTTTTTCGACGAGAAAAACGGCATTAAAAACGACGAGAAACACTGCCGCGGAGCCCACAGACGGTCGTTTTTCTCGACAAGAGAAAAAACGATGTGAAAAACGACCGTGTGTGGGGAACAAGCCGTTCCCTCGTTTTTAATGACATTATTCACAGCGTTTTTTTAACCGCCGTGAATAATGATCGTGTGTACGCGGCATAAGGCCCCTTTCACACTGAAGCGCCGCTAAAACAGCGCTAAATCGTTGGTTGTTTTTGCTGTGTTTTAGCGGTGCTTTTGCAGCACTTATTGGGGCATATCGTGACCTTAAAAAATCCCAAAATCACCCATTTTGTGGCATTTTTGAAGCGCTTTTAAGAGTTTAGAAGTGCTGCCCATTCACTTCAATGGGCAGGGGCGTTTTTGGAGCGCTTTTTACAGCGCTCCAAACCCGCCCCAATGATGCTGCTTGCAGGACTTTTTCTAACGTCACGCAAGCGCACTGCCCGAGTTTGAAAGCACTCATGCAAATGAATGGGAGGCAGTTTTCAGGCGCTATTTCTAGCACTAAAGCGCCTGGAAACTGCCTCAGTGTGAAAGTGGTCTAAATGTAAAGAAAATACAACATTTGGAGGCAAGAGCCTGCCATATAACAGGCACCTCAGATATACATAAGTGAGTTAGCACATCTGTTTCATTACAATCATTGTGGAGAAAACACATTTTCATGCATTTCATTAATGTTTTGTCCAGTCCAGTGTATCTGTGCATCTTCCCTTAATCAAGCCCACCTTTTTTGCCACCTATTTGGATGACAATAGATGACATTGATACTTTGTTGTTTGTTAAGCTGAACTTCAGGAAAACATCTAGATATGCAGATTAATTACAGGTATTTGAGCTGTTTACCTGCCAAAGGGTTTGTATTTTTGTCCATCCAGTCCTCAGAGTTGCACAGTTCTCACACCCAGCACAGCCCTATCTGGCAGGACAGGAGACCTATTTTTTTCTCTGCTGCAATTCAAGTGATACTAAACACACACTATTTAATTTACACTGTCCCTTCTCTTCTGTATGTGGATAATGGTACTGTAATTATATTAATTAAAACAAAAAATCGAAGTACCTTATTTTCTAATCAATACACAGCTGTCAACTTACCCAGATCTTTCCCAGCCTGCCTGTAGGGAAACGGTGGCAGGAGGAGCTTCAAGTCCTCTGCTACTGGTCACATGTTCAAAATAAAAAAAGCAGCCTTTGGAATACAAAGCAAGAATAAATAATATCAATAAACAGCTTTAAATTTTTATACAAATATTCATATTTGAAATCAAAATGTTGTTATTTTTTGGTAAACAATGTGATGTGGGCAGATTTGTGCCAGTCACAGGCTGTGTCACACCCCTCCAGCCTACAATCAAGATGTACCGTATATACTCGAGTATAAGCCAAATTTTTCAGCACATTTTTTTGTGCTGAAAATGCCCCCCTCGGCTTATACTCGAGTCTGTGTGCTTCTTCAAATTTGTGCGCCTGATTCCGGCCAGCCATAGGTCCCCTGGACCCCAAACATGGCACACATGTAGCCCCCCTCTTCCTCTACAAGTGTGCAAAGTTTGTTGTCCGGGGAACCTACTGCCGGGGAGTACTGATTTTTCAAATCCGGGAACCCCTTCCATAGACTCCCATGTTAAACGTCAGTCTAGTCACACAGCGCCTGAGTTCAGGTAGGGAGATTGAGCACAGTGAGGCATGGGCACAGTGATAGTGAGGCATGTGCACAGTGAGGCATGGGCACAGTGAGGCATGGACACAGTAAGACATAGTTAGGCCTGGACACAATGAAGCAAAGTGAGGCACAGTGAGGCATGCAGATGGACACCCTAGGCTTATACTCGAGTCAATACGTTTTCCCAGTTTTTTTGTGGTAAAATTAGGTGCCTCGGCTTATATTCGGGTCGGCTTATACTCGAGTATATACGGTAATATCACGCCCATGTTGTGTTTAGCTGGTTAGTGGGCATGGAGGAGGAAGGAAGGAGAGGGCTGTCACTTTTAACTTCACTTTTATTGAGAAAAAAAACATTCCTCTCTGGGAAATCTGTGTACATTGCAGGGAATTAAACAAACTTTGTTGCAGATTCCTACATTCTGTAATTCTGAAGGAATAGCGGTTTGGTTGTCTGTGTCCATTTGTTGCGTGAATCTGTATGGGAATGATTTTATAATTATCAATTAGATGCTGCACCTGCAGGGTCCTAATGAGGAAAACTGAAGGGTCTGCATCCCTTTACATGTGATTTCCCTTTAAGAGTATCTGACCAAAAATGAAATTTTTGTTGCGGGGCATGCTCAAAGTCTGATATACATCTTGGTGCAAACTTCTGGGAAAATCAGTGAGTCAATCACGTAAGCAGGAAATAAAATTTTCAGGTGGCATTCTGTGGCATCTGTGTACAGAACACTTCCAGGTAGTCATATTGCTTTGCATTTTACAGAAAATTACAGTGGTTGCAGACTGAAAAAGAAAGGCAATTTTTTAATAACATTCAATTACAATATAACTTGATGTGTCACAATTGTATACGCTATATCATTATTCTTTTTAATTTTCTATTTTTTTTTCCCATGAAAGTGTAGTTACACTTTAATGACAGGATCACTAGGGAAAAGAAAAGGCCAAAGCCCAAAAAATCTGTATCACTAGGGAAACGCTTAAAAAAAAAGGAAAGGAAAGAAAAAATAATGCAGCCACCACATTTAAAGCGGAGGTCCGCCGAAAAAAATTATATTAAAAGCCAGCAGCTACAAATACTGCAGCTTCTGACACTTACCTGTCCAGGGCGCCCGCGATGTCGGCAGCCGAAGCCGTTCTGTCAGTTGGCTCTCGGCTGCTGCCGCGGCCATCCTCGGTAAAGGAATCAGGAAGTGAAGCCCTGCGGCTCCATTTTCTGGCTCCCTGCTGCGCATGCGCGAGTCGTGCTGCGTGTCCTCACTGGTCCCTGCTGACTTCTGGGACCTGTGTGTCTCCCAGAAGACAGTGGGGGGGAGAACAGAGTAGGCGCTGGAAGTGGCGTAGGTCACCTCGATCACCGAGGTGATCTATGCCCAGAAGTGGGAGCAAATACTTGGATTACACAGGTATCTGTTCCCTCCTCACCCCTGAAAGTTGCCAAATGTGACACCGGAGGGGGGGGAGGAATCCAAAAAGTGGAAGTTCCATTTTTGGGTGGAACTGCACTTTAAGAATTGGCAAACTGCAATATAATACATTTTGGGTTTATTACTGCATTAAAAAAATAAAAAGTTTTTACTTACATACACTTTAAGATTATGGTGATCCTAAAACTTAAATGGGATAAACATTAACTGTCTTAAAGCAAATTTACTGCTAAGGTGCCAACAGTTTAACCAGACATGTAGTGAGGGAAAATCTTCAACAGAAATAAAATCTGGCAAATCTAGCCTTTAGCACACATTTTTGTCAGTGTTGCTGTTGTAGATTTTACTTCACGTCCTACCTGGTGAAACCTTTGTCACTGGAACAGTGAGGGAAAGTTTCTTTAATGGATAGCAGTAAAAATTTGACAGGGGTTCTAATTCTTGTTCCTCAAAAAATAAAGGTTTTATACTTTAAATCATGCATATGATTACTCCTAAACATTTCCTAAACAAGATTTATGACACAATAAGTGAACCATTGGGTGAGATGCAAATTCAAGTGATGAAATAAAAAATTATTTTGCATTTCGCATATCATGTTTGTATGTTTCCTACCTACCTGTTGTACCAAAGCCCATTTACGGATCCTTCTAATCAGGAAAACCCTATGGTAGGGCGTTTTTAAGTGGCACTTATGCTTTAAGTGCTTGTTATGAATTGAGCACATACAGTACATAGATGGGAGACACTTCAATTACGGTAAATACTAATGCAGCATTCAATTAACTAGCACGATGTTGAAGCTGATTTAAATATATATATATATAATGGCTTAATTTTTAAATTCAGAAAGGGCTTTGTTGTTACGCTGCCACAATTTTTTTTTTAAACTAATGTAGAGAAGAGGGCATTTTGCCAATACATATATATGAAATGTAGTATATCTTACTTGCCAACTTGTTGGTTATTTTTAAAACTTATTTTTGCATAAATGTATTTAGAAGGCTGCACCTAGATTTTATTTTTATGTCATCCCCATCCATAATCCTCTACAATCCCATTAGGGATAGGCATGTCGTTTACCACAAATGTGTTGTTTACTAGTTAGCATGCCATGTACCCACATTGCCATCATAATGATATTTTAGACTTTTCGCTCAATAATATGATTTGAAAGTGGAAATGAAGATCGACTAGTGAAATTGGGTGCCTGCTCCCGTTTTCAGTCATCTATAGCGAGACAGTTAGGCCTCGTACACACGGCCGATTTTCTCGGCAAGAACCAGCAAGAAACTTGCTGGCAGAGAGGTCTTGCCGAGTAAATCGGTCGTGTGTACGCTGCTATCGGGTTTCTCGTCGAGAAAACCATCAAGAAACCTCAACGAGAAAATAGAGAACCTGCTCTCTATTTTCTCGTCGAGATTCTCCTCGGCGTGTTTCTCGACGAGAAAAGTGAGTGTGTGTACACTTACCTGTCCGCCCGGAAGCCCGCGCATGTTCGAAATGAATTCGACGCATGCACGGTAGCTTCCTAGGCATAGGTAGGGTATACCAAGATGGCGGCGACGGCATCGAATGTGACGAGCGCATGCTCGATGTAGTTGATGACGTCACCGCGTACACTCCTTTCAAAGAACCGCGGGTTCTTTGAAACGAGCGTGTGTACACTCGGCCGGGACAAGTTTCTTGTCCAAGAATCTCGTCGAAAAAAACGACATGTTTTTTTCAACGAGAATCTCGGCCGTGTGTACGAGGCCTGCATGTTGTAAATGGAGGGGCATACAATGAAAGGTAAAACTCTTAACATGATCACATACACAGCTTTTAAAGAAGCCTAGTAAAATGTTCAAATATGTCTAGTTTATTTTTTATTTTATTTTTTAAATCATATTTTTTTTTAAATGAATATAACTTTCTAAACATTTCCAAAATATTTAATTGAAGGGCAAGGAAATGAGATAACACATCAGATAAGTAATATGTTTTCTGTCTTGCTCCTATTACATTGGTGATCAGTGGAGAAATGCCCCTGTATATTGGTGGTCATGTCCAGTGCCCCCTTATCTTAGCATTGAGTGGACCATTGCCCCCTTACATTGGCAATCAGTATAGACATGTAGTGCCCGCTTACACTGATGGTCAGTTGGAAAATTTCCCTTTAAATTGGTTGTCAGTGTAGTACCCCCTTGCACTGGTGGTCAGTGAAAGCAGAGCTGACTTGCATTGGTGAAAGACAGTGAAAGAAAAGTGCCCTTATTTTGGCAATCAGCATAGGCGTGCGCAGCATATTGCATTAGGGTGTGCACCCGAAAGCTCAAGCACACATACGTGTGTGTATGTATATATATATATATATATATATATTCAAAAGTATTGGTACGCCTGCCTTTACACACACATGAACTTTAATGCCATCCCAAGTCTTAGTCCGTAGGGTTCAATATTGAGTTGGCCCCGCCCTTTGCAGCTATAACAGCTTCAACTCTTCTGGGACGGCCGTCCACAAGGTTTAGGAGGGTGTCTATGGGAATGTTTCACCATTCTTCCAGAAGTGCGTTTATGAGGTCAGGCACTGATGTTGGACGAGAAGGCCTGGCTTGCAGTCTCCACACAAATTCATCCCAAAGGTGTTCTATCAGGTTGAGGTCAGGACACTGTGCAGGTCAGTCAAGTTCCTCCACCCCAAACTCACTCATCCATGTCTTTATGAACCTTGCTTTGTGCACTGGTCCAAATAATATGGTGTGGGGTTGTTTTCCAGGGGTTGGGTTTGGCCCCTTAGTTCCAGTGAAGGGAACTCTTAAGGCGTCAGCATACCAAGACATTTTGGACAATATCATGATCCTAACTTTGTGGGAATAGTTTGGGGACGGCCCCTTCCTGTTCCAACATGATTGCCCACCAGTGCACAAAGCAAGGTCCATAAAGACATTGACTTAGCAGGGGTGGTGGAAAATAACTTCAAGTGCAATAACTCACATTATAACCGTGACTAAAACATATACAATTAAGTGTAACTATCTAAAAAAATTAAATTCCAAAGTGCTATAATGGTGTGAACCTCCTAACTAAAATGTTGTTGCACTTGAAGGTAATTTGTATTGCAATTATCTGTAGAGGGGTTTCCACCATCCCTGCTAAGGCAGCACTGGTGGGCACTGATAGGCAGCACTGATGGGCACTAATAGGCTGCACTGATTGGCAGCACTGATTGGCAGCATTGATGGACATTAATTGGTAGCACTGATGTGCACTGATAGGTGGCACTGATAGGCGGCACTGATGGGCACTGATATGCATCACTGATGGTCTCTGATTAGTTGCACTGATGGGCACTGATAGGCTTTGATTTGCAGCACTGATGGGCACTGATGGGCAGCACTGATGGGCACTTATATGCAGCACTGATGGGCTCTGATTAGCGGCACTGATGGGCACTGATTGGCAGCACTTATGGGCACTGGTAGGCGGCACTGATAGGCAGCATTGGTTGGCACTGACAGCATTGGTTGGCACTGATTTACAGCATTGGTTGGCACTGATAGGCAGCACTGACTGGCACTGGTTGTAACTGATAGGCAGCATTGGTTGGCACTAATAAGCAGCACTGGCAGTGATAGGAAGCATTGGTTGGCACTGAAAAGCAGCACTGGCACTGACAGGCAGCATTGGTTGGCACGGATAGGCAGCATTGGTTGGCACGGATAGGCAGCATTGGTTGGCACTGGTTGGCACTGATAAGCAACACTGGCACTGATTGGCAGCATTGGTGGGCACTGATTGGCAGCATTGGTTGGCACTGATTGGCAGCATTGGTTGGCACTGATTGCTGGCAGCATTGGTGGGCGCTGATTGGCAGCATTGGTTGGCACTGATTGCTGGCAGCATTGGTGGGCACTGATTGGCAGCATTGGTTGGCACTGATTGCTGGCAGCATTGGTGGGCACTGATTGGCAGCATTGGTGGGTACAGATAGGGGAGAGGGGGAGTTTCACATTCAGGAGATGTGAGAATTGCTAGAGCTGTTCAGTGTATAAAATGGTCAGATAATGACACTACATGCTGATGCAGGGAGAGACACCAGCTGTTAAAAGTCAGCGGTGATGTAGGGGGTGGGCGGCACTGAACAGTTATTAAACACCAGCCAATGGGAAGGGTCTGGGTGGGCCACTACATTTCTCTGGCTCCGCCCCCTCTATGAAATGTAGTATATCTTACTTGCCAACTTGTTGGTTATTTTTAAAACTTATTTTTGCATAAATGTATTTAGAAGGCTGCAGCTAGATTTTATTTTTATGTCATCCCCATCCATAATCCTCTACAATCCCATTAGGGATAGGCATGTCGTTTACCACAAATGTGTTGTTTACTAGTTAGCATGCCATGTACCCACATTGCCATCATAATGATATTTTAGACTTTTCGCTCAATAATATGATTTGAAAGTGGAAATGAAGATCGACTAGTGAAATTGGGTGCCTGCTCCCGTTTTCAGTCATCTATAGCGAGACAGTTAATGTTGTAAATGGAGGGGCATACAATGAAAGGTAAAACTCTTAACATGATCACATACACGGCTTTTAAAGAAGCCTAGTAAAATGTTCAAATATGTCTAGTTTATTTTTTATTTTATTTTTTAAATCATATTTTTTTTTAAATGAATATAACTTTCTAAACATTTCCAAAATATTTAATTGAAGGGCAAGGAAATGAGATAACACATCAGATAAGTAATATGTTTTCTGTCTTGCTCCTATTACATTGGTGATTAGTGGAGAAATGCCCCTGTATATTGGTGGTCATGTCCAGTGCCCCCTTATCTTAGCATTGAGTGGACCATTGCCCCCTTACATTGGCAATCAGTATAGACATGTAGTGCCTGCTTACACTGATGGTCAGTTTGAAAATTTCCCTTTAAATTGGTTGTCAGTGTAGTACCCCCTTGCACTGGTGGTCAGTGAAAGCAGAGCTGACTTGCATTAGTGAAAGACAGTGAAAGAAAAGTGCCCTTATTTTGGCAATCAGCATAGGCGTGCACAGCCTATTGCATTAGGGTGTGCAATCATTGGCTGGTGTTGATGGCGATTGGTCCCGCCCACCCCTGACATTGCGGCTGAGTTGTGATGACTTACAACTCAGCCGCGATGTCGGGGGTGGGTGGGACCAAGCGCCATAAACACCAGCCAATGATTGAGCTGCTTCATAGAGTGGGCGGAGCCACGTAAATGTAGCGGCCCGCCCAGACCCATCCCATTGGCTGGTGTTTGATGGCCGTTCAGTCCCGCCCACACCCGAAATCACCACTGACTTTTGACAGCTGGTGTCTCTCCCTGCATGTAGTGTCATTATCTGACAGCTTCATACACCGAACCGCTCTGGAAATTCTCACGATCTGCTGCCTGTGAAACTGTTTCACAGGCAGCGGGGGCCACACACTCTCATGGATGCAGCATTTCTGGGGAGATCTCTGGAGACAGCACGGGGTGATTAGGGTGTGCCCAGGCACACCCGGCACACCCCGTGCGCACGCCTATGGCAATCAGTGAAAATGTGTAGTATCCCTTACACTGATCTTCAGTTGAAAATGTTCCCTTTAAATTAGTGGCCAGTTTAATGCCCCCTTGCACTGGTGGTCAGTGAAAGCATGGGTGAGTGGAAAGAATAACTTGGTACATTGATGGTCAGTGGGAAGAAGGAGGAGGACACACCCAAAGAGCTCTCTCTGAGAACCAGCCTTTTTTCAAGCCTGGGCCTTGCCTGCTAGCTTGGCCCAGGAATAATGCCTGATCCTGGGGGAGGTCCTGGGAGGGATCCCCCTGATGATACAGGGCCTAGTGAGGAGGAGGAGGTGGATGATCTGACTGAGGGTCCAGGCCCTGGTCAGAATATGGATGTCTACAGACAGAAGATCATCGATCGTTTCCGGGCGATCGAAAGAGCTGAGGAGAAACTGAAATGTTTAAAAGCTGAGCATAAAAACTTCAGGGCCAAGTATTTCCAGGCCTGGAGTAAGAATCGTTCGGCCATGAAGCCTGAGTTACAGCAGATGGAAGAAAAGGTAAAGAAGCAATCTTTATTGTTGGAGAAATTAAAAGATAAGAGTGGAGCTTTTGCAGAAAAGTTTAAAAATGAGAGGAGATTTGCCAGCCAGACATCAGTGAGTTCTGTGGATCAGCAGCCGCAGGTAACAGACAACCCGGCTTCATCTGCCTCTGCACCTCTCCCCCCATGTCAGGCTGGGGAATCACCAGCGGCAACCAGCCAGGGAATTGAGAGTGAACATGGCACCCTAAAGTTCATCCAGCAGATGGAGTCACCCCTAAGGGCAGACAGGTCTGCTGGTGATCCATCAGAAGTCCCTGTGGAGGAGCAGAGGGGTTACAGACCGGCAGAGCCAGCACTGGTGGAGAAATCCCAGTGCACTGTGCAGCCTCCTTCCACCATGTCTGCCCCTCCAGCTGTAGTGAATGGTGTCCCAACTGAGGAACAGAGAGAGAAGGAGCTCTGCAAACAGCTGCCTGTTGGAGTTTCTGCTGTGGAGAAATCCTCTGCAGACATGGAGGGAAAACCCCTGGCAGAGGTGTCATCAGCCCACCAGAGCAATGTGGATGGATCTGCATCATGCATGACTTGTAGTCCCACAAGCAAGATGGCTGCCAGCTCCAAAGAGCCTGTTTCACCTTTACCTGGGCTGGTTGATGCAAGTGGGGGAGGGGAGCAGCACAGTGCAGCATGTGAAGTGGAAGCAGCCATGGAAGTCTCCTGCAATGAATCACCTGTTGCTGTACAATCTTGCTTAGCTGACAATCCTGTCCTGATGGAGAAGAGTCTGCCTGGAGGTGAAGTATCTATGGGTACAGCAGTGAGTATGGACACGGCAGGAACTATACATGTACCAGAAAATAATGACAGCAATAACATTAATAAAGCAATGGATGTGGTGGGTGGTGGTGAAGGGGTTAATGTTGCTGCTATTGGTAAAAATGACATTTCTCCTCCTGCTCAGCAGAGGAAAGACTCATCAGGTGTACAATTGTCATCGGCCAGAGTTGTGTCAGACATTTCTAAATGCACAACAAGATCCTCTGCAGGGAGGTCTGCGAGCACTGGCAGCTATGCGACAATTTTGGGGAGTCGCACCAAGGAGGGTGGGGGGAATGCTGCAAATGTTAGTGGTCACAATTTGAGGAGGTTTGGTGGTGGGATGGTTAGTGGGTACCAGAGGAGAAATGTGGTCCAATTGAAGTGGGAGGGGGAGGGGACCCCACCAGTAAGGGGGAGGGTGGCAGAGTTGGTTCTGGAAATGGGGTTTAAAGTTTCGGATATTTTTGCTTTGATTTGCCCCATGGGGAGTTATGAGTTTGATTTGTCCTTTGTAAAGCCTGAGGGTTTGGATTTATTTTGGGAACGATTTAGGAGGTGCGGGGGCCTTCCGCAGTGGAACGGTTGGGAGCCAAAGGTGATTTCCAGGCAGCCTCTGATAAAATCTGTCACGATCCTGGTGCGCAATGAATCTATACCTGAGGCTGATTTAATAGTATGGCTACGCCGATATGGTGAGGTCCTCGCTCCACTGCGGAAGGTCCTTGATCTGCATGGGATATGGACAGGGGCCTGGACAGTGTCATTAAAATTAGGGGTACTGGAAAATGTAGTCCAACATCTGCCCTGTTCAGCCTTTCTGGGGAGGGATAGGCTGACCATTTTTTACCAAGGTCAGCCTAAAGTCTGCAACAAATGTGGTGAAAAGGGCCATTTTGTATCTACCTGCACCCGTAAAAAGTGTTCAATGTGCCAGGAGCTGGGCCATTTGGCTAAGGATTACACCGATATTCGGTGCAAATTTGTGCCAAAAGCTCGGTCATCCTTATAGTCAATGCCCAGAGGCATTACATAACTTGCCGGGATTGGAGGCTGAGCTGCAGAGGCTGGATAAGGAGGATGAGGGCACTGAAACTGTTGTTGTCCCTCCTGTGTCTGTGACATCTGTTGTTTCTGGTTCTTTCTCTCCTAGTTATGTGGCCCCTGAGTCTGTCCCTCCTGTGTCTGTTACATCTGTTTCGGTTTCCCCTAGTAATGTGATCCCTGAGTCTGTCCCTCCTGTGGTACGTAGATCCTCCAGACTGGCGGAGGCTGCTGGGGGGGCAGGTTTAGCGGCTCTTCCCACTCAGCCTCCAGTCCCTGCCCCTCGGACGCGCAAGCGTGGTCAGGGGAATGTGGGGGTGCTGGATGGGGGTGGGGCTGATGGAAGGGTGTCCATACCCCGTGTCTCACGCTCGGTTGATGGGGATTCGGATGATGAGGAGTGGGAGAAGATTAGGAGGAAGAAAAAAAAGAAGAGGAAGACGAGAAAAGCTGTCATTTCTTCCTCAGAGTCGGACCCAGGAGGGGTTCCTCTTGGCAACACCTTTTCTGTTTTGTCGGGTGATGATATGTCTGATGTGTCTTTCTCTTTATCATCTATGGATGAGGGGGAGTCACGTAGTTTGAAGAGAGCTGTTTCTGGTGATGAGAGTGTGGTAAAGGTTAAGAAACGACTACCCCAATCATCCTGATGGCAGTTCCCACTCCGATAAAGGTGGCGACCATTAATGTCGCCAGCATTAAATCTGCAAGAGCTCGTGATATTGCCTTATTTTTGCTCAGCGAGTTTGATGCTGAGATTTTATTTTTGCAAGAGACCTGGCTCCATACTTTGGCCGATGTCCATCTGGCAAAAAGGGAGTGGAGATGCGGTCCCTCCTTTTGGTCTCTTGCGGCTGAGCCCTGCAGCGGAGTTGCGGTCCTTTTTAAAACCGATATGGTAACGTGCCGGCGGATAATTGAGGTAGAAATGGGTAGATGCATGGTCTTGGACGTTTCTGTTAGGGGGCAGGACCTGCGCCTGATTAATATCTATGGGCCGCAGTCAAAATGGGGCAGGAAATGCCTCCTCACAGAGATCAAGCCCTTCCTTTTTACGTCCCAGCAGGTTGTCTTTGGAGGTGACTTTAACACCATAATTAGGCCTGAAGACAGGAGAGGCTCCATAGACAGGCTGGGTTACGATAGCGTTTTTCTTAGAGATATGGTGAGACAAGCAGGCCTGGTAGATGTGCATATTAAGCACTGCCCTGGCAGCACGGGATTCACATTTCAGAGAGGGAATAGTCAGAGTGGGATAGATAGTTTTTTTTAAAGGAAAACTCTGCTTTCTCGGCTCCTGAGTTGAGGGCGGTGGAGTTCTCCGACCACTGTATGCTGTCTGTGACTCTGAATGCCTCGGACACTCCACCCAGGGGAAGGGGTACCTGGAAACTGAATTCGACTCTCCTGGAAGATGTAGAGGTAAGACAATCCTTTGAGGATTTTTTTCAGGCACAGGTTTCTATTCTGGACTTTTGCAGCAGTAAGTCAGAGTGGTGGGAGCTTGTGAAACAAAGGGCAATTGGACTTTTCAAGGCCATAAGTAAGAAGAAGCAGCTTGGTATGTACATTGCCTACCAGCATTTGCGGAGGAAGCTTGATTGTCTTGTCTCGTATGGAGGAGATCCAGGGGAGATCTCTGAGGTGAAGCTTCTTCTTAGGAAGTGTCAATACGACCGGCATGCCTCCTTGGTTCTGGAGAGGGATTATGGAAAATATCACTCGCCTGATCCTTACCAGAACTGTAAGCAAGGCATAGCAGTTAAGACGGTCATAGGCCTGAGGGATGGTACGGGTTCCCTGGTGAAGTCCAGATCAGGGATCCTGGAGATCTTCAGATCATATTACGCAGACCTTCTGGGAAGAAAGGACCTTTGTCGGGACAGGATGGAAAGCTTTCTGGATTCTACTCCAGGATTGGGAAATGGTACATTGCCTTTGATGGATTTGACAGAACCAATTTCAGCGGATGAGGTAGTTCATGCTATAGAGAAGCTGGCTAACAAAAAATCGCCTGGGCCAGATGGATTAACAGCTGAATTCTACAAGTGTTTTAAGTCCATTCTGGCTCCCTTTTTAGCGGAGGTTTATAACAGCTGTCTAGAAGAGGGTTCGCTCCCTCCCTCCATGAGGCAATCCACTGTGATTCTTCTGTCAAAAGGTAAAGACCCCTCAATGATTGAGAACTGGTGCCCCATCAGTCTTCTCAATGTTGATAGAAAGATCTTGGCAAAGATTCTTTTTTGGCGCTTCTCGTCAGTGGCAGGCAATTTGTTGTCCAGTCATCAGCACTGCTCGGTCCAAAGTAGAAGTACCTTTTCAGCGGTTTTAGCTGTCCGGGAGGCTTTGGAGCGATGCAGGGCTGCTGGATGGAGAAAGTACTTGCTGGCATTGGATCAGGCGAAGGCTTTTAATAGAGTCAATCATGAGTACCTGTATTTGCTACTTGGTAGATACGGCCTGCAGGGGAGGTTTATAGATTGGCTAAAAACATTATATAGAGGGGCTGAGAGCTTCCCACTGGTTAATGGTTGGGTTGGACGGCCTTTTGAGGTTGGATCTGGTGTGCACCAGGGATGTCCTCTGAGCCCCCTATATGTATTCGCAATCGACCCCTTCATAAGAAGGCTAGAGAGTGGATCTTTGTGCGGTGTGCCTTTGGGCATTGCTGGTGTGCCGCCTTTGAAGGTCGTGGCCTATGCCGATGATGTGTCTGTTATTGTCTCTGGGACGGAGGAGGCGCTGGAGGTGGTCTCTATGATAGAGCAGTACACGGAGGCTTCTGGTTCTAAAGTCAACCATGAAAAGAGTGAAGTTTTCTGGATGGGTGAGGAGGGTGAAAGCTTTGAACTTCCGGATGCCTTCCCAGAGCCCCAACAGGAAATTAATGTGTTGGGCATCAAATTTGGTCCTGGTGACTATGGTCATCGAAATTGGGAAAGCAGGTTGGTGGGTGCCAATGCCAAAGTAGCAAGCTGGCAGAAATGGAAGCTTTCCTTGAGGGAGAGGGTTGACTTGATCAAAACGTACCTGGTCCCAATCTTTTTATATGTCAGCTTTGTCTGTATCTTGCCGGCATCTCTCTATGCAAGGGTGTACAGCTGTTTTTTCCAACTGTTATGGGGAAATAGGCTGAACCTGATCAAACGCAATGTGACTTACCTGTCTAGGCGGGAGGGTGGTTTAGGAATGGTCAACCCAATAGTTTTCTTTTCTCTGCTCTTTTTAAAGTACAATCTTGGTAGCATGCTAGCAGAGAACCCGCCGGGATGGGTGGGTATTTTTCAATCTTGTTTTAGGCCTTTTCTGCGATGCTGGGAAGAAGGCGGGCCAGTGAAAAGTCTGAGAGTCCAACATGGCAAGCTCCCGGCTTATGTTGCCCCGTGCCTGAAAATACTTCGGCAGTGGCAGGTGACAGCGGAGGATATCAAGTCCCTCCCCAGGAAGCTTCTGGAGAAGAGGATTTTGAGCTCTGCTTTCAGTGTGTCACTGGCCTTAAGGGATTGCCCAGGCCCTGTAATGAGGGAGGGGTTGCGTTTAATCAAATTAGAAAGAATCCCTTTGAAGTTTAGGGATCAAGCCTGGCTCGCTTTCCATGGAAGGCTCTATGTGAGAGGGAACTTGAAGCATCGCCCTGTGGATGATCGGGATTGTCCTAGAGTGGAGTGTGTTGGTAAAGTGGAGTCTATGGACCACTTTTTGCTGCAGTGTCCCTTTAACATAGAGGTATATAAAAGGGTGGGGAGGGCTCTAGGTATCCCCTTTTTCTATCGCATGAGTTATGCGGAGTGGGTGTACGGGGCATTTCCGACTTGCTGGGATTTTGATTTCAATACACTTTTTCTAGTTAGTATAGTTGTCCGTTACTTCACATGGAATGCACGGTGTCAGATTACCCTGCG
Source organism: Rana muscosa (assembly GCA_029206835.1). NCBI lineage: Eukaryota > Metazoa > Chordata > Amphibia > Anura > Ranidae > Rana > Rana muscosa. The sequence goes on along the minus strand of CM055116.1, from coordinate 780,970,369 downwards.
GAAGAAAGTCCTCTCAGTTGAGGTGGTGGTGTACGATATTCTGGGTGAGGTTGGGAAAATTCGGGGTCTTGAGAAGGGCAGGGACCCTCGGGCGGTCTGGAAAAGGGCGTGGAGGAATATCAGACCTGCTTTTGGTGAACTGCCTATCTCTGGGTGAGGAGTTCTTTTCTTTTTCTGTGTCTTTCACTCCCTTAGCTTTTGTTGGTTAGTATCTTCTTTTTGAAGAAGGGCTGCATGCATAATGGATGCGGGTTTGTTTCTTGACCTTGCAGGTTTGTCTGGTGTAGTGGTGTGAGTGTTGTAGTAAGATTATGCCCAATAATGACATGTTCATGATGAGTTTTGTTTTTGCTGTACAGTCACTCTTTGTTTGAGAGCAAATTTGCTGTATTTATTTTCATTTATGTAAATATGTATATATTTATGTATATCTTATATGTATAGTGATTTTATGATTATTGATTGCAAGACTTTTAATAAAGAAAAATTGGAAAGAATGTCCCTTTACATTGGGGGTCAGGGAAGACTGCCCTAAACTGATTTTAGCTGGTATTGCCAAGTAAGGTTGGTGATGAAATTATGCAGGTATGGTCAGGTGGGAGATCAATCCCCTACTAATCAAGGAACTTCAAAGAGCACTAGAGGAACCCTAGTTCAGAAAGACTGCTCTAGACACAACATTTTTTACTGAACCCAAATAAACAGGTTAGGTAATGGATACTGCTTACAAATTTGCTTGATCCACTGTCCGTCCACCCAATGAGGTTGATTTATTATACAGTAGGAGTATAGGCTGTTCACCTAGCACAGTGAATTTTTACTTTAAAAAATAAATGCTAAGTAAATTTAACCTGTGTTTTTTGGTAGGACAAGATTGGGTAGTCAAAGTGAACACAGCTTCACCTTATTTACTAACTTTACTATGTGAACATTCCATTCCCTAAAGTTGGCCATACACTTCTATGAACCATATGAATTTATTTTTTATTTTTTTAAATCAAGTTTTATTGAGTTTGAAAACAAAGTATACATCAAGTGACACAGTAGCGGACGCAGCCACAAAAGAAAGTAGCGGACGCAGCCGTCAAACATGGCTAATAAGTGCAACAAAACACATGCTCGTGTAGCTACATCTTGTCAGGAACATGTAACATGGTGCTCTAGACACATCAGCAGAAGCAACAAATATAAGGGGGTAAGATAGGAATCCAATGTAAGTTAACTAGCGTAAAAGGTGGGGATATGAATTGACAGGGTGAGTCTGGTATCCAAAAAGTGAGTGGGAAATTCCAGGGAATGGAAGGGGGGAGTACAGAGAGGGTACGTGTAAGGGGGTCGGGTGAGGGATGGGTGTGTTGGTTAGCAAAAGGTCTAGGTAGGGCATTTTTAAGATGAGTTGGCATAACGATATCGCGAAATTGTATAGGCGGGTGGGGGTCGGTAGAGGGAGAAAGCAGAAGAAGGCGAGCAGGGTGGGGTGGGGAGGGGAGAATGAAGTGAGTCTCCATTGAACTCATTTTCCTATCACAGCTCTCGGAAGGCCCCCATGTGACATATCCTTTATACTCGTCCGTAGTGGTAAAATGTAGCCAGCATTCCCAAGATTGCGTGTATTTAGGGGGTGTATCGTGCGCCTGGTGTATCAGTTCTTCCATTTCTGCTATTTTTTGTATGCGCTGGAACCAATTAGAGATAGTAGGTGGCTCCGTAGAACGCCATTTCACTGGGATGCATAGTTTAGCTGCATTGACCAAATGCATAGGATCGTACATAGGTTTTTAGTGGCAATTTGGAATGATGGAGTAAGAATTGCGACGGAGAATAATCTAGACTGTACGTGGTAATATGATTGGTAAGGCGATGGACTTCCGTCCAGAATGATTGCAGTTTAGGACAACTCCACCATATGTGCACCAGTGAGTCTATGTCCGTCCCACATCTCCAACAAAGCGGGGATTGGGAAGGGTATATGTGGTGCAATCTTAAGGGGGTTCTGTACAGTAGTGTATTTAGGATTTGTGCTGCCCTAGGCCTGACTAAACTCATGCACCCCCTAATTTAAATATGACCCACCTCTTCCTGTCAAGGCCACACCCCTTTCTGTTTAAGGCCCACCCTGAAATTTTCGAGTGGGGACACTAGTTCTTAGGGCCTGGGGGGGGGGGGGCAATGGATTCCCTTAATTTGCATAGATTTCCTCTTACTTCCTGTATGGCAATGGGGCAGGAAGTGAAGGGATATCTCTGCAATGGGACAGGGATGGTAAAAAAATAAACTGACAGGGGCTATAACCCTCCCTTACTCTATCCAAAATAAAAAATAAAAAGTGTTGCCTATAGTTCTACTTGAAGCACAAATTTCTAATAATTTAATGGAGAGGACTAAGAAGATATAACCATGCCAATGGTGCAGCAGAAAACATATAGCACAGTGAGGAAGGTTTGTGGTCCAGGCTGATAGGACAGTCAAAATTAGAAGCAGCTTGCGTTACACTAACAGTGTGGCACAAGCCGGCGGGGACTCTTTCCGTGCTGCCCCCCTGCAAAGTTCTGCCCTAGGCCTGGGCCTTGTTGGCCTAGGCCAGGATACAGCGTTGGTTCTGTATCATCTTGAGTAGACTTTGAACGCATTTTCCTGTGCATGAACATTAACCGATCCCTTGTGTATACATGTATAAGCGTTTTCCCATTCTTGGTCTGTTAGATCAATGGCGAGTTCACTTTCCCACTTGTGGCTAGCCCAGTTCAGCTTAGGACGTTGGTCGGAAAAAAAAAGCGCATATGTGCTAGAGATCAAGTGAGTCATTGGTGCATCATTGAGACAGAGTAATTCAAAAGGGGCGAGTCGCCGTGACCATTCAGGTTTTGGACTGGGTTTGTCAAAAAAATGTCTAAGTTGGACATAGGTCCAAAAGGGGAAGGAGCCCGTTGTCATTCTAGAAGCCAAGGTAGTTTGGGAGGCGAGGCGATCGTCCTCAAAGAAGTGTTCGGCACGGACGTGCATGTGAGGCCATATGTCTGAGAGAAAGGAAGGTGACATTCCCGGCATAAAGTCCGGGTTATGTCTAAGAGGGGTCAATGGGCTTAAAATTGATGATATTTGATATTTAGTGCACGCTTCACGGAAGGAGGCCAGCGTTGGAAGAATGAGAGGATGATCCTTACATGGGGCGGGGGTGTGTTTTGGCCTAATCCAAGGGGTCTGGGATAGCGGAATGGTCGAAAAGGAATGCTCTAGTCGGACCCAAGCTTTAGTTTTTGGGTGGATGTTCCAGTCAACAATTCTGGCCAGATGACAGGCCTGATGGTACTTACGGAGGTCTGGGAGGCCAATGCCTCCTTTGAGTTTAGGGTTGGTAAGTCTGGCATAACTAATTCTCGGTCGGAGTCCGCCCCAGACAAAATCCGTGCATGCTTTCCTGTATGTTGCAAAGAAAGCGGGAGGGAGTTTGATCGGGACAGTTTGTAGCAAATAAAGGATTCTAGGTAGAACATTCATTTTGACGATGGCCGCCCTACCAAACCCGGAAAAGAGTCCAGTGGACCACCGCTGGAAAACTTTCAATATGTTTTGTAGTAGAGGGAGGTAGTTAGTAGAGTATAGGTCCCTTAGGGAGGATGAGAGCTGGATGCCGAGATACGTAATTGAGTGGGTGTTCCACCTAAATGGGAAGTTAACTTTACACTGTGAGCAAAGGTCAGGGGGTAAAATGACATTTAGGGCGATAGATTTCCTGAAATTTATTTGCAGGTTGGTTAGATAGTTAAATGTCTGGAAATCTTTCAGTAAGTTTGGTATTGTAGTGAGAGGTTCTGTCAGGAAGAGAAGCATGTCATCAGCAAAAGCAGCCAATTTGTACGTATAGTGATTTATGTCAACCCCCTTGACATCAGGGTTGGCTCTAAGACGTCGTAAAACTGGTTCAAGGGTGAGGACAAAAATAAGCGGGGAGAGGGGGCACCCTTGGCGTGTTCTGTTAGACATGGAGAAGGCATCCGTCAGGCGACCGTTGACTCGCACTCTAGAGTGGCGTTAGCATAAAGTGCAAGAATGAAGTGAATCATGCATTGGGGAAGGCCTAAGAACTGCAAGACTTCCGTCATGTAGTCCCAGGCCACTCTATCGAATGCCTTCTCCGTGTCAAGGGAAAGCATAAATACCTGTCTACGATTCGATGTGAGCCAGTGATGAATGTTGATGGCCTTTATCGTATTGTCCCTTGCTTCCCTACCAGGGATGAAGCCAACCTGGTCCAAGTCTATTAGCCGGGGTAAAAGGGGGAGGAGTCGGTTTGCAAGCATTTTGGCATACCATTTAAGGTCGACGTTTAGTAGGGAAATGGGCCTGTAGTTTGTGACCGAGGAGTGATCTTTACCAGGTTTGGGTATCACTGTTATGTGGGCCGTGAGTAAGTCCCGTGGGGGTGTAATGGGGGAGGCAAAAGAGTTAAATGCAGATAAAAAGAAGGGGGTAAGGAGGTCAGTGTACGTCTTATAGTATCCGACTGGTAATCCGTCAGGTCCTGGGCTCTTTCCCGGTTTCATTTGTTTCAATGCAACACTCGCTTCTTCGCTGGTCAAGGGGGTGTCCAAATCCTGAGCTAAGGAATCAGATATCAGTTTAGGGCTGTATTGCGTCAGAAAGTCTTTAATAGCCTGTTGTCTTGGTATTGCGTCCGTGGGCGAGTCTGGGGGGGTGTAGGTTATACAGTCATGAGTAATAAGTTACAAATTGCTTGGCTATGTCAGGGGCTGTGTTTATTTTGTGACCCCCGGGGTCCGTCAGTGAGTGTACAGTCGTGGGCGCTCTCTTGTCTCGAAGTGCTCTTCCCAGAAGCTTTCCTGCTTTATTACTATATTCGTAAAAAACTCTTTGGGAGAGAATGAACTTGCGTCTGATTTGTTTGCCCAATAATTCTAACAATTCTGTTCTAGTTTGTAAGAGAGTTTTTAGGGTGTCTAGGGCCTGCGAGCGTTTATGCGCTCCTTCCAGCCTTTGGATTTGAGTGGTAAGGTCCAGAAAGCGTTTCCGCCTTTCTCGATTCCGCCTAGCTGCTGCTGCTATCAGGGTGCCCCGAATGACACATTTGTGTGCCTCCCACGTGGTAAGAGGGGAGGTGTCAATCGACTTGTTCTCCTCAAAATATTGCTTAAGGCGTAGTTCGACGTCGGCTGTGACAGACGGGTCTGCGAGTAGGGAGAGATCTAGTTTCCAGGAAGGTAGGCAGGGAAGTATTTTCGAGAGCGCTATTGTCATGGAGACGGGATGATGGTCAGAGAGGAACATGACCATATGACATTTACCCAGTGTGTGACCCTGTCAGCAATCTCCCACTCTACATTCCTCAATTGAAAAAACGAAGGAGCCCAGTATCTAGTGTTTTATCCAAAATATGGAGACAGTATAGTTGCACAATAACTTTTTGTTTAAAATGTATATTTCTTTGAGCTTTCACTTTTCTTCAATATATGTATGTATGATAATCTTATCTTTGTTGTAAAATCCTATAGCAATGACATATCAGATGTAATTTATTAACAATGTCATAATATTAGCTGAAGTCTTATTCTTGAATGTACAATGTTGCAATGTTCTAGTAGTGATATCTGTGCTAAAATGTGAACAGCATCAAGCATTGTTTCAAATGTTAAGTCTTATAGTGTGTATTGTACATATATTAAACAGAGCATGGAAATTTAAGAGCATGGATCAGTTTACATATGGGTAACGTACATGCTCATGTGCACTTGATTTTGTTACAATAATTTAGATGATGATTTCCATATTAAATCTTTCATAGTTTTACAAGGTTGTGCCACAAGTCAGAAATGGCTTGTGGTATTTCTTATTGGTTACAGATTTCTTTCCAGGGTATAAAATATGAACTCTCTTTATCCCATACAAATAAGGCTTATAGGAGGGTTATTAACACATTTAAAAATAGGTTATCCTTAAGCATAAAAGTCTGATGGATGAATTGATGAAAGGCTCGTTTCCTGTATATGTATGCCCTTAAAGGATATCTGCAGTTTTACTGTATATGCCTTATTAATGCTTGTTTCCTGTGGCTTCTATTTAAAACCCAATAGAACGTGTGACTTTTAATAATCAAATTAATTAAAATATTAATTACCTACTAATTAAAGTAGAAATATAGGCAAATGCTTTTTTTCATTTTCGATAAACTAATGGAGGGTAAGGCCCCTGTCGGTTTTTCCTGGTGCCTCCATGGCAGCATACCTGTGACAAGCTCCGCCTTGGCTCCTCCCTCAGGACTAGTGAATATTATAAAAGAGTTGATTAGCACAGCCCCAGCATTCTCCTTTTTTTCCTCATACCTCATGGCAGTGAATTCTGGTCGAACGTCCTTACCTTCTGCATTCGGCAGTTTCCGTCCGGGTTCAAGCCTCTCCCGGACGCGGTCCCTTCTCTTGGGCAGCTAAATGCGCTTATAAGGTTGGGAGTCCCTTCTGTAGGATCTTTTGGGACAAGCAGTTTGTCTCTTAACTAAGAGCTCCACCTGCAGCACATTTTCCAGGCATTAGCTCAATTCTGGCAACAAAGGCAGCAGCTATTTCTGTATCTCTTTTTTTTTTCCCCCTTTCCTAGGTTTTTTCTCCCCCAAACTCTTGTCTTCTCTGATTTATTTTCCATTTTAAATTCTCTAGCTCCCTGTCACCTCTCCAGCTCCTTAGGAGCCGAGCTCGCTCAGCATCTGTATTTTATTTACTTGCGGCGTCTTCCGCATCATTCTGCATGTGCGCCGGCGGTGCGGGTCTTCCGGGTTCTCGTCTCGTCGGTCGGCGCATGCACGGTGGATCCGGAGGCCGTGGCGCCCATTTTGGATCAGGGCAGAAAGACGTCTTTTGCCCACAAAACGTCAGGCACAGCACAGAGGCGTTCCCTGCCTTTCCTGTTTCCATGTGAATCTCTCTAATGGCCTCAGTGAGACACCTGAGACTGCAGTAAGAACTACACCGAGAGCTCCAGGGAGGAAATACTAATTTGTCTTCAGGTAAGAGATTTTTTAAAGTAAAGGGGAAATGTATACTATATGTTTGTTAAGGGGTTCTTTATTTTTAAATATATATTTGTAGTTAAGGGTTTTTAACCACTTCAATACAGGGCTTTTATACACCCTTCCTTACCAGACCAATTTGTAGCTTTCAGCGCTCTCACACTTTGAATGACAATTACTCAGTCATGCTACACTGTACCCAAACCAAATTTTTATAATTTTTTTCTCACAAACAGAGCTTTCTTTTGGTGGTATTTAATCACCGCTAGGTTTTTTATTTTTTGCAATATAAGCGAAAAAAGTTAGATTTTTTTTTTAAAAAAACACTTTTTTTTTTGTTTCTATTGTAAAATTTTGCAAATAAGTAATTTTTCTTCATAAAATTGGGCCAAAATGTATACTGCTACATATCTTTAGTAAAAATAACCAAAAAAGTGTATATTATTTGGTCTCTGTGAAAGTTATAGAGTCTACAAGCTATGGTGCAAATCATTGAAAAATTATCACATCTGATCACACCTGATGTACTGAAGGCCTATTTCATTTCTTGAGACCCTAACAAGCCAGGAAAGTACAAATACCCCCCAAATTACCCCTTTTTGGAAAGCAGACATTCCAATGTATTTAGTAAGAGTCATTGTGAGTTTTTTGAAGTTGTACTTTTTTCCCACAATTCTTGGGGAATTTTTTTAATTTTTTTAAATTTTTATTTTTTTGCACAAAATTGTCATAATAACAAGTTATTTCTCTCACACAGCACATGCATACTTGCAATGACACCCCAAAATACATTCTGCTACTCCTCCTGAGTATGGCGATACCAAATGTGTGAGACTTTTACACATCCTGGCCAAATACAGAGGCCCAACATTGAAATAGCACCTTCAGGCATTCTAGGAGCATAAATTACACATCTCATTTCTCAACCACCTATTACAGTTTTGAAGGCCCTGGAGCACCAGGACAATGGAAACGCCCATAAAATGACCCCATTTTGGAAAGCTAACACCCCAACGTATAATCTATGAGGCATAATGAGTCTTTTGAACGGTTCATTTTTTTCCAGAAGTTTTTGGAATATGTGGGAAAAAAATGAAACCGCATTTTTTTTATACAAAGTTGTCCATTTATAAGATATTACCAACACATAGCATGTACATAGCAAAAATGACACCCCAAAATACATTCTGCTACTCCTCCTGAGTATGGCGATACCAAATGTGTGAGACTTTTACACATCCTGGCCAAATATTGAAATAGCACCTTCAGGCATTCTAGGAGCATAAATTACACATCTCATTTCTCAACCACCTATTACAGTTTTGAAGACCCTGGAGCACCAGGACAATGGAAACGCCCATAAAATGACCCCATTTTGGAAAGCTAACACCCCAACGTATAATCTATGAGGCATAATGAGTCTTTTGAACGGTTCATTTTTTTCCAGAAGTTTTTGGAATATGTGGGAAAAAAATGAAACCGCATTTAAAAATGACCCCATTTTGGAAAGCTAACACCCCAACGTATAATCTATGAGGCATAATGAGTCTTTTGAACGGTTCATTTTTTTCCAGAAGTTTTTGGAATATGTGGGAAAAAAATGAAACCGCATTTTTTTTTATACAAAGTTGTCCATTTATAAGATATTACCAACACATAGCATGTACATAGCAAAAATGACACCCCAAAATACATTCTGCTACTCCTCCTGAGTATGGCGATACCAAATGTGTGAGACTTTTACACATCCTGGCCAAATACAGAGGCCCAACATTGAAATAGCACCTTCAGGCATTCTAGGAGCATAAATTACACATCTCATTTCTCAACCACCTATTACAGTTTTGAAGGCCCTGGAGCACCAGGACAATGGAAACGCCCATAAATTACCCCATTTTGGAAAGCTAACACCCTAACGTATAATCTATGAGGCATAATGAGTCTTTTGAACGGTTCATTTTTTTCCAGAAGTTTTTGGAATATGTGGGAAAAAAATGAAACCGCATTTTTTTTATACAAAGTTGTCCATTTATAAGATATTACCAACACATAGCATGTACATAGCAAAAATGACACCCCAGGGGGGGCGTGGCCTAGCACCAGAGCGAGATGGCAGCATAGTTGGAGAGCTCCGCCGCTCGGATCTCCTGTACCGGCATTTAATAAGCTAATACCTCAGTCTTGAACCGCCACAATGACCGGGAGAAGTTCCTCGGTCACCCGAGCGCAGTCGGATCCCTCGACTCAGCTGAGCAAGACTGTCCCGGCGATGTTCCGCACTCAGCCGGCAGACGCACAGGCCGCATTTCAAGCCTCGGACTCGAGTTTGGCGCTCCCCGCGGTTCCCCCCTCTGCCTCCGCAAGCTTCCCAGGTATGTCTGCAGGATATCCCCCTCCTCCACTGACTATGGCCGACCTGCAGCAGGTGGCCCAGGACATTAAAATCTCCCTACTCGCGGCGGTCTCCGACCTGAAAGGCGAGATTAGAGCAGTGGCTACCAGGCTGGAACACAGGGAGTCGACCGCCATGACGCACGGGGCAGCCATCCACCAAGTAAAACGGGCCTCCACCTCTCAGGCACAACACCTCATGGACATGCACCGTCACATGGAGGACTTAGACAATAGGGGTCGCAGGCGTAACCTGCATATTAGGGGAATACCTGAATCGGTGGAGGGACCCCAATTGCAAATGGCAGTCTGGGCCGTTTTTAATACCCTGCTGGGCAGGCCGCCCGATGCCCCAGTAGAGATGGAGAGGTGCCACAGAGCACTTAGGCCCAGGGGCAGAGATACGGACCCCCCTAGGGACATTGTGTGTTGCCTGGTGAATTTCATCCAGAAGGAGGACATACTGCGTTTAGCTCGTAATCAGGCAAATCTGGAGTATGAGGGGGCACGCATACAGTTGTTCCAGGATCTCTCAGCTATTACTCTACAACATAGAAGAGACCTACGCCCTCTGCTACAAGTCCTGCGGGACAGGCGTATCCCATATCGCTGGAAGTTCCCCTTCTGCCTTCAGGCGACAGCTGGGAACCGTACCGCCTTTCTGAGGATACCAGCTGACTTGCAGCAGTTTTGTGACACCATAGGTATCCCTGAGGTCAGTGTTCCTGACTGGTATGGTTCCTTTCTGCAGCAAGAGCCCTGGATTTCCTTTTGACCCAGCGAAACCCCACGGTCGCAAAGGCATCGGCAAAGGAGGCGCAGATCTTCGGACGCCCCCTCGCCACGGGAGCGAGGGGACATGGAGACGGATGAAAGCCCACGAGCGTCTCCGTCATCTGCCCGGCGAAAGACGGATCACTGAAGATACTGAGAATGGTCCGCTGAGCTGGTTCCTGACTCCCCCTCCCCCCTTCTTTTTTGAACTCATTCTCCCCTGATGTTGTTCAAACAGGCCTCATCACTATTGCCTACACGGTTCCCCTTACATTCCCTTCCAGGGAGCTATGATCCCCATTTTGCTCTGAAGAGAGTATAGCAAGTGTCCGCTACGCAGCCTGCATTATCTGTCATGTAATATGTTTGTTTGCTTTGACAAGTGGTTTAGCCCCAGGCTTTGGGGTCCCTGATTAAGTGAGATATCGTTACTGCTACTCTGAGTTCCCCCTCCCCAGGCTTTGGAGCACTATGGAGAGGAGGTTGGCTTTTACCTCTTAGACTCGCTATTCCTCCTGGCCGCAACGTATGTCTGTTCATCTGCTTGGGACATTTGTTCCAGGGGGGGTCATAACCTGCTTCTCAAGTCATATGCCTTTACACTGTTTACCCTCCTTGACGAAGATTTGCTAGATTGTGACACTCTGCTGGACGGACAATGCCTAGAGGTTGCGGGTTTGCTGTCAAATGTTCAGATGATGTTTACTATATTCGCATTTGGAATGACAATTTACCTTGATCCATGTTAGAGGAGTCCCATGTCCCCCTTCCCTTTCCCCCCTCCCTCTACCCCCCTCCCTACTCTCCTTTCCCTTCCCCCTCCACTCCTTTCTCCCTTCCCCCTCCCCCTCCATCCAAATCTCTCCCCTCCCTCTCCCCCTATTTCCTTCCACCCTTCCCGTCCTTCCCCCTCTACCCCCCCTTCTTCGTGTGTTATGTTATCTCTTTATTGCGATATCATCTTGCCTTCTTATACTCAGGGAGATTGCTTCATGCAGCAGTTGTGTTTATGTTTGTTTGAAACGTGTAGTAGTAATATTACCGGGGGTTTGCCTTGCTTTAAATTTGCTTTACAGCATGCTTGGGGGGTCTGGAGATTGGCTTATGACTACCCTCTGTCTACATGGATGTCATACGCTCGGGACTTCCAGTCATGTCCTTAGTTCTTGGCCGCAGGGTCTTGTCCCAGATGTGGGGGGTACAGAAATGCGACCCCTTCGTGGGACATGGGCCTGTCAGTTTGTGTGTGGGGGGTGGTGCCCCCGGGGCTGTCACCCTCGTGTTCCTGTTGAGGGTGGCCCCGGGTGTATCCTCCCTCTCTTCTTTGTTAGGTTTCATCGTGGATTTGCTTATTGTTTATTAACATTTTAACTTTCAGTTGGTTTTTAACAGCCCTGGGGACTTGATTTATTTTTTGTCCTCCTTGGGGTTGTTGAACAGGGCTCCGCGGCTTCCTCACACTCCGGGGGCCCCATTATAGTGGATGAACCGGACTGCGAGCGACAGCGTAGAGTACTGCACTTTAGGCGTGAGATATTGAGTACCTTGTGTGCAGAACAATCTTAAGATCTCAGTAGCTGTCAGAGTTTTTGCTGGGACTTGAGCCCAGCAGTGGGTGGGGGGAGGGGGGGTGCCACGGGGTGCCCGGTATCTTTGTTATGGATGGGCCTTCGTGGCATGCCTCTGATCCCTGTCCTTTGACTGAGGTGTTTTACCCTGAGCTACCTTTAAGCCGGTGTGGGGGACCTGGGCGGCGGAGTAGGTTGGTTCGTTTAGGTTCTAGACTTCTTCCCCACCCCAAGGGAGGCGGGTTTCCCCTCTTGAACACTCCGGTATATTGTACTGTAATCCTATCAATATTTTTCTCATCACTCCCTTATTAGGTAGCATAGCGGGACTACTGCTACCTCCGGTAGTACACGAACACACCCCTAGTTGGGGGTAACTTCCCTGTTGTGGTAGAGAGCCCGGGGTTTCTAAGGTCCGGACACCATCAGAACAGGGTCAAGATAGGTGCTTTTCCTACTTTCCCTATTATCTTTTCCTTGTTTTTCTTTTTCATCCTTTTCCCTTCTGTATTTCCCCCCCATCTCCCCTCTCCGCTTAAGGTTACTAGGAGTGGGTGTCACCACACCCGGAATACCCCTATGGCCTCCATCATGCAGTCTTCGGCTCCTCTATCTCTCAAGGTGTTCTCTTTGAATGCCAAAGGCCTCAATATTCCTGAGAAGCGTAGTAGCCTTATGGCAGAAGCCCACAGACATAGGGCCCAAGTCATCTTTTTCCAGGAAACCCACTTTAAATCTAGCTCTATTCAGCGTCTTACCAATAAGAGATACCCTGACGTTTACCACGCGACCTCTGCTGAGACCAAGACAAAAGGAGTAGCGATACTGATCGCAAAGTCGCTCGCATTTCACCTCACTGACCAGGTGGCTGACCCTGAAGGCCGGTTCATTTTCCTGAAAGGAACGTGGAAGGACAGGCCGGTGACGCTTGCGAACATATACTGCCCCAATTCTAGACAAGTCTCCTTTTTGAAGGACACGCTTCTACGACTCACATCGTTCAAGGATGGTCTTTTGATTTTAGGAGGGGACTTTAACATGGCCCTGGACCCAACCCTCGACACTTCCACCGGAACTTCGTCCCTTCCCTTTGCGGCCTTGAGGCAAGCGAAGTTAGGGCTGGCCTCTCTCACCCTCCATGACACATGGCGTACCCTTAACCTCCGGGGGAAGGACTACACGTTCTTCTCTCCCCCACATAATCGTTACTCGCGACTTGATTACCTTTTTATTTCCCAGAAAGACCTGTCGTACCTATCTGAGGCGACGATAGAAAACATGGTCCTTTCCGACCACCATCCGGTTACCGTGACCCTACGATTCCCTCAAAGAGAATTGTCCACTAGGATTTGGAGACTAGATGCTTCACTTCTTACTGATCTTGCAGATGTAGCCACCCTCCAACAAGTCATTAGTGACTATTTTCGACATAACGTCACCCCAGATGTCCCTCCCATGACTCAATGGGAGGCGCATAAGTGTGTAGTGAGGGGACATTTGATTTCAATTGCTGCCCGGAGGAAGAGGGAGCACCAAGCTTTGATGCAGTCCTTGACGGACACGATCCGGAGACTAGAAGTACAGCATAAATGTTCTTTGACACTGCAGGTGGCGACCGAACTGGCAGACGCGAGGACTCTTTTATGCGATGAGCTATACAAGCGAGCGCGAAAAAGACAGATGTTGACGCAAAAGTTGTATTATGAGCAAGGCAATAAGCCGGGTAGGTTGCTTTCTAGGCTCACGCAGAAGCGCACTCTTGCTTCTACAATCAACCATATTCGAGATGGTCACGGTGCACTCCATTCCAGGAAGAGGATATTGCTCAACAGTTTAGAGCCTTCTATGATAAGCTATACAACATTTCGGTGAGTGAGGGGGGTTCTTTTGATGCGGCCGCACGGACAACCCTGATTCAGGATTTTCTACACAAATTTAGCCCGAAGGCACTATCTGCGGAAGACCGGATATCCCTAGAATCTCCGCTGACTTCTGAAGAATGGGTAGAAGCCTTAAAAACCACTAAGCCGGGAAAATGTCCGGGACCTGACGGCTTCTCGACGCAATATTACAAGTCCTTTTCAGACCTTTTGGCGCCGGGATTTCTCAGAGCCTTCAACTCTCTCTCAAGCTCCCCCTGCCAATCCGCTACCCTGCTGGAAGCTTACATAGCGGTAATACCCAAGGCGAATAAAGACCCTGCAGATGTAGCGAACTATAGACCTATCTCGCTCTTGAATACAGATGTGAAACTATTCTCCAAAATCTTGGCGAACAGATTAGTTCACTTTGTGCCGGCCTGGGTGGGTCTTGATCAAGTGGGCTTTGTCCCGGGCAGAGAAGCCAGGGACAACACCATCAAGGCCCTTAATTTGCATAATTGGCTCTCCTCATCCAAAAAAGAAGGCTTTTTCCTGTCCATGGATGCGGAGAAGGCCTTCGATCGAGTGGCCTGGGACTACATGGACTTGACATTGGAAGCCCTAGGATTGGGCTCTACAATGCGGGCTTATATCGGAGCTCTGTACACGAACCCGACTGCTAGAGTTCGAGTCAATGGCCACTTGTCGGAGGCCTTCTCCATCCACAACGGCACCAGGCAGGGCTGTCCTCTTTCCCCCATTCTGTATATCCTCACCCTGGAACCTCTTCTTCGTTGCATCCGGGAGAACCCCAATATCAGGGGCATTGACATTCAGCAAAGAGAATACAAGCTTGCAGCTTTTGCGGATGACATTCTGCTCTTTCTCTCGTCCCCCTTAACATCCTTGCCTAACTTGATGCAAGCCCTTGACCTCTTCAGAATTATTTCGAATCTAAAGATTAATTATTCCAAATCATTCGCCCTCAATGTCTCGTTACCTTCGTCTCTTGCTGATCTGTGACAAGAGAACTTTCCCTTTCAGTGGAAGACGGATGAAATTACCTACCTAGGCATCCGGATTACTGGCCGACTGACAGACCTTTATGGGGAAAACTTTTTGGCAGAGCTGAAAACTATTGAACAAGATCTCCTTCGGTGGGATGCTCCCACGATCTCCTTGTTAGGGCGAGCCGCCATATTGAAAATGACGGTGCTTCCCCGCATACTGTACAAGTTTCAAACAATTCCGATACACCTGCCACCCTCTTTCTTCGTGACCTATAAGAGAATTTGTAGGAAGTTCCTTTGGAGAGCCAGGGCACCGAGAATCGGATGGGCCAAGTTGGTGCTGCCAAAGCTGGGGGGAGGTATTGGTCTCCCGGACCTACAGCGGTATTACTGGGCTGCTCATCTAGCGCGTATTGTGGACTGGCGGGTGCATGCTCGCTGTAAGGGATGGGTTCTCTTGGAGAACCTGATTACGGGAGCGGAGCTGGGTAAGGTCCCATGGTTTACTAGGACGCCCTGGACGTCTGACACCCAATCCCACCCCCTTGTGGGTGCTACTCTTTCGGCGTATGAACAGGCCTGTAGGGCTCATGCGGTTTCCGCTACGGATTGTGGGTTGACTCCTATTAGGGGTAATCCAGACTTTGTGCCTGGAATGGATAGATCTTATCTGGCAAGGGAATGGTCACGTTCGGATTTGCAAGCCAGACATTGTTTTTCTGGGGACAGATTTCTTGATTATAAAGAACTAGCTTCTTTATCCCCGACCAAGTCCTTCCCCTTTTTGGCTTACCTTCAGATAAAACACTTTCTTGATCATCCTTCTAAGAGAGGGTGCTTTACAAAACCGCCTACGGTTTTCGAGTCCTTATGCTCTGGCCCGCCTCCCCAGAGGCATGTGATCTCGCTGCTTTATGCCTCAATGTTTAGAGAACCCTTTGTTTCCATGCAAACGGAGCACGCCTTTTGGGAGGCGAGGTTAGACAGAACGATTGAGAAGAAAAGCTGGGAACGAGTTCATTGGTTTATCCATAAGGGCTCCCTGAATGTGAATACCCAGGAAAATGGGTACAAGATCAGATCGCGGTGGTATAAGACACCTGACCTTCTCCATAAATTTATTCCAAATGTAACTGACCGGTGCTGGAGATGTGGCAAGGACTTGGGCACTCTTCTCCATATTTGGTGGGAGTGCACACTGATTCAGCCATATTGGCGTGAGGTGCATAGTGCGACGACAGCCATCTCCTCGCTCCCGCTGGAGTTCTCTCCGGCACAGTATCTTCTTCACCTCTCCAAAATATCCAGGAAGAGTTATCGCAACTCAGTAGCGATTCACATGATAAATGCGGCCAGACTGTGTGTACCCGTCCATTGGAGGTCCACAGTGCCACTATCTATGAAGGAATGGGTAACACGTATTAATCACATTGCAGCGATAGAGGAGCTGATATACACTGCACAAGATAGGATCTCAAAATTTTCGTTTACCTGGGATGAATGGTTCAAATTTAGAAAATCCCCTGAATATCAGGCGCTGCTATCAAGGAGCGTTTGACTGGATCCTGTATCAGAGACTCTCTTGGCTGGCACATAGATACTGCAAGATACGACCGTATTACTCCAGTGTCAGACTGGACGGAGAGGGTAGATGGTGGTTCCACTACCCCCTCTCCTGGTAGTTTCCCTGGGAATTCTACCTCCTACTCCCCCCCCACCCCTCCCCTCTTTCACACCTTCTTTCTCTCGTTTTCTGTTAGGTTATATATATATATATTTTTTTTGTCTATGCCCAATCTGATGATGTGCGGATTTGGGGGTGTCGGGGTTACTTACGGGTGGCCCCTATAATCATCAACCAAGAGATGGGCACCCCCTTAGGGACTGTTCTTGAAGCTATCAGATAGGCTCTGAACTACAGCTACTTAGGCCTCTACTTCCCAATACGCTGGATAGACCTGGAAACACTGGGTCCTACCTCGAATGACATAGTTTCATCACCGGTTAACTCTTGAAAATCTTTCTACTCCTAGGAGCGACTATGTCAATAATATATGTGGGAAGTATATCATGAGGTTTTTTTAACATATACGGGAGGTCTCTGTCTTCCTTGTAGAGCCTAGGATGTCCTGTGTATGTATTTTTTATTTTTTTTGGGTTTTGAGTTCATTGATATGCTTGATATTGGCTGTAATGTTATTTTATTTTCTTAAATAAAATCTTTATGGAAAAAAAAAAATGACACCCCAAAATACATTCTGCTACTCCTCCTGAGTATGGCGATACCAAATGTGTGAGACTTTTACACAGCCTGGCCAAATACAGAGGCCCAACATTGAAATAGCACCTTCAGGCATTCTAGGAGCATAAATTACACATCTCATTTCTCAACCACCTATTACAGTTTTGAAGACCATGGAGCACCAGGACAATGGAAACGCCCATAAAATGACCCCATTTTGGAAAGCTAACACCCCAACGTATAATCTATGAGGCATAATGAGTCTTTTGAACGGTTCATTTTTTTCCAGAAGTTTTTGGAATATGTGGGAAAAAAATGAAACCGCATTTTTTTTATACAAAGTTATCCATTTATAAGATATTACCAACACATAGCATGTACATAGCAAAAATGTCACCCCAAAATACATTCTGCTACTCCTCCTGAGTATGGCGATACCAAATGTGTGAGACTTTTACACAGCCTGGCCAAATACAGAGGCCTAACATCTAAGTAGCACCGTCATGTGTTCTAGGAGCATAAATTACACACATAAATTCCTGACAACCTATCACATTGTTGAAGGCCCTTCATATTTCTAAAACATAGCATGTACTGTACATACCAATTATAAACCAAAATACATTCTTCTGAGAAAAAGGGTAAAGAAAAGATTACCTGCGGTTTTAGTAGTGCAGTGGTCCAAAGAGGAGAGCATCGGTCCAGGCAGCAGGCAGGAACGTGGACAGCGACAGCAAAACAGGCAGCAGGCAGGAATAGTCAGTACAGGTAGAGATGATGTCAGCACAGCCAAAGCATTGGTCCAGATAGCAGGCAGAGATGTGGTCAGCAGTAGCAAAAGGAACAAAGGATCGTCCATGCAGCAGGCAGGAATACTGTCCATAGTTAGTACATGCAGCAGGCAGAGGTATGGTCAGCACAGCCAGAGTATTTGTCCAGGGAGCAGGCAGGACCATCAAGCTTAGGGCAACGGTCAGGAAAGAATGGGGACAGGGGTAGAGGCTTCTCCCACCCAAATCGCTTTGAAGCCTCCGGACAACCAGACCCTGTTCTGGGAACACAGAAAACCAAAAACTGGTTTTCTGAACTCAGAACACTATTCTGGAGCCCCTCACATATGTGAGACCCCTGTGTAGCAGGGTGAAAGATCAGTCCAAGGGGGCAGGCAAAAACATGGTCAACAGGCCGAGGTCAGTGCAGGTAAAAGGCAGAAATAAACGGTAGGCAGAGGCATAATCCATACAGTCCAGGGTCAGTTCACGTGAAAGGCAGAAACATGGCGGATAAACAATGCAGACGGTAGGCAGAGACATAGTCGAGAAACAGGCCAGGGTCAGTTCACATGGAAGACAATGATATGGTTGGTTGAGGCAGGGAAATATTCAGGACATATTGAAAACGGGGAAATGGCAGTATTAGAAATATGGGCTAATAGTTTTCGAGAGTGTGATATCGCTTGAAGCATTTTCCGATGCAAAGGCCAGGTTGGGAGGGACAGTCGGGACAATGGAAGCTGGTGTCTTTCCTAATTCCTCTTCTGGTGCACACCCGACATTTTTTTTGGCGTCGTCTTCCGGATCGTGATGGTGGAATATGGTCTGAAAAATGGCGCTCATGTAGTCTGCTGACACAATCTGAGTGAATGCTTTCTGGGGGGGATGTTTGTTGGTAGATCAGGGCAGTGACAATGTCTTCAATAAATCTCATGAAGGTGGTGGGTCTAGGTGTGGATTTTTGGTAGACTATGAAAGAATTTAACAGGGCCAAAAGAAAAAAGTAAATTGCGATTTTTTTATACCAGAAGAGGGATTTTCGGGTTGAAAGATAGGGCTGCAACATTTGATCATTTAAATCCACACCCCCCCATGAATTTATTGTACTCATTGATGCAGGAAGGCTTGCGAATGGTACTGTGTCTTCTGTGAAGTTCCACCGAGGCGTCATCGTGGATGGTGGACATGATGTACACATCTTTCCTATCCCTCCACTTCACAGCCAACACTTCCTCGTTCCTCAAGCTTGCCGATTCCCCCTTTTGAATGGTTGTGGTGACAAGACGCTGTGGGAAGCCCTTTCTGTTTATTCTTGTTGTACCACACGCCAGAGTTTTTTTTAGGTAGAGGTGGCGGAGAAGGGGCAGGCTGGTATAATAGTTGTCCATATAAATATGATACCCCTTTTGGAGGAGTGGAAATACCAACTCCCAAACAATTTTTCCACTTATTCCCATGTACGATGGACACTCAGGGGGCTCGAGCTGGGAATCTTTGCCTTCGTACATGCAGAATGAGTGCACATAACCAGTGGCGCTTTCACAGAGCTTGTTGAGCTTCAAGCCGTACCTCGCCCGCTTACTGGGGATATATTGCTTGATTCCCAGCCGGCCTGTGAAATGCACCAGGGATTCGTCCACAGAAATGTTTTGGTCAGGGACATAAAGTTCGGCAAACTTCTTGGAAAAAAAATTAATTAGGGGGCGAATTTTATATAATTTGTCAAAGTTTGGGTGATCTCGGGGGGGGCACTGTGAGTTGTCACTGAAATGCAGGAACCGCATTATAAGTTCGTATCGGGACCTGGACATGGCCGATGTAAAAATTGGCATATGGTGGATGGGTTTCTTCGACCAATACCTATTCATTTCATTTTTTTTTTGTAAGCCCCGTGTTAAACGTTAGGCCTAAAAACAATCTAAGCTCCACCACTGTTAGGGGTCTCCATTCAAAAGGGCGGGCATAGCTGGAGCTGGGGTTGTTTTCAATGAATTGTTGAGCAAAAAGATTAGTTTGCTCCACAATGCCTTGAACCAATTCATCAGGGAAAAAGAAATTAAAAAAATCAAGTTTGGAAAAACCCTCAGTGTTGACCTGCACACCTGGCTGTGCTGTAAAAGGGGGGATCGTGGCTGACCCTGAGGTAGAAGGCAGCCACAATGGGTTTGCCAAGCCATCTGGAAGCTGGGTTCGGGTCCTACTTCTTTGGCGTGTACTTGCACTGGGCCTTTCCTCCTGGGGTCTAGCAGCGCTTGCACTGGGCCTTTCCTCCTGGGGTCTAGCAGCGCTTGCACTGGACCTTGCCTCCTGGGGTCTACCGCCGTTGGCACTGCTGGTCGCTGCCTGGTGTTCAGACCGTCTTCTTTTTGGACGGACTGTGTCCTCCTCTAATTCGGATCCGGATGTGCTGCCTTCGGGGGGTTCATATTCCGAACCAGAATCGGAATCAGAACTGAGCGGTGAGAGCTCCCCGTTGCTCTCATCGGTCAGACTGAGTATTTGATATGCTTCTTCTGGGGTGTACACCTTTCTGGACATAGTGGGTACGCTGGTGAGGTGGCAGGTACTCTGGTGGCAGGTTCTCTGGTGAGGTGGCGGGTACTCTAATGGACAGGTACTCCTGATGGATTGGTGGTGGGTACTCTGGTGAGGTGGCGGATACTCTGGTGAGGTGGTGGGTACTCCTGATGGACAGGTACTCCTGATGGACTGGTGGCGGGTACTCCTGGTGAGGTGGCGGGTACTCCTGGTGAGGTGGCTGGTACACCTGATGGACAGGTACTCCTGATGGACAGGTACTTCTGATGGACTGGTGGCGGGTACTCTGAGGTGGCGGGTACTCTGGTGAGGTGGCGGGTACTGCTGATGGACAGGTACTCCTGATGGACTGGTGGCGGGTACTCAGGTGAGGTGGCGGGTACTCCTGATGGACAGGTACTCCTGATGGACTGGTGGCGGGTACTCTGAGGTGGCGGGTACTGCTGATGGACAGGTACTCCTGATGGACAGGTACTCCTGATGGACTGGTGGCGGGTACTCTGAGGTGGCGGGTACTCAGGTGAGATGGCGGGTACTCCTGATGGACAGGTACTCCTGATGGACTGGTGGCGGGTACTCTGAGGTGGCGGGTACTCGGGTGAGGTGGCGGGTACTGCTGATGGACAGGTACTCCTGATGGACAGGTACTCCTGATGGACTGGTGGCGGGTACTCTGAGGTGGCGGGTACTCAGGTGAGGTGGCGGGTACTCCTGATGGACAGGTACTCCTGATGGACTGGTGGCGGGTACTCTGAGGTGGCGGGCACTCAGGTGAGGTGGCGGGTACTGCTGATGGACAGGTACTCCTGATGGACTGGTGGCGGGTACTCTGAGGTGGCGGGTACTCAGGTGAGGTGGCGGGTACTGCTGATGGACAGGTACTCCTGATGGACTGGTGGCGGGTACTCAGGTGAGGTGGCCGGTACTCCTGATGGACAGGTACTCCTGATGGACAGGTACTCCTGATGGACTGGTGGCGGGTACTCTGAGGTGGCGGGTACTCAGGTGAGGTGGCGGGTACTGCTGATGGACAGGTACTCCTGATGGACTGGTGGCGGGTACTCTGAGGTGGCGGGTACTCAGGTGAGGTGGCGGGTACTCCTGATGGACAGGTACTCCTGATGGACAGGTACTCCTGATGGACTGGTGGCGGGTACTCTGAGGTGGCGGGTACTCTGAGGTGGCGGGTACTCCTGATGGACAGGTACTCCTGATGGACAGGTGGCGGGTGATCTGGTGGCAGGTACTAGATGACAGGTACTCTTTATTTAGGGGGGGCAATCTGGGCACAGTAGTACATATGTATATGTGTATAACATATGTGTAACTCACTGTTAGCTGATCTCCTCCTCACAGGTGTGTGAAGAGGAGAACCAGGCAACAGTGAGTTACACACAATTGTGTGTTTTGTTTACATTTAGTGACCTGCTGTGATTGGACACAGCCGGTCACGTGGTAAAGAGCCAATTTCATTGGCTCTTTACCCTGATCAAGGCTGGGCTGTATCCAAGGGAAAAACCTCAGCCCCGATCGCCGCGCTGCGCGCCCCCGGGGGACGCGCGGGCGCCGTGCACGCCGCTGCGCAGCTCTGCATTATCAATTCCGGTAAGTTTATACCGGAATCTCCGCCGCCCGCCGCCACATTACTTGAATCGGTGTGTCCAGAGGGACACACCGGATCCCAGATCGCCGCGCTGCGCGCCCCCGGGGGGGCGCGCGGACGCCGTGCACGCCGCTGCTGCAGCTCTGCATATGGGAGCCGGTAAGCCGCTCCGCTGCCCGCCGCGCCGCACAGAAAGCTCCGCTGCCCGCCGCTGCTGCTCCGCCGCCACTCATTTACCCCCATCAGGGAACTGCTGTGTCCTAAGGAACACAACGGTACCTGGGAGAGCCGGCGAAGCACCAGATGGCGGCGGGAGGGGGGGTGCCCCCTCCCGCTGCCTATAAGAACGATCAAGCGGCGGAACCGCCGCTATGATCGTTCTTATGGTGCAGAGAATCGCCGGCAGAACAAAAGGATATCTGAATGATGCCTCTAGCTGCAGGCATCATTCAGATATTCCCCTACAAAGCAGAGGACGTCATATGACGTCCACCCAGGATGGGAGATCCCATCTGTGGACGTCATATTACTATGGCTGGGTAGGGAAGTGGTTAAAAAAAAAAATATATATATTTTTAATAATAATAAAAAATAAATAAAATAAAATATATAGTCGTATTTTTCGAGAACCTAAAAAAAAAAAAAAACACACCATTTGTTTAGAGGTAAATTCCCCTTAGCCAAATTAGGATCCAGCCAGTTGTGTCTTCTCTATTCTTGTTAGCTGCTGCCTCTGCTAAGCCACTCAGCATGAGCCATTCGCCGCCCGTACAAGATCCTACTCTACTTCTGAGGTAAGGACCTACATCCAGGTAAGCTTACATATCTTTAAAAAAAAAAAAAAAAGAGTGCACCGAGGCTGGTACTTTTATGTATTTCAGCCCTATACGCCAGAAGACGTCTAAAAAGACCTCAAGGCGAAATGAGGACTATGGTGATTCTAGTCCCAGTAGAGACAGATTGTCCAGGCATCGGGATCATAGAAGTGGCAGGAAGTCATCGGCGCTTTCACGCAAAAAAAAATTTAATAAAAATTTTGAAAGCGCTTCAAAAGCGCCTGAAATCGCTTCAAAGGCGCTCAGTGTTTTACTGGCAGTTTTTCAAGCGCCTCAGTGTGAAAGTGGCCTAACACTCCTGAAGCCGAGATCTCCAGGATGTCAGTCCTGTGGAGACACCCCACTTCCAGACAAAGTGATCTGTCGAAATTGCCCAGCGGACAGAAAGTCCGAAAGCCGGCAAGTGGCGGACCTACTTAAGAAAGCAGTAAAGAATTCCCTCGCGGAATTGGTAGCCACAATGCCGCCGCAACATCTGGCATCTCCTACTCAGGAGCGAACGGCGGAGGCATCCATTCCTGGGCCGTCCTCAAGTGAAATCTCACGCCGAACGCATGCTTCTTCCTCTAAACATCAGCAAGAGAATGCCATCTCAAAGGGCCTCTCTGTTGACCTAGATACCTTTTGGTTTTGGTTTTGCTTTCGCCATGGTCCGCCTGCACAAAAAGGCTGGTAAAGCAAGTGATCGGCTGAGAAGAGACCGACACAGAAGTCTAAGTCATACTTCCCCTTTTTCAAACGCCAGATTACCCTCTTTCCCTCTCATGGGGGAGATCAGGGATGTGATTGAGGAAGAGTGGAAAAAGACGGAGAAAAGATTCTCCATTAATCGACTGGGAAAGTTATACCCTCTCTCAAAGGCCGATTCCGCAATGCTGGAGGGCCCTCCAGTGGTTGATGCAGCTGTGGTAAGGTTGGCAAAGAACGTCACATTGCCCATGGAAGACTCGACTTTGTTTAAGGATCCACCAGACAGAAGGATGGATCTTGGTCACCCAAAAGATGGCGGGCAACGCTTGTAAACCTGCGATAGCCCTGACATCAGTGTCCAACGCCCTATGCGTCTGGACAGATGATATAGAGTTTGCAATCTAACAGGATATCCCAGGGGAGGACATCATCAGGGCCTTATTGGAGCTAAAGCTCCCAGTAGATCTTATGGGTGAAGCCACGATCGATTCAATTCGATGCTCCGCAAGGTCAATGCTCCACACAGTTATGGCCAAACGGGCCTTGTGGCTGGAACCCTGGTCAGCAGATACTGCCTCCAAAACATAATTGGTGCAAGGTACCCTTTGACGGAAAAGCCTTGTTTGGGGAGAAATTGGACAAGGCCATCTCTCGCGTCATGGGCAAGAAATCAGGCCTGTTACCCCAAGACAGGCAATCCAGGCGCTCCAGGACATTTGCACCCAGATTTCAATACTCCAAGAGTAAGGACTACAGACAGTCCAGACAGGGGAAAGGCTTTAGGCAAAATTGGAGAAGCATGCAGTCCACTTTCCTCAAGACCCATAGACAGAGACTTGTGCCCATCCCTCAGGATTCTGCAAAATCCTTTTGACGCCAGGCCATCCCAAGCGATCCCTGTGGGGCCAGACTCAAACACTTCTTGAAGATCTGGGAACAAAGTGTAGGGATCCGTGGGTAGTCTCCACAGTTAAATACGGTCAGTTCTGAACGTTTCTAGACAAAGCCTCCAAAGACTTCTTCTCTCCGACAAGGGTGTCAAGGTGCACCCAAAAAAAAACTGAAGCACTAGAGCGATTTCTTCTGTCCTTGTAAAAACAGCAAGCAGTGGTTCCAGTGTCTCCATCAGAAAGATTTTTCGGTTTTTACACCACCCTGTTTCTAGTCCCCAAGAGAAACAGAGGTAGGAGACCCATGTTAGACCTGAAGAGGCTAAATCGCTATATCTTCCTAAATTTTTTTAAAAGGGAGTCGCTATGAGCGATTATACGTGTAATCCAACCAGGGGATCGGATGTTATCAATAGACTTGCAGGATGTTTACCTGCATATACCAACACTCCCTCCTTTCCAGAAATATCCGAGGTTTGCAGTGGCACCTGTACATCTTAAATTTTGGAGTCTCCCATTCGGCCTCTGCACGTCACCAAAAGTCTTTAGGAAGACCCCAATTGCCATCATAGCCCCTCTAATAGAATTAGGGCCTCGAGTATACCATTACTTAGTGGAACAGAACGGTACAGTATCCCTCCCACCTCAAAAGGTGACATTGACTGTACGACAGATGAAGAAAGTCAGTGTGAGATTCTACCTGTCATACTCGAACTGTCAGAGCCTGATAGGCTGGATGTCGTCATGCATCCCTAGGGTCCCTTGGGCCCATTGGCATTTGAGACATTTCCAGCTGGAGTCCTTGAGGCTGTGGAATAGACGGTATCTATACCAACCCATACACCCGACGACCCTGATGCTCAGGAGTCTACATTGGTGGATGAAGAAACACACACCTATGAAATCACGTCCATTAAGACATGTCAACTGGATCACAATTATTACCGATGCCAGTGAAGCAGGTGGGGATCACACTGCAACCAGATCTCAGGGTAAGGAAGATGGTCCTTCCATACAACAGGCCTATTATCAAATATCCTGGAGGTCCAGGCAGCCTTCCTTTTGCATTGCTAGCCCTAGTATTCAAGATTACAGGCAAACCAGTTCTCCGAATGGACAACAGGGCTGCGGTGTCCTTATATACACCAACAAGGAGGGACGCGCAGCAGGTCCCTGCTGAAGGAAGTGAAACCATATTCTTTTGGGCAAAAAGGAATCTAAAAGACCTAAGGACAGTCTATCTGCCCGGTCTTCTCAACTCAAGGGCCAACCGCCTATCTTGCAGGTTCGTAGATTCCAACGAATAGTCTCTGCACCCGAAAGTTTTCGACTGGTTAGTGGACCAGTGGGGTCCCCTCGGGCTGGGCCTATTTGCAACAGCATTAAATACCAAGTTTTCAAGGTTTATCTCGAGACTTCCTCATCCCCAGGCAGAGGCAGTAGATGCTCTCTCAGCCCCTGGGCATGCAATCTGGCCTATGCCTTCTCTCCATGGCCTCTCATTCCAAAAAAACTCCTGTTGAGGCTTATGGTAGAAACCACAACGGAGATAGCGGTCCTACTGTACTGGCCAAGACGTCCCTGGTTCCCCACAGCAATGTACCTGAATACACAGACTTCAGTCAAGGTTCCAATAATACCTTTTCTCCTGTCACAGGGATATCGCACCCATCCAGATTCCCGCAGGTTAAATCTTCACATCTGGCAGGTGAAAGGGAAAGATTCCAATCCCTAGGGTGTCCCAACAAAGTTATCGAAACCCTGCTCAGCGCAAGAAAGCCATCCACAAACAGTATATACGATAGGGTGTGGAACAAATTCAGGGCCTTCATGATTGGCAGAAACTGCAATCCAGATTTCCCATCATCCTCTCAAATTCTAAAACTCTTGCAGGCAGGCTTAGACCTAGGTCTTGCTTAAGTACAATAAAGGTGCAGGTAGCGGCAATTTCAGCGGCAAACAGTAAAAGATGGGCTGAGGATTCATTAATAATCCAATTTTTCAAAGCTGTCAAAAAAGATCCGACCACCAACAAAACAATATTTTCCCACTTGAGACCTTGCTATCATCCTAGAGCCTTTAACAAATCCACCTCTTGCCCCTTTGGAGTCAGCATCGCTTTGGAATCTAACCATGAAGCTATCCTTCTTGATAGCCATAACTTCTGACAGACGGGTTTCAGAGCTCCAAGCTTTAGGAGCGGATCATAATCATATCAGATTATTTCCTGACAAAGTAGAACTCGGAACGGTGCAAGGATTTAGCCTCAAAGTCACATCATCCTCGAACATGTCGGAGCCTTGGGCACTTCCAACATTTTCAGAACAAGACTCAGGTTCTCTTCACGAGCTGGACATTGCCTCCACTTTGAGATGCTATCTGCAGGCTACAGCATCCTTCAGGGACACTATCAGGTTGTTCATAAACAAAGGCAAGGAGGCGTCAGCAGGAACGTTTGCCTCATGGTTCGTTAAACTCATCCACAAGGTGTACAGGGCAAAAGGTCTGGGAGCCCCTTCGATAGTCAGGGCGCACTCCACCAGAACGGTTTCTGCCTCTTGGGTGGCAAGAGTGAATGTGTCAATTGAAACTATTTGCAGGGCAGCGACTTGGTCATTCCAACATACGTTTCTGAAACATTACCGAGTAGACCCAGGAGCTCTCTCATCGGTGGAGTTTGGCAGACAGGCGGTCAAATCGGCCTTTGCTTCTTCCTCTAAATGATGATAATAATCTCTTTAAAATAAAACTCTGGGCATCATCCCATCCATATCAGCTAGTTATTTGTCACAGGTATGCTGCCATGGAGGCACCAGGAAAACGGAAAATTGTATCATACTTACCAGTAATTTTCCTTTCCTGGTGCCTATCCAAGGCAGCATACAATCCCACCCTCGGTATTCTATATTACGGAGAATGCTGGGGCTGTGATAATCAACTCTTTTATAATATTCACTAGTCCTGACTGAGGAGCCAAGGCGGAGCTTGTCACAGGTATGCTGCCATGGATAGGCACCAGGAAAGGAAAATTACTGGTAAGTATGATACAATTTTCCGTTTTTTATGCCATCTGTGTCCCATTTGGGAGATTTACCTTCACTTCCTGTCCCAAAGCCAAACAGGAAGTGAGAGGAAATCCCTTCACATTAAGGGATTCCATTGGGGCCCTCCAGGTTACCAGAACTAGTGTCCCCATTGGAAGATTTGTCCTCTTTTACTGGGATCAACCCAAAATTTAGCGATTTTCTTTTACTTTCACTTTTGATGATAATGATAAATAGGACAAATAGAGAGAACGAATCTCCCTAACAGGGGTAGAGTTAGCAATAAAAACCAGCTGTTCTAATTCCTCTGCACAATACCGAAGTATGGCTTCCGCATACGCCCCTTCCAGTTTCCTCGTCCGCCTTTTGGCAGGAATAGAGTCGGACAAGGAAACTGGAAGTGACGTATACGGAGGCCATACTCCGGTATTGTGCACAATTTATGGACATTGTTACAAGAATTGATAGTGTAAGCACAATTTAACCCTTCTAATAAATTTTGTTACTAACATTACTACACTATGAGGAGTATCTTTGCACTTTTCCCTATAATGCCGCGTATACACGATCGTTTTTCATGACGTTAAAAATGCCATTTTTAAAAATGGGCTTAAAAATCGATCGTGTGTAGGCTCCAGAGCATTTTTAACAACGGGCATTAAAAATTTCGAACATGCTCTATTTTTTCACGTCGTTTTTCATGTCATTTTTTTTAACGACGTGAAAAGCGGTAGTGTGTATGCTTTTACGAGGGGAAAAAAAACGTGCATGCTCAGAATCAAGTATGAGACGGGAGCGCTCGTTCTGGTAAAACTAGCGTTCGTAATGGAGATAGCACATTCGTCACGCTGTAACAGACTGAAAAGCACGAGGCTGAAAAGCGCGAATGGTCGCTCAACAAACTTTACTAACATGAAGGGTGGCGCCATTCGAACGGATCTTCCCCTTTATAGTGCCGTCGTACGTCACTGCGCTTTGCTCGAGCGTTTTTTTCATGATCGTGTGTACACAAGACAGGGTTGAGAGAAAACAAGAAAAAAAACGACGAGAAAAACATCGGTTTTAAAAATGACATTAAAAACGTACGTGTGTACGCGGCATTAGGGGCAAGGCACACACAGAGGCAGACAAGTAGGAGCTCCTTAAAAGGAACACAACCCCCACATTAGGAGAGTAAACGGGAGAAGCACAGCAAGGATCCCCCTAGTGGATATAGGATACAGGAGGACACACAACTGTGGAGGACTCTACATATATGCTTTTATACAAGAATAAAGAAGGTGAGAGTCCTGTGAGCACAGAGGTAGTAGGGGACCACACCAAGCACAGACACCTTTGCACAACGATGACGGAAAAAAATAACCAACACAAGAGACTGTACAATTTATGTTTTATGATTTTATTGTATTCATTGCACTATTATGATTTAAGTGATTGTAAAGTCTTGTTTTTTTTCAATAAAAATAACAAACATGTCATACTTACCTGCTTTGTGTAGTGGATTTGCACAGAGCAGCCCGGTTCCTCCTCTTCTCGGGTCCCTCTCCTGTGATCCTGGCCCCTCCCTCCTGCCGAGTGCCCCCCCCAGCAAGCAGCTTGCTATGGGGGCACCAGAGCCGAGTCCCAGCTCCCTATGTCCATTTAGACACCGAGTTGCGATCCAGGTTCACCCCCCTCTCTCCTTGTTGGCTAATTAACTTTGATTGACAGCAGAGGGAGCCAATGACCCCACTGCTGTGTCTCAGCCAATCAGGAGGGAGAGTCTCGGACGGACAAAACATTTGTGGACAGAGATGGGGCTCAAGTAAATATTAGGGGGTGCTGGGGAGGATGCTGCACACAGAAGATTTTTATTATCATAATGCATTAAGATAAAAAACCTTCTTACTTTACAACTTTTAAATTGCAGTGCAACATCAATCTTTGTTATATCAAAAGTAAATTTGCTATTGCAAATAAAAATGAAAAAAAGGGGCACTCTTGACAAGTGTCACACTGTAATTTTAAATAAATATTTTTTCGAATTCTTACACTGGGACCCAAATATTAAATTTTATCCCATTTGATAAACTTAGGGCCAAAAATAAATTTTTCCGTGTCAAATATATTTTATTAAGCACAAAGTTGCGATACAAATTATAGATGATACATTAAATACATAAAAAATAGAGAAGCTCAAATATTTTTATTCCAATAAGTAAATATACTAGTAGATAATTGTGGACAAAGTATGGTATATTAATTAGTTTCCAGTGGTATTAATAGTATTGAGTTTTAGAGGTTTTATGCAATTATAAGTAGCTACCAATATATATATATTGTCCTCTGTAAAGCAAAGAGTTATTAACAATACTAAGGGAGCTTCAACATCATAGTAATAAAATAGCAAAAAAAAAACAAAGGGAAAGGAAAAAATAAATAAATAAAAATAAGTATAAGAAAATAAAATGGAGAAAAAAGAGAGTACTGGAACATAAGGGGGGTCCGCGTGGTCGAGCGAAGAGTCACCTTTCCAATCCAAGAGATGTTGAACAAAGGTATATATAACATACTGACTCGGCTACCATGGCATTAATACCCTATTGTCCAAAGTTGGCGTATTATATACAATCCAGGGCTGCCACATCTTTTCAAACCTGGGGATCATGTCCAGTGCAATAGCGGCCATCTTGGCTTGGGTCATGGTATAATTCATTTTAGCTATAGCTTCATGTAGGACCAATTTAGGTGATTTCAAAGATTTTGCTAGTGTCTGTTTAGCTGCTGTGAAGAGTTGCACCAACAATTTGAATTGAGTATGTGGAATAGAGTCTGGTTTTAAGTTAAGTAGGGCCATTGCAGGATCAGGAAGGATTGTTTTCCCTAGTAATTTGGTTGCAATTTTAAATATACCTTTCCAGAATGTTTGTGCTTTAGGACATGACCACCAAATATGAAAATATGTGCCCAAATCCGTACAACCTCTAAAACATTGTGGCGAACGAATAGTTCTGCACATATTTGGCTACCCTGGCTGGTATCAGGTACCACCTTGTCAGGACCTTGTAATTGGCTTCGCTAGCTATTATGTTGGGAGAAGCTGTTTTAGTTGTTGACCATATTTGGTTCCATTCTGAAATCTCTAATGTTCGTTCCAAGTCCTCCTCCCACTTCCCAACATACGATGGTTTATCACCACAAGAATGTATCAGCATATGTGAGTATATAGTGGATATTGCACCTCTGGCATGGGGATATTTTTGATATATATCTTCGAAACTGGACAGTTGTGACAATGAAGTTGTGGTGTTCAAAAATAAGTTTTTCCATCACTGCCCACAAATACGGTCATTTATTAACATTTAGCTATTATTTAACATCCATTGTAAGCAGAGATATCAAGCAGTTGGAGTCTAGATGCATCAAATTCTTGCCTGGTTTCAGTATAGTCTCCTGTATTGCCTTATACATATAGGCTGGTAAAACAATGAGTTCAAAAGATGTGGTAATAATGCTGGCAAAATATTTTTTTTTATAAGTCATGTATACGTTTGCTAGGAGACCATCCTCTCTGGGACGTTATTATTAGGAAGTGATTCAAGCCCTCTTTCCAGGTCTTCCAAATAAAAAGAGGATCTTAAGCTGGCCATATGCTATTAACGTGTGGATGGATAAATCTCCCTCTGCAGCTATAGTATTTTGAAAAATATCTGGATCTGAGTAAACTATATCTCCCAACTTCAAAACTGGCAATGTTATCTATTCTAAATAGTTACCTAGTTATTCATCTGGGAAAAAAATGGGATAGATGTTGGGACTTTGAATGAGGCGCGAACAGGAGGTCCACGCCTCAATGAAACGTGAGGAGAAGTTCACGCCTCCATCCCTGTGCTGAATGCAACATAAAGGGGGGGGAAAGGTTTGGGACTTTGAATGAGGTGTGTTTGTACAGACTGAAAAAGATCATATAGATAGAACATCCATGTGTTTATTCCTAAAACATACATTGCCATGACATGGTAAAACATAACATGCATGATACAATTTAACAAGATTGCATAAGAATGATGATAAAACGCATGGCACTTCATGATAAAAATATGCATATTGGATATGAAACAAAATATGATCAAAGAGAAAACATATGTTGATAGAACCATTTGAAAATACATTGGATGCATCAAGATAGACCCGACGCGTTTCGTGGACTGCATCCACTCATCAGGGGCCATGCATCCATGTTCTAAAAAGGAACAAAAAATATGAATGATCATTCTAGTCTATTTGTGTCGATATCATGAACAATTTGTTGAAATTACTAAAGGGTTCCTGGCCATACTAAAACATTTATAACTCACATCTGAGATGAGACATGTGATAACGTGTGTCAGAGGCCGGTCAGTAATGTCTCGCCCAGGAGCTGAGAAAGGGATCCGGTGAAAAGGGCCGGGAGCACGGCCGCAATTCCCCAATGAAGAAAGAGTGCAAAATATCACGGAGGGTAAAGATTCTAAAGTAAATAAAATTAATCGAATTTATATGGTGTAAATGACCTTATCAGTGTATAAAAGTATACAGGAGAGAAGCACCATAACCGTGATAAACATTTGAAAGTGACAAGGGTATATTTGAGATAAATAACTGTCCATCAGGGACACAAAAGTGAAAGAATATATAAGGATTAGCGTGGAGGAAGAAAAAAGGGGGTAAAGTTAGACCAAAGGGTGATGAGAGGTTACCCATGAGGAAAACTGAAAAGGAAAAGAGAATAGGAGTGGTGGTGGAAACAATAAGTGGGATTGAATTACCTTGTTAGAAGGATTGTAGGTGGGACATGGAGGGAACTCCAAGACCCCGAAATGGAACTGCACAGGAGTTGTTTGTGAGAAAAAAACTGTGGGTGTATGAGGACTGCGGGCCCCAAGCCCGACATGGCCACCATACCCCCTTCAGCGTCACGCTGAATGGCACAAGAAGGGGAAGAGACAGCCCGGCGGCGACGGTCATCTCACACCGGAGTGACTCCCCTCGTGTCAGTCAAGCTGGTATGAAGGCGCTAGCGTGATGCGACGCCCGAAGAGGACGTCACACGTGCAACGCAGACTGCGTGGCGCAGATTCGCGATGGAAGCGACCGCCCACTCCCCCATATCATATAGAGAGGAGGGAAAAGGGGGGGCGCCCAGGGCGAATCGCAGCTCCCGGGGGTGAGACACACATCAGCCCACTGATCACAGAACACATGGCAACATGTCAGAACCAATGAGTAAAGGGGCCAGCCCTGATGCATATAAATACGGGCCATGCACTGTTAATTGCATATTAACAAAGGTCTAACAAAATGGGGCCGGCCATCAATGATGATGGACAGATCACCTGACACTCCTTGATCCCTGTAATGTAGGAAAAAAATGGGACAAATGTTGGGACTTTGAATGAGGCGCGAACAGGAGGTCCACGCCTCAATGAAAGGTGAGGAGAAGTTCACGCCTCCATCCCTGTGCTGAATGCAACATAAAGGGGGGGGGGGAGGTTTGGGACTTTGAATGAGGTGTGTTTGTACAGACCGAAAAAGATCATATAGATAGAACTTCCATGTGTTTATTCCTAAAACATACATTGGCATGACATGGTAAAACATAACATGCATGATACAATTTAACAAGCTTGCATAAGAATGATGATAAAACGCGTGGCACTTCATGATAAAAATATGCATATTGGATATGAAACAAAATATGATCAAAGAGAAAACATATGTTGATAGAACCATTTGAAAATACATTGGATGCATCAAGATAGACCCGACGCATTTCGTGGACTGCATCCACTCATCAGGGGCCATGCATCCATGTTCTAAAAAGGAACAAAAAATATGAATGATCATTCTAGTCTATTTGTGTCGATATCATGAACAATTTTTTGAAATTACTAAAGGGTTCCTGGCCATACTAAAAAATTGACAACTCACATCTGAGATGAGACATGTGATAACGTGTGTCAGAGGCCGGTCAGTAATGTCTCGCCCGGGAGCTGAGAAAGGGATCCGGTGAAAAGGGCCGGGAGCGCGGCCGCAATTCCCCAATGAAGAAAGAGTGCAAAATATCACGGATGGTAAAGATTCTGAAGTAAATAAAATTAATAGAATTTATATGGTGTAAATGACCTTATCAGTGTATAAAAGTATACAGGAGAGAAGCACCATAACCGTGATAAACATTTGAAAGTGACAAGGGCATATTTGAGATAAATAACTGTCCATCAGGGACACCAAAGTGAAAGAATATATAAGGATTAGCGTGGAGGAAGAAAAAAGGGGGTAAAGTGAGACCAAAGGGTGATGAGAGGTTACCCATGAGGAAAACTGAAAAGGAAAAGAAAATAGGAGTGGTGGTGGAAACAATAAATGGGATTGAATTACCTTGTTAGAAGGATTGTAGGTGGGACATGGAGGGAACTCCAAGACCCCCAAATGGAACTGCACAGGAGTTGTTTGTGAGAAAAAAACTGTGGGTGTATGAGGACTGCGGGTCCCAAGCCCGACATGGCCACCATACCCCCTCCAGCATCACGCTGAATGACACAAGGAGGGGAAGAGACAGCCCGGTGGCGACGGTCATCTCACGCCGGAGTGACTCCCCTCGTGTCAGTCAAGCTGGTATAAAGGCGCTAGCGTGATGCGACGCCCAAAGAGGACGTCACACGTGCAACGCAGAATGCGTGGCGCCGATTCGCGATGGAAGCGACCGCTCAC
The DNA here is from genome assembly GCA_029206835.1 of Rana muscosa. NCBI lineage: Eukaryota > Metazoa > Chordata > Amphibia > Anura > Ranidae > Rana > Rana muscosa. The sequence continues at coordinate 780,936,398 of CM055116.1, read as the reverse complement.
TCCCCCATATCATATAGAGAGGAGGGAGAAGGAGGGGCGCCCAGGGCGAATCGCAGTTCCCGGGGATGAGACACACATCAGCCCACTGATCACAGAACCCATGGCAACATGTCAGAACCGATAAGTAAAGGGGCCAGCCCTGATGCATATAAATACGGGCCATGCACTGTTAATTGCATATTAACAAAGGTCTAACAAAATGGGGCCGGCCATCAATGATAATGGACAGACCACCTGACACTCCTCCATCCCTGTAATGTAGGAAAAAAATGGGATAAATGTTGGGACTTTGAATGAGGCGCGAACAGGAGGTCCACGCCTAGTTATTCATCTGAATATCAATTTTAGAGGCATGTAATATACTATAGAATGTATCTACCATATCAGAGGTAAAGAAGACTACTATGTCCATATTTTCTATAGCCCCCATATATGCAGATGACCAGTGTTATAGTTGCTAATAAGTGCCGTAATTTACCTCCCTCTTCAAAGAAAATTCTCCTTTGGAACAATGCATATGTTCTGCTTTCTTCTATGCACTGTTCTTCACTAGATTCAGCTCCCCTTCCCAATTATAGAATTATAGACGGATTATTAATGTATTTATCTTCTGTTCACTTGTACCATCAGATTCCACCCCATTCCTTCGTATTTGCTTTAACAACTGGGATTTGTTTCACAACTAGCCCTCGGAGAAGCCGTAGAGGGTTATTACGCCACAAAAAAGTAATTGAGAACAGAATTAATAGAGGACTTCGGGAACAATTTTAACCAATAAGCAATTTTAACCTCTCCAAGGAAGAAAAATAATCATTATTTTTAAATTGTATTTCCAATGAAGAATGATCATAAATTCCCCTAACAATCTATTCAGTCTTATGCATTAGCTGTAGACTATCTAGTGTGGGTAGTAGATTGTTTAAATCTTGCACCACATACTAAAAATTGAGTAAAGAATGTATGAGTAAACCGGGACTTTTAAGGTGCACAAGTAATATACAACATAAAAAAATTACAATTAATTTATTAATTGCATTAAACACACGATAAAACCAACAACCATATTGTGGTCTCATTCCGCAGAAATTGGTTCAGTCAACATTTTTCATGATACAAAGATGTTACACTCTCAACATGTTTTGCCAAAAACGTGACTTCTTCAGGAGATATTGTAGCATAAGGAACTGTGTACAAAACAAGACAAACAATAAAAATGAACACATAGTAAATATAACAAAGCATCAATTTTACTGTAGGCACATTATATTTAATTGGATAAACCTTGGAGGATGCCGTGGACACTTACCTATTCATTAAGATAGAGGTTAAGGGGCTCTTGGGTGGTTCTGAGGTGTGGAGCTCTGGGGCTGAGTTGTCCCCCTCCCCCATCTACTCACTAAATGCAGTCCTCTTCAGTATGGCATGTACCAGGAATGAAGGCAGCTTATCCTTTCTGTCTCTGGTCATATAATGACAAGGGGTGACAGGAAGAAGAGCAGTCTGCCCTCACTCCCCATCTGCGCTGTACTATAATGAAAGTGTGTTCTCAGCGGGTGCCTTCTCTCTTCTGGCCACAACAGGCTGCTATTGGAAGGAGAGAGACAAAAATGTTCCCTCTAGCAATTGTTGAGGCCCCTGCTCCTTCTGACAGGAGTGACACTGCTGTCATTCCTGTAAGCGAGACAGCAGGAGAATGGCGTTTCTGAAGCTCCCAGCATGCCCCATCCTTCCATATATCAACACTGCGCCCGGGGCACATTTCCCTTCTGCCCCTTCCATTTCTGGGCCTTACTTAGTATTAAATGTACAACAGGGTGGAAAAAAAAGACCACCAACATTCAAATCTTTCCTCTGAAACATGAGAGGAAAAATAAACCCTGAATTAGCAACTTAGTCCCTCGAAAGGGTCCTGCAAAAAGAAAAACAAAACTGTGTATACAAGGGTATTCCAGCCAGTGTTATCAAATGTTTTTCATGCAGGAAAAATAAAAGCATATGACACTTTCAGCTTCGGCAAATGTTTTTTAACTCCATGGATCTTGGCTCTTTTTCTGTGCACTTTTGGAGAAAAATCTGGATATAATGATATCTGTGCACCATTTACTGTAATATACACAAGACAGTGTGCTTCCTCAAGTTGATATCTCTGTCCGGATAATTACTGTATTTATTGGCGTATAACACTCACTTTTTTACCCTGAAAATAGAGGGTAAACTGTGCCTGCGTGTTATACGCAGGGGGCTGTGGAAAGTTTTCTCCCTGAAACTTCCATCTTAAAGTTAGGGTGCGTGTTATACGCCGGTGCGTGTTATACGCCGATAAATACGGAAATGAGTCTAGCCAAAATGTGGTTGGCATATACATACCTCCTAGAGCGAGAAGCCGTGCGCTCTGTGATCGCGGTTTCCCTCTGACACAGCAGAGCACAAAGCGCAATACAGGGCACGCATGTAAACAAAGACTGCATGCAGCCTAAAAAAACATATGTAAATTGTAGCGCTAAACTTATGAAAATACACCAAGTGATATAAACACAGTGCTCAACAGTATGATTAAAATAATCATTGTACAAATGTCTATATGAAAGAACAAAAAAAAAGTCTCTAATGTGATAAAATAAGTTCAATCGTCTCATCAAGGTATTGGTGCTCCCACAATCTGGAAAGAAACAAGTGCAATGAAGATGGCCACCACCAACCTAGGAGAGGCTTACCGGAAACAATGGACCCTAAAGAACATACGTTCAAAGGGTTAGCTGGACATGGTATAAACCACTGTAGAAGCTGGATCCTCTGCTGTAGTTCCCACAAATCGTCTCACACACCAAACACACCACACCAAGATGGTGGCCATCTTCATTGCACTTGTTTCTTTCAAGATTGTGGGAGCACCAATACCTTGATTGAACTTATTTTATCACATTAGAGACTTTTTAATGTTCTTTCATATAGACAGTTGACCACTGATTATTTTAATCTTACTGTTGAGCACTGTGTTTATATCACTTGGAGTATTTTCATAAGTTTAGCGCTACAATTTACATATGTTTTTCTGTTTTCACCATTTTGTCCATTGGTTTTTGTAGCTGCTCACCACTTTAGGCAGCGCAAAAATTTTTGTATTCGTTACTATGCATGCAGCCTTAGAGCCTTTCCCCCTCACAGTGATTGGCTGTAAGAGGGAACTGACTGCCCACTACAGTCATCATCCCACTCCACCCCTCTGATCTGTGTTCAGATAGCTCTTCAGAGAGCATTTGACAGATCGTATGGAGGTGTTGTTTCACCTCCTCGCCATCTGCTTTAACCCCTTGGACCCCCACACAAGCCCCCCATTCGCTTGAGTTGCTATCGGCAGGCGCTTTGCCTACTGAATGCCACAGGGAGTATAATTCCTGCCATGACTGCTAAGTAAAGCATCACAGCCGTGGCATGTCGACACCCCCAGTCTCTGCCTCTGCAACTAAAGGGGGTGTCGGATGGGAGGCAGTAAAACCGCAGGTCAACCATGAGGTTTTAATGCCCCCCAACCTTATGTGTGAAGAGACCCTAATAAATCAGCCAATAACCGTGTCCCTATACATGGGCAGCCGCTGAACTTTTTTCAGGGGGGGCATCATTTTAAGGTCATCCATGCATCTTTGGGGCAGCGGAGCAGCGCTGTATACACCACACCTCCACCGCCCCTGCCTATTGAAATAAATGGGCGCCGAAGCACCTGCAAAGCGCTTCGGCCGCGGCGATACACAGTTGCATTTAACCCTGTCCTCGACCGCTAGCTGGGGTTAAAAGCGCCCCACTAGCGGCCGAATAGCGCCACTAAAACTATGGTAAAGCGCCGCTAAAACTAGCACGCGCTTTACCGATAACACGGCCATCTGGCAGTGTGAAATAGCTCTTGAGATAATTCAGCTTCCCTCCATGCCCATATAAATATAACCTAGAGAATGTACATCATTCTATATTGCAATTTATTGCAATACATCTGTTGTGGCCATATTTTGATCTTTATGAAAACAGCCTATATTGTATAGGTTGTTTTCATCAAGATCAAAATATGGCCGCCCACAACAGATGTATTGCAATACAAAAAGATGTACACAGTGGTGTCGTGGCACAGGCACTGCTGTTACCTGTAGTTCTTCAGCGATAGGCCCAGGGCAGGCACTGGCAGCGTATTCAGTCTCTTGTCTCGGCCACTGCATGCCACGCACCTGTGGGAGGAGGCGGCACCACGCCGGCCGGATCGGCATAGGCACATTTACACAGGCAGAGGCAGGCTGAGGCAGCAGCCAATCACGGAACAGCCGGGTCACGTGATTAAGCAGAGGCCCGAGCGGCAGAGCCAATCTGATGCTCGGGCCAGGGGTGAGGAGGGAGGGACGGATAGTCGAAAAAGACTGAGAGCAGCTCCAATCCCCAGGCCAGCAGCAGTCTGCAGACTTAAAAAAAAAGTCCACGGCTGCCGCGTAGGTGGCCGCGGGGGCCATTGCAACACAAGGGGCAAGTGTGTCTTCACTCTGACTTCCAGGGGGGGGCAATTGACCCCCCTTGCCCTATGGAGCGGACGCCCATGTCCCTATATGTGATAGGTAGTCAGGAAGTTAGATGCGTAATTTATGCCCCCAGCATGGCTGAAGAAGCTTTTTGGAATTTGGGTCCCTTTATGTGCCTAGGTTGTGACAAAGTCTCACATACAGTGTATCGCTGTACTAGAGAGGAGTAGCATAATGTGTTTTGGGTGTACTTTTAAGTATGTCTATGTTGTATATTAGAAATATCTTATAAAGTGGAACTTTGGTCATAAAATTAAGTCCTGTTAGATCACTTCAGATTGGCTCCTTTTGCTAAAATTAAGTCCTGTTAGATCACTTCAGACTGGCTCATTTTGCAGATATACCTATGTAAAACATTAAAAATAAATGCCTATACTGTTTAAAATCCAGTAAATACACTGTCTCACCCTGCTCTGCACTTGCTCAGTTTATCTCCATTTTTGGCATTGTGCAGAAAACCAGACCTACTAGAAGCCAATCTGCTGACAGCCTAAAGATTTACTGCTGCTCAGGGGCTTTGAGATTCAGAAAAATAGCAGCCTCCAGCAAGAAGAAACATGAGGCAATTTACAGCACAGACTAGTTTTGGTAGCATAACTATTAATGTGCAATGTATGTTCCTTGCTAAAGAACATTCTTTTTTATCAAATTGTTAAAGGTAAAGTTCCATTTTAATTGACAATTTTGTGTAAAAAAAATACATTTTCATTTTTATAAGGCATTTTCCAAAAACTTGAGGCAAAAAAAATGAAGTCTTCAAAAGGCTCACCATGCCTCTTAGAAAGTACCTTTGGGGTGTTTTCTTTCCAAAATGGAATCATTTTGTTTCTGCTGTTTCTGGTGCTCCAAAGCCTCCAAATGTAATTGGTAGTCAGAAAATTAGATTTGTAATTCACGCCTCTAGAATGCCTGAAGGTGCTCATTAGATTTTGGGCCCCTCTATGTGGGTATGCTGTAAAAAAAAAAAGTCTTACACATGCGATATCACAATATTCAGGGGGAGCAGCAGAATGTGTTTTGAAGCGTAGTTTTAAGTATGCCAATGCTGTATGTTAGAAATATGTTATTATACCTTGGACTGTCTACTTTCCAAAAAGGGAAAGTTTGTTGAGGGTATTTGTCCTGGAATTTTAGGGCCTCAAGAGTGATATAGACAGTCAGTACATCAGGCTTGATCTTTAAATGTACTGTATATACAGTACCATGATTTGAAGACTTGTTTGTAGATCTCCTCTCTTTGTTTTTTAGAGCTCTCCCTAGCAACCAAAAGATCATTCTCAGATGAAGAAGTAAAGCAAGTCAGTACATGAAAGGCACACAACCTATTTAGGGGGCTACTTTTAGAGGTACACCCACAGTCCAGTACCTTGATAGTGATATACAGTCCCCATTAGGAATGAGCTCGGTGTTCGAGTCGAACATACGTTTGACTCGAACATCGGCTGTTCGATCGTTCGGCAAACATCGAACGATTTGGGCCGTTCGCGCCAAATTAGAGTGACGCGAACGGCCCACAATACACTGCGCCATCGCAGTGCAATCTCGGCGCTGTGATTGGCCAAGCATGCACTGTGACCCCGCATGCTTGGCCAATCACAGCGCCGGCAGCTAGGAGAGCCATAATTGGCCACAGGCAGGTTGCCTGTGGCCAATTATAGCTCAGGGGGTTTAGCACACGCCCCACACTATAAAAGGCCGCCAGCGCGGCGGCCTTGTGTAGTGTGTTCCGGCGCAGGGAAAGAGAAGGATAGGCAGAGACAGTGTGCTATTCTTTGTGCTATTCTTGTGTGTAGGGAGAGAGAAGGATAGGCAGGGAGAGTCAGTGTCATAATCTTTGCTAAACCTTGTGTGCAGGGAGAGAGAAGGATAGGCAGGGGACAGTGTCAGTGTCATATTCTTTGCTAAACCTTGTGTGCAGGGAAAGAGAAGGATAAGCAGGGAGAGTGTCAGTGTCATATTCTTTGCTAAACCTTGTGTGCAGGGAGAGAGAAGGATAGGCAGGGAGAGTGTCAGTGTCATATTCTTTGCTAAACCTTGTGTGCAGGGAGAGAGAAGGATAGGCACGGGACAGTGTCAGTGTCAAATTCTTTGCTAAACCTTGTGTGCAGGGAGAGAGAAGGATAGGCAGGGAGAGTGTCAGTGTCATATTCTTTGATAAACCTTGTGTGCAGGGAGGGAGAAGGATAGGCAGGGGACAGTGTCAGTGTCATTGTTGCTAAGCCTCCTGCACAGTATACACCTGAAGCTAGCCCTTATTGCTGTGTTTTCCTGGTGTGTTACACTAACAGGCATTTGCAGCACTTACAGCGGGCGGAGTGTGCCTCCTGCACATTATACACCTGAAGCTAGCCCGTATTGCTGTGTTTTCCTGGGGTGTTACACTAACAGGCATTTGCAGCACTTACAGCTGTCGTAGTGTGATTCCTGCAAAATATACACCTGAAGCTAGCCCGTATTGCTGTGTTTTCCTGGTGTGTTACACTAACAGGCATTTGCAGCACTTACAGCGGGCGGAGTGTGCCTCCTGCACATTATACACTTGAAGCTAGCCCGTATTGCTGTGTTTTCCTGGTGTGTTACACTAACAGGCATTTGCAGCACTTACAGCAGGCGTAGTGTGATTCCTGCAAAATATACTCCTGAAGCTAGGCCTTATTGCTGTGTTTTCCTAGTGTGTTACTCTAACAGGCATTTGCAGCACTTACAGCAGGCGTAGTGTGATTCCTGCAAAATATACTCCTGAAGCTAGGCCTTATTGCTGTGTTTTCCTGGTGTGTTACACTAACAGACATTTGCAGCACTAACAGCGGGCGTAGTGTGATTCCTGCAAAATATACACCTGAAGCTACCCCTTATTGCTGGTTTTCCCATCTCCCTGCAGGCCATTAGAATGTCTGAAAGGCAAACAAGGAGAGGCAGACAGTCAGGAGCCAATAAAAGAGGGCAAGCAGGCTCTGTGTCTAGAGACAACAGTGCTGGTCGTGGACGCGGTGCATCGTCATCAGCACGTGGCCATGGGACACGCTTGTCCTTCTTTTCGGCAGCTGGACGTGTTGAGCCGCATCATGCCGAAGACTTGGTAGAGTGGATGACCAAGCCCTCCTCATCCTCCTCATCCTCTCTCACCCAGGCTCAGGGTACTGCCAAAGCAGCTGCCAAAGCGTCCTCTTCCCTGGTATCAATGTCATCATCAGTCCCTCCTTCCCTAGACCCACCATGTCCTCCTGAGGAGTCCCCCGAACTGTTTGAGCACAGTGTTGGGTACATGCTCCAGGAGGATGACCAACGTTTTGAAGGGTCTGATGATGATACCCAGCTAGAGGAAGGCAGTAGCGTGAGAGCAGAGAGAGGGGATGCTCAAGAAGGACACCAATCTGGCAGTCATGTTCCAGCAGCTGCAGCATACTGCCAGATTGGCTCCAGTGATGAGGAGGGAGGGGATGATGAGGTCACTGACTCCACGTGGGTGCCTAATAGTAGAGAGGAGGAGGAGGAGGATGAGGAGTAGGCACATCTCCAACGAGGCAGGATGCCCTCGGGGGGCCAGCGTATGGGCAGCACACCGACTGAATCACACCGCAGAGCTCCGCGTGTGCAGGGCTCTGCCTCTGCCCGTTATTCAAAAAGTTCTTTGGTGTGGGCCTTTTTTGAGTCGAGTCCATCAGATCGCACAGCTGCTGTTTGCAACATATGTCTCAAGCGTATAACGCGTGGCCAAAACATCAGCCGCTTGGGCACCACATGCTTGACCAGACATATGTTTACCTGCCATGCAGCTCGTTGGCAAGCCTACCTTAAAGACCCACACCAAAGAACAAAGCGGACCTCTCCTTGCACCGCATCAGCTGGGATCTCCAACCCCACTATACCTTCAGTCCTCTCTGAAACCTGCACTGAGAGGAATGAAGGTGTAGAATTAGGTGTGTCACAGCCAAGTACTTGCGGGCACTCTGCTAGCAGTACACCGACGTCCGATTCTAGCAGGCAAATTTCCCTGCCCCAGCTGCTGGACCGTCAAAAGAAGTTCACTCCCAGCCATCCACATGCCCAGCGGTTGAATGCTAGCTTGGCTAAATTGCTAGCGCTTCAACTGCTGCCTTTTCAGTTGGTAGACTCGGCCCCCTTCCGTGAGTTTGTGCAATGTGCGGTTCCTCAGTGGCAGGTTCCCAAACGCCACTTTTTCTCACGGAAGGCGATTCCGGCTCTCTACCGGCATGTGGAAGGCAATGTCTTGGCCTCGCTGGACAGGGCGGTCAGCGGTAAGGTGCATATTAACGCTGACTCATGGTCCAGCAGGCATGGACTGGGACGTTACCTTTCTTTCACGGCCCATTGGGTCACTCTTTTGGCAGCTGGGAAGGATGCAGGACAAGGTGCAGTAGTGTTGGAGGTTGTTCCGCCGCCACGCCTCCAAAATGCTACTACTGGTTGTGACACACCTCTTTCCTCCACCCCCTCCTCTTCTTCTTCCTCCATGGCCTCTTCCTGTGCTTTGTCCTCGGAACCAGCGGTGCTCCGTAGGCGTTCAAGGGGCTACGCAAGTACGCAGGCAAAAAGATGCCATGCCGTGCTTGCGCTGGTGTGTTTGGGGGACAGGAGCCACACTGGGGCAGAGGTTCTGTCTGCTCTGCAGGGGCAGGCCGAGAGGTGGTTGACGCCACGCCAGCCTAAGCCAGGAATGGTGGTTGGTGCAATGGCACCAACCTCCTCTCTGCCCTCCGACAGGGACAACTGACCCATGTGCCCTGTGTGGCTCACGTCCTTAACCCGGTGGTGCAGCGGTTCTTGGGCAGGTACCCGGGCTTACAGGATGTCCTGAGGCAGGCCAGGAAAGTCTGTGTGCATTTCGCAGATCTTATAATGCCAGTGCTCGCCTGGCTGAGCTGCAAAAGGAGTTGAACCTGCCCAGAACCGCCTTATATGTGACATGCCCACCAGGTGGAACTCAACGTTGGCCATGCTGCAGCGGCTGCACACGCAGCAGAGGGCCATCAATGAGTACCTGTGTGACTACGGCACCAGGACAGGGTCAGGGGAGCTCGGGTTTTTTTCACCACGCCAGTGGGGCATGATCAGGGATGCATGCACTGTCCTGACACCATTTGAGGAGGCCACGAGGATGGTGAGCAGTGACAGTGCATGCATCAGTGACACTGTACCTCTTGTCCACCTGTTGGAACATATGCTGCGTGGAATAATGGACAGGGCACTTGAGGCAGAACAGAGGCAGGAAGAGGAGGACTTCCTTGCCTCTCAAGGCCCCCTTTACCCAGACAGTGTTCCTTCTGTCCCACCCATCACACAGGAAGAGGAGGAGGAGGAGGATTGTGTCAGCATGGAGGTGGAGCCTGGCACTCAGCATCATCAGCAGCAGTCTTTTAGGGATGATTTACAGTCCCAAGAAACCCGTGGACTTGTACGTGGCTGGGAGGAGGTGGCTGCGGATCATGTCGTCCTTAGTGACCCAGAGGACTCCGGACCGAATGCCTCAGCTAACCTACGCTGCATGGCCTCCCTGATCCTGCAAAGTCTGCGGAAGGATCCTCGTATTATTCTTCGGATCAAGGAGAGGGACCATTACTGGCTGGCCACTCTCCTTGATCCACGGTACAAGGGTAAGGTTGCAGACCTTATCTTACCGTCGCAGAGGGAGCAGAGAATGAGACAACTCCGGGAGGCCTTGCAGAAAGGTCTGTGCAACGCGTTCCCAGAGACTGGGAGGTTACAAACTCCTGGTCCTGGACAACGAGTTGCTGAGGCTTCGGTCAGTCAAAGAAGGAGCGGTGGGGAAGGTGGCCGTCTGACCGATGCGTTCAGACAATTCTTTAGTCCGCAGCCCCAAGGTATGATCGGTTCCAGCAACCATCGCCTGATATACATGGTGCAGGAATACCTAGGGGCAAGGTCAGACTTGGACACCTTCCCCACCGAAAATCCTCTGGCTTACTGGGTCTTGAGGATGGATCACTGGCCAGAGCTTGCACAGTATGCAATTGAGCTACTGGCCTGTCCTGCATCCAGCGTTCTTTCAGAACGCACATTCAGTGCTGCTGGAGGATTTGTCATGGATCACAGGGTGCGCCTGTCCACCGACTCGGTTGATCGACTGACTTTCATAAAGATGAACCATTCTTGGATCACCACCAGCTACCAAACACCTGAAGCTGATATAACAGACTAATTTATTTTCAAATGTCACATCCCTTCAAGACTGATGGTGATGCTGAGTGACTGTCCTGTTATGTTGACTGACTATCCCCCTCCTCCTCAATGATCCGATTGATGATGATGATAGCTTGGAAGAACATTTTTGTTTCTGGGTGCCGCCACCAGTGCCTAAGGCCCAATTTTTCAGCCCCTGTTTAACAGGGGCATGTAATTACAATTTTTTATGCAATGCTTTGCAGCAGGGCTCATTCCTGCACTCCAGTATCTGGGAGAGGTTGCAGTGTCGTGGGACCAGCACCAGTGCCTAAGGCCCAATTTTTCAGCCCTTGTTTAACAGGGGCGTGTAATTCAAATTTTTGATGCAATACTTTGCAACAAGGCTCATTGCTGTGCTCCAAGTACAGTATTTGTGAGGGGTTGAAGTGTTGTGGCACCAGTGCCTAAGGCCCAATTTTTCTGCCCCTGTTTAACAGGGGCATGTAATTACAATTCTTGATCTAAGAATTCACAGCAGGGCCCATTCCTGCGCCCACCAAGAGTAACTGTGAGGCCTTACAGTGTTGTGTCAACACCACCACCACCACCAAAGGCCCAATTTTTCAGCCCCTGTTCAACAGGGGCATGCAATTACAATTCTTGATCTAATAATTCACAGCAGGGCCCATTCATGCGGCCACCAAGAGTAACTGTGAGGGCTTACAGTGTTGTGGCAACACCACCACCACCACCAAAGGCCCAATTTCTCAGCCCTTGTTCAACAGGGGCATGCAATTACAATTCTTGACCTAATAATTCACAGCAGGGCCCATTCATGCGCCCACCAAGAGTAACTGTGTGGGCTTACAGTGTTGTGGCAACACCACCACCACCACCACCAAAGGCCCAATTTTTCAGCCCCTGTTCAACAGGGGCATGCAATTACAATTCTTGATCTAATATTTCACAGCAGGGCCCATTCATGCGCCCACCAAGAGTAACTGTGAGGGCTTACAGTGTTGTGGCAACACCACCACCACCACCAAAGGCCCAATTTTTCAGCCCCTGTTTAACAGGGGCATGCAATTACAATTCTTGATCTAATAATTCACAGCAGGGCCCATTCATGCGCCCACCAAGAGTAACTGTGAGGGCTTACAGTGTTGTGGCAACACCAACATGTAAGGGGCAAATTTCAGCAGAGTATATAGGGCAGGCCCCTACTTTCAAACATCCAACTTACAAACGACTGCTACTTGCAAACGGAAGGAGACAACAGGAAGTGAGAGGAAATCTACCCCTAGGAAGGGAAATTCTCTCCTGTAAGAGTTAATATGGGAAAAAGGTGTCTCCTCTCTACTGATGCTTTATCACCAATCCTTGTTTCAATAAAAACCCCACTTTTCAAAAACATTTGTCATTGGGACGGAAAGTGAGGTGAAATGTTCTGAACAGGGGCACAGACAGCAAAACAAATGTTACAGGGGTGATAACCCTTCCCTATGTTTTCCAAAAAGCTTACAATGTACCTGTTCAAAATTACAAACAGATTCTACATAAGAACAAACCTACAGTCCCTGTCTTGTATGCACCGCCTGTATACGGCTGTTCAGAGTATATAGGGCCTTTTTTATTTTGTGTGCGGGGTTCCCCTTAATATCCATACAAGACCCAAAGGGGCTGGTAATGGGCTGGGGTAGGAGGGGGGGGGTGATGGGGTAGCTATGCCATTTTTCTTAAAGATTTTCATCCATATTACCGGGACTAGACATTACATTAAAGCCGCAAGCAGTTTTAAATGGCTTTTTTTTCCTTTAGAAATGTCATTTTGTGCAGGGACAGTTCTAAACATGGGAAACACGTGGCACTTCACAGGCATACTTTAGACACCCCCCAGGTACGATATTTAAAGGAATATTTGACTTTTTTTTTTTCACTTTATGCATCATTAAAATGACTGCTCCCGAAAAACGGCCGTTTTTAAAACTTATTTTTGCATTGATACATGTCCCTTGGTGCAGAACCCGGGTTCCCAAACCCTTTTTAGGACAATAACATGCATAATAGTCGTTATAATTAGCACTTTAGATTTCGAACGTTCGCATCCATTGTATTTAATAGGGTTCTAACGTTCGTGCGAACTTTCGGTCCGTTCGCGGGTTCTGGTGCGAACCGAACCCGGGGGTGTTCGGCTCATCCCTAGTCCCCATGTGCTTTGCAAGAGTGAATTTTCACCATCTTGCTATAAACTAACTATATACTAACACAATAGTGTAGTTTCACATACCACTTGGGTATCATACTTGTTGCAGTCCCCATAGTGTCTTGTCACAGACCTCTCTGCTGCCTCTTCCTCTAGAGTGAAGGAAGCACAGATAATATACCAGATGGGCTGAGCATGCTGCCCTTAGCTTGGACCAAGGAGCTCCATGGGTGATCCAAGGCGAGTTAGCGGCTAAAGCTAGATTCTGTGTTCTTCACCTTTAGCAGTCCCCTTTCTCATAAGGCAAGCAGGCCTACTAGTACGTGCGCAAACTGAGCAAAGCAAACTGATACTTGCAGTTGGTAGGGTTCAGAATAGTCAGGGTCAATGTTCGAAGTCAAAAGGCAAGCAGAGTTCAGGGAATAGTCAACAAGGTAATCCAATCTAGCAGGGCAGACAAAAACAGGTAGCTTGATTAGGTATTACACACGTTATCACAAGCATGAGACTGCAGGCTTAGCTAACTAAAATCAGGTTTGGTCTCCACCCAGAGACTGGCCACATTAATCATTTGCAGGTGTACAGACAGACCAGAAGAATACCACAGCCAAAACCAGGATGCTGGAATGAGACCAGCAGCTGTCAAAGAACAGGAGCGTGTACACACACCTGACAGTGAGGCACAAGATCCAAATGCCCCCACTAACTGACTCCAGCACCAAACCCATCGCAGGACAAGTGGCACAGTATTCAGTGGGAATTGGGAACCAGGATCCTGCACATGTCAAATCTGGTTACATCATCATCAGGGCACCCTCCCCCCCCCCTTCCAAATATGATTCTAACATCATGAAACCATATCAAATTACAAAAGTCTGCCTTCTCTTGATAACATCTGAAATACCATATATACTCGAGTATAAGCCAAGATTTTCAGCCCTTTTTTTAGGCTGAAAATGCCCCCCTCGGCTTATACTCAAGTCTATACTCCTGACTGTGTACCTTATTATGGTGCAGAGTTAGCCGGAGGGTGGCCATTGTGGAAAAGTCGCGCCTCCTCCTCGTTCTGTTTATCTGATTATGGTGCACTGCAGAGTCAGACAGCGGGCGGTCATTCTTGAAAAGTCACGCCTCCTCCTCGTTCTGTTCCGTGATAGGCGGAACACGCAGTTTCCCAGCAGACACTGTGTTTAGTGTTCCGCCTATCACGGACATTCTTTCATCCTCGAACAATACCAGACCATACCAGACCTGTCCCTTCAGGTCTGGTATGGATTTTAAGAGGAACTCCACGCCAAATTTAAATATAAAATAAAAAATAAAAAATGGCGTGGAGTTCCCCCCAAAAATCCATACCAGACCCTTTATCCGAGCACGCAACCTGGCAGGCCACAGGAAAAGAGGGGGGGGGACGAGAGAGCACCCCCCCTCCTGGACCGTACCAGGCCACATGCCCTCAACATGGGGAGGATGCTTTGGGGGGTCTGTGACCCCTCAAAGCACCATGTCCCCATGTTGATGGGGACAAGGGCCTCATCCCCACAACCCTTGTCCAGTGGTTGTGGGGGTGTGCGGCCGGGGGGCTTATCGGAATCTGGAAGACCCCTTAAACAAAGGGGACCCCCATATCCCGGTCCCCCCTATGTGAATTGGTAAGGGGTACATTGTACCTACCATTTCAGAAAGAAAGTGTAAAAAAAAATGTAAAAACAAAAACTCAGACACCGTTGGGAAAAGTCCTTTATTAAAAAAAAAAAAAAAGGATTCCAGCGGCGGTAATCCACTCTCGGTATCCTGCAATGGGTGGTCTCCTCTCCGGGGTCCAGCGATGGATGATCTCTCCTCTCTGGGGTCCAGGCTCCATCGATGATGTCCAGCGCAGCGAGGAACAGCACTCTTCACCGGAGCGGAGACCCCCCAGGGAATGACGCGGCTTCAGCCAGTGACAGCTCTTACGTAACTGACCACATCCCCCTCTGACGCAAGGGGAAACCCGGGCTTCCCCAGTGACATGCGGGTGACCTCTCCCCCCTCTGATGTAACGCAGGTTTCCTTTGCATCAGAGGGGGGCGGAGTCACCCGCACGTCACTGGGGAAGCCCGGGTTTCCCCTTGCGTCAGAGGGGGATGAGGTCACGTGACGGGTGGCCCCGCCCTCAGCTACTTAAGAGCTGTCACTGGCTGAAGGGCATGTGGCCTGGTACGGTTCAGGGGGGGGGCGCTCTCTCGTCCCCCCTCTTTTCCTGTGGCCTGCCAGGTTGCGTGCTCGGATAAAGGGTCTGGTATGGATTTTTAGTGGGAACTCCACGCCATTTTTTTTTAAAATTTGGCGTAGAGTTCCCCTTAAAATCCATACCAGACCTGAAGGGTCTAGTATGGATATTTGGGGGAAACCCCACGTAATTTTTTTTTTTAATTTGACGCAGGGTTCCCCTTAATATCCATACCAGACCTGAAGGGCCTGGTAATTGAATTTGGGGGGACCCCCACGCATTTTTATTTTATTTTTATCAATGACTTTTCTCTTTATTGCCGGGAACCGACAATTCATTATAGCCGCGAGTGCTTTAAAATGACTTTTTTTCCTTCAGAAATGACACTTTGTGCAGGGACAGTTCTAAGCACGGGAAACAAGCGCTGCTTTACAGGCATACTCTAGACGAAATGTAAAGGAATATTTCACTTTTATTGTTTCACTTTAAGCATTATTAAAACCACTGCTCCCGAAAAAACGTTAGTTTTTAAAACTTTTTTTGCATTGATACATGTCCCCTGGGGCAGGACCCGGGTCCCCAAACACTTTTTTTGACAATAACTTTCATATAAGCCTTTAAAATTAGCACTTTATATTCCTCCCATAGACTTTTACAGGGTGTTCCGCGGCTTTTGGAATTTGCTGCGAACACCCCAAATTGTTCACTGTTCGGCGAACGGGCGAACAGGCAATGTTCGAGTCGAACATGAGTTTGACTCGAACTTAAAGCTCATCCCTAATCCTAAGGTGCCAGATAGCCTCACCCACCAAATGTCCTCACCGTGGACTACACGGAATCTTTTTCACTTTGGGAATCTGGTGAATCGCCAGACTCGCAAACTGCTGCCTTTTGCCGAGCTACAGGCCAAATTTGATCTACCACGCCAGGAGTTCTATGGGTACCTCCAAATACGCCATTATGCCTTGACTTTTGCACCAAACCTGCAATTTTCCCCTCCAACCCCCTTTGAAAATCTAGTATTGGCAGGCTCTGCTTTTGTTAGGGTTTATTCACAGTGAAGCCTCGGTAAAATAGTATATGAAGCTATATTTTATTCGTTTGTATATTTAATCAAATATGCATGTTTAAATTGTCCCCCTTTTGATACTTTAAAATAAATGGTTTATATTCTTTCTAACCTTTTGGCCTAGACTAAATTGTTGTTTAAAAATAGCCACTTTTTCTAAATCCCCCTCTAATTACATCTGGGATTAACATTTTTTCTGTATGCTGTCTCTCAGGCTACAAACGACAAGATAACATTATATTTTAGCTACACGCATCTAGTTCATATTTAATGAACGGGCCTTTGGTTCGAACTACCCTGGTACTCGTTTTTTCCTCTCTTTTGTGTTTATCTCTGCCCAGAAGGGCTTAATATCCGATATATACAAAATACTGAACGCATGGCCCACAGAAATGGGGGGCAAACACACCTATATGATTAGATGGGAAAAGGCACTTGGCGTGGAGATCCCTATGGAACAATGGCGGGTGATCTGGTCTCAGGCGGCGAAAAGCTTGCTCTGTACGCTTTACAAGGAAAATACATATAAAATCCTCTACTTCTGGTATATGACCCCAGATGTACTCCATGCCATTTATCCTACTAGCTCCGATCGCTGCTGTCACTGCCTTTGGGCTAAAGGAACCCTTCTCCATATCTACTGGAGCTGCCCACTGATCGCTCCTTTCTGGAACTCGGTCCAGCAGCTGCTGGCCGACCTTCTCGATAGGCCGATCCCCTCCACTCCAAAAATTTTTCTACTGGGCTTATCACCAGTGAAAATCCCTGTCCCCTATAAGAAACTGACATACCATATCCTCACAGTGGCACGCTGTCTTGTGGCACTAAATTAGAAACGTCACTCCCCTCCCTCCTCCGAGGCCCTACATGCCAGGATTAAAGATGTGGAAATGGAGAAAATGACCGCTAGAATACAGGACAGACTGGAGGCCCATGATAAGGTCTGGGAGCTGTGGCACCTCCGGGAGGACCCTCCCTGATCAGGTAGATGAGCCAATCTGATGACTTCTTACTTTCTTTTCCCCCTTTCTCTTTCCTTTTCTCTCACTATGAGTCCCCTAGTGACTCCTATGTTCATTTATGCAAGTTAATATATTTAGTTGATAAAAATGGCAATGCAATTACAATGTTCTCATAGCATATGTGCTTACTGACACTTTATGTAAGACAACGCATGAGCGGAGTGATAGTGTAACAGCTTATGTTGTGTGCAAAGGTTGATGACTTCCCGTTTAAGTAACCATGTAAAGCAATGCATGTGTCTCTGTCAAAAAATGTATAAATAAAATTGTTATTTAAAAAAAAAAAAAAAAAAGTATCACGGACAGTACTCAATTTTCTCTGGGATATATTATGGAAGTGAGATATGTCGAAGGCTCTGATGTGCAATGCTTGATACCGTTGTATGCAATTTGCTTCTCTGCCTTTTGGCTAAGATCAAGTGTAATATCTATTCTTATCAGTTTTCAGGAACAAAACATCTGTGCCTCTTGTTGAGTGGGGGTGCCAGTTACTAATTCCTGATGTAATAAGGCAGGTATGGTGGGAGGGTTCCTTTTCCTCTTCGGTTGATTCTGGCCCGGGGCCTGAGGTCATTGAAGGCAGGAATCTCCCCAAGTGCTAATACCTTTTCTTTAGGAATCTGTCTGACAGGGACTGGGAGGTGCAAGGTGCTCCTGGTGATGTGCAACCTGGGAGTGGTGTCTCAGGGGTGGCAAAAAAACAATATGGGTTTAGGATCCCACTGAGTTTTCACCGGAATTCAGTCACATCACTTTTGCTTTACTTGCACACTCCTCTTGGAAGGGCCTTTTGGCCAGCTCAGAGCAATTTTTATATCAGTCAAAGGGCTTGCCTTGTGTATTGCATATGCCACTTTTTTTTTCCACTCTTTATCATAGGACTTAGAGAAAACAAACAAAAAAAGTGTGCAGTGCTAACAGAGATAGAGGGTGCAGGATATCGTGCCTACCCTGATCTGAG
Organism: Rana muscosa; assembly: GCA_029206835.1. Classification (NCBI taxonomy): domain Eukaryota; kingdom Metazoa; phylum Chordata; class Amphibia; order Anura; family Ranidae; genus Rana; species Rana muscosa. The sequence continues at coordinate 780,918,231 of CM055116.1, read as the reverse complement.
GGAGAGAACCTGTGACCCTTGGGTCTTTCCCCCTCCCTAACTGGGCTCTCTTTCGGGGAGAGTACTTGGAGAGCTGGCTTCAGCAGGCCCCTATGGAGCAGGATTCACCTGACTTTGGCCTAGGTTCATAGAGTGCCTTGTCCCTATTAGGAGCCGTGCGCCGTAGGGGATTCAGAGTTTTTGTCTCTCTCTCTTCCAAGGTTTTTTGTGTACTGTAGTTTCAATGTTCACTTTTTGTTCACAGAGCTTTGAAGAAAAAAAAACTGCACCCATCGCAGGATAAGTGGCACAGTATTCCGTGGGAATTGGGACCCAGGATCCTGCAAACGTCACATTTGGTCATATCATCACCAGGGCACCCCCCCCCCCGCTTCCCAAAAACATTCTTATATAATAAAACCACAATTATACATCCAAATTACCACATATACACATTTACACTACTCTTGCTATAACAAGGTTAGATTACAAGAAAAAAAAGTAGGCAACTTCCTTCCATATTCAGTTTTAAAAAGTTTTTAATTTAAAATGACAAAAGTCTGCCTTCTTACGATAACATCTAAAACACCTATGTGTTCATGCACTACCCATTTTATCTGATCATGATGGTGCGATATAGGATTGGCCCAAGACATAACATTGTGGTAACCTGCTTTAGCTGTCAGGGACTATTTTTCGCGATACGGCACTGTGTTACTTTAACTGGCAATTGAACAGAAATTCAACGCTGTGCGCAAACAAAAATTTATAAAAATTTTCCCCACAAATAGAGCTTTCTTTTGGTGGTATTTGATCACCACTGACTTTTTTCATTTTTTGCACTGTAAACCAAAAAGTCTGACAATTTTGAAAAAAACAAACAAATAATATTTTGTACTTTCTGTTATGAAACATATCCAATAAAAAAAAAGTAAAAAATCGAATTTCTTCATAAATTTAGGCCAATATGTATTCTAAAACATATTTTTGGGGAAAAAAATCCCAATAAGCGTGTATTGATTGGTTTGCGCAAAAGTTATAATATCTACAAACTATGGGGTACATAGTGTAATTTGTTTTTATACTAGCAATGGCAGTGAACTATAGCGGGACTGCGATATTGTGGCGCACAATCGGACACTGACACTTTTGGGAACCAGTGACACTAATACAGTGCTCAGTGCTAAAAATATGCAGTGTAACTGTACAACAGTACTAATGACACTGGCTGGGAAGGAGTTAAACATCTAGGGCAATCAAAGGGTTAAATGTATGCCTAACCAGTGTTTGTGTGTATTATGTTTGCTGGTTTATTAACCACCTCGCGCCCGCCGTACGAGAATATACGGCCGCAAGGTGGTTGTCAAATGCCGGGAGGCCGTTATTATACGGCCTCCGCTATTTGGCCACTGGGGGGCGCGCGAGCGCCGCCGGCGGCGCGCGCACGTGCCCGGCGCTTCACTGCAATGCCGATGCGCGTGCCTGGCGGCCGCGATGTCCGCCAGGCACCCCCGATCGGCGGTTACAGAGACAAGGACATGGATCTGTGTGTGTAAACACAGAGATCCATGTCCTGTCAGGGAGAGGAGACCGATGCTGTGTCCCTTGTACATAGGGACACAGATCGGTCACCTCCCCCAGTCAGTCCCCTCCCCCCACAGTAACAATCACTCCCAGGGAACACATTTAACCCCTTCCTCGCCCCCTAGTGTTAACCCCTTCACTGCCAGTGTCATTTATACAGTAATCAGTGCATATTTATAGCACTGTTCGCTGTATAAATGTGAATGGTCCCAAATTAGTGTCAAAAGTGTCCGATGTGTCCGCCATAATGTCGCAGTCACAAAAAAAAATCACTGATCGCCGCCATTACTAATAAAAAAAAATATATATAAAAATGCCATAAAACTATCCCCCTATTTTGTAAACGCTATAACTTTTGCGCAAACCAATCAATAAACGCTGATTGCGATTTTTTTTTACCAAAAATATGTAGAAGAATACGTATCGGCCTAAACTGAGGAAAAAAATATAAAAAAAAAAAATTGGGATATTTATTATAGCAAAAATCAAAAAATATTGCTTTTTTTTCAAAATTGTCGCTCTATTTTTGTTTATAGCGCAAAAAATAAAAACCGCAGAGGTGATCAAATACCACCAAAAGAAAGCTCTATTTGTGCGGAAAAAAGGACGTCAATTTTGTTTGGGAGCCACGTCGCACGACCGCGCAATTGTCATTCAAAGCGTGACAGTGCTGAAAGCTGAAATTTCGCCTGGGCAGGAAGGGGGTATATGTGCCCAGTAAGGAAGGGGTTAAGAGATGTAATGAACTTTTTTTCCCTGCTTTGCAAGGAAAGAAAATCCATCACTTCCCCCTGTCAGGAGGGAGTTCTGCATTGTTTACATATGCAGAGCTCCATCCAGCTTCTCTCCTCGATGATCAGAGAGTGCCAGCGGGCATCCATTGGCCAGCACTCGCTGATTGGCTTCTGCTGTGACAAGCAAAAGCAGCAACCCGGCGGTGCGTACGCACCCCCTACCTCGGAAGTGCAGAATCACGTATATATGCTATAGGGCAGTCAGAAAATTAAGGATAAAAAGTCACAATTTGTTTGAGGTCATTTTTGATTTTTATGTGTTCATTTACTTTACCTTATTGTTGCTCCCAAGACCTACAGTACCTATAGATGGCCAAGGGGCATTAATTAATTAATGACATGTTAAAATAAGAAGTAATCTCCCTATTGTGGAGTTATTTAAAAAAAAAACTGAATGCAATTTAGAATAAATGCCTCTCTAAATTTAGGGTTTACCTATACTATAAACCAGCATTTGTATGTACAGTTGGCCAAGGGAAAGGAATGATTTGCATAGTTATCCTAAAATGTAGAATAATCCTCTTATTTTTGAGATTTGTGGTGATGAGAAATGTAGAATGCATCTGTTCACAGAAGGCTCTCATTCACTATTTAAAATAGATGGTATCTTCTTAGATTCCCAGTATAGTGGCAGACTTATGCACAGGGCCGGTGCTACCACTAGGCAAACTAGGCAGCCGCCTAGGGCGCACTGCTGCCTAGGGGCACTCGGCCACTGATTTCCCTCCACGTCTGTATGCTCTGCAGACTGCAGCATGTAACTAACTCAGTCTCAGGCAGCTACTCCGTCCGACCTGTAGTGTAATTGGAGGCGCAGTGCAGCACTGGAGCCAGCGCTAGAGGAAGCAGAGCCGATGCTTCCTGTATAGAGCTGCCTCCTGTCATGTGGGCAGGGCAAAGGGAGTGGAGTCAGGGGTGAAGCCAATGGGGGCGAAAAAATTAGGTTTCGCCTAGTGTGTCAAAAATCCTTGCACCAGCCCTGCTTATGCATATACATATAAACTGATAGACGTGGACCGATGGATCCTCCAGGTGCACCACCAGGGACATGGGACCCCACCAGAGACGCAGACACCCTTCCTTCTGGGTGTCTGCGTCTCTGGTGGGGTCCCATGTCCCTGGTGGCGCACCTGGATTGGTGATCCATCGGTCCACATCTTGGCCCATTGGCCCAGCTCCCATGGTGAGAATATGGATGCAGTCTGGCTTTATGGTTAAAGCAATGCCTGTGTTTTTCCACTGTGAAATGTTATTATATATATCCACGATTTTTCTATTTTATATTAATCATGTTTTTTTTATTTATAGTCACGTAACAATTCTTTTGTATATCTACTGAAAATAGTACTTATATTCAGCTCCTGAAGAAGCGGATTCTTTTTGGAATAACGAACGCAAAACATGTTGAGCACTGTTTATTATGTAACTATATCTGTATGATTTCCCATTGGTTGCAATGGTATGATTCAACAATTGTCACAAACTATCCCCTTTTTCTATAAATATGTACATGGAAAGAATCTTTGTAAATAAAAACCTTTTAAATTTATATCTTTGACTGTCTATCAGTTTACCTATGGTGCCAATATAGTCCACCCAAGCCTCTTCCTTTCTTATACAACATTTGACGGGACGAAGGCACCAACACACATATATATATTTTTCTAATACTCATAGCACTTTCATTATAGCATATACATATTAGGCTTGTGCAATTCGTTTCGTAACGAATTGAAATTCGTCCGAATTTAGCAACTTTCGGACATTCGGAAGCATTCGAATTTCCGAACAAAGCAATTACGAATAAGACCGAATCCGAAATAAATTATACCGCAAATAGCGAATGCCCGAATGTCTTCGGCATAATTCGTTATGAAAAAGTTACGAATGTACGAATCCATACGAAGCACAATAACACTCACTCTGCTCTGCTCTCTGCTTCTCCCACACCGTGCTGAACTCCCTCTCAAAATGGTGTACAGGGGCGGAGGTTATAGCCGCATGTAAAAAACGAAAGTAAAATACGAGATTTTGAATCCATTCGAAGCACAATAACACTCTGCTCTGCTCTCTGCTTCTCCCTCACCGTGCTGAACCCTCTCAAAATGGTGTACAGGGGCAGAGGCTATAGCCGCATGTAAAAAACGAAAGTAAAATACGAGATTTCGAATCGTTACAAATAACCGCAATGTATTTAGAAAAGTACAAATCCATTCGAAGCACATTAGGCATAATAGGCAGCGTCGTTGTGAGAGAGACACGGAAAATTACGAATCAACGAACCCAAAAAAAGTTACGAAAGTAGGAGTTGTGTCCAGAATCAACGAAAAACAACGTACTCTACCGAAAGTACGAACCCAAAAAAAGTTACGAAAGTAGGAGTTGTGTCCAGAATCAACGAAAAACAACGTACTCTACCGAAAGTACGAATTATAAAGCAACAAAAAATTCAACGAAAAATGTCGCTTGCAAAAATACGAATGAGTCCGAACACGAAAAATTCCGTCTAGCAAAATTACGAATGATTACGAATCAACAGGACCGGAAAGAAACGAACCGAAACGGAACGAATTTTTCCGTTGTGCACAAGTCTAATACATATAAACAGGTTTGGAGTTAATGAAATTATGTTAAAGCATAGCATCCAGTAATAGGGACACTATTCTGACAATAGATACGGTATATATCTCTTTGCAAGCATTCAGAATGTTAAATTATTGGACAGAATGTATTATTGGTGCAAAACCTACTGGCTGAACCAAATAATGAGTTTTGGTTTGAAATATTTAATTACGCAGTTAAGCTTCCTAAGTAAAGTCCTGGCAGACCACCCAACATGAACTTGATAAAATATCTGTGGTTGGTTTGACAAATGACAGAGATAGCACAGCCCTAGGCAACTGTAACAGGATACATTACAGCCTCATTACTAAGAAGAAGTTACATTTAAAAACACACATTTTCAAAAGTTGTACTAAATATATAAACCGTATATTATGATAACAAAAACACCAAGTGCCGCTTCAAAGCAGACCAAGTCAACTAGCAATTTTATATTTTATGTGAAAGTAGACAGTGCTGATGCTTTAAATTGTTTCCAAATGGCAAACGTGAGGCTAAGTAGCCCTGCTAGATATAAAATAGCAGTGGTGTATGGATTTCTCAGATGTAGGTCTGGCAATGTGATTAGTTTTGCCAATGCAGCTGCTATTTCACCCAAAACCTCCTATAAAGACAATTTTAATTTATTTCAGTGTGATTTTAAGATAAAAAACATTCTATGTGAATAACACGGTTTTAGGTTTCAGTTTTTTAACATAAAACTCCAGTTCTGCTGAAGAAATATCACACCAGGGCCAAGTAAATACATTGTTACGATTTTAATAAATGTTATGGCAGATCTGCTTCTGTGCTGTAGATTTTGAAATAGTCCCTTTCAGTGCTCTTCAACGAATCATTTAAACATAAGTGCATAGATGGGAGGGTCTGTCAGTACCTCGCTGTAATAAGAAACGATTTAGCCCTTTAGACTCGCAGGACCCTGCTCCTATGACACTGAAGAGTTTTAACCCTGAACTAGAAACAGGCCCGGGTTTACTCCCTTTGCCGCCCCAAGGCAGGTCCTTCAATGCCGCCCCCACACACACACACACACACCATCACATAGGGGGCTTCCGAGCCCCTCCCCCCCCATGTGATAGAAATGAGGTAAAAAAAAATAAATAAATTAAATTACATTAAAAATCCCCCCCTCGCCAAAAAACCCTGAAAGTACTTGTGATTTGCATATTGTGTTATTGAAGACATACATAGTGTATTTGTGCACTGTTTTTATACAATAATAACTGTACATATATGCATTATGCAGCATACCCAGCAAGGAATTAAATACCTTTGAGTCAAATATTCTGCTTGGCACTGTAATCTCGTCCTGGAGGGGGCCCAGAGGCAGAGCAGTGGTGATGGGAGAATCATAGCTGCCTGGAAGATGTTGAGACAGATGAACACTGGACTGGATGTGAAGGTCCTCAGTCAGGAGGAGAGGGCTGGGATGTCTCCAGCGCCAGTTTTCTTATAGGCTCACTCCAGGATTTCCTTCTTGCCCATGAGCAGGAAAAGTAAAAGACCCCTCCCATTTGCCTGACGCCATGACGGAACATCGGGACTTGTTGATAGTAGTCGCCAGTCGGGACGCCGGGTCGGAACATGGGGACTTGCTGCCGGTGTTCTGCCGATGAGTGTCCCCCCGGTGGATAATGTCCCCCCTGCACTGCGCAGGCGCAGCGCTTGCGCAGTACGAACCAAAAGCGGGCCGACGGAAATAGCCGAAGATAAATCGCTCAGAGTCAGCTGAACATGGCGCCTGCGCAATGACGACGATATTGTGACAGACGCTGCTGCACGCTCCCGATGCTTGTGCTACTCTGCAAGGGACGGGTGCATTACTGTTATATCGTCTAAGGGGCGGATAGCTACTGAAGAGGCCGAGTTTTCAATTGATGGGCAGAGCTCATAACTTGGGGGTGGTATTAGCAATATGCTCGTGCAAAGCCGCCCAACAACATTGCAAAAGCCGCCCTTCATTTGTTTAAACACGCCCCGCTAAGACGTATAGTATATTGCTAAAAGCACGGCCAAGTTATCAGCTCTGCACATCAATAGCACCACCAACCCCCGGCAATCTGCTCGACCCACTCTGGCACAGCTAGTCTAGGGGTTATATTTTTATCATAATCAATTGGCATTGTAAGGGCACCCTCTTTACAGTAAGACAACACACAAATGTTAAAGATCAAAATATAACAGTTTTACTTTGGTTGTAAAAAGGCTTAAGCAGAATATAATACACACAACTGGCTTGCAGAGCCCTGCAGCAATCAATATAGCACACAATAATGGCGCTGCGCGGTAATCCACCATGCGTAGCTATTATGGTATACACGCCCTGTGGCACACTGAACAATATCCTATCTCCCCACCCTGGCCAGGCCTGACCTAGAATAAATCTCAGTCCTTCCTATAGGGATTTCTTTGCATGCAAACTTTCGGTGGTGCACTTGATGAATGGTATTTGTAATCCACAAACTGGCAATCACTGAGAACACTATGCTGGGGGGACACTTCAACTCTGTCCTGCTACCGGTCCCCCAATGGAACAACAAGCAAACGATCGGTGAGCCAAGGCAGTCTACAGGCCTAGAAACGGTAAAGTCTATTTGATTGAGCAAGTGCTCGCTCACCACTCCGGACACGATCCCAGTCCGGGACTTCCACCTGCTGTGTCTCCGCACACAGCGTCTGCAACGATCGGGTCCCTGATCCAACTGATGTCCTCACTCGGCCAGTCTGGTGCCACCCAGGCTCCGCAGCGGGGTGGAAGGCTCTTTGGAAGTTGCGCAAGGCCCCAAGGCTTCAGGCCTGGCACTGCTGCAGATCCGCACAGAAAGAAGCTGTTGCTTGCAGCGCGGTGTCCAAAGAGGCTGAGCTCCGCCTCGCTTCCTTCTTAAATAACCCCTCCCATGAGTCTCTGCGGTGGCCACTGCACTCTGGGTGCCGAACGGGGTTCTGGGTAACGTAGTCCCGGGGCCTTAAAGGAGACCCCGCTACACATATATATATATATATATATATATATATATATATATATATATATATAGTATCTCACAAAAGAGAGTACACCCCTCACATTTTTGACACTGAAGACACTGAACACTGAAGAAATCACACTTTGCTACAATGTAAAGTACTGAGTGTACAGGACTCTGTATATATATAGTGGGTACGGAAAGTATTCAGACCCCCTTAAATTGTTCACTCTGTTATATTGCAGCCATTTGCTAAAATCATTTAAGTTCATTTTTTTCCTCATTAATGTACACACAGCACCCCATATTGACAGAAAAACACAGAATTGTTGACATTTTTGCAGATTAAAAAAAAAAAGAAAAACTGAAATATCACATGGTCATAAGTATTCAGACCATTTGCTGTGACACTCATATATTTAACTCAGGTGCTGTCCATTCCTTCTGATCGTCCTTGAGATGGTTCTACACCTTCATTTGAGTCCAGCTGTGTTTGATTATACTGATTGGACTTGATTAGGAAAGCCACACACCTGTCTATATAAGACCTTACAGCTCACAGTGCATGTCAGAGCAAATGAGAATCATGAGGTCAAAGGAACTGCCTGAAGAGCTCAGAGACAGAATTGTGGCAAGGCACAGATCTGGCCAAAGTTACAAAAAAAAAATCTGCTGCACTTAAGGTTCCTAAGAGCACAGTGGCCTCCATAATCCTTAAATGGAAGACGTTTGTAACGACCAGAACCCTTCCTAGAGCTGGCCATCCGGCCAATCTGAGCTATCGGGGGAGAAGAGCCTTGGTAAGAGTGGTAAAGAAGAACCCAAAGATCACTGTGGCTGAGCTCCAGAGATGCAGTCAGGAGATGGGAGAAAGTTGTAGAAAGTCAACCATCACTGCAGCCCTCCACCAGTCGGGGCTTTATGGCAGAGTGGCCCGACAGAAGCCTCTCCTCAGTGCAAGACACATGAAAGCCTGCATGGAGTTTGCTTAAAAACAACTGAAGGACTCCAAGATGGTGAGAAATAAGATTCTCTGGTCTGATGAGACCAAGATAGAACTTTTTGGCCTTAATTATAAGCGGTATTTGTGGGGAAAACCAGGCACTGCTCATCACCTGTCCAATACAGTCCCAACAGTGAAGTATGGTGGTGGCAGCATCATGCTGTGGGGGTGTTCTTCAGCTGCAAGGACAGGACGACTGGTTGCAATCGAGGGAAAGATGAATGCGGCCAAGTACAGGGATATCCTGGAGGAAAACCTTTTTCAGAGTGCTCAGGACCTCAGACTGGGCCAAAGGTTTACCTTCCAACAAGACAATGACCCTAAGCACACAGCTAAAATAACGAAGGAGTGGCTTCACAACAACTCCGTGACTATTGAGCATCTCTGGAGAGACCTAAAAATGGCTGTCCACCAACGTTTACCATCCAACCTGACAGAACTGGAGAGGATCTGCAAGGAGGAATGGCAGAGGATCCCCAAATCCAGGTGTGAAAAACTTGTTGCATCTTTCCCAAAAAGACTCATGGCTGTATTAGATCAAAAGGGTGCTTCTACTAAATACTGAGCAAAGGGTCTGAAAACTTAAGACCATGTGATATTTCAGTTTTTCTTTTTTTAATAAATCTGCAAAAATGTCAACAATTCTGTGTTTTTCTGTCAATATGGGGTGCTGTGTGTACATTAATGAGGAAAAAAAATGAACTTAAATGATTTTAGCAAATGGCTGCAATATAACAGAGTGAAAAATGTAAGGGGGTCTGAATACTTTCCGTACCCACTGTATATATATATATATATATATTGTGACAGCATGCAGGTAAAATCACCAGGTTGCATCCAGGATGGAAGGTACATATGTCCTAGATTCAGGCTTTATGCCGATTTATACCACTAGGGGAGTGCGGGGAGTCTTGCAGGGGAAGAGTTAATGAGCCCAGCTGAAGTAAGTGGGCTCGTTAGGGCCTCTACAAGAGCTCCCAGCATACCAAGGGAGATGCTGCAACCTGGAACCAGATCTGTGTGGATAGTCTGGGGAGTGTGATCTCTGTGTGGTGAGCCAAAGCCTGTGTGGTTATTGCTAAGAACTTCAAAAAAGCAGGGAGCTAGGGACTGGGACAGCACAAGGCTGTATCCAGTTGTTAGTTAGGGACACCAACGTGTGTAGTGAGCGGTCAAGTTGACCAGGATTTCTTTTCATGTTTCTTTTGTTTTTGCTGTAATTTTTTGTCTGTATATAGTTCAAATAAAACCACACCCTTTTGTTTTCTCCTACCACTGTCTGCTGTGCCTGTTTTTGTGTGGTGAACCCATCCAGGTGGTCACACACACCCGCTGCTGAGCTAACCTTCTCACAGTTGGTGGAGAACCAGTGGCAGTTTTTTTAAGGCCAGCATGGAGGAGATACTGAAACAGCTGGCTCTAGCAAATGCCAATCAGCAGCAGACAAATGCAGGTTTGCAAAAGAGCCTTGCAGCCCAGCAGCAAGCTCATCAACAGAGCCTTACAGCCCAGCAGCAGACAAATGCAACTTTGCAACAGAGTCTGGAAGCTCAGCAACAAGCCCAGCAGCAATCTGAGGCCCGCTTCATAGACCTGTTACAGAAGCAAGAACAGAGACTACAGCAACAAATGGAAACGTTAATGCAGCAACGTCCGCAGACCAGTGAGGCAAGTAGTTCCGCTAATACTGCGTCCTTTGGGGGTGAGTCGTTTATTGACAAAAATGACTGGGGAGGATGATCCAGAGGTGTTTTTGACCACATTTGAAAGGACTGCTGAAAGAGAAAAGTGGCCTAAGGAGCAGTGGGCTGGACTGGTGGCTCCTCTGTTAACTGGTGAATCGCAGAAAGCTTATTATGACCTAGAGCCTGACCAAGCAAAAGACTATGTGATGCTAAAAACTGAAATATTGGCACGGCTGGGTGTCACCCTGGCTGTCCGGGCTCAGCGTGTGCATAACTGGACTTTCCGGCTTGGAAAAACCCCCAGGTCTCAAATGTATGATCTCATTCACCTGAGCAGGAAGTGGCTACAGCCAGAGACTTTGTCCGCACCAAAGATTGTGGAACGTGTTGTGATGGAGCGTTTCTTGAGAGCTCTTCCTACTGCCATCCAAAAGTGGGTAAGCCATGGAGACCCAGAAACGGCCGATAATCTTGTGGATCGTGTAGAGAAGTACTTGGCTACAGAGAACCTGACTGCCTCTTTCAGAGACTCACGGACTTTCCACCCTAAGACCAGACCATCCCCAGTGGCGGGTAAGATGATTCCAAGGGGTGAGGGTGGAGAGAGTGAGAGGGTGGGAGTTCTACCCAAGGTTTGGCGAGAACAGCCTGGGAAGTCAGGGGTTCAAGAGGCAGCAAGAAGGATTGTTTGTTACCGCTGCTGACAAGAGGGACATATTGCAGCAAATTGCCCGGTTGTGGATGAACCCATGCAATGTGACTTTCTAACGGACAGACATCAGTCGCTGTTTGCGACAGTCGCATGCACTGCCATGCGGGGAACTGAGAAACATTTATGCAAAATGTGTGTTAATGGTAGAAATGTTGTTGTATTGCTGGATTCAGGTAGCCTCGTGACACTGATAAAGGCTGAATTAGTTACTACAGAGGTCTCTGGGAATAACAAGGTAGCTGTTATTTGTGGCGCATGGGGACACCCGAGAGTATCCGGTGACTACAGTGTGTTTTGAGACCCCCAAAGGTACCCTCTCTCATCGGGTGGGATTAGTGTCCCACTTGCCTCATGATGCTATTGTGGGAAGGGATTTTCCAAAGTTCTGGGAACTATGGGATTGTCCTGAGCCCCCCACTGGTGCCCCTATATACCAGGAATGTGATAGCCAGAATTCCTCTGAGAGTGGTGAGGACTCTCCAGAATTTCCCTTGTCGGTATTGGCAGGGGAGACTCGAGAAACTGGGGAGGAGCCAACATCCTCAGACGAAAACATGCCGTCTGTGGAGTTTTCTGATCTCGAGGTTCACAAGGAAAATTTTGCCACAGAACAGTTAAAAGACCCCACCCTAATAAAGGCACGGTAAAACGTAGTGGAAATAGATGGCGAGTTAGTGAACCCAGATGAGACCGGCACTTACCCATACTTCATTGTGGAAAAGGACCTTCTGTATCGGGTGGCTAAAAGGGCAGAAGAAACCATTGAGCAGCTTGTGGTGCCCAAACCTTACAGGAAGTTGGTGTTAGAGTTGGCCCATGGGCACATTCTTGGAGGTCATCTGGGGACAGAGAAAACCAGAGAGAGAGTATTGCAGAGATTCTATTGGCCTGGGGTCATGAAGGAAACAGAAAATTATTGTTCCTTCTGCCCTGTGTGTCAGAGGTCGGCACCGATGCCACATTTCCGTAACCCGCTGGTACCTCTTCCCATCATTAGGTCCCCTTTGAGAGGATCGCAATGGATTTGGTAGGTCCGATAATGAAGTCCGCTAGGGGGCACCAGTACATCTTGGTTATAATGGACTATGCCACCCGTTATCCGGAAGCGATTCCTCTCCGAAATACCTCAGCCAAAACCATAGCCAAAGAGCTATCTCTTGTTTTTAGCCGTGTGGGTATTTGTAAGGAACTGCTTACGGACCAAGGTACACCCTTTATGTCCCGGGTTATGAAAGAGCTGTGCAAGTTGTTCAAAGTGACACAATTGCGTACATCTGTGTATCACCCCCAAACAGATGGGTTGGTTGAAAGATTCAACAAAACTCTAAAACAAATGTTAAAGAAGGTGGTGAATAAAGATGGAAAGGATTGGGACTGTCTAATTCCCTATTTAATGTTTGCTATTAGGGAGGTACCCCAATCCTCTACGGGTTTCTCACCCTTTGAGTTACTCTATGGGAGACACCCAAGAGGGCTGTTGGATATCGCCAAGGAAACTTGGGAAAATGAGAGTTCTCCCCACAGGAGTGTGATTGAGCATGTCGCCCTGATGCAAGATAGAATTGCACAGGTAATGCCAATCGTAAAGGAACATTTGGCCCAAACGCAGTTGGCACAGCAGAGAGTGTACAACCGTGGAGCCAAGACCCGGACCTTTTCCCCGGGGGATAAGATATTGGTACTTGTCCCTACAGTTGAAAGCAAGTTCCTCGCCAAATGGCAAGGCCCCTACGAGATAATGGAAAAAGTGAGCGAAGTGAATTACAAGGTCAGACAACCAGGAAGGCGAAAGCCCGAACAGATCTATCACATTAATCTGTTGAAAGCCTGGAGGGATAGGGAATCCCTAGTCGCAGAAACTTTGTCACCAGCTCAGTCTGATTGTGTGATTCCTGAGGTTGGAATAGCAGTCACCTTGTCAAACCCCCAACAACAGGAGGTTAAGGAGTTTGTGCTTCGCAACAAGGAGGTTTTCTCTGAGCTGCCGGGACAAACGTATGGGGTAGAGCATGATATTATTACCCCGCCCGGTGAAAGGGTGAAGCTAAAACCCTATCGGATCCCAGAGGCCCGACGGGAGGCAATACGTGAGGAAGTACAGAAAATGCTTAAGTTAGGGGTGATAGAGGAGTCCCAAAGTGATTGGTCAAGTCCCATAGTGTTAGTGCCTAAACCAGATGGGAGCTGACGATTTCCGACAACTGAACAAAGTTACAAAATTTGACACCTACCCCATGCCACGTATAGATGAGTTGGTCGACCGGTTGGGAACAGCCCGATACATGACAACTCTTGATCCCACCAAAGGGTATTGGCAAATTCCCCTGGCCAAGTCGGCCAAGGAGAAAAACGCATTTGTAACCCCAGACGGGGCGTTCCAATATAAAAGAATGCCGTTTGGTTTACAGAATGCGCCGGCAACATTTCAGCGGAAAATGGACCAGATACTGAGGCCCCATCAGAAGTATGCTGCGGCTTACCTAGATGATGTAATTATCTATAGCACAGATTGGGCCTCACATCTGCCAAAAGTGCAAGCAGTCCTAGACTCTATCCGGGAAGCTGGGTTTACGGCCAACCCCAAGAAGTGTGCCATTGGACAGGAGGAGGCCAAGTATCTTGGGTACACCATTGGGAGGGGAGTAATAAAACCCCAAGTCAATAAAGTCGAGGCCTTACAGAATTGGCCGCGTCCCAACAGCAAGAAGCAGGTACGAGCCTTTCTGGGAATCGCTGGTTATTATCGGCGATTCATTCCCCACTTTGCTTCTCAGGCTGTGCCCCTAACCAACCTGACAAAAGGGAAGGAGTCTGTCATGGTTAAATGGACCCCAGAGGCTGAGGCAGCATTTCAATTCTTAAAAAAAGCCTTATGTAGCCAGCCAGTGTTGTACTCACCAGTAGGGATGAGCTTCGTGTTCGAGTCGAACATACGTTCGACTCGAACATTGGCTGTTCGATCGTTCGACGAAGATCGAACGATTTGGGCCGTTCGCGCCAAATTCGAGTGACGCGAACGGCCCACAATGCACTACGCCATCGCAGTGTCATCCAGGCGCTGTGATTGGCCAAGCATGCACTGTGACCCCGCATGCTTGGCCAATCACAGCGCCGGCAGCGAGGAGAGCAATGATTGGCCACAGGCAGGATGCCTGTGGCCAATTATTGCTGAGGGTGTTTAGTACACGCCCCACACTATAAAAGGCCGCCAGCACGGCGGCCTAGTGTAGTGTGTTCCGGAGCAGGGATAGAGTAGCATAGGCAGGGACAGTGACTGTTATTTCTTTCTTGCTTAACCTGGATTCCTTTAGTTTAGGGAAAGAGAAGGATAGGTAGGGAGAGTGTCAGTGTGTTTTGTGCTTCTGCTATAGTGTGCTTAAAAAAAACATTTATTCTAGGGACAGAAAACTCTAGGTAGGGACAGTGTCAGTTTCTTTCACTCTGCAAGTCCTTGTTTCCAGGGACCTGTAAGGACAGTGAGTTAATTGTCCTTGTGCTATATTGTGCTTAAAAAAAACATTTATTCTAGGGACAGAAAACTCTAGGTAGGGACAGTGTCAGTTTCTTTCACTCTGCAAGTCCTTGTTTCCAGGGACCTGTAAGGACAGTGAGTTAATTGTCCTTGTGCTATATTGTGATTAAAAAAAACATTTATTCTAGGGACAGAAAACTCTAGGTAGGGACAGTGTCAGTTTCTTTCACTCTGCAAGTCCTTGTTTCCAGGGACCTGTAAGGACAGTGAGTTAATTTTCCTTGTGCTATATTGTGATTAAAAAAAACATTTTTTCTAGGGACAGAAAACTGTAGGTAGGGAGAGTGTTTTTTTTCTTTCACTCTGCAAGTCCTTGTTTCCAGGGACCTGTAAGGACAGTGAGTTAATTGTCCTTGTGCTATATTGTGCTTAAAAAAAACATTTATTCTAGGGACAGAAAACTCTAGGTAGGGACAGTGTCAGTTTCTTTCACTCTGCAAGTCCTTGTTTCCAGGGACCTGTAAGGACAGTGAGTTAATTGTCCTTGTGCTATATTGTGATTAAAAAAAACATTTTTTCTAGGGACAGAAAACTGTAGGTAGGGAGAGTGTTTTTTTTCTTTCACTCTGCAAGTCCTTGTTTCCAGGGACCTGTAAGGACAGTGAGTTAATTGTCCTTGTGCTATATTGTGCTTAAAAAAAACATTTATTCTAGGGACAGAAAACTCTAGGTAGGGACAGTGTCAGTTTCTTTCACTCTGCAAGTCCTTGTTTCCAGGGACCTGTAAGGACAGTGAGTTAATTGTCCTTGTGCTATATTGTGATTAAAAAAAACATTTATTCTAGGGACAGAAAACTCTAGGTAGGGACAGTGTCAGTTTCTTTCACTCTGCAAGTCCTTGTTTCCAGGGACCTGTAAGGACAGTGAGTTAATTTTCCTTGTGCTATATTGTGATTAAAAAAAACATTTTTTCTAGGGACAGAAAACTGTAGGTAGGGAGAGTGTTTTTTTTCTTTCACTCTGCAAGTCCTTGTTTCCAGGGACCTGTAAGGACAGTGAGTTAATTGTCCTTGTGCTATATTGTGCTTAAAAAAAACATTTATTCTAGGGACAGAAAACTCTAGGTAGGGACAGTGTCAGTTTCTTTCACTCTGCAAGTCCTTGTTTCCAGGGACCTGTAAGGACAGTGAGTTAATTGTCCTTGTGCTATATTGTGATTAAAAAAAACATTTATTCTAGGGACAGAAAACTCTAGGTAGGGACAGTGTCAGTTTCTTTCACTCTGCAAGTCCTTGTTTCCAGGGACCTGTAAGGACAGTGAGTTAATTTTCCTTGTGCTATATTGTGATTAAAAAAAACATTTTTTCTAGGGACAGAAAACTGTAGGTAGGGAGAGTGTTTTTTTTCTTTCACTCTGCAAGTCCTTGTTTCCAGGGACCTGTAAGGACAGTGAGTTAATTGTCCTTGTGCTATATTGTGCTTAAAAAAAACATTTATTCTAGGGACAGAAAACTCTAGGTAGGGACAGTGTCAGTTTCTTTCACTCTGCAAGTCCTTGTTTCCAGGGACCTGTAAGGACAGTGAGTTAATTGTCCTTGTGCTATATTGTGATTAAAAAAAACATTTATTCTAGGGACAGAAAACTCTAGGTAGGGACAGTGTCAGTTTCTTTCACTCTGCAAGTCCTTGTTTCCAGGGACCTGTAAGGACAGTGAGTTAATTTTCCTTGTGCTATATTGTGATTAAAAAAAACATTTTTTCTAGGGACAGAAAACTGTAGGTAGGGAGAGTGTTTTTTTTCTTTCACTCTGCAAGTCCTTGTTTCCAGGGACCTGTAAGGACAGTGAGTTAATTGTCCTTGTGCTATATTGTGCTTAAAAAAAACATTTATTCTAGGGACAGAAAACTCTAGGTAGGGACAGTGTCAGTTTCTTTCACTCTGCAAGTCCTTGTTTCCAGGGACCTGTAAGGACAGTGAGTTAATTGTCCTTGTGCTATATTGTGATTAAAAAAAACATTTATTCTAGGGACAGAAAACTCTAGGTAGGGACAGTGTCAGTTTCTTTCACTCTGCAAGTCCTTGTTTCCAGGGACCTGTAAGGACAGTGAGTTAATTTTCCTTGTGCTATATTGTGATTAAAAAAAACATTTTTTCTAGGGACAGAAAACTGTAGGTAGGGAGAGTGTTTTTTTTCTTTCACTCTGCAAGTCCTTGTTTCCAGGGACCTGTAAGGACAGTGAGTTAATTGTCCTTGTGCTATATTGTGCTTAAAAAAAACATTTATTCTAGGGACAGAAAACTCTAGGTAGGGACAGTGTCAGTTTCTTTCACTCTGCAAGTCCTTGTTTCCAGGGACCTGTAAGGACAGTGAGTTAATTTTCCTTGTGCTATATTGTGATTAAAAAAAACATTTATTCTAGGGACAGAAAACTCTAGGTAGGGACAGTGTCAGTTTCTTTCACTCTGCAAGTCCTTGTTTCCAGGGACCTGTAAGGACAGTGAGTTAATTTTCCTTGTGCTATATTGTGATTAAAAAAAACATTTATTCTAGGGACAGAAAACTCTAGGTAGGGACAGTGTCAGTTTCTTTCACTCTGCAAGTCCTTGTTTCCAGGGACCTGTAAGGACAGTGAGTTAATTGTCCTTGTGCTATATTGTGCTTAAAAAAAACATTTTTTCTAGGGACAGAAAACTCTAGGTAGGGAGAGTGTTTTTTTTTTTCACTCTGCAAGTCCTTGTTTCCAGGGACCTGTAAGGACAGTGAGTTAATTTTCCTTGTGCTATATTGTGATTAAAAAAAACATTTATTCTAGGGACAGAAAACTCTAGGTAGGGACAGTGTCAGTTTCTTTCACTCTGCAAGTCCTTGTTTCCAGGGACCTGTAAGGACAGTGAGTTAATTTTCCTTGTGCTATATTGTGATTAAAAAAAACATTTATTCTAGGGACAGAAAACTCTAGGTAGGGACAGTGTCAGTTTCTTTCACTCTGCAAGTCCTTGTTTCCAGGGACCTGTAAGGACAGTGAGTTAATTGTCCTTGTGCTATATTGTGCTTAAAAAAAACATTTTTTCTAGGGACAGAAAACTCTAGGTAGGGAGAGTGTTTTTTTTTTTTCACTCTGCAAGTCCTTGTTTCCAGGGACCTGTAAGGACAGTGAGTTAATTTTCCTTGTGCTATATTGTGATTAAAAAAAACATTTTTTCTAGGGACAGAAAACTGTAGGTAGGGAGAGTGTTTTTTTTCTTTCACTCTGCAAGTCCTTGTTTCCAGGGACCTGTAAGGACAGTGAGTTAATTTTCCTTGTGCTATATTGTGATTAAAAAAAACATTTTTTCTACGGACAGAAAACTGTAGGTAGGGAGAGTGTTTTTTTTCTTTCACTCTGCAAGTCCTTGTTTCCAGGGACCTGTAAGGACAGTGAGTTAATTGTCCTTGTGCTATATTGTGCTTAAAAAAAACATTTATTCTAGGGACAGAAAACTCTAGGTAGGGACAGTGTCAGTTTCTTTCACTCTGCAAGTCCTTGTTTCCAGGGACCTGTAAGGACAGTGAGTTAATTTTCCTTGTGCTATATTGTGATTAAAAAAAACATTTTTTCTAGGGACAGAAAACTGTAGGTAGGGAGAGTGTTTTTTTTCTTTCACTCTGCAAGTCCTTGTTTCCAGGGACCTGTAAGGACAGTGAGTTAATTTTCCTTGTGCTATATTGTGATTAAAAAAAACATTTTTTCTAGGGACAGAAAACTGTAGGTAGGGAGAGTGTTTTTTTTCTTTCACTCTGCAAGTCCTTGTTTCCAGGGACCTGTAAGGACAGTGAGTTAATTGTCCTTGTGCTATATTGTGCTTAAAAAAAACATTTATTCTAGGGACAGAAAACTCTAGGTAGGGACAGTGTCAGTTTCTTTCACTCTGCAAGTCCTTGTTTCCAGGGACCTGTAAGGACAGTGAGTTAATTTTCCTTGTGCTATATTGTGATTAAAAAAAACATTTTTTCTAGGGACAGAAAACTGTAGGTAGGGAGAGTGTTTTTTTTCTTTCACTCTGCAAGTCCTTGTTTCCAGGGACCTGTAAGGACAGTGAGTTAATTTTCCTTGTGCTATATTGTGATTAAAAAAAACATTTTTTCTAGGGACAGAAAACTGTAGGTAGGGAGAGTGTTTTTTTTCTTTCACTCTGCAAGTCCTTGTTTCCAGGGACCTGTAAGGACAGTGAGTTAATTGTCCTTGTGCTATATTGTGCTTAAAAAAAACATTTATTCTAGGGACAGAAAACTCTAGGTAGGGACAGTGTCAGTTTCTTTCACTCTGCAAGTCCTTGTTTCCAGGGACCTGTAAGGACAGTGAGTTAATTTTCCTTGTGCTATATTGTGATTAAAAAAAACATTTTTTCTAGGGACAGAAAACTGTAGGTAGGGAGAGTGTTTTTTTTCTTTCACTCTGCAAGTCCTTGTTTCCAGGGACCTGTAAGGACAGTGAGTTAATTTTCCTTGTGCTATATTGTGATTAAAAAAAACATTTTTTCTAGGGACAGAAAACTGTAGGTAGGGAGAGTGTTTTTTTTCTTTCACTCTGCAAGTCCTTGTTTCCAGGGACCTGTAAGGACAGTGAGTTAATTGTCCTTGTGCTATATTGTGCTTAAAAAAAACATTTTTTCTAGGGACAGAAAACTGTAGGTAGGGAGAGTGTTTTTTTTTTTTCACTCTGCAAGTCCTTGTTTCCAGGGACCTGTAAGGACAGTGAGTTAATTGTCCTTGTGCTATATTGTGCTTAAAAAAAACATTTATTCTAGGGACAGAAAACTCTAGGTAGGGACAGTGTCAGTTTCTTTCACTCTGCAAGTCCTTGTTTCCAGGGACCTGTAAGGACATTGAGTGAATTGTCCTTGTGCTATATTGTGATTAAAAAAAACATTTATTCTAGGGACAGAAAACTCTAGGTAGGGACAGTGTCAGTTTCTTTCACTGTGAAAGTCCTTGTTTCAAGGGACAGAGAAGGACACCTGAAGGTAGCCCTTATTGCTTTTTTCCCATCTCCCTGCAGGCCATCTATTAGAATGTCTGGAAGGCAAACAAGGAGAGGCAGACAGTCAGGAGGCAATAAAAGAGGGCAAGCAGGCTCTGTGTCTGGGGGCAACAGTGCTGGTCGTGGACGCGGTGCATTGTCATCAGCACATGGCCATGGGACACGCTTGTCCTTCTTTTCGGCAGCTGGACATGTTGAGCCACATCATGCCGAAGACTTGGTAGAGTGGATGACCAAGCCCTCCTCCTCCTCCTCATCCTCTCTCACCCAGGCTCAGGGTACTGGAAAAGCAGCTGCCAAAGCGTCGTCTTCCCTGGTATCAATGTCAGACAAATCATCAGTCACTCCTTCCCTAGACCCACCATGTCCTCCTCCTGAGGAGTCCCCCGAACTGTTTCAGCACAGTGTTGGGTACATGCTCCAGGAGGATGCCCAGCGTTTCGAAGGGTCTGATGATGAAACCCAGCTAGAGGAAGGCAGTAGCGTGAGAGCAGACAGAGGGGATGCTCAAGAAGGACACCAATCTGGCAGTCATGTTCCAGCAGCTGCAGCATACTGCCAGATTGGCTCCAGTGATGAGGAGGGAGGGGATGATGAGGTCAATGACTCCACGTGGGTGCCTAATAGGAGAGAGGAGGAGGAGGAGGATGAGGAGGAGGCACATCTCCAACGAGGCAGGATGCCCTTTGGTGGCCAGCGTAAGGGCAGTACACCGACGGAATCACACCGCAGAGCTCCGCCTGTGCAGGGCGCTGCCTCTGCCCGTCATTCAAAAAGTTCTTTGGTGTGGGCCTTTTTTGAGGCTAGTGCATCAGATCGCACAGCTGCTGTTTGCAACATATGTCTCAAGCGTATATCGCGTGGCCAAAACATCAGCCGCTTGGGTACCACATGCCTGACCAGACATATGTTGACCTGCCATGCAGCTCGTTGGCAAGCCTACCTCAAAGACCCACACCAAAGAACCAAGCGGACCTCTCCTTGCACCGCATCAGCTGGGATCTCCAACCCCACTATAACTTCAGTCCTCTCTGAAACATGCACTGAGAGGAATGAAGGTGTAGAATTAGGTGTGTCACAGCCAAGTACTTGCGCCCACTCTGCTAGCAGTACACCGACGTCCGATTCTAGCAGGCAAATTTCCCTGCCCCAGCTGCTGGACCGTCGAAAGAAGTTCACTCCCAGCCATCCACATGCCCAGCGGTTGAATGCTAGCTTGGCTAAATTGCTAGCGCTTCAACTGCTGCCTTTTCAGTTGGTAGACTCGGCCCCCTTCCGTGAGTTTGTGCAATGTGCGGTTCCTCAGTGGCAGGTTCCCAAACGCCACTTTTTCTCACGGAAGGCTATTCCGGCTCTCTACCGGCATGTGGAAGGCAATGTCTTGGCCTCGCTGGACAGGGCGGTCAGCGGTAAGGTGCATATTACCGCTGACTCATGGTCCAGCAGGCATGGACAGGGACGTTACCTTTCTTTCACGGCCCATTGGGTCACTCTTTTGGCAGCTGGGAAGGATTCAGGACAAGGTGCAGTAGTGTTGGAGGTTGTCCCACCGCCACGCCTCCAAAATGCTACTACTGGTTGTGACACACCTCTCTCCTCCACCCCCTCCTCTTCTTCTTCCTCCATGGCCTCTTCCTGTGGTTTGTCCTATGAACCAGCGGTGCTCCGTAGCCGTTCACGGGGCTACGCAAGTACGCAGGCAAAAAGATGCCATGCCGTGCTTGCGCTGGTGTGTTTGGGGGACAGAAGCCACACTGGGGCAGAGGTCCTGTCTGCTCTGCAGGGCCAGGCCGAGAGGTGGTTGACGCCACGCCAGCTTAAGCCAGGAATGGTGGTTTGCGACAATGGCACCAACCTCCTCTCCGCCCTCCGACAGGGACAACTGACCCATGTGCCCTGTGTGGCTCACGTCCTTAACCTGGTGGTGCAGCGCTTCTTGGGCAGGTACCCGGGCTTACAGGATGTCCTGAGGCAGGCCAGGAAAGTCTGTGTGCATTTCCGCAGATCTTATAATGCCAGTGCTCGCCTGGCTGAGCTGCAAAAGGAGTTGAACCTGCCCAAGAACCGCCTTATATGTGACATGCCCACCAGGTGGAACTCAACGTTGGCCATGCTGCAGCGGCTGCACACGCAGCAGAGGGCCATCAATGAGTACCTGTGCGACTACGGCACCAGGACAGGGTCAGGGGAGCTTGGTTTTTTTTCTCCACGCCAGTGGGGCATGATCAGGGATGCATGCACTGTCCTGGCACCATTTGAGGAGGCCACGAGGATGGTGAGCAGTGACAGTGCATGCATCAGTGACACTGTACCTCTTGTCCACCTGTTGGAGCACACGCTGCGTGGAATAATGGACAGGGCACTTGAGGCAGAACAGAGGCAGGAAGAGGAGGACTTCCTTGCCTCTCAAGGCCCCCTTTACCCAGACAGTGTTCCTTCTGTCCCACCCATCGCACAGGAAGAGGAGGAGGAGGAGGAGGAGGAGGAGGAGGAGGATTGTGTCAGCATGGAGGTGGAGGCTGGCACTCAGCATCATCAGCAGCAGTCTTTTAGGGATGATTTACAGTCCAAAGAAACCAGTGGACTTGTACGTGGCTGGGAGGAGGTGGCTGCGGATCATGTCGTCCTTAGTGACCCAGAGGACTCCGGAGCGAATGCCTCAGCAAACCTACGCTGCATGGCCTCCCTGATCCTGCAAAGTCTGCGGAAGGATCCTCGTATTCTTCGGATCAAGGAGAGGGACCATTACTGGCTGGCCACTCTCCTTGATCCACGGTACAAGGGTAAGGTTGCGGACCTTATGTTACCGTCGCAGAGGGAGCAGAGGATGAGACAACTCCGGGAGGCCTTGCAGAAAGGTCTGTGCAACGCGTTCCCAGAGACTGGGAGGTTGCAAACTCCTGGTCCTGGACAACGAGTTGCTGAGGCTTCGGCCAGTCAAAGAAGGAGCGGTGGGGAAGGTGGCCGTCTGACCGATGCGTTCAGACAATTCTTTAGTCCGCAGCCCCAAAGTATGATCGGTTCCAGCAACCATCGCCAGCGTCTGATAAACATGGTGCAGGAATATCTAGGGGCAAGGTCAGACTTGGACACCTTCCCCACCGAAAATCCTCTGGCTTACTGGGTCTTGAGGATGGATCACTGGCCAGAGCTTGCACAGTATGCAATTGAGCTACTGGCCTGTCCTGCATCCAGCGTTCTTTCGGAACGCACATTCAGTGCTGCTGGAGGATTTGTCACGGATCACAGTGTGCGCCTGTCCACCGACTCGGTTGATCGACTGACTTTCATCAAGATGAACCAGTCTTGGATCACCACCAGCTACCACACACCTGATGCTGATATAACAGACTAATTGATTTTAAAATGTCACATCCCTTCAAGACTGATGCTGATGCTGAGTGCCTGTGCTGTTATGTTGACTGGCTATCCTCCTCCTCCGAGTCCTCAATGATACGATTGATGATGATAGCTTGGAAGATCATTTTTGTTTATGGGTGCCGCCACCAGTGCCTAACGCCCAATTTTTCAGCCCCTGTTTAACAGGGGCGTGTAATTACAATTTTTGAAGCAATACTTTGCAACAGGGCTCATTGCTGTGCTCCAAGTACAGTATCTGTGAGGAGTTGCAGTGTTGTGCCACCAGTGCCTAAGGCCCAATTTTTCAGCCCCTGTTTAACAGGGGCGTGTCATTACAATTTTTGAAGCAATACTTTGCAACAGGGCTCATTGCTGTGCTCCAAGTACAGTATCTGTGAAGGGTTGCAGTGTTGTGCCACCAGTGCCTAAGGCCCAATTTTTCAGCCCCTGTTCAACAGGGGCATGTAATTACAATTCTTGATCTAATAATTCACAGCAGGGCCCATTGCTGCACCCACCAAGAGTAACTGTCAGGGCTTACAGTGTTGTGGCACCAGCACCACCATCAAAGGCCCAATTTTTACTACCACTGTTCAACAATTATATGTAATTAAAATTCCTGATATAATAGTTGACAGTAGGGCGTTCCAGCACCAACCAAGAGTAACTGTGAGTGCTTACAGTGTTGTGCCAACACCAACAACTAAGGGGCCTATTTCTGCAGAGTATATACGGCAGGTCCCTACTTTCAAACATCCAACTTACAAACGACTCCTACTTGCAAACGCAAGAAGACAACAGGAAGTGAGAGGAAATCTACCACTAGGAAGGAAAATTCTCTCCTGTAAGAATAAATATGGGAGAAAGGTGTCTCCTCTGTACTGATGCTTTATCAGCAATCCTTGTTTCAAGAAAAACACCACATTTCAAAAACAGTTGTCATTAGGACGGAAAGTGAGGTGAAATGTTCTGAACAGGGGCACAGACAGCAAAACAAATGTTACAGGGGTGATAACCCTTACCTATGTTTTCCAAAAAGTTTAAAAATAGATTTTTGGTCTGGAGCTACACTTCAACAATGTACCTGTTCAAAATTACAAACAGATTCTACATAAGAACAAACCTACAGTCCCTGTCTTGTATGCACCGCCTGTATACGGCTGTTCTGAGTATATAGGGCCTTTTTTATTTTATGTGCGGGGTTCCCCTTAATATCCATACAAGACCCAAAGGGGCTGGTAATGGGCTGGGGTAGGGGGGGGGTCATGGGGTAGCTATGCCATTTTTCTTAAAGATTTTCATCCATATTACCGGGACCAGACATTACATTAAAGCCGCAAGCAGTTTTAAATGGCTTTTTTTTCCTTTAGAAGTGTCATTTTGTGCAGGGACAGTTCTAAACACGGGAAACACGTGGCACTTCACAGGCATACTTTAGACACCCCCCAGGTACGATATTTAAAGGAATATTTGACTTTTTTTTTTTCACTTTATGCATCATTAAAATGACTGCTCCCGGAAAACGACCGTTTTTAAAACTTATTTTTGCATTGATACATGTCCCCTGGTGCAGAACCCGGGTTCCCAAACCCTTTTTAGGACAATAACATGCATAATAGTTTTTATAATTAGCACTTTAGAATTCGAACGTTCGCATCCATTGTATTTAATAGGGTTCTAATGTTCGTTCGAACTTTCGGTCCGTTCGCGGGTTCTGGTGCGAACCGAACCCGGGGGTGTTCGGCTCATCACTACTCACCAGACTTCTCTAGGGACTTTGTCGTACAGAGTGATGCATCCGACATTGGGTTAGGAGCAGTATTGTCCCAGGTTTGGAACGGGGAAGAGCACCCAGTCATTTACCTCAGCAGGAAATTGAAGTCCCATGAGGTAAATTACGCCACGATTGAGAAGGAGTGTTTAGCGGTGAAGTGGGCTCTAGATTCCCTTCGGTACTATCTGCTAGGTAGGCACTTTGACATGATTACTGATCACGCTCCTTTAAAGTGGATGGCTCAAAACAAAGAGACAAATAGAAGAGTAAATAGGTGGTTCCTGGCCCTACAGGAATTCAACTTTACGGTAAAGCATCGCCCTGGCGTTCAAATGGGGAATGTGGATGCTTTGTCTCGAGTACATGCATGCCTGATTGCTTGTGTTCCAACCCCAAGGTTAAAACAAGAGGGGGGGGTATGTGACAGCATGCAGGTAAAATCCCCAGGTTGCATCCAGGATGGAAGGTATATATGTCCTAGATTCAGGCTTTATGCCGATTTATACCACTAGGGGGAGTGCGGGGAGTCTTGCAGGGGAAGAGTTAATGAGCCCAGCTGAATTAAGTGGGCTTGTTAGGGCCTCTACAAGAACTCCCAGCATGCTAAGGGAGATGCTCCAACCTGGAACCAGATCTGTGTGGATAGTCTGGGGAGTGTGACCTCTGTGCGGTGAGCCAAAGCCTGTGTGGTTATTGCTAAGAACTTCAAAAAAGCAGGGAGCTAGGGACTGGGACTGTACCCAGTTGTTAGTTAGGGACACCAACGTGTGTAGTGAGCGGTCAAGTTGACCAGGATTTCTTTTCATGTTTCTTTTGTTTTTGCTGTAATTTTTTGTCTGTATATAGTTCAAATAAAACCACACCCTTTTGTTTTCTCCTACCACTGTCTGCTGTGCCTGTTTTTGTGTGGTGAACCCATCCAGGGGGTCACACACACCCGCTGCTGAGCTAACTCCCTCACAATATATATATATATATATATATATATATATATATATATATATATATATATCAGTAGCAAGCTAACACTAATATGTACTAATATGTGTTTCACACATTAATATAGAATCATATAACATAACAGTGCAGCACTACTCCCATCCAAATAAAATAAAAATACATTCTTTATTTTGTAACTTTGTTTCTCAATAAAAGCATTTATGGAAAATAAAAAACATAATACAACATATAAAAAATGTGTTGTGAAAAAACATAAAACACTACAGTTCAACTGTGTAATCCAGGAGGTAAATCAATCCCATGTGCAAACATAAATGATTATAGTCAACTCTGCTGTCAAAATAATAAATCAACCCCATGTGCCCCCGATCTTCCTTTCACTTTGTGCAATACCTCCAGTGGTTCACTACACTCTGCCTGCACCGCAAGTGTAGATGTGCTCTCACCTTACATTAATGACCTGTATATTATAAAGGTCATACAAAGCTTTTTTCCCCTTCCAGGGGTCCAGATACTGCTGGCAATGTTCAACTCCCACCGTAACTCAATGCAAACAAAAAACATACTACATAGTGTACTCCACTTTGAACCACATTTATTTAAAGTGATAGTAAACTCCTGAATGTTATTTTTACCTACAGGTAAACTTATAATAAAGCTAACCTATAGGTAAAATGAAAATCTTCTAAACATGCACCATCTAGAAGATATTCTAGTGAGAAGCAGCCAGTGACGTCATTGGTGCATGCGCTCTGAAGGAACTGCATACCCGTGCCGCTCCTTCAGAGCTGTGTGCCGCAGCCGAAACTCCTGCATGCATGCACAGGAGTGACGTAATCGTGGCACGGCCATTCAAGCAGCTGCAGACCACGAACCCGGAATGAATACCAGGTGAAGATGGTAGCCTCTGCAGTAGTGACAGCATGCCGCTGGAGGGCTTTATTTCAAAGTAAATCTTTCATAATATGCTAGTATGTGATGCATACTAGCAGATTATGGCTTTAACTTGCAGGAAGGAAGTTTTTTTTTTTTTTCTTTTCGAAAAGTTTACTACCACTTTAAAGTGGTTGTAAACCCACTTTTGCAACTTGCACCTACAGGTAAGCCTAGATTAAGGCTTACCTGTAGGTGCAAGAAATATCTCCTAAACCAACACGGTTTAGGAGATATTTACTAAAATCACAGGCGCCGCTGTCTACGGCGCATGCGCGCCGTAGACAACGGCGCATTCATGGGGTTAATCCCATTCACAAATTCGGCTAAGTCCCAGCAATGCTTGGGCTTAGCCGAATTTGACGGCTCCTGCGCGCATGCGCGGAGTCACGTCTTCGCCGCTCCGGCCAATCACAGCGCCGGAGCGGCGCTGTGATTGGCTGGAGCGGCAATACCTGGAAGTAACATTCTGGCTATCGCCGCAGCGATGGCTGCGGCTGGAGAGAGGGACACGGACGGCTTCGGGGGCCCCGATCTAAGGTAAGTGGTACATAATGAGCTAGTATGCTAGTCATACTAGCTCATTATAGCTTTCTCTTGCAGGTGGGCTAGGAAAAAAAAATTATATGGGTTTACAACCACTTTAAAAGCTCTAAAAACCACACTCACGTTAAGTTGTGCACCTATTCCTCAGTGCACTGAATAAACACAAAGCTTTCTCTGATTGGCTGAGATGGGGAGGTGGGTGGATGATGTCACCATCTACAACTTAGAGGAAGCTTTTTATTCGTTCAGAGAATACAATGCTGCCCATGAATGGCTGAGCGCCACTCAGCCCGACTTAATTTTGTTACGGGAGTAGCACTACCCCCGTAGGAGCTGCTGGTTTAAATTTGGGCATGCCATTACCTTACTGTTCCGTATGCTCGTCTCAGGGGTCCTCCTTGAAGAGTTGTCCAGAAGAAGTTTGCACCAACACAAAGTCTCTTTCAAGGGTTTTATTGAATAAAGTTTCCAACAGAGGGGGGTTGAAGGGATGGGGAGGACTCAGGTACCTTAGTTGCGGATCACAGGAATGTTCCTAGGTCCAGAGGAACAACTGTCTCCACGCTGGACTCAGCAAACACCGGATAGGCCCAATCTCACCGGCCTAGCAACCGATGCGTAGCTCGATCACAAATAGTCTCTGCCACAGACTTATGCCGCGTACACACGGCCGTTTTTCTCGTCGAGAAAAACTAAATTTTTTCCTTTCGACGAGAAAAACGATCGTCTGTGGGCTCTCTGCCGTTTTTTCCGATGAGAAAAACGGCATTAAAAACGACGAGAAAAATTAGAACATGTTCTAATTTTTCTCGTCGTTTTTTTCGACATGTTTTCCGCGGCAGTGTTTCCCATAGGGAAACACTGCCGCGGAGCCCACACACGGTCGTTTTTTTCGTCCAAAAAAAAATGACATTTAAAACGGCCGTGTGTGGGGGGAACAAGCTGTTCCTCGTTTTTAACGTCGATTTTCTCGCCGGTGTTTTCACCGTCGAAAAAATCGATCGTGTGTACGCGGCATTAATGAAAATAGAACAGTCTCTGCCACAGACTTGGTGAAAATAAAACAGTCTCTGCCACAGACTTGGTGAAAATCAGTAGGCCCCCAGTAACTCCTGGGCCTACATCCCAGTAACAGAGCCTCAGGCCAACGTGGCCCTGAGGTGGAAACTGCCAGCACTTCCCTGAGGCCATGAGGGCTCTCAGGTCAGGATCGGGCGGGTGGTGCCCATCACCAACGAACGACGACCCCACAAAATGGTGTCTGTCTCTTAAGTACCCCCTCCCAGAATGCACAGCGGGTTGACAACGCCCCTGAGCCACTTCTGAGAAAGAGTTACCCAATGCATTCAGCCTGTTGCCTTTCCTATCCTGACCAGTGGTGACAGTGACACCCACTGTCAGGAGGAAAATCATGCAACCAGCTGAACTGAAACAGAGTATAATTTGTAACACAATCTTTCTGAGCCAAACTATTGCTCAGACAACTATAATTTTAACACATAGCGCCCACTCATTGGGAGCAGGGAGCTACATGGGTGTACAGGATGTTCACGTTACACAGCTGGAGAAAATGCTGTATACTGTATGTAGTAGAGGCAACAGGCAGTTTATAGAGTAAGCCCCATGGGCACACCTGTTAGTGTATTTAACTGTTATTTTGGGCCAGCTTGGCCCAAACAAACTATTTAAAGTGACAGTAAAGCTGGAGATCAGATTTAAGCACTCCTTGGTACAACAGAAAAAGAGGCAGTATAAAGGTGGACCGTGCTGCATCTGAGACCTAATTTGTGGAATAATACCTAAAGAGGTGTGCGAGAACCCATACAAGGTCTTTACACAAAGGGTAATTTAAGTAAATGAAAACCCTATGGCCACTTTCACGCGGGGATCTGTCCACCATGGATGACAGGTCCGTGTCCGTTCAGTTTATGCAGAGTGGACAGGGAGGGTGAAAATGGACTCCGCTGTCTGTGTACACCTGACTGCCCTCTGATTAGATCTGCCTAGATGAAAGTGGATGGATTCCCGTCTGTTTTTTTTGGGCGTACAGGATCGGATTGGAAGTAGGCGGATGTAAATGGACACAAGTCAGTTTACACCCACCAACCCATAGGGGTAAATGGACCATCCAATCAGGCCTGTCTGAAAAAATTGACAGGTGGACCTGATCAGACCCTTCGTGTGAAAGGGGCCTTATTGGATGACACATAATCTGTTTAATTACTGGGTATATTTACCGTAATTGGAATCTCTTTATGAAATACATACAAAATATTAAAAAGGCATGAATTTGAAAGCATGCTCCAGCATGTAGACACATACATTTTAATATTTGCATGCCTAAATGTCGAAAAAAAATATTTAGAAAAATGCACCAAGGATAGAGAATCACTGACCAGTCTGCATTTACTATTTGGTGTGTTGTGAAGGATATTTCTCGGGAGAGCGTAATCACGTTATGGACAGAATGGCCAAAATCTTTTCTACTGACAATTCACTAGATGGAGGTCTACTTCAGATCTGCGAATTGAATTGTGTGTGCTCCCTGCTAGTGCCTTTTCATTTTAGCTTTTTTTTTCAAAATGGTAAGTGAAGGAATATGAACCAATGTGACTAAATTTTGTAGTCAGCATCCATCTTAAGATGAAATAGCTTACTTTATATAACTTGTCCTTTGTACAGAGATTTGTCTCATTAGTTATTAGTTCTCACAGAGTATGCAATTCCCCTAAGTGACGTTAATACACTTCTAATCTCATGTCTGTCCAGATATTGTTTTGGTACACTCTGTGTAGAGTCTCATAAACAACCTTGTTTATAAGTACATTCTGTGAGAAGTCTCACGCTCAACATAAGATGTAATATTGTTTAGTTTGGTTTTTGCACGTCTTCTTGTTATTGTATTTTACCATATAAGCTGTAAGAATTAAACTACATATCAGATCACTCGGATCAACGAACACTGCCTGCATGTTAAATTTGTTCAGGGTATCTCTGAGCTCGTAGAGACGAGGAAACAACTTGGTCAGATCTTGTACAGTCTATTGAACTAAGGAGGTTCACCCCATCAGTAAGTAAGGCTGGATGCCTATGAGGAAAGGAGATTATCCCTTGTTTAGTATTTAACCCCACATTTTTTCCAATATCAGTACAAATACAGTCATCTCATATAAGCTTAATCTCAGTAATCTAAGCATGGGAAAACCAATAAATCACGAAACGATTGTGGTATGCACCTTATGGCATACTTACCTCCCAAGGAGCCCCCCCACGCCAGTGATGCAACATCGCCATGTTCCATCATCATCCTCTTCCAGACTTCATCAAGGTCCAGAGACTTCTACCATCTCGCTTGGCTGGCCCAGGATGACATAACTCTTGCACATGCCATTACTACATCCTGGCACACCTTGTGCCAGGATGTACACAAGGTTACATCCTGGCACACCTGGCACACTGCCACCTGGCACACTGGCTCAGTGTAAAATCAGAAGAAAATTGCGGCAGGCAGAAAATAAGCTTTTGTTGTAGAGGAGATGCAACACTTTTCCAAAAACCAATCTTAGTTCTTCTTTAGGGCTATGTTTACATCAGCACTAACTTTCATTCTTGACTATATACTGCAGTGGAGCTGTGGATAGTGTCCAGTACTGATATTAGGTGAGCTCCAATGTGTTTTAGAAAATTGCAGCATGTCTGTATTTTTCTGCAGCCTACTGCAACCCACCAGAAGACAGCACTGCAGTGTGAACTTGTGCAAGGAAAACAATTGTTTTCTATGTGTCCTAACAGTGAATGGCATTGATCCAGTGCATAAAACCACACAAAGGGGTTTATTTACTATAGAGCAAATTCACAAATGCACAATTTAATGGTCGCAAAATGGCTAAAACCACGTAAATTTGCATGAAAATGAAATTCACTATAGCACTCTGGAAAAAACTGTCACAAAATCGAATTTACTATAGGTTACAGGCAACAGAGACCGTCTAAATCAGTAGTCATGATCGAAACACGGGAATTGCACATGGAAATAATGTTTAGAGCATAATATGATAGCCTAAATGGTTCTTAAATATGTGGTATATTGTTTAACCACTTCCATACAGGGCTTTTTATACCACTTCAATACCGGGCCTATTCTGGCACTTCTCTCCTACATGTACAAATCATCATTCTTTTGCTAGAAAATTACTCAGAACCCCAAAACATTATATATGTTTTTTTTAGCAGACACCCTAGGGAATAAAATGACGGTCGTTGCAACTTTTTATCTTGCACGGTATTTGCGCAATAATTTTTCAAACGCCTTTTTTTGGGGAAAAAAATGGTTTCATGAATTAAAAAATAACAAAACAGTAAATTTAGCCCAATTTTTTTGTAAAATATGAAAGCTTATGTTACGCCGAGTAAAAAGATACCTAACATGTCACGCTTTAAAATTGCGCACACTCATGGAATGGCGCCAAACTTCGGTACTTAAAAATCTCCATAGGCGACGCTTTGAAATTTTTTACAGGTTACTAGGTTAGAGTTACAGAGTAGGTCTAGTGCTAGAATTGTTGCACGCGCTCTAACGCACGCGGTGATACCTCACATGTGTGGTTTGAATGGCGTTTACATATGCGGGCGGGACTTACGTGTGTGTTCGCTACTAAGCGCGAGCTATTGGGGACGGGCGTTTTAAAAAAAAAATTATTATTTTTTATTTATTTTTACTTATTTTTTTTTATTTTTACTTTTTTTTTTATCACTTTTATTCCTATTACAAGGAATGTAAACATCCCTTGTAATAGGAATGTGTGTGACAGGTCCTCTTTATGGAGAGATGCGGGGTCAATAAGACCCCACATCTCTCCTCCAGGCTGGAAAGCATGAGATCAGTGAATTTTTTTTCACAATCTCATACTTACAGCCGCAATGGCGGCTTTGTTTACATTTGAGGACCCGGGCGTGACGTCATCACATCGCGCCCGGGCCTCCGACGATCACAGAGATGACTGGTGACCATCTGGTCACCAGTCATCTCTATGCTCATCATGTTACCCACCACCGGCGCCGACGATTCTCTCCGGGTCCCCGCTCGCACGGGAGAGCCCGGAGAAGCACCGGATGGCGGCGGGAGGGGGGATGTCCCCTCCCGCCGCCTATAAGAACGATCAAGCGGCGGAACCGCCGCTATGATCATTCTTATGGTGCGCAGGATCGCCGGCTGCAAACAAGGATATCTGAATGATGCTTTTAGCTGCAGGCATCATTCAGATATCCCCCCTCAAACCCAAGACGTCATATGACGTCCACCCGGAGGGAGAGAGGGTTCCTGCCGGCGTCATTTTGCTATGGCCCGGTATGGAAGGGGTTAAAGATAATCTGCTTTTAAACTGCTGAAAAAATTCATGTATAAACTGAAAAATCATTGAAAGTCTGAGAAGAGATAAATTCCCCCTCTTTCTACAACTATGTACCAGAACAAGTGTGCATACTCAGAGTGACATGCAAAATAGTCACAATTTAACTCCCATTCATTTTTTACAGATAGTAAATTAGTATAGTATAGTAAATTCGCAAATTCACGCGTGGCTAAAAAACATTTGCGAATGTGAAAATGTGCGTTATATAGCCAAATGCAAGTTCACCCATTGAATATAATTGTACAATTGTTACTTCCACATATATATATATATATATATATATATATATATATATATATTTTTTTTTAAGAATGCTAGTAATGTGTAATGTTTTCATGTTTTCGTAAAATATATTTTTCTCTGTCTCTCTCACTTGTTGCTCTCCATCTCACAAAAATCAAATCTGAAACTCCCACAGGTGTCTTTATAAACCACAAACAGTACAATTTCTGATGCAAATTTTAAATGAGTCACAATTTTGTGTGTTTTTTAATATTTATTTCCAAATAATCATAATTTGACCCCCAAAAAATTGATATGTTTACCAACATCAGAAATAAAAATGTCATTCCCAAAATTCAGAGGGTAACATCACTATGCTACACTCACACACCAAGAACCACCAAATATCACAGAATAAATCAAGAAGCATAACTCCTGACAAATGTCATTCCACCACCTATAGGTATATGTCCAATAAATGCTGTATTTGTGTATTTATGTGTAGGAGGGTTTCACCACCATTGAAAATCATGCCATATGTTTTCCATGGGCAAGGACAATAATCAGCTTTAAGAATTCCCCACCAGCACCAATTTCAGCCTCTTACCAAGCAAAAAGTCCCAAAATTAGAGATGGTTCTATAGCAGCAGGCTGACAGTAATCAGTTATACCCAGTCTTCAAAACGGATGGCATATCACAGAAACAGGTTGTTCAATAGTTCTCTGGCCTTCCAAAGGACACCTGCATTGATTAACTTATTGCACCCCTGGGATTTAGGACTGTTTGACACCACAGAGATGCAGCCTCCATCCATGTGGCAGCACAGTGGCTAACTGGTTAGCACTTCTGCTTAGCAGCACTGGGGTCAATGGTTTGAATTACAAATATGCTGCTACCTGGCTAGAGGTTTGTATGTTCTTCCTCTGTTGTGGTTTCAATTTTTTTTTTTTCACCAGTGATTATATTTTTGAAATTACATTATAAATCAAGCGAGTGTGGGTTTGTACCAAATCTATAACTGTGTGTTTTAGGGGAGATATGGATGTATAAGTCTGGTGTGATCCTGCACACATATTTTAATGATGTATGCTGATGATGAATGACGAATGCGCTTTGTCAACAATTTGTGTGAAGCAACCCTCACAAAGTTGTAATTTCCTGTTTTGTACCCTCCACATGCCCAACAACATACAAATTAAATTTTTTGATTTTGGTACCACTGATCATGACCAGAGCCTTGGACATTTGTTATTTCCTGGTGCCTCCATGGCAGCATACCTGTGACAAGCTCCGCCTTGGCTCCTCCCTCAGGACTAGTGAATATTATAAAAGAGTTGATTAGCACAGCCCTAGCATTCTCCTTTTTTTCCTCATACCTCATGGCAGTGAATTCTGGTCGAACGTCCTTACCTTCTGCATTCGGCAGTTTCCGTCCGGGTTCAAGCCTCTCCCGGACGCGGTCCCTTCTCTTGGGCAGCTTAATGCGCTTATAAGGTTGGGAGTCCCTTCTGTAGGATCTTTTGGGACAAGCAGTTTGTCTCTTAACTAAGAGCTCCACCTGCAGCACATCTTCCAGGCATTAGCTCAATTCTGGCAACAAAGGCAGCAGCTATTTCTGTATCTCTTTTTTTTTCCCCCCTTTCCTAGGTTTTTCTCCCCCAAACTCTTGTCTTCTCTGATTTATTTTCCATTTTAAATTCTCTAGCTCCCTGTCACCTCTCCAGCTCCTTAGGAGCCGCGCGCGCTCAGCGCCTGTATTTTATTTACTTGCGGCGTCTTCCGCATCATTCTGCATGTGCGCCGGCGGTGCGGGTCTTCCGGGTTCTCGTCTCGTCGGTCGGCGCATGCGCGGTGGATCCGGAGGCCGTGGCGCCCATTTTGGATCAGGGCAGAAAGACGTCTTTTGCCCACAAAACGTCAGGCACAGCACAGAGGCGTTCCCTGCCTTTCCTGTTTCCATGTGAATCTCTCTAATGGCCTCAGTGAGACACCTGAGACTGCAGTAAGAACTACACCGAGAGCTCCAGGGAGGAAATACTAATTTGTCTTCAGGTAAGAGATTTTTTAAAGTAAAAGGGAAATGTATACTATATGTTTGTTAAGGGGTTCTTTATTTTTAAATATATATTTGTAGTTAAGGGTTTTAACCACTTAAGCCCCGGACCATTTGGTAGCTAAAGGACCAGAGGTGAATTTAGAATTTTGCACTGCGCTGCTTTAACTGTAAATTGTGCGGACATGCAATGTTGTACCCAAACGAAATTTGCGTCCTTTTCTTCCCACAAATAGAGCTTTCTTTTAATGGTATTTGATTGCCTCTGCGATTTTTATTTTTTGCGATATAAACGGAAAAAGACCGAAAATTTTGAAAAAAAATGATATTTTCTAATTTTTGTTATAAGAAAAATCGAATAAACTCAATTGTAGTCATACATTTAGGCCAAAATGTATTCAGCCACATGTTTTTAGTAAAAAAAATGTCAATAAGCGTATATTTATTGGTTTGCGCAAAAGTTATAGAGTTTACAAACTAGGGTACATTTTCTGAAATTTACACAGCTTTAAATTTATGACTGCCTATCTCATTTCTTGAGGTGCTAAAATGACAGGGCAGTACAAAACCCCCCCAAATGACCCCATTTTGGAAAGTAGACACCCCAAGGAAATTGCTGAGAGGCATGTTGAGCCCATTGAATTATTTTTTTTTGTCCCAAGTGATTGAATAATGACAAAAAAAAAAAAAAAAATTACAAAAAGTTGTCACTAAATGATATATTGCTCACACATGCCATGGTTATATGTGGAATTTCACCCCAAAATACATTTTGCTGCTTCTCCTGAGTACGGGGATACCACATGTGTGGGACTTTTTGGGAGCCTAGCCGCGTACGGGACCCCGGAAACCAAGCACCGCCTTCAGGATTTCTAAGGGCGCAAATTTTTGATTTCACTCCTCACTACCTATCACAGTTTCGAAGGCCATAAAATGCCAAAATAGCACAAAACCCCCCCAAATGACCCCATTTTAGAAAGTAGACACCCCAAGGAAATTGCTGAGAGGCCTGTTGAGCCCATTGAATATATATTTTTTTGTCCCAAGTGATTGAATAATGACAAAAAAAAAAAAAAAAAAATTACAAAAAGTTGTCACTAAATGATATATTGCTCACACATGCCATGGTTATATGTGGAATTACACCCCAAAATACATTTTTCTGCTTCTCCTGAGTACGGGGACACCACATGTGTGGGACTTTTTAGGAGCCTAGCCGCGTACGGGACCCCGAAAACCAAGCACCGCCTTCAGGATTTCTAGGCACAAATTTTTGATTTCACTCCTCACTACCTATCACAGTTTCGAAGGCCATAAAATGCCAAAATCGCACAAAACCCCCCCCAAATGACCCCATTTTGGAATATAGACACCCCAAGCTATTTGCTGAGAGGAATGGCGAGTATTTTACAGCTCTCATTTGTTTTTGAAAATGAAGAAAGAAAATATATATATATATATTTTTTTTTTTTTTCAATTTTCAAAACTTTGTGACAAAAAGCGAGATCTGCAAAATACTCACAATACCTCTCAGCAAATAGCTTGGGGTGTCTACTTTCCAAAATGGGGTCATTTGGGGGGGTTTTGTGCTATCTGGGCATTCCATGGCCTCCGAAACTGTGATAGGCAGTGAGAAGTGAAATCAAAAATTTACACCCTTAGAAAGCCTGAAGGCGGTGCTTGGTTTTTGGGGTCCCGTACGCGACTAGGCTCCCAAAAAGTCTCACACATGTGGTATCCCTGTACTCAGGAGAAGCAACAGAATGTATTTTGGGGTGTAATTCCACATATGCCCATGGCATGTTTGAGCAATAGGGATGAGCTTCGAGTTCGAGTCGAACTCATGTTCGACTCGAACATTGCCTGTTCGCCCGTTCGCCGAACAACGAACAAATTGGGGTGTTCGCGGCAAATTCGAAAAATCTATGGGAGAAATCTAAAGTGCTAATTATAAAGGCTTATATGCAAGTTATTGTCCTAAAAAGTGTTTGGGGACCTGGGTCCTGCCCCAGGGGACATGTATCAATGCAAAAAGAAGTTTTAAAAACGGCCGTTTTTTCGGGAGCAGTGATTTTAATAATGCTTAAAATGAAAAAATAAAAGTGAAATATTCCTTTAAATTTCGTACCTGGGGGATGTGTATGATATGCATGTAAAGTGGCGCATGTTTCCCGTGCTTAGAACTGTCCCTGCAAAAAATGTCATTTTTGAAAGAAAAAAATGCATTTAAAACTGACTCGCGGCTATTAATGAATTGTCGGCTCCCGGCAATACATACAAAAGTCATTGATAAAAAAAAAAAAGCGTGGGGGTTCCCCAGAATTCAATTACCAGGCCCTTCAGGTCTGGAATGGATATTAAGGGGAACCCCGCCGCAAATTTAAAAAAAAATTGACGTGGGGTTCCCCCAAATATCCATTCCAGGCCCTTCAGATCTGGCATGGATTTTAAGGGGAACTCCACCCCAAATTTTAAAAAAAAATGGCGTGGAGTCCCACTAAAAATCCATACCAGACCCCTTATCCGAGCACGCAACCTGGCCGGCCGCAGGGGAAAAGGGGGGGACGAGAGAGCGGCCCCCCCTCCTTCCTGAACCGTACCAAGCCACATGCCCTCAACATGGGGAGGATGTCCCCATGTTGATGGGGACAAGGGCCTCATCCCCACAACCCTTGCCCGGTGGTTGTGGGGGTCTGCGGGCGGGGGGCTTATCGGAATCTGGAAGACCCCTTTTACAAAGGGGACCCCCAGATCCCGGCCCCCCCCTATGTGAATTGGTAAGGGGTACATTGTACCCCTACCATTTCACGAAGAAAGCGTAAAAAAATGTTTAAAAAAACACACAAACACCTTGAAAAAGTCCTTTATTTAAAAAAAAAAACAAAAACATTCCAGCGGTGAAATCCAGTGTCCCGCGGCGATCCCGATGTCCAGCGCTGTCCTTCATTGGTTGTGCCTGAGCGGACCTGATGGGGAA
The DNA here is from genome assembly GCA_029206835.1 of Rana muscosa. Classification (NCBI taxonomy): domain Eukaryota; kingdom Metazoa; phylum Chordata; class Amphibia; order Anura; family Ranidae; genus Rana; species Rana muscosa. The sequence goes on along the minus strand of CM055116.1, from coordinate 780,880,158 downwards.
CTCCCTCTCAGTATTTTAAATGTATAGACCCGCCCCTTCTAAAGTTCCCCATCAGGTCCGCTCAGCGGACCAGATGCGGAACATGAGAAGGGGCGGGTCTATACATGTATTACCAAAGTGAGAGCAGTTCCCCATCAGGTCCGCCCCCTCGGTATGTCGGACCCGCCTACGTCATTGGCTTGAGCGGGGAACTTCCTTCACTGTGTAATTTAAATTTACATAGTGAAGGAAGTTCCCCGCTCAAGCCAATGACGTAGGCGGGTCCGACATACCGAGGGGGCGGACCTGATGGGGAACTGCTCTCACTTTGGTAATACATGTATAGACCCGCCCCTTCTCATGTTCCGCATCTGGTCCGCTGAGCGGACCTGATGGGGAACTTTAGAAGGGGCGGGTCTATACATTTAAAATACTGAGAGGGAGTTCCCCATCAGGTCCGCTCAGGCACAACCAATGAAGGACAGCGCTGGACATCGGGATCGCCGCGGGACACTGGATTTCACCGCTGGAATGTTTTTTTTTTTTTTTAATAAAGGACTTTTTCAAGGTGTTTGTGTGTTTTTTTAAACATTTTTTTACGCTTTCTTTGTGAAATGGTAGGGGTAAAATGTACCCCTTACCAATTCACATAGGGGGGGGGGGCCGGAATCTGGGGGTCTGGTATGGATTTTTAGGGGGACTCCACGCCATTTTTTTTTAAATTTGGGGTGGAGTTCCCCTTAAAATCCATGCCAGATCTGAAGGGCCTGGAATGGATATTTAGGGGAACCCCACGTCAATTTTTTTTTAAATTTGCGGCGGGGTTCCCCTTAATATCCATTCCAGACCTGAAGGGCCTGGTAATTGAATTCTGGGGAACCCCCACGCTTTTTTTTTTTTTTTTTTTTTATCAATGACTTTTGTATGTATTGCCGGGAGCCGACAATTCATTAATAGCCGCGAGTCAGTTTTAAATGCATTTTTTTCTTTCAAAAATGAAATTTTTTGTAGGGACAGTTCTAAGCACGGGAAACATGCGCCATTTTACATGCATATCATACACACCCCCCAGGTACGAAATTTAAAGGAATATTTCACTTTTATTTTTTCATTTTAAGCATTATTAAAATCACTGCTCCCGAAAAAACGGCCGTTTTTAAAACTTCTTTTTGCATTGATACATGTCCCCTGGGGCAGGACCCGGGTCCCCAAACACTTTTTAGGACAATAACTTGCATATTAGCCTTTATAATTAACACTTTAGATTTCGAACGTTCGAGTCCATTGTATTTAATAGGGTTCTAAAGTGTACACGAACATTTTGTCTGTTCGCAGGTTCTGGTGCGAACCGAACAGGGGGGTGTTCGGCTCATCCCTGTTGAGCAATATATCATTTAGTGACAACTTTGTGCAAAAAAAAAAAAAATTGTCGTTTTTCCGCAACTTGTGTCAACATATAAAATATTCCATGGACTCGACATGCCTCTCAGTATATAGCTTAGGGTGTCTACTTTCCAAAATGGGGTCATTTGAGGGGGTTTTGAACTGTTCTGGCATTTTATACACAACATTAGGAAGCTTACATCCACTCTTCTAACCACTTGAAGACAAAGCCCTTTTTGACACTTTTTGTTTACATGAAAACATTTTTTTTTTTGCAAGAAAATTATGTTGAACCCCCAAACATTATATATATTTTTAAAGCAAAGGCCCTACAGATTAAAATGGTGGGTGTTGCATTTTTGTTTTCTACACAGTATTTGCGCAGCGATTTTTCAAACGCATTTTTTGGGTTAAAAAATACACTTTTTTAAATTTTAATGCACTAAAACACACTATATTGCCCAAATGTTTGATGAAATAAAAAAGATGATCTTAGGCCGAGTACATAGATACCAAACACGACATGCTTTAAAATTTCGCACAAACGCGCATTGGCGACAAACTATATACATTTTTAAAAGCCTTTAAAAGCCTTTACAGGTTACCCCAGTAGATTTACAGAGGAGGTCTACTGCTAAAATGATTGCCCTCGATCTGACCTTCGCGGTGAATTGATACCTCACATGCATGGTGCAATTGCTGTTTACATATGACGCCAGACCGACGCTTGCATTCGCCATTGGGCAAGAGCAGGGCAGGACAGGGGTGCTTTTTTTTTTTCTTTTTTTTTTCTTATTAATTTTGCTTTTTTATTTTATTTTTAAATTGTTCCTTCCAAGTATTTTTTTTTATCATTTTTATTGTTATCTCAGGGAATGTAAATATCCCTTATGATAGCAATAGGTAGTGACAGGTACTCTTTTTTTGAAAAAACTGGGGTCTTCTAGACCCTAGATTTTTCCTCTGCCCTCAAAGCATCTGACCACACCAAGATCGGTGTGATAAAATGCTTTCCCAATTTCCCAATGGCGCTTTTTATATCCGGGGGGGGCATTCCCTCCCACTGCTTGTAAAAGCAGTCCAGAGGCTAATTAGCCGCTAGGATTGCTTTTACATGAAAGCCGGCCGCAGGCTGAAAAGAATGATACCAAGATGATACCTAAACCCGCAGGCATCATTCTGGTATAAACATTCAAAGTCCAGCAACATACCAGTACGTTGCTGGTCCTTGTTGGACATGTATTGTAATCTTTTTATTTCATGCAGCCAGTTGGCTGAACAAAAAAAGAGATTGATCGGTGGGTATGTCCACCATTAGAATACCGCCCTTCATCCACCCACTTCCAATGATGGGCATACACGCACCATTTATATATGCCGAAGCATGGGGGCATCCTCCCGCAAAAAAGTTATGCCGCACACACATGGTCGGACTTTTCCACGGGCAAGCCTCCGTCGGAATTTCGACCGTATGTACGCGGCATTAGGAGCAAAATCGCTCCTCCGCCCCTGCTGCCCCAATGCTTCGGCATATTTGCTTTTTTTTTTTAACTGTGGTGGTGAAATCACCTCCTACAGCACTGGAGTCGCAGGGATCAGGCCTGTCTGTGCGAACGCTGCAGTTATGTGTGTTTTTGTTTTGTAAGTGACAGTGATCGATCGATACTGCACTTGGGTGGCCTGGGCTGGACGGAGGGGCAAAACGCAGGTGCCAGCAGGTATCTGGGCTGATCCCGCTAACACTGCGTTTTTGGGAACCCTAAACTGCTGGGGACGCTAGTATAGATCTGATCAGATCAGATATTGATCTGTTCAGATACTATACCACTAAGGGGGGTGTATGCTTCACGCGTGGGTGTTAGCGTTACTGGCACTAACCTGACGCTGCCTGGGGTGTGACTCAGACCCTCTCTGACGCTAAAACCTAATTGATATCACCCGCCGGGCGATCAGGGGGTTAAACCTTTATTGGGTTATATACACGGCGGGTGCCCTGACACTATAAAAAGCAAACTAACTAACCAGCGTCACCTGTAACACTTATATGGTGATCACTGGTGAAAGGGTTAACTAGGGGCAATCAGGGGGTTAAAACCTTTATTAGATAATATATGGGGGTACCTGACGCTATAAAAACCTGCGGCGAACCTAAAAAAAATTACTGGCTACCGATCGGCATCACCGACACTAAGACAGCGATCAGAAAAACGATCGCTTAGCGACAGTGGTGATGGGGGTGAAAGGGTTACCTGGGGGGCGATCAAGGGGGTTAAACCTTTATTAGATAATATATTGGGGTACCTGACGCTATAAAAACATGCGGCGAACCTAAAAAAAATTACTGGCTACCGATCTGCATCACCGACACTAAGACAGCGTTTAGAAAAATGATCGCTTAGCGACAGTGGTGATAGGCGGTGAAAGGGTTATCTGGGGGGTGATCAAGGGGTTAAACCTTTATTAGGGGGGTTAGGGGGCTACACTGAACCTAAGACTAAACTTTGGTGACACTTTTACAGTCACAAATGTCACTGATTGCAGTGATCACTAAATAAATGGTCACTGCAATCAGTGACACTGTGACTGGGGGCTGGGGGGTGATCTGGGGGGTGATCTGGGGTGTCTGGGGGGGTCTGGGGGGCGATTTATGTCCCTATGTGTCCTGGTGTCAGTGTAGTGTTGTGTGCACTGACCTGATGTCTTCTCTTGTACGGCGCTCGGTATATGTGAGCGCCGCACCAGAGATGACATCACTTCCTCCTGCTCCCTCTGTCTGACACAGACAGAGGGGGCATTTCCATTCGCCGGGAGCGATCGCGAGGGGGTGGCCAGAAACGAATGGCTGCCCCCTCATCCCGGAACGCTCCCGGACACTTAGCCACCGCTCACTGTATAGGAGGGGGGTCCGATTGGACCCCCCAACTATACAAAGGCAATCACGTATGCTCTACATGATTGTGCCTGTCGGTGCCATTCTGCCGACGTGTATATATACAGTGAGCGGTCGTTAAGTGGTTAAAAAAAATAAATATATATTTTTTTAATAATAATAAAAAATAAATAAGATAAAATATTTAGTCGTATTTTTCGAGAACTTAAAAAAAAAAAAAAACACACACCATTTGTTTAGAGGTAAATTCCCCTTAGCCAAATTAGGATCCAGCCAGTTGTGTCTTCTCTATTCTTGTTAGCTGCTGCCTCTGCTAAGCCACTCAGCATGAGCCATTCGCCGCCCGTACAAGATCCTACTCTACTTCTGAGGTAAGGACCTACATCCAGGTAAGCTTACATATCTTAAAAAAAAAAAAAAAAAAAAAGAGTGCACCGAGGCTGGTACTTTTATGTATTTCAGCCCTATACGCCAGAAGACGTCTAAAAAGACCTCAAGGCGAAATGAGGACTATGATGATTCTAGTCCCAGTAGAGACAGATTGTCCAGGCATCGGGATCATAGAAGTGGCAGGAAGTCATCGGCGCTTTCACGCAAAAAATAAAAAAAAATATTTTGAAAGCGCTTCAAAAGGGCCTGAAATCGCTTCAAAGGCGCTCAGTGTTTTACTGGCAGTTTTTCAAGCGCCTCAGTGTGAAAGTGGCCTAACACTCCTGAAGCCGAGATCTCCAGGATGTCAGTCCTGTGGAGACACCCCACTTCCAGATGTCGAAATTGCCCAGCGGACAGAAAGTCCGAAAGCCGGCAAGTGGCGGACCTACTTAGGAAAGCAGTAAAGAATTCCCTCGCGGAATTGGTAGCCACAATGCCGCCGCAACATCTGGCATCTCCTACTCAGGAGCAAATGGCGGAGGCATCCATTCCTGGGCCGTCCTCAAGTGAAATCTCATGCCGAACGCATGCTTCTTCCTCTAAACATCAGCAAGAGAATGCCGTCTCAAAGGGCCTCTCTGTTGACCTAGATACCTTTTGGTTTTGCTTTCGCCATGGTCCAGCCTTTTTGTGCAGGCGGTAAAGCAAGTGATCGGCTGAGAAGAGACCGACACAGAAGTCTAAGTCATACTTCCCCTTTTTCAAACGCCAGATTACCCTCTTTCCCTCTCATGGGGGAGATCAGGGATGTGATTGAGGAAGAGTGGAAAAAGACGGAGAAAAGATTCTCCATTAATCGACTGGGAAAGTTATACCCTCTCTCAGAGGCCGATTCCGTAATGCTGGAGGGCCCTCCAGTGGTTGATGCAGCTGTGGTAAGGTTGGCAAAGAACGTCACATTGCCCATGGAAGACTCGACTTTGTTTAAGGATCCACCAGACAGAAGGATGGATCTTGGTCTCCCAAAAGATGGCGGGCAACGCTTGTAAACCTTCGATAGCCCTGACGTCAGTGTCCAACGCCCTATGCGTCTGGACAGATGATATAGAGTTTGCAATCTAACAGGATATCCCAGGGGAGGACATCATCAGGGCCTTATTGGAGCTAAAGCTCCCAGTAGATCTTATTGGTGAAGCCACAATCGATTCAATTCGATGCTCCGCAAGGTCAATGCTCCACACAGTTATGGCCAAACGGGCCTTGTGGCTGGAACCCTGGTCAGCATATCCTGCCTCCAAAACATAATTGGTGCAAGGTACCCTTTGACGGAAAAGCCTTGTTTGGGGAGAAATTGGACAAGGCCATCTCTCGCATCATGGGCGGGAAATCGTGCCTGTTACCCCAAGACAGGCGATCCAGGCGCTCCAGGACATTTGCACCCAGATTTCAATACTCCAAGAGTAAGGACTACAGACAGTCCAGACAGGGGAAATGCTTTAGGCAAAATTGGAGAAGCACGCAGTCCACTTTCCTCAAGACCCATAGACAAAGACTTGTGCCCATCCCTCAGGATTCTGCAAAATCCTTTTGACGTCAGGCCATCCCAAGCGATCCCTGTGGGGCCAGACTCAAACACTTCTTGAAGATCTGGGAACAAAGTGTAGGGATCCGTGGGTAGTCTCCACAGTTAAATACGGTCAGTTCTGGACGTTTCTAGACAAAGCCCCCAAAGACTTCTCTCCGACAAGGGTGTCAAGGTGCACCCAAAAAAACTGAAGCACTAGAGCGATTTCTTCTGTCCTTGCAAAAACAGCAAGCAGTGGTTCCAGTGTCTCCATCAGAAAGATTTTTCGGTTTTTACACCACCCTGTTTCTAGTCCCCAAGAGAAACAGAGGTAGGAGACCCATGTTAGACCTGAAGAGGCTAAATCGCTATATCTTCCTAAATTTTTTTAAAAGGGAGTCGCTATGAGCGATTATACGTGTAATCCAACCAGGGGATCGGATGTTATCAATAGACTTGCAGGATGTTTACCTGCATATACCAACACTCCCTCCTTTCCAGAAATATCCGAGGTTTGCAGTGGCACCTGTACATCTTAAATTTTGGAGTCTCCCATTCGGCCTCTGCACGTCACCAAAAGTCTTTAGGAAGACCCCAATTGCCATCATAGCCCCTCTAATAGAATTAGGGCCTCGAGTATACCATTACTTAGTGGAACAGAACGGTACAGTATCCCTCCCACCTCAAAAGGTGACATTGACTGTACGACAGATGAAGAAAGTCAGTGTGAGATTCTACCTGTCATACTCGAACTGTCAGAGCCTGATAGGCTGGATGTCGTCATGCATCCCTAGGGTCCCTTGGGCCCATTGGCATTTGAGACATTTCCAGCTGGAGTCCTTGAGGCTGTGGAATAGACGGTATCTATACCAACCCATACACCTGACGACCCTGATGCTCAGGAGTCTACATTGGTGGATGAAGAAACACACACCTATGAAATCACATCCATTAAGACATGTCAACTGGATCACAATTATTACCGATGCCAGTGAAGCAGGTGGGGATCACACTGCAACCAGATCTCAGGGCAAGGAAGATGGTCCTTCCATACAACAGGCCTATTATCAAATATCCTGGACCTGTCCAGGCAGCCTACCTTTTGCATTGCTAGCCCTAGTATTCAAGATTACAGGCAAACCAGTTCTCTGAATGGACAACAGGGCTGCGGTGTCCTTATATACACCGACAAGGAGGGACGCGCAGCAGGTCCCTGCTGAAGGAAGTGAAACCATATTCTTTTGGGCAAAAAGGAATCCAAAAGACCTAAGGACAGTCTATCTGCCCGGTCTTCCCAACTCAAGGGCCAACCGCCTATCTCGCAGGTTCGTAGATTCCAACGAATAGTCTCTGCACCCGAAAGTTTTCGACTGTTAGTGGACCAGTGGGGTCCCCTCGGGCTGGGCCTATTTTGCAACAGCATTAAATACCAAGTTTTCAAGGTTTATCTCTAGACTTCCTCATCCCCAGGCAGAGGCAGTAGATGCTCTCTCAGCCCCTGGGCATGCAATCTGGCCTATGCCTTCTCTCCATGGCCTCTCATTCCAAAAAAACTCCTGTTGAGGCTTATGGTAGAAACCACAACGGAGATAGCGGTCCTACTGTACTGGCCAAGACGTCCCTGGTTCCGCACAGCAATGTACCTGAATACACAGACTTCAGTCAAGGTTCCAATAATACCTTTTCTCCTGTCACAGGGATGTCACACCCATCCAGATTCCCGCAGGTTAAATCTTCACATCTGGCAGGTGAAAGGGAAAGATTCCAATCCCTAGGGTGTCCCAACAAAGTTATCGAAACCCTGCTCAGCGCAAGAAAGCCATCCACAAACAGTATATACGATAGGGTGTGGAACAAATTCAGGGCCTTCATGATTGGCAGAAACTGCGATCCAGATTTCCCATTATCCTCTCAAATTCTAAAACTCTTGCAGGCAGGCTTAGACCTAGGTCTTGCTTAAGTACACTAAAAGGTGCAGGTAGCGGCAATTTCAGCGGCAACCAGTAAAAGATGGGCTGAGGATTCATTAATAATCCAATTTTTCAAAGCTGTCAAAAAAGATCCGACCACCAACAAAACAATCTTTTCCAACTTGAGACCTTGCTATCATCCTAGAGCCTTTAACCAATCCACCTCTTGCCTCTTCGGAGTCAGCATCGCTTTGGAATCTAACCATGAAGCTATCCTTCTTGATAGCCATAACTTCTGACAGACGGGTTTCAGAGCTCCAAGCTTTAGGAGCGGATCATAATCATATCAGATTATTTCCTGACAAAGTAGAACTCGGAATGGTGCAAGGATTTAGCCTCAAGGTCACATCATCCTCGAACATGTCGGAGCCTTGGGCACTTCCAACATTTTCAGAACAAGACTCAGGTTCTCTTCATGAGCTGGACATTGCCTCCACTTTGAGATGCTATCTGCAGGCTACAGCATCCTTCAGGGACACTATCAGGTTGTTCATAAACAAAGGCAAGGAGGTGTCAGCAGGAACGTTTGCCTCATGGTTCGTTAAACTCATCCACAAGGTGTACAGGGCAAAAGGACTGGAATCCCCTTCGATAGTCAGGGCGCACTCCACCAGAACGGTTTCTGCCTCTTGGGTGGCAAGAGCGAATGTGTCAATTGAAACTATTTGCAGGGCAGCGACTTGGTCATTCCAACATACGTTTCTGAAACATTACTGAGTAGACCCAGGAGCTCTCTCATCGGTGGAGTTTGGCAGACAGGCGGTCAAATCGGCCTTTTCTTCTTCCTCTAAATGATAATAATAATCTCTTTAAAATAAAACTCTGGGCATCATCCCACCCATATCAGCTAGTTATTTGTCACAGGTATGCTGCCATGGAGGCACCAGGAAAACGGAAAATTGTATCATGCTTACCAGTAATTTTCCTTTCCTGGTGCCTATCCATGGCAGCATACAATCCCACCCTCGGTATTCTATATTACGGAGAATGCTGGGGCTGTGCTAATCAACTCTTTTATAATATTCACTAGTCCTGAGGGAGGAGCCAAGGCGGAGCTTGTCACAGGTATGCTGCCATGGATAGGCACCAGGAAAGGAAAATTACTGGTAAGTATGATACAATTTTCCGTTTTTTAGGTTTAACCTGCACAGATATATATGCTGTCCTTTACTGGGTGTAGTACGTGTGCTAGCAATCATAATGCTCGACCTACACCCCACTAAGGCTGTTGTTTGATGATTGCTTTATGTGTTTGCTGGTATAGTTTTGCATTAAGGCCCTCAAACGTGTGTTTTTGTGGGCATGGTTTCCAAATTGTGTCTTTGTCCAGTGTGACCATGTGTTTATTGTTTGTGAGCCTCAGCAGACCTTTATCTTGTTCTAGTTCTTACTTCTAAATCTCACATGTCAGGCCTCGTACACACGGCCGAGATTCTCGTTGAGAAAAACATGTCGTTTTTTTCGACGAGATTCTTGGACAAGAAACTTGTCCCGGCCGAGTGTACACACGCTCGTTTCAAAGAACCCGCGGTTCTTTGAAAGGAGTGTACGCGGTGACGTCATCGACTACGTCGAGCATGCGCTCGTCACATTCGATGCCGTCGCCGCCATCTTGGTATACCCTACGTATGCCTAGGAAGCTACCGCGCATGCGTCAAATTCATTTCGAACATGCGCGGGCTTCCGGGCGGACAGGTAAGTGTACACACACTCACTTTTCTCGTCGAGAAACACGCCGAGGAGAATCTCGACGAGAAAATAGAGAGCAGGTTCTCTATTTTCTCGTCGAGGTTTCTTGTCGGTTTTCTCGACGAGAAACACGCTAGCAGCGTACACACGACCGATTTACTCGGCAAGACCTCTCTGCCAGCAAGTTTCTTGCTGGTTCTTGCCGAGAAAATCGGTCGTGTGTACGAGGCCTTAGACTTACAACTGCTAATGTTAATCTAGTTTATGTAATGGTTTAGATGAAAAGGAAGATTTCTGCTAATTCCAAACATAAGTGTGTCTGTGTGTGTGTCGGTTTTGTTTGTTCGCTGCCTTTTTGGATTTTGTATTAATTGTGTCTGTTTTTGCTTATGATAATCCTGCAATTTAACTTTTTAGGGGTTTGGGGCGAGGAGTTCTGATCACCAAAAAAGTTTGTCATGGTTGTAGCTTAATTTGTATCCCTACTTTTATAATGTGTTTTTTAACCACTTAACGACCGCCCACCGCCGATTTACGTCGGCAGAATGGCACGGACAGGCAGAATCACGTAGATCTACGTGATCGCCTTTGTGCAGTTGGGGGGTCCATCCGGATCGATTCCGCCCCCCCCCCTCGCGATCGCTCCCGGCCAATGAAATTGCTTCCTCCGCCATGTGATGTAAACACAGGCTGGAGGAAGTGATGTCATCTCCCTCGCCGCGGTCTTTTCGTTCCCGGCGCCGAGGAGTGAAGACAGAGGTTAGTGCTCCAACAGTCCACTGACACGTAGGTACACATAGGCACACAAATCACCCCCCAGTCACCCCCAGATCACCCCCCAGGTCACCCCAAAGCCCCCAATCACAGTGTCACTGATTGCAGTGATCATTTATTTTACTGATCACTGCATTTAGTGTCATCTGTGATTGTAAAAAGTTGCAAGGCAGTTAGGATTAGGCCCCTTTAGGTCCAGGGTAGCCCCCTAACCCCCCCTAATAAAGGTCTAACCCCTTGATCACCCCCCAGGTAACCCTTTCACCCCCTAACTTCAGCGTCACTAAGCGATTGTTTTTCCGATCGCTGTATTCGTGTCGCTGGTGTTTTAGATAGGCAGTTATTTTTTTTTTAGGTTCGCCGCAGGTTTTTATTGGTGTCAGGTACCCCCATATTTAACCTAATAAAGGTTTTAACCCCCTGATTGCCCCTAGTTAACCCTTTCACCAGTGATCACCATATAAAGGTTACGGGTGACGCTGGTTGATTAGTTTGCTTTTTATAGCATCAGGGCACCCGCCGTATATAACCCAATAAAGGTTTAACCCCCCTGATCGCCCGGCGGGTGAGATCAATTAGGTTTTAGCGCCAGAGAGGGTCTGCGTCGCCCCAGGCAGTGTTAGGTTAGTGCCAGTAACGCTAACACCCACGCGCAAAGCATACACCCCCCTTAGTGGTATAGTATCTGATCAGATCTATACTAGCATCCCCAGCGGTTTAGGGTTCCCAAAAACTCAGTGTTAGCGGGATCAGCCCAGATACCTGCTAGTACCTGCGTTTAGCCCCTCCGCCCAGCCCAGCCCAGCCCACCCAAGTGCAGTATCGATCGATCACTGTCACTTACCAAACACAACACACATAACTGCAGCGTTCGCAGAGACAGGCCTGATCCCTGCGATCGCTAACAGTTTTTTTGTAGCGTTTGATATATTTGCTGACGACAGTCAGGTGCTTTTTTTCCTGTGAATCTTACTAGTGTACCCCTAAATTTAGAGCCCAAAATGGCAAGTCGAAGGTACACTAGTAAAGAGGCCTACGAGATTCTGAGCATGACAGATAGTGAAGAGGAGGTCACGTATCTGTCAGATTCAGGCTCAGAATATCTTCCCGTAGAAGACAGTGACGTCAGCGGCCCCACGTCAGATAGCTCTGACGACGAAGTTGAGGTCCCTGCTAAGGTCAGGCGTACCCGATCCCGATCTTCTGAGGTTGTTGAGGAGCAAGAACCGCAGGTCTCTCGTATCATGGAGCAGAGTAGTACTAGCGCCGCTATTCCTTCTGGTGAACTGGCAAGCACCAGCGGCCTAGTACAGCCTGGACGTACATCCAGCACTGCAGTAACACTTGGTGACGTGGCGAGTCCCATAAGTGCAGTTCAAGCTGGCGAGGTGGCAAGCACAAGTAGTGTCCCGCTGCCACCAAGAAGACAAAGGCAGGCCCGTCGTGCCCATACTGCCCTTCCTGCAGAATTCGCCTATCCTGATTGGGTCCCCACCACTTCTGCAGAACCCGTACTTCCCCCATTCACTGCCCAACCCGGTATTCAGGTGGAAACAGCTGATTTTATGCCAATCGATTTTTATTCGCTGTTTTTCACGGAAGATCTCTATAGATCTATTGTGGACCAGAGTAATTTATATGCTGGTCAATTTATCGCCGCTAACCCCCAGTTGCCTAAAATTGCCAGAAATTGGAAACCAATTACGGTTTCCGAATTTAAGACCTTTCTGGGCCTTTCCCTCAACATGGGCACACATAAATTTCCGTCATTGCGTGCTTATTGGTCCACGCACCCAATTGACCACATGCCCGTGTTCTCTGCCTCCATGTCCAGGGCACGATACGAGCAGATTTTGCGGTTCATGCACTTCAACGACAATGAACTTTGTCGTCCACGTGGGGACCCTGAATACGACCGGCTCTATAAAATTCGGCCCCTCATAAACCACTTCAACGAACGTTTTGCAGCCTTGTTTACTCCCGATCAAGTTGTCTGCGTTGATGAGTCCCTGATTAAATTTTCTGGCCGCTTGTCTTTCAAGCAGTACCTTCCCAGCAAGCGTGCCAGATACGGGGTCAAGCTCTACAAGTTCTGTGACAGGGCAACAGGCTATGTAGTGAACTTTACGGTTTATGAGGGAAAAGACAGTCAGATTGAGTCGGTCAACTGCCCGGATTACATAGGGAGCGCTGGCAAGATAGTGTGGAACTTGGTGTCACCCTTATTCGGAAAGGGGTACCACTTGTATGTGGACAATTATTACACGAGCGTGCCACTGTTTAGTCACTTGTTTGATCATAAGATTGGAGCATGTGGCACCGTGCGACCTAATCGCCGGGGCTTTCCCCAGCGGCTTGTAGATGCCCGTCTTAGGCTGGGGGAGAGAGCCTGCTTGAAGTGTAATAACTTGCTCGCTATGAAGTGGAGGGACAATAAGAATGTTTTCCTTCTTACCTCCCTTCATGCAGACACGACAGTCCAAATTCGTACGGCGACTGGTGTTGTGGAGAAACCCCTCTGTGTCCACGAATATAACCAAAATATGGGAGGGGTGGACCTCAACGACCAGTTGATGGCGCCGTATCTAATTGACCGTAAGGTGAGACGCTGGTACAAAAAAGTGTCTCTATCATTATTCCAATTGGCTTTGCTGAACGCTCATGTGCTATACAGAGCTTCAGGCGGGACGTTATCTCTTCTAAAATTCCAGAATGAGATAGTCACAGAACTCCTGTATCCAGGCGGTTCTGCACCTCACCATCCCCAACCAAATGCAGTAAGCCGGCTGCATGAGAGGCATTATTCGTATGTCCTCCCGAGTACCCCTACCCAAAGCCACCCCCAAAAAAGATGTCGTGTCTGTAGCAAGCGCGGATTTAGGCGTGACACCCGTAGTTTTTGTCCACTCTGTCCTGACAAGCCTGGTCTTTGCCAAGGTGAATGTTTTGAACGCTACCACTCAAAAGTGAAGTTTTAGCGTAGGGTACAGCATTTCACAGACTAGGACACACTTACACAGGGTCTCCCAAGATGCCATTACATTTTGAGAGACCCGAACCATTACAGTTGTAAAGTTACAAAAAAAAGTGTAAAAAAGAAAAAAAAAACGTAAAAAACAAAACACAAAAAAATATAAAATAAAAAAACCAAAAATAGTTGTCGTTTTATTGTTCTCTCTCTCTCTCTCTCTATTTTCTCTCTATTGTTCTGCTCTTTTTTTACTGTATTCTATTCTGCAATGTTTTATCATGCTTGCTTTTCAGGTATGTAATTTTTTGTTTTCAGGTGCGCCATTCAACTGCAGCGCGGAATTATTTATCTTGACAGCAACAGCGTTTGCTCCCACGATACATAAAGCCGTGACTCCAGTGCTGTAGGAGGTGATTTCACCACCACAGTTAAAAAAAAGAGCATATATGCCGAAGCATGGGGGCAGCAGGGGCGGAGGAGCGATTTTGCTCCTAATGCCGCGTACATACGGTCGAAATTCCGACCGTGTGTACGCGGCATAACTTTTTTGCGGGAGGATGCCCCCATGCTTCGGCATATATATATTTTAGGCACAGGTTGCGTTAAAACATTTTTTTATTTTTTACTAGGTTTTGTTTTGGTATTTGCTTTGCAGGTATGGCATGGTAAGGTCTTACTGTTGTACTGTAATGTTACTTTGTTTTAATGTTAACCACCATTTGCTTAGCAGGTACGTCATTCAGTTGCAGCGCGGATCTATTTATCTTGACAGCAACAGCGTTTGCTCCCACGATACATAAAGCCGTGACTCCAACGCTGTAGGAGGTGATTTCACCACCACAGTTAAAAAAAAGAGCATATATGCCGAAGCATGGGGGCAGCAGGGGCGGAGGAGCGATTTTGCTCCTAATGCCGCGTACATACGGTCGAAATTCCGACCGTGTGTACGCGGCATAACTTTTTTGCGGGAGGATGCCCCCATGCTTCGGCATATATATATTTTAGGCACAGGTTGCGTTAAAACATTTTTTTATTTTTTACTAGGTTTTGTTTTGGTATTTGCTTTGCAGGTATGGCATGGTAAGGTCTTACTGTTGTACTGTAATGTTACTTTGTTTTAATGTTAACCACCATTTGCTTAGCAGGTACGCCATTCAGTTGCAGCGTGGATCTATTTATCTTGACAGCAACAGCGTTTGCTCCCACGATACATAAAGCCGTGACTCCAACGCTGTAGGAGGTGATTTCACCACCACAGTTAAAAAAAAGAGCATATATGCCGAAGCATGGGGGCAGCAGGGGCGGAGGAGCGATTTTGCTCCTAATGCCGCGTATATACGGTCGAAATTCCAACGGAGGCTTATCCGTGGAAAAGTCCGACCGTGTGTACGCGGCATAACCTTTTATGCCGCGTACATACGGTCGAAATTCCGACGAAGGCTTGACCGTGTGTACGCGGCATAACTTTTTTGCGGGAGGATGCCCCCATGCTTCGGCATATATGCCCATCATTAGAAGTGGGTGGATGAAGGGAGGTATTCTAATGGTGGGCATACCCACCAATCAATCTCTTTTTTTCGTTCAGCCAATAGGCTGTATGAAAAAAAAGATTACAATACATGTCCAACAAGGACCAGCAACGTACTGGTATGATGCGGGTTTAGGTATCATCTTGGTATCATTCTTTTCAGCCAGCAGCCGGCTTTCATGTAAAAGCAATTCTAGCAGATAATTAGCCTCTAGACTGCTTTTACAAGCAGTGGGAGGGAATGTCCCCCCCCCGGATATAAAAAGCGCCATTGGGAAATTGGGAAAGCATTTTATCACACCGATCTTGGTGTGGTCAGATGCTTTGAGGGCAGAGGAAAGATCTAGGGTCTAACCCCCCAATTTTTTTCAAAAAAAGAGTACCTGTCACTACCTATTGCTATCATAGGGGATATTTACATTCCCTGAGATAACGATAAAAATGGTAAAAAAATAAAATATGGAAGGCACAGTTTAAAAATAAAATAAAAAAGCCAAATAAATAATAAAAAAAAAAAATAATAAAAAAAAAGCACCGCTGTCCCCCCCTGCTATTGCGCAAAGGCGAACGCACGCGTCGGTCTAGAGTCATATGTAAACAGCAATTGCATCATGCATGTGAGGTATCACCGCGAAGGTCAGATCGAGGGCAGTCATTTTAGCAGTAGACCTCCTCTGTAAATCTAACGTGGTAACCTGTAAAGGCTTTTAAATGCTTTTAAAAATGAATGTAGTTTTGTCGCCGCTGCGCGTTTGTGCGCAATTTTAAAGCATGTCGTGTTTGGTATCCATGTACTCGGCCTATGATCATCTTTTTTATTTCATCAAACATTTGGGCAATATAGTGTTTTTTAGTGCATTAAAAATAAAAAAAGTGTGTTTTTCCCCCAAAAAATGCGTTTGAAAAATCGCTGCGCAAATACTGTGTGGAAAAAAAAAATGCAACACCCACTATTTTAATCTGTAGGGCCTTTGCTTTAAAAAAATATATAATGTTTGGGGGTTCAACATAATTTTCTTGCAAAAAAAAAATGTCTTTCATGTAAACAAAAAGTGTCAGAAAGGGCTTTGTCTTCAAGTGGTTAGAAGAGTGGATGATGTGTGACATAAGCTTCCTAATGTTGTGCATAAAATGCCAGGACAGTTCAAAACCCCCCCAAATGACCCCATTTTGTAAAGTAGACACCTCAAGCTATTTGCTGAGAGGCATGTTGAGCCCATTGAATATTTTTTTTTTTTGTCCCAAGTGATTGAATAATGACCAAAAAAAAAAAAATGTACAAAAAGTTGTCACTAAATTATATATTGCTCAAACATGCCATGGGCATATGTGGAATTACACCCCAAAATACATTCTGTTGCTTCTCCTGAGTACGGGGATACCACATGTGTGGGACTTTTTGGGAGCCTAGTCGCGTACGGGACCCCAAAAACCAAGCACCGCCTTCAGGATTTCTATGGGTGTAAATTTTTGATTTCACTCCTCACTGCCTATCACAGTTTCGGAGGCCATGGAATGCTCAGATGGCACAAAACCCCCCCAAATGACCCCATTTTGGAAAGTAGACACCCCAAGCTATTTGCTGAGAGGTATGTTGAGTATTTTGCAGATCTCGCTTTTTGTCACAAAGTTTTGAAAATGTAAAAAAAGAAAAAAAAAAAGAAAAAAAAATGTCTTTCTTAATTTTCAAAAACAAATGAGAGCTGTAAAATACTCACCATGCCTCTCAGCAAATAGCTTGGGGTGTCTACTTTCCAAAATGGGGTCATTTGTGGGGGTTTTGGGCTATTTTGACATTTTATGGCCTTCAAAACTGTGATAGGTAGTGAGGAGTGAAATCAAAAATTTATGCCCTTAGAAACCTTGAAGGCGGTGCTTGGTTTTTGGGGTCCCGTACGCGGCTAGGCTCCCAAAAAGTCCCACACATGTGGTATCCCCGTACTCAGGAGAAGCAGCAGAATGTATTTTGGGGTGTAATTTCACATATAACCATGGCATGTGTGAGCAATATATCATTTAGTGACAACTTTTTGTACATTTTTTTTTTTTCTTTTTGTCATTATTCAATCATTTGGGACAAAAAAAAAAAATTCAATGGGCTCAACATGCCTCTCAGCAAATAGCTTGGGGTGTCTACTTTCCAAAATGGGGTCATTTGGGGGGGTTTTGTGCCATCTTGGCATTTTATGGCCTTCAAAACTGTGATAGGTAGTGAGGAGCGAAATCAAAAATTTATGCCCTTAGAAACCTTGAAGGCGGTGCTTGGTTTTTGGGGTCCCGTACGCGGCTAGGCTCCCAAAAAGTCCCACACATGTGGTATCCCCGTACTCAGGAGAAGCAGCAGAATGTATTTTGGGGTGTAATTTCACATATGCCCATGGCATGTGTGAGCAATATATCATTTAGTGACAACTTTGTGCAAAAAAAAAACAGTTTGTCATATTCCCGCAACCTGTGGCAAAATATAAAATATTCCATGGACTCAACATGCCTCTCAGCAAATAGCTTGGGGTGTCTACTTTCCAAAATGGGGTAATTTGGGGGGGTTTTGTGCTATTTTGGCATTTTATGGCCTTCAAAACTGTGATAGGTAGTGAGGAGTGAAATCAAAAATTTACGCCCTTAGAAATCCTGAAGGCGGTGCTTGGTTTTTGGGGCCCTGTACGCGGCTAGGCTCCCAAAAAGTCCCACACATGTGGTATCCCCGTACTCAGGAAAAGCAGCAGAATGTATTTTGGGGTGCAATTCCACATATAACCATGGCATGTGTGAGCAATATATCATTTAGTGACAACTTTTTGTACATTTTTTTTTTTTTTCTTTTTGTCATTATTCAATCATTTGGGACAAAAAAAATAATATTCAATGGGGTCAACATGCCTCTCAGCAAATAGCTTGGGGTGTCTACTTTCCAAAATGGGGTCATTTGGGGGGGTTTGTGCCATCTTGGCATTTTATGGCCTTCAAAACTGTGATAGGTAGTGAGGAGTGAAATCAAAAATTTATGCCCTTAGAAACCTTGAAGGCGGTGCTTGGTTTTTGGGGTCCCGTACGCGGCTAGGCTCCCAAAAAGTCCCACACATGTGGTATCCCCGTACTCAGGAGAAGCAGCAGAATGTATTTTGGGGTGTAATTTCACATATGCCCATGGCATGTGTGAGCAATATATCATTTAGTGACAACTTTGTGAAAAAAAAAAAAAGTTTGTCATATTCCCGCAACTTGTGGCAAAATATAAAATATTCCATGGACTGAACATGCCTCTCAGTAAATAGCTTGGGGTGTCTACTTTCCAAAATGGGGTCATTTGGGGGGGGTTTGTGCTATTTTGGCATTTTATGGCCTTCGAAACTGTGATAGGTAGTGAGGAGTGAAATCAAAAATTTGCGCCCTTAGAAATCCTGAAGGCGGTGCTTGGTTTCCGGGGTCCCGTACGTGGCTAGGCTCCTAAAAAGTCCCACACATGTGGTATCCCCGTACTCAGGAGAAGCAGCAGAATGTATTTTGGGGTGCAATTCCACATATAACCATGGCATGTGTGAGCAATAGTAGGATTTTTAAAACAGCTTACCTGTAAAATCCTTTTCTTGGAGTACATCACGGGACACAGAGCAGCATAGTCATTACTATGTGGGTTATATAGATTACCTTCAGGTGCTGGCACTGGCAACTTCCAAAACAGGAAGTACCCTCCCCTATATAAGCCCCTCCCATCCGGGAGTACCTCAGTTTTGTAGCAAAGCAATACGTGTCCCCAAAAGAGGGGTGGGAGCTCTGTGTCCCGTGATGTACTCCAAGAAAAGGATTTTACAGGTAAGCTGTTTTAAAAATCCTACTTTCTTGTTCATACATCACGGGACACAGAGCAGCATAGTCATTACTATGTGGGACGTCCCAAAGCAATGCCACATGAGGGGGGGGATACACCATACATAAGCTGGGCGCCATCAGGCATGAGGATCTTTTGCGGCCTGCAACACACTGCGCCCAAAGGCGACATCCTCCTGACTTCTAACGTCCACCTGGTAGAACCTAGTAAACGTGTGTACTGAAGACCATGTTGCGGCCTTACAAATTTGCGCCAGGGAGGCCTGGTGATGCACTGCCCATGAAGTTCCAACTGCTCTCGTGGAGTGCGCCCTAACTTTGAACGGAGGCGGTCTACTTCTCAAGCCATAGGCTTGTATTATGACCTGTCGAATCCACTTGGCTAAAGTAGATTTTGATGCTGCCTGACCCTTTCTGGGGCCTTCCGGCAGAACAAACAAAGAATCCGTTCTACGAATCTGAGCAGTGGCTTCTAGATAAGCTTTAACTGCTCTTACTACATCCAAAGAATGCAATAACTTTTCCTCTACCGAGCTTGGTTTGGGGAAAAAAGAAGGAAGAACCACATCCTGGTTCAAGTGAAACCTCGATACCACCTTAGGAAGAAAGGCTGGGTGAGGACGTAATACTACTCTGTCCTTATGGATAACCAGATATGGCTCTTTACAGGACATGGCGGCTAATTCCGACACTCTTCTAGCCGAGCATATGGCTACTAAAAATATCAATTTCCTGGTGAGTAGAACCAAGGAAATGTGCCGCAAAGGTTCAAATGGCTGCTTCTGCAGAACCGACAGAACCAAATTTAGATCCCATGGGCATATGGGAGCCTTAATTGGTGGAATAATACGAGTCACACCTTGCATAAAGGATTTGACAAGTGAATGCATAGCCAGGGGCCTTTGAAATAGTATTGACAAGGCCGAAACCTGGCCCTTGATAGTACTTAAGGCAAACTTCCTGTCTACAGCCCACTGCAGGAAGTCCAGAATTCTGCCTATAACGTACTTACGTGGATGCCATTTTCTGGCCTCGCACCAAGTGATGTACGCCTTCCAAACTCTATAGTAGATCTGCCTGGATACAGGCTTCCTGGCATTGATTATAGTTGATACCACAGAGTTAGAGAGACCTCTCTTCTTTAGGATGTGGGATTCAATAGCCAGGCCGTTAAACTTAGAGTTAGTAAGGAAGGGTGGTATATCGGTCCTTGCGAAAGCAGGTCCGGACGACGTGGAAGGGTCCAAGGACTCCCCACAGACATTTTGATGATCTCCGTGTACCAGGCCCTTCGGGGCCACGCTGGAGCCACCAGGATCACCGGCTTCTTCTCCAACCTGACTCTGCGAAGGAGTCGAGGCAACAATTGTAGCGGAGGGAATGCATATATCAGTCTGAACTGATCCCAAGGGAACACCAGAGCATCCGAGCCGCAAGCGAGGGGATCCCTTGTCCGGGAGACAAATCTGTCCACCTTTGCGTTGAATCTGGATGCTAGCAGATCTACATCCGGTGTTCCCCACCGCTGACATATTGCTCGGAAGACCTCGGGATGAAGGGACCATTCCCCTGGGCATAACTGTTGGCGACTCAGAAAGTCCGCCTTCCAATTCTCCACCCCTGGAATGAAGACAGCTGATATACATGGGACATGCTTTTCTGCCCATTCCAGGATGTGACTTACTTCCCTCTGGGCTGCACGACTCCTGGTGCCTCCCTGATGATTGATATATGCCACTGCTGTGGCATTGTCTGATTGAATTCTGACAGGGGACCCTTGGAGTCTGGATGTCCAGGCTACTAGGGCGTACCGGGCTGCTCGTATCTCTAATAGATTGATGGGCAGGGTTTTTACTACATTTGACCATCTGCCCTGGAGAGACCATTGCTCCAGTACTGCCCCCCAGCCTATAAGGCTGGCATCTGTAGTGACCACCTTCCAAGATATCGGGCTGAAGGGTTTTCCCTTCTGGAGATTCTGGGGGATCAACCACCAGCAGAGACTCTTCCGAACGGAAGGGGACAAAGCCATCGGGAAGTCTAGAGCCTGAACTTTTCCGTTCCAGGCTGACAATATGGCCCTTTGTAAATTCCTTGAGTGGAATTGGGCGTATGGTACAGCTTCGAATGATGCTACCATCTTTCCTAGCAGCCTCATGCACAGGCGTATGGACGGCTGTCTTTTTGCACAAAGCAGACGGACCAAGGCCCTCAAAGAGGATACCTTGTCTAGAGGTAAGAAAATCTTCCTCTGGTCTGAATCCAGCCGTAGCCCTAGATATACCAGGTTTTTCACTGGCTGTAGGGCTGACTTGTCCAGGTTGATGACCCAACCGTGAGACTCTAGATACTTGATTGTATCGACAATTACCACTTCTAGCTTGGCAACTGAGTGGTCCATCAACAACAGGTCGTCTAGGTATGCCATTATCGTTACACCCCGTGTTCTTAGATCGGCCAACAGTGGGGCCAGAATTTTTGTGAACACTCGTGGTGCTGTGGCCAGACCAAATGGTAAGGCTCTGAACTGAAAATGGCGCCCTTCTACTGCAAAGCGTAGGAATTTTTGATGACCTGGAAAGATGGGAACATGCAAGTAAGCATCTTTGATGTCGATCGAGGCTAACCATTCCTCCCCTTGTAGGGCAGCGGTGACCGATCGGATCGACTCCATCCGGAAAGACCGGACGTTTAGAAATTTGTTTAGACTCTTTAGGTCCAATATGGGTCTTATGTCCCCGTTTGGCTTCGGGACTGTGAAAAGGTTTGAGTAGAAACCCAACCCCCACTCTTCCATAGGAACCTCCATAATTACTCCTTGGAGCAATAGTTGTTCTAACGCCAATAGGAGAGACCCTCTTTTTAGAGGGTCTCTTGGCATGCCTGACCACATAAAATGGGACGGAGGAGACTCTTTTAACTCCAACTTGTATCCCAGAGTTACTGCGGAGAGCACCCATCTGTCTTTGATCGTCTCCCGCCAGGTCTCTGCGAACAACTGAAGTCTTCCCCCCACCCGTTTGAGTGGGGGCAGCCCTTCATAGGCTTGACTTGGAGGCTGGTTTAGTACCTCTTCGGATCCAGGGCTTTTTATTACCCTGTGGCTGTCCCTGATTTTTACCTCCTGAGTTTGACCGAGGAGGCCGTCGGAACTGCTTAGTAGCAGACGTCGCAGGGATAGGAGAGGTGTCATGGATATGCATTAATGTCTGTCTGCCATCTTACCTTCCTCCTCATGTGTTCATCTAGAGACCAGACCTCCTTCACCTGGCTTCCTTTATAATCTCCTCCCAGCCTGACTCCACCCCAGGCCCTATCACTGAACACTATATTAACCTGTGCACTGCAAGCCTGCTTTGCTGATCAACGTGTTTGTTAGGCATTGTGTGTTTGGGTTCCTGCCTGCCGTGTGCTACGTCTGTCTCTCTGTTACGTTATTGGCTTGTCCCCGACCATCCCTGTCTGCTCGTGACCCTTGACCTTCGGCTCGTTCTTCGTTATCCTTGTCTGCTTGTGGCCCCTGACCTTCGGCTTGTTATTCGGTTCTCTCTATCGTGTGCTGCTGCTTCCCCTTATCCTACGGGGCGTGAGCTAGGAAACTCCAGGGGCCGCGACCTGGTCCCAGCCTGCAGCGTAACATCCTCACCACTAGAGGCCCTGGAGAAGACCAGCTGGGTCTTAGACTCCGCGCCCTGGGGAATCTTGGCTCTCGCTTCCGTTGGGATCCCGGTTGTGCTCCTCTGGTCCCGCTTTCCACAACCACCCAGTTTCCTATCCACAGAAGCCAGCCATAGGGTTCACTACCTCGCGGTGCACTCCTGTCCCCCTACGGTGTGCATCTGTCACCTGGCCACAGGTGACCCTGACAGTTTGATCAGCCATGAACCCGGCTGACATCCCGCTTCCCGCGGATGATCCATTGCAGGGCATAGTTCGCAGACTTGAGACCCAGGAATCAAATCAGACCCAGGTGATGCGATTCCTCCAGGATCTGGCTTCTCGATTCGAGCAGCTTCAGGTCTCCTTGGGAACCCCGAATCCGCAACCCCAAGTACAACCAGCGGCTGTACCTATCGCACCAGTCGCAGCCTCACACTCACTAAGATTGCCAGCTCCGTTCCGTTTCTCTGGGGACTCCAAGGCCTGCAGGGGGTTTCTCAGCCAATGCACTATTCATTTTGAGCTTCAGCCTCAAAGCTTCCTATCTGACCGGGCTAAGGTAGCCTATATCATTTCCCTCCTCTCCGGTGAAGCTTTGGCCTGGGCTGCCCCCCTGTGGGAGAGGAACGATCCGGTGGTTTCCAGTCTGTCCGAATTCTTGAAGCTCTTTCGTAATATCTTCGAAGAGCCGGCTCGGGCTTCTTCAGCGGCTAGTGCTGTCTTACGTCTTCGCCAAGAATCTAGTTCAGTGGGGCAATATGCTCTTCAGTTCCGTATCCACACAGCTGAATTGAGCTGGAATAATGAGGCCCTGGTCGCTACCTTTTTACATGGCCTCTCTGACCGAGTGAAAGACGAATTAGCGGGAAGAGCCATTCCCGTCGGTCTGGACGATGTAATTTCATTATGCAACCAGATCGACATTCGTTTTCAAGAGAGGTCCTTAGAAAAAAGACGCCAGCACTCTCTGGGTCCTAGCCAGTCTGAGCTCCCCTCCCTTCATTCCGTGGAGCATCCTCTACCTGCTGAAGAACCTATGCAGCTGGGCCGGACCAGACTAACCCCCGAAGAACGTGCTAGGCGCAGAACTCTGGGCTTGTGCCTCTATTGTGGGGGCAAGGGTCATTTTCGTGACTCCTGCTCGCTTCGTCCGGGAAACGCTCGGGTCTAATACATTTGGAAGGTGGAGTATTGGACCCAGAAACATCACCTTCTCGCCTGCTCTTGCCGGTGTCCCTTCATGTAGGCACTTCTCCTCAGTCAACCCTTGCATACCTGGATTCCGGGGCTGCCGGCAATTTCATGGATTGGAGAACTGCTTCTTCTATGAAGCTTACCCTTTCACCTCTCACTACCCCATTGGTAGTCTCGGCAATTGATGGCACTGTTCTCCCAGGGGGCCCTATTCGCTTCCAGACGCTACCCATTAGGATGTCGGTAGGGATTCTCCACCAGGAGTGGATATCCTTTCTTATTCTACCCAAGGCCTCTACCCCAGTTGTATTGGGCCTCCCTTGGCTACAGCTCCACTCTCCACATGTGGACTGGGTCTCTGGGCAGATCCTGGCCTGGGGTTCCTCATGTTTCTCGTCGTGTCTTCTCAAGGTGACCCCCAAGGAGAGTCTTCCGGTTGCTGCCACTTCTGTTTCTTCTGATCTTCCCGCCGCATACAGCGATTACCGGGATGTGTTCTGTAAAAAATCAGCTGAGGTGCTTCCTCCCCACAGGTCTTTTGACTGTGCTATTGATCTTGTCCCCGGAGCAACTCTACCCAGGGGTCGTACCTACCCTCTGTCCATCCCAGAGACCCAGGCCATGTCGGAGTATGTAGCAGAGAATCTGGAGAGAGGGTTCATCCGGAAATCCTCATCGCCTGCAGGGGCAGGGTTCTTTTTTGTTGCCAAAAAGGATGGTACCTTAAGACCCTGCATCGATTATCGGGGTTTAAATGCGGTTACTATTAAAAATCGATACCCCTTACCCTTAATATCTGAGCTATTCGATAGGTTGAAGGGTGCCTCCATTTTCACCAAGTTGGATCTCAGAGGCGCGTACAATCTCATTCGAATACGGGAGGGTGACGAATGGAAGACTGCATTTAACACTAGAGACGGGCATTACGAATATCTGGTGATGCCTTTTGGTCTGTGTAATGCTCCAGCCGTGTTTCAAAACTTTGTCAATGAAATCTTCAGAGATCTGCTGTACCAGTTTGTTGTCATCTATCTGGATGACATTCTGATCTTTTCTGAAAATCTGCTCGTCCACAGAAACCATGTCCGCACTGTACTTCAACGTCTTAGAGAGAACAATCTCTATGCCAAGCTGGAGAAATGTTCCTTTGAATGTTCTGAGGTCCTGTTTTTGGGGTGCTTTGTCTCATGTTCGGGGCTTCGTATGGACCCTGGGAAGGTCTTGGCTATCACCAACTGGCCTCTTCCTGCTAGCCTCAAGGCCACACAGCGCTTTCTTGGCTTCACTAATTATTATAGGCAGTTCATAAGGAATTACTCTTCCATTGCCGCGCCTATTATCGCTTTGACCAAGAAGGGTGTGAATGCCAGAGACTGGCCTCCCGAAGCTGTCTCTGCATTTCACAACCTGAAACAGGCCTTTGTTTCTGGCCCCCTCTTGAGGAGACCAAATCCTGGGAATGCATTTTTTATTGAAGTGGACGCTTCCTCAATGGGGGTGGGAGCTGTGCTTCTTCAAATCTTTGAGAAGAGACGCCAACCATGTGCGTTCTTCTCCAAAAAATTTTCTCAGGCAGAGAGGAATTATGCCATCGGTGATCGGGAACTTCTCGCAATTAAATTGGCGTTAGAGGAGTGGCGTCATCTCTTGGAGGGTTCCCCTCACTCCATAACGATCTTTACCGATCACAAGAATTTACAGTATCTACAGAATGCTAAACGTCTGAATCCTAGACAGGCCAGGTGAAGTCTCTTCTTTGCCCGTTTTAATTTCACGATTACCTACAAACCTGGTTCCTGCAACGGTCGGGCTGATGCGCTCTCTAGGTCATTTGACACTTTGGACGAGGAGTCCGCCCCTGAACCTGAGCCGATCATTCCCACCTCATGCATTGTTGCCCACTCTACCACCCTGAAGTCTAAAATTCCGCCTGGTAAGACCTTTGTCCCCACTGAGCTAAGAGCTAAGATCCTTCGTTGGGGACATGATTCCAAGGTGGCAGGGCATTCTGGATTCCTCCGATCCTTCCTACTCATCAGTCGTCACTACTGGTGGCCTAATCTCCGCTCAGACGTCAAAGACTACGTTAAAGCTTGTCATGTCTGTGCTCAGTCCAAATCCTCCACACAAGCTCCTGCTGGTCTCCTCATGCCCTTGCCTATTCCTAAGGAACCCTGGGCCCATATTGCCATGGATTTTATCACCGATCTCCCACTGTCTGAGAATAATACAGTCATTTGGGTGGTAATCGATCGATTCTCCAAGATGGCTCATTTTGTTCCTCTTCCTGGTCTTCCTTCTGCCCCTGCCTTGGTTCCCATTTTCATTCGAGAAATTCTCCGCCTACATGGGGTCCCTTCTCATATTGTTTCCGACAGGGGAGTCCAATTCACGTCTCGTTTTTGGAGAGCCTTTTGCAAATCCCTCAATATTGTCTTGGATTTTTCTTCTTCTTACCATCCCCAATCCAATGGACAGACTGAGAGGGTTAATCAGGAGTTAGAGGTCTTTCTTCGCACCTTTGTGTCTTCTCACCATGACGATTGGTCCTCTCTACTCCCGTGGGCAGAATTCTCCCATAACAATCATGTGAATACCAGTTCGCAGAAGACACCCTTTTTCACAGTTTATGGAAAACACCCTCAACTTCCTCTTCCTATGATCTGTTCTCCAGACATTCCAGCTTTGGCTTCGGTTCAGGAGTCTCTCAATTCCGTTTGGGGTCACGTTCATGATTCCCTCCGGGCAGCTGCTGAAAAATTCAAAGGCTTTGCCGACCGCCGCAGGCGTAAACCGCCTTCTCTTCAGCCAGGGGACAAAGTCTGGCTCTCTACCAGGAACATCAAGCTCCGAGTTCCTTCTCTGAAGTTTGCTCCACGATTCATCGGTCCATACACGGTAACTGCTAAACTGAATCCGGTTTGTTTCAAACTCCAGATTCCTAAGAGCCTTAAAATCACTAACTCCTTTCATGTTGCTCTTCTAAAGCCTTTAGTCCTCAATAAATTCTCTCGTCCTCTTCCTACCGTGGCGCCTGTCTCTGAGGATAATCAGGAGTACGAGATCAGTCAAATTCTGGACTCCCGACTCTGTAAAGGCGTTCTTCAGTACCTCGTTCATTGGAAAGGGTTTGGTCCTGAGGAGAGGTCTTGGATCACTGCATCTGAGGTCTTTGCACCTCGTCTGTTAAAGGAGTTTCATCTGAAGTTTCCCTCTAAACCTGGGCCCAGGCGGGGAAGGGGGAGGCCTCGTAAGAGGGAGGGTACTGTCATGGATATGCATTAATGTCTGTCTGCCATCTTACCTTCCTCCTCATGTGTTCATCTAGAGACCAGACCTCCTTCACCTGGCTTCCTTTATAATCTCCTCCCAGCCTGACTCCACCCCAGGCCCTATCACTGAACACTATATTAACCTGTGCACTGCAAGCCTGCTTTGCTGATCAACGTGTTTGTTAGGCATTGTGTGTTTGGGTTCCTGCCTGCCGTGTGCTACGTCTGTCTCTCTGTTACGTTATTGGCTTGTCCCCGACCATCCCTGTCTGCTCGTGACCCTTGACCTTCGGCTCGTTCTTCGTTATCCTTGTCTGCTTGTGGCCCCTGACCTTCGGCTTGTTATTCGGTTCTCTCTATCGTGTGCTGCTGCTTCCCCTTATCCTACGGGGCGTGAGCTAGGAAACTCCAGGGGCCGCGACCTGGTCCCAGCCTGCAGCGTAACATCCTCACCACTAGAGGCCCTGGAGAAGACCAGCTGGGTCTTAGACTCCGCGCCCTGGGGAATCTTGGCTCTCGCTTCCGTTGGGATCCCGGTTGTGCTCCTCTGGTCCCGCTTTCCACAACCACCCAGTTTCCTATCCACAGAAGCCAGCCATAGGGTTCACTACCTCGCGGTGCACTCCTGTCCCCCTACGGTGTGCATCTGTCACCTGGCCACAGGTGACCCTGACAAGAGGTAGTCCTCTTAAAAGATGGACCCCTAGACCTCTTTTTACTCGGTAAGAGAGTACTTTTACCACTGGAAATCTTCTGGATATACTTATCCAGGTCTTCGCCAAAAAGGCGTTCCCCATGAAATGGGAAGCTAACTAAGAGCTTCTTACAGGGAGCTTCAGCAGACCAGTTTTTGAGCCACAGAAGCCTACGCATATGTACCAAAGACAGCGTGAGGCGGGAGGCCTGATGGATAGAATCCTTGATGGCGTCAACCGCAAAGCATAATGCTCTAGGCAGATCAGCCAGAGCCTGGGCCTGCTGGTCTGGCAAATCCCTCAGGACCATTTTCATTTGATCCTTTAAAGCTTGGCAGACCCCAATAGCTGCCACTGCTGGCTGTGTAACAGCCCCTGCTGTGGAAAAAGCAGATTTTAATAAAGATTCCAATTTTTTATCCACTGGATCTTTGAACATTTGAACATTATCTACTGGACATGTCAGTGATTTGTTCACAGAAGAGATGGCTGCATCCACCGTAGGAACATTCCATCTCTGGGTGAACTTTTCCTCCATGGGATAGATCACCGGAAACCTTTTAGGCGGAACAAATAGTTTATCAGGATGTTCCCAGTCCTGGTATATAAGTCCTTCCAATAATGGATGTATTGGAAAGGAGCAATTAACCTGGGGAGCTTTTAGCGACCCCAATGAGGAGACAGCAGTAGTTGATGGTTCAACAAGAGGCATTTTAAATGCAGATCGAACCATGTCAGTTAGGGTCTGGACCCACAATCTTTCAGTCTGCGATGCTGAAAATGGTTCATCTACTGTCGATTCCTCAAAAACAGAGCTAACCTCCTCCTGATCCCCTTCAGGTAGGTCGGTCCCTTCCTGGGACTGTTGCTCTGCCAACAGGCACTCTAATGGAGGTGATGGAGATCTGGCGCGCTTTCTTTCCTGTAGAGAAGAAGCGATCAATGCTGCCAATCTCTGCTCCAATCCCTCCAGAGTTGAGGAAAAAACCTCCTCTGTTATATATGCAGGAGCAGGTGGACTGAGGACAGCCGCAGTACCTGGCACTCCCGGGGGTTCCTTATGGGTATTAACCTCTGATTTCTCAGGGGAGGAGGGTGCAGATGACTGCTCCAGATCCTCAGAGCCCGATGGAGACCCCCTACACTTCCTGAGAGGTATATCTCGGAGTTTTTTAGGCGGCATATTCCTTAGTTCAAAGCTGAGGTATTCCAGCCGCAATACACCCCTTACTGAAATAGTCTAATGCAATTTGCTGCTATGTACATCAGTGGGTGTCTACTAATGCGTCTTTCTGGGGATGCCTGTATCAACCGCCCGCTGTAAGCCCCTATACCATGCTACCAGCTCCTTTTCATGCTCTGTGTCCATAGCAAGCAGCGTGGACTGAGTCCTTTTATCTTGCTGGGACGCCCGCACATGCGCAGAAGCGCTGGGCGCACAGAGCGCGTCATCCGCCAGGCTCCGCCCCCTTTTTTTAAGCTAAACCTTATAAAAGGAAAGCATGTGTGCGCGCGCGCGCGCGTGCACGTGTGCGCTCTTGGCGCCATGTAGGGAGAGGAGCCAGGGTCCCTGTTTCACCAGGACTCGGGGATGGAAGGAAACTACTTGGCAGCATGACAGAGGAATGCAGCTTCCCTGATAGAGAGCTCACTCATCTGCCTGGACTTTCACCATGGAAGGAATAGTCCCAAGAAAAAAGACGTTCCACAGCGGCCTCTAGTGGACAAACACAGGTACCGCACCTTTGTCTTTTTTTTTTTTTTTAAAACCTCCTTTATGAAAAAACATTTCCAGGTTTACAGTTTTTTTAAAACTTCCCTTATGAAAAAACATTTCTAGGATTTCTTAGGCATATACAGCTATTAGCGGGAATACCCTTTAGGTAACAGGCAGAAAGACATATTAGGCTTGGGGGTCCCCTCAATAGAACCAAGTTCCTGAGGGGCCCCCACTTACCTTTTCCCCGCCGCAGGACTTTTGTTTGGTCCACAGAAGCCCAAACTTCACCTCTCACGGCAGGCATTGTACTAGACCTTCAGGGACCGGGTTCCCAAGGATTCCACTCCCCTGGACCTGTATAGCACCCTGCACAGATAGCCTCTTGGTTTTGGGTATGACCAGAGCTCTGGATCCCAGGGTCCAGCCCTCCTAAGAGAGGCATTACAGGCAAAACCCTGCTCTTCTCTGCAAGGCCCGGGTACCGACCGTTTAGCTATGAAGCTTTTTTGGTCGGATCCGGAATAGCTTGCTAAGGCCCAGAGAACCTGTACACAAGCCCAGATGAATACATGTTAACCTTGGCCAACACCTTAGACACTGGCAAAAAACTGAGGTACTCCCGGATGGGAGGGGCTTATATAGGGGAGGGTACTTCCTGTTTTGGAAGTTGCCAGTGCCAGCACCTGAAGGTAATCTATATAACCCACATAGTAATGACTATGCTGCTCTGTGTCCCGTGATGTATGAACAAGAAATATCATTTAGTGACAACTTTTTGTATTTTTTTTTTTTTTTTTTGTCATTATTCAATCACTTGGGACGAAAAAAAAAAATATTCAATGGGCTCAACATGCCTCTCAGCAATTTCCTTGGGGTGTCTACTTTCCAAAATGGGGTCATTTGGGGGGGTTTTGTACTGCCCTGCCATTTTAGCACCTCAAGAAATGAGATAGGCAGTCATAAATTTAAAGCTGTGTAAATTTCAGAAAATGTACCCTAGTTTGTAAACGCTATAACTTTTGCGCAAACCAATAAATATACGCTTATTGACATTTTTTTTACTAAAGACATGTGGCTGAATACATTTTGGCCTAAATGTATGACTAAAATTGAGTTTATTCGATTTTTCTTATAACAAAAAGTAGAAAATATCATTTTTTTTCAAAATTTTCGGTCTTTTTCTGTTTATATCGCAAAAAATAAAAATCGCAGAGGCAATCAAATACCATTAAAAGAAAGCTCTATTTGTGGGAAGAAAAGGACGCAAATTTCATTTGGGTACAACATTGCATGTCCGCACAATTTACAGTTAAAGCAGCGCAGTGCCGAATCCCAAAAACAGGCTTGGTCCTAATGGCCCGAAATGGTCCGGGGCTTAAGTGGTTAATGTGTCTAATCTTTTGTGTCCTACCCTTGTAGATTGTAAGCTCTTTTTAGCAGGGCCCTTCTAACTATATTGTCAAATGTTGGAGCATCATTTCCATGCCTTTTTTTTTTTTTTTTGCCCAAGTACATTAATGTACAAAATGTTTATACTAATGTTGAAATAAAAAGTTGATTCTTTTTTGCTTTATGTTTGACTTTTGATGACTATAAATACATATTTTATAGGTGCAAACTATTCATATCCCTTCAAATCTGTATTAAATCTAGTTGCATACAAACGTCCTTGAGTAGAAAGTGTAATGGGGAGGGGGAAGAAAAAGAAAATCCCTGCTCCAATGCTGAATTTCAGGGCTATATTCATTCTTTTATGGACTAGGTGAACAATGAAATATGTCAAATAAATGTGAATTCCCTCTAAGCACCAAATAGACAAAAAAAAGGGGGGAACTCCACGCCAAAAAATAAAATAAAAATGGCGTGGGGGGTTCCCCCTCCTCCTGAACTGTACCAGTCAACATGCCCTGAACATGGGGGGGAGGGTGCTGTGCGCCCCATCCCAAAGCACCTTGTCCCCATGTTGATGGGGACAAGGGCCTCTTCCCGTCAACCCTGGGCTGTGGTTGTCGTTGTCTGCCGGCGGAGGGGCTTATCAGAATATGGTATTCCCCTTTAGCAAGGGGGCCTCCAGAGCCTCCCCCCCTATGTGAATGGGTATCTGGTACATCATACCCCTACCCATTCACCAAAAAAGTGTCAAAATGTAAAAACCACAAGAGACAGTTTTTGACAATTCTTTTATTAAAAAAAAGTGTCCCGCGATGTACATCCACCGTCCATCACGCCACCCGATGGACCAGAAAAATAGAAAAGACGAACAAAGCTCCGCCTCGATGGGAGGCCTCCCGCCGACTGCTGTCTCTTCACTTTGACAGCGGTTACCTAGGCAGTGACGTAACCGGGTGACCCAGCCCCCTTCTGGCGTCACGTGCCATCATTTGATTTGATATTTCCAAAAGGCATGGTGGCCAGTATTAGCGCGCTTTTTAATTCACATGTTCACCTAGTTGAAGTCTTAATTGGCTTAATTGGGCATAACTAAATGCAGAGCGATCATTACTTCCCATTTTTCCTAGTAAATGAACCCCATAGTGTGAACAAGCTGTTAGTGAACTTATTGATTTGCCCTGCATAGGCAAAGCACATGTTAATTTTAATGGCTAAATTCACCTTTCAGGCAGAATTTCACTTTTCATAATAAACAGAAGCCTTTTCTAATGTATTGTCTGCCCAAGCCTTCCCATGTGCTTTTCTCTCACTTTCCTTGTCCATGGCAGCCTTCAATCTGCACCTCTCATTTCAAATTTTCAAAAGCTGCATCATAGCCCTTCACTTCCTGTAACATCATGTGACCATGCAGGAAATTTCATATCCCATCATGCACTGCCTTACTGCATCACAGAATAGGGTGTGTTTTACCTCTCCGGATCACACCTCCCTTATTACTATACCGCCTCTTTTTTATTTCCGCCCATGTTCCCATTTCCTCATTTATGCAAGCACGTAGGAGGGACACCTAGCTTTCATTGTTCTTGTATTTCACCTCAGGTAGAGCAAAGGGGAGGAGGAGAGTATACACACACTGATTTCATTTTCTTTGTAGTCCATCCAGCCCAGACACTACTGTCTGTTTTTAGGCTGATCATACACTATACAATTTTATTATACAATCTCTTTTAGATCTACAATCAAGTATTTAGTGTAAGTGTCTGCTTGACTTGGTATATTTTGAATGCATTGTTTAGGCTTGTCCTCATACTACATTGATTTAGTAAATCTAAAGGCGATCATACAGAGATTGTACAATCATATTGTATCAAGTGAGGCTAGTGTATATGTGTATATATATATATAATTTATTGCAGTTACTTTAATTTTAACACTGGGGGTAATTGTTAACAGCCTTGCTTTCATGTAAATATAGAATTTAAATATATTTTAAAAAAGAACATGTGTAGTCTTGGTAATTTTTTATATTTTACTGGATGAAAGTAAAGCAAATAGAAATATATTTCTAAGGTGCCCAGGCAAAACAACAATAAATTAAAAGGCACAAGTATATTACAAAAATGATACAAAACAAGACACAATTCAAATAGTAAGGGGTGGTTAACACCATGCTCACACAGGCATGGCACAGGAACATGTGGTTCTGTGTGCTGCAATTTTAACCCATTCATTTTTAATTAGCTAAATCGCACTGTACCAAGTAATGCATGCAGGGGCGTATCATGAAATCAGTGGGCCCATATGCAAGATAAAAAGTGGGCCCTAGGCATTGATTTAAAAAAATGTGGTGTGTGTAGCGCGCAGTAGCGAAGTATGGGCTGTTGTGCAGAGTATTGAAATCATGCGCTGGAAGCTTCTTGGATGCAGAGAATACTTTGATTTCATGGAGAAATAGCTGATATCTTACAGCATGTCTTCATCGTGGAACAGGAAGAAGGAGTATACAAGAACACAGTGAGGAAAGACAAACACTTCCTCAAATACATTACCATAGAATACAAACTACAACACTGCAGTGCCACCTACTGGTATGGAAAGACAAAATGCATATATATATAGTTCACAACATAGAAAGCTACTTGCTGTTGCTTCTTCCAACACCCCTTTTTACAGCATGTGCTTTGTCAAATTATATTCAGCTTCTTCTGAAAATAATTATGATGTTCCTTCAACAAAGGCTTGGTGAGTGCCACGGAAGTCATCTCCTCTGACGGGCAGTATTGAATGTCAATAACACCTTTCTCTTGATTGTCCCTCAGTAGGTGATACTTGACGTCAATGTGTTTGGTCCTAGGATTGACCATTTCTGATTGCGTAAGCTTTATACAACCCTGGTTGTATTCAAAAATGGGAATTGGTTTTGACATGTCTATCCCAATGTCCCCAAAAAGTTGACAAATCCATATTGCTTCTTGACATGCGTGGGCTGCTGCAACGTACTCTGCTTCAGTTGAAGATAGAGCAACAGTTGATTGCTTTCGACTAGACCAACTTATGGTTCCTTCCCCATACTGGATGATGAATCCACTTGTGGATTTGCAGTCTGTGCAGTCCCCGGCCCAATCATCATCCACATATCCAACCAGATTTGGATTGGATGTTAACTTCATCTGAATTGTTTCTTTTAGGTATTGCATCACTCTTTTTATTGTATTCCAATTACGCTGACAGTGAGCTGAAACTTTCATGCATAGCATGCCCACTACTGCGGTCTGGTCTTGTCACAGTCACAGCAATCCGTATCATTGTTGGGTAGCAAGTTTTCTGCTTTATTGCTCTTTTTGTAGCCTGGTTCCATAGGAGTTTTCACTTCCTTTACATCTTGCATATGGAATTGTTCCAAGAATTCTGAGATTTTCTGAGATTGGTTGAAAAGATAACTTCCATCTTCTTCTCTCTCTATTTGGATTCCCAGATAGTAGCTAATGTTCCCTAGCTCGTTGATTTCAAAATTTTCTTTCAGATTGTGGACTATCTGATTGTAATCCCCCTCTTGTTAAAAACAGGTTATAATGTCATCAACATAGACAAGGATGTATAGCCATCTGTCTTCTTGATTTCTGGAGTAGAGACAGGGGTCTGCTTTACTTCTTGAGAATCCCTCTCTGGTAAATACTTTGTTCACTTTCTCATTCCACATCCTTGTTGATTGCTTAAGACCGTAGATGCTCTTCTGAAGTTTGCACACATGGTTGTCTCCTTGCTCAAACCCTGGTGGTTGCTCCATGTAGAGTTCTTAATTAATGTCACCATATAGGAAAGCAGTTTAACGTCTAGGTGCTTGACTTGCATGCCCTTCCCGGCTGCAATGCCAAGAAGCACTCTGATGGTGGAGTGTTTTACGATGGGAGAGAATGTTTCATTGTAATCGTCACTGAATTTCTGGGAGTAAACCTTGGCAACTAGTCTGGCTTTGTATTTGTAGATATTCCCTTCTGCGTCTGACTTTACTTTGAAAGCCCACTTTCTACAGTTTTGCGGTTAGGAGGGAGTTCATTGAGTGTTCAGGTTTTATTTTCTTGAAGTGACTTAAATTCTTCTTCTGCTGCCTTTCTCCATTTATTGGCTTCCCATGTTGGTAGTTTGTCTATGTCTCCCCAGGATGTTGGTTCAAGTATGCCGTGTATTTTGACATTGTATAACAGCTTGCAGGGTGGTACCCCTTTGTAGTCTGAGTGGATCTTCTGACTTCAGCAGGATCTGGTGGGGAACTTGATTTAGGCACCGTGAGTAGACATGTGCATTTGTTTTCGTCCGAATTTCAGGTATTTTCGTTATCGTTTTAACAAACGAAAACGAAAGTGCAGAATCCGAAAACCAAAAGATCCGACATAAACAAATGCTTTATTTTCGTTTTCGTTGCAAAGCAGCAACAACAGTTCGATATAGATAGGAGATTCGACATGACGCTGACAATAACAATCTGTGTCCATCGAACCTGTGCTCGAATGTGCCTAACCTTAACTCTATTAGTCCAAGATTATTCTACATAGAGAGAAAAGATTTGACATTATAGAGAGAAAAGATTTGACATAGAGAGAAAAGATCGCTGCTGGAATTGGGTGGGGGAAGTAAAATAAAAATAATGATGATCATGAATGTTATTGGCTGATTGTAACCAAAGAGGAGGAGCAGTAAAATAGCTAGAACTAACTTGACAATTCAACATGAACGACGAAGATTCGACAAAGCATCGAAAAACATACAAACGTTGAATCTGTCATTGAAGGCTTATGGTGTCTGTCGAAAGTTCTAAGAAGATTCGACAGAGCAGCTAAACTGTACGACGCTGTAATCATACATTTCCGGTCAAATGCTCTGCCCATAGGCTATAGAAAAATTCTAATGTTGGTTGACTAGTAATAATAATTAATAAATATAATTATTTCTAGTCATACAACATTAGAATTCTACTATAGCTAGCTTGTAGGCGGAACATTCGACCGGAAATGTACGATTGCGGCGTCGTACAGTTCCGCTGCTCCGTCGAATCTTCTTTGAACATTCGACAGACACCATAAGCCTTCAATGACAGATTCGACCTTAATTAATTCAGATTTTCGGACGAATGCAATTTTTAACGAAAAACGAAATAAATAAAAACGAATTTCGGGAGTAACTCAATTAATACATTTTTTGTACGAAAATGAAATCCCGAAACAAAATATTTCAGTGTGCACATGTCTAACCGTGAGTTCCCCCTCTTGTTCTGACTCCTGCAAAGGTTCACTTTGGTCGACCTTTTCTTCTGGTTCGCTGGGAATATTCACTTTACAGCTTTAAGAGATTGGTGTTTCTGGAGATGGGCTCTCATTAAAATACTACAGCTTATTGTCACTTTGTCAGTCTTTGGGTGTAGGATTCTGTAACCCTTATTTTGCTCGCTGTAGCCTACTAGAATGCCCTCTATGGCTCTGTTCTCCAGCTTGGATCACTTTTCACTTGGAATATAGGCATGTGCTAAACCAGGGTTCGATGGAACCATTGGGTTCCTCCAGAGGTCGCTAGGGGTTCCTTGGGCAATGAGCAATTTCTGCCTCTAAGAAAAGTTCCCACTGACACCATTCATCTTTTTAGCCATCTGTAAGGGGGTAATTCTTCCCAATAACCA
Source organism: Rana muscosa (assembly GCA_029206835.1). Classification (NCBI taxonomy): domain Eukaryota; kingdom Metazoa; phylum Chordata; class Amphibia; order Anura; family Ranidae; genus Rana; species Rana muscosa. Next base: position 780,843,606 of record CM055116.1, on the reverse strand, counting down.
CAAGTAAAAGGAGCATTCTTCCCACTGACCATCACACTAATGTATCATGAGTTATAGATATAGTCACTTTTAGCAGGGGTTTCCTGAAACCAGAAAGTTATTTCAAGGGTTCCTCTGTGTTGAAAAGATTGAGAAACCCTGTGCTAAACACTCTGATGCAGTGGCGGCTGGTGTTTTTTTTGTTTGACTTAACACACAGCCATTAATGTCTAAACCGCTGGCAACAAAAGTGAGTACACCCCTAAGTGAAAATGTCCAAATTGCGCCCAATTAGCCTTTTTTCCTGGTCTTGGCCACTGTGCTGCAGCTCAGTTTCAGGGTCTAGGCAATCTTCTTATATAAACAGAAAAAACTGTGCTATTATAAAGGATAAAAAGACAGCAACTCTAATGAGATACACACATTTAAACAGATTATGGAAAAAAGAAGGCGCTGCGCCAATTGGAATAAAAAAAGGGGGGGTGTTGTTGTTATTTCAGTCCTCAAACTGACACAATTTAGGTGACCGCTATCACCGGGAGATCATAGAAATTAACCCATATAGCAGCAGACCAATAGTAGAAAAGTCCACAAATAGAATTAATCCATATGGAAAAAACAGTCCAAAGGCTTGTAGTAACACCACAGTGCTTGATATGATGACACCACCGTGCTTGATATTGATATGGAGTGCCCACCACCGCAAAACAAATGGCTGCTTACCGGAAGGCAAGCAAAGACATGCAGTCGGCTGTGACCCAGCCGCGGCCTTTAGCTTGCAGGTAGATTGATACCGGGACACGGATCAGACATAGGTGTATCCAGCACACACTCACTCCCTGGCTTGGCCTCACAACTGCATGGTAACCAGCCTATCAGCCTGCTATCACCAACCAGCTTCATCTGTATTGCTCGATCAGCTGACGGAGCGCCGCGCTGCACTCTGGGAGGAGAGAAGTGTGGGCGGAAGTCCTGCACCGGGAATCTTCTTATAGCCTAGGCCATCTTTATGTAGAGCAACAATTATTTTTTTCAGATATTCAGAGTTATTTGCCATGAGATGCCATGTCGAACTTCCAGTGACCAGTATGAGAAAGTGAGAGCGATAACACCAAATTTAACACACCTGCTCCCCATTCACGCCTGGGACTTTGTAACTCTAATGAGTCACATGACACGGGGGGGGGGATTAGATGGCTAATTGGGTCCAATGTGGACATTTTCACTTAGGGGTGTACTCAATTTTGTTGCCAGCGCTTTAGACATTAACGGCTGTGTGTTGAGTTATTTTGAGGAGACAGCAAATTTACACTGTTATACAAGCTGTACACACACTACTTTACATTGTAGCAAAGTGTAATTTCTTCAGTGTTGTCACATGAAAAGATATAATAAAATATTTTCAAAAATGTTAGGGGTGTACTCACTTTTGTGAGATACTGTATGTCTCTGAAAGGCTGCAGAGGAGCAGGGCAACAATATGGTTATCTTTGATGTCCTCTCCGATTGTGCGTAGCTGCTCTATGATTTCTAGCATAGCTTTCATGTGGTCACACATTTGCTGGCCTTCTTCTAGTCGCATATTATAAAACTTTCTTAGTAGAAACAGCTTGCTGCTAAGGTTTAAATGCTCATGCAGTTTTTGTAATGAAGTCCACATACCTTTGGCCGTTTTATCTGTTCTTATGTGGATAAGCTGGTCATCTTCCACTAGTAAGATTATAGTCGCTTTGCCTGTCTGTCCTTCCTGTCCTAATCCTCCATCTCTCCATTTGTTGGTCTGTCTGTATTCAGCACTTGCCACAAGTCATCCTTGCTGAGAAGCATTTGTAGTTTCAATTTCCACAGCTGGTAATTGGAATTGTTCAGCTTTGCTATTGCAAACTTCACATCTGAACTGCTTGTCATCTTTCAGTAGCTTGTATACAGTACTCACTGTATTCACTGAGGTGCAGAGTTCTTTTTCCAATGCTTGGGTGCTGCTGGGCAGGGATGAGCCGAACACCCCCCTGTTCGGTTCGCACCAGAACCTGCGAACAGACAGAATGTTCGTGTGAACTTTAGAACCCTATTAAATACAATGGACTCGAACGTTCGAAATCTAAAGTGCTAATTAAAAAGGCTAATATGCAATTTATTGTCCTAAAAAGGGTTTGGGGACCCGGGTCCTGCCCCAGGGGACATGTATCAATGCAAAAAAAGGTTTAAAAAATAGACGTTTTTACGGGAGCGGTGATTTTAATAATGCTTAAAATGAAAAAATAAAAGTGAAATTTTCGTTTAAATTTCGTACCTGGGGGGTGTGTATGATATGCATGTAAAGTGGCGCATGTTTCCTGTGCTTAGAACTGTCCCTGCACAAAGTGTAATTTTTCAAGGAAAAAAAGTCATTTAAAACTCACTCGCGGCTATTACTGAATTGTCGGCTTTTATCAAGACATAGAAAAGTCATTGATAAAAAAAAAAAAAAAGCGTGGGGGTTCCCCCAAATTCAATTACCAGGCCCTTCAGGTCTGTAATGGATATTAAGGGGAACCCCGCCGCAAATTTAAAAAAAAATGGCGTGCGGTTCCCCCTAAATATCCATACAAGGCCCTTCAGATCTGGCATGGATTTTAAGGGGAACTCCACCCCAAATTTAAAAAAAAATGCCGTGGAGTCCCCCCAAAAATCCATACCAGACCCTTATCCGAGCACGCAACTTGGCCGGCCGCAGGGGAAGAGGGGGGGCGAGAGAGCGGCCCCCCCTCCCTCCTGAACCATACCAGGCCACATGCCCTCAACATGGGGAGGATGTCCCCATGTTGATGGGGACAAGGGCCTCATCCCCACAACCCTTGCCCGGTGGTTGTTGGGGTCTGCGGGCGGGGGGCTTATCGGAATCTGGAAGACCCCTTTAACAAAGGGGACCCCCAGATCCCGGCCCCCCCCATGTGAATTGGTAAGGGGTACATTGTACCCCTACCATTTCACGAAGAAAGTGTAAAAAATGTAAATAAAAACACACAAACACCTTGGAAAAGTCCTTTATTAAAAAAAAAAAAAAAAAAAACATTCCAGCGATGAAATCCAGTGTCCCGCGGCGATCCCGATGTCCAGCGCTGTCCGTCATTGGTTGTGCCTGAGCGGACCTGATGGGGAACTTCCTCCGCAGTGTTTTAAATGTATAGACCCGCCCCTTCTAAAGTTCCCCATCAGGTCCGCTCAGCGGACCAGATGCGGAACGCGAGAAGGGGCGGGTCTATTCATGTATTACACAGCGAACGAAGTTCCCCATCAGGTCCACCCCCTCGGTATGTCCGACCCCGCCTACGTCATTGGCCTGAGCGGGGAACTTCCTTCACTGTGTAATTTAAATTTACACAGTGAAGGAAGTTTCCCGCTCAGGCCAATGACGTAGGCGGGGTCGGACATACCGAGGGGGCGGACCTGATGGGGAACTTTGTTTGCTGTGTAATACATGTATAGACCCGCCCCTTCTCATGTTCCGCATCAGGTCCTCAGCCTTACACCGAGTCATTGGCTGAGCGGACCTGATGGGGAACTTTAGAAGGGGCGGGTCTATACATGTATTACAAAGTGAGAGAAGTTCCCCATCAGGTCCGCCCCCTCGGTATGTCAGACCCCGCCTACGTCATTGGCCTGAGTGGGAAACTTCCTTCACTGTGTAAATTTAAATTACACAGTGAAGGAAGTTCCCCGCTCAGGCCAATGACGTAGGCGGGGTCTGACATACCGAGGGGGCGGACCTGATGGGGAACTTCTCTCACTTTGTAATACATGTATAGACCCGCCCCTTCTCATGTTCCGCATCAGGTCCTCAGCCTTACACCGAGTCATTGGCTGAGCGGACCTGATGGGGAACTTTAGAAGGGGCAGGTCTATACATGTAATAGACTGCGGAGGAAGTTCCCCATCAGGTCCGCTCAGGCTCAGCCAATGACGGACAGCGCTGGACATCGGATCGCCGCGGGACACTGGATTTCACCGCTGGAATGTTTTTTTTTTTTTAATAAAGGACTTTTTCAAGGTGTTTGTGTGTTTTTTTTTTACATTTTTTGACACTTTCTTCATGAAATGGTAGGGGTACAATGTACCCCTTACCAATTCACATAGGGGGGGCGAGATCTGGGGGTCCCCTTTGTTAAAGGGGTCTTCCAGATTCCGATAAGCCCCCCGCCCGCAGACCCCCACAACCACCGGGCAAGGGTTGTGGGGATGAGGCCCTTGTCCCCATCAACATGGGGACATCCTCCCCATGTTGAGGGCATGTGGCCTGGTACGGTTCAGGAGGGAACCGCTCTCTAGTCCCCCCTCTTCCCCTGCGGCCGGCCAGGTTGCCTGCTCGGATAAGGGTCTGGTATGGATTTTTGGGGGGACTCCACACCATTTTTTTTTTTAATTTGGGGTGGAGTTCCCCTTAAAATCCATGCCAGATCTGAAAGGCCTGGTATGGATATTTAGGGGGAACCGCACGCCATTTTTTTTTCTTTAATTTGCGGCGGGGTTCCCCTTAATATCCATTCCAGACCTGAAGGGCCTGGTAATTGAATTTGGGGGAACCCTGACGCTTTTTTTTTTTTTTTATCAATGACTTTTCTATGTATTGATAAAAGCCGACAATTCATTAATAGCCACGAGTGAGTTTCAAATGACTTTTTTTCCTTAAAAAATGACACTTTGTGCAGGGACAGTTCTAAGCACGGGAAACATGCGCGACTTTACATGCATATCATACACACCCCCAGGTACGAAATTTAAAGGAATATTTCACTTTTATTGTTTCACTTTAAGCATTATTAAAATCACTGCTCCTAAAAAAACGGCCGTTTTTAAAACTTTTTTTTGCATTGATACATGTCCCCTGGGACAGGACCCGGGTCCCCAGACACTTTTTATGACAATAACTTGCATATAAGCCTTTATAATTAGATTTCTCCCATAGACTTTTCGAATTTGCAGCAAACACCCCAATTTGTTCGCTGTTTGGCGAACGGGCGAACAGGCAATGTTCGAGTCGAACATGAGTTCGACTCAAACTCGAAGCTCATCCCTACTGCTGGGTATTCTCTCCAATGCCTGGGTGCCTGGTGCTCATAACCTGTTGTGCTGAGTATTGAAATCATGCACTGGAAGCTTCATGGATGAAGAGAATACTTTACTTTCATGGAAAAATAGCTGAACATATCTTACAGCAGGTCTTTATCATGGAACAGGAAAAAGGAGTATACAAGAACACAGTGAGGAAAGACAAACACTTCCTCTCATTACATTACCATAGAATACAAACTACAACACTGCAGTGCCACCTACTGGTATAATCAGGTATAATGCATATATATAGTTCAAAATATAGAAAGCTACTTGCTGTTGCTTTTTCCAATGTGGGTGTGGCTTAAACTGCATCAAATATTGGGCGTGGCTTAAAGGGGATGTGGTTTGATAAAGTCTAAGATGACTTGCATAGTGCAGAATTCAGTAATATTAAATAGGGAATGCACAGTACGGAGTGTACGGTGGTGGGTATTATGTGCAGAAGAGGAGTGTGGAATGTATGGAGGTGGGTAGTATGTAGAAGAGGGGTGTAGAGTGTATGGAGGTGGGTAGTATGTACAGGAGTGTATGGAGGTGGGTAGTATGTGCAGAAGAGGAGCTCGGAGTGTATGGAGGTGGGTAGTATGCAGGAGAGCAGTGCGGAGTGTATGGAGGTGGGTAGAATGTGCAGGAGAGGAGTGCTAAGTGTATGGAGGTGGGTAGAATGTACAGGTGACGAGTGTTGAGAATATAGAGGTGAGTAGAATTTGCAGGTGAGGAGTGCGGAGTGTACAGCGATGGGTAGTATGTGCAGGATGGTGTCAGTAGGACTGTGGACGGTGTCAGTAATATCTTTATTTTTTGTTTTGTTTTTATGTTTTGAAATTTTTATATATTTTCTTTTAATTTTTTTACATTTCTGTTTGGGGGCCAATGGATGGTGTCAGTAGTCGTGGCAAAACCTGTCTCCTTGTCCGCAGCTATTCCTGCCATAGCCCCAGCATCAGGCATGGAGGAGTCAGCGGAGTTATTTGAAACACAGTGTCAGACACTTTGCCTTGACGATGCACAGCCATTACACGATTCAAATGTTGGTTCTGAGTCTGAGGTTGAGGAAGGCAGGGACATGAGCCTGCAGAAAGGGGAGAACACTGGTAAACAAATTGGCATGTTTCCCAAGCCGCAGCATATTGCCAAGTTGTCTCCAGTGATAATGAGGATGGAGGTATACCTCATCTATGAGAGACAAAATGTGGAAACAGTGGCGTAGCGTGGGTTGTCAGCGCCCGGGGCAAGGCAAGAAATTTGCGCCCCCCCAACCTGCAGACTTTCCATTACACAATGACCACTAACCCGCACACTGACCACAAACCCGCACACTGACCACAAACCCGCACACTGACCACAAACCCGCACACTGACCACTACACACTGCACACCACTACACTGCACACTGACCACTACCCTGCACACTGACCCACCTGACCCACCTGACACCTACACTGACCCACCTGACACCTACACTAACCCACCTGACACCTACACTAACCCACCTGACACCTACACTAACCCACCTCACTCCTACACTAACCCACCTCACTCCTACACTAACCCACCTCACTCCTACTTAATGCACTACTCACATTACACTGACCCGACACCAACACTGACTATTACACTGACTGACACACACTGACCCCCGACACCTACCTGACACATACACTGACCCACCGACCTTACACCTACACTGAAATATGTAAAATGAGGTACAGCACTAAATGAATAAATAAATGAATGTCAATAGGTGTAATGTAAAAAATTGGTGAAAAGGAAAACTAATGCAGAGTCTCCAATTTCTTAAATTCATATGAGTCTAAGTAATTTTCAATTGAATGAAATTAAGACATAAAAATTAGTGAAGGAGGAAAAATATTGCACTGTGGGACAAAAAGGACAGGTTGAAGTTGAAACACAAGTGGAGGCAGCTCCTCTAATAGGCCCTGAATGCCTATATGAAGTGAGTGCGAGTAGAGCAAGAGGGTGCCAGCCTTCTGGAGGTAAAAGAACAGATATGCGTAGAGAAACACCACTATAAAAAATGATTGGGGGGAAAAAAAACTCACTTTAGGATTTGAAGAAGGTGCTTATTATTGTCTGAGGAGCAGTGGGTCTTGCTCAGGCTCTGTGGCGGAGGACGGTGTGGTGGCTACACTGGCAGATATGAGTGAGACAGATGCCTGTGGTGTGATGGTATGGAGTCTGCAGCAGGCATGTCCAGCTGCTCAGGTGGATATTGGTGGCTGCCGATAAGATGCCGGCGGCTGCAGATGGAGTGTACCAGCGGTTCCATCCTTGGATACTACTGTCACCATAGTATCCAAGGATGGAGCCGCTGGTTACACTCAATCTGCAGCTGTCAACATCTCAGATGGGCATATTTAATGTTAAGGGGCACACTGATGGGCACATTTTACGTTAAGGGACACGCTGATTGGCATATTTTCAGTGTGCCCCTTTACATTAGGTGTGCTCGTCAGAGTAATGCTTTACATCAGGTGTGCGTGCCCATCAGAGTGCTCCTTTACATTAGGTGCCCCCATCACTGTGCCACCTTACATCAGCTGTCCCCATCAGCGTGCCCCCTTAACAAAATAAGGGGCATGCTGATGGGCACATTTTATGTTAAGGGCCACACCAAAATATGCCAATCAGCGTGTCCCTTAACATCAAATATTCACATCTGAGATGTTGACAGCTGCAGATTGAGTGTAACCAGCGGCTCCATCCTTGGATACTATAGTGACAGTAGTATCCAAGGATGGAACCGCTGGTACACTCCATCTGCAGCCGCCGACATCTTATCGGCAGCCACCAATATCCACCTGAGCAGCTGGACATGCCTGCTGCAGACTCCATACCATCACACCACAGGCATCTGTCTCACTCATATCCGCCAGTGTAGCCACCACACCGTCCTCTGCCACAGAGCCCGAGCAAGACCCACTGCTCCTCAGACGATAATAAGCACCTTCTTCACATCCTAAAGTGAGTTTTTTTTTCCCCCCAATCATTTTTTATAGTGGTGTTTCTCTACGCATATCTGTTCTTTTACCTCCAGAAGGCTGGCGCCCTCTTCCTCTACTCGCACTCACTTCATATAGGCATTCAGGGCCTATTAGAGGAGCTGCCTCCAACTTCAAAATTTTCTGGCGTAACCGTGATAGCACCCTGCAACCTCCCCCCGCGCAACATTTTTTTTTTAGCAGCACCAACCAGCCCCCCTGCTTAACAACCTGCCCTGCTCCCCAGGTGTCCCGCAGCTCAATGTTGAAAAGTTGGGAGGTATGTATGTAATGTATCCCCTCAGGGCATTCGACGTGTAATGCCCCATACACACGATCATTTTTAATGTCATTTTTAAAACTGACGTTTTTCTCGTCATTTTTTTTCTTGTTTCCTCTCAAGCCTGTCTTGCGTACACACCATCATTTTAAAAAATGTTCAAGAAAAGCGCAGTGACGTACACCACGTACGACGGCACTATAAAGGGGAAGTTCCGTTCCAATGGCGCCACCCTTCATGTTAGTAAAGTTTGTTGAGAGACGATTCGCTCTTTTCAGTCTAGTGCTTTTCAGTCCGTTACAGCATGACGAATGTGCTATCTCCATTACGAACGCTAGTTTTACCAGAACGAGCGCTCCCGTCTCATACTTGATTCTGAGCATGCGCATTTTTTTTCACGTCGTTAAAGCATACACACTATCGTTTTTCACGTCGTTAAAAAAAACGACATGAAAAACGACGTGAAAAAAGAGAGCATGTCCGGAATTTTTAATGGCCGTTTTTCACGTCGTTAAAAATGCTCTGGAGCCTACACACGATCATTTTTAATGGCCATTTTTTAAAATGGCATTTTTAACGGCATGAAAAACGATCGTGTGTATGGGGCATAAGGGGTTAAATGATTATTCCTGCTATGTAATGCATCCCCTCAGGGCATTCGAAATGCTAAATACCTCATCATTTAACCCCTTACATGCTGAAAGTCTGAGGGGATACATTACATAGCAGGAATAATCATTTAACCCCTTACATGTCGAATGCCCTGAGGGGATAGGATACATCATGAAGCTGAGCTCAGTAAATTAATTATCAGGTTCTTGCAGGGGGGGGGGAGCATGAGGCATGTAACTGTCTGTACTTAGGCACGCAGGCATGCTGCGTGTGAGCTGACTGGCTGGCTGGCTGGCAATGCTGCTAACATGTGGCATGACGGTGTACAGACAGTAACATCCCCCCTCCCCCCCCCTTCACCGGGTGGCGTGACTCTCACTCCGGCCAAACTAACTGCTGCTGCTGACCCGGCCGCGGCTGCTCCGAGTCCCATCTGAGCTGGCTCTCTGCCTCCCTCACAGACTCGGTCACTCACCTCCCTATTTGTAGTCAGCAGTGCCGACTGCCGAGTTCCCAGTCAGTCCCAGATGAAGTCCACTGCCAGATCCGGCGCGGTAAGGAGGGAGGGTGATGGCGGCTAACAGAAGCGCGGGCAGGACTCCTCCAGGGGGAGCCTTCGCGCGCGTTCAAGGACTGGCCAGCCCTGCCACAGCACATGACTGCATTCGCCCAATCACAGGGCGCCAGCTGCCGCAACATGGCGGTCGGGACACAGTAGATGGAATCTTACAGAGTTAAGAAAAGTGACACACTGGTGCGGGATTTCGCGCCCCCCCCAATGTTGCGCCCGGTGCGGCGGCCCTCCCTGCCCCCCCACGCTACGCCTCTGTGTGGAAACAAATCCAGACAATCACATTCTTTCCAAATCAGACAATGTGATTGTCTGGATTTGTTTCCACATTTTGTCTCTCATACTTGAGGTATACCTATGATGACAATTACAGGCCTCTCTCATCTTTTTAAGTTGGAGAACTTGCACAATTGGTGGCTGACTAAATACTTTTTTGCCCCACTGTATTTTGTTCACAGCACACTCTGCTTGCAACTTGGAAGGTTGCAGGACAGGGTTTAGTGCTGCAGCTTGTTGTGCCCCCACATCTCAATACAGCTGGTGATGATGCCAAATTCATCAGCTCTACCCCCTCCTCCTTCTCCATGCCCTCCTCTGCTGAATTGTGCTATGAACCTCAAGTACCCCCTATGCATTCAAAGGGCAATTCAATGAGTCAGGCTAAAAGGTGCCATGCAGTGCTTCAGCTGGTGTGTCTAGGTGACAGGAACCACACCGGAGCAGAGATTCTTGCAGCTCTGCAGGGACAGGCCCAGGAGGTGGTTCACGCCACGCCAGGTGGAGCCAGGAATGGTGGTGTGTGATAATGGCACAAACCTCCTGTCCGCCCTTAGACAGGGAAAGTTGACACATGTGCCATGCCTGGCACATGTCCTCACAGACGAAATAGGTACCCAGAGTTGCCCGTAAATCGCCTGATTTGTGACATGCCCACCAGGTGGAACTCAACTTTGGCAATGTTGCAGCTGCTGCACATGCAGCAGAGGGCCGTCAACGAATACCTGTGTGAGTATGGCACAACGACAGGCTCAGGGCAGCTCTGCTTTTTTTCCCCACGCCAATGGCTGCTCATAAAGGATGCATGCACTGTATTGTCACCATTTGAAGGGGCCACAAGGATTGTAAGCTGTGACAATGCCTGCATCAGTGACACAATCCCTGTTGTGTTCCTGCTGGAGCAAACTCTGCGCTGCATTATGGACAGGGCACTTGAGGCAGAGCAGCGGGAGGAGGAAGAGGACTTCCTTTCCTCTCTAGGCCCACTTTATGCAGACAACATTGTTCCTATGCCACAAAACACACAAGAGGAGAGAGAGGAGGAAGAGGAGATTGTTTGTTTGTTTTTCATCCGCAAAACCCTTGGGAGTAGTAAATGGCTGGGAGTAGGCAGTGCGGTGCATGGACCCCCTCATCCTTCAAAGCCTGCGAAAGGACCCAAGAATACGTGCCATAAAGGAGAAGGATCACTATTGATTGGCAACCCTCCTTGACCACCGTTATAAGGGGAAAGTCTCAGAACTCATCCCGTCCCGTCCCCATAGAGTGCAGAAGATTAAATCTGTTGAGGACACCTTAAAGAGAAGTTTATGGAACACTTTTCCCAACTCTCGTAGGTTACAGTTTTGTGGAAAACATAGTTTTGAGACTTCTGTTGGTCAAGAGAGGAGTGGTGGAGAAGGCGGTGCAAGTGATGCATTTCTCAAATTTTTTAGTCCCCGCCGCCCAGGGCTGTCAGCTTCAACATCCCATCGGCAGCGTCTGCATCACATGTTGGACGATTATCTAGGGGCAAAAACAGAGGTGGACAGCTTTCCAGTCGACGATCCACTGGCTTACTGGGTCATGAGAATAGACCACTGGCCCGATCTTGCCCAGTATGCTATTGAGCTGCTGGGCTGCCCTGCATCCAGCGTGCTTTCCGAACGGGAATTTAGTGCTGATGGAGGTTTTGTTACTGATCATAGAACATGTCTGTCCACAGACTCGGTGGACCGTCTGACTTTTATCAAAATGAATTAGTCCTGGATTACCAGCAGCTATGAAGCCCCTGATGCCGATGTCACCGATTAAGTGTTTTTGGGATGTGGAATCTCTGCAGGACATCTAGGCTGCCTAGTGTTGTGGGTGTTGAGGTTTAATGGGCACAATTAACACCCAAAGACCAATTTTTACACACCTGTTTGACAGGTGCATATCATTACAATTTTTGACAGCAGGGCCAATTCTTTCTTTCATCATGAGTACCTCTATAGGGTTACGGTGTGAAGGCACCACTGACACCCAAACAACAATTTTTTCATACCCATTACAAAAGTAGAAATTCAAAGTCTGTGGTAGAGACACCAGAATTTATCCCAAAAATCTCTAATCTTGTTTCCCGTGTACTACATTGTGGCCTCATCATACAGACTGGCTCCACAAGCCGTTGCTTACAAAATAAAGAAAGCTTGCAGGGAAAATGCAATTTTTATTGCTGCAGCAGCTTTTAAACACAGTACAGATGTGCCACTTTACAGGTGGACTAAGGGGACCCCCAGGCACTATATTGAAAGGAATTTCTAAACTTTCACTTTAACCACTTAAGGACCGAGCCTGAGATTTGGTATTTAGAAGTTAAAAACATTTTTTTTTGCTAGATAATTACTTAGAACCCCCAAACATTATATATATATATATATATACATACACACATAGTTTTTTTTCTAAAACCCTAGAGAATAAAATGGCGGTCGTTGCAGTACTTTTTTTCACACCGTATTTGTTCAGTCGTCTTATGCCCTTTTCACACTGAGGCGCTTTGCAGGCGCTATTGCGCTAAAAATAGCGCCTGCAATGTGCCCCAAAAAAGCCGCTCAATTGTATCCAATGTGAAAGCCTGAGGGCTTTCACACTGGAGCGTTGCGCTTGCAGGAGGGTCAAAAAACTCCTGCAAGCCGCATCTTTGAGGCGCGATAGGAGCGGTAAAAATACCGCTCCTATAGCGCCCCTGCCCATTGAAATCAATGGGGTAGCGCCTCCAAAACGCCCGCAAAACGCCGCAAAGAGGCGTTATTGCAGGCGTTTTTAACCCATTTTCGGCCGCTAGCGGGGGTTAAAATCCCCCCCGCTAGCGCCTGCAAATCGCGGCAAAAAATACGGTATAGCGGCGCTAGTAATAGCGCCGCTATACCGCCAGCGCATCCAGCGCCTCAGTGTGAAAGTAGCCTAACAAGCGCACTTTTTTGGAAAAAAAACACTTTTTTTAATTAAAAAATAAGACAACAGTACAGATAGCCCAACTTTTTTTTATATTGTGAAAGATAATGTTACGCCGAGTAAATTGTTACCCAACATGTCACGCTTCAAAGTTGCGCCCGCTCGTAGAATGGCGACAAACTTTTACCCTTAAAAATCTCCATAGGCGACATTTAAAAAATTCTAACAGGTTGCATGTTTTGAGTTACAGAGGAGGTCTAGGGCTAGAAATATGTATCTTTCTCTAACGATCGCGGCGATACCTCACATGTGTGGTTTGAACACCGTTTTCATATGCGGGTGCTGCTCACGTATGCGTTCGCTTCTGCGCGCGAGCTTGTTGGAACGGGATGCTTTAAAATATAAAAATTTTAAAATGTTATTTTTTTTTTATTTAAACTTTTTATTTAAAAAATATATATTTTGGGTCACTTTTATTCCTATTACAAGGAATGTAAACATGTAATAGAAAAAAAAGCATGACAGGTCCTCTTAAATATGAGATCTGGGGTCAAAAAGACCTCAGATCTCATATTTACACAAAACTGCAATAAAAATAAATAAATGTAATGTCATTTAAAAAACAAAAAAATGTTGCTTTAAGAGCATTGGGCGGAACTGACGTTTTGACGTCGCTTCCGCCCTGCAGTGGTATGGAGACGGGTGGGGGGCCATCTTCCCCTCACTCATCTCCAGGCCACTTACGTGAGAGGATCCGATCATTGCCGACGGCTCCGGTAAGCGGCGGGTGGGGGGTCCTCTCCCGCCGTCGATAAAAGTGACCTCGCTGTGAATCCGCCGCAGAGACCACTTTTATCTAAAAGCAGACCGCCCGCTCTTGAAGAGGATACCAAGGTTATGGCAGCTAGCTGCTGCCATAACAACCGTATTCCTCTTCAAAGTAGCGACGTATAGTGGTATAGTGGTTAAGCATCAATAAATCACTGCTCATTTAAAAATGATTTTTTTTTACAAACTTTTTTTAATTGATACATGTCCCCCAGGGCAGTACCCAGACCCCATAACCATTGTATGCCCAATCACTTGCATATCAGCCTTCAAAATGGGCACTTTTGATTTTTCACATTTGGGTCCCATAGACTTCAATGGGGTTCCGAGATTTCCCGGTGTTCTAAAGTTCTGTGCGAACCGAACAGGGGGTTGTTCGGCCCATCACTAATATAAACGAATAAATACCTTTTCTCATCAGCAGTATATAGCAGCCTTGTGACTTCTATCAGTTCCTAGTAAAGCTTGTAAGAGAAGTTTTCATTCTCCCCTGAACCTCTGTCTGGACATGTAAGGACAGTGCTGATTGGCCCTGTGCTGATCACATGCACCCTCCCAAGAAAAAAAGAAAAAACTCTCTAGCAATACACACCAAACTGAGCATGTGCAGCCCATCCCCTGGCTCTGTAAATATCAGGTTATTGTTTAGAGACAGTGGAAGAAGAGGAGGATCAGAGTGACAGGATCAAACAGCCGTTATACACAATGCAAAGGATTAATCCCTTAGGTTACACGGTGAGTATAACAAGCATGTTTACTGCATATACAGACTGATTTTACTGTTGTGGGTTTAGTAACACTTTAAGTAGAGCTGTCGGTATTCCACCCCTTTTGATTTTGTTAACAGTTTACTACGTTTTTGATAATGAATCCCATAGTTGTTTTCGAATAAACTTCACTGGAATAAAATGATAGCTAGAATCTGACTAGTCCAGGACAAGGAATGTATACAGAAATGTATGCTATTTGTAGAGATCAATGTTAATTTGAAAATGATTATCAAACATACTGTAGTCATATTGCTACAGGAAGTGTTCCACATTACTCGTACACTAATACATCACTGCTGATAAATAAATAAACAAATACAAAATGTAGTTATGGTAACTTGTGTGCAAATACCTAAACAGCTTAAAAGTGACTGACCAAAGCTGACACAAATTAGAACTAAAGTAAACTGTACATGCATCAGTGGGAAATTGTCCACAATCCTTGTTGATCTTTACACTCATCGCTTTAACATTTGGTCACCATGGCAGTCAAACAAATAATTAAAATACATGTGTAGCGATACCTCCAACTAAGGAGGCCGCAGAATTAGATTTGGGCCCTGAGTGCAGCTCCGCCAACCCCCGGCAATAGGCTCTACCCCCTTCTGGCACAGCTAGTACTAACAGTCAATGATACTGTATATCCTATGCAATATAATAACTAAGCAAGGACACAGTAATGAATTGTAATAGATAAAGTGTTTTACTTATTTTCTCAATATGGATAAAGGGGTAACAGTAATCACAGTTCAAGATAATCACTCCTAAGGGCAGCGTCCTGCCACTCTAACACACTATGTAGTAACACACGCTACAGGTGCGCCATACGGGCGACCGTTAACTAAGTGCCCTATGGCGCAGTAATCAAACACACTAAAATCCCCACCAGGCCTGGTTCTAATATTTAACTTAGTCCTTCTTTCTTCACCGGCAGGTCTGTAATGGTGGTGCACTTTAAACAGAGTATAACTTTGTAATCCAAGGCGGTATAGAACTTGGTTAAATAAAGCCGCAGGCTCAGTTCTGACAAGGCTCTTCAATAGGGGTATCAAAATAACTTGTAGGCCACGGCAGTCTATAGGCCTATATACAGTAACAGTATCTTAGCTGGGCTTATGCCCTCTCACCCGCCGGACTACGGATCCAGTCCGGGAAACCTCCACCGGCCGTGTCACACACACTCGATCTCTCCAACGATCGGGTCCCCGATCCAACAAGGCTGTAGCGCACAAAGTCAGATGCCACCCAGGCTCGCAGAGAGGGGGGGGGTGGAAGGCTCTTTGGTGCTGAGAAAGGCCTCAGGCTTCAGGCCTTGCACTCCGACACATCCGCACAGGAAGATCCGTCTGTGAAGTCTCGTGTCCCAAAGAGGCCGAGCCCGGCCTCGCCTCCTCCTTTTATAACCCCTCCCATGAGTCTCTGCGGTGGAACATCTGAAGAATGGGGTTATGGGTGATGTAGTTTCTTCCCATTATAGGGGAACACCCCGCTACACACTCCCCCCACTTAAACTCTTTGGTCCCCAAAGATAAATTTTAACAACAACTATATATAACACTGGACAATTCTGAAAACGATGTTGGGATAGGGGATTCCCACCATAACTGAGGGGTAGAATTCCCTTGCCCACAGGTCACATTATCATGGGTGGCCTGCCTAGCTGTGTCAGAGAGTGAGCTGGGGTTGCCCTCCACCAAATGGACAGTGTAGGGATCCGGAATCTCAGCATTTCTCCTAGCAGTGACTACAGAGTCTTCCGAACTGTTCCCCATCTGAGAGTAGGTCAGCTTCTTAGGAGGTCGAATGACTCTTCGAGCCCTTTGCTCTCTTGGAATCTCTGGCTCTGGCGCCACAGGCTCCTCTCCCTCGGAGCAACTATCATGGGTATCTTCCCAGTAATCTGCTGAAGGACTAAAGGGGATGAACTCTGTAGCCTCTGGGTTCAGTGTTTCATCTGTGGTATCTTGGGTGACTGGAAGATCTATGACAGAAGTTCCTGGAGTTGGGGAAGGCCACAGCCAATCAAGTTCTCCCTCCTCATCTCCACTAAGTTGGGAGGCTTCTCCATTTTCAGCTCGGGAGGTCTGTGACCGAGTGTTCGGCCTAGGAGTATCCAAGATAGAGGCCGGTTCAGGGGAGTCTCCCACAGGAGGTATTCTAACTGCCTCCGCAAGTGGGAGCAGGTGGTTTCGATGCCATGTCTTCAGTGGGCCTACCTTTCCCTCTGGCTTCACCTTGTAGACAGGTAGGCCCGGCAACTTCCTGCAGATGACATAGGGTTCAGATCTCCATCTGTCTGCAAGTTTGTGCTTTCCGGGGACTCCCAGATTGCGCAACAGTACTCGATCCCCGGGCTGTAGGTCTTGTACCCGGACCTTCAAGTCTAAATTTCTTTTATTCCGAGCTCCCCTTTGATCTGAGGCCGCTTGAGCTTGTTCATAGGCTACTTTCAGGCTGTGTCTGAGCCTGTCCACATATCCTTTGTGGGATGTGACCGAGGAATGGTCCAGTGAGGTGCCAAAAGCCAAGTCCACCGGTAGTCTCGCTTCTCTCCCAAACATGAGTCGATATGGGGAGTAGCCTGTAGCATCACTGATGGTGCAGTTGTAAGCATGTACTATGGCTGCTATGTGTTGGCTCCAATGTTGCTTTTTCTCGCTTTCCAGAGTCCCTAACATGTTGAGCAAGGTTCGGTTGAACCTTTCTGGCTGAGCATCTCCCTGAGGATGGTAAGGTATAGTTCGAGTCTTCTTAATTCCCAAAGAATCCAAGAGCTTCCGGATCAGCTTACTCTCGAAGTCCCTCCCTTGGTCTGAATGAAGTCTCTGTGGCAGCCCATAATGGACAAAGTACTTCTCCATAAGTACCTTGGCCACGGTGGAGGCCTTCTGGTCTTTGGTGGGGAAAGCCTGGGCATACCGGGTGAAATGGTCGGTTATCACCAGAACATTTCCTAGTCCACTCAGGTCGGGTTCGAGGCAGAGAAAGTCAATGCACACCAGGTCCATGGGCCCTTGGCTCTGTAGATGGCCCATTGGGGCAGCTTGATGGGGCAAAGTCTTCCTCTGGATGCATCGTGCACATGAGTGGCAGTACTCCTCTACCTCTGCCCTCATGCAGGGCCAATAGAACCGACTTCTGACAAGTTGAAAGGTCCTTACAGCCCCTAGGTGGCCATGATTGTCATGCAGGGCAATCAGAACAGTCTCCCGATGTTTCTCTGGGAGGAACAGCTGCCACTTATCTTCTGAGTCATCAGAGGGGCCCCTTCGGTAGACCACTCCCTGATGTAACTGCAACCAATCCCACTCCTTCCTCAGCAGGCGAGCTTCTTTTGAAGGTTGACACATGAGTCTGTTTGGATCCTGATTCTCCAAGGCCTGCAGGACCAATCTCCCCATGGGGTCTTCCAATTGGTCACACCTCAATTCCTTCTTGGACAGTCTTGGTAGGTTGTCCTCTTCCAATTGAGCTACTCCACAGTAGTGTTTGGGGACTCCCACCGTGGTAACTCCTATTTCCTCTGCTCTGGAGCCTCCTCGGGCTTGGAATTCAGCTCCTTGACAAAGGGCCCGCACCCCGTCCGGTGCCACTTGGGTCCAATCTTCTATTTCAATGGTGGGGGAATGAGATCTCCTGGACAGAGCGTCTGCGTCTCGATTCCCCACTCCTGGTCTATACTTAAGGCTGAAGTTGAATCCAGACAGTGCGGCCAGCCACCTGTGTCCAGTGGCGTCCAGCTTGGCCGTGGTGAACAGGTAGGTAAGGGGGTTGTTGTCGGTCTTCACAGTGAACTCCGCTCCATACAGGTAGTCTTTGAGCTTGTCTACTACCACCCACTTGAGGGCCAGGAACTCCAGCTTGTGAGTGGGGTAGTTCTTCTCAGAGGGGGTCAGGCTCCTACTCACATAGGCAACGGGCCGCAATTTCCCCTCGTGTTCTTGGTAAAGTACTCCTCCCAGACCGTCATGACTAGCATCCACGTGCAGTTCATAGGGTTTGGTTGGGTCTGCGTAGGCCAAGACTGGTGCAGTGGTCAGGCTCCTCTTCAATACCTGGAAAGCCTCTTCACACTTCTGATTCCACTGATCTCTGATGGACTCTCCTGGCCTCCTGGGCCCCCGAGCCATCCTCTTCTCCTTCAGTCTTGAGCAACTCATTCAATGGTCTAGCAATTCGGGCAAATCCCTCCACAAACCTCCTGTAGTAGGAGCAGAAGCCCAAGAAGGATCTGAGTTCTGTTACTGTGGTGGGCCGTGGCCAGGAGGTAACTGCCTCCAATTTCTCAGGGTCTGTGGCCACCCCTTCTTCAGACACTATGTGCCCCAGATAGTTCACAGAAGACTGGTAGAACCGACACTTCTCAGGCGAAAGCTTAAGTCCTTCCTCACTGAATCTTCTCAA
Organism: Rana muscosa; assembly: GCA_029206835.1. Classification (NCBI taxonomy): domain Eukaryota; kingdom Metazoa; phylum Chordata; class Amphibia; order Anura; family Ranidae; genus Rana; species Rana muscosa. Next base: position 780,824,871 of record CM055116.1, on the reverse strand, counting down.
CACTTTTTCCAGCCTCTCTTCATGTTCCTCCAAAGTTCTCCCAAAGACAATGACATCGTCCAGGTATACAAGGACTTCGATCAGGTTCATGTCTCCTACTGTCTTCTCCATGAGACGTTGGAAAGTAGCTGGGGCTCCAGACAGACCTTGGGACATCCGGTCGAATTCAAAGAACCCCACTGGGGTTATGAAAGCTGTCTTCTCCTTGTCTGCTGGGTGCATCGGAATCTGATAGTACCCACTCTTGAGATCCATAACGCTGAACCATTTGGCTCCAGACAAGCTCTGTAGGGCATCCTCTATCCTCGGAGTGGTGTATTGGTCAGGTATGGTTCTCCTGTTGAGAGTCCTGTAGTCGATACAGAGCCTCAATGATCCATTCTTCTTTCGGACCACCACTATGGGAGAGGCATAGGGGCTTCTGGACTCTCGTATCACACCAGTCCTCTTGAGTTCTGCAAGTTGTTCCCTCAGATCCTCCAGATCTGCTAGCGGGACCCGCCTGACTCTCTCTCGGAAGGGCTTATCTTCCTGGAGGCGGATCCGATGGGTGGCACTCCTTGCACACCCCACATCAAACTCATCCTTAGAGAAGATCTTCTCCCATCTATTCAACTGGGCCTTGGCTCTCTCTTTCCAAGCCCTGGACAGATTCGGGTTTTCCATGGACAGCTTCTCCCAAACACCCCCTCCTCCACCTGTCCTCTTCACTTCTGACAGGGTAACAGGGGCCGCCGGGCTCACCTGGCCTAGCAGCATTCTGGCTGGGATTTCCATGGGGTCTTTGGTAGTATTCCTAACACTCACTGGAACTCTATAATGGGCCTTCTTCAGGACCTTCAGCGGAATCACTTCCGGTATCACCTCCAGGCCTGAGGACTCACCCCTTAGGTCTGACTCCAGCATGACAAAGGGACCAGGCTGCTCCCAAGTAAGCTTCACAGTGGCCCTGAGACAGGTTACTTCGCCGGGCTGCAACACTACCCCTTCTCTTCCAAGTCTCCACACCTTCCCTATCCCCTCTCCAGGGGTCTCCCGCTCTTGGACCAGCCGTTGGTAGGCTGTCTTCAGCATTGGATGGATCTTGGTAGCTGCTTGTCTTTCTTCTGTCACGAGAGGGGCCAGGAGTCTTCGGACCAGGTCCGTGTTCGTCCCTATTATAAGGGAATTCTTGTTGGCTCCAGGCGGCCTAGGGCACACAACTGCCAGGGTGTCAAACACTTCGGCCTTCCCAGCCACGGATGGGTCAAAGGTCATTTTGATGGGAAGGTAGCCGTCGTAAGGGAAACTCTGGGTTCCAATTCCCCATATTTCCAGCTCTTCTATCTTCTGGATAGGCAGATGACTCAGGTGCCTGTCGTAGAAGTCCCGGTATAGTAGGGTCACTTGTGCCCCGGTATCCAGGAGGCCCCTGGTGTAGACTCCCTCCACTTGAATGGGCACTATAGGGGATGGGCCTACCAGCTTCTCTGGATATGGTCCGGCAGGAGCCGCCTTCTTCAGACCTTTTCCCTTTGGACTCTCTCTTGTCCTATTCCCTTTGGACTTGAACCTTTCTTGAGCCTGGTATGCACTGACTTCCCTCCTTTTAATGGGTGTAGGAACCCGCTGAGGGGTACTATTATTTTTCTTGGGTGGGCACCCCCTTTGGGGAGTGCTGTGCCTTTTCTGAGGGGTCTCCCCCCTTCCTCCTGGAGTATAGCTTTGTTGAGGGGTATTGCGTTTCCCCTTTGGTGTTCTATCTCTCTTTTTATTTTTCTTCGCATTCAGCTTGGAGTTTACTGAAGATGATGGGCACCCGGTTGACTCCTTCACCGGGGCCCTCTGGAGTTTCCCGCCAGCTTGCGGTTGTCTGGTCTCTTCTTCTTCGGACTATAACATGTGGCTGCAATGTGGCCAACTCCCCCACAGTTGAAGCAGACTATATCTCCCCATTCTTGTAAAGGTTCGGGTTCTGAGGCAATCGGGAACAATTCCTTCCTCGGACTTTCTTTCTTCTTGGGACACTCTGTGTCTTTTGCTATCAGAGAGGTCAATATCTCTAACACCTTGGACATCTGAGTTTTTAGGGTGTCTATCTCCGCCTCTCTTTCAGGGGTTATTACTGGATTGACCAGCACCTGTGCGGGTACAACACTTGTCTTATCCTTCTGCTGGTCCTGTTGCAGCGCCTCCTCATCTCTGATGATTTTTATTAAATCAGCATAAGTCAGCAACATTCCTCCTCCCAAGGTTTTCAGGTGCAGCCAGACTGGATCGGAGCGTAGTGCTTCCCTTAAGACTTGCTTCATTCTTGCCGCATCGGCATCTTGGGGCTTCATCCCTTTCTTTAACACAATCTTGCACAGCAGCCTGTTTAGCCTTCTGACATACTCGGAAAGTTTCTCTCCGGTTTTTGGAAAGTGTGTTCAAACTGGTAGACCATCTCTGTCACCTTGTCTAATTGACCAAACTCTTCCTGCAGCATAGCTAGACAGTCCTGCGCCGTGCACCCTGCATTCCCAAACCGGAAACTTTTCACTGCTTCTGCTGCTGCACCTTTAAGGCTTTCTAACACTCGCTGCCTCTTCTGTGCTTCAGGCACCTCCCATGCCTCCACCGCCTGTAATGCCTGCTCCACCCAGGTATCAAAATCTTCTTCCCCTGCCAGGACAGGGAGCTTCCCTGAGAATATTTTTAGTTCCACATGCACCGTACTTGTCTTCTGACATTTGGCTAGCAAATCCCCTATCGCATTTATCAGTTCTGGTGATATAGCAGTGGCCGGTGCAGGTGCCACCGGGGGTGTCGCCCTGTCTTCTCTTTCAGGTGGAGTTCGGGCCGCAGCCTGTGGCGATCCCGTAGGGGATGGTTCCCTTTCTACAGTTATTGCGTGCGCCAACCTAAATGTTCTGTTGTCTGGCGTCCGCAGACACTTGTGCTTACAGGCCTCTGGCATCCTGTCCCAATATTCCACTAATGCGTATTGATATGAGATGTCTGGGTCTGTCTTTATGTCTATCACCCACGGTGTGTGATCTGGGGACACTGAACTCATTAGTTCCTCTACCATCTCACTCGACCATTTCTCCCCAGGGAGGCTAATGGCTATCGACTGTTTTGGCTCTGTATTAGCGGCTTTGCACCACTCTTCTACCGCTCTCGGATCCATGGGGTCCATGCCGGCACTTCTGGCGTTCGCTTGCTGCATCAGGATCCCGGACGAGAACCCCCACGTGTAGCGATACCTCCAACTAAGGAGGCCGCAGAATTAGATTTGGGCCCTGAGTGCAGCTCCGTCAACCCCCGGCAATAGGCTCTACCCCCTTCTGGCACAGCTAGTACTAACAGTCAATGATATATCCTATGCAATATAATAACTAAGCAAGGACACAGTAATGAATTGTAATAGATAAAGTGTTTTACTTATTTTCTCAATATGGATAAAGGGGTAACAGTAATCACAGTTCAAGATAATCACTCCTAAGGGCAGCGTCCTGCCACTCTAACACACTATGTAGTAACACACGCTACAGGTGCGCCATACGGGCGACCGTTAACTAAGTGCCCTATGGCGCAGTAATCAAACACACTAAAATCCCCACCAGGCCTGGTTCTAATATTTAACTTAGTCCTTCTTTCTTCACCGGCAGGTCTGTAATGGTGGTGCACTTTAAACAGAGTATAACTTTGTAATCCAAGGGGGTATAGAACTTGGTTAAATAAAGCCGCAGGCTCAGTTCTGACAAGGCTCTTCAATAGGGGTATCAAAATAACTTGTAGGCCACGGCAGTCTATAGGCCTATATACAGTAACAGTATCTTAGCTGGGCTTATGCCCTCTCACCCGCCGGACTACGGATCCAGTCCGGGAAACCTCCACCGGCCGTGTCACACACACTCGATCTCTCCAACGATCGGGTCCCTGATCCAACAAGGCTGTAGCGCACAAAGTCAGATGCCACCCAGGCTCGCAGAGAGGGGGGGTGGAAGGCTCTTTGGTGCTGAGCAAGGCCTCAGGCTTCAGGCCTTGCACTCCGACACATCCGCACAGGAGGATCCGTCTGTGAAGTCTCGTGTCCCAAAGAGGCCGAGCCCGGCCTCGCCTCCTCCTTTTATAACCCCTCCCATGAGTCTCTGCAGTGGAACATCTGAAGAATGGGGTTATGGGTGATGTAGTTTCTTCCCATTATAGGGGAACACCCCGCTACACATGCTAAAACCTGAGCCCCACAGAAAAGCTTAAATGTATAACATGAGGTGCTGTATTCCTACACATGTATTTCCCTGAGACTGAAATGAAAATTCAGCCTTACCTTTTTTTTTTAGTTGTAAGTTATTTGGATTTTCCCTCACTTCCTGTGCAATCTTAGGGACAGGAAATTAACAGAATCTCTCCAACGACAGCAAATAAGGAGTATGTAAACCCAAAATTAGGGATGAGCTCGGTGTTCGAGTCGAACATACGTTCGACTCGAACATCGGCTGTTCGATCGTTCGCCAAACAACGAACGATTTGGGCCGTTCGCGCCTAATTCGCGGCCCACAATGCACTACGCCATCGCAGTGTCATCCAGGCGCTGTGATTGGCCAAGCATGCACTGTGACCCCGCATGCTTGGCCAATCACAGCGCCGGCAGCGAGGAGAGCAATGATTGGCCACAGGCAGGATGCCTGTGGCCAATTATTGCTGAGGGTGTTTAGTACACGCCCCACACTATAAAAGGCCGCCAGCACGGCGGCCTAGTGTAGTGTGTTCCGGAGCAGGGAAAGAGAAGCATAGGCAGGGACAGTGACATTTTTTTTTTCTTGCTTAACCTGGATTCCTTTAGTTTAGGGAAAGAGAAGGATAGGTAGGGAGAGTGTCAGTCTGTTTTACTGTGCTAATCCTTGTTTGTAGGGACAGGGAAGGACAGTGAGGGAAATTCTCCTTGTGCTATACTGTGCTAAAGCATTCATCATCAACCATCTTTAAAAAAACATTTTTTATAGGGGCAGAAAACTACAGGTAGGGAGAGTGTCAGTGTGTTTTACTGTGCTAATCCTTGTTTGTAGGGACAGGGAAGGACAGTGAGGGAAATTCTCCTTGTGCTATACTGTGCTAAAGCATTCATCATCAACCATCTTTAAAAAAACATTTTTTATAGGGACAGAAAACTATAGGTAGGGAGAGTGTCAGTGTGTTTTACTGTGCTAATCCTTGTTTGTAGGGACAGGGAAGGACAGTGAGGGAAATTCTCCTTGTGCTATACTGTGCTAAAGCATTCATCATCAACCATCTTTAAAAAAACATTTTTTATAGGGACAGAAAACTACAGGTAGGGAGAGTGTCAGTGTGTTTTACTGTGCTAATCCTTGTTTGTAGGGACAGGGAAGGACAGTGAGGGAAATTCTCCTTGTGCTATACTGTGCTAAAGCATTCATCATCAACCATCTTTAAAAAAACATTTTTTATAGGGACAGAAAACTACAGGTAGGGAGAGTGTCAGTGTGTTTTACTGTGCTAATCCTTGTTTGTAGGGACAGGGAAGGACAGTGAGGGAAATTCTCCTTGTGCTATACTGTGCTAAAGCATTCATCATCAACCATCTTTAAAAAAACATTTTTTATAGGGACAGAAAACTATAGGTAGGGAGAGTGTCAGTGTGTTTTACTGTGCTAATCCTTGTTTGTAGGGACAGGGAAGGACAGTGAGGGAAATTCTCCTTGTGCTATACTGTGCTAAAGCATTCATCATCAACCATCTTTAAAAAAACATTTTTTATTGGGACAGAAAACTATAGGTAGGGAGAGTGTCAGTGTGTTTTACTGTGCTAATCCTTGTTTGTAGGGACAGGGAAGGACAGTGAGGGAAATTCTCCTTGTGCTATACTGTGCTAAAGCATTCATCATCAACCATCTTTAAAAAAACATTTTTTATAGGGACAGAAAACTATAGGTAGGGAGAGTGTCAGTGTGTTTTACTGTGCTAATCCTTGTTTGTAGGGACAGGGAAGGACAGTGAGGGAAATTCTCCTTGTGCTATACTGTGCTAAAGCATTCATCATCAACCATCTTTAAAAAAACATTTTTTATAGGGACAGAAAACTATAGGTAGGGAGAGTGTCAGTGTGTTTTACTGTGCTAATCCTTGTTTGTAGGGACAGGGAAGGACAGTGAGGGAAATTCTCCTTGTGCTATACTGTGCTAAAGCATTCATCATCAACCATCTTTAAAAAAACATTTTTTATAGGGACAGAAAACTATAGGTAGGGAGAGTGTCAGTGTGTTTTACTGTGCTAATCCTTGTTTGTAGGGACAGGGAAGGACAGTGAGGGAAATTCTCCTTGTGCTATACTGTGCTAAAGCATTCATCATCAACCATCTTTAAAAAAACATTTTTTATAGGGACAGAAAACTATAGGTAGGGAGAGTGTCAGTGTGTTTTACTGTGCTAATCCTTGTTTGTAGGGACAGGGAAGGACAGTGAGGGAAATTCTCCTTGTGCTATACTGTGCTAAAGCATTCATCATCAACCATCTTTAAAAAAACATTTTTTATAGGGACAGAAAACTACAGGTAGGGAGAGTGTCAGTGTGTTTTACTGTGCTAATCCTTGTTTGTAGGGACAGGGAAGGACAGTGAGGGAAATTCTCCTTGTGCTATACTGTGCTAAAGCATTCATCATCAACCATCTTTAAAAAAACATTTTTTATAGGGACAGAAAACTATAGGTAGGGAGAGTGTCAGTGTGTTTTACTGTGCTAATCCTTGTTTGCAGGGACAGGGAAGGACAGTGAGGGAAATTCTCCTTGTGCTATACTGTGCTAAAGCATTCATCATCAACCATCTTTAAAAAAACATTTTTTATAGGGACAGAAAACTACAGGTAGGGAGAGTGTCAGTGTGTTTTACTGTGCTAATCCTTGTTTGTAGGGACAGGGAAGGACAGTGAGGGAAATTCTCATTGTGCTATACTGTGCTAAAGCATTCCTCATCAACCATCTTTGAAATCCTTGTTTTTTGGACAGTCAGGGAAATTGTCATTGTGCTATTCTGTGCGAAAGCAATCATCCTCAACCATATTTAGAAATCCTTAAGTAAAGGGACAGAGAAGGACACCTGAAGGTAGCCCTTATTGCTTTTTTCCCATCTCCCTGCAGGCCATCCATTAGAATGTCTGGAAGGCAAACAAGGAGAGGCAGACAGTCAGGAGGCAATAAAAGAGGGCAAGCAGGCTCTGTGTCTGGGGGCAACAGTGCTGGTCGTGGACGCGGTGCATTGTCATCAGCACATGGCCATGGGACACGCTTGTCCTTCTTTTCGGCAGCTGGACATGTTGAGCCACATCATGCCGAAGACTTGGTAGAGTGGATGACCAAGCCCTCCTCCTCCTCCTCATCCTCTCTCACCCAGGCTCAGGGTACTGGCAAAGCAGCTGCCAAAGCGTCCTCTTCCCTGGTATCAATGTCAGACTCATCATCAGTCACTCCTTCCCTAGACCCACCATGTCCTCCTCCTGAGGAGTCCCCCGAACTGTTTGAGCACAGTGTTGGGTACATGCTCCAGGAGGATGCCCAGCGTTTCGAAGGGTCTGATGATGAAACCCAGCTAGAGGAAGGCAGTAGCGTGAGAGCAGACAGAGGGGATGCTCAAGAAGGACACCAATCTGGCAGTCATGTTCCAGCAGCTGCAGCATACTGCCAGATTGGCTCCAGTGATGAGGAGGGAGGGGATGATGAGGTCACTGACTCCACGTGGGTGCCTAATAGGAGAGAGGAGGAGGAGGAGGATGAGGAGGAGGCACATCTCCAACGAGGCAGGATGCCCTTTGGTGGCCAGCGTAAGGGCAGTACACCGACGGAATCACACCACAGAGCTCCGCCTGTGCAGGGCGCTGCCTCTGCCCGTCATTCAAAAAGTTCTTTGGTGTGGGCCTTTTTTGAGGCTAGTGCATCAGATCGCACAGCTGCTGTTTGCAACATATGTCTCAAGCGTATATCGCGTGGCCAAAACATCAGCCGCTTGGGTACCACATGCCTGACCAGACATATGTTGACCTGCCATGCAGCTCGTTGGCAAGCCTACCTCAAAGACCCACACCAAAGAACAAAGCGGACCTCTCCTTGCACCGCATCAGCTGGGATCTCCAACCCCACTATAACTTCAGTCCTCTCTGAAACATGCACTGAGAGGAATGAAGGTGTAGAATTAGGTGTGTCACAGCCAAGTACTTGCGGCCACTCTGCTAGCAGTACACCGACGTCCGATTCTAGCAGGCAAATTTCCCTGTCCCAGCTGCTGGACCGTCGAAAGAAGTTCACTCCCAGCCATCCACATGCCCAGCGGTTGAATGCTGGCTTGGCTAAATTGCTAGCGCTTCAACTGCTGCCTTTTCAGTTGGTAGACTCGGCCCCCTTCCGTGAGTTTGTGCAATGTGCGGTTCCTCAGTGGCAGGTTCCCAAACGCCACTTTTTCTCACGGAAGGCTATTCCGGCTCTCTACCGGCATGTGGAAGGCAATGTCTTGGCCTCGCTGGACAGGGCGGTCAGCGGTAAGGTGCATATTACCGCTGACTCATGGTCCAGCAGGCATGGACAGGGACGTTACCTTTCTTTCACGGCCCATTGGGTCACTCTTTTGGCAGCTGGGAAGGATGCAGGACAAGGTGCAGTAGTGTTGGAGGTTGTTCCACCGCCACGCCTCCAAAATGCTACTACTGGTTGTGACACACCTCTCTCCTCCACCCCCTCCTCTTCTTCTTCCTCCATGGCCTCTTCCTGTGCTTTGTCCTCTGAACCAGCGGTGCTCCGTAGCCGTTCAAGGGGCTACGCAAGTACGCAGGCAAAAAGATGCCATGCCGTGCTTGCGCTGGTTTGTTTGGGGGACAGAAGCCACACTGGGGCAGAGGTCCTGTCTGTTCTGCAGGGCCAGGCCGAGAGGTGGTTGACGCCACGCCAGCTTAAGCCAGGAATGGTGGTTTGCGACAATGGCACCAACCTCCTCTCCGCCCTCCGACAGGGACAACTGACCCATGTGCCCTGTGTGGCTCACGTCCTTAACCTGGTGGTGCAGCGGTTCTTGGGCAGGTACCCGGGCTTACAGGATGTCCTGAGGCAGGCCAGGAAAGTCTGTGTGCATTTCCGCAGATCTTATAATGCCAGTGCTCGCCTGGCTGAGCTGCAAAAGGAGTTGAACCTGCCCAAGAACCGCCTTATATGTGACATGCCCACCAGGTGGAACTCAACGTTGGCCATGCTGCAGCGGCTGCACACGCAGCAGAGGGCCATCAATGAGTACCTGTGCGACTACGGCACCAGGACAGGGTCAGGGGAGCTTGGTTTTTTTTCTCCACGCCAGTGGGGCATGATCAGGGATGCATGCACTGTCCTGGCACCATTTGAGGAGGCCACGAGGATGGTGAGCAGTGACAGTGTATGCATCAGTGACACTGTACCTCTTGTCCACCTGTTGGAGCACACGCTGCGTGGAATAATGGACAGGGCACTTGAGGCAGAACAGAGGCAGGAAGAGGAGGACTTCCTTGCCTCTCAAGGCCCCCTTTACCCAGACAGTGTTCCTTCTGTCCCACCCATCGCACAGGAAGAGGAGGAGGAGGAGGAGGAGGAGGAGGAGGATTGTGTCAGCATGGAGGTGGAGGCTGGCACTCAGCATCATCAGCAGCAGTCTTTTAGGGATGATTTACAGTCCCAAGAAACCAGTGGACTTGTACGTGGCTGGGAGGAGGTGGCTGCGGATCATGTCGTCCTTAGTGACCCAGAGGACTCCGGACCGAATGCCTCAGCTAACCTACGCTGCATGGCCTCCCTGATCCTGCAAAGTCTGCGGAAGGATCCTCGTATTCTTCGGATCAAGGAGAGGGACCATTACTGGCTGGCCACTCTCCTTGATCCACGGTACAAGGGTAAGGTTGCGGACCTTATGTTACCGTCGCAGAGGGAGCAGAGGATGAGACAACTCCGGGAGGCCTTGCAGAAAGGTCTGTGCAACGCGTTCCCAGAGAATGGGAGGTTACAAACTCCTGGTCCTGGACAACGAGTTGCTGAGGCTTCGGCCAGTCAAAGAAGGAGCGGTGGGGAAGGTGGCCGTCTGACCGATGCGTTCAGACAATTCTTTAGTCCGCAGCCCCAAAGTATGATCGGTTCCAGCAACCATCGCCAGCGTCTGATAAACATGGTGCAGGAATATCTAGGGGCAAGGTCAGACTTGGACACCTTCCCCACCGAAAATCCTCTGGCTTACTGGGTCTTGAGGATGGATCACTGGCCAGAGCTTGCACAGTATGCAATTGAGCTACTGGCCTGTCCTGCATCCAGCGTTCTTTCGGAACGCACATTCAGTGCTGCTGGAGGATTTGTCACGGATCACAGGGTGCGCCTGTCCACCGACTCGGTTGATCGACTGACTTTCATCAAGATGAACCAGTCTTGGATCACCACCAGCTACCACACACCTGATGCTGATATAACAGACTAATTGATTTTAACATGTCACATCCCTTCAAGACTGATGCTGATGCTGAGTGCCTGTGCTGTTATGTTGACTGGCTATCCTCCTCCTCCGAGTCCTCAATGATACGATTGATGATGATAGCTTGGAAGATCATTTTTGTTTATGGGTGCCGCCACCAGTGGCTAAGGCCCAATTTTTCAGCCCCTGTTTAACAGGGGCGTGTAATTACAATTTTTGAAGCAATACTTTGCAACAGGGCTCATTGCTGTGCTCCAAGTACAGTATCTGTGAGGGGTTGGAGTGTTGTGCCACCAGTGCCTAAGGCCCAATTTTTCAGCCCCTGTTTAACAGGGGCGTGTCATTACAATTTTTGAAGCAATACTTTGCAACAGGGCTCATTGCTGTGCTCCAAGTACAGTATCTGTGAGGGGTTGCAGTGTTGTGCCACCAGTGCCTAAGGCCCAATTTTTCAGCCCCTGTTCAACAGGGGCATGTAATTACAATTCTTGATCTAATAATTCACAGCAGGGCCCATTGCTGCACCCACCAAGAGTAACTCTGAGGGCTTACAGTGTTGTGGCAACGCCACCACCACCACCACCATGAAAGGCCCAATTTTTCAGCCCCTGTTCAAAAGGGGCATGTAATTACAATTCTTGATCTAATAATTCACAGCAGGGCCCATTCCTGCACCCACCAAGAGTAACTCTGAGGGCTTACAGTGTTGTGGCAACACCACCACCACCACCACCACCACGAAAGGCCCAATTTTTCAGCCCCTGTTCAACAGGGGCATGCAATTACAATTCTTGATCTAATAATTCACCGCAGGGCCCATTGCTGCACCCACCAAGAGTAACTGTCAGGGCTTACAGTGTTGTGGCACCAGCACCACCATCAAAGGCCCAATTTTTACTACCACTGTTCAACAATTATATGTAATTACAATTCCTGATATAATAGTTGACAGCAGGGCGTTCCAGCACCAACCAAGAGTAACTGTGAGTGCTTACAGTGTTGTGCCAACACCAACAACTAAGGGGCCTATTTCTGCAGAGTATATACGGCAGGTCCCTACTTTCAAACATCCAACTTACAAACGACTCCTACTTGCAAACGCAAGAAGACAACAGGAAGTGAGAGGAAATCTACCCCTAGGAAGGAAAATTCTCTCCTGTAAGAATTAATATGGGAGAAAGGTGTCTCCTCTGTACTGATGCTTTATCACCAATCCTTGTTTCAAGAAAAACACCACATTTCAAAAACAGTTGTCATTGGGACGGAAAGTGAGGTGAAATGTTCTGAACAGGGGCACAGACAGCAAAACAAATGTTACAGGGGTGATAACCCTTACCTATGTTTTCCAAAAAGTTTAAAAATAGATTTTTGGGCTGGAGCTACACTTAAACAATGTACCTGTTCAAAATTACAAACACATTCTACATAAGAACAAACCTACAGTCCCTGTCTTGTATGCACCGCCTGTATACGGCTGTTCAGAGTATATAGGGCCTTTTTTATTTTGTGTGCGGTGTTCCCCTTAATATCCATACAAGACCCAAAGGGGCTGGTAATGGGCTGGGGTAGGGGGGGGGGGGGGGTGATGGGGTAGCTATGCCATTTTTCTTAAAGATTTTCATCCATATTACCGGGACCAGACATTACATTAAAGCCGCAAGCAGTTTTAAATGGCTTTTTTTTCCTTTAGAAGTGTCATTTTGTGCAGGGACAGTTCTAAACACGGGAAACACGTGGCACTTCACAGGCATACTTTAGACACCCCCCAGGTACGATATTTAAAGGAATATTTGACTTTTTTTTTTTCACTTTATGCATCATTAAAATGACTGCTCCCGAAAAACGACCGTTTTTAAAACTTCTTTTTGCATTGATACATGTCCCCTGGTGCAGAACCCGGGTTCCCAAACCCTTTTTAGGACAATAACATGCATAATAGTCGTTATAATTAGCACTTTAGAATTCGAACGTTCGCATCCATTGTATTTAATAGGGTTCTAATGTTCGTACGAACTTTCGGTCCGTTCGCGGGTTCTGGTGCGAACCGAACCCGGGGGTGTTCGGCTCATCACTACCCAAAATGTCATATCCCTGATATGTGCCTGCTGTACCATGTACTTGTATGAAAAAGTATCCTGTTCTCTCTGCATTGCTTCATTTGCGTGAGATCCCTGGTGTTCCTGCTAGTCCCTCTGCTTTTCTATTGCAAAACAAAATTACCACACTAGGCATGAGATCTCAGTGCGGTCAGTTTTATGGCTGTGCTGGGTACTCAGCTCGCTCTCCTCCAATTATCAGACTTGTCCTGACATGATCCTCCCCTGCACAGCCTTTGACTGGGAAGATCGGTGTTCTGCTGTTTCTCCTCCCCCAGCTTGTATGCAACAGAGAACATTAGGAATGTGATCACTTATAGAAAACAAAAGGTATTTATATATTATTATTTTTTATATCTATACACAAATGTTTTGCCTTTCATTTCTATTTAAAATGAAATGGGTTGTTTTACAAGGTGAGGGTTTACAATCAATTTAAAGCGTAACTTCACTTTTGTCGAGAAAAAAACCATTCCCTCCTGGGTGATCTATGTACATTGCAAGGATTATAACAACCTTTGTTGCAGATTCCTACCTTTAGTTATTCTGAAGAAATCCCTGTATGTTCCTCTGTGCCCCTGGGCTAAGTGAGTCAAATGGGAGTGGTTTTATAATTATCTCTCAGGTGTGCACCTGCACAGCACTAATGAGGAAATCTGCTGGGCCTGCATTCCTTTAGATGTGTTCCTATTGGGAGTATCTCACCAAAAAATGAATTTTTTTTGCAGGATGCCTGAAATCTGACTTGTATCTTAGGCAGAGTTCTGGGAAAATTTGTGAGCCAATCACACAAGCAAGAAATTATGTTTCTGGGGAGTGGTCAGTACATACTCTGTGTACAGAACACCTCCAGGTAGCCATATTGCACTGTATTGACAGAGAATGACAGTGGCTGCAAATTGAAAAGGAAAGGCAATTTTTAATAACATTCCATCACAATATGACTTGTGACGCAATTGTATGTGCTATATTATTTTTTCTTTTATTTGCTATTTTTTTTCCCCACGAAAGTGGAGTTACCCTTTAACCACTTTACCTCCAGAAGATTTCCAATTTTTTTCCAACACATAGTTTTATTTTGGTGGTATGCGTAATCCTCTGGGGTTTTTTTTTCTTCTTTGTGCTATGAACAAAAAAAGGCCGCCAATTTTGCTATAAAACATATCCAATAAAAAAATTTAAAAAATATAATTTCTTCATCAATTTAGCCCAATATGTATTCTGCTACATATTTTTAATAAAAAAAACCCCAATAAGTGAATATTGATTGGTTTGCACAAAAGTTATAGTGTCTACAAACTGTGTGTTATTTTTATCTATTTTTTAATTTTTTACTAGTGTAGCGGCCTCACTCTCTCCCTCTCTTGTATCTGTTGTTCTTGGCTGTTGTCTAGGGGTACTCTGGAGGAGAGAGTGCAGGACACTACGCCCAGCTTTCACCTTAAATGTATATGAGGTTTTAGAAAAGTCTCTTTAGATTACCTTCGGGTCTGCATTCTGCATATGGAGCCTCCGCTTCTTCCGTGGAGGTGTATCTGCCAGTAATAGAGCCCCACACCATTTAAAAGTTCAACACTCCTTTATTTCTTCAATACCAGAATGAACATACTCAGTTGAACTTCCATAACAGACAGACAGGGGTGTGGATACGAGTAGGCCCAGGCACAATGAACTCTCCTATCCCTTTCTCGTGCGGATAGGCCTGGCGCACAGTCTCTGCCACAGACCGTGAAGTTGGTAGCTGCCACCTACCGGGTGAACTAGTTGGGGCCCCTGCCACAGGCCTGAGTAACGGGAAAAGAAACATTAACACACGTAACCCTGACACATATGTTCATGTAAGAACGAAAAAACTTCTCCGTAAAGAAATCCCTTCCTTCTGTAAGTGTGTGTGTGAAAAGTGAATATCGATGCGCAACACTGCCACCTGGTGACAGTGTCGCGGTAACTGCACCTGTAGAAGACTTTTTTTTTTTTTTTCCATCTTCTTCTGCAGCTCTAACTACCCCAAAGTCCACAATCACTCTGTGAAAAGGAAAAACTGAAGGACAACCACGGCAACAGTCCTCCAATTCCTCCAAGGAGCACAAACACCCGTTAAACTCGGGTACAGTCACTGGGGTTCCGGGTAACAGAACAACAACCCCGGAAAGTTCAGCAGCAGTAGACTAAGCAAGAACGGAGTCCTTTTCCTCCTACAGATAGAACCTTGGGTGCGGCAGGACAAAAGGCTTCAAATGCTGGTCCATTGTCTCTAAATGGTACTCGACATCCTCCCCTTCTTTCCGTCGAATCAGCACCTTATCCGCGTGGATGTGCCGACCCAACATCCATTCTGCCTTACAGTCCTTGAAGCGTTGAGATGCTTTGGGGGAACATGCGAGGTACCTGCGGGCATGTGGGACCTGAATGTGCGTCCACACAAAGTCATTGTACCAGAGCTCCCTGCAAACCTCCACCTCATACAAAAGTTCCTTAGACAAATACGGGTATTCCCACCCATACTCGCTGGCAACCTTTTGGCAGAAAAGGCGTTGTAGTCTCGCTAACGGAGGCATGGTATGGCGATCTCCTTCTCCCGGCAGAACAATAGCATCCGGGTGCCGAGGCACTTTGATCACCTCCATCCAGGGCATAGGTTCCCGCAATACCAGTCTCTTTCCCACAGTACTAGATGCAGGTGGCACCGGGGGTGGAAGGGCAGAGTGGGGACAGGATCCCTCCTCAGGCGCTGGTGCCTCCACCCGGGGGGGGACTATCCCCTGTTGACATAGGTGGATCCCTGACTCTGCAGGACGAGGAGAGAGGCATCTTGTCCCAGCCCTTTTGAGCAAAAAGTTAGTCTATAACGACTTTGTCTCCCAACTCGGAGAGCGACTCTAGGTCAGAGATGTCACACTCTTCCGCGGGCAGGTAGCCTGTAGTAGAGACTGAATCGCTACCTCCCGTGAACACACAGGGCCGTGACTCCCCGACACCTCCGCCCGAACACCAAGTCCCTTTGCCCGGCTTACCTCGGCCCATACTTGAGGAGGGATGTCCGGGACTCTTCCTACCAGATCCATCCAGGCCTGGCGTAGGCGGGCAGGACGATCCACCGCGACCGCTGGACGGGGCTACCATGCCGGTCTTCCTCTTCGGCGGTGGACTCTGGGAAGCAGTGGTGACCGAGTCAGCATCCTCGGATTTCTCCCGTATCTCTCTGACCACGACCTCCCCCACGGTCGCTGCATTGCGCTTAGGGACGGCTGTCAAAGCAGTGATTTCTCCTTCCTGAGTGGTGGTGCCTGTAGTGTGGTTGAGGTGGATGGTTTTTGGCTTTTCGATAGGTGGTTCCACCTCAAATAAGAACTTCCCGCAGGCCTCGCAGCGCCCGAACGGCTTCAGCTGACACACCAGTCCCGAACAGCCGGGACAAATCAAACCCAGGGCCTCAACGTCCATGCATGAGTACAGGGTGAATCGTCCCCGGGGCTTTAGCCGGATCCCTGTATCCGTTATCGGAGCAGCAGTAGTAGTCAAACTCGTGGTAGAAGGATGAAGTGGAATCCACGATGTATTTCCGAACATGGCGACTCTCTGCTGATCCATTGCGCACTGCAAGGTTGGCGCCAAAGTCCCCACGTGTAGTCCTTCACACGACTGGACTCCTCCCCTTTTTCGCCCCAGTTCGCGGGCTTTCCCCTCTCGGCCTAGGTCACGCCCACGAACTGAGCAGGGAGGGTGTGCCTCTTGACGCAGTGGCCAACATGGCCGACCTACTCGGAACTCTTCCGGGCAGACACGTTCAAACTCCACAACTTCAGCGCCATAGTCACACGAACACATCCCAGACACGATGCCCCCACGTGTAGCAGCCTCACTCTCTCCCTCTCTTGTATCTGTTGTTCTTGGCTGTTGTCTAGGGGTACTCTGGAGGAGAGAGTGCAGGACACTACGCCCAGCTTTCACCTTAAATGTGTATGAGGTTTTAGCAAAGTCTCTTTAGATTACCTTCGGGTCTGCATTCTGCATATGGAGCCTCCGCTTCTTCCGTGGAGGTGTATCTGCCAGTAATAGAGCCCCACACCATTTAAAAGTTCAACACTCCTTTATTTCTTCAATACCAGAATGAACATACTCAGTTGAACTTCCATAACAGACAGACAGGGGTGTGGATACGAGTAGGCCCAGGCACAATGAACTCACCTATCCCTTTCTCGTGCGGATAGGCCTGGCGCACAGTCTCTGCCACAGACCGTGAAGTTGGTAGCTGCCACCTACCGGGTGAACTAGTTGGGGCCCCTGCCACAGGCCCGAGTAACGGTCTTTGCCACTTACCGGAGTAGCGGTCTCTGCCACAGACCTTAGAACATGGACCACCTTCCGTATGAACATGGCCCCTGTTTGGCGAGGACATCCATCCCGACGGTCTCCGGAGGCCCTGTCCCGGCACTGGAAATCTGCTGCACCAGATCTACGGGAAGGTCAGCTGCGCGGTCCCTTACGCCTGGATTCAGACACCCGATTCTGTGGGTGTCTTAGGACGATTCCTCCCGGGTGGATCCCAGTGGAAGAAGCTGGGCCCCAGGCCTGAATGATGCACCCCACCCCAGACTGAGGGTGTCTGGGGTGACTCCCGAACTCCACGTGTCCAGGCCTAGGCCGTCTGGACACCGACCGCTGGACAGCAGCCCTCAGGCTAAAGGTGCCTGGGACTCCCCCCCCCCCCCGTGACGAAGATGTCCGCCCCTTTTATAGCCTCTGCCAGCCAGCACAGTGGGTTCCCCACCCCGCTGCACAACAGCCGCGAGAGACCAAAAAGGGTACGGCACTCCAGTGATGGTTCAACCCCGGCTCAAAGTGACAGCACCACCTGCTGGGCCGCAGGGAACTGAACATCACTGATGTCTCCACCCAAATCAGCATACTGAAAGGTACCTACCCGCTACACTCTCCCCCCGGTTATTTGACACTGGTCCCCAGTGTCTGGGGTAAACTGTGCCAAAAACTGACATAGCCTAGTCCAGAAACTGACTAAAAATTTCAAAAATACAAAAAGTTTTTTTTTTCTCTAAAAAAACTAACTAAACCGTTGTGCCTGAGCCGAACATGAAAGGGGAGGGAAGGGAAACCAACAACACCTAACAACAAACATATTCACAAATCACAGTAACACTTTCCCCACCCATCCTAACTAAGACCCGCCCCTTTCCCGCGGTCTTGATGGGACGTTCTCCTGCAGAGGGGAAAAGAAACATTAACACACGTAACCCTGACACATATGTTCGTGTAAGAACGAAAAAACTTCTCCGTAAAGAAATCCTTTCCTTCTGTAAGTGTGTGTGTGAAACGTGAATATCGATTCGCGTAACACTGCCACCTGGTGACAGTATCGCGGTAACTACACCTGTAGAAGACTTTTTTTTTTTTTTTCCATCTTCTTCTGCAGCTTTAACTACCCCAAAGTCCACAATCACTCTGTGAAAAGGAAAAACTGAAGGACAACCACGGCAACAGTCCTCCAATTCCTCCAAGGAGCACAAACACCCATCGGGTACAGTCACTGGGTTTCCGGGTAACAGAACAACAACCCCGGAAAGTTCAGCAGCAGTAGACTAAGCAAGAACGGAGTCTTTTTCCTCCTACAGATAGAACCTTGGGTGCGGCAGGACAAAAGGCTTCAAATGCTGGTCCATTGTCTCTAAATGGTACTCAACATCCTCCCCTTCTTTCCGTCGAATCAGCACCTTATCCGCGTGGATGTGCCGACCCAACATCCATTCTGCCTTACAGTCCTTGAAGCGTTGAGATTAGAGTTGAGCGGACACCTGGATGTTCGGGTTCGACGGGTTCGGCCGAACTTCGGAAAAAAGTTCGGGTTCGGGACCGAACTTTAACCCGAACCCGGACCCGAACCCCATTGAAGTCAATGGGGACCCGGACTTCTAAGGACTAAAAAGGCTCTAAAAAAGTAATGGAAAGGGCTAGAGGGCTGCAAATGGCAGCAAAATGTTGTTAAGAGCATGGCAAGTGCTCTGCAAACAAATGTGGATAGGGAAATAACTTAAAATAACATAAAAAAAAAAAAAAAATAATAATAATCTTGACCTAGGAGGACGAGGTCCATATGGAGTAGGAGGTTGAGGTGGCGGTGGATGTGGCTGTGTAGGTGGAAGCGGCGGTGGAGGAGGACGAGGTAGCCAACACTGATTCAAAAATACAACAATGGCTGGGTAAGGCCGGTGATGTGTCGAATTCTGTCCCCCGTCAAATAGTGTCCACCCTGTACTGCGCTTGCTCAGTATGTAGGACAAGGGGATTTCAAAAATCTCCCAAGACGAACGGCGCCTGCGTGGTGAGTTCAGGTGAAGGCCACACCATCCGTGGTTCAAGCCGAGCCAAGTGAGGCCGTGCCCGAAGCGTGGCGATCGAACCGAGCCCGTGAGGGGCCCTGTTACTATGTGCTACCGTATGTCCACTTGGATGGTGGGGCTTGAACCTGCACTCACAGCGCAGGCGCCGTTCATCTTCGGAGATTTTGTGAATCTCCTTGTCCTCTGTACTGCGCAAGCGCTGCGCCTTCGCAGTATGGGCCGGACACAATCCGATGGCCGGACAGTTTTTGTCACAACACCGGTATACATGTCTATTCTGCACAAGGTACGGACAAGTCCTGTGGGATCCATGCCTGGTTCATTTTAATGAACGTGAGCTTGTCCACATTGGCTCTGGACAGGCGGCTGCGCTTGTCTGTGATAACGCCCCCTGCCGTGCTAAATACACGTTCAGATAATACACTGGCTGCAGGGCAGGCCAGCACCTCCAAGGCATAAAGGGCAAGCTCAGGCCATGTGCCCAATTTGGAGACCCAGAAGTTAAAGGGGGCAGACCCGTCATCCAGTACGTGTAGGCCTGTGGACACATACTGCTCAACCATGTTGGTGAAATGCTGCCTCCTGCTAAGACGTTCCATCTCAGCTGGTGGTGCTGGTTGTTGTGGCGTGCTGACAAAGCTTTTCCACATTTCAGCCATGCTAACCCTGCCTTCTGAGGTGCTGCCGGTGCCCCGGCTGCGTTGGCGACCTCTTCCTCCTCCTCTGCCTTCGCCTTGTGCTTCCACCGTACGCCCGCTGTCAGGTGGGAATGCCACCAGCAGCGCGTCTACCAGCGTGCGCTTGTACTCGCGCATCTTACGATCCCGCTCCAGTGAGGGAATTAAGGACGGTACGTTGTTCTTGTAACGGGGATCCAGCAGGGTGGCCACCCAGTAATCAGCACCAGTTAAAATGTGGGCAACTCGGCGGTCATTGCGGAAACACTGCAGCATGTAATCGCTCATGTGTGCCAGGCTGCCCAGAGGCAAAGAAAAGCTGTCCTCTGTGGGAGGTGTATCGTCTGTGTCCTCTGTATCCCCCCAGCCACGCACCAGTGATGGCCACGAGCTGGTCTGGGTGCCACCCTGCTGTGAAAATGGCTCCTCCTCCTCCTCCTCCTCCTCCTCCATCTCCTCCTCCACCTCGTCATCCTCCAGAACTGTGCCCTTTCTGCCGGACAATTGTGTACCTGGCGTTTGTTGGTGCAGGAACCCACCCTCGTAGCCACTTGTGAAAGACTGCCCTGAAAGCCTTTGAAATGATCCCGCTTCCTCCTCCTCCTCCTCATCCTCCTGTGCCACATCCTCTTCCATCATCGTCCGAAGCGTTTTTTCAAGGAGGCATAGAACTGGGATAGTAACGCTAAGAACGGCGTCATTGGCACTGGACATGTTGGTGGAGTACTCAAAACAGCGCAACAAGGCACACAGGTCTCGCATGGAGGCCCAGTTATTGGTGGTGAAGTGGTGCTGTTCCGCAGAGCGACTCACGCGTGATTGCTGCAGCTGACACTCCACTATCGCCTGCTGCTGCTCGCACAGTCTGGCCAGCATGTGCAAGGTGGAGTTCCACCTTGTGGGCACGTCACATATGAGGCGGTGAGCGGGAAGGCCGAAGTTACGCTGCAGCGCTGACAGGCGAGCAGCAGCAGGGTGAGAACGCCGAAAGTGCGCACACACAGCCCGCACTTTCTGCAGCAGCTCTGGCATATTGGGGTAATTTTTAAGGAACCTCTGGACCACCAAGTTCAGCACATGCGCCAGGCAAGGGATGTGCGTCAAACCGGCTAGGCCCAGAGCTGCTACGAGATTTCGCCCATTATCGCACACCACCAGGCCGGGCTTGAGGCTCACTGACAGCAACCACTCATTGGTCTGTTGTTCCATGTCCCTCCACAACTCCTGCGCGGTGTGGGTTTTTTCCCAATACAGGAAAGTTTTAAAACTGCCTGCTGTCGTTTACCCCTGGCTGTGCTGAAGTTGGTGGTGAAGGTGTTACGCTGACCGGATGAGGAGGCGGTAGAGGATGAGGAAGCGGAGTAGGAGGAGTTAGCAACAGGAGGCAAACTGAAGCGCCCTGCAATCCTCGGTGGTGGAAGGACATGCGCCAAACTGCTATCTGCCTCAGGCCCAGCCGCCACTGCATTTACCCAGTGTGCTGTTAGGGAGATATAACGTCCCTGACCGTGCTTACTGGTCCACGCATCCGTAGTTAGGTGGACCTTGCCACAGATGGCGTTGCGCAGTGCACACCTGATTTTGTCCCCCACTTGGTTGTGCAGGGAAGGGATGGCTCGCCTGGAAAAATAGTGGCTGCTGGGCACGACGTACTGTGGGACAGCCAATGCCATCAGGCTTTTAAAACTCTGCGTCTCCACCAGACGGAATGACAGCATTTCAAAGGCCAGGAGTTTTGAAATGCTGGCATTCAGGGCCAGGGATCGCGGGTGGCTAGGGGGGTACTTCCTCTTCCGCTCCAATGTTTGGGAGATAGAGAGCTGAACGCTTCCATGGGACATTGTGGAGATGGTTGGTGACCCAGGTGGTAGTGTTGCTGGCAGATCCTCTGTTTGCAGGGTGGCAGGTGCCACTGTCACTACAGAGGTGGATGAAGAGGCCGAGACTGCAGCAGAAGAGGAAGCAGGAGGAGCCAGAGACCTTTCTTGGTTTTTGAGGTGTCTACTCCACTGCAGCTCGTGCTTTGCACTTAGATGCCTGGTCATGCAGGTTGTGCTCAGGTTGAGAACGTTTATGCCTCGCTTCAGGCTCTGATTGCACAGCGTGCAAACCACTCGTGTCTTGTCATCAGCACATTGTGTGAAGAACTGCCACGCTAGGGAACTCCTTGGACCTGGCTTTGGTGTGCTCGGTCCCTTGCTGCGTTGGGCAGTAGCAGACATACTGTCTAGCTGACAGACGCTCCGCTTTTGCACCCTGCTCCCTCTTCTGCTGTGCTGGTGGCTCTGTGCGACCACCGCCTCTTCCTCCAAACTACACTGGTCACCTGCATAAAGTTGATTCCATGTGGGGTCGAGGACCTCATCGTCCTCCACATCATCTTCCACCCAGTCTTCACCCCTGCCCTCCTTGTCTGTCTGCACAATTGTGAAAGCAGCAGCAGTTGGCACCTGTGTTTCGTCATCATCCGAGACGTACTGCGATGGTCCTCCCATGTACTCATCATGAAACATAAGTGGTTGGGCATCGGTGCACTCAATCTCTTCCACTTCTGGGGCAGGGCTAGGTGGATGGTCCTGGGAAACCCTGCTAACAGAGTCATCGAAAAGCAGAAGAGACTGCTGCATGATTTGGGGCTCAGACTGCTTGGCTGATTTGCAAGGGGGTGAGGTGAAAGACTGATGGACATGGGTTTTCAGGTGCCAACTCTGTTCTTTCATCAGAAGAGTGGGTGGGAGACAAAGTGAAGGAACCCGAGGCACTGTCAGCAACCCAATCTACTATCGCCTGTACTTGTCCTGGCCTAAACATTCGCACAGCCTCATTAGGCGCGACAAAATACCGCCGCAGGCTCGGTCGCCTACTCGCACCTGAGGAAGGTGTTTCACTTGTGCGTGTATCTGGCACAGATCCACCACATCCTCTCCCTGCAACAGGAGCTCCACCAGCAGCACCACGACCGGGGCCACCACGTCCCTTTGACCTTCTCCTCATATTTTCCAAATTTAGGATCTTGCCCTAAATGGGTGTTTTTGGAAGAGCAGAACACACCCACAGTACGTAACCGCTGAATCGCACAGCTACAGAACTGCAGAAAATGCTATTAAAAAAAAAAGTTGTTTTTTTAGTATAGCACAGTAGGAGAAAACTATATAGAAATTGTTTATTTCACACACCTCAAAATATGTATAACACACTGCAAACTTTTTTTTGTGCCCCTAAACTGCGTTTTTTGGAAGAGCAGAACACACCCACAGTACGTAACCGCTGAATCGCACAGCTACAGAACTGCAGAAAATGCTATTCAAAAAAAATGTTTTTTTTTAGTATAGCACAGTAGGAGAAAACTATATAGAAATTGTTTATTTCACACACCTCAAAATATGTATAACACACTGCAAACTTTTTTTTGTGCCCCTAAACGGCGTTTTTTGGAAGAGCAGAACACACCCACAGTACGTAACCGCTGAATCGCACAGCTACAGAACTGCAGAAAATGCTATTCAAAAAAAATGTTGTTTTTTTTAGTATAGCACAGTAGGAGAAAACTATATAGAAATTGTTTATTTCACACACCTCCAAATATGTATAACACACTGCAAACTATTTTTTGTGCCCCTAAACGGCGTTTTTTGGAAGAGCAGAACACACCCACAGTACGTAACCGCTGAATCGCACAGCTACAGAACTGCAGAAAATGCTATTCAAATAAAATGTTGTTTTTTTAGTATAGCACAGTAGGAGAAAACTATATAGAAATTGTTTATTTCACACACCTCCAAATATGTATAACACACTGCAAACTTTTTTTTGTGCCCCTAAACGGCGTTTTTTGGAAGAGCAGACCACACCCACAGTACGTAACCGCTGAATCGCACAGCTACAGAACTGCAGAAAATGCTATTCAAAAAAAATGTTGTTTTTTTAGTATAGCACAGTAGGAGAAAACTATATAGAAATTGTTTATTTCACACACGTCCAAATATGTATAACACACTGCAAACTATTTTTTGTGCCCCTGAATGGCTCTTTTTGCAAGCGTACATTAAAGTGCAATTTTTTTTTTTTTTGCCCTAAACGGGTCTTTTTTTGCACGAGCAAAATAATTTTTTTTTTTTTTTTTTTTGCCCTATAGGTCTTTTGGAAAAGAGCACAATAAAGTGCCTTTTTTTTCCCCCTAATGCCGCGTACACACGATCATTTTTCCCGTCGGGAAAAATTACATTTTTTTTTTTCGCCGAGAAAAACGATCGTCTGTGGACGAGAAAAACGGCAGGAAAAACGACGAGAAAAATTAGAACATGTTCTAAATTTTCTCATCGTTTTTTCCATCATTTTTTTCCGCGGCAGTTTTCCCATAGGGAGACACTGCCGCGGAGCCCACAGACGGTCGTTTTTCTCGTCAAAGAAAAAAATGACGGGAAAAACGGTCGTGTGTGGGAGAACATGCCGTTCCCTCGTTTTTCATTTTTTTTCATGTCGTGATTCACAGCGGTGTTTTCACCGCCGTGAATCACGATCGTGTGTACGCGGCATAAAAGTTAGATTTTCTCTGACACTGGGCTCATGGCAGTGTAAAAAGACTGCACTGCAACACAAACAGGTAAACCTATGCAGATCGCTGATTTTAATCTCTGAATCTGGACTCCTATATAATATTCTCTCTCCCTGAAAGCACCAACACAGGAACCTGGCCCTACACTACACTATCTCTCTATCTTTTCCCTCAGATTGTAGAATCAGGACTACCTCATCTATCTTTCTATCTCTCCCTAAAAGCAGCAGCAGCAGACTAGATCCTCTCCCTATCTATTCTGAAGCAGAGTGACATGTGTGCTGTGTGCCTCTAGCTTATATAGAAGCTGGGTCACATGTTGCACTGACCAATCACAGCCATGCCATTAGTAGGCATGGCTATGATGGCCTCTAAGGGCACACCAGCTAATCAAAAGGTGATTGGCTGGCCCCTGAAGCATTTCTAAATGCGTAATTAGATTGCCGAACCCGAACCCGAACCCGGACTTTTGGGCAAAGTCCGGGTTCGGGTTCGGGTTCGGGAAAAAGCTAAAGTTCGGTACGGACGGGTTTACAGTTCGGGTTCGCTCAACACTAGTTGAGATGCTTTGGAGGAACACGCGAGGTACCTGCGGGCATGTGGGACCTGAATGTGTGTCCACACAAAGTCATTGTACCAGCGCTCCCTGCAAACCTCCACCTCATACAAAAGTTCCTTAGACAAATACGGGTATTCCCACCCATACTCGCTGGCAACCTTTTGGCAGAAAAGGCGTTGTAGTCTCGCTAACGGAGGCATGGTATGGCGATCTCCTTCTCCCGGCAGAACAATGGCATCCGGGTGCCGAGGCACTTTGATCACCTCCATCCTGGGCATAGGTGCCCGCAATACCAGTCTCTTTCCCCCAGTACTAGATGGGGGTGGAAGGGCAGAGTGGGGACAGGATCCCTCCTCAGGCGCTGGTGCCTCCACCCGGGGGGGGACTATCCCCTGTTGACATAGGTGGATCCCTGACTCTGCGGGACGAGGAGAGAGGCATCTTGTCCCAGCCCTTTTGAGCAAAAAGTTTGTCTATGACAACGTCGTCTCCCAACTCGTAGAGCGACTCTAGGTCGGAGGTGTCACACTCTTCCACGGGCAGGTAGCCTGTAGTAAAGACTGAATCGCTACCTCCCGTGAACACACAGGGCCGTGACTCCCCGACACCTCCGCCCGAACACCAAGTCCCTTTGCCCGGCTTACCTCGGCCCATACTTAAGGAGGGATGTCCGGGACTCTTCCTACCAGATCCATCCGGGCCTGGCGTAGGCGGGCAGGACGATCCACCATGACCGCTGGACGGGGCTACCATTCCGGTCTTCCTCTTCGGTGGTGGACGCTGGGAAGCAGTGGTGACCGAGTCAGCATCCTCGGATTTCTCCCGTATCTCTCTGACCACGACCTCCCCCGCGGTCGCTGCAGTGCGCACAGGGACGGCTGTTCTATGCAGTGATTTCTCCTTCCTGAGTGGTGGTGCCTGTAGTGCGGTTGAGGTGGATGGTTTTTGGCTTTTCGATAGGTGGTTCCACCTCAAATAAGAACTCCCCGCAGGCCTCGCAGCGCCCGAATGGCTTCAGCTGACACACCAGTCCCGAACAGCCCGGGACAAATCAAACCCAGGGCCTCAACGTCCATGCATGAGTACAGGGCGAATCGTCCCCGGGGCTTTAGCCGGATCCCCGTATCCGTTATCGGAGCAGCAGTAGTAGTCAAACTCGTGGTAGAAGGATGAAGTGGAATCCACAATGTATTTCCGAACATGGCGACTCTCTGCTGATCCATTGCGCACTGCAAGGTTGGCGCCAAAGTCCCCACGTGTAGTCCTTCACACGACTGGACTCCTCCCCTTTTTCGCCCCAGTTCGCGGGCTTTCCCCTCTCGGCCTAGGTCACGCCCACGAACTGAGCAGGGAGGGTGTGCCTCTTGACGCAGTGGCCAACATGGCCGACCTACTCGAAACTCTTCCGGGCAGACACGTTCAAACTCCACAACTTCAGCTCCATAGTCACACGAACACATCCCGGACACGATGCCCCCACATGTAGCGGCCTCACTCTCTCCCTCTCTTGTATCTGTTGTTCTTGGCTGTTGTCTAGGGGTACTCTGGAGGAGAGAGTGCAGGACACTACGCCCAGCTTTCACCTTAAATGTATATGTGGTTTTAGAAAAGTCTCTTTAGATTACCTTCGGGTCTGCATTCTGCATATGGAGCCTCCGCTTCTTCCGTGGAGGTGTATCTGCCAGTAATAGAGCCCCACACCATTTAAAAGTTCAACACTCCTTTATTTCTTCAATACCAGAATGAACATACTTAGTTGAACTTCTATAACAGACAGATAGGGGTGTGGATACGAGTAGGCCCAGGCACAATGAACTCTCCTATACCTTTCTCGTGCGGATAGGCCTGGCGCACGGTCTCTGCCACAGACCGTGAAGTTGGTAGCTGCCACCTACCGGGTGAACTAGTTGGGGCCCCTGCCACAGGCCTGAGTAACGGTCTTTGCCACTGACCAGAGTAGCGGTCTCTGCCACAGACCTTAGAACATGGACCACCTTCCGTATGAACATGGCCCCTGTTTGGCGAGAACATCCATCCCGACGGTCTCTGGAGGCCCTGTCCCGGCACTGGCAATCTGCTGCACCAGATCTACGGGAAGGTCACCTGCGCGGTCCCTTACGCCTGGATTCAGACACCCGATTCTGTGGGTGTCTTAGGACGATTCCTCCCGGGCGGATCCCAGTGGAAAAAGCTGGGCCCCAGGCCTGAATGATGCACCCCACCCCAGACTGAGGGTATCTGGGGTGACTCCCGAACTCTACGTGTCCAGGCCTAGGCCGCCTGGACACTGACCGCTGGACAGCAGCCCTCAGGCTAAAGGTGCCTGGGACTCCCCCCCCCCCCTGGCTAAGATGTCCGCCCCTTTTATAGCCTCTCCCAGCCAGCACAGCGGGTTCCCCGCCCCGCTGCACAACAGCCGCGAGAGACCAAAAAGGGTACGGCACTCCTGTGATGGTTCAACCCCGGCTCAAAGTGACAGCACCACCTGCTGGGCCGCAGGGAACTGAACATCACTGATGTCTCCACCCGAATCAGCATACTGAAAGGTACCTACACTAGTAATGGTGGCGATCAGTTACTTATAGAGGGACTGCGATATTGCGGCGAACATGCTGACACTAACTGACACTTTTGGTACTTTTTGGGGACCAGTGATAATAATACAGTGAACAGTGCTAAAAACAATATGCACTGACACTGGCTGGGAAGGGGTTAACATCAGGAGTGATCAAATGGTTATCAGTGTGCCTAACCAGTGTTTATTTGTATTGTGGGAAGTGCTTTTACTAGGGGAAGAGATGGAATCTATTCCCTGCTTTGCAGGGACACAAATTCCATCCCTTCCATCCCTTCCCTCCTATCAGAAAGGCAATCTGCCTTGTCTACATTGGGAGATCGCCGTTCTGTCTCTCTGCCTGATGATCAGCAGGTGCCGGGGTACATCAAATGCACGGTACCCGCCGATAGGCTCTCACTGTGTGTTAACACAGCGGGAGCGAGCTGCCAATGACGCACATGCTCACCCCCTACCCGGAAGAGTCGGGTCATGTATATATACACACATGATCCAGCGCAGAGGTACCACCCTGTAGTAAAACTGCTATAGGGCGGACCTTAAGTGGTTAAACTAAACATAGGTGACAATAG
This sequence comes from Rana muscosa, assembly GCA_029206835.1. Lineage (NCBI taxonomy): Eukaryota > Metazoa > Chordata > Amphibia > Anura > Ranidae > Rana > Rana muscosa. The sequence goes on along the minus strand of CM055116.1, from coordinate 780,797,033 downwards.
TAAAAAAAAAAAAATATGTTCTTGCCTACAAACAGACATAAACGGAACAGATGTAAAGCGGTGACATCCGTTTATGTCCACAAAAACTGAAAAGGATGTGGACATAAACTGACTTGAATGTAGGCAGATGTATATCTGTACACAGCAGCCTGCCCATAGACATACATTGTGGTTCAGTCTGACAGATGGATCCCACAAAACTCCCACATGAAAGGGCTCTAAAGCTGTTTGAGTAAAGTATGGAAGTGTTTAAACCTCTTTTGGTCATTATTGCTGTGTCCCTTTTGAGGAGATTACTCTTATGCCGTGTACACATGTTCAGAATTTCCGATGGAAAATGTCCAGTGGAATTTTTTCATCGGATATTTCGAACGTGTGTATGCCCCATTGGACTTTTTCCTTCGGAAATTCCGACGGACTTAGAAAGAGAACGTGTTCTCTTTTTTTCCCAGACGGAAAAAATTTCTATCAGAATTTCCGTTCGTCTGGATGCAATTCCGACGGGCTAAAAACCACGCATGCTCAGAATCAAGTCGACGCATGCTCGGAAGCATTGAACTTCATTTTTATTGGCTCGTCGTAGTGTTGTACCTCACCGCGTTCTTGACAGTCGGAATTTGGTGTGACAGTGTGTATGCAAGACAGCTTGAACGGAATTCCGTCGAAAAAACCCGTCTGAGTTTATTCCGACGGAAAATCCGACTGTGTGTACAAGGCATTACTTCTACTCGGTGTGCATGTTTTTTCATGTTAACAGCCATGAATGTGGGCTACCTTAATGCAATTCACGTTAACACATACCATAATGAGTGCTAAAGCATGTGCATCATTATACTGCAATGGAACGTTTAAAGCATAACTCCACTTTTGTTAAGAAAAAAAACATTCCCCTTTGGGTGATCTATGTACATTACAAGGATTATAACAAACTTTGTTGCAGACCTTTGTTATTCTGAAAAAATCCCTGTTTGGTTCTCTGTGCCGAGTGGGTCTAATGGGAGTGGTTTCATAATTATCCGTCAGCTCTGCAGCTGCAGAGCACTAATGAGGAAAGCTGCTGTGTTGCAATTGTATACGCTATATTATTTTTTTATTTTTTTGCTTTTTTTTGTCTTGAAAATGCATGCAAATGCACCTGTTTTAAAAAGTAAGAATGAGCTCTAAGGCTGGGTTCATACCTATGCGAATTAGATGAGGGTTTTTCCCGCATCCAATTTGCATAGCAGGAGATTGTGACCGGCTTTCTATGGAGCCGGTTCACACATCTCCGCAGTGGCTCTGGTGCGAATTGCACGGGAGTAATGTGCGTGTTTTGGTCAGTTTCAGGTCCGAATTCAGCCGAAACGTCAGGCTGAAATCTGACCTGAAACGGTAAATTAAGATGCACCAGACTCCTCCTGAGAGCCGCTATGTGTTCTAGTGTGAGCCCAGCCTAAAAGATTTTCAAAATTCCCTTAAACCCAAGTTAATTTATCTAGCTTGATACTATATGCATGCAACTCATTTCCCTACCACAATGAACATTTTGGAGTTTATTTACTAAAGCAGAGCAAGGTGCTAATGTAAAGTGCTAAGTGCAGTTACTCACAGCTACCAATAAGATTGCATTTTACTCAGATCAAATCAGTCAAAAAATAAATTGTATTGAGTGCTGCAGGTAAAGTATACCACACATGTTACAATGTGATTGCTCAATCTCCTTTAGATCTACCAACACCTCTATAAAAGACTGCACCCATCTTGTTCTAAAACATGGATTTCACCAGCTTGTTCTCTAAATAGATTGAACCAATTTGTTCTAAAAATAGATTGCTCCCAGCTTGTTTGACGGTGTCAGTAGAGTAGTGGACGGCGTCAGTAGAGCAGTGGATGGCGTCAGTAGAGCAGTGGACAGCGTCAGTAGAGTAGAGGACAGCGTCAGTAGAGCAGTGGACGGCGTCAGAAGAGCAGTGGACGGCGTCAGTAGAGCAGTGGACGGCATCAGTAGAGCAGTGGACGGCGTCAGTAGAGCAGTGGACAGCGTCAGTAGAGCAGTGGACGGCGTCAGTAGAGCAGTGGACGGCGTCAGAAGAGCAGTGGATGGCATCAGCAGAGCACAGGATGGCGTCAACAGAGCACAGGATGGCGTCAGCAGAGCACAGGACGGCGTCAGCAGAGCACAGGACGGCGTCAGTAGAGCAGAGGACTATGTCAGTAGAGCGGAGTCTGTAATACCATGCTTTCTCCTGCAAAAGCATCCCTGGTTGATAGGACACCAGTCCAGAGGCCCTCAATTCACTGTCTTTGGTGGCATCGGTGCCGACAGCTGGGTGGGAGAGAGAGAGAGCGCACAGACAGACAGTGCAGTGTGACCCAGCTGCAGGACATTAGCCCCGCTGGAACAGGGTAAGAAGGGGGGAATGCGTGCTGTTTGGGGGTAGCTGACAGACAGGGGGTAGCTGACAGAGAGGGGGGTATCTGACAGAGGAGAGGGGGGTATCTGACAGAGGAGAGGGGGGTAGCTGACAGAGGGGAGGGGGTTGCTGACAGAGAGGGGGTAGCTGACAGAGAGGGGTAGCTGACAGAGAGGGGGTAGCTGACAGAGAGGGGGTAGCTGACAGAGAAGAGGGGGTATCTGACATAGTAGGGGGGGTAGCTGACAGAGAAGGGGGTAGCTGACAGAGAAGAGGGGGTAGCTGACAGAGGGGAGGGGGTAGCTGACAGAGGAGGGGGGTAGCTGACAGAGGGGAGGGGGTAGCTGATAGAGGAGGGGGTAGCTGACAGAGGAGGGGGTAGCTGACAGAGAGGAGGGGGTAGCTGACAGAGGAGGGGAGGTAGCTGACAGAGGAGAATGGGGTAGCTGACAGGGGAGGGGGGTAGCTGTCAGAGGAGGAGGGGAAGCTGACAGAGGAGGGGGGAGTAGCTGACAGAGGAGGGGGTATCTGACAGGGGAGGGTGGAGTATCTGACAGAGGAGGGGAGAGTATATAACAGGGGAGGGGGGTAACTGACAGGGGAGGGGAAGTAGCTGACAGAGGAGGGGGGGTAGCTGACAGGGGAGGGGGGTAGCTGACAGGGAAGGGGGGAGTAGCTGACAGAGGAGGGGGTAGCTGACAGGGGAGGGGGGGTAGCTGACAGGGGAGGGGGGAGTAGCTGACAGGGGAGGGGGGGTAGCTGTCAGAGGAGGAGGGGTAGATGGCAGAGAAGGGGGTAGCTGACAAAGGGCGGTGGCTTACAGAGAGGGGTGGGCTGACAGACCGGCGGGTGGAAGAGCAGATGACAGAGAGACTTCACCTCAGTCAGAAGACACACAGACAGCGCGCACCAGGCAGGGAGTCGGGACTCCAGGCGGCGGCGATCACCCACAGTCCAGCCCCGCCTCCACATGTGACCAGTCACCAGCTCCACCAGGCCAATCACAAACCCCCATTACCGCCGCCCGCACATGACTAATTCAGCCAATCACAGGGCGCCCGCTCCCACTGCCCACTGCCCAGCTCTCGTACAGTGTCACAGTCTCATTGATGGTGGCGGGCATGGGATGCGCTGCTCTAGATGTTGCGGCCGGGCCAGTCTATGATTGAACAGTTGCTATACGTGTCCGGGTTTTGGGCGGGTTGAAAGCCGGGCACATATGTCAAAACCCGGGCTATCCGGGTCAAAACCGGACAGGTGGCAACCCTACTTCCAGGGCAATATTCAACTTTGGTCAAAGCTGTAGAGTTTGTTTTATTCTACAGGGCACCCTTACCTGAGGCAGTTTTTTTGGTAAAGAATCAGATGAGGTAACCCTTTAAAAGGACATGTTCACATATTTTATTTTTTTATTCCCCCCAGTCCCCCTTGCTGGTCCCCCAAGTAATACGCTGTTTCATCCTCCCTTGCAGGTCTGTACTTACCTCCACCTCCACCTCCAGCTGCAGCCTGCTGCTAAAAAACGCGTGCAAGGTCGCCATAACCTGCCATAGATTGAATAGGAAATTGCTCCTGAATAGTGATGAGCCGAACACCCCCGGGTTCGGTTCGCACCAGAACCCGCGAACGGACCGAAAGTTCGAACGAACATTAGAACCCTATTAAATACAATGGATGCGAACGTTCGAATTCTAAAGTGCTAATTATAACAACTATTATGCATGTTATTGTCCTAAAAAGGGTTTGGGAACCCGGGTTCTGCACCAGGGGACATGTATCAATGCAAAAAGAAGTTTTAAAAACGGTCGTTTTTCGGGAGCAGTCATTTTAATGATGCATAAAGTGAAAAAAAAAAAGTCAAATATTCCTTTAAATATCGTACCTGGGGGGTGTCTAAAGTATGCCTGTGAAGTGCCACGTGTTTCCGGTGTTTAGAACTGTCCCTGCACAAAATGACACTTCTAAAGGAAAAAAAAGCCATTTAAAACTGCTTGCGGCTTTAATGTAATGTCTGGTCCCGGTAATATGGATGAAATTCTTTAAGAAAAATGGCATAGCTACCCCATGCCCCCCCCCCTACCCCAGCCCATTACCAGCCCCTTTGGGTCTTGTATGGATATTAAGGGGAACCCCGCACATAAAATAAAAAAGGCCCTATATACTCTGAACAGCCCTATACAGGCGGTGCATACAAGACAGGGACTGTAGGTTTGTTCTTATGTAGAGTCTGTTTGTAATTTTGAACAGGTACATTGTTGAAGTGTAGCTCCAGACCAAAAATCTATTTTTAAACTTTTTGGAAAACATAGGTAAGGGTTATCACCCCTGTAACATTTGTTTTGCTGTCTGTGCCCCTGTTCAGAACATTTCACCTCACTTTCCGTCCCAATGACAACTCTTTTTGAAATGTGGTCTTTTTCTTGAAACAAGGATTGCTGATAAAGCATCAGTACAGAGGAGACACCTTTCTCCCATATTTATTCTTACAGGAGAGAATTTTCCTTCCTAGTGGTAGATTTCCTCTCACTTCCTGTTGTCTTCTTGCGTTTGCAAGTAGGAGTCGTTTGTAAGTTGGATGTTTGAAAGTAGGGACCTGCCGTATATACTCTGCAGAAATAGGCCCCTTAGTTGTTGGTGTTGGCACAACACTGTAAGCACTCACAGTTACTCTTGGTTGGTGCTGGAACGCCCTGCTGTCAACTATTATATCAGGAATTTTAATTACATATAATTGTTGAACAGTGGTAGTAAAAATTGGGCCTTTGATGGTGGTGCTGGTGCCACAACACTGTAAGCCCTGACAGTTACTCTTGGTGGGTGCAGCAATGGGCCCTGCTGTGAATTATTAGATCAAGAATTGTAATTACATGCCCCTGTTGAACAGGGGCTGAAAAATTGGGCCTTAGGCACTGGTGGCACAACACTGCAACTCCTCACAGATACTGTACTTGGAGCACAGCAATGAGCCCTGTTGCAAAGTATTGCTTCAAAAATTGTAATGACACGCCCCTGTTAAACAGGGGCTGAAAAATTGGGCCTTAGGCACTGGTGGCACAACACTGCAACTCCTCACAGATACTGTACTTGGAGCACAGCAATGAGCCCTGTTGCAAAGTATTGCTTCAAAAATTGTAATTACACGCCCCTGTTAAACAGGGGCTGAAAAATTGGGCGTTAGGCACTGGTGGCGGCACCCATAAACAAAAATGATCTTACAAGCTATCATCATCAATCGTATCATTGAGGACTCGGAGGAGGAGGATAGCCAGTCAACATAACAGCACAGGCACTCAGCATCAGCATCAGTCTTGAAGGGATGTGACATGTTAAAATCAATTAGTCTGTTATATCAGCATCAGGTGTGTGGTAGCTGGTGGTGATCCAAGACTGGTTCATCTTGATGAAAGTCAGTCGATCAACCAAGTCGGTGGACAGGCGCACCCTGTGATCCGTGACAAATCCTCCAGCAGCACTGAATGTGCGTTCCGAAAGAACGCTGGATGCAGGACAGGCCAGTAGCTCAATTGCATACTGTGCAAGCTCTGGCCAGTGATCCATCCTCAAGACCCAGTAAGCCAGAGGATTTTCGGTGGGGAAGGTGTCCAAGTCTGACCTTGCCCCTAGATATTCCTGCACCATGTTTATCAGACGCTGGCGATGGTTGCTGGAACCGATCATACTTTGGGGCTGCGGACTAAAGAATTGTCTGAACGCATCGGTCAGACGGCCACCTTCCCCACCGCTCCTTCTTTGACTGGCCGAAGCCTCAGCAACTCGTTGTCCAGGACCAGGAGTTTGCAACCTCCCAGTCTCTGGGAACGCGTTGCACAGACCTTTCTGCAAGGCCTCCCGGAGTTGTCTCATCCTCTGCTCCCTCTGCGACGGTAACATAAGGTCCGCAACCTTACCCTTGTACCGTGGATCAAGGAGAGTGGCCAGCCAGTAATGGTCCCTCTCCTTGATCCGAAGAATACGAGGATCCTTCCGCAGACTTTGCAGGATCAGGGAGGCCATGCAGCGTAGGTTTGCTGAGGCATTCGCTCCGGAGTCCTCTGGGTCACTAAGGACGACATGATCCGCAGCCACCTCCTCCCAGCCACGTACAAGTCCACTGGTTTCTTGGGACTGTAAATCATCCCTAAAAGACTGCTGCTGATGATGCTGAGTGCCAGCCTCCACCTCCATGCTGACACAATCCTCCTCCTCCTCCTCCTCCTCCTCTTCCTGTGCGATGGGTGGGACAGAAGGAACACTGTCTGGGTAAAGGGGGCCTTGAGAGGCAAGGAAGTCCTCCTCTTCCTGCCTCTGTTCTGCCTCAAGTGCCCTGTCCATTATTCCACGCAGCGTGTGCTCCAACAGGTGGACAAGAGGTACAGTGTCACTGATGCATGCACTGTCACTGCTCACCATCCTCGTGGCCTCCTCAAATGGTGCCAGGACAGTGCATGCATCCCTGATCATGCCCCACTGGCGTGGAGAAAAAAAACCAAGCTCCCCTGACCCTGTCCTGGTGCCGTAGTCGCACAGGTACTCATTGATGGCCCTCTGCTGCGTGTGCAGCCGCTGCAGCATGGCCAACGTTGAGTTCCACCTGGTGGGCATGTCACATATAAGGCGGTTCTTGGGCAGGTTCAACTCCTTTTGCAGCTCAGCCAGGCGAGCACTGGCATTATAAGATCTGCGGAAATGCACACAGACTTTCCTGGCCTGCCTCAGGACATCCTGTAAGCCCGGGTACCTGCCCAAGAAGCGCTGCACCACCAGGTTAAGGACGTGAGCCACACAGGGCACATGGGTCAGTTGTCCCTGTCGGAGGGCGGAGAGGAGGTTGGTGCCATTGTCGCAAACCACCATTCCTGGCTTAAGCTGGCGTGGCGTCAACCACCTCTCGGCCTGGCCCTGCAGAGCAGACAGGACCTCTGCCCCAGTGTGGCTTCTGTCCCCCAAACACACCAGCGCAAGCACGGCATGGCATCTTTTTGCCTGCGTACTTGCGTAGCCCCGTGAACGGCTACGGAGCACCGCTGGTTCATAGGACAAACCACAGGAAGAGGCCATGGAGGAAGAAGAAGAGGAGGGGGTGGAGGAGAGAGGTGTGTCACAACCAGTAGTAGCATTTTGGAGGCGTGGCGGTGGGACAACCTCCAACACTACTGCACCTTGTCCTGAATCCTTCCCAGCTGCCAAAAGAGTGACCCAATGGGCCGTGAAAGAAAGGTAACGTCCCTGTCCATGCCTGCTGGACCATGAGTCAGCGGTAATATGCACCTTACCGCTGACCGCCCTGTCCAGCGAGGCCAAGACATTGCCTTCCACATGCCGGTAGAGAGCCGGAATAGCCTTCCGTGAGAAAAAGTGGCGTTTGGGAACCTGCCACTGAGGAACCGCACATTGCACAAACTCACGGAAGGGGGCCGAGTCTACCAACTGAAAAGGCAGCAGTTGAAGCGCTAGCAATTTAGCCAAGCTAGCATTCAACCGCTGGGCATGTGGATGGCTGGGAGTGAACTTCTTTCGACGGTCCAGCAGCTGGGGCAGGGAAATTTGCCTGCTAGAATCGGACGTCGGTGTACTGCTAGCAGAGTGGGCGCAAGTACTTGGCTGTGACACACCTAATTCTACACCTTCATTCCTCTCAGTGCATGTTTCAGAGAGGACTGAAGTTATAGTGGGGTTGGAGATCCCAGCTGATGCGGTGCAAGGAGAGGTCCGCTTTGTTCTTTGGTGTGGGTCTTTGAGGTAGGCTTGCCAACGAGCTGCATGGCAGGTCAACATATGTCTGGTCAGGCATGTGGTACCCAAGCGGCTGATGTTTTGGCCACGCGATATACGCTTGAGACATATGTTGCAAACAGCAGCTGTGCGATCTGATGCACTAGCCTCAAAAAAGGCCCACACCAAAGAACTTTTTGAATGACGGGCAGAGGCAGCGCCCTGCACAGGCGGAGCTCTGCGGTGTGATTCCGTCGGTGTACTGCCCTTACGCTGGCCACCAAAGGGCCCTGTCCATGCCTGCTGGACCATGAGTCAGCGGTAATATGCACCTTACCGCTGACCGCCCTGTCCAGCGAGGCCAAGACATTGCCTTCCACATGCCGGTAGAGAGCCGGAATAGCCTTCCGTGAGAAAAAGTGGCGTTTGGGAACCTGCCACTGAGGAACCGCACATTGCACAAACTCACGGAAGGGGGCCGAGTCTACCAACTGAAAAGGCAGCAGTTGAAGCGCTAGCAATTTAGCCAAGCTAGCATTCAACCGCTGGGCATGTGGATGGCTGGGAGTGAACTTCTTTCGACGGTCCAGCAGCTGGGGCAGGGAAATTTGCCTGCTAGAATCGGACGTCGGTGTACTGCTAGCAGAGTGGCCGCAAGTACTTGGCTGTGACACACCTAATTCTACACCTTCATTCCTCTCAGTGCATGTTTCAGAGAGGACTGAAGTTATAGTGGGGTTGGAGATCCCAGCTGATGCGGTGCAATGAGAGGTCCGCTTTGTTCTTTGGTGTGGGTCTTTGAGGTAGGCTTGCCAACGAGCTGCATGGCAGGTCAACATATGTCTGGTCAGGCATGTGGTACCCAAGCGGCTGATGTTTTGGCCACGCGATATACGCTTGAGACATATGTTGCAAACAGCAGCTGTGCGATCTGATGCACTAGCCTCAAAAAAGGCCCACACCAAAGAACTTTTTGAATGACGGGCAGAGGCAGCGCCCTGCACAGGCGGAGCTCTGCGGTGTGATTCCGTCGGTGTACTGCCCTTACGCTGGCCACCAAAGGGCATCCTGCCTCGTTGGAGATGTGCCTCCTCCTCATCCTCCTCCTCCTCCTCTCTCCTATTAGGCACCCACGTGGAGTCAGTGACCTCATCATCACCTCCCTCCTCATCACTGGAGCCAATCTGGCAGTATGCTGCAGCTGCTGGAACATGACTGCCAGATTGGTGTCCTTCTTGAGCATCCCCTCTGTCTGCTCTCACGCTACTGCCTTCCTCTAGCTGGGTTTCATCATCAGACCCTTCGAAACGCTGGGCATCCTCCTGGAGCATGTACCCAACACTGTGCTGAAACAGTTCGGGGGACTCCTCAGGAGGAGGACATGGTGGGTCTAGGGAAGGAGTGACTGATGATGAGTCTGACATTGATACCAGGGAAGAGGACGCTTTGGCAGCTGCTTTTCCAGTACCCTGAGCCTGGGTGAGAGAGGATGAGGAGGAGGAGGAGGGCTTGGTCATCCACTCTACCAAGTCTTCGGCATGATGTGGCTCAACATGTCCAGCTGCCGAAAAGAAGGACAAGCGTGTCCCATGGCCATGTGCTGATGACAATGCACCGCGTCCACGACCAGCACTGTTGCCCCCAGACACAGAGCCTGCTTGCCCTCTTTTATTGCCTCCTGACTGTCTGCCTCTTCTTGTTTGCCTTCCAGACATTCTAATAGATGGCCTGCAGGGAGATGGGAAAAAAGCAATAAGGGCTACCTTCAGGTGTCCTTCTCTGTCCCTTGAAACAAGGACTTTGACAGTGAAAGAAACTGACACACTCTCCCTACCTACAGTTTTCTGTCCCTAGAAAAAATGTTTTTTTTAAGCACAAATTAGCACAAGGAGAATTCACTCACTGTCCTTCCAGGTCCCTGGAAACAAGGACTTTGACAGTGAAAGAAACTGACACACTCTCCCTACCTACAGTTTTCTGTCCCTAGAAAAAATGTTTTTTTTAAGCACAAATTAGCACAAGGAAAATTCACTCACTGTCCTTCCAGGTCCCTGGAAACAAGGACTTTGACAGTGAAAGAAACTGACACACTCTCCCTACCTACAGTTTTCTGTCCCTAGAAAAAATGTTTTTTTTAAGCACAATTTAGCACAAGGAGAATTCACTCACTGTCCTTCCAGGTCCCTGGAAACAAGGACTTTGACAGTGAAAGAAACTGACACACTCTCCCTACCTACAGTTTTCTGTCCCTAGAAAAAATGTTTTTTTTAAGCACAATTTAGCACAAGGAGAATTCACTCACTGTCCTTCCAGGTCCCTGGAAACAAGGACTTTGACAGTGAAAGAAACTGACACACTCTCCCTACCTACAGTTTTCTGTCCCTAGAAAAAATGTTTTTTTTAAGCACAATTTAGCACAAGGAGAATTCACTCACTGTCCTTCCAGGTCCCTGGAAACAAGGACTTTGACAGTGAAAGAAACTGACACACTCTCCCTACCTACAGTTTTCTGTCCCTAGAAAAAATGTTTTTTTTAAGCACAATTTAGCACAAGGAGAATTCACTCACTGTCCTTCCAGGTCCCTGGAAACAAGGACTTTGACAGTGAAAGAAACTGACACACTCTCCCTACCTACAGTTTTCTGTCCCTAGAAAAAATGTTTTTTTTAAGCACAATTTAGCACAAGGAGAATTCACTCACTGTCCTTCCAGGTCCCTGGAAACAAGGACTTTGACAGTGAAAGAAACTGACACACTCTCCCTACCTACAGTTTTCTGTCCCTAGAAAAAATGTTTTTTTTAAGCACAATTTAGCACAAGGAGAATTCACTCACTGTCCTTCCAGGTCCCTGGAAACAAGGACTTTGACAGTGAAAGAAACTGACACACTCTCCCTACCTACAGTTTTCTGTCCCTAGAAAAAATGTTTTTTTTAAGCACAATTTAGCACAAGGAGAATTCACTCACTGTCCTTCCAGGTCCCTGGAAACAAGGACTTTGACAGTGAAAGAAACTGACACACTCTCCCTACCTACAGTTTTCTGTCCCTAGAAAAAATGTTTTTTTTAAGCACAATTTAGCACAAGGAGAATTCACTCACTGTCCTTCCAGGTCCCTGGAAACAAGGACTTTGACAGTGAAAGAAACTGACACACTCTCCCTACCTACAGTTTTCTGTCCCTAGAAAAAAATTTTTTTTAAGCACAATTTAGCACAAGGAGAATTCACTCACTGTCCTTCCAGGTCCCTGGAAACAAGGACTTTGACAGTGAAAGAAACTGACACACTCTCCCTACCTACAGTTTTCTGTCCCTAGAAAAAATGTTTTTTTTAAGCACAATTTAGCACAAGGAGAATTCACTCACTGTCCTTCCAGGTCCCTGGAAACAAGGACTTTGACAGTGAAAGAAACTGACACACTCTCCCTACCTACAGTTTTCTGTCCCTAGAAAAAATGTTTTTTTTAAGCACAATTTAGCACAAGGAGAATTCACTCACTGTCCTTCCAGGTCCCTGGAAACAAGGACTTTGACAGTGAAAGAAACTGACACACTCTCCCTACCTACAGTTTTCTGTCCCTAGAAAAAATGTTTTTTTTAAGCACAATTTAGCACAAGGAGAATTCACTCACTGTCCTTCCAGGTCCCTGGAAACAAGGACTTTGACAGTGAAAGAAACTGACACACTCTCCCTACCTACAGTTTTCTGTCCCTAGAAAAAATGTTTTTTTTAAGCACAATTTAGCACAAGGAGAATTCACTCACTGTCCTTCCAGGTCCCTGGAAACAAGGACTTTGACAGTGAAAGAAACTGACACACTCTCCCTACCTACAGTTTTCTGTCCCTAGAAAAAATGTTTTTTTTAAGCACAATTTAGCACAAGGAGAATTCACTCACTGTCCTTCCAGGTCCCTGGAAACAAGGACTTTGACAGTGAAAGAAACTGACACACTCTCCCTACCTACAGTTTTCTGTCCCTAGAAAAAATGTTTTTTTTAAGCACAATTTAGCACAAGGAGAATTCACTCACTGTCCTTCCAGGTCCCTGGAAACAAGGACTTTGACAGTGAAAGAAACTGACACACTCTCCCTACCTACAGTTTTCTGTCCCTAGAAAAAATGTTTTTTTTAAGCACAATTTAGCACAAGGAGAATTCACTCACTGTCCTTCCAGGTCCCTGGAAACAAGGACTTTGACAGTGAAAGAAACTGACACACTCTCCCTACCTACAGTTTTCTGTCCCTAGAAAAAATGTTTTTTTTAAGCACAATTTAGCACAAGGAGAATTCACTCACTGTCCTTCCAGGTCCCTGGAAACAAGGACTTTGACAGTGAAAGAAACTGACACACTCTCCCTACCTACAGTTTTCTGTCCCTAGAAAAAATGTTTTTTTTAAGCACAATTTAGCACAAGGAGAATTCACTCACTGTCCTTCCAGGTCCCTGGAAACAAGGACTTTGACAGTGAAAGAAACTGACACACTCTCCCTACCTACAGTTTTCTGTCCCTAGAAATTTTTTTTTTTTAAGCACAATTTAGCACAAGGAGAATTCACTCACTGTCCTTCCAGGTCCCTGGAAACAAGGACTTTGACAGTGAAAGAAACTGACACACTCTCCCTACCTACAGTTTTCTGTCCCTAGAAAAAATGTTTTTTTTAAGCACAATTTAGCACAAGGAGAATTCACTCACTGTCCTTCCAGGTCCCTGGAAACAAGGACTTTGACAGTGAAAGAAACTGACACACTCTCCCTACCTACAGTTTTCTGTCCCTAGAAAAAATGTTTTTTTTAAGCACAATTTAGCACAAGGAGAATTCACTCACTGTCCTTCCAGGTCCCTGGAAACAAGGACTTTGACAGTGAAAGAAACTGACACACTCTCCCTACCTACAGTTTTCTGTCCCTAGAAAAAATGTTTTTTTTAAGCACAATTTAGCACAAGGAGAATTCACTCACTGTCCTTCCAGGTCCCTGGAAACAAGGACTTTGACAGTGAAAGAAACTGACACACTCTCCCTACCTACAGTTTTCTGTCCCTAGAAAAAATGTTTTTTTTAAGCACAATTTAGCACAAGGAGAATTCACTCACTGTCCTTCCAGGTCCCTGGAAACAAGGACTTTGACAGTGAAAGAAACTGACACACTCTCCCTACCTACAGTTTTCTGTCCCTAGAAAAAATGTTTTTTTTAAGCACAATTTAGCACAAGGAGAATTCACTCACTGTCCTTCCAGGTCCCTGGAAACAAGGACTTTGACAGTGAAAGAAACTGACACACTCTCCCTACCTACAGTTTTCTGTCCCTAGAAAAAATGTTTTTTTTAAGCACAATTTAGCACAAGGAGAATTCACTCACTGTCCTTCCAGGTCCCTGGAAACAAGGACTTTGACAGTGAAAGAAACTGACACACTCTCCCTACCTACAGTTTTCTGTCCCTAGAAAAAATGTTTTTTTTAAGCACAATTTAGCACAAGGAGAATTCACTCACTGTCCTTCCAGGTCCCTGGAAACAAGGACTTTGACAGTGAAAGAAACTGACACACTCTCCCTACCTACAGTTTTCTGTCCCTAGAAAAAATGTTTTTTTTAAGCACAATTTAGCACAAGGAGAATTCACTCACTGTCCTTCCAGGTCCCTGGAAACAAGGACTTTGACAGTGAAAGAAACTGACACACTCTCCCTACCTACAGTTTTCTGTCCCTAGAAAAAATGTTTTTTTTAAGCACAATTTAGCACAAGGAGAATTCACTCACTGTCCTTCCAGGTCCCTGGAAACAAGGACTTTGACAGTGAAAGAAACTGACACACTCTCCCTACCTACAGTTTTCTGTCCCTAGAAAAAATGTTTTTTTTAAGCACAATTTAGCACAAGGAGAATTCACTCACTGTCCTTCCAGGTCCCTGGAAACAAGGACTTTGACAGTGAAAGAAACTGACACACTCTCCCTACCTACAGTTTTCTGTCCCTAGAAAAAATGTTTTTTTTAAGCACAATTTAGCACAAGGAGAATTCACTCACTGTCCTTCCAGGTCCCTGGAAACAAGGACTTTGACAGTGAAAGAAACTGACACACTCTCCCTACCTACAGTTTTCTGTCCCTAGAAAAAATGTTTTTTTTAAGCACAATATAGCACAAGCACAAAACACACTGACACTCTCCCTACCTATCCTTCTCTTTCCCTAAACTAAAGGAATCCAGGTTAAGCAAGAAAGAAATAAAAGTCACTGTCCCTGCCTATGCTGCTCTATCCCTGCTCCGGAACACACTACACTAGGCCGCCGTGCTGGCGGCCTTTTATAGTGTGGGGCGTGTACTAAACACCCTCAGCAATAATTGGCCACAGGCATCCTGCCTGTGGCCAATCATTGCTCTCCTCGCTGCCGGCGCTGTGATTGGCCAAGCATGCGGGGTCACAGTGCATGCTTGGCCAATCACAGCGCCTGGATGACACTGCGATGGCGTAGTGCATTGTGGGCCGTTCGCGTCACTCGAATTTGGCGCGAACGGCCCAAATCGTTCGATCTTCGTCGAACGATCGAACAGCCGATGTTCGAGTCGAACGTATGTTCGACTCGAACACGAAGCTCATCCCTAATCCTGATGGAACAGAAGCAAACATGCCCTGCGCACCTCTATGTGCTCTCTACTGCAGCCGCATACTTCCTCTAGCGCCGGTTCTTGTCGCTCTGATGCTCGGGCAGAGGGGGTGGATTCAGGGGCGGAGCCAGGAGGGGGGGCAGAAAATGTAGGTTTTGTCTGGGGTGTCAACAATCCTGGCACCAGTCCTGAATGTGAACTGCCTACTTTGTAGTTATATCATTGAAGAAATTATCCAAGAAATGGTAAAGAAGATTTAATATAAACTATTTAGTTTGGAATTATCAACCTGTAAATTCAGGTCTTAAACTGTATAGCCCAAGTGTTTGTCATATGTGTAATTTACTCCCCTTTTTGTGATTTTTTTTGTTTGTTGTAACAATAAAAATTGTATATATTTTTTTAAACTTATTTCTGGTGTGGTACCATTTACAGTCCTATTTAGGCCTGGTTCACACCTATACGTTTACTGCTTTTTGCGGAAATGCACTACAGTCTATTTAACATGGTTTCCTATGGGACACGTTCACATCTATGCTTTTTCCTGCCGCTGCGTTTTTGGAAAGGGTCAGGGACTTTTTTAAATGCAAAACAGTGCGTTTATGCTTCAATGGAGAAACTGCACAAAAGCATATGTGGTGCTGCAATTTGCGTTTTGTGTTTTTTAATCTGCCCAACAACAAATTGGCCCAAAAAAAGCATAAAAAATGCAAAACACCAAACGCATCAAAAACTGAAAATTTTATTCAAATACTTACCGTAATTTTCCTTTCCTGATGAGCTCCATGTCAGCACAGCTGGGTGAGGCCCCGCCCACCCCTACGTGATCAGGACTTAACTATACATTTTTCACTCACCTCAGCCTCAATGTTTCGGAACTATTATTACTTAACTGGGCGGGTTCTGTGCTGACATGGAGCTCGTCAGGAAAGGAAAATTACGGTAAGTATTTGAATTAGATTTTCAGTTTTCCTGACGGCTCCATGTCAGCACAGCTGGGAATTAACTAGCCAAAACAGGGGAGGGATAATGCTACACACTCCAATTCTGACTAAAACGGTAACAGAAACCATAATGCCTCTGACAAACTGAACTGTCATGAATATGAATATTTTTGGTGTCCACATAGTTGTATTGCGGATAGTTTGAGACACCCGCCCTGCTGTCACTCTCAAGGTCTGGACCCTTCTAGTGAGAGTGCCGTGATTCTCCTGGCACAGCCAGCCCTACAACCTGCAGGCCAAGGAGATGAGGTTATCAACCAAGAGATAATGATTTTACGGCTCCCAGCAAGATTATTATGTGTTCTACCTGAAAAGGACAAACAGATGTACAGAGCTCCTGATGGCAGGAGTCGCCTTGGTTAAATATTTTAGCGCTTAGCCCACATCCGATGGGCTAACTTCTTGAGTACTCCCCAAAGGGAACGTAGGAGGGAAACCTCTTGTGTGATATGAACTATGAAGGTCAGTTCAGGCATATATTCGACGTTGGCACAGCGCGGGTGCGCGTGCATAGGGGAGTACTCTGCCACGACCGCTGTCCATCTTGTTTGGACCAAGCGGACCCAGACACGGCTGTTAGCCATGATAAAGCCGCCCCGAGGACCAGCAGCAGGGCTCCCTGGATTATGGTCATTTAGACTAGACACCAGGGACTTCGTCCAGCTTCATCCACACGTATGGACGGCCCGCCAGCCATTTAGACTAGCTAGGTAGAGGAGCACACCTACGTCCTGCACGTAGGAGGAAAAGAGAAGAACATTGAGGCTGAGGTGCGTGAAAAATTTATAGTTAAGTCCTGATCACGTAGGGGTGGGCGGGGCCTCACCCAGCTGTGCTGACATGGAGCCGTCAGGAAAAACGCGTGTGCAAAAACTCACTGTAAAAAGCACTGTAGAAACAGATCAAGAGGAAACTGCATAGGTGTGAACCAGGCCTTAGCTTAATTTTCTTTAGCTTTTTTTTTTTTTTCTTTAGGGTTAGTTCACAGCACAAAAACGTCCTCCAAATCCATCCCAGATTTGTTTCTGCATGCGTGTGTAGCGGCCTCACCCTCTCTCCATCTTTATCGGTTACACACCAGCTCATGTCTAGGGGTTCCTGGGTTGTGAGAGTGAGATGCGCCACGGCCCATGTCCTCCCCATTGTAGTAGGGAGGTGAAGGCCACTTCCTGATGTTTCCTCGGGCCGGCGTGTTCTGTGAATGCACTGAGTCTGTAATTGCAAGCTCACCAGCCTCCCCTTTGCTTCCAGTAACTGGAGTTCACACACCGGAGAAAGGTCCAACACTTGTTTATTTGACACTCCAATACGCAAAGCACAATAAACAGTTCTTTTGCAGCAAACTGGTTGGGACCTATAACCTTGCCAACGGTGGGGCGAGCAGATCGAGGCACTTCCTAAAGTTTGAGTTCTATGCCACTGTACTATGACCAGCGGCGCCTAAGCCAATCCGGCTGTTACAGAACAGGAAGGATGGGGTCTCTTCCAGCAACCCCTATGAACAGCAATGGAGCCCTCTTCGATACGCTGTGGCCCCTATCAGGGGGATGTGTCCTCCCAAGAGAGTTCCCAGAGGCCCACTGTCACCGGGTTGGTGCTGCTCCGGGTCTCCAGTGGGTAACCTCCCCGGCCTCCTCACCTCAGGTACGAGTCCCTCCGCTCAGGGACCCTCGGACAGTCCACCCTAGCGGGACCCAGTCGAAGGTACTGGGCCCCAGGCCTCCTCGATAGTACCTCACCCCAGGCTAAAGGTGCCTGGGATGGACGCCAACATGACTCCGGACCAGGCCATGGGCACCTGGACCAGACTCCTGGATCTCCCGCACCCAGGCCTAAGGGCCCTGGGTGCAGACCGCAACCCTCCTCCTCCGAGGACCTCCTTCTCCGCAAGACGACGACCTCGTGGTCAGGGCGTCTCCCCCTTTTATCTCCTCCCTTCAACGGCCCGGCGGGTTCCCCGCCCCAGCCATACCATCTCCGGGAAGAGACCAAACAGGGAGCACTGCAGGGGATGATTCTACCTGAAGCCTGTGGGTACCTCGCCACCCACAGGCAAAGGAGAATATTACATCCTCCAATCCTCCACGAAACAAAAAGGGGTCTGAATCCTAACACAATTATACACCTGGGTCACACTATTGCCCAGGTGTATCCCATCAATTTGAGGACCCCGCTACACACTCCCCCCTGTAATTTGACGCTGGTCCCCAGCGTCAGGTGCACACCCATGCCTCCCATAAAGTGGTGACATGGAGTGAAACCCCTGAGGCAGTTCCTCTAAATTTCCCAAGTGCCAAGACCTGCTCAGGGAATGGGGAACATATAAAACAACTTATGTCATAAAACACTTTAAACATCTGCCTAGTCACAGCCCCTCTCCCACACTGTCTAAGAGCCACCCACTCTCAATGATCTTGACTGACGATTCTCCTGCAGGGGAAAGAAAAACAACATCCTAACATAATTTCGTGTCATTTGGGATGAGTGGGCCCGTCAGCCGAGAGACCCACTCACTCCAACAAGCAAGGTGATGTGTGGGTGAAATATTTTCAAACATTTGTTGCGCAACACTGCCACCTGGTGACAGCGCCGCGGTCATGACACTCAACGAATCTTCGTTCTTCCAGCTTTTCCCTACTCTGCCACTATTCCCAAATGTCCTTGCCTTTGGCACATGAAGAAAAGGGGAAACACGAAAACACAACAGTCCCCAAGTCTCCAACGAGAAAAAGAAAAGCCCAAACAAAAACAAAAACAGGGCACAGTCCTGCGTGTCTGGGAATGGCTCTTCCAGAAAGTTCAAGTGCACAAAAGAAATAAACAGGAGTTCTTTTCTCCTATAAGTAAAACTTTGGATCCGGCAGGTACAGGGGTTTCAGGTGTTTGTCAAATGCCTCTATCGAATACTCGACATCTTCTCCTTCTCTTCTGCAAATGACTATCTTGTCAGCATGGATATGGCGCCCCAATTTCCATTCAGCTTTGCAGTCCTCAAACCTCTTAGACACTGCCGGCACACATTCTAGGTACCTGCGGGCATGGGGCACCTTCAACTTGTCCCACACAAACTCGTCATACCATCTTGTTCTCCAGACTTCCACCTCATACAGCAAGTCCCGGGGTAGATACGGGTACTCCCACCCATATTCCCGAGCTACTTTATGGCAAAACAGTCTCTGCAAGCGGGCCAAAGGTGGCATAGTGGCTTTCTCTCCAGTTCCAGGCAGCACAATAGCTTCCGGATGCCGAGGTACCTTTACCAGCTCCCTGGAAATGACTTTCGGCGCTCTCAGAGAAGCGCGGGGTGTCCCCACAACCAAAGTAGGTGAGGTAACAGTAGATGAGGACACAGGTGGAGGGGTAGGTTCCCTCGTAAGCTGCGGGTCTTCCACCCGAGGCGTGCTGTCTCCTGTGTACATAGGTGAATCCCGTACCGCACGGGAAGCAAGAAGTGGTTCTTTATCCCAGCCCTTGCGGCTGAACAGTTCGTCTATCTCGCCATCGTCTCCGCAGTCAGACAGCGACTCTAGGTCGGAGGTGTCATACATCTCCGCAGGCAGATATCTACCCGTGGACACAGAATCATCTTCCCTGGGGGGTTCCACCTCCAATGGGCCCCCGACACCTCCAACCACCACCACAGTCCCAGCCCCTGGCTCACCTGACCCTTGTAGAAGACTGGGATGTCCGGGACTTCCATCTCGACCGGCGCCATCCAGGCCAGGCAAGCAGCGGGGTGAAGCTCGACCACGTCCATAGGATGCCTGTACTAGGCCAACTTTCCTCTTCGGTGGTGGGAGCAGAGAACTTGTGGCGACCGAAGCAGCATCTTCGGATTTTTCTCTGTTGGGCAGTCCATCGCCCTGGTCAGCGCGCACGGGAACCTCGACAAAGGCCTTGATCTCCCCTTCCGGAGTAGCAGTACCCGTGAGGTGATTGAGGCGAAGGGCCCGGGGCCTTGCTGTGGACGACTCGACCTCAAAAAGGAATTCTCTGCACTCCTCACATCGCCCGAATGGCTTCAGGGTGACCACCAGTCCCGAGCAGCCGGGACAGATCACACCGAGGGCCTCCGTGTCTCTGCAGGTGTACAGAGCCAACCGCCCTCGGGGCCTAAGTCTTATCCCCGTGTCTGTGATGGGGGCAGCAAAGGAAGTCATTCTCGTGGGGTGAGGAACCATAATCCACGGGGCACTTGAGGTCATCCCGACTATCTGCTGCTCCATCATGCACTGACCCCGCGCCGGAGTCTCCACGTGTATCCCCACACTTGGCCAGACTCCTCCCATGAGCTGTACATTTTCGCGGGCTTCCTCTTGACTCCGCCCACGAACGATGTCGCCATGGGGTGCCTCGTGGCGCAGTGCGTTAACAGTCCCCACGTGCAGTACGTCACACGGCTGGACCTCTCCCTTTTTCCGCTCCTCCGCATGGGCCTTTCCCGTGTTAGGGTCATTTCCACAACTCCGAGCAGGGACGCACTTTGGCCAGTAATTTGGCCGATCTGCTCGGAACTCCTCTGGGCAGCAAAGTTCAAATGTAGACATTCTCAAGTCCATCTTTAGAACACACTGTATCCCGGACTCACGAGCCCCCACGTGTAGCGGCCTCACCCTCTCTCCATCTTTATCGGTTACACACCAACTCATGTCTAGGGGTTCCTGGGTTGTGAGAGTGAGATGCGCCACGGCCCATGTCCTCCCCATTGTAGTAGGGAGGTGAAGGCCACTTCCTGATGTTTCCTCGGGCCGGCGTGTTCTGTGAATGCACTGAGTCTGTAATTGCAAGCTCACCAGCCTCCCCTTTGCTTCCAGTAACTGGAGTTCACACACCGGAGAAAGGTCCAACACTTGTTTATTTGACACTCCAATACGCAAAGCACAATAAACAGTTCTTTTGCAGCAAACTGGTTGGGACCTATAACCTTGCCAACGGTGGGGCGAGCAGATCGAGGCACTTCCTAAAGTTTGAGTTCTATGCCACTGTACTATGACCAGCGGCGCCTAAGCCAATCCGGCTGTTACAGAACAGGAAGGATGGGGTCTCTTCCAGCAACCCCTATGAACAGCAATGGAGCCCTCTTCGATACGCTGTGGCCCCTATCAGGGGGATGTGTCCTCCCAAGAGAGTTCCCAGAGGCCCACTGTCACCGGGTTGGTGCTGCTCCGGGTCTCCAGTGGGTAACCTCCCCGGCCTCCTCACCTCAGGTACGAGTCCCTCCGCTCAGGGACCCTCGGACAGTCCACCCTAGCGGGACCCAGTCGAAGGTACTGGGCCCCAGGCCTCCTCGATAGTACCTCACCCCAGGCTAAAGGTGCCTGGGATGGACGCCAACATGACTCCGGACCAGGCCATGGGCACCTGGACCAGACTCCTGGATCTCCCGCACCCAGGCCTAAGGGCCCTGGGTGCAGACCGCAACCCTCCTCCTCCGAGGACCTCCTTCTCCGCAAGACGACGACCTCGTGGTCAGGGCGTCTCCCCCTTTTATCTCCTCCCTTCAACGGCCCGGCGGGTTCCCCGCCCCAGCCATACCATCTCCGGGAAGAGACCAAACAGGGAGCACTGCAGGGGATGATTCTACCTGAAGCCTGTGGGTACCTCGCCACCCACAGGCAAAGGAGAATATTACATCCTCCAATCCTCCACGAAACAAAAAGGGGTCTGAATCCTAACACAATTATACACCTGGGTCACACTATTGCCCAGGTGTATCCCATCAATTTGAGGACCCCGCTACACGTGTGTTTAACTCTATGCTTTCCGGTGTGTTTTTAAAGCGTTTCCAGGTGCATTCCAGATGGGTTTTTTTCCACTGCACTGGAGTCCAGTGCATTTTTGATACACGTAGATACGTTCCGGTGCATTTTTTTATGCATTTTACCTCGTTCCAGTACAGTTCTGTGCAGAAAAAATGCAGCATGTTCTACTTTTTTCTGGAACTGGAATGCACTGGAATTGCAAGCTCTGGTGTGAACTATGCCATTGAAAACCATGTAACCGACTTTCTATGCGTTTTGGATGCAGAAAAAAAGCATTGGAACGTATGTGGTATGAACTACCCCCTATGCCAGTGATGGCGAACCTTGGTACCCCAGATGTTTTGGAACTACATTTCCCATGATGCTCAACTACACTGCAGAGTGCAAGAGCATCATGGGAAAGGTAGTTCCAAAACATCTGGAGTGCCAAGGTTCGCCATCACTGCCCTATGCCAATGTAATTTTAAAGGATATGGTACCAGTAAATCCATCAAGCACAAGAGGAGGCCGTGTTGTCCTCCTCCCCCAACTATAATTATACTGCGCACATAGTAAATTTATGTCAGTTTCGTAGGTAGGGGAGGAAGAGGGCAGCACAGGTACCAAGAAAGTCTAGCTTGGATGACAACAATAATGTTTTCAAAACGGACCTATCAGTCCTCCTTAGAGAGCTGTTGGAGATCCGGCTGCTACTATAGACATAGGATTATCACCCTGTGTGGTTAAAAATCTTTTTATTGATGAGTTGCCTAATGAAAAACATTAGCTGTGGTTAATTGTTATGGCTATTTGGAGGCAGACATGTGTCTCTCTGAGAACAATGGGTAGGGAGACATCTGCTTTTTCTCTCATACCACCAGACCAAATGTAAAATTTTCCTTGCCTAACATTCTCTTCTCTCTTTCCTAATGAGCAGAAGCAGTAAACGATCCCAGTATGTAATTCATCTTGCCAGAAATGGCATAATACAGAAACATCACTTGTTTTTTAATGATGGTTATGGCATTCACTTTCGTGATGCCATGCTTACAGTAATTTATTTATTTATTTTAGCCAAATACAAAGTCTTTGTGACATCATGGACTGTCTGTCAACAGGTGCTTCCCCAAACCTTGCAAGTGCTTACTCATTGCAGCATTAAATGTAAATGGAATAATAGTGAATAAATGGAGTATAAACACTTACATTGTTGCCTATAAGCAGCCAAGGGAACTGGACCCTGTGATCACCTTTGTACTTTTTTATTAAAATCACTTGCTGTTGGAGATATACAGTATCTCACAAAAGTGAGTACACCCCTCACATTTTTGTAAATATTTTATTATATATTTTCATGTGACAACACTGAAGAAATTACACTTTGCTACAATGTAATGTAGTGGGTGTACAGCTTGTATAACAGTGTACATTTGCTATCCCCTCAAAATAACTCAACACACAGCCATTAATGTATAAACCGCTGGCAACAAAAGTGAGTACACCCCCTAAGTGAAAATGTCCAATTTGGGCCCAAAGTGTCAATATTTTGTGTGGCCACCATTATTTTCCAGCACTACATTAACCCTCTTGGGCATGGAGTTCACCAGAGCTTCACAGGTTGCCACTGGAGTCCTCTTACACTCCTCCATGACAACATCACGGAGCTGGTGGATGTTAGAGACCTTGTGCTCCTCCATCTTCTGTTTGAGGATGCCCCACAGATGCTCAATAGGGCATAGGTCTGGAGACATGCTTGGCCAGTCCATCACCTTTACCCTCAGCTTCTTTAGCAAGGCAGTGGTCGTCATGGAGGTGTGTTTGGGGTCGTTATCATGTTGGAATACTGGCCTGCGGCCGAGTCTCCAAAGGCTCTGCTTCAGTATGTCACTGTACATGTTGGCATTCATGGTTCCCTCAATGAAATGTAGCTCCCCAGTGATGGCAGCACTCATGAAACCCCAGACCATGACAATCCCACCACCATGCTTGACTGTAGGCAAGACACACTCCTCACCTGGTTGCCGCCATACAGGCTTGACGCCATCTGAACCAAATACGTTTATCTTGGTCTCATCAGACCACAGGACATGGTTCCATTAATCCATGTCCTTAGTCTATTTTTCTTCAGCAAACTGTTTGCAGTGTGCATCATCTTTAGAAGAGGTTTCCTTCTGGGACGAAAGCCATGCAGACCAATTTGATGCAGTGTGCAGCTGCAGCAGATGGTCTGAGCACTGACAGGCTGACCCCCCACTCCTTCAACCTCTGCAGTAATGCTGGCAGCACTCATACGTCTATTTCCCAAAGACAACCTCTGGATATGACCCTGAGCACATGCACTCAACTTCTTTGATCGACCATAGCAAGGCCTGTTCTGAGTAGAACCTGTCCTGTTAAACCGCTGTATGGTCTTGGCCACTGTTTCAGGGTCTTGGCAATCTTCTTATAGCTTAGGCCATCTTCATATAGAGCAAAAATTATTTTTTTCAGATCCTCAGAGAGTTCTTTGCCATGAGGTACCATGTTGAACTTCCAGTGACCAGTATGAGAGAGTGAGAGCGATAACACCAAATTCAACACTTCTGCTCCCCACACCTGAGACCTTGTAACATTAACAAGTCACATGACACTGGGGAGGGAAAAGGGCAAATTGGGAAATTTGGACATTTTCACTTAGGGGTGTACTCACTTTTGTTGCCAGCAGTTTAGGCATTAATGGCTGTGTGAGTTATTTTGAGGGGACAGCAAATTTACACTGTTATACAAGCTGTACACTCACTACTTTACATAGTAGCAAAGTGTCATTTCTTCAGGGTTGTCACATGAAAAGATATAATAAAATATTTTCAAAAATGAGAGGAGTGTACTCAGTTTTGTGAGATACTGTATATCTATCTATCTATACACATATACCGTATATACTAAAGTATAAGCTCAGTTTTCAGCACATTTTTGTGTGCTGAAAATGCCCCCCTCGGCTTATACTCGAGTCTCACTGTCCATCTGCAGCCTCATGCGCCTGATCTCCCGGCGCTGTGACATGCAGTCAGTCTAGTCAACGGCAGTGTAACAAAAGCCCCGCGTCCGCCTCCTCCTCGTCCTCGCCTGTGATAGGCCGGGCACTGACTCACTGCTTGGAAGAACTGAATCAGTGTTCCATCACAGTCGAGAGACGAGGAGGAGGCGGAGGCGGGGCTTTGTTACACAGGTCACCGACTAGACTGACTGCATGTCACAGCACTGGAAATCAAGGTACATGAGGCGGCAGGGAGATTGACACGGTGAGGAGGCATGCATATGGGCACAGTGAGGTGGCAGGCAGATGGGCACAGTGAGGCGGCAGGCAGATGGGCACAGTGAGGAGGCATGCAGATGGGCACAGTGAGAAGGCATGCAGATGGTCACAGTGAGGAGGCATGCAGATGGGCACAGTGAGGAGGCATGCAGATGGGCACAGTGAAGCTGCAGATGGCCACAATGAAGCTGCAAATGGGCATTGTTGACCCTCTTTTCCACTTACAGTAGCTACTGCATTTCTCACCCTAGGCTTATACTCGAGTCAATACGTTTTCCCAGTTTTTTGTGGTAAAATTAGGTGCCTCGGCTTATATTCGGTTTGGCTTATACTCGAGTATATACGGTATATATATATATATATAAGAGAGAGAGAGATTATATTACCAAAAATATTGGGACGTCTGCCTTTACACACACATGAACTTTAATGGCATCCCTGTCAGTCCGTAGGATTCAATATTGAGTTTGCCCACCTTTTGCAGCTTCAACTCTTCGGGGAAAGCTGTCCACAAGGTTTAGGAGTGTGTCTATGGGAATGTTTGGCCATTCTTCCAGAAGCACATTTGTGAGGTCAGGCACTGATGTTGGAAAAGAAGGCCTTGCTCGCAGTCTCCGCTCTAATTCATCCCAAAGGTGTTCTATCAGGTTGAGGTCAGAACTCTGTGCAGGCCAGTCAAGTTCCCCCACCTCAATCTCGCTCATCCGTGTCTTTATGGACCTTGCTTTGTGCACTGGTTCAAATCATTTGGTGGAGTGGGGATTATGGTGTGGGGTTGTTTTTCAGGGGTTGGTCTTGACCCCTTAGTTCAAGTGAAAGGAACTCTTAAGGCGTCAGCATACCAAGACATTTTGGACAATTTCATGCTCCCAACTTTATGGGAATAGTTTAAGGATGGCCCTTTTCTGTTCCAACATGACTGCACACCAGTGCACAAAGCAACGTCCATAAAGACATGGATAAGCGAGGTTGGGGTGGAGGAACTTGACTGGCCTGCACTTCAACTCGATAGAACACCTTTGGGATGAATTCGAGTGGAGACTGAAAGCCAGGCATTCTACAAGGGGACATTCCCTAGACCAGTGGTCTCCCTTGACACCAACAATGGGGCATAATTCCTGTCGCTGAAACTAACGATGGGGCACTATTCCTCCCATTGACACCATCAAAACAGCACAATTCCTCCCACTGAAACCAATAATGGGGCACATTTCCTTCCATTGACACCAACGATGGGGAGGAATTCTTTCCATTGACACCAACAATGGGGCACTATTCCTTCCACTGACATCAGCAAGGAGGCAATAGTCCTCCCACTGACACCAAAGATGGGGAATTGTTTACTCTCACTGGAAGGCAGGACATTTTCCACTTCCACTGGCCCTAGTCTGGCCCCCATAAAGCCTGAAAGACCTTAAAATGGCCCTTTGTTTAGAAAGTTTGGAGACCCCTGCCCTAGACTGAGCCTGTGTTTGTCGGTGTGCTTGAAAGTAAGGATGAGCTCAGGCGTGTTCGCAAACTCCACGTGCCCGCGCTCGCCAGGAAGCTGACACTCCAAAGGGATAATTACGGGTAGTGAGACATTTCACAAATCTGTGCAGCGTGGATCGGGAAATGTCTCACTGCCTGAGATTAGCGGTGCGGAGTGTCAGCTTCCTGGTGGGTGTGGGCATGTGGAGTTGTGAACACGCCTGAGCTCATCCTTACTTGAAACTAGGGATGAGCTTCGTGTTCGAGTCGAACATACGTTCGACTCGAACATCGGCTGTTCGATCGTTCGACGAAGATCGAACGATTTGGGCCGTTCGCGCCAAATTCGAGTGACGCGAACGGCCCACAATGCACTACGCCATCGCAGTGTCATCCAGGCGCTGTGATTGGCCAAGCATGCACTGTGACCCCGCATGCTTGGCCAATCACAGCGCCGGCAGCGAGGAGAGCAATGATTGGCCACAGGCAGGATGCCTGTGGCCAATTATTGCTGAGGGTGTTTAGTACACGCCCCACACTATAAAAGGCCGCCAGCACGGCGGCCTAGTGTAGTGTGTTCCGGAGCAGGGAAAGAGAAGCATAGGCAGGGACAGTGACATTTATTTCTTTCTTGCTTAACCTGGATTCCTTTAGTTTAGGGAAAGAGAAGGATAGGTAGGGAGAGTGTCAGTGTGTTTTACTGTGCGAATCCTTGTTTCTAGGGACAAAGAAGGAAAGTGAGGGGAATTCTCCTTGTGCTATAGTGTGCTTTAAAAAAACATTTTTTCTAGGGACAGAAAACTCTAGGTAGGGAGAGTGTCAGTTTCTTTCACTGTGCGAATCCTTGTTTCTAGGGACAGGGAAGGACAGTGAGTGAATTCTCCTTGTGCTATAGTGTGCTTTAAAAAAACATTTTTTCTAGGGACAGAAAACTCTAGGTAGGGAGAGTGTCAGTTTCTTTCACTGTGCGAATCCTTGTTTCTAGGGACAAAGAAGGAAAGTGAGGGGAATTCTCCTTGTGCTATAGTGTGCTTTAAAAAAACATTTTTTCTAGGGACAGAAAACTCTAGGTAGGGAGAGTGTCAGTTTCTTTCACTGTGCGATTCCTTGTTTCTAGGGACAGGGAAGGACAGTGAGTGAATTCTCCTTGTGCTATAGTGTGCTTTAAAAAAACTTTTTTTCTAGGGACAGAAAACTCTAGGTAGGGAGAGTGTCAGTTTCTTTCACTGTGCGAATCCTTGTTTCTAGGGACAAAGAAGGAAAGTGAGGGGAATTCTCCTTGTGCTATAGTGTGCTTTAAAAAAACATTTTTTCTAGGGACAGAAAACTCTAGGTAGGGAGAGTGTCAGTTTCTTTCACTGTGCGAATCCTTGTTTCTAGGGACAGGGAAGGACAGTGAGTGAATTCTCCTTGTGCTATAGTGTGCTTTAAAAAAACATTTTTTCTAGGGACAGAAAACTCTAGGTAGGGAGAGTGTCAGTTTCTTTCACTGTGCGAATCCTTGTTTCTAGGGACAAAGAAGGAAAGTGAGGGGAATTCTCCTTGTGCTATAGTGTGCTTTAAAAAAACATTTTTTCTAGGGACAGAAAACTCTAGGTAGGGAGAGTGTCAGTTTCTTTCACTGTGCGAATCCTTGTTTCTAGGGACAGGGAAGGACAGTGAGTGAATTCTCCTTGTGCTATAGTGTGCTTTAAAAAAACATTTTTTCTAGGGACAGAAAACTCTAGGTAGGGAGAGTGTCAGTTTCTTTCACTGTGCGAATCCTTGTTTCTAGGGACAAAGAAGGAAAGTGAGGGGAATTCTCCTTGTGCTATAGTGTGCTTTAAAAAAACATTTTTTCTAGGGACAGAAAACTCTAGGTAGGGAGAGTGTCAGTTTCTTTCACTGTGCGAATCCTTGTTTCTAGGGACAAAGAAGGAAAGTGAGGGGAATTCTCCTTGTGCTATAGTGTGCTTTAAAAAAACATTTTTTCTAGGGACAGAAAACTCTAGGTAGGGAGAGTGTCAGTTTCTTTCACTGTGCGATTCCTTGTTTCTAGGGACAGGGAAGGACAGTGAGTGAATTCTCCTTGTGCTATAGTGTGCTTTAAAAAAACATTTTTTCTAGGGACAGAAAACTCTAGGTAGGGAGAGTGTCAGTTTCTTTCACTGTGCGAATCCTTGTTTCTAGGGACAAAGAAGGAAAGTGAGGGGAATTCTCCTTGTGCTATAGTGTGCTTTAAAAAAACATTTTTTCTAGGGACAGAAAACTCTAGGTAGGGAGAGTGTCAGTTTCTTTCACTGTGCGATTCCTTGTTTCTAGGGACAGGGAAGGACAGTGAGTGAATTCTCCTTGTGCTATAGTGTGCTTTAAAAAAACATTTTTTCCAGGGACAGAAAACTCTAGGTAGGGAGAGTGTCAGTTTCTTTCACTGTGCGAATCCTTGTTTCTAGGGACAAAGAAGGAAAGTGAGGGGAATTCTCCTTGTGCTATAGTGTGCTTTAAAAAAACATTTTTTCTAGGGACAGAAAACTCTAGGTAGGGAGAGTGTCAGTTTCTTTCACTGTGCGATTCCTTGTTTCTAGGGACAGGGAAGGACAGTGAGTGAATTCTCCTTGTGCTATAGTGTGCTTTAAAAAAAAATTTTTCTAGGGACAGAAAACTCTAGGTAGGGAGAGTGTCAGTTTCTTTCACTGTGCGAATCCTTGTTTCTAGGGACAGGGAAGGAAAGTGAGGGGAATTTTCCTTGTGCTATAGTGTGCTTTAAAAAAACATTTTTTCTAGGGACAGAAAACTCTAGGTAGGGAGAGTGTCAGTTTCTTTCACTGTGCGAATCCTTGTTTCTAGGGACAGGGAAGGACAGTGAGTGAATTCTCCTTGTGCTATAGTGTGCTTTAAAAAAACATTTTTTCTAGGGACAGAAAACTCTAGGTAGGGAGAGTGTCAGTTTCTTTCACTGTGCGAATCCTTGTTTCTAGGGACAAAGAAGGAAAGTGAGGGGAATTCTCCTTGTGCTATAGTGTGCTTTAAAAAAACATTTTTTCTAGGGACAGAAAACTCTAGGTAGGGAGAGTGTCAGTTTCTTTCACTGTGCGATTCCTTGTTTCTAGGGACAGGGAAGGACAGTGAGTGAATTCTCCTTGTGCTATAGTGTGCTTTAAAAAAACTTTTTTTCTAGGGACAGAAAACTCTAGGTAGGGAGAGTGTCAGTTTCTTTCACTGTGCGAATCCTTGTTTCTTTCTCGTACATCACGGGACACAGAGCGACATAGTCATTACTAATGGGTTATATAGATACCGTCAGGTGCTGGCACTGGCAACTTCCAAAACCGGAAGTACCCTCCCCTATATAAGCCCCTCCCATCCGGGAGCACCTCAGTTTTTTGCCAGTGTCTAAGGTGTTGGCCAAGAAGAAACATGTGTTTTTCACTGAGCTTGCGTACAGGTTCTTTTGGGCCTCAGTAAGCTATTCCGGATCCGACCAAAAAAGCTTCATAGCTAAACGGTCGGTACCCGGGCCTTGCAGAGAAGAGCAAGGTTTTGCCTGTAATGCTTCTCTTAGGAGAGCTGGACCCTGGGATCCAGAGCTCTGGTCATACCCACGACCAAGATGTTTTCTGTGCAGGGTGCTATACAGGTCCAGGGGAGTGGAATCCTTGGGAACCCGGTCCCTGAAGGTTTGATTACAATGCCTGCCGTGATAGGTGAAGTTTGGGCTTTTGTGGACCAAACAAAGTCCTGCGGCGGGGAACAGGTAAGTGGGGGCCCCCAGGAACTTGGTTCTATTGGGGGACCCCCAAGCCTAATTTGTCTTTCTGTCTGTTACCTAATGGTATTCCCGCAAAATTCTGTGCATGCCTGTAACTACTAAAAAAATGTAATAATTTTTAATGGTGGTCAAGAAAAAAAAAAAAAAAAAAAATTTTTTTTTTATATATATTTAATATATTAGACTGCGGTACCTGTGTTTGTCCACTAGAGGCCGCTGTGGAATGTTTTCTTGTCATGTGGACTAGCTTCTTCTCAGCAGAGCAAAGTCCAGGCAGATGGTGAGTTCTCTTATAGGAAACTGCTTCCTCTGCCATGTTGCAGTGCTCGTCCATCCCCCGGCCTGCGGCAAAGAGGGGCCCTGGCTCCTGTCCCTTGTTACCATATTTAAAATTAGCGCCGAAGGCGCACGTGCCCGCGCGTGTGCGCGTGCACGCGCCTCTATATATAGAGGTGAGCCGGGAAAGGGGGCGGAGCCTGGGGGATGACGCTCTGTGCGCGCCGCAGCGCTTCTGCGCATGTGCGGGCGTCCCAGCAGTTTAAAAAAACCACAATATTGTAGTGAGCTGGCTATGAAGTACAGAGACAGAGCTGGCAACATTTAAAGGCATACAGCAAGCGGTTGATACAGGCATCCCCTAGAAAGGCACATTAGTAGACACCAACTGTGATATAGCAGCAATTGTGCTAGACTATTCTCAGTAAAAGTGGTGTATTACGGCTGGAATACCTCAGCTTTAGGCTTAGGAATATGCCGTCCAGAAGCTCCGGAACTGAATCTTCCAGGAAGCGAAGGGGGTCTCATCGGGCTCGGAGGATCTTGGGCATACTCCTGCTGCACCAGTCTCCCCTGAAGTTCAGAGGTAAGTGACCGTAGAGACCCCGCAGGGGTACTTGGTACTGTGGCTGTCCTCAGTCACCTGCTCCTGTGTATGTAACAGAGGAGGTTTTTTCCTCAGCTCTGGGAGGATTAGAGAGAGATTGTCAACATTTATCGCTGCATCCCTGTCAGGGAAAGCACGCCCGATCTCCGTCTCCTCCTTCAGAGTGCCTGTTAGCAGAGCAACAGTCCCATACAGGGATCGACCTGCCTGAAGGGGATCAGGATAAGGTTGATTCTGTTATAGAGGAATCAACAGTGGGGGAACCTTTTCTCAGCATCTCAAGCTGAAAGATTATGGGTTCAGTCTCTGACTAACATGGTCCGATCAGCATTTAAAAATGCACCTTGCGGAACCATCAACCACTACTGTATCCTCGTTGGGGTCGCTAGAAGCCCCCAGACTGTCTGTTCTTTTCCACTTCACCCTTTACTGAAAGGGCTCATTTACCAGGATTGGGAACGTCCTGAGAAAATATTTATTCCCCCAAGAGATTTCCGGTGGTCTATCCCATGGAGGATAAGTTCATCAAAAAAAAAAAAATGGAAGGTCCCTACAATGGACGCAGCCATCTCTTGTATGTATAAATCACTGACATGTCCAGTGGATAATGTCCAAATGTTCAAGAACCCAATAGATAAAAGATTGGAGTCCTTATGAAAATCTGCTTGGTGATACAACCAGCAGTAGCAGCTATTGGGGTCTGCTAAGCAGTGAAGGATCAGTTGAAACAGGTCTTGAGGGACTTGACAGATCAGCAGGCTTTGCCCTAGCTGATCTACCTAGAGCCTTAGGCTTTGCGGTTGACGCCATAGAGGATTCAGTCCATCAGGCCTCCCGCCTTACGCTGTCTATAGTACATATGCGTAGGCTCCTATGGCTCAAAAACTGGTCTGCTGAAGCTCCCTGTAAAGAAAGGCTGGTTAGCGTCCCATTTCATGGTGAACGCTTATTCAGGGAAAACCTGGACAAATATATCCAGAAAATTTCCAGCGGTAAAAATACGCTCTTGCCGGTTAAAAGCAGAGTTAGAGGTCCCTCTTTAAGAGGCCTGCTTCTCCAGTCCCTGGGGCATCGGCTGTGTAACAGTTCCGACGGCCTCCTCGGTCAAATCCCGGGGGTAAAAAACAGGGACAGTAGCAGGGTAATGAGAAACCCTGGGTCAGGGGAGGTACAAAACCTCCCCCAAAGTTAAATTCATGAAGCCCCCACTCAGTCGGGTGGGGGGAGGACTCCAGTTGTTCGCAAGAGACCTGGCGGGACACGATCAAGACAGATAGGTGCTCTCCGCAGTAGGTTTGGGATACAGTTTGGAGTTAAAAGACTCTCCTCCTTCCCATTTTTGAGGTCAAACGTGCCAAGGGATCCCCGGAAGAGAGAGTCCCTCCTGTTGGCACTAGAACAACTATTGCTCCAAGGAGTAATTATGGAGGTTCCCCTGGAAGAATGAGGGTTCGGGTTTTACTCAAACCTCTTTACAGTCCCGAAGCAAACGCGGACGGGAGGCTCATATTAATTCTAAAAGGGCTATACAAATTCCTGTATATCAGGACTTTCCGATGGAGTCGATCCGATCGGTGGCCACTGCCCTACAAGGGGAGGATTGGTTAGCCGCGATCGACATCAAAGATGCTTATTTGCACATTCCCATCTTTCCAGTCCACCAAAAATTTCTACGCTTTGCAGTAGAAGGGCGCCATTTTCAGTTCAGAGCCTTACCCTTCGGTTTGGCCACAGCACCACGAGTGTTTACAAAAATTCTGGCCCTTTATTGGCCAATCTAAGAACACAAGGTGTAATGATAATGGCATATCTGGATGACTTATTGCGGATAGACCACTCAGTGAAAAAACTAGACGTGGTCGTTCACAAGACAATCAAGTATCTGGAATCTCACGGTTGGATTATCAACCGAGACAAGTCAGCCCTAAAAACCAGTCAAAAGTCTGGAATACTTGGGGCTAAGGTTGGATTCAGGCCAGAGAAAAATATTCTTGCCTCGAGGAAAGGTGTTGTCTTTGAAAGATTTGATCCACTTAGTGGGTACAAAAAAGACAGCCGTCCATACGCCTGTATATGAGGCTGCTGGGAAAAATGGTGGCATCATTCGAAGCAGTACCCTACGGTCAATTCCATTCAAGGAATTTGCAAGGGGCCATACTGTCAGCCTGGAACAAAAAAGTTCAGGCCCTAGACTTACAATGTCCTTGTCCCCTTCCGTTCGCAAGAGCCTCCGTTGGTGGTTGGTTCCCCAGAATCTGGAAAAAAGGAAATCCTTCAGTCCGATTTCTTGGAAGGTGGTCACTACAGATGCCAGCCTTATAGGCTGGGGAGCAGTACTGGAGCAATAGTCTCTCCAGGGCAGATGGTCGGATGCAGAAAAGGCCCTGCCCATCAATCTCTTAGAGATACGAGCAGCCCGGTATGCCCTAGTAGCATGGACATCCAAACTCCAAGGGTCCCCTGTCAGAATTCAATCAGACAATGCCACAGCAGTGGCATATATCAATCATCAGGGGGGCACCAGGAGTCGTGCAGCCCAGAGGGAAGTAAATTACATCCTGAAATGGGCAGAAAAATATGTCCCAGCCATATCTGCGGTATTCATTCCAGGAGTGGAGAATTGGAAGGCGGACTTTCTAAGTCGCCAGCAATTAGGCCCAGAGGAAGGGTCCCTTCACCCCGAGGTTTTCTGGACAATATGTCAGCGGTGGGGAACATCGGATGTAGATCTTCTAGCATCCAGATTCAACGCAAAGGGGGACAGGTTTGTCTCTCGGACAAGGGATCCCCTAGCTTGCGGCTCGGATGCCCTAGTGTTCCCTTGGGATCAGTTCAAGCTGATATATGCATTCACACCGCCACAATGGTTACCTCGATTACTCCGCAGAATCAGGGTAGAAAAGAAACAGTGATTCCGGTGGCTCCAGCGTGGCCCCGAAGAGCGTGGTACGCGGAGATTGTAAAATTTCAGTGGGGAGTCCTTGGACTCTCCCACGTCGTCCGGCTTTCGCAAGGACCGATATACCACCCTTCCTTACCAGCCCTAGGTTTGACGGCCTGGCTATTGAAGCCCACATTCTAAAAAAGAGAGGGCTCTCTAATGCGGTGGTATCTACCATGATCAATGCCAGGAAGCCGGTATCCAGGCAGATCTACTATAGAATCTGGAAGGCGTACATCGCGTGGTGTGAGGCCAAGAAATGGCATCCACATAAGTACGTAATAGGTAGGATTCTGGACTTCCTACAGTGGGCTGTAGATAGGAAGCTTGCCTTGAGTACTATCAAGGGTCAGATTTCGGCCTTGTCAATATTTTTTCAAAGGCCCTTGGCTTCGCATTCACTAGTCAAAGCCTTTATACAAGGAGTGATGCGTATTAGTCCTCCGGTTAATATTCCCATATGTCCATGGGATCTAAACTTGGTTCTGTCGGTTCTACAGAAACAACCATTTGAACCATTACAGCATATTTCCTTGGTGCTTCTCACCAGGAAATTGATTTTTCTAGTAGCCATTTGTTCGGCTAAAAGAGTATCGGAATTAGCAGCTATGTCCTGTAAGGAGCCATATCTGGTTATCCATAAGGACAGAGTAGTGTTACGTCCTCATCCAGCCTTTCTTCCTAAGGTGGTATCGAGGTTTCATTTGAACCAAGATGTGGTTCTTCCTTCTTTTTTCCCCAAACCTACTTCGGTAGAGGAAAAGTTATTGCATTCTTTGGATGTAGTAAGAGCAGTTAAAGCTTATCTAAAAGCCACTGCTCAGATTCGCAGAACGGATACTTTGTTTATTCTGCCGGAAGGCCCCAGAAAGGGTCAGGCAGCGTCAAAATATACTTTAGCCAAGTGGATTCGACAGGTCATTATGCAAGCTTATGGCTTGAGAAGGAGACCGCCTCCGTTCAAAGTTAGAGCGCACTCCACGAGAGCAGTTGGAACTTCATGGGCAGTGCATCACCAGGCCTCCCTGGCTCAAATCTGTAAGGCCGCAACATGGTCTTCGGTACACACGTTTACTAGGTCCTACCAGGTGGACGTTAGAAGTCAGGAGGATGTCGCCTTTGGGCGCAGTGTGTTGCAGGCCGCAAAAGATCCTCATGTCTGATAGCGCTCAGCTTATATATGGTGTATCCCCCCCCCTCATTTGGCATTGCTTTAGGACATCCCATTAGTAATGACTATGTCGCTCTGTGTCCCGTGATGTACGAGAAAGAAAATAGGATTTTTATAACAGCTTACCTGTAAAATCCTTTTCTTGGAGTACATCACGGGACACAGAGCTCCCACCCCTCTTTAGGGACACTTATTGCTTTGCTACAAAACTGAGGTGCTCCCGGATGGGAGGGGCTTATATAGGGGAGGGTACTTCCGGTTTTGGAAGTTGCCAGTGCCAGCACCTGACGGTATCTATATAACCCATTAGTAATGACTATGTCGCTCTGTGTCCCGTGATGTACTCCAAGAAAAGGATTTTACAGGTAAGCTGTTATAAAAATCCTATTTTCTAGGGACAAAGAAGGAAAGTGAGGGGAATTCTCCTTGTGCTATAGTGTGCTTTAAAAAAACATTTTTTCTAGGGACAGAAAACTCTAGGTAGGGAGAGTGTCAGTTTCTTTCACTGTGCGAATCCTTGTTTCTAGGGACAAAGAAGGAAAGTGAGGGGAATTCTCCTTGTGCTATAGTGTGCTTTAAAAAAACATTTTTTCTAGGGACAGAAAACTCTAGGTAGGGAGAGTGTCAGTTTCTTTCACTGTGCGAATCCTTGTTTCTAGGGACAGGGAAGGACAGTGAGTGAATTCTCCTTGTGCTATAGTGTGCTTTAAAAAAACATTTTTTCTAGGGACAGAAAACTCTAGGTAGGGAGAGTGTCAGTTTCTTTCACTGTGCGAATCCTTGTTTCTAGGGACAAAGAAGGAAAGTGAGGGGAATTCTCCTTGTGCTATAGTGTGCTTTAAAAAAACATTTTTTCTAGGGACAGAAAACTCTAGGTAGGGAGAGTGTCAGTTTCTTTCACTGTGCGAATCCTTGTTTCTAGGGACAGGGAAGGACAGTGAGTGAATTCTCCTTGTGCTATAGTGTGCTTTAAAAAAACATTTTTTCTAGGGACAGAAAACTCTAGGTAGGGAGAGTGTCAGTTTCTTTCACTGTGCGATTCCTTGTTTCTAGGGACAGGGAAGGACAGTGAGTGAATTCTCCTTGTGCTATAGTGTGCTTTAAAAAAACATTTTTTCTAGGGACAGAAAACTCTAGGTAGGGAGAGTGTCAGTTTCTTTCACTGTGCGAATCCTTGTTTCTAGGGACAAAGAAGGAAAGTGAGGGGAATTCTCCCTGTGCTATAGTGTGCTTTAAAAAAACATTTTTTCTAGGGACAGAAAACTCTAGGTAGGGAGTGTGTCAGTTTCTTTCACTGTGCGATTCCTTGTTTCTAGGGACAGGGAAGGACAGTGAGTGAATTCTCCTTGTGCTATAGTGTGCTTTAAAAAAACTTTTTTTCTAGGGACAGAAAACTCTAGGTAGGGAGAGTGTCAGTTTCTTTCACTGTGCGAATCCTTGTTTCTAGGGACAAAGAAGGAAAGTGAGGGGAATTCTCCTTGTGCTATAGTGTGCTTTAAAAAAACATTTTTTCTAGGGACAGAAAACTCTAGGTAGGGAGAGTGTCAGTTTCTTTCACTGTGCGATTCCTTGTTTCTAGGGACAGGGAAGGACAGTGAGTGAATTCTCCTTGTGCTATAGTGTGCTTTAAAAAAACATTTTTTCTAGGGACAGAAAACTCTAGGTAGGGAGAGTGTCAGTTTCTTTCACTGTGCGAATCCTTGTTTCTAGGGACAAAGAAGGAAAGTGAGGGGAATTCTCCTTGTGCTATAGTGTGCTTTAAAAAAACATTTTTTCTAGGGACAGAAAACTCTAGGTAGGGAGAGTGTCAGTTTCTTTCACTGTGCGATTCCTTGTTTCTAGGGACAGGGAAGGACAGTGAGTGAATTCTCCTTGTGCTATAGTGTGCTTTAAAAAAACATTTTTTCTAGGGACAGAAAACTCTAGGTAGGGAGAGTGTCAGTTTCTTTCACTGTGCGAATCCTTGTTTCTAGGGACAGGGAAGGACAGTGAGTGAATTCTCCTTGTGCTATAGTGTGCTTTAAAAAAAAAAAATTTCTAGGGACAGAAAACTCTAGGTAGGGAGAGTGTCAGTTTCTTTCACTGTGCGAATCCTTGTTTCTAGGGACAAAGAAGGAAAGTGAGGGGAATTCTCCTTGTGCTATAGTGTGCTTTAAAAAAACATTTTTTCTAGGGACAGAAAACTCTAGGTAGGGAGAGTGTCAGTTTCTTTCACTGTGCGAATCCTTGTTTCTAGGGACAGGGAAGGACAGTGAGTGAATTCTCCTTGTGCTATAGTGTGCTTTAAAAAAACATTTTTTCTAGGGACAGAAAACTCTAGGTAGGGAGAGTGTCAGTGTCTTTTACTGTGCGAATCCTTGTTTCTAGGGACAAAGAAGGAAAGTGAGGGGAATTCTCCTTGTGCTATAGTGTGCTTTAAAAAAACATTTTTTCTAGGGACAGAAAACTCTAGGTAGGGAGAGTGTCAGTTTCTTTCACTGTGCGAATCCTTGTTTCTAGGGACAAAGAAGGAAAGTGAGGGGAATTCTCCTTGTGCTATAGTGTGCTTTAAAAAAACATTTTTTCTAGGGACAGAAAACTCTAGGTAGGGAGAGTGTCAGTTTCTTTCACTGTGCGAATCCTTGTTTCTAGGGACAGGGAAGGACAGTGAGTGAATTCTCCTTGTGCTATAGTGTGCTTTAAAAAAACATTTTTTCTAGGGACAGAAAACTCTAGGTAGGGAGAGTGTCAGTTTCTTTCACTGTGCGAATCCTTGTTTCTAGGGACAAAGAAGGAAAGTGAGGGGACTTCTCCTTGTGCTATAGTGTGCTTTAAAAAAACATTTTTTCTAGGGACAGAAAACTCTAGGTAGGGAGAGTGTCAGTTTCTTTCACTGTGCGATTCCTTGTTTCTAGGGACAGGGAAGGACAGTGAGTGAATTCTCCTTGTGCTATAGTGTGCTTTAAAAAAACATTTTTTCTAGGGACAGAAAACTCTAGGTAGGGAGAGTGTCAGTTTCTTTCACTGTGCGAATCCTTGTTTCTAGGGACAAAGAAGGAAAGTGAGGGGAATTCTCCTTGTGCTATAGTGTGCTTTAAAAAAACATTTTTTCTAGGGACAGAAAACTCTAGGTAGGGAGAGTGTCAGTTTCTTTCACTGTGCGAATCCTTGTTTCTAGGGACAGGGAAGGACAGTGAGTGAATTCTCCTTGTGCTATAGTGTGCTTTAAAAAAACATTTTTTCTAGGGACAGAAAACTCTAGGTAGGGAGAGTGTCAGTTTCTTTCACTGTGCGATTCCTTGTTTCTAGGGACAGGGAAGGACAGTGAGTGAATTCTCCTTGTGCTATAGTGTGCTTTAAAAAAACATTTTTTCTAGGGACAGAAAACTCTAGGTAGGGAGAGTGTCAGTTTCTTTCACTGTGCGAATCCTTGTTTCTAGGGACAAAGAAGGAAAGTGAGGGGAATTCTCCTTGTGCTATAGTGTGCTTTAAAAAAACATTTTTTCTAGGGACAGAAAACTCTAGGTAGGGAGAGTGTCAGTTTCTTTCACTGTGCGATTCCTTGTTTCTAGGGACAGGGAAGGACAGTGAGTGAATTCTCCTTGTGCTATAGTGTGCTTTAAAAAAACTTTTTTTCTAGGGACAGAAAACTCTAGGTAGGGAGAGTGTCAGTTTCTTTCACTGTGCGAATCCTTGTTTCTAGGGACAAAGAAGGAAAGTGAGGGGAATTCTCCTTGTGCTATAGTGTGCTTTAAAAAAACATTTTTTCTAGGGACAGAAAACTCTAGGTAGGGAGAGTGTCAGTTTCTTTCACTGTGCGATTCCTTGTTTCTAGGGACAGGGAAGGACAGTGAGTGAATTCTCCTTGTGCTATAGTGTGCTTTAAAAAAACATTTTTTCTAGGGACAGAAAACTCTAGGTAGGGAGAGCGTCAGTTTCTTTCACTGTGCGAATCCTTGTTTCTAGGGACAAAGAAGGAAAGTGAGGGGAATTCTCCTTGTGCTATAGTGTGCTTTAAAAAAACATTTTTTCTAGGGACAGAAAACTCTAGGTAGGGAGAGTGTCAGTTTCTTTCACTGTGCGATTCCTTGTTTCTAGGGACAGGGAAGGACAGTGAGTGAATTCTCCTTGTGCTATAGTGTGCTTTAAAAAAACTTTTTTTCTAGGGACAGAAAACTCTAGGTAGGGAGAGTGTCAGTTTCTTTCACTGTGTGAATCCTTGTTTCTAGGGACAAAGAAGGAAAGTGAGGGGAATTCTCCTTGTGCTATAGTGTGCTTTAAAAAAACATTTTTTCTAGGGACAGAAAACTCTAGGTAGGGAGAGTGTCAGTTTCTTTCACTGTGCGATTCCTTGTTTCTAGGGACAGGGAAGGACAGTGAGTGAATTCTCCTTGTGCTATAGTGTGCTTTAAAAAAACATTTTTTCTAGGGACAGAAAACTCTAGGTAGGGAGAGTGTCAGTTTCTTTCACTGTGCGAATCCTTGTTTCTAGGGACAAAGAAGGAAAGTGAGGGGAATTCTCCTTGTGCTATAGTGTGCTTTAAAAAAACATTTTTTCTAGGGACAGAAAACTCTAGGTAGGGAGAGTGTCAGTTTCTTTCACTGTGCGAATCCTTGTTTCTAGGGACAAAGAAGGAAAGTGAGGGGAATTCTCCTTGTGCTATAGTGTGCTTTAAAAAAACATTTTTTCTAGGGACAGAAAACTCTAGGTAGGGAGAGTGTCAGTTTCTTTCACTGTGCGAATCCTTGTTTCTAGGGACAAAGAAGGAAAGTGAGGGGAATTCTCCTTGTGCTATAGTGTGCTTTAAAAAAACATTTTTTCTAGGGACAGAAAACTCTAGGTAGGGAGAGTGTCAGTTTCTTTCACTGTGCGAATCCTTGTTTCTAGGGA
The DNA here is from genome assembly GCA_029206835.1 of Rana muscosa. Lineage (NCBI taxonomy): Eukaryota > Metazoa > Chordata > Amphibia > Anura > Ranidae > Rana > Rana muscosa. The sequence goes on along the minus strand of CM055116.1, from coordinate 780,757,201 downwards.
CAGGGAAGGACAGTGAGTGAATTCTCCTTGTGCTATAGTGTGCTTTAAAAAAAAAAAAATTCTAGGGACAGAAAACTCTAGGTAGGGAGAGTGTCAGTTTCTTTCACTGTGCGAATCCTTGTTTCTAGGGACAAAGAAGGAAAGTGAGGGGAATTCTCCTTGTGCTATAGTGTGCTTTAAAAAAACATTTTTTCTAGGGACAGAAAACTCTAGGTAGGGAGAGTGTCAGTTTCTTTCACTGTGCGAATCCTTGTTTCTAGGGACAGGGAAGGACAGTGAGTGAATTCTCCTTGTGCTATAGTGTGCTTTAAAAAAACATTTTTTCTAGGGACAGAAAACTCTAGGTAGGGAGAGTGTCAGTGTCTTTTACTGTGCAAATCCTTGTTTCTAGGGACAAAGAAGGAAAGTGAGGGGAATTCTCCTTGTGCTATAGTGTGCTTTAAAAAAACATTTTTTCTAGGGACAGAAAACTCTAGGTAGGGAGAGTGTCAGTTTCTTTCACTGTGCGAATCCTTGTTTCTAGGGACAGGGAAGGACAGTGAGTGAATTCTCCTTGTGCTATAGTGTGCTTTAAAAAAACATTTTTTCTAGGGACAGAAAACTCTAGGTAGGGAGAGTGTCAGTTTCTTTCACTGTGCGAATCCTTGTTTCTAGGGACAAAGAAGGAAAGTGAGGGGACTTCTCCTTGTGCTATAGTGTGCTTTAAAAAAACATTTTTTCTAGGGACAGAAAACTCTAGGTAGGGAGAGTGTCAGTTTCTTTCACTGTGCGATTCCTTGTTTCTAGGGACAGGGAAGGACAGTGAGTGAATTCTCCTTGTGCTATAGTGTGCTTTAAAAAAACATTTTTTCTAGGGACAGAAAACTCTAGGTAGGGAGAGTGTCAGTTTCTTTCACTGTGCGAATCCTTGTTTCTAGGGACAAAGAAGGAAAGTGAGGGGAATTCTCCTTGTGCTATAGTGTGCTTTAAAAAAACATTTTTTCTAGGGACAGAAAACTCTAGGTAGGGAGAGTGTCAGTTTCTTTCACTGTGCGAATCCTTGTTTCTAGGGACAGGGAAGGACAGTGAGGGAAATTCTCCTTGTGCTATAGTGTGCTAAAGCATTCCTCATCAACCATCTTTGAAATCCTTGTTTTTTTGACAGTCAGGGAAATTGTCGTTGTGCTATTCTGTGCAAAAGCAATCATCCTCAACCATATTTAGAAATCCTTAAGTAAAGGGACAGAGAAGGACACCTGAAGGTAGCCCTTATTGCTTTTTTCCCATCTCCCTGCAGTCCATCTATTAGAATGTCTGGAAGGCAAACAAGGAGAGGCAGACAGTCAGGAGGCAATAAAAGAGGGCAAGCAGGCTCTGTGTCTGGGGGCAACAGTGCTGGTCGTGGACGCGGTGCATTGTCATCAGCATATGGCCATGGGACACGCTTGTCCTTCTTTTCGGCAGCTGGACATGTTGAGCCACATCATGCCGAAGACTTGGTAGAGTGGATGACCAAGCCCTCCTCCTCCTCCTCATCCTCTCTCACCCAGGCTCAGGGTACTGGCAAAGCAGCTGCCAAAGCGTCCTCTTCCCTGGTATCAATGTCAGACTCATCATCAGTCACTCCTTCCCTAGACCCACCATGTCCTCCTCCTGAGGAGTCCCCCGAACTGTTTGAGCACAGTGTTGGGTACATGCTCCAGGAGGATGCCCAGCGTTTCGAAGGGTCTGATGATGAAACCCAGCTACAGGAAGGCAGTAGCGTGAGAGCAGACAGAGGGGATGCTCAAGAAGGACACCAATCTGGCAGTCATGTTCCAGCAGCTGCAGCATACTGCCAGATTGGCTCCAGTGATGAGGAGGGAGGGGATGATGAGGTCACTGACTCCACGTGGGTGCCTAATAGTAGAGAGGAGGAGGAGGAGGATGAGGAGGAGGCACATCTCCAACGAGGCAGGATGCCCTTTGGTGGCCAGCGTAAGGGCAGTACACCGACGGAATCACACCGCAGAGCTCCGCCTGTGCAGGGCGCTGCCTCTGCCCGTCATTCAAAAAGTTCCTTGGTGTGGGCCTTTTTTGAGGCTAGTGCATCAGATCGCACAGCTGCTGTTTGCAACATATGTCTCAAGCGTATATCGTGTGGCCAAAACATCAGCCGCTTGGGTACCACATGCCTGACCAGACATATGTTGACCTGCCATGCAGCTCGTTGGCAAGCCTACCTCAAAGACCCACACCAAAGAACAAAGCGGACCTCTCCTTGCACCGCATCAGCTGGGATCTCCAACCCCACTATAACTTCAGTCCTCTCTGAAACATGCACTGAGAGGAATGAAGGTGTAGAATTAGGTGTGTCACAGCCAAGTACTTGCGGCCACTCTGCTAGCAGTACACCGACGTCCGATTCTAGCAGGCAAATTTCCCTGCCCCAGCTGCTGGACCGTCGAAAGAAGTTCACTCCCAGCCATCCACATGCCCAGCGGTTGAATGCTAGCTTGGCTAAATTGCTAGCGCTTCAACTGCTGCCTTTTCAGTTGGTAGACTCGGCCCCCTTCCGTGAGTTTGTGCAATGTGCGGTTCCTCAGTGGCAGGTTCCCAAACGCCACTTTTTCTCACGGAAGGCTATTCCGGCTCTCTACCGGCATGTGGAAGGCTATGTCCTGGCCTCGCTGGACAGGGCGGTCAGCGGTAAGGTGCATATTACCGCTGACTCATGGTCCAGCAGGCATGGACAGGGACGTTACCTTTCTTTCACGGCCCATTGGGTCACTCTTTTGGCAGCTGGGAAGGATGCAGGACAAGGTGCAGTAGTGTTGGAGGTTGTTCCACCGCCACGCCTCCAAAATGCTACTACTGGTTGTGACACACCTCTCTCCTCCACCCCCTCCTCTTCTTCTTCCTCCATGGCCTCTTCCTGTGGTTTGTCCTATGAACCAGCGGTGCTCCGTAGCTGTTCACGGGGCTACGCAAGTACGCAGGCAAAAAGATGCCATGCCGTGCTTGCGCTGGTGTGTTTGGGGGACAGAAGCCACACTGGGGCAGAGGTCCTGTCTGCTCTGCAGGGCCAGGCCGAGAGGTGGTTGACGCCACGCCAGCTTAAGCCAGGAATGGTGGTTTGCGACAATGGCACCAACCTCCTCTCCGCCCTCCGACAGGGACAACTGACCCATGTGCCCTGTGTGGCTCACGTCCTTAACCTGGTGGTGCAGCGGTTCTTGGGCAGGTACCCGGGCTTACAGGATGTCCTGAGGCAGGCCAGGAAAGTCTGTGTGCATTTTCGCAGATCTTATAATGCCAGTGCTCGCCTGGCTGAGCTGCAAAAGGAGTTGAACCTGCCCAAGAACCGCCTTATATGTGACATGCCCACCAGGTGGAACTCAACGTTGGCCATGCTGCAGCGGCTGCACACGCAGCAGAGGGCCATCAATGAGTACCTGTGCGACTACGGCACCAGGACAGGGTCAGGGGACCTTGGTTTTTTTTCTCCACGCCAGTGGGGCATGATCAGGGATGCATGCACTGTCCTGGCACCATTTGAGGAGGCCACGAGGATGGTGAGCAGTGACAGTGCATGCATCAGTGACACTGTACCTCTTGTCCACCTGTTGGAGCACACGCTGCGTGGAATAATGGACAGGGCACTTGAGGCAGAACAGAGGCAGGAAGAGGAGGACTTCCTTGCCTCTCAAGGCCCCCTTTACCCAGACAGTGTTCCTTCTGTCCCACCCATCGCACAGGAAGAGGAGGAGGAGGAGGAGGAGGAGGAGGATTGTGTCAGCATGGAGGTGGAGGCTGGCACTCAGCATCATCAGCAGCAGTCTTTTAGGGATGATTTACAGTCCCAAGAAACCAGTGGACTTGTACGTGGCTGGGAGGAGGTGGCTGCGGATCATGTCGTCCTTAGTGACCCAGAGGACTCCGGAGCGAATGCCTCAGCAAACCTACGCTGCATGGCCTCCCTGATCCTGCAAAGTCTGCGGAAGGATCCTCGTATTCTTCGGATCAAGGAGAGGGACCATTACTGGCTGGCCACTCTCCTTGATCCACGGTACAAGGGTAAGGTTGCGGACCTTATGTTACCGTCGCAGAGGGAGCAGAGGATGAGACAACTCCGGGAGGCCTTGCAGAAAGGTCTGTGCAACGCGTTCCCAGAGACTGGGAGGTTACAAACTCCTGGTCCTGGACAACGAGTTGCTGAGGCTTCGGCCAGTCAAAGAAGGAGCGGTGGGGAAGGTGGCCGTCTGACCGATGCGTTCAGACAATTCTTTAGTCCGCAGCCCCAAAGTATGATCGGTTCCAGCAACCATCGCCAGCGTCTGATAAACATGGTGCAGGAATATCTAGGGGCAAGGTCAGACTTGGACACCTTCCCCACCGAAAATCCTCTGGCTTACTGGGTCTTGAGGATGGATCACTGGCCAGAGCTTGCACAGTATGCAATTGAGCTACTGGCCTGTCCTGCATCCAGCGTTCTTTCGGAACGCACATTCAGTGCTGCTGGAGGATTTGTCACGGATCACAGGGTGCGCCTGTCCACCGACTCGGTTGATCGACTGACTTTCATCAAGATGAACCAGTCTTGGATCACCACCAGCTACCACACACCTGATGCTGATATAACAGACTAATTGATTTTAACATGTCACATCCCTTCAAGACTGATGCTGATGCTGAGTGCCTGTGCTGTTAAGTTGACTGGCTATCCTCCTCCTCCGAGTCCTCAATGATACGATTGATGATGATAGCTTGGAAGATCATTTTTGTTTATGGGTGCCGCCACCAGTGGCTAAGGCCCAATTTTTCAGCCCCTGTTTTACAGGGGCGTGTAATTACAATTTTTTTAGCAATAATTTGCCATAGGGCTCATTGCTGTGCTCCAAGTACAGTATCTGTGAGGGGTTGGAGTGTTGTGGCACCAGTGCCTAAGGCCCAATTTTTCAGCCCCTGTTTAACAGGGGCGTGTCATTACAATTTTTGAAGCAATACTTTGCAACAGGGCTCATTGCTGTGCTCCAAGTACAGTATCTGTGAGGGGTTGTAGTGTTGTGCCACCAGTGCCTAAGGCCCAATTTTTCAGCCCCTGTTCAACAGGGGCATGCAATTACAATTCTTGATCTAATAATTCACAGCAGGGCCCATTGCTGCACCCACCAAGAGTAACTCTGAGGGCTTACAGTGTTGTGGCAACGCCACCACCACCACCACCACGAAAGGCCCAATTTTTCAGCCCCTGTTGAAAAGGGGCATGTAATTACAATTCTTGATCTAATAATTCACAGCAGGGCCCATTCCTGCACCCACCAAGAGTAACTCTGAGGGCTTACAGTGTTGTGGCAACGCCACCACCACCACGAAAGGCCCAATTTTTCAGCCCCTGTTCAAAAGGGGCATGTAATTACAATTCTTGATCTAATAATTCACAGCAGGGCCCATTGCTGCACCCACCAAGAGTAACTCTGAGGGCTTACAGTGTTGTGGCAACGCCACCACCACCACCACCACGAAAGGCCCAATTTTTCAGCCCCTGTTCAAAAGGGGCATGTAATTACAATTCTTGATCTAATAATTCACAGCAGGGCCCATTGCTGCACCCACCAAGAGTAACTGTCAGGGCTTACAGTGTTGTGGCACCAGCACCACCATCAAAGGCCCAATTTTTACTACCACTGTTCAACAATTATATGTAATTAAAATTCCTGATATAATAGTTGACAGCAGGGCGTTCCAGCACCAACCAAGAGTAACTGTGAGTGCTTACAGTGTTGTGCCAACACCAACAACTAAGGGGCCTATTTCTGCAGAGTATATACGGCAGGTCCCTACTTTCAAACATCCAACTTACAAACGACTCCTACTTGCAAACGCAAGAAGACAACAGGAAGTGAGAGGAAATCTACCACTAGGAAGGAAAATTCTCTCCTGTAAGAATAAATATGGGAGAAAGGTGTCTCCTCTGTACTGATGCTTTATCAGCAATCCTTGTTTCAAGAAAAACACCACATTTCAAAAACAGTTGTCATTGGGACGGAAAGTGAGGTGAAATGTTCTGAACAGGGGCACAGACAGCAAAACAAATGTTACAGGGGTGATAACCCTTACCTATGTTTTCCAAAAAGTTTAAAAATAGATTTTTGGGCTGGAGCTACACTTCAACAATGTACCTGTTCAAAATTACAAACAGATTCTACATAAAAACAAACCTACAGTCCCTGTCTTGTATGCACCGCCTGTATACGGCTGTTCAGAGTATATAGGGCCTTTTTTATTTTATGTGCGGGGTTCCCCTTAATATCCATACAAGACCCAAAGGGGCTGGTAATGGGCTGGGGTGGGGGGGGGGGGTCATGGGGTAGCTATGCCATTTTTCTTAGAGAATTTCATCCATATTACCGGGACCAGACATTACATTAAAGCCGCAAGCAGTTTTAAATGGCTTTTTTTTCCTTTAGAAGTGTCATTTTGTGCAGGGACAGTTCTAAACACGGGAAACACGTGGCACTTCACAGGCATACTTTAGACACCCCCCAGGTACGATATTTAAAGGAATATTTGACTTTTTTTTTTTTCACTTTATGCATCATTAAAATGACTGCTCCCGAAAAACGACCGTTTTTAAAACTTCTTTTTGCATTGATACATGTCCCCTGGTGCAGAACCCGGGTTCCCAAACCCTTTTTAGGACAATAACATGCCTAATAGTTGTTATAATTAGCACTTTAGAATTCGAACGTTCGCATCCATTGTATTTAATAGGGTTCTATTGTTCGTACGAACTTTCGGTCCGTTCGCAGGTTCTGGTGCGAACCGAACCCGGGGGTGTTCGGCTCATCACTACTTGAAACTGGTGTCTGGGCCTAGCAGCCACTAAACTGGTACGGAGACCTGTGTGATATTCAGCAGCCCCTCCGGGGGCGAGTACTACATACTGTACATAGGTTTGCAATAATGTTTATATGTATACAATATGAATGTTTAGCAAAGTTGGAATTGTCTTTTTAGGATACTGTACTTGCTCTTTTTAGCATGTATTATTATTATTATTGTAGCAAATAGAAATGCAAACATCTGATGTGTTACTATGGACAGCAGCTCTTTTTTTCATTCCAGTGTTTTTAAAGAAGCCCAGTTGGGATCTGAACACAAAATGATTTCACATTGAGACTATCCAGCTCAGTGACTCACAGAGAATCTATTTCAAGTGAACATTTATTCCCGGCTAACCTGCAAACATTCTCCTAGCATGTTTATAGATTCTGCCCTCTGTACAGCACCTCTTAAGGTATATCCATCACTTTTTAAAAGTATTTATATGGAAACGTCAAGACATTTTGTTCTATCAAGTATAGCTTAGACATTCCCTGTCCATACAATTTTAAGAAACACGTTTACTGATGATCTGCTTGAAAGAATTAAAACATTTGGTTGCTGTAAAAAAAAAAAATCTGGAACAAAGCTATTTGGCAGGTTTTGATCCAAACTTGCAGTTTGTCCACTTAACAATTCTCTTCTCCTACGTAAGTATCTTATAGTAAAACACTACACAACCAGTTATGGTTCTGATCACACTGGGCAGTCAGTTCCAAAAACATTTCCACTTGCAGGTAGTTAACTGCATGTCAAGAGCACAGCCAGAAATAAAAAATAAAAAAATACTTCTGGTAAAAATCTGGCTTGTAATGTAGAAAAACTTCTACAACTTAAACAACGTTTAAACGTAAGGTGACATTAAAATACTGGAGAATTTCATGAGCACATCAAAAAAAAGAGAAGAATGATGATGAAATGCTAATAAGAAACAGCAGTTAATTAAGCATGGTGAAATAATGTGCTGGTTGAGGTAATTAATACACTGCTAGCTTGCGCGTTTGTACAGTATGTTGACTTAATGCAGATGTAATGTGTAATGGTGCCTGTTACCCGCGAATAACTGGAACTTGATAGGAGGTAAAAGGCTGTGACCTCAGCTTCACCTTGTAGTGAGGCAAGGTTCAGCATTCTGCATAGTGGAAATGCATACAAATCTGTCATGCACACGGACATGCATTTGATACATTTGTGTGCACAATTTCACATGCATTTTTATGTGCAGTTTTAGTTTTGTAATTCATTATTTATTGTGCACACAAAAAAAAAATCAACTAAAATGTTTATTTTTGATTTTTATATAGAACTTTCTGTTTATATCATGGGACTCACCCCATATGTAGGTGTAGCGGCCTCACCCCCTTCCTCTTCTTTATCGGTTACTCTGGCTCTGATCTAGGGGTACCTTGGAGGGGGAAGTGAGATGTGCCATGGCCCATGTTCTCTAGATTGCAGGGTGTAGAGGTGAAGGCCAGTACCAGTTTACCCTCGGGCTGTGTTTGAACACTCAGAGCCAAGTCTGTTCTGCTGATAACCGCCTTTGCTCCCAGTAACTGGAGTACCACACACTGAAAAGGTCCAACACTTATTTATTCCATAACGGCAAACAAATAGTCCTTTGCGAGCAGACAGTTTGAGACCCATAGAACAGTTCAGTATTGGTGGGGAGTAGGTCAAGGCACAATCCTCAAAGAAATCTAAACCGTTGAGGTATCACCAACGGTTGCTAAGCACGGTGGCTGTGAAAATGTACTTTTAGCTTCAGAGTCTCTTCCAGCGACTCTAACGGACAGGAACTGGAGTTACCTTCACTACGTTTCAGCCCCTGTCAGGGGGAAGACATCCCTCCAAGAGAGTTACCAGAGGCCCCACCGTCACCGGCTTAATGCTGCACCAGACTATTTGGCAGGGTTACGCTCCCTGGCCTCCTCGCCTCAGATACGGGTCCCAACACCTTAGGGCCCCTCTGACTCCTCCACCCTTGCGGAACCCAGTCAAAGTTACTGGGCTCCAGGCCTCGGCCATAGTACCTCACCCCAGGCTAAAGGTGCCTGAGATGGACTCCATCTCTCGCTCCGGCCAGGTCAAGGGCACCTGGGCCCAGAACTCCGGAACGCCAGCACCCAGGTGGAAGGTGCCTGGGTGCGGCCGCGTCCTCCGACTCTGCACTCTGAACCCCGTGGTAAGGGCGTCCGCCCCTTTTATCTCCTCTCCCTTTGCGTCACAGCGGGTTCCCCGCCCCACTGTACCAGCACCAGGGGAGGACAAAAAGGCACAGTCTCGCGGTGTGAGTTCAACCCCAGCCCCCGGCAACAATGCCACCTATAGGCTGCAGGGAACCTCACACCACCAGAGTCCTCCAAGAACCATAAAAGGGTCTCAGATTCCCTAGCAATCAGTGCATCTGGGTTACACTACCACCCAGATCTTTCCCCTAAATTCAAATACCCACTACACTCTCCCCCTGGTGTTTTGACACTGGTCCTCAGTGTCTGGTGCAAACCCATGTCACCCATAGAGTGATAACATACGTTCGACCCAGAGACCAACTACACAATTTAGCCCTGAATTGTGCCAAGACCTAAAATGGGAAAAGGGAAAATAGAAATGCAAAACAATAAAACTTTCAATAAAATACTCTTAACATTTACACATGTACAATTTCCCCCCCCCTGCTATCTAAGGACCACCCCATTCTCAGCAGCCTTGATAGACGAGTCTCCTGCAGGGGGAAGAAAAAGAAAACACACATCCTAACATAATATATATGTGTCTGCTTGGAATGAATGGGTCTGTCCGAGAAGAAACCCATTCGCTCCAATGAGTGCTGCATAATGAAAAAAACAAATACAAACGTTATGCAACACCGCCACCTGGTGGTAATGCCGCGGTCAAGACACTTATCAAATCCAGATGAACTTTTCTCTCTTGTTCTCTCTTTTTTTTTTTCTCTTGTGCCCCTACACTGACTAAAACCCCAAAGTCACTGATTTCTCTGAAGTGCAAGGAGAAGGAGGGAGAACAATACAGTAACAGCTCCCATTTCTCCAAAGAGTAGAACGCCCAAATACAAAAAAAAAACTAGGTCACAGTCCTTGTGTTCCGGCAAATGCACTCCGGAAAGTTCAGCAATGAGCAGCAAGAAAGAACACACAGGAGTCTTTTTCTCCTAAAGGTAAAACTTCGGGTGCGGCAAGAACAGGGGCTTCAGGTGCTTATCAAAAGTCTCCACATTGTACTCAATGTCCTCTCCCTCTTTTCGCAAATAAGCACCCTGTCCGCATGGATGTGCCGACCCAACATCCACTCCGCTTTACAGTCTCTGAACTTCTTAGACACGGAGGATGAGCATGAAAGGTATCGGCGAGCATGGGGCACTTTGAGCTTTTCCCAGATGAACTCATCGTACCATCGCTGCCGCAGGACTTCCACTTCGAAAAGCAAGTCACGGGGTAGGTATGGGTACTCCCACCCATATTCACGGGCAACTCTTTGGCAAAAGAGCCGCTGCAGCCTGGCCAAAAGGTGGCATGGTGGCCCGCTCTCCTTCTCCAGGTGGGATGATGGACTCAGGATGCCAAGGTACTTTAACTACCTCCATAGACTTGGGCTTAGGAGCCCGCAATGATGAACATTGCGTTCCTGCAACTGGAACGGATGAGACAGCAGGTGATCCGAAAGGTGGAAGGGCAGGCAGGGGACCAGATCTCTCCTCGGGCTCCGGGACCTCCACCCCGGGTGTACTATCCCCTGTAGACATAGGCGGATCCCTTGGCGCACGGAGCGCGAGTAACGGCCTATTATCCCAGCCCTTGCGTGAAAGATCTCATCGATCTCGCCATTATCTCCAGCATCTGATAGCGATTCCAGGTCAGAGGTGTCGTACATCTCTGCGGGCAGGTAATTCCCAGTAGACACGGAATCACCCTCCCTTGCGGGCTCCACCGACTGTGGACTCCCGACACCTCCAACCACACACACAGTCCCAACCCCTTGCTCACCTGGGCCTTCAGAAGAACAGGGATGTCTAGGGCTCTTCCCTCCGGATCCATCCAGGCCAGGCAAGCGGCGGGGCAAAGCTCTTCCACGACCACAGGAGGCCTGTACCAGGCCGACTTTCCTCTTCAGAGGTGGGAGCAGGCAGTGCCCTGGTCAGTGCGCAAAGAAATCTCCGCAAAGGCTCTGATCTGCCCTTCCGGAGTGGCGGTACCTGTGAGGTAGTTGAGGTGGAAGGCGCGAGGCCTTTCTGTGGATGGCTCCACCTCAAAAAGAAATTCCTTTCAGGCCTCACATCGCCCGAATGGCTTCAAGTTAACCACCAGTCCCGAGCAGCCGGGACAGATCACACCGAGGGCCTCCATGTCTCTGCATGTATACAGAGCCAAACGTCCTTGGGGCCTAAGTCTTATTCCTACATCTGTTATGGAAGCAGCAAAGGAAGTCATTTTCGTGGGGTAAGAAACTGGAATCCACGGGGTACTTGAGGTCATCCCGACTGTCTGCTGCTCCATGGCGCACTGACCAATTCGCCCTGGAATCTCCACGTGTGTACGTCCACATGGCCAGACTACTCCCATACTCTGCACTTGTTCGCGGGCTTTCCCTTCGCCACGCCCACGAACTGCGCAGCTATGGTGTGCCTCATGGCGCGCTTGCCAACATGGCCGACCTACTCGGAACTCCTCCGGGCAGCAAAGTACAAATGCAGACGTTCTCAGCTCCATACGTGAAACACACATCCCGGACTCGCGAGCCCCCACGTGTAGCGGCCTCACCCCTTCCTCTTCTTTATCGGTTACTCTGGCTCTGATCTGGGGGTACCTTGGAGGGGGAAGTGAGATGCGCCACGGCCCATGTCCTCTAGATTGCAGGGTGTAGAGGTGAAGGCCAGTACCAGTTTACCCTCGGGCTGTGTTTGAACACTCAGAGCCAAGTCTGTTCTGCTGATAACCCCCTTTGCTCCCAATAACTGGAGTACCACACACTGAAAAGGTCCAACACTTATTTATTTCATAACGGCAAACAAATAGTCCTTTGTGAGCAGACAGTTTGAGACCCATAGAACAGTTCAGTATTGGTGGGGAGTAGGTCAAGGCACAATCCTCAAAAAAAACTAAACCGTTGAGGTATCACCAACAGTTGCTAAGCATGGTGGCTGTGAAAATGTACTTTTAGCTTCAGAGTCTCTTCCAGCGACTCTAACGGACAGGAACTGGAGTTACCTTCGCTACGTTGCAGCCCCTGTCAGGGGTAAGACATCCCTCCAAGAGAGTTACCAGAGGCCCCACCGTCACCGGCTTAATGCTGCACCAGACTATTCGGCAGGGTTACGCTCCCTGGCCTCCTCGCCTCAGATACGGGTCCCAACACCTTAGGGCCCCTCGGACTCCTCCAACCTTGCGGAACCCAGTCGAAGTTACTGGGCTCCAGGCCTCGGCCGTAGTACCTCACCCCAGGCTAAAGGTGCTTGAGATGGACTCCATCTCTCGCTCCGGCCAGGTCAAGGGCACCTGGGCCCGGAACTCAGGAATGCCAGCACCCAGGCGGAAGGTGCCTGGGTGCGGCTGCGTCCTCCGACTCTGCACTCTGAACCCAGTGGTAATGGCGTCCGCCCCTTTTATCTCCTCTCCCTTTGCGTCACAGCGGGTTCCCCGCCCCGCTGTACCAGCGCCAGGGGAGGACAAAAAGGCACAGTCTCGCGGTGTGAGTTCAACCCCAGCCCCCGGCAACAATGCCACCTATAGGCCGCAGGGAACCTCACACCACCAGAGTCCTCCAAGAACCATAAAAGGGTCTCAGATTCCCAAGCAATTAGTGCATCTGGGTTACACTACCACCCAGATGTTTCCCCTAAATTCAAATACCCGCTACATAGGGTTGCCACCTGTCCAGGATTCACCTGGACAGTCCGCGTTTTGAATCAGGTGTCCGGGTTTCAGGCGGACTGAAACCAGGACACATTATTCAGACTGAGCTGTGGCTCCCCAAGTAACCAAGATAATCGCGCACAAATCTGTTGCTATCGAGGAGCTACGGGCAGCTGTCTGGGAGCAGGTTCGGCATCACTGGGGGGGAGGGTGATGTTGTCAGCAAAAGCAATTTGGCCAAACCCATATTTTGCTGCAGCACGCTATGTGCACCGCATTACTACTCTCCTTGAGGCACCCAAAGTGTTCGGGTTTGGCCTGAAGAAAGGGTGCCTTACCCATATGTCCCAACTTTAGTACTTCGAAAAGAGGGACAATTTGGCATGGAGAAGGAGCGCAAGGTATGTGGTGAATGCTGCATCATGGCAACAGTGGCTGTAGCTGCGTTGCACTGAATACTGGACATTCCTCTACCACAGTCCATGGTAAATGTCTCCCTAAATAAGAGCAGGAGATAATTAGGGAAAATCTGTTTTACAATTCCCCTGCGACTAATGAAACCGGAATTAACCGGCTAATCAAAAAATGTTTATAGAGTAGGGATTGGGGGGTCCTTTTTAAAATGGACTATAGGACTATTAGAGTGCACAAAGTTGTCAATTGAACACTAAAAAGAAAATGTAATTAGTGGACTGCTTCATTGTCCATTCGGCAAGCTGGGGTGACTCAACCTGGGTTCACACTAGCCGGATCTAAGAGATCGCATGTGATTTGCACCCGTACCGCAGGTGCAGATCACATGCAATCTCTGAGCAATGCGAGTTCAGCCATACAGTTGTATGGCTGAACTCGCATTGGATTCGCACAGAAAATAGTGCAGGGACTTGTGCAGGGACTTGTTGTTCCCCGCACTATTCCTGTGCGAGTTCACAGTTCGCACTGCGATCTGTGAACTAAACTGTAGGTGTCATTAACTGCACAAGGCAGTGTGAACTGCCTGCGGGAGAGGAGGAAACGCGCTGGTTCCCGCATCGCACTAGTGTGAAACCAGGGTAAAGCAGGATATACGGCTTCAGTATTTTATTGTTCAACTAGCTTCAAATGTTGAACAGACAGCCATACACAAAGACAACAATTTGCCTGGTTCTTGCTCAATTAGTCGATTTTCGGTCCATGTATACAATGTTAAAGGAAGCAGAACTTGGTCAGATATTCCTTCAATCACATTGATAGGTAACAACCGTTAGCAAAGCTTCCAACTGTCCCTGATTTGGAAGGACTGTCCCTGTTTTGGAACAAAATCCCTCATTCCTCCTTATTGTTTGATGTATACCTGTATATTAAATGCACTATTTGTTTGTTTGTTTTTTTAAAGTGTTTAACAGTGCTAAACCTGTAATCCAATTTCTAATTAGTTGCATTTATAAATTTTAGGCATCTGGCATTTTGTTTTCCTGCCTCTAAACGCCCCTCTATGTTAGGCTATGTGTCCATGCACACATATGTATGTGTGTGCCCTTTGGGGTGGAGTGTTGCATTTTGCACATGGTGGGCAGCTATAAAAGTATGGAAGAATATTTATGTGGGGCACTGGAGCACTAAATTCCTAAAATTATAATTTTTTGACTGGACTTTCAGATTAATGAGATACTGTGAATTGTACTCAGGGCTGGTGCAAGGATTTTTGACACCCTAGGCAAAACCTAATTTTTCTGCCCCCCCTTTTCTCCACCCCTGACTCCACCCCTTTGCCATGCCCATGTATACCCCACCCTTTTAATGAAGCACCCATAAAATGCAGCCCACCAGCGCCCATCAATGCAGCCTACCAGCGCCCATCAAATGCAGCCTACCAGCGCCCATCAAATGCAGCTTACCAGTGCCCATCAAATGCAGCCTACCAGCGCCAATCAATGCAGCCTACCAGTGCCCATCTATGAATGTTTGCTTGCTTCCATTTATTTGGGAGTCAGGACCCAGATCACAGTCCTCTGCCGCCGCTGCCTGCTGATTCTGAGACTTAGTTGCTTGCTCAGGGAGAAAAGAGTAGGAACACCAGTGGCAGGGCGCCCTACGCAGCTGCTTAGTTTGCCTATTGGTAGCACCGGCCCTGATTGTACTGTATGCTAAACCAAAGCAATCACCTTTATTACATTGATAGTGTAGTCAGGGCAAAAAAATTTAAGTTAGTTCTAATTGGTGGATTTTAAACAGTTAAGCCGTGTACACACGATCGGTTTTACCGATGAAAACAGTCCGATGGACTTTTCTCATCGGACAAACCGATTGTGTATGGGCCCCATCGGTCTTTTTTCCATTGGTGAGAAAAAATAGAACATGTTTTAAATTTATCCGATGGAAAAAAAAACAATAGCAAATTACTATCGTCTGTGGGGAACTCCATCGGATAAAAAACCCACGCATGCTCAGAATCAAGTCGACGCATGCTCAGAAGTATAGAACTTCATTTTTCTTGGCTCGTCGGAGTGTTTTACGTCACGGCGTTTGGGACGATCGGTTTTTTTGACTGATGGTGTGTAGGCAAGACTGATGGAAGTCAGCTTCATCAGATTTCCGATGGAAAAATCCATCGGTTTAAAATCCATAGGAAATCCGATCGTGTGTACAGGGCTTTAGAGTGCAGTTGGACTGCACAATCCATGCTTCACATTTTATCTTTTGTTGAAAGATGGAGTCTCCTGAAATATATGGGATCTGCAGTTTTTCTGAAATTTTACAGATGAACCATTAAACACTCAGATTAACATGTGTTCTGTTTACTGTACATGTAAATTAACAGCAGTAGAACTTCTAGCTCTTTTCCCGCTTTGGACAACAGATGCTTTGTCTGAATTGCATATGTATTTTGGAAATGTTGGAAAAGAAGCCTATTTTCCTGGCATCAAGCTTCTGCTGGAGACTAGGCAATATACATAATTTCTATATTATACTGAAAGATCTCTGTGAAAAGAAGGGTTCAGTAACTGAACAGTGTGCCCATGATGACAGCTTTATTACAATGATGCTCTGGTTTCAAGACGTATTTCTAACAGAAATCGTAACGTTTCATAGAATGAATAGAATAAAAGTCTTAATAATATGTCCTGGTATATTTAATACTGTAAATTTATTTTAAAAGATCTTTGCAAATATATAAAGACACATAAAATTACATATACATGGGTATATAAATGTATTTGAAATGTTATGTGCCTTCATATTCAGTATTTACAAAGATATGTGAAATTAAAAGCTTGACTACACAGTTCGGTAGTATATATCACTTTGGTTTATTATATTACTTTTTTTTTATTTATTTTTTGTTTGCCATGTCCTCCTGAAACCTCCCGTTTTAAATTGTTGGTAGCCATCAGTACACAGAAAGAAGACCTTGCAATATATATTTTTTTTATAGCTAGGAGCCTGGCAATGGTAGTTTTTGGCATAAAACTCTGAATATTGAGAACTGCATAGTTTACCTGGCCAGTGTTTTACTTTTCACAATTAAGCATTACCCTAATGCCGCGTACACACGATCGATTTTCTCGACGGTGAAAACACCGTCGAGAAAATAGACGGGAAAAATGAGGGAACGGCTTGGTTCCCTACACACGTCCGTTTTTCCCGACATTTTTTTTTTGGTCGAGAAAAACAACCGTGTGTGGGCTCCGTGGCAGTGTTTCCCTATGGGAAAACTGCCGCGGAAAAAAACGACGGGAATCACGACGAGAAAAATTAGACCATGTTCTAATTTTTCTCGTTGTGATTAATGCCGTTTTTCCCGTCGGGAAAAATGACAAAAAGCCCACACACGGTCGTTTTTCTTGTTAAAAAAATAAATAAAAAAATTTTCCCGACGGGAAAAATGATCGTGTGTACGCGGCATAATACTTAGGACATATTCACATTTAAAAGAAATCCCCACCCCTCTCCCTAGCCTACTCCGTATGCTAACCAGTGACAACCCACCCCCTAAGGTCTGTACTTACCTCCACCAATGCTTGCAGCCTCCCCCACTGTCTGAAACCAGCCTGGCTGGTGAAAATCTAGTGCCAGCCTGTGCACTCATTTCCTATAGATTTAAATGGGCTGTATTCATACTTCAGGAGTAGGGATGAGCTTCGTGTTCGAGTCGAACATACGTTCGACTCGAACATCGGCTGTTCGATCGTTCGACGAAGATCGAACGATTTGGGCCGTTCGCGCCAAATTCGAGTGACGCGAACGGCCCACAATGCACTACGCCATCGCAGTGTCATCCAGGCGCTGTGATTGGCCAAGCATGCACTGTGACCCCGCATGCTTGGCCAATCACAGCGCCGGCAGCGAGGAGAGCAATGATTGGCCACAGGCAGGATGCCTGTGGCCAATTATTGCTGAGGGTGTTTAGTACACGCCCCACACTATAAAAGGCCGCCAGCACGGCGGCCTAGTGTAGTGTGTTCCGGAGCAGGGATAGAGCAGCATAGGCAGGGACAGTGACTGTTATTTCTTTCTTGCTTAACCTGGATTCCTTTAGTTTAGGGAAAGAGAAGGATAGGTAGGGAGAGTGTCAGTGTGTTTTGTGCTTGTGCTATAGTGTGCTTAAAAAAACATTTATTCTAGGGACAGAAAACTGTAGGTAGGGACAGTGTCAGTTTCTTTCACTCTGCAAGTCCTTGTTTCCAGGGACCTGGAAGGACAGTGAGTGAATTGTCCTTGTGCTATATTGTGCTTAAAAAAACATTTATTCTAGGGACAGAAAACTGTAGGTAGGGAGAGTGTCAGTTTCTTTCACTCTGCAAGTCCTTGTTTCCAGGGACCTGTAAGGACAGTGAGTGAATTGTCCTTGTGCTATATTGTGATTAAAAAAAACATTTTTTCTAGGGACAGAAAACTGTAGGTAGGGAGAGTGTCAGTTTCTTTCACTCTGCAAGTCCTTGTTTCCAGGGACCTGTAAGGACAGTGAGTGAATTGTCCTTGTGCTATATTGTGATTAAAAAAAACATTTTTTCTAGGGACAGAAAACTGTAGGTAGGGAGAGTGTTTTTTTTTCTTTCACTCTGCAAGTCCTTGTTTCCAGGGACCTGGAAGGACAGTGAGTGAATTCTCCTTGTGCTATATTGTGCTTAAAAAAAACATTTATTCTAGGGACAGAAAACTGTAGGTAGGGAGAGTGTCAGTTTATTTCACTCTGCAAGTCCTTGTTTCCAGGGACCTGTAAGGACAGTGAGTGAATTGTCCTTGTGCTATATTGTGATTAAAAAAAACATTTTTTCTAGGGACAGAAAACTGTAGGTAGGGAGAGTGTTTTTTTTCTTTCACTCTGCAAGTCCTTGTTTCCAGGGACCTGTAAGGACAGTGAGTGAATTGTCCTTGTGCTATATTGTGCTTAAAAAAAACATTTATTCTAGGGACAGAAAACTGTAGGTAGGGAGAGTGTCAGTTTATTTCACTCTGCAAGTCCTTGTTTCCAGGGACCTGTAAGGACAGTGAGTGAATTGTCCTTGTGCTATATTGTGATTAAAAAAAACATTTTTTCTAGGGACAGAAAACTGTAGGTAGGGAGAGTGTTTTTTTTCTTTCACTCTGCAAGTCCTTGTTTCCAGGGACCTGTAAGGACAGTGAGTGAATTGTCCTTGTGCTATATTGTGCTTAAAAAAAACATTTATTCTAGGGACAGAAAACTGTAGGTAGGGAGAGTGTCAGTTTATTTCACTCTGCAAGTCCTTGTTTCCAGGGACCTGTAAGGACAGTGAGTGAATTGTCCTTGTGCTATATTGTGATTAAAAAAAACATTTTTTCTAGGGACAGAAAACTGTAGGTAGGGAGAGTGTTTTTTTTCTTTCACTCTGCAAGTCCTTGTTTCCAGGGACCTGTAAGGACAGTGAGTGAATTGTCCTTGTGCTATATTGTGATTAAAAAAAACATTTTTTCTAGGGACAGAAAACTGTAGGTAGGGAGAGTGTTTTTTTTCTTTCACTCTGCAAGTCCTTGTTTCCAGGGACCTGTAAGGACAGTGAGTGAATTGTCCTTGTGCTATAGTGTGCTTAAAAAAAACATTTATTCTAGGGACAGAAAACTGTAGGTAGGGACAGTGTCAGTTTCTTTCACTCTGCAAGTCCTTGTTTCCAGGGACCTGTAAGGACAGTGAGTGAATTGTCCTTGTGCTATATTGTGATTAAAAAAAATATTTTTTCTAGGGACAGAAAACTGTAGGTAGGGAGAGTGTCAGTTTCTTTCACTCTGCAAGTCCTTGTTTCCAGGGACCTGTAAGGACAGTGAGTGAATTGTCCTTGTGCTATATTGTGATTAAAAAAAACATTTTTTCTAGGGACAGAAAACTGTAGGTAGGGAGAGTGTTTTTTTTCTTTCACTCTGCAAGTCCTTGTTTCCAGGGACCTGGAAGGACAGTGAGTGAATTCTCCTTGTGCTATATTGTGCTTAAAAAAAACATTTATTCTAGGGACAGAAAACTGTAGGTAGGGAGAGTGTCAGTTTATTTCACTCTGCAAGTCCTTGTTTCCAGGGACCTGTAAGGACAGTGAGTGAATTGTCCTTGTGCTATATTGTGATTAAAAAAAACATTTTTTCTAGGGACAGAAAACTGTAGGTAGGGAGAGTGTTTTTTTTCTTTCACTCTGCAAGTCCTTGTTTCCAGGGACCTGTAAGGACAGTGAGTGAATTGTCCTTGTGCTATATTGTGCTTAAAAAAAATATTTTTTCTAGGGACAGAAAACTGTAGGTAGGGAGAGTGTCAGTTTCTTTCACTGTGAAAGTCCTTGTTTCAAGGGACAGAGAAGGACACCTGAAGGTAGCCCTTATTGCTTTTTTCCCATCTCCCTGCAGGCCATCTATTAGAATGTCTGGAAGGCAAACAAGGAGAGGCAGACAGTCAGGAGGCAATAAAAGAGGGCAAGCAGGCTCTGTGTCTGGGGGCAACAGTGCTGGTCGTGGACGCGGTGCATTGTCATCAGCACATGGCCATGGGACACGCTTGTCCTTCTTTTCGGCAGCTGGACATGTTGAGCCACATCATGCCGAAGACTTGGTAGAGTGGATGACCAAGCCCTCCTCCTCCTCCTCATCCTCTCTCACCCAGGCTCAGGGTACTGGAAAAGCAGCTGCCAAAGCGTCGTCTTCCCTGGTATCAATGTCAGACAAATCATCAGTCACTCCTTCCCTAGACCCACCATGTCCTCCTCCTGAGGAGTCCCCCGAACTGTTTGAGCACAGTGTTGGGTACATGCTCCAGGAGGATGCCCAGCGTTTCGAAGGGTCTGATGATGAAACCCAGCTAGAGGAAGGCAGTAGCGTGAGAGCAGACAGAGGGGATGCTCAAGAAGGACACCAATCTGGCAGTCATGTTCCAGCAGCTGCAGCATACTGCCAGATTGGCTCCAGTGATGAGGAGGGAGGGGATGATGAGGTCACTGACTCCACGTGGGTGCCTAATAGGAGAGAGGAGGAGGAGGAGGATGAGGAGGAGGCACATCTCCAACGAGGCAGTTACCTTTCTTTCACGGCCCATTGGGTCACTCTTTTGGCAGCTGGGAAGGATGCAGGACAAGGTGCAGTAGTGTTGGAGGTTGTCCCACCGCCACGCCTCCAAAATGCTACTACTGATTGTGACACACCTCTCTCCTCCACCCCCTCCTCTTCTTCTTCCTCCATGGCCTCTTCCTGTGGTTTGTCCTATGAACCAGCGGTGCTCCGTAGCCGTTCACGGGGCTACGCAAGTACGCAGGCAAAAAGATGCCATGCCGTGCTTGCGCTGGTGTGTTTGGGGGACAGAAGCCACACTGGGGCAGAGGTCCTGTCTGCTCTGCAGGGCCAGGCCGAGAGGTGGTTGACGCCACGCCAGCTTAAGCCAGGAATGGTGGTTTGCGACAATGGCACCAACCTCCTCTCCGCCCTCCGACAGGGACAACTGACCCATGTGCCCTGTGTGGCTCACGTCCTTAACCTGGTGGTGCAGCGGTTCTTGGGCAGGTACCCGGGCTTACAGGATGTCCTGAGGCAGGCCAGGAAAGTCTGTGTGCATTTCCGCAGATCTTATAATGCCAGTGCTCGCCTGGCTGAGCTGCAAAAGGAGTTGAACCTGCCCAAGAACCGCCTTATATGTGACATGCCCACCAGGTGGAACTCAACGTTGGCCATGCTGCAGCGGCTGCACACGCAGCAGAGGGCCATCAATGAGTACCTGTGCGACTACGGCACCAGGACAGGGTCAGGGGAGCTTGGTTTTTTTTCTCCACGCCAGTGGGGCATGATCAGGGATGCATGCACTGTCCTGGCAC
Organism: Rana muscosa; assembly: GCA_029206835.1. Taxonomy (NCBI): domain Eukaryota; kingdom Metazoa; phylum Chordata; class Amphibia; order Anura; family Ranidae; genus Rana; species Rana muscosa. Next base: position 780,736,212 of record CM055116.1, on the reverse strand, counting down.
CATTTGAGGAGGCCACGAGGATGGTGAGCAGTGACAGTGCATGCATCAGTGACACTGTACCTCTTGTCCACCTGTTGGAGCACACGCTGCGTGGAATAATGGACAGGGCACTTGAGGCAGAACAGAGGCAGGAAGAGGAGGACTTCCTTGCCTCTCAAGGCCCCCTTTACCCAGACAGTGTTCCTTCTGTCCCATCCATCGCACAGGAAGAGGAGGAGGAGGAGGAGGAGGAGGAGGAGGAGGAGGATTGTGTCAGCATGGAGGTGGAGGCTGGCACTCAGCATCATCAGCAGCAGTCTTTTAGGGATGATTTACAGTCCCAAGAAACCAGTGGACTTGTACGTGGCTGGGAGGAGGTGGCTGCGGATCATGTCGTCCTTAGTGACCCAGAGGACTCCGGAGCGAATGCCTCAGCAAACCTACGCTGCATGGCCTCCCTGATCCTGCAAAGTCTGCGGAAGGATCCTCGTATTCTTCGGATCAAGGAGAGGGACCATTACTGGCTGGCCACTCTCCTTGATCCACGGTACAAGGGTAAGGTTGCGGACCTTATGTTACCTTCGCAGAGGGAGCAGAGGATGAGACAACTCCGGGAGGCCTTGCAGAAAGGTCTGTGCAACGCGTTCCCAGAGACTGGGAGGTTACAAACTCCTGGTCCTGGACAACGAGTTGCTGAGGCTTCGGCCAGTCAAAGAAGGAGCGGTGGGGAAGGTGGCCGTCTGACCGATGCGTTCAGACAATTCTTTAGTCCGCAGCCCCAAAGTATGATCGGTTCCAGCAACCATCGCCAGCGTCTGATAAACATGGTGCAGGAATATCTAGGGGCAAGGTCAGACTTGGACACCTTCCCCACCGAAAATCCTCTGGCTTACTGGGTCTTGAGGATGGATCACTGGCCAGAGCTTGCACAGTATGCAATTGAGCTACTGGCCTGTCCTGCATCCAGCGTTCTTTCGGAACGCACATTCAGTGCTGCTGGAGGATTTGTCACGGATCACAGGGTGCGCCTGTCCACCGACTCGGTTGATCGACTGACTTTCATCAAGATGAACCAGTCTTGGATCACCACCAGCTACCACACACCTGATGCTGATATAACAGACTAATTGATTTTAACATGTCACATCCCTTCAAGACTGATGCTGATGCTGAGTGCCTGTGCTGTTATGTTGACTGGCTATCCTCCTCCTCCGAGTCCTCAATGATACGATTGATGATGATAGCTTGGAAGATCATTTTTGTTTATGGGTGCCGCCACCAGTGGCTAAGGCCCAATTTTTCAGCCCCTGTTTTACAGGGGCGTGTAATTACAATTTTTTTAGCAATAATTTGCCATAGGGCTCATTGCTGTGCTCCAAGTACAGTATCTGTGAGGGGTTGGAGTGTTGTGGCACCAGTGCCTAAGGCCCAATTTTTCAGCCCCTGTTTAACAGGGGCGTGTCATTACAATTTTTGAAGCAATACTTTGCAACAGGGCTCATTGCTGTGCTCCAAGTACAGTATCTGTGAGGGGTTGTAGTGTTGTGCCACCAGTGCCTAAGGCCCAATTTTTCAGCCCCTGTTCAACAGGGGCATGCAATTACAATTCTTGATCTAATAATTCACAGCAGGGTCCATTGCTGCACCCACCAAGAGTAACTCTGAGGGCTTACAGTCTTGTGGCAACGCCACCACCACCACCACCACGAAAGGCCCAATTTTTCAGCCCCTGTTCAAAAGGGGCATGTAATTACAATTCTTGATCTAATAATTCACAGCAGGGCCCATTGCTGCACCCACCAAGAGTAACTGTCAGGGCTTACAGTGTTGTGGCACCAGCACCACCATCAAAGCCCCAATTTTTACTACCACTGTTCAACAATTATATGTAATTAAAATTCCTGATATAATAGTTGACAGCAGGGCGTTCCAGCACCAACCAAGAGTAACTGAGTGCTTACAGTGTTGTGCCAACACCAACAACTAAGGGGCCTATTTCTGCAGAGTATATACGGCAGGTCCCTACTTTCAAACATCCAACTTACAAACGACTCCTACTTGCAAACGAAAGAAGACAACAGGAAGTGAGAGGAAATCTACCCCTAGAAAGGAAAATTCTCTCCTGTAAGAATAAATATGGGAGAAAGGGGTCTCATCTGTACTGATGCTTTATCAGCAATCCTTGTTTCAAGAAAAACACCACATTTCAAAAACAGTTGTCATTGGGACGGAAAGTGAGGTGAAATGTTCTGAACAGGGGCACAGACAGCAAAACAAATGTTACAGGGGTGATAACTAGTGATGAGCCGAACACCCCCGGGTTCGGTTCGCACCAGAACCCGCGAACGGACCGAAAGTTCGAACGAACATTAGAACCCTATTAAATACAATGGATGCGAACGTTCGAATTCTAAAGTGCTAATTATAACAACTATTATGCATGTTATTGTCATAAATAGGGTTTGGGAACCCGGGTTGTGCACCAGGGGACATGTATCAATGCAAAAAGAAGTTTTAAAAACGGTCATTTTTCGGGAGCAGTCATTTTAATGATGCATAAAGTGAAAAAAAAAAAGTCAAATATTCCTTTAAATATCGTACCTGGGGGGTGTCTAAAGTATGCCTGTGAAGTGCCACGTGTTTCCCGTGTTTAGAACTGTCCCTGCACAAAATGACACTTCTAAAGGAAAAAAAAGCCATTTAAAACTGCTTGCGGCTTTAATGTAATGTCTGGTCCCGGTAATATGGATGAAATTCTTTAAGAAAAATGGCATAGCTACCCCATGACCCCCCCCCTACCCCAGCCCATTACCAGCCCCTTTGGGTCTTGTATGGATATTAAGGGGAACCCCGCACATAAAATAAAAAAGGCCCTATATACTCTGAACAGCCGTATACAGGCGGTGCATACAAGACAGGGACTGTAGGTTTGTTCTTATGTAGAATGTGTTTGTAATTTTGAACAGGTACATTGTTGAAGTGTAGCTCCAGCCCAAAAATCTATTTTTAAACTTTTTGGGAAACATAGGTAAGGGTTATCACCCCTGTAACATTTGTTTTGCTGTCTGTGCCCCTGTTCAGAACATTTCACCTCACTTTCCGTCCCAATGACAACTGTTTTTGAAATGTGGTGTTTTTCTTGAAACAAGGATTGCTGATAAAGCATCAGTACAGATGAGACCCCTTTCTCCCATATTTATTCTTACAGGAGAGAATTTTCCTTTCTAGGGGTAGATTTCCTCTCACTTCCTGTTGTCTTCTTTCGTTTGCAAGTAGGAGTCGTTTGTAAGTTGGATGTTTGAAAGTAGGGACCTGCCGTATATACTCTGCAGAAATAGGCCCCTTAGTTGTTGGTGTTGGCACAACACTGTAAGCACTCAGTTACTCTTGGTTGGTGCTGGAACGCCCTGCTGTCAACTATTATATCAGGAATTTTAATTACATATAATTGTTGAACAGTGGTAGTAAAAATTGGGGCTTTGATGGTGGTGCTGGTGCCACAACACTGTAAGCCCTGACAGTTACTCTTGGTGGGTGCAGCAATGGGCCCTGCTGTGAATTATTAGATCAAGAATTGTAATTACATGCCCCTTTTGAACAGGGGCTGAAAAATTGGGCTTTTCGTGGTGGTGGTGGTGGTGGTGGCGTTGCCACAAGACTGTAAGCCCTCAGAGTTACTCTTGGTGGGTGCAGCAATGGACCCTGCTGTGAATTATTAGATCAAGAATTGTAATTGCATGCCCCTGTTGAACAGGGGCTGAAAAATTGGGCCTTAGGCACTGGTGGCACAACACTACAACCCCTCACAGATACTGTACTTGGAGCACAGCAATGAGCCCTGTTGCAAAGTATTGCTTCAAAAATTGTAATGACACGCCCCTGTTAAACAGGGGCTGAAAAATTGGGCCTTAGGCACTGGTGCCACAACACTCCAACCCCTCACAGATACTGTACTTGGAGCACAGCAATGAGCCCTATGGCAAATTATTGCTAAAAAAATTGTAATTACACGCCCCTGTAAAACAGGGGCTGAAAAATTGGGCCTTAGCCACTGGTGGCGGCACCCATAAACAAAAATGATCTTCCAAGCTATCATCATCAATCGTATCATTGAGGACTCGGAGGAGGAGGATAGCCAGTCAACATAACAGCACAGGCACTCAGCATCAGCATCAGTCTTGAAGGGATGTGACATGTTAAAATCAATTAGTCTGTTATATCAGCATCAGGTGTGTGGTAGCTGGTGGTGATCCAAGACTGGTTCATCTTGATGAAAGTCAGTCGATCAACCGAGTCGGTGGACAGGCGCACCCTGTGATCCGTGACAAATCCTCCAGCAGCACTGAATGTGCGTTCCGAAAGAACGCTGGATGCAGGACAGGCCAGTAGCTCAATTGCATACTGTGCAAGCTCTGGCCAGTGATCCATCCTCAAGACCCAGTAAGCCAGAGGATTTTCGGTGGGAAAGGTGTCCAAGTCTGAGCTTGCCCCTAGATATTCCTGCACCATGTTTATCAGACGCTGGCGATGGTTGCTGGAACCGATCATACTTTGGGGCTGCGGACTAAAGAATTGTCTGAACGCATCGGTCAGACGGCCACCTTCCCCACCGCTCCTTCTTTGACTGGCCGAAGCCTCAGCAACTCGTTGTCCAGGACCAGGAGTTTGTAACCTCCCAGTCTCTGGGAACGCGTTGCACAGACCTTTCTGCAAGGCCTCCCGGAGTTGTCTCATCCTCTGCTCCCTCTGCGACGGTAACATAAGGTCCGCAACCTTACCCTTGTACCGTGGATCAAGGAGAGTGGCCAGCCAGTAATGGTCCCTCTCCTTGATCCGAAGAATACGAGGATCCTTCCGCAGACTTTGCAGGATCAGGGAGGCCATGCAGCGTAGGTTTGCTGAGGCATTCGCTCCGGAGTCCTCTGGGTCACTAAGGACGACATGATCCGCAGCCACCTCCTCCCAGCCACGTACAAGTCCACTGGTTTCTTGGGACTGTAAATCATCCCTAAAAGACTGCTGCTGATGATGCTGAGTGCCAGCCTCCACCTCCATGCTGACACAATCCTCCTCCTCCTCCTCCTCCTCCTCCTCCTCTTCCTGTGCGATGGGTGGGACAGAAGGAACACTGTCTGGGTAAAGGGAGCCTTGAGAGGCAAGGAAGTCCTCCTCTTCCTGCCTCTGTTCTGCCTCAAGTGCCCTGTCCATTATTCCACGCAGCGTGTGCTCCAACAGGTGGACAAGAGGTACAGTGTCACTGATGCATGCACTGTCACTGCTCACCATCCTCGTGGCCTCCTCAAATGGTGCCAGGACAGTGCATGCATCCCTGATCATGCCCCACTGGCGTGGAGAAAAAAAACCAAGCTCCCCTGACCCTGTCCTGGTGCCGTAGTCGCACAGGTACTCATTGATGGCCCTCTGCTGCGTGTGCAGCCGCTGCAGCATGGCCAACGTTGAGTTCCACCTGGTGGGCATGTCACATATAAGGCGGTTCTTGGGCAGGTTCAACTCCTTTTGCAGCTCAGCCAGGCGAGCACTGGCATTATAAGATCTGCGGAAATGCACACAGACTTTCCTGGCCTGCCTCAGGACATCCTGTAAGCCCGGGTACCTGCCCAAGAACCGCTGCACCACCAGGTTAAGGACGTGAGCCACACAGGGCACATGGGTCAGTTGTCCCTGTCGGAGGGCGGAGAGGAGGTTGGTGCCATTGTCGCAAACCACCATTCCTGGCTTAAGCTGGCGTGGCGTCAACCACCTCTCGGCCTGGCCCTGCAGAGCAGACAGGACCTCTGCCCCAGTGTGGCTTCTGTCCCCCAAACACACCAGCGCAAGCACGGCATGGCATCTTTTTGCCTGCGTACTTGCGTAGCCCCGTGAACGGCTACGGAGCACCGCTGGTTCATAGGACAAACCACAGGGAGAGGCCATGGAGGAAGAAGAAGAGGAGGGGGTGGAGGAGAGAGGTGTGTCACAACCAGTAGTAGCATTTTGGAGGCGTGGCGGTGGGACAACCTCCAACACTACTGCACCTTGTCCTGCATCCTCCCCAGCTGCCAAAAGAGTGACCCAATGGGCCGTGAAAGAAAGGTAACGTCCCTGTCCATGCCTGCTGGACCATGAGTCAGCGGTAATATGCACCTTACCGCTGACCGCCCTGTCCAGCGAGGCCAAGACATTGCCTTCCACATGCCGGTAGAGAGCCGGAATAGCCTTCCGTGAGAAAAAGTGGCGTTTGGGAACCTGCCACTGAGGAACCGCACATTGCACAAACTCACGGAAGGGGGCCGAGTCTACCAACTGAAAAGGCAGCAGTTGAAGCGCTAGCAATTTAGCCAAGCTAGCATTCAACCGCTGGGCATGTGGATGGCTGGGAGTGAACTTCTTTCGACGGTCCAGCAGCTGGGGCAGGGAAATTTGCCTGCTAGAATCGGACGTCGGTGTACTGCTAGCAGAGTGGCCGCAAGTACTTGGCTGTGACACACCTAATTCTACACCTTCATTCCTCTCAGTGCATGTTTCAGAGAGGACTGAAGTTATAGTGGGGTTGGAGATCCCAGCTGATGCGGTGCAAGGAGAGGTCCGCTTTGTTCTTTGGTGTGGGTCTTTGAGGTAGGCTTGCCAACGAGCTGCATGGCAGGTCAACATATGTCTGGTCAGGCATGTGGTACCCAAGCGGCTGATGTTTTGGCCACGCGATATACGCTTGAGACATATGTTGCAAACAGCAGCTGTGCGATCTGATGCACTAGCCTCAAAAAAGGCCCACACCAAAGAACTTTTTGAATGACGGGCAGAGGCAGCGCCCTGCACAGGCGGAGCTCTGCGGTGTGATTCCGTCGGTGTACTGCCCTTACGCTGGCCACCAAAGGGCATCCTGCCTCGTTGGAGATGTGCCTCCTCCTCATCCTCCTCCTCCTCCTCTCTCCTATTAGGCACCCACGTGGAGTCAGTGACCTCATCATCCCCTCCCTCCTCATCACTGGAGCCAATCTGGCAGTATGCTGCAGCTGCTGGAACATGACTGCCAGATTGGTGTCCTTCTTGAGCATCCCCTCTGTCTGCTCTCACGCTACTGCCTTCCTCTAGCTGGGTTTCATCATCAGACCCTTCGAAACGCTGGGCATCCTCCTGGAGCATGTACCCAACACTGTGCTGAAACAGTTCGGGGGACTCCTCAGGAGGAGGACATGGTGGGTCTAGGGAAGGAGTGACTGATGATTTGTCTGACATTGATACCAGGGAAGACGACGCTTTGGCAGCTGCTTTTCCAGTACCCTGAGCCTGGGTGAGAGAGGATGAGGAGGAGGAGGAGGGCTTGGTCATCCACTCTACCAAGTCTTCGGCATGATGTGGCTCAACATGTCCAGCTGCCGAAAAGAAGGACAAGCGTGTCCCATGGCCATGTGCTGATGACAATGCACCGCGTCCACGACCAGCACTGTTGCCCCCAGACACAGAGCCTGCTTGCCCTCTTTTATTGCCTCCTGACTGTCTGCCTCTCCTTGTTTGCCTTCCAGACATTCTAATAGATGGCCTGCAGGGAGATGGGAAAAAAGCAATAAGGGCTACCTTCAGGTGTCCTTCTCTGTCCCTTGAAACAAGGACTTTCACAGTGAAAGAAACTGACACTCTCCCTACCTACAGTTTTCTGTCCCTAGAATAAATGTTTTTTTTAAGCACAATATAGCACAAGGACAATTCACTCACTGTCCTTACAGGTCCCTGGAAACAAGGACTTGCAGAGTGAAAGAAAAAAAACACTCTCCCTACCTACAGTTTTCTGTCCCTAGAAAAAATGTTTTTTTTAATCACAATATAGCACAAGAACAATTCACTCACTGTCCTTACAGGTCCCTGGAAACAAGGACTTGCAGAGTGAAATAAACTGACACTCTCCCTACCTACAGTTTTCTGTCCCTAGAAAAAATGTTTTTTTTAATCACAATATAGCACAAGGACAATTCACTCACTGTCCTTCCAGGTCCCTGGAAACAAGGACTTGCAGAGTAAAAGAAAAAAAACACTCTCCCTACCTACAGTTTTCTGTCCCTAGAAAAAATGTTTTTTTTAATCACAATATAGCACAAGGACAATTCACTCACTGTCCTTACAGGTCCCTGGAAACAAGGACTTGCAGAGTGAAATAAACTGACACTCTCCCTACCTACAGTTTTCTGTCCCTAGAATAAATGTTTTTTTTAATCACAATATAGCACAAGGACAATTCACTCACTGTCCTTACAGGTCCCTGGAAACAAGGACTTGCAGAGTGAAAGAAAATAAACACTCTCCCTACCTACAGTTTTCTGTCCCTAGAATAAATGTTTTTTTTAAGCACAATATAGCACAAGGACAATTCACTCACTGTCCTTACAGGTCCCTGGAAACAAGGACTTGCAGAGTGAAATAAACTGACACTCTCCCTACCTACAGTTTTCTGTCCCTAGAATAAATGTTTTTTTTAAGCACAATATAGCACAAGGACAATTCACTCACTGTCCTTCCAGGTCCCTGGAAACAAGGACTTGCAGAGTGAAAGAAAAAAAACACTCTCCCTACCTACAGTTTTCTGTCCCTAGAAAAAATGTTTTTTTTAATCACAATATAGCACAAGGACAATTCACTCACTGTCCTTACAGGTCCCTGGAAACAAGGACTTGCAGAGTGAAAGAAAAAAAACACTCTCCCTACCTACAGTTTTCTGTCCCTAGAAAAAATGTTTTTTTTAATCACAATATAGCACAAGGACAATTCACTCACTGTCCTTACAGGTCCCTGGAAACAAGGACTTGCAGAGTGAAATAAACTGACACTCTCCCTACCTACAGTTTTCTGTCCCTAGAATAAATGTTTTTTTTAAGCACAATATAGCACAAGGACAATTCACTCACTGTCCTTACAGGTCCCTGGAAACAAGGACTTGCAGAGTGAAATAAACTGACACTCTCCCTACCTACAGTTTTCTGTCCCTAGAATTAATGTTTTTTTTAAGCACAATATAGCACAAGGAGAATTCACTCACTGTCCTTCCAGGTCCCTGGAAACAAGGACTTGCAGAGTGAAAGAAAAAAAACACTCTCCCTACCTACAGTTTTCTGTCCCTAGAAAAAATGTTTTTTTTAATCACAATATAGCACAAGGACAATTCACTCACTGTCCTTACAGGTCCCTGGAAACAAGGACTTGCAGAGTGAAATAAACTGACACTCTCCCTACCTACAGTTTTCTGTCCCTAGAATAAATGTTTTTTTTAAGCACAATATAGCACAAGGACAATTCACTCACTGTCCTTCCAGGTCCCTGGAAACAAGGACTTGCAGAGTGAAAGAAAAAAAACACTCTCCCTACCTACAGTTTTCTGTCCCTAGAAAAAATGTTTTTTTTTAATCACAATATAGCACAAGGACAATTCACTCACTGTCCTTACAGGTCCCTGGAAACAAGGACTTGCAGAGTGAAATAAACTGACACTCTCCCTACCTACAGTTTTCTGTCCCTAGAATAAATGTTTTTTTTTAAGCACAATATAGCACAAGGACAATTCACTCACTGTCCTTCCAGGTCCCTGGAAACAAGGACTTGCAGAGTGAAAGAAAAAAAACACTCTCCCTACCTACAGTTTTCTGTCCCTAGAAAAAATGTTTTTTTTTAATCACAATATAGCACAAGGACAATTCACTCACTGTCCTTACAGGTCCCTGGAAACGAGGACTTGCAGAGTGAAAGAAAAAAAACACTCTCCCTACCTACAGTTTTCTGTCCCTAGAAAAAATGTTTTTTTTAATCACAATATAGCACAAGGACAATTCACTCACTGTCCTTACAGGTCCCTGGAAACAAGGACTTGCAGAGTGAAATAAACTGACACTCTCCCTACCTACAGTTTTCTGTCCCTAGAATAAATGTTTTTTTTAAGCACAATATAGCACAAGGACAATTCACTCACTGTCCTTACAGGTCCCTGGAAACAAGGACTTGCAGAGTGAAAGAAAAAAAACACTCTCCCTACCTACAGTTTTCTGTCCCTAGAAAAAATGTTTTTTTTAATCACAATATAGCACAAGGACAATTCACTCACTGTCCTTACAGGTCCCTGGAAACAAGGACTTGCAGAGTGAAATAAACTGACACTCTCCCTACCTACAGTTTTCTGTCCCTAGAATAAATGTTTTTTTTAAGCACAATATAGCACAAGGACAATTCACTCACTGTCCTTACAGGTCCCTGGGAACAAGGACTTGCAGAGTGAAAAAAAAAAAACACTCTCCCTACCTACAGTTTTCTGTCCCTAGAAAAAATGTTTTTTTTGAAGCACAATATAGCACAAGGACAATTCACTCACTGTCCTTCCAGGTCCCTGGAAACAAGGACTTGCAGAGTGAAAGAAAAAAAACACTCTCCCTACCTACAGTTTTCTGTCCCTAGAAAAAATGTTTTTTTTAATCACAATATAGCACAAGGACAATTCACTCACTGTCCTTACAGGTCCCTGGAAACAAGGACTTGCAGAGTGAAAGAAACTGACACTCTCCCTACCTACAGTTTTCTGTCCCTAGAATAAATGTTTTTTTAAGCACAATATAGCACAAGGACAATTCACTCACTGTCCTTCCAGGTCCCTGGAAACAAGGACTTGCAGAGTGAAAGAAACTGACACTGTCCCTACCTACAGTTTTCTGTCCCTAGAATAAATGTTTTTTTTAAGCACACTATAGCACAAGCACAAAACACACTGACACTCTCCCTACCTATCCTTCTCTTTCCCTAAACTAAAGGAATCCAGGTTAAGCAAGAAAGAAATAACAGTCACTGTCCCTGCCTATGCTGCTCTATCCCTGCTCCGGAACACACTACACTAGGCCGCCGTGCTGGCGGCCTTTTATAGTGTGGGGCGTGTACTAAACACCCTCAGCAATAATTGGCCACAGGCATCCTGCCTGTGGCCAATCATTGCTCTCCTCGCTGCCGGCGCTGTGATTGGCCAAGCATGCGGGGTCACAGTGCATGCTTGGCCAATCACAGCGCCTGGATGACACTGCGATGGCGTAGTGCATTGTGGGCCGTTCGCGTCACTCGAATTTGGCGCGAACGGCCCAAATCGTTCGATCTTCGTCGAACGATCGAACAGCCGATGTTCGAGTCGAACGTATGTTCGACTCGAACACGAAGCTCATCCCTAGTGATAACCCTTACCTATGTTTCCCAAAAAGTTTAAAAATAGATTTTTGGGCTGGAGCTACACTTCAACAATGTACCTGTTCAAAATTACAAACAGATTCTACATAAGAACAAACCTACAGTCCCTGTCTTGTATGCACCGCCTGTATACGGCTGTTCAGAGTATATAGGGCCTTTTTTATTTTATGTGCGGGGTTCCCCTTAATATCCATACAAGACCCAAAGGGGCTGGTAATGGGCTGGGGTAGGGGGGGGGGGGTCATGGGGTAGCTATGCCATTTTTCTTAAAGAATTTCATCCATATTACCGGGACCAGACATTACATTAAAGCCGCAAGCAGTTTTAAATGGCTTTTTTTTCCTTTAGAAGTGTCATTTTGTGCAGGGACAGTTCTAAACACGGGAAACACGTGGCACTTCACAGGCATACTTTAGACACCCCCCAGGTACGATATTTAAAGGAATATTTGACTTTTTTTTTTTCACTTTATGCATCATTAAAATGACTGCTCCCGAAAAACGACCGTTTTTAAAACTTCTTTTTGCATTGATACATGTCCCCTGGTGCAGAACCCGGGTTCCCAAACCCTATTTATGACAATAACATGCATAATAGTTGTTATAATTAGCACTTTAGAATTCGAACGTTCGCATCCATTGTATTTAATAGGGTTCTAATGTTCGTTCGAACTTTCGGTCCGTTCGCGGGTTCTGGTGCGAACCGAACCCGGGGGTGTTCGGCTCATCACTAATCAGGATTAGGGATGAGCTTCGTGTTCGAGTCGAACATACGTTCGACTCGAACATTGGCTGTTCGATCGTTCGACGAAGATCGAACGATTTGGGCCGTTCGCGCCAAATTCGAGTGACGCGAACGGCCCACAATGCACTACGCCATCGCAGTGTCATCCAGGCGCTGTGATTGGCCAAGCATGCACTGTGACCCCGCATGCTTGGCCAATCACAGCGCCGGCAGCGAGGAGAGCAATGATTGGCCACAGGCAGGATGCCTGTGGCCAATTATTGCTGAGGGTGTTTAGTACACGCCCCACACTATAAAAGGCCGCCAGCACGGCGGCCTAGTGTAGTGTGTTCCGGAGCAGGGATAGAGTAGCATAGGCAGGGACAGTGACTGTTATTTCTTTCTTGCTTAACCTGGATTCCTTTAGTTTAGGGAAAGAGAAGGATAGGTAGGGAGAGTGTCAGTGTGTTTTGTGCTTCTGCTATAGTGTGCTTAAAAAAAACATTTATTCTAGGGACAGAAAACTCTAGGTAGGGACAGTGTCAGTTTCTTTCACTCTGCAAGTCCTTGTTTCCAGGGACCTGTAAGGACAGTGAGTTAATTGTCCTTGTGCTATATTGTGCTTAAAAAAAACATTTATTCTAGGGACAGAAAACTCTAGGTAGGGACAGTGTCAGTTTCTTTCACTCTGCAAGTCCTTGTTTCCAGGGACCTGTAAGGACAGTGAGTTAATTGTCCTTGTGCTATATTGTGATTAAAAAAAACATTTATTCTAGGGACAGAAAACTCTAGGTAGGGACAGTGTCAGTTTCTTTCACTCTGCAAGTCCTTGTTTCCAGGGACCTGTAAGGACAGTGAGTTAATTTTCCTTGTGCTATATTGTGATTAAAAAAAACATTTATTCTAGGGACAGAAAACTCTAGGTAGGGACAGTGTCAGTTTCTTTCACTCTGCAAGTCCTTGTTTCCAGGGACCTGTAAGGACAGTGAGTTAATTGTCCTTGTGCTATATTGTGCTTAAAAAAAACATTTATTCTAGGGACAGAAAACTCTAGGTAGGGACAGTGTCAGTTTCTTTCACTCTGCAAGTCCTTGTTTCCAGGGACCTGTAAGGACAGTGAGTTAATTGTCCTTGTGCTATATTGTGCTTAAAAAAAAACATTTATTCTAGGGACAGAAAACTCTAGGTAGGGACAGTGTCAGTTTCTTTCACTCTGCAAGTCCTTGTTTCCAGGGACCTGTAAGGACAGTGAGTTAATTGTCCTTGTGCTATATTGTGATTAAAAAAAACATTTATTCTAGGGACAGAAAACTCTAGGTAGGGACAGTGTCAGTTTCTTTCACTCTGCAAGTCCTTGTTTCCAGGGACCTGTAAGGACAGTGAGTTAATTTTCCTTGTGCTATATTGTGATTAAAAAAAACATTTATTCTAGGGACAGAAAACTCTAGGTAGGGACAGTGTCAGTTTCTTTCACTCTGCAAGTCCTTGTTTCCAGGGACCTGTAAGGACAGTGAGTTAATTGTCCTTGTGCTATATTGTGCTTAAAAAAAACATTTATTCTAGGGACAGAAAACTCTAGGTAGGGACAGTGTCAGTTTCTTTCACTCTGCAAGTCCTTGTTTCCAGGGACCTGTAAGGACAGTGAGTTAATTTTCCTTGTGCTATATTGTGATTAAAAAAAACATTTATTCTAGGGACAGAAAACTCTAGGTAGGGACAGTGTCAGTTTCTTTCACTCTGCAAGTCCTTGTTTCCAGGGACCTGTAAGGACAGTGAGTTAATTTTCCTTGTGCTATATTGTGATTAAAAAAAACATTTTTTCTAGGGACAGAAAACTGTAGGTAGGGAGAGTGTTTTTTTTCTTTCACTCTGCAAGTCCTTGTTTCCAGGGACCTGTAAGGACAGTGAGTTAATTGTCCTTGTGCTATATTGTGCTTAAAAAAAAACATTTATTCTAGGGACAGAAAACTCTAGGTAGGGACAGTGTCAGTTTCTTTCACTCTGCAAGTCCTTGTTTCCAGGGACCTGTAAGGACAGTGAGTTAATTTTCCTTGTGCTATATTGTGATTAAAAAAAACATTTATTCTAGGGACAGAAAACTCTAGGTAGGGACAGTGTCAGTTTCTTTCACTCTGCAAGTCCTTGTTTCCAGGGACCTGTAAGGACAGTGAGTTAATTTTCCTTGTGCTATATTGTGATTAAAAAAAACATTTTTTCTAGGGACAGAAAACTGTAGGTAGGGAGAGTGTTTTTTTTCTTTCACTCTGCAAGTCCTTGTTTCCAGGGACCTGTAAGGACAGTGAGTTAATTGTCCTTGTGCTATATTGTGCTTAAAAAAAACATTTATTCTAGGGACAGAAAACTCTAGGTAGGGACAGTGTCAGTTTCTTTCACTCTGCAAGTCCTTGTTTCCAGGGACCTGTAAGGACAGTGAGTTAATTTTCCTTGTGCTATATTGTGATTAAAAAAAACATTTATTCTAGGGACAGAAAACTCTAGGTAGGGACAGTGTCAGTTTCTTTCACTCTGCAAGTCCTTGTTTCCAGGGACCTGTAAGGACAGTGAGTTAATTTTCCTTGTGCTATATTGTGATTAAAAAAAACATTTTTTCTAGGGACAGAAAACTGTAGGTAGGGAGAGTGTTTTTTTTCTTTCACTCTGCAAGTCCTTGTTTCCAGGGACCTGTAAGGACAGTGAGTTAATTGTCCTTGTGCTATATTGTGCTTAAAAAAAACATTTATTCTAGGGACAGAAAACTCTAGGTAGGGACAGTGTCAGTTTCTTTCACTCTGCAAGTCCTTGTTTCCAGGGACCTGGAGAGACATTGAGTGAATTGTCCTTGTGCTATATTGTGATTAAAAAAAACATTTATTCTAGGGACAGAAAACTCTAGGTAGGGACAGTGTCAGTTTCTTTCACTCTGCAAGTCCTTGTTTCCAGGGACCTGTAAGGACAGTGAGTTAATTTTCCTTGTGCTATATTGTGATTAAAAAAAACATTTTTTCTAGGGACAGAAAACTGTAGGTAGGGAGAGTGTTTTTTTTCTTTCACTCTGCAAGTCCTTGTTTCCAGGGACCTGTAAGGACAGTGAGTTAATTTTCCTTGTGCTATATTGTGATTAAAAAAAACATTTTTTCTAGGGACAGAAAACTGTAGGTAGGGAGAGTGTTTTTTTTCTTTCACTCTGCAAGTCCTTGTTTCCAGGGACCTGTAAGGACAGTGAGTTAATTGTCCTTGTGCTATATTGTGCTTAAAAAAAACATTTTTTCTAGGGACAGAAAACTCTAGGTAGGGAGAGTGTTTTTTTTTTTTCACTCTGCAAGTCCTTGTTTCCAGGGACCTGTAAGGACAGTGAGTTAATTGTCCTTGTGCTATATTGTGCTTAAAAAAAACATTTATTCTAGGGACAGAAAACTCTAGGTAGGGACAGTGTCAGTTTCTTTCACTCTGCAAGTCCTTGTTTCCAGGGACCTGTAAGGACAGTGAGTTAATTTTCCTTGTGCTATATTGTGCTTAAAAAAAACATTTATTCTAGGGACAGAAAACTCTAGGTAGGGACAGTGTCAGTTTCTTTCACTCTGCAAGTCCTTGTTTCCAGGGACCTGGAGAGACATTGAGTGAATTGTCCTTGTGCTATATTGTGATTAAAAAAAACATTTATTCTAGGGATAGAAAACTCTAGGTAGGGACAGTGTCAGTTTCTTTCACTGTGAAAGTCCTTGTTTCAAGGGACAGAGAAGGACACCTGAAGGTAGCCCTTATTGCTTTTTTCCCATCTCCCTGCAGGCCATCTATTAGAATGTCTGGAAGGCAAACAAGGAGAGGCAGACAGTCAGGAGGCAATAAAAGAGGGCAAGCAGGCTCTGTGTCTGGGGGCAACAGTGCTGGTCGTGGACGCGGTGCATTGTCATCAGCACATGGCCATGGGACACGCTTGTCCTTCTTTTCGGCAGCTGGACATGTTGAGCCACATCATGCCGAAGACTTGGTAGAGTGGATGACCAAGCCCTCCTCCTCCTCCTCATCCTCTCTCACCCAGGCTCAGGGTACTGGAAAAGCAGCTGCCAAAGCGTCGTCTTCCCTGGTATCAATGTCAGACAAATCATCAGTCACTCCTTCCCTAGACCCACCATGTCCTCCTCCTGAGGAGTCCCCCGAACTGTTTCAGCACAGTGTTGGGTACATGCTCCAGGAGGATGCCCAGCGTTTCGAAGGGTCTGATGATGAAACCCAGCTAGAGGAAGGCAGTAGCGTGAGAGCAGACAGAGGGGATGCTCAAGAAGGACACCAATCTGGCAGTCATGTTCCAGCAGCTGCAGCATACTGCCAGATTGGCTCCAGTGATGAGGAGGGAGGGGATGATGAGGTCAATGACTCCACGTGGGTGCCTAATAGGAGAGAGGAGGAGGAGGAGGATGAGGAGGAGGCACATCTCCAACGAGGCAGGATGCCCTTTGGTGGCCAGCGTAAGGGCAGTACACCGACGGAATCACACCGCAGAGCTCCGCCTGTGCAGGGCGCTGCCTCTGCCCGTCATTCAAAAAGTTCTTTGGTGTGGGCCTTTTTTGAGGCTAGTGCATCAGATCGCACAGCTGCTGTTTGCAACATATGTCTCAAGCGTATATCGCGTGGCCAAAACATCAGCCGCTTGGGTACCACATGCCTGACCAGACATATGTTGACCTGCCATGCAGCTCGTTGGCAAGCCTACCTCAAAGACCCACACCAAAGAACAAAGCGGACCTCTCCTTGCACCGCATCAGCTGGGATCTCCAACCCCACTATAACTTCAGTCCTCTCTGAAACATGCACTGAGAGGAATGAAGGTGTAGAATTAGGTGTGTCACAGCCAAGTACTTGCGCCCACTCTGCTAGCAGTACACCGACGTCCGATTCTAGCAGGCAAATTTCCCTGCCCCAGCTGCTGGACCGTCGAAAGAAGTTCACTCCCAGCCATCCACATGCCCAGCGGTTGAATGCTAGCTTGGCTAAATTGCTAGCGCTTCAACTGCTGCCTTTTCAGTTGGTAGACTCGGCCCCCTTCCGTGAGTTTGTGCAATGTGCGGTTCCTCAGTGGCAGGTTCCCAAACGCCACTTTTTCTCACGGAAGGCTATTCCGGCTCTCTACCGGCATGTGGAAGGCAATGTCTTGGCCTCGCTGGACAGGGCGGTCAGCGGTAAGGTGCATATTACCGCTGACTCATGGTCCAGCAGGCATGGACAGGGACGTTACCTTTCTTTCACGGCCCATTGGGTCACTCTTTTGGCAGCTGGGAAGGATTCAGGACAAGGTGCAGTAGTGTTGGAGGTTGTCCCACCGCCACGCCTCCAAAATGCTACTACTGGTTGTGACACACCTCTCTCCTCCACCCCCTCCTCTTCTTCTTCCTCCATGGCCTCTTCCTGTGGTTTGTCCTATGAACCAGCGGTGCTCCGTAGCCGTTCACGGGGCTACGCAAGTACGCAGGCAAAAAGATGCCATGCCGTGCTTGCGCTGGTGTGTTTGGGGGACAGAAGCCACACTGGGGCAGAGGTCCTGTCTGCTCTGCAGGGCCAGGCCGAGAGGTGGTTGACGCCACGCCAGCTTAAGCCAGGAATGGTGGTTTGCGACAATGGCACCAACCTCCTCTCCGCCCTCCGACAGGGACAACTGACCCATGTGCCCTGTGTGGCTCACGTCCTTAACCTGGTGGTGCAGCGGTTCTTGGGCAGGTACCCGGGCTTACAGGATGTCCTGAGGCAGGCCAGGAAAGTCTGTGTGCATTTCCGCAGATCTTATAATGCCAGTGCTCGCCTGGCTGAGCTGCAAAAGGAGTTGAACCTGCCCAAGAACCGCCTTATATGTGACATGCCCACCAGGTGGAACTCAACGTTGGCCATGCTGCAGCGGCTGCACACGCAGCAGAGGGCCATCAATGAGTACCTGTGCGACTACGGCACCAGGACAGGGTCAGGGGAGCTTGGTTTTTTTTCTCCACGCCAGTGGGGCATGATCAGGGATGCATGCACTGTCCTGGCACCATTTGAGGAGGCCACGAGGATGGTGAGCAGTGACAGTGCATGCATCAGTGACACTGTACCTCTTGTCCACCTGTTGGAGCACACGCTGCGTGGAATAATGGACAGGGCACTTGAGGCAGAACAGAGGCAGGAAGAGGAGGACTTCCTTGCCTCTCAAGGCCCCCTTTACCCAGACAGTGTTCCTTCTGTCCCACCCATCGCACAGGAAGAGGAGGAGGAGGAGGAGGAGGAGGAGGAGGAGGATTGTGTCAGCATGGAGGTGGAGGCTGGCACTCAGCATCATCAGCAGCAGTCTTTTAGGGATGATTTACAGTCCCAAGAAACCAGTGGACTTGTACGTGGCTGGGAGGAGGTGGCTGCGGATCATGTCGTCCTTAGTGACCCAGAGGACTCCGGAGCGAATGCCTCAGCAAACCTACGCTGCATGGCCTCCCTGATCCTGCAAAGTCTGCGGAAGGATCCTCGTATTCTTCGGATCAAGGAGAGGGACCATTACTGGCTGGCCACTCTCCTTGATCCACGGTACAAGGGTAAGGTTGCGGACCTTATGTTACCGTCGCAGAGGGAGCAGAGGATGAGACAACTCCGGGAGGCCTTGCAGAAAGGTCTGTGCAACGCGTTCCCAGAGACTGGGAGGTTGCAAACTCCTGGTCCTGGACAACGAGTTGCTGAGGCTTCGGCCAGTCAAAGAAGGAGCGGTGGGGAAGGTGGCCGTCTGACCGATGCGTTCAGACAATTCTTTAGTCCGCAGCCCCAAAGTATGATCGGTTCCAGCAACCATCGCCAGCGTCTGATAAACATGGTGCAGGAATATCTAGGGGCAAGGTCAGACTTGGACACCTTCCCCACCGAAAATCCTCTGGCTTACTGGGTCTTGAGGATGGATCACTGGCCAGAGCTTGCACAGTATGCAATTGAGCTACTGGCCTGTCCTGCATCCAGCGTTCTTTCGGAACGCACATTCAGTGCTGCTGGAGGATTTGTCACGGATCACAGGGTGCGCCTGTCCACCGACTCGGTTGATCGACTGACTTTCATCAAGATGAACCAGTCTTGGATCACCACCAGCTACCACACACCTGATGCTGATATAACAGACTAATTGATTTTAAAATGTCACATCCCTTCAAGACTGATGCTGATGCTGAGTGCCTGTGCTGTTATGTTGACTGCCTATCCTCCTCCTCCGAGTCCTCAATGATACGATTGATGATGATAGCTTGGAAGATCATTTTTGTTTATGGGTGCCGCCACCAGTGCCTAACGCCCAATTTTTCAGCCCCTGTTTAACAGTGGCGTGTAATTACAATTTTTGAAGCAATACTTTGCAACAGGGCTCATTGCTGTGCTCCAAGTACAGTATCTGTGAGGAGTTGCAGTGTTGTGCCACCAGTGCCTAAGGCCCAATTTTTCAGCCCCTGTTTAACAGGGGCGTGTCATTACAATTTTTGAAGCAATACTTTGCAACAGGGCTCATTGCTGTGCTCCAAGTACAGTATCTGTGAAGGGTTGCAGTGTTGTGCCACCAGTGCCTAAGGCCCAATTTTTCAGCCCCTGTTCAACAGGGGCATGTAATTACAATTCTTGATCTAATAATTCACAGCAGGGCCCATTGCTGCACCCACCAAGAGTAACTGTCAGGGCTTACAGTGTTGTGGCACCAGCACCACCATCAAAGGCCCAATTTTTACTACCACTGTTCAACAATTATATGTAATTAAAATTCCTGATATAATAGTTGACAGCAGGGCGTTCCAGCACCAACCAAGAGTAACTGTGAGTGCTTACAGTGTTGTGCCAACACCAACAACTAAGGGGCCTATTTCTGCAGAGTATATACGGCAGGTCCCTACTTTCAAACATCCAACTTACAAACGACTCCTACTTGCAAACGCAAGAAGACAACAGGAAGTGAGAGGAAATCTACCACTAGGAAGGAAAATTCTCTCCTGTAAGAATAAATATGGGAGAAAGGTGTCTCCTCTGTACTGATGCTTTATCAGCAATCCTTGTTTCAAGAAAAACACCACATTTCAAAAACAGTTGTCATTAGGACGGAAAGTGAGGTGAAATGTTCTGAACAGGGGCACAGACAGCAAAACAAATGTTACAGGGGTGATAACCCTTACCTATGTTTTCCAAAAAGTTTAAAAATAGATTTTTGGTCTGGAGCTACACTTCAACAATGTACCTGTTCAAAATTACAAACAGATTCTACATAAGAACAAACCTACAGTCCCTGTCTTGTATGCACCGCCTGTATACGGCTGTTCAGAGTATATAGGGCCTTTTTTATTTTATGTGCGGGGTTCCCCTTAATATCCATACAAGACCCAAAGGGGCTGGTAATGGGCTGGGGTAGGGGGGGGGGTCATGGGGTAGCTATGCCATTTTTCTTAAAGATTTTCATCCATATTACCGGGACCAGACATTACATTAAAGCCGCAAGCAGTTTTAAATGGCTTTTTTTTCCTTTAGAAGTGTCATTTTGTGCAGGGACAGTTCTAAACACGGGAAACACGTGGCACTTCACAGGCATACTTTAGACACCCCCCAGGTACGATATTTAAAGGAATATTTGACTTTTTTTTTTTCACTTTATGCATCATTAAAATGACTGCTCCCGGAAAACGACCGTTTTTAAAACTTATTTTTGCATTGATACATGTCCCCTGGTGCAGAACCCGGGTTCCCAAACCCTTTTTAGGACAATAACATGCATAATAGTTGTTATAATTAGCACTTTAGAATTCGAACGTTCGCATCCATTGTATTTAATAGGGTTCTAATGTTCGTTCGAACTTTCGGTCCGTTCGCGGGTTCTGGTGCGAACCGAACCCGGGGGTGTTCGGCTCATCACTAATCAGGATATGTATTCCAGTGCTGCGCCCCTATAATCAGACTACAGAGTGGCTGCCTCAGTAACATGCAGCAGAGGTATTCCCTGCATCTCCCTAGATGTTCCCCCTTTTTTACCAATAGTGCCCACTAGAGGTTATAACATTTATAATATAGCACCGAAAACTTACATAGCACGGAGACAGAGAGTAGGGAAACCAGCGGGCGGGCACCCTAGGCAGCAGTGCACCATAGGCGGCCGCCTAGTTTGCCTAGTGGTAGCACCGGCCCTGTTCACATTATATCATCTTGACTATTTCTTTGATGTGTTTTGTAGGATAGAGCCTGCTTCTTTAGGAAAAACTGCTACCTTTGGAAACATGTTACATTCCACCCATTTTTAGGGTGGAACATGTAACATGTTCCCAATGCTGCAGCCGCTGCCTCTTCCCTCCTCCTTGTGACAGCAGTACAGAGAGAAGTTCTCCGTACTAGCTGTCACTTTTTAAAGTCAGCGCTGCGGGGCTTTGCCCACACGGTCGCATCATTCATTCACACAGCTTTGGGTGTGAATGAACTACAAGCCCCAATATCCTTTGTGGCTGTCGACTTGTAGTTCTCAATGAACTACGTTGATTCTTCCTGTCAGTGTATCTGCTTGGCTTGCCTGCACAGGATGTATGGGCACACAGATACTCTGACAGATCTGCAGGAGACCTGCATGGCACCAGCTTTACATTCTCCCAAAAAATAATAAAGGCGCTATTTTTTAATTTTTTCTACCTTATCCTTTAAATGTCTAAAAACATGAAAACGAACATTAACTGGATTTAAATGCACATTAACAGTTATGCAGTATTATATAAATAAATAATTTGTTGAATAGTATATTATTACCTGTAGGCAAAATGTGCAAACTGATAAAAAAATCAATGTGAAACAGCAAGCCCCATTGATGAATGAACCCCAAAACCCCACATCTCCAATTAGGAAAGAGGACTGGTTCGTTAGGCAATAAATTGCAATCATCTAGCTTTCTAAAAGAGAAATAACAATGGTATCCCTAAAAATTAAGGGCTACGAGATATTGAGCAAGATTAAAAGGGCCCAATATAAAGCACAGTATGGTATTTAAAGATAAACCCATGTTAAATTGCTATAAATAAACGTTAGTATACAGCGCTAAATATCTCATTCCCTTTTAATTAGTAATATGGTGCTGCTGTGTTCAACTACTAATACCTATGCCACATGTCTGTGTTGCTCACAGGTTGTATAAATCACTACCCTTTGCATATATGTATGGTTCAATGTATACATATCAACCAATAATTAGTTATATAAACAAATCACTCTCTTTTTACATATGTAAAAGTGCTACAATGCATATACTCGAGTATAAGCCGACCCGAGTATAAGCCGAGGTACCTAATATTACCCCAATAAACTGGGAAAACGTATTGACTTGACTATAAGCCTGGGGGGGGGGGGGGATGTGCCCATTGCCACCTCACTGTGCCAATTGCCCAACCTTACTGTGCCCATTGCCACCTCACTGTGCCACCTCACTGTGCCCATTGCCACCTCACTGTGCCACCTTACTGTGCCCATTGCCAGCTTACTGTGCCCAACCTCACTGTGTCCATTGCAGCCTCCTGTGCCCGAGTCAGTGTACCTGCAGCCTCTCCTGGTCCCTTCCGTGATAGGCGTTTCCAGCAAACACTGTGTTGAGTTTTCCGCCTATCACGGAGATCCTCTCATTCTCGGACTCCGTTTCCCAGCAGGCACTGTGTTCAGTGTTCCGCCAATCACGGACGTCTTTTCATCCTCAGACAAGAGAATGTCCATGATAGGCGGAACACTGAACACAGTGTCTGCTGGGAAACGGAGTCAGAGAATGAGAGGACCTCCGTGATAGGTGGAACACTCAACACAGTGTTTGCTGGAAACGCCTATCACGGAAGGGACCAGGAGAAAGCCGCGATATTTAAACAATGGACGCCGGCCGCAGTATAAGAAGATTTTCAGGTACTGACTCGAGTATAAGCCGAGGGGTGTACTTTCAGCCCTAAAAAAAGGGCTGAAAAACTTGGCTTATACTCGAGTATATACGGTATATCAGTCCCCAATTAATCAAGTGCATCCATAAATGATCATATTTTATAAAAAATCAAAATGACCAAATTAAAATTATTAAAAGTGTCCATCTCCAAAAATGTCACAGTATGAAGTGCTCAGTGCTCTGTGTGCATAAAGTTCCTTCAGTGCTTTAAATCCATCACCATGAAACACCACCACTGGTGTTTCACAGTGGTGGATTTGAAGCACTGAAGGAACTTTCCTGTCACATCATGGCAGCATACACCTTAGGGTTGTGGCTCCGCCTCCACAACCTGATAGGACCGTTTAGCTATTAAGCCCAGAGAGGGCCCCCGCCCAGGTTTTCTCCTTTTTCTCTTTACCTGACAAGGACAGCAAGATGAAGCACCGCTTTCGCCCCAGCCAGGTTCTAGCCTCTCCTGGGTGGAAGTCCTCTCCTGTACAGCCTCTAAACGAGCTCTATGGAAGGAACCCCACTCTGATGGTCTCAGGGGTATAATACCAGCATTTACACAAACCTTAAACAGGTTTATCCTTGCAGTGGCCTCCAGCTTTTCTGTGATTTTTTTAATCCTCTTTTTTCACCCCTATGTCACACAGATTTCGTTCAATGCGAACCCTGCATCTAACATGCATCATATATACATACCTAGTGAGCATCGACCGGCTCCTGTGACTGTGTGTCTTCCCTGGATATCATCTGGCTATTCCCCGCCTCAGTCCCGGGTGAGACTACTCTCACCAGACCCTTGGTCAATCCCATCCCTGGAGCTGATCTCCATCTATGGGCTATTATGTAAGTAAGAAAGTAACCATCCTTATCTTTCATCCTCAGGGCTAGCTATCTAGATAACCATTAAAATTACCTTATATTTCATTATTCCATAGTAATACACATGCATCCAACTCCTGACGATTGGCAAAAGGCCATGAAATGCATAGAGTGTCCATCCAGCGATGCCAAGCCGTGTGTCAAGTCTCTGGTGTGAGGCCGGATTGCTGAGAGGGCGCCCCTTGCGGCTAAGTGCACTGCACCCCTGGAGATGAGACAGGGAGTGCGGGGCCCAAAGGTGCACGGATTGCCGGTACTGCTGCTGACTGGGCCGGTGCAGGCAGAAGGTAGCTGGGGTGCGCTGGGAGAACGGATTTGGTAGCCGTGCAAGGGAAGGTTCTGGTGTGGAGCAGTAGGTAAACCACGAACAGAGTCTAGAGCCAGGCCGGGGGTCAAACACAGGAATCAGTCCGAGGGTATTTACAGGAACAAGCCGGGTCATGCACGGGAGCAGAAGGTAATGGAGTAGTCAGCCAAGCCGGGGTCAGATACGAGGAGACAGGCAGAGTCACAGGTCCAGGTACAAGCCATGGGTCAAGCCGGGGATTCAGGATAAACAGGATACAGGAGACACAGGAGATACAGGAAGCTGATGATAATCCAGCAACCTGTGTGCACCAGTGACAGGTTTAAATAGGCCGGGGAAGCACGCCCACGTCTGCGTGCGCCCGTGCGTGCCGCGGCGCATCTGCGTGCGCCTGTGCGCGCCATGGCGCATCTGCGTGCGCACATGCGCAAAGGAGTGAGTCTGGCGCGGCCATGATGAACACTGGCAGGAATGCCAATAACTCAGCCATTTCCCTGACAGTGCCCCCCCCAAGGGGCAGCCTCCGGATGCCCAACCGAGCTCATCTTTCAGGGTAACGGGCTTGAAACCTCTGCAAAAGTCTAGGGGCGTGTATATTGCCTTCGGGTTCCCAGGAATTCTCTTCTACTGGGTAACCTTTCCATTTTATGAGAAATTGAATGGTCCTACCTCTCCTACGACAGTCCAGGATGGCTTCTACCTCGAACTCAGTTTCATCTCCCACAGCGACTGGAGGCGGAGGAACTTCTCTTCTTCCTGGAAATGAACTAGAGATAACAGGTTTAAGCAAAGAGACATGGAAAACCGGGTGGATTCTGTAGGAGCTAGGTAGCGCCAGTTCAAAAGCTACTGGATTAATTTCTCGTCTGATCTTAAATGGACCGATAAATCTGGGTCCCAACTTCCGGGAGGGACAAGAAAGCTTGAGATTCGCTGAAGAAAGCCATACTTCGTCACCAACTTTAAAGGCAGGGTTCTCTCTCCTTCTCTTGTCATACTGTTTTTTATAATTTTCCTGGGCTCTTTGCATAGTTAGCTGGAGAGTCCGATAGTTAGTCTGGATGGAATTTATCCTGTCTTGAACCGCTGGGACTGAGGCCTCTGGAATGACATTAGGCAAAAATGAGGGGTGGAACCCATAATTCGCCCAAAAGGGTGATTGATTGGTGGAAGTATGTACAGAATTATTGTATGCGAACTCTGCGCACGGGAGTAACGAAATCCAATCATCCTGGGAGAAGGAGCAGAAACAGCGTAAGTATTGTTCTACAGTCTGATTTGTTCTTTCGGTTTGACCATTGCTCTGGGGATGATAGGCCGAAGATAGACACAGCTCGATTGACAGCATCTTACAGAGTTCTCTCCAGAATCGGGAGGTGAATTGTGCCCCTCTATCGGACACAATATTATCGGGAAGGCCATGGAGTCTGACTATTTCTTTTATAAAAAATGTTGCCGTGTCTACAGCAGATGGTGTGCCCATCATGGGCAAAAAGTGGGCCATTTTGGACAAACGGTCCACTACTACTAAGATAGTTGTGAACTCGTCAGAAGGAGGCAACTCTACAATAAAGTCCATTGATATTTTCTTCCATGGTTGTTCTGGTACCGGCAGTGGTCGTAACAGACCCCAGGAACTAACGTTGGACCCCTTGTTTCATTGGCAGGTGGTGCAGGAGCTAACATATTCCCGGCAGTCTGATTTCAGAGTAGGCCACCAAAAAGAACGTTGGATGAGATTCATTGTTTTCCGTACCCCGAAGTGGCCAGCAAGTTGGTGGTCATGAAATGTCTTTAGGACCTGGATTCTGGCTGGTCGTGGAACAAAGACTTTATCCTGATACCAAAGGTAACCCCCCTGACTTCTTAAAGAGGATGTCTCTGGTTCCGGGCATTGGATGGATGCCTGTTCAAGTGAGGTCCTTAGATCAGGTTGGATCATGAGGAAGTTCTGTGGTGATAGGATTGTGCTGGGAGCTGTTTCCTCGGGGGTATCGGGAAACATCCGGGACAGGGCATCAGCTTTTCCGTTTTTGGAACCAGGGCGGTATGTGATGTGAAAATTGAATCTTGAGAAAAAAAAGGCCCAGTGAGCTTGTCGGGGTCTCAGGCGTTTGACAGTGCGAAGGTACTCCAAGTTCCTGTGATCTGTGAATATCATAACAGGGTGAGAGGCCCCTTCGAGAAGATATCTCCACTCCTCTAAGGCTGTTTTAATGGCCAACAGTTCACGGTCACCTACATCATAGTTCTTCTCTGGCTGGCTCATTTTCCGAGAGGAGAAAGCCACGGGGTGAAGCAACGACTTAGGCCCCTGGCGTTGCGAAAGTACTGCCCCTGTGGCTACTTCTGAGGCATCGACCTCCAAGATGTAAGGCAGGGCAGGATCAGGATGTTTTAGGATGGAAGCTGAGGTGAACAGAGACTTTAGTTCTTCAAAAGTGGATTGCGCTTCTGGGGACCACTGGAACCGAGTGTGGAGGCGGGTGACTTGGGTGATAGGTGAAATGATGGAAGAAAAGTTCCTTATGAACCTTCTATAGAAATTTGCGAAGCCTACAAATCTCTGCACCCCCTTTTTGTCTGACGGAGTTGGCCAATCCAGGACTGCTTGTACCTTTTGTGGATCCATAGCTACCCCGTCGGTGGATATGATTAGCCCAAGAAACTGGATTGAGTCCTTTTCGAACTCACACTTTTCCGCCTTTGCGTAAAGTCCGTGTTTCCTTAGTGTGAGTAATACTGTCTTCACATGTGTCCGATGGAGTTCCAGAGTAGCTGAGAATATGAGGATGTCGTCCAAGTAGATGATGACGAAGTAATCTAGATATTCCCGGAAAATATCATTAACGAAGTGCTGGAACGTTGCTGGGGCGTTACAGAGCCCGAAGGGCATTACAAGATATTCGAAATGTCCGAACCGCGTTCTGAAGGCCGTCTTCCATTCATCACCCTCACGGATGCGAACAAGGTTGTAAGCCCCCCGTAGATCCAGTTTGGTAAATATCTGGGCGGTGCGGAATCTCTGAAAAAGTTCAGGGACAAGTGGAAGTGGGTAGCGTTTTTTTATGGTAATCCTATTAAGTTCCCTATAATCAACACATGGTCTCAAAGTCTTATCTTTTTTTTCTACAAAGAAAATGCCGGCACCGGCTGGGGAAGAGGAAGGGCGGATGAAACCCTTTGCCAAATTTTCATCTATGTATTGCCGTAGAGTTCCTAACTCCGTCTCAGAGAGTGGGAAGATACGCCCGAACGGGATTTCAGCCCCAGGGAGTAATTCGATAGGACAGTCGTATGACCAATGTGGAGGTAGGGTATCTGCTTTTCTCTTATCGAAGACATCCAGGAACTCTTGATAAGCTGGTGGTATATTCGGGCTATTGGCAGATGTGGTTTGCACTGTCAGGCAGCTGGTGGTATCTCCAGATTCAGGGACCAAGCAGTGCTGCTGGCAATAGGACGAGGTAAACAAAACTTCCTTGGTGCTCCAATTGACCTGAGGATTGTGTGCTTGGAGCCAGGGGATCCCCAAGATGACTGGGAACATAGGTGAACTTAAAGCGTCAAAGCGTAGAAATTCCCAGTGGCCATCAGGAGTAGTGACAAGAATAGGAGCAGTCTCTAGGGTAACAGGGCCAGAACTAGGCATTGTACCATCTGCCAGGCGAACTTCCAGTCCCCGTTCCTTGTGGAGAAGGGGTAGACTAAGGTTCTTTGCTAGGCTTAAGTCCACAAAGCAGCTACACGCCCCAGAATCGATTATGGCCCGGAGCTGTACTTCCTCTTTCCCTAACTGCAACGTAATGGGAAGAACAATATGGGAAGGAGAAGTTCCGGAGACCTGGAAGTACACTGGGGTGTATGACCGTGGCTTCTTGGGCCTTATGGGGCAGTTGCAAAGGAAATGTCCGTTCCCTCCGCAATAGAGGCAAAGATTGGCTTGGCGACGACGACGTCTCTCATCAGGGGTCAGTGCCGATCGTATAAGTCCTACTTGCGGCGATGCAGATGGAATGGGAACTTCAGGTGGCAACCAGGTGGGTCCGGAGGTCTGAGACCGTTCTGACAGTCGCTCCCGCAGGCGTCGGTCAAGCTGAATGCCCAATTTAATGAGGTCCTCAAGAGTGGTGGGGATACCAACTCTGGCTAACTCATCCTTGAGGGACTCGGAAAGACCCAAGCGGAACTGGTGTTTTAGGGCCGCTTGATTCCAGTCTGTGTCTGCAGACCATCTACGGAAGTCCACGGTGTAGTCCTCCACTGGCCGCTTCCCCTGCCGCAAGGAATGCAGGTTGGCCTCTGCGGTGGCCGTCCGCTGGGGGTCTTCGTAGAGCTGTGCCATGGCGGAGAAGAAGGAGTCCACCGTGCTGATAACCAGGCTCTTCTGTTCCCATAGGTGGTGGGCCCAGGTCTGGGGTTCATTAGACAACAGGGAAATAAGAAACCCAACCTTAACAGTCTCTAGAGCAAAGGTCCGGGGTTGCAAGGCCAGATGTAATAAACAGGCATTTTTGAAGGTCCTAAACTTTTTCCGATCTCCAGAAAATCGTTCAGGGATTGGAACGCGGGGTTCAGGAGGAGGAGCCAACATCGTCGGGGCTGCTGGAGTTTGCCCTTGGACGGTTGCAGAGGAGCAGGTAGCGAATGGTCCTGGTTCCACAGGAGCAGGTGACACTGACGTGTGTTGTAAACGTCCTTCAAGCTGAAGATGTGCTTCCTGCAGTTTCTGGATTTCATGGGCCAAAGTTGCAGTTTGTTGGCACAGAGCCTCTAACGGGAACGCACCTCTGCCGACCTCAGACATGGCTGGATTATACTGTAAAGTCTCTGGTGTGAGGCCGGATTGCTGAGAGGGCGCCCCTTGCGGCTAAGTGCACCGCACCCCTGGAGATGAGACAGGGAGTGCGGGGCCCAAAGGTGCACGGATTGCCGGTACTGCTGCTGACTGGGCCGGTGCAGGCAGAAGGTAGCTGGGGTGCGCTGGGAGAACGGATTTGGTAGCCGTGCAAGGGAAGGTTCTGGTGTGGAGCAGTAGGTAAACCACGAACAGAGTCTAGAGCCAGGCCGGGGGTCAAACACAGGAATCAGTCCGAGGGTATTTACAGGAACAAGCCGGGTCTTGCACGGGAGCAGAAGGTAATGGAGTAGTCAGCCAAGCCGGGGTCAGATACGAGGAGACAGGCAGAGTCACAGGTCCAGGTACAAGCCAAGGGTCAAGCCGGGGATTCAGGATAAACAGGATACAGGAGACACAGGAGATACAGGAAGCTGATGATAATCCAGCAACCTGTGTGCGCCAGTGACAGGTTTAAATAGGCCGGGGAGCACGCCCACGTCTGCGTGCGCCCGTGCGCGCCGCGGCGCATCTGCGTGCGCCTGTGCGCGCCATGGCGCATCTGCGTGCGCACATGCGCAAAGGAGTGAGTCTGGCGCGGCCATGATGAACACTGGCAGGAATGCCAATAACTCGGCCATTTCCCTGACACCGCGCTTGCTCCAATAACCTCAACTAATTATGTTCTCTGTATTTATCATGTGAATTATGTATACATTATATATGTTTAAATTATATATACTTATTGTCTGCTATGAATTTTACTGTTTGTCACATATCATGTTTTAGTGATCAATTCCCTTATCAATAAATGTATTATGATTATATCAAATTTTGTTTAATTTTATGACTGTATTTTTACATCATAAATGCCTGATTATATTGCTCAATTATGTTTACTTATATCACTACCATGAATCACCCCTAGGGGCTTGTGACACTGATGCCGCATACACACGATCGATTTTCTCGACGGTGAAAACACCGTTGAGAAAATCGACGGGAAAAACGAGGAACGGCTTGGTCCCCTACACACGGCCGTTTTTCCCGTCATTTTTTCTCTTGGTCGAGAAAAACGACCATGTGTAGGCTCCCCAGCAGTGTTTCCCTATGGGAAAACTGCCGCGGAAAAAAATGCTGTGAATCACGACGAGAAAAATTAGAGCATGTTCTAATTTTTCTCGTCGTGATTAATGTCGTTTTTCTCGTCAAAGAGAAAAAATTTAATTTTTCCCGACGAGAAAAATGGTCGTGTGTACGCGGCATCAGGTTATTTTCATGCTATGAACCTATTATTACAAACACCCACAGGCCTCACTTAAAGTCCCAATCCAACCCCTTTTTGGTTTTCCATGTACATCTTCTGTGCACTTCTTCCAGCTTACGCTTCCTGAGCCTTGTAGTCCCTCCACAATCCGATCCCAGAGATATTGCCAGCTTCCTCACAGTCCTTAAATAGGTCTCCATAGCGGCCTCCAGCTCTCCTATGCCTTTTTACACAAAAACGGGCTTTCTGCGCCCTGTAGTTCCACTGCAGGCTCAGCACAATGACGCAGAAGGTCCAGTCACTTCCTCGCATGCGCGGACAGGCGGGTTCACAATGAGGTCTCCTTTTGCTAGATTCCAAGATGGCGCTGGCTTGTTCGTGAAGCTACGGCGCATGCACGATTGTGACATCATCACCGAGCGATGGCGGCGGCAGTTTTAAAAAATCCAAACTTTTCTTCCCTTTTTCTGCCTGAACACTGCACCTGTCACCAGCGTTTTTCCAGTGGGATAGATTGCACTGCTAATTCCTCTCCCTCCTCCTTTCAGGTAAGCTTATCGGGTCTCTCTCTCTCTTCCTTTCTTGGTTTTCACCTTACTGGCTACCTGCATGCTTTTTCCTACTGTCTGTTGTAGGTGGGACACAGTCACTCCTCATGGAGGTCGCTGCCCTAGTAGACAATAACCAGCCTAATAGGTAAGGGGGGGAAGACTGGTAAGTAGTGAAGATTGAAAAAAAGAGCCTGTCACTAATGCTGTCTAAATTGGACAGCCCCATCAGGTCGGCCAGATCGTCAGATTCAAGATGAAAAGAGCCATCTAGAAGAAGCCGCTCAAGCCATAGACAATGCCGCTCAGACCGCGGCAGAAGTCTCTCACGCAGCAGGAGAAGTCGCTCAAGGCGCAGGAGTAGCCATTCAAAATCTCATTCACGGCACAGCCACTCCTACTACAGGAGGTCTCCTTCATGCAGTTGCTCTCCTCCCTCTCAGCGTTCCCGCCCATCAAGGAATTCATGCTGGGTCTGCGGTTCCATATCACTTCCGGACAAGCTGGCCTGTCGCACGTGCTTGGATGAAGCAACCAGAGAAAGAGAGCTAAGCAGAGAGCCGGCTATAGACGCACCCCTGCAAATCGCAGAGTCTGAAGCGAGCAGATCAGTGCAAGGCACTTCACCTGCGACCCCCTCCACATCTAGAAAGTCAGACCCCCTATGTGACAATGAGGACTTGGAGGTATCCACCGGATTTGACTTCGCACTAATAGAACCCTTCATAAAGTCAGTGAAGGAAGCTATAGAATGGGAAGAGGAAAAAGAAACTCCGCAAAAAGCGAAGAAATATTTTCCGAACCTTAAAAAAGAGCCTGAAACCTTTCCATTTATCGATGAGCTGGAAGACCTAATCAAAGATGAATGGCAAAAACCTGAGAAGACCAGTCTCAGCAATAGACTTGCCAAACTGTATCCGCTAAAGAGTCTAGTGTCAACCCACTAGTAACACCACCAGTGGTAGACTCCTCCCTGATGCGCCTCGCCAGGCATGTACCACTTCCAATAGAAGATTCGGTTACATTTAAGGGTGTACTAAACAGAAAGATCGATCTGGATCTTAAGAGAGCCTACCTATCTGCAGGCCAGCAATAACGCTAGCAGCAGTGGGAGGAGCTATCTCAAGCTGGTCCTCTAACGTTGAGAAATTGGTAGCAGGAGGCGTGGAACAAGAGAAAGTAATCACAGCTCTCCAGGAACTTAGCCTTGCAGGCGATTTTGTCGCAGAGGCCTCTGTTGACATGATAAAATCAACATCAAGAGCAATGCTAAGCTCAGTGATGGCCAGGAGGGCACTCTGGCTAAAACCGTGGTCAGCAGACCCCTCCTCAAAGTCTAATTGGTGTAAGATCCCATTTGACGGCACAAACCTCTTCGGAAAAAAGCTGGACTCTGCCATTTCAAAGGTCCACGGCGGAAAGTCAGAACTCATTCCTTCAGACAGAAGGCCTAGGCAACAAAGGCCACCTACCTTCAGACAAAACCTCCCAGACAGATATAGGGAAGCAAAATCCTACAAGCCAGGCAGGGAGTACAGGAAAAATTGGAAGAATCCACAATTATCCTTCCTGAAACTCCAAAAATCCAAGACCCCTGACACGGGGGACCAGAAGTCTTTTTGAAGGTGCATCCGCCCAACCAGCTGTAGTAGGAGCCAGACTGAAGGACTTCAAGCAGGTCTGGGCGGAGATAATAAAAGACCCATGGACAGTGGCTACTGTCCAGGACGGACACAGATGGAGGTTCAAGAATCGACCTCCCAGAGACCAGTTCGTCACAACCAGACTTCCAACATCTCGGGAAAAGAAGCTTATATTGACAGAATGTGTCCAAGATCTAATCCAAAAGCAGGCCATAGTGGAAGTCCCATCACCACAAAGGGGGAAAGGTTTCTACTCTCCTATGTTCTTGGTGAAGAAAAAGACCGGGGATCTGCGCCCCGTCCTAGATCTAAAAAATCTCATTCAATCTTAGTGGAGACATTCAAGATGGAAAGCTTACAGTCAATCCTCTATGCCATAAATATCGGCGACTGGATGCTCTGCATTCCAGAAGTTTCTCCAGGAGTCCCTTGTCCCTTTTACTCCATCTAAATACTCTAACGTCCACCCTGCAAAAATTTGGGTGGCTGATCAACTGGAAGAAAAGCAATCTCCAACCCACTCAGAGAATGATCTTCCTGGGGGCAGAGCTGTATACCCGACTCAACACCATAGAGCTTCCTCAGGAGAAAATTCCCATCATAATCCAAAAGGCAAAGAGGTTACTCTTATCCACAACACTCCCAGCCAGAGAGTCTCTCAGCATCCTAGGGTCACTATCAGCAACCATTCCGATGGTACAATGGGCCCAATGGAACACAAGACCTCTCCAAACATTATTTTTGAAGCAATGGAACGGTGTTTCGATGTCTCAACGAATCACGATCCGAAAGGAAGTCAAGCAATCACTCTGGTGATGGACCCGATTGCACAACCTAAAGAGGTACAAGTGCATAGTTACCCCTCCCCAGAAGGTGATCACTTCGGACGTCAGCAGGGAGGGCTGGGGAGCACACTACCAGAGACTCGCAGTATAAGGCCGTTAGTCTTTCGAGACACAGGATGTAGTATCGAACATCCTAGAAATGTTCCAAGCTCTCCTGTTGAAGATGGACAACAGGGTGGCAGTTGCCTATATCAACAGGCAAGGAGGCACCAGAAGTCGCTCCGTGATGCAGGAAGTCCGCCCAGTTCTCGAATGGGCGCAGGTGAATCTGTCCGGGTTAAGGGCAATGTATGTTCCAGGAGCCCAGAACCAGCTGGCCGACATGCTAAGCAGAAGCTTCATTTCCAACAACGAATGGGCTCTGAGCCACCAAGCTTTCTCTCTCATAACCCAAACGTGGGGCATACCGGATATAGACTTAGCAGCGACACCAGACAATGCAAAGTGCCGGAGGTATCTGACAAGAACCCCCTGCCCACTAGTGGAGGGGACGGACTGCCTACAGCACGACTGGAACTTTTGTCTGGGTTACATCTTTCCCCCGACACCTCTCATACCGAGATTTCTTCTCAGGTTCAAGAGGTCAACATCTACAATAATAGTAGTCCTTCCTTTTTGGCTGAGGCGACCATGGTTCACCACTCTCCTTCAGCTGAATACAGCGAGACCGTTACCACTTCCACCAGCAGCGGATCTACTCTCTCAGGGGCAACTTCTTCATCCATCCCCAGAAAGGATGCACCTGACAGCCTGGAGATTGAAAGGGCTAGGTTCTTAGACCAAGGTTGCTCTCAAAAAGTGGTAGAGACTCTTCTTCAAGCCAGAAAGTGCACCACCTACAGTACCTACAAGAGGATCTGGGAGAAGTTTCTCTCAGTCGCACAGCATTAAGCCTGGAACCCATCATCTCCAACAGTTGCTCAAATCCTTGAGTTTCTCCACTTAGGCTTAGAGAAAGGCCTTGGGTCAAGTACCTTGAAAGTCCATCTATCAGCCTTATCTGCCATGACAGGAGTTAAATGGGCGCAAGAACCTCTAGTCATTCAGTTCCAGAGGGCCTGCCTAAAGATAAGGCCCCCCAGAAAGCCTTCCTTCCCGACCTGGGATCTTTCGTTTGTACTAGAAGTTCTATCACACGAACCATTCTTTCCGTTGGAAAACATCTCTTTGTGGGACTTAACACTCAAGGTCACCTTCTTAATCGCAATAACATCGGCCAAGAGAGTCTCAGAGTTGCAGGCTTTATTGGCGAAAGTGCCATACCTAATCGTCTACCCAGACAAAGTAGTCTTAAGACCTTCTGATCGATTTATCCCGAAGGTATCATCCTCCTTCCACTTCAATCAGGAAATAAACCTTCCGGGTCTCTCCACAGAACAAGGGGATCCACATCCGCTGGACGTAAGAACCAACATCCTAACCTACCTTTCAACAACCAACGACCTTAGGAAATCGGAAAACCTCTTGGTCATCCCATACGGCTTTAGGAGAGGAAAAGCAGCAACCTCTCGCACCATTGCAGCATGTCTGGTGAAGACCATTAAAAAGGCTTGCTCACTGAGTCAAACACAAATACCTGAGGGCTTGAAGGCACATTCCACAAGGGCAATGGCGACCTCCTGGGCGGCTTACTGCAATGTATCCTTGGAAACTATTTGCCGAGCAGCGACACCTTTATATCCCATTACACGGTGGACTCTGCCAGATTGTCCACGGCAGAGTTTGGACGAGCAATTATTCAGTCCAACACCCCTATTCCATGTAAATAAAAAATTGTCTTATGCTCAGACCCACCCAGTTTGCGAGTTATTCACCCAAAGGTGTATGCTGCCATGATGCGACAGGAAAACTGAAAATTGTATACTCACCTTTCTGTAATTTTCCTTTCCTGTCGCATCTTCATGGCAGCATACAAATGCCCACCCGAGGTGAGGTATATATATATATATATATATATATATATATATATATACTGAGAATACCTGGGCAGGGGCCCTCTCTGGGCTTAATAGCTAAACGGTCCTATCAGGTTGTGGAGGCGGAGCCACAACCCAAAGGTGTATGCTGCCATGAAGATGCGACAGGAAAGGAAAATTATGGAAAGGCGAGTATACAATTTTCCGTTTTATGAACATTAGGGCTCATGCACACTGCAGTTAAAAAAAAAAAGAAGCAGATTTTATACGCATTTGAGGTTTTATTTCAGCTTGATGAAGCTTGTACTTTTTTGGGGTCTTTTGCGCGTTTTTATTGCGCTTCTTTGAGCATAAGCATTTTTCTTTAACAAATCCTCCCCTCAGCTAATTTTCCCAAATTTTTGGGTGCGTTTTCAAGATTCTTTGAGCTTTTTCATGCTCTTTCGCGCATTTTTGGGCACTTAGGCGTCTTTTTTGCACGAAAGCTTCTCTCAAAAACATGAGTTGGGGGGGGTTCTGTCTGTAAGGGCATATGCCTGTAAACTCCTGAAAAAGCCATATTGTGCATGGAGACATTGACCAACATGGAGGGGAGTTTATATCCCAAAAAAAATAAGAGCTCAAAAAAGATCAAAAGCCTTTCGGAGCAGCTTCTTTGAGCTGTAGTGTGCATGAGCCCTTATACTGTGACAGGGGGTGGATCCAAAGCCACAATTCAGTTTCATGAAAAATCTGTGAACACTTCATAGCAATGTTCTCTAGTCTTAACATGTCATGCATGAAATAAAAATAATTTCAAATAATAAATGAGATTCTAACACTTGTCTTTCCAGTGTAGTATGAGCCCCAGTTTACACTGTCACATCACATTTGATTCACAATTATTTTAAATGGCTGAAATCAAACTGCATCCACATGAAAAAAAAAAATTGTTTTGCTTTTACATTTATTTTTATTTATTTTTTTATAAACAAGGGCCACAATAAATTACATTATACGTGTGCAAAATGTGCTACTTGTCAAGTTAACTACAATCTTGGCTGAGTCTACCTGATTGTTAATTAGACATGCAGTTCCTTTAGCTTCCCTTTATCATTCTGACACCAGTCTGGAGGTCATACAATCAGCTGGGTTAACCCTTCTAATGCCATTTCTGTGTGGATCATACAAAGGCAAGGCTTTGTCTGCACATTACCATTCTCTGGGCCTAGATTAGCTTTCAGGAGATTGGCACCTAAAGGAAGAGCAGATAAACACATGCCAAGTGTAATGGTAATATTTTGTCAGTATCTGCCAGTTGGCAAAGAGCATAGTAAAATGAGCTCTATCTGGATGTGAACAAAATACAAAACCATTATTCAGTACAAAGATTCATGAGCATGGCTGACATTAAAAAAGTAACACTGGTTACTGTACAGTTCTAATTTATTTATTTATGTTTAATAAAGTGAATCTGGTCAAACAATTGGATATGCATGCCCCAAAAGACTTTTGGACCATTAGGTCCCACATAAATAGATAGTTTCCCTAAACCAGTAGCTTGCCCAAGCTGTTGGCTGATCTCAAGGATACAGTAGTGATCAAGCAAGGTTCTTTAACCTACCAGATTGCTTTGTCATCCAAGAACTGTTGTTTGGAACCTTGGTGTGCCACCCTATAGACACTAGGTGATTGCCCATTTTGGAAACTCTCATCTCATATCTATGTATCTATGGGCAGGTACTGTTTGTGTTGTAGTAAGGGTAACATTGCATAGTTATTACAGCAAGCGCCTTAGTTTTTTTTTTCATTCAGCCTGTTGGATTGAATGAAAAAAAACTGCCTGTTTGTACCAGGCATAAGTTGCGAAAGCTGTGCAAGAAGTCATGCTGATGGGGGCACTTCTGAGAGCAGGGGTATGCTTACTTTTTCCACAGTACACCATTTCATCTAAAATCAGAGCCACTAGAGGCCGATCAGCTGACAGCTTTAAAGGATATGTTAACCTTTTGGAACATGTTACATGATCCTCCCATATTTAGGGTGGAACATGTGACATGTTCCAGTAGCGCCAGCCTCCCCTTCCCAGTCCCCACACGTGACAGTGAGTGGTGGCTCTTCTCCCTACACCCACTGTCACTATTTGAAAATGGGGCTCTGTCCACACAGCTGCGTCATTCATTCACAATTTCCTGTGAATGCACAAACTACAACTACCGTCAGCTAATGCGGCTGATGGCTTTGTAGTAGTTCTGAATGGTCTGCAAGGCCACTGGTGAGTTCATTTACAAGCTCTGCAGCTTGTACACAGTCAGCCCGTATGAAGGTACGGGCTGAAGGGCTTGTTTGCAGGAGTCTTGCATTGCATTCCTGAACCCCTGATCATGGGTGCAATGCTCTCCAGGCTCCTTGGAGGGGGGGGGGGGGCGGGTGGGTGCGCAGCGCATGTTTTTTCCTGCAAAAACATGTGCATTCTTTCCCAAAAGGTGAAATTATCCTTTAAGACTCACTGTTGCTGAAGGGGGAAGAAAGCAACAGGAATGACACAGACTGTGCTGAGGGAACACAGAGTGAGGAAGGGAAAAGAAAAGCAGGAGATGTGACACTGACAGGACAATCTATGCTGCCAGGGTGACACAAAAGAGTTAAACTTACAGAGAAAGTATCTTGTGTTATCTTGATATTCTCTGCTTTCTCCCTCATCTACAGATCTGTGAACTACAGCACTGTACAGTAAGACCCCTTTCACACAGGTGGACCGTTCAGGTCCGCCTGTCAGTTTTTTTGGTGGACCTGAACGGACGCTCCATGCAAGTCTATGGAGCGGCGGATGTCAGTGGTGTTCATGTCCATTGACACCCGATCCGCTAAAATCAGACGGATGGCGATACGTTCGTCATCCGTCCATGGCAGATCGGATCGGGTGAGATCTGATGAAAACGGACATGCTGTCCATTTTCGTCAGATCTCTCCATAGGAGACAGCGGCACTGGACAAGCCCCTCCCCGATCAGTGAGCAGAGACTGACCTGTAATCTGCCGGCTCCGTGGAGATCAACAGAGAGATCTCCCGCTGAGCTGGCGGACTCTGCTGCAATGGTTCCACCCCGTGTGGAAGGGGCCTAAGGCTTCTGTCAGCCTTTCTCTTTTATTGAGCCAAGACATACAATCAAGGCTGGAAATGTACATATTTTAATTGAAGAAAGGGGAATATAGATTTTGAGCCCAAAGAGTAACTGATCTGGGCTTCAACCAAATGGCAGCGTCCAGCCTGAAAAAACAGGAGCAATGCTGGAGGCAATTTATAGAACATGCTAATTTTGGCAGTAAAATTATTAGGGTGGAATGTATGTTCTTTTGTTAAAGAACATTGATTTTTATCAAACTGTTATGGGTAAAGTTCTGTTTGAATTTAAGTTTACAAGTGGGTGAATGGTTGCTAGGATGCTGGGCAACCAATCATCAGCTTGTTAACATAAACATGTTAGGCAGATCCCGCCCTGCTATGAATGGTGGGGTGATGTGAAGAGGGGGCTGAGGACACTGCTGTGAAAGGGAGGGTTTAATATGAGGGCGCTGAAGACAATTCTGTAAATGGGGGGGGGTTGATATGTAAAGCGGGTGAGGACACTGCTGTGACGAAGGGGACACTGATGTGAAGGGGGACTGTGGTGTAAAGGGTGTGATGTGAAGAGGGGAATTGGATGTAAAGGGAAGCTGGGATGTATATTAAAGACTGTAATGTGAGGAGGGGCTGTGATGTAAAGGGGAGACTTTGCAATGAAATTGTCACTGCTTGCGCCAGGTTCATATACCTGTTGGAGGCCTGTATTGAGATTGGAATGGGCATATGCACTGTCAGGCGCATGGCTGAGTGGGTTTGTAGTGGAGTGGGAGGAGCCTGAATAGGAACTTAAGGCCCATACACACAATCTGACTTTTTGACAACAACGGTCTGAGGGACGTGTTTTATCGGACAATCCGACCGTGTGTATGATCCTTCGGACAATTGTTTTCGGTTTTTCAACGGACAAATGTTCGCTGTGCATGCTCTCAAACTTTCCGACAACAAATGTGTTACTTCGGATTATCCAATCGTGTGTACACAAGTCCATGGGACTAAAGTACAAACACGCATGCTCAGAACCAATGCTAAAGATCAGACAACAATAGCAGAAGTTGCCCAAAGGGTGGCGGTAAAGAGCTGAAAAAACATGTGATTTGGTGAATGTTGGCTGAAAAAGTTCTGCCGCGTGTATGCATACCAAGTTCACGGCCAACGCCCCTTCGGACCAAAATCCACGGAAAAGTCAGATGGAAGTCCGATCATATGTATGAGGCTTAAGACTAGTCCCCATCAGGTCAAACTTGCTTTCGATTGACAGCACACAACAGTAGGCAGATCCATAGCCGCTATTCAGCTCAATAGTGGCTTTAGAATCTGACTACTGCCATCCACTGTCAATCAAAAGCAAGGTGGACCTGATGGGGAACTAGTCTCTCAGTTCCCCATATAGCTTCGCCCTCCCAAAAGGACTAGTTTCCTATTAGTTCTGCATCTTTTGTGACTAGTCATTTCCTTAATATGGACATTGCCATATTTGGGTAAGGACATGGTTATGGGCTGAGAAATCTCCTGGCTGGCCGATGAATGGGGCTGGGGATAGAGCCCTGTGTGAGAAACTGTAACATACATGACAGCTTCCCAGCATAAAAAGCCCCACTCTGAGCACTGGCATAATTCTGCACACTGACTCAGAGCTGGTCTTAGTCCCCTTTCACACTGAGGCAGTTTTCAGGCATTTTAGCACCAGAAATAGCACCTGTAAAGTGCCTGAAAACTGCCTCCCATGCTGCCCGAATATAAAAGCCTGAGTGATTTCACACCCGGCGTTGCGCTTGTAGGATGTTAGAAAAAGTCCTGCAAGCAGCATCTTTGGGGCGGTTTGGAAGTGCCGCAACACAGCCATCTTTAACCCCTTCTTCGGTCGCTAGCGGGGGTTAAAGGTGCCCCGCTAGCTGCAGAAAAGCGCTTTACCGCCAACGCACGGGCGGCCCCAGTGTGGAAGGGGTCATTACTGCCAGTTTTCAACTCTGCGAACTAGTGGTAACCATAGGAAGGAACTACCTGAATTTGTTGCATGTGTCAGTAATTGTCCAGAAACTGGTGCACACACGTGCCTGAATTAGGCACATGTAGTTCCACAGGAACCTAGCACCAGAAAACAGTTGTGCATGCTTTATTACATTTCTCACAATGTGAATGTATGCAGCAGCTATATTTGTTTTTTTATGTTTTGCAGATGATTTTTACTGCACAAAGGGTGAGCTAACTGGGCTAACTGTTGACACTTGAATGATGCATTACACCAACAGATGTGTCAGCAGCCTATAGAAATGTATCCATTAGCTGGCTGCTTTGACAAACCTTATAAACAAAATGAGTGAGAAGTGACGAATTTTTTCTTTTTTTATCATTTAAATTTTTTATTTTTCATCAGAAAAAGAAATCATTACAGAATCATAAATAACAGAGATGATTACAAATGACTCAACAAAAATCTCAGGTATTATTACCATAGAAACTTAGACAAAGTGTTATCTTAAAAACCAATACTGATAATGTTTACACAAAAAGTAATAAAATCTAGCCTCATCTTGGTTATGTATATAATCAAGTAAACTTATAAACTGACAATAACTTATAGTGAGAAAATCTAGTTCCCACCAAAATAACCGAAACTTATGAAGGGCTCCTACTCCCCTCCCCAGCCACCCTTAGCGGGAACACACTGACTGAGAAGGAGAGAGCGCCCCCTGCTCGGCCTTCCTATCTTCACCAACAATCGTCGGTAGAGACAACTGGAGAGACATAACATAAATTTTCAATTTGTACTTGTAAAAAGAAAAAACAATACTCGACCTTAGTGCGATATCTAAGAGTTGTTCTCAGACTATTAGAGCTAAGTTCAACAGTCTAAGCCTCAATCAAGAAAAAGGAATCTGAGCCTGAAACTGTTATATTTTATCTGTTATAATAAAACAAAAAACATACTATTAAATAATAAAAGTCCATACCAAGAGAATAGAGTATAAGATAAAAAAAAAAGAAAAGAAAAAAAGAAAAAAAAATAAGGAGGAGAAAGAAAAGAAAAAACCTCAAAGATATGAAATGAAGAGATTATAGAATGCCTACAAACCAAATATACTTTCTAAAGATTAGTGATTGGTGTTGACGACCAAGTTATGTGATAAAGAGATTCCCATAAATAGCGCCCAAGGTTCCCATATGGCTTCAAATTTTGAGGTTTCGTCTAACAAGCAGCTAACCAATTTTTTTCTTTCCATAATCCAAGAAACTTTTCGTTTCATGGATAAAATAGATACCGAAGGTTTCTTCCATGCCCTTGCAATTGTTAGTTTTGCTCCCGTTAAAATAAACAAAATCAGTTTACGACTGACTTTAGGAATATGAGGTAAATGTCCATTGAGTAAAGCAATTGTGGGAGATTGATGTATCGGGCAACCTGTAATATTACGTAATATATGAAATACCTTGTTCCAAAATCCACGAATTCTTGGGCATTCCCACCATATGTGGATCATAGTACCCAGTCCCTGACATCCCCTATAACAAAGAGGTGAAACAGTGGGGTACATATCAGCCAATCTCGTGGGAACCAGATACCATCTTGTAAAAAGTTTTATATTGGCCTCTAGGAGCGAAGCATTATAGAGGCCTGAAGTCGAGCAAGAGTAGCTTGCATGCCAGTCTATAATATTTCTATCAATTAGGAGTTCCTTCTCCCAGGCCAACATATATGGTAGTTTCACCAAATTGGATGCCAGTGACTTGTAGATCACAGAGATCCCCCCCCCCCTTCGCTCCACGGCCCGTCCACACCAAGTTTCATAATCTGTAAAGTCTCGGGATGAATATCCAGCTTTACACTTAGAATGAATTAAATTAGTGATTTGGTGAAATCTCAGTTTTTCAGATGAAGGAAGATCAAAATTGTTCATAAAATATTCAATAGGAAAAGGGCCAGTAGAGGAAAAAAACTGACCAATGCAGTACAACCCCTTGTCATACCACCATTTAAAGGTTTGAAGATCCAAACCTTGATGAAAAAACGGATTTTTGAACACCGGGGTCAATGGTTGAGCTTTAGAGACCAGCGAGGGAAGTTTCCGAAGTGAATCCCATAAAGATAATGATTGTGAGAGTGATGGTGATAAGATGGGAGGTCTATTTCTGGGAGGGCACCACAACAAGTGTATTAGTGATGAGGATGGAACAGCTTGATTTTCAATTGATATCCAATCAGGAAGTTCTGTGTTAAAATATAAAACAGATAGTTGTGCCAATCGTGCTGCTTGGTAGTACCATAAGAGATTCGGAAGGCCTAACCCACCCTGTTTGGGAAGGTTGAATAAGCTTCTGTTTGAGAGTCGTGGACCTTTATTGTTCCAAATGAATTTAGTGAGCTTACTTTGAAAAGATTTCAAATGATCTCTTTTGATTGGAATAGGAAGAGTGATGAATTTTTTCAAGTGCCTTTGTTGTAAAATAGCCACAGAAGTTGACCTGAGAAATAAAGAGCCCAGAGAAGTAAAGCAGAAGAGAAATGAACAAAGCAGTAAATATAAATCTACAGGATCTTCCACAATCATAGTTGAGGGGAATTTCCATCTTCAGCTTGAGGGAAGGAAAGCCCCTGCACTTCATAAACTGGGATAGCTGGTGAAACTTGTGTGGTTTAGTCCATTCTAAACAGCTGATTGGCAAGGGTGGAAACAGTACAACCTCTGCATTTGTACCAAATGGCTGCCTTATCCTTATATACTGTATATCAAATATTTTCAGCTGTTTAAAAGCTGTAATGTATGTAAAAATAACACTTATTTCTAGCCTAATGAGTAAATACCCATACCTTTAAAGAAGTATTAAAATATAAACACTTTAGAGGTGATTGCAATCCTTATACAGATCATATGTGCAAGGTTTAGACAGGAATGTGGAGAGGAAGTGAAGAAATAAACCCACTTCCTAACAGGGCGCAATCACACTCTGTAAAGGTGTTTGCTGATTTTTCCATATCATACCAATGAATGTTTGTGTGCTCTCAGGGTATAGCTTACACGTGTTTATTTTCATTGGTAGCTTTTTAACTTTTCTAACAAATGTTTATTTTTTCCATTTATTATTTTTGCATTTTTTTATGATTTGTTTTAACACCTTAATCGTAACAAAAATATAATCACAGACATCCATTCTTTTTACTGATTTGTAAAAGCAGTACAAAGACTGCCTAGAAATAGGCTTTTTGCATTTAAAATAAATTAACTGATGTATTTGTTAGAGTAGAGTAGACCGTAAACGTGCAGAAAAGATGAACTTTTCTATGAGGTAAATAAATGTGTGTTTTTAAAGTATACTTCTTCCAAAAAAAGGTATCCTAGTTTGTAATCATAATTCCTTTTTTATTTTTAACCACCTGAGGCAATTTTTTAAACATATGTTAAAATCAGCACTTTTTTGCTAGAATGTTACTTTGAACCTGAAACATTATATATTTTCTCTGAAAATAAAAAGGGGTGTTGCATCTCTTCTTATGTCATACGATATTTGCCTACTCATTCAAATGGGGAGGGCAGGATCTGGGTGCCCCCAGATTCCGATAAGCCCCCTGCCCGCAGACCCCCACAACCACTGCCCAGGGTTGTCCAGAAGAGGCCATTGTCCCCATCAACATAGGGACAAGGTGCTTTGGGGTAGGGGGAGCCCCCCTGCCCCAAAGTACCCACCTCCTATGTTGAGGGCATGTGGCCTGGAATAGTCCAGGGGGGCGCACGCCCCTCCCTTTCCTAACCTGCCGGGCTGCATAAGGGTCTGGTATGGATTTTAGGAGGGACCCAACCTGGAAAAAACACCATATTTTTATTTTGTTGGCTTGAGGTTATCCCTTCGGTCTGGTATGTATGGTCTTGGGGGGGGAGGGGGGGGGTTGGGGGCCCACGCCATATTTTTTATTTAGTTTTTATTTTGGTGTGGGGTTCCCCCCTCAAGATTTATACCAGACTCAAAGGGCCTGGTATGGTTGGATCAAAGTTAGATCCCGTTCATTGATGTCGCATGGAAGTCAGCCATGAAGCCGTAGGGCAAAGTTGGATTGGAAGTCATCCAACTTTCACGTCGGAGCAGTGTGAACCTGGCCTAAAGGCAAAACTTTTTTTTTTTTCTTTGAGTGGAGAGGTATTAGATCACTTGTCATTTTTTATTGCTGTATGTGCCCCACGTTAAGGAGATTAATCCACTCTTTTTCATGTTTACCATTATTAAAAGTGAAGGTAAAAAAAAAATCCAAAATTTGGATTGTCCGCATAAAAGTAATAGAGGGTAAATCTTTCAATGGGGACACAAGTTCTGGTGACCTGGGGGTCCCCAAGTAATTTCCTTAATTTGCAAGAATTTCCTCTCACTTTCTGTTGGGCTATGGGACAGGAAGCAAAAAAAATCTCTGCAATGGGACAGAAATGGCAAAAAAAATCTGACGGGTTATAACCCTCCCTTGCTCTATACAAAATGTAAAACATTTTTTGCCTATATAGTGCCTTGAAAAAGTATTTCCTGTCACATCATGGCAGCATACACCTTTGGGTTGTGGCTCTGCCCCCACGACCTGATAGGACCGTTTAACTATTAAACCCAGAGAGGACCCCCGCCCAGGTATTCTCCTTTTTTTCCTCCCCTGACAAGGACA
The DNA here is from genome assembly GCA_029206835.1 of Rana muscosa. Classification (NCBI taxonomy): domain Eukaryota; kingdom Metazoa; phylum Chordata; class Amphibia; order Anura; family Ranidae; genus Rana; species Rana muscosa. The sequence continues at coordinate 780,691,412 of CM055116.1, read as the reverse complement.
AGATGAAGAACCCCCTTACCGCTTTCGCCCCAGCCAGGTTCTAGCCTCTCATGGGTGGAAGTCCTTTCCTGTGCAGCCTCTAAATGAGCTCTATGGAAGGAACCCCACTCTGATGGTCTCAGGGGTATGATGCCAGCATTACACAAACCTTAAATAGGTTTATCCTGCAGCGACCTCCAGCTCTTTTGTGCACCTCTTTTCAGCATTACACTTCCTGAGCCTTGTAGTCCTCCAGCAATTCGGTCCTCAGGGATATGTGCCAGCTCCTCACAGACCTTAATCAGGTCTCTATAGTGGCCTCCAGCTCTCCTGTGTAATTTTTTCACAAAAACGGGCTTTCTGCACCCTGTAGTCCCACGGCAGGCTCTGTGCATGACGCTGAGCGTCCAGTCACTTCTGCGCATGCGCGGACAGGCGGGAGGTCTCCTACAGGTTCACAATAATGATTCCTATGTTTTTTCCAATTTCCAAGATGGCGCTGGCTTGCTCATGACGCTACGGCGCATGCGCGGTCATGTCGTCATCACCGAGCGACGGCGGCGCCAATTTTAAAAACCCAAAGCTTCTTTTGCTGTTTCTTCTTGAACACTGTACCTGTCACCAGCATTTTTCAGTGGGATAGATTGCACTGCTGTTCTTCCTTCAGGTAAGCCCCTCGGGTCACTTTTCCCTTTCTTGGTTTCACCTTACTTGCTGCCTGCATGTTCATTTCCCACTGTCTGTTGTAGGGGGGACTCTATCACTCCTCATGGAGGTCGCTGCCCCGGTAGACCATCACCAGCCTAATAGGTAAGGGGGGGAGAAGATTAGTAAGTAGTGAAGATTGAAAAAGAGAGCCTGTCACTAATGCTGTCTAAATTGGACAGCCCTATCAGGTCGGCCAGATCGTCAGATTCAAGACGAAAAGAGGCATCTAGAAGAAGCCGCTCAAGCCATAGACAAAGCCACTCAGACCGCGGCAGAAGTCGGTCACGCAGCAGGGGAAGTCACTCAAGTCGCAGGAGGAGCCGTTTAAAATCCTATTCACTGCACAGCCACTCCTACTACAGGAGGTCTCCTTCACGCAGACGCTCTCCTCCCTCTCAGCATACCCGCCCATCAGGGAATTCATGCTGGGTCTGTGGTGCCATAGCACTTCCGGATAAGCTGGCTTGTCGCACGTGCCTAGACGAAGCGACCAGAGAAAGAGAGCTGTGCAGAGAACCGGCTAGAGACACATCCCTGCAAATCGCAGAGTCTGAAACAAGCAGGTCCGTACAAGGCACTTCACCTGCGACTCCCTCCACATCTAAAAAGTCAGACCCCTTATCTGACAATGAGGACTTCGAGATCTCCACTGGATTTGACTTCGCACTAATAGAACCCTTCATTAAGTCAGTGAAGGAAGCTATTGAATGGGAGGAGGAAAAAGAAATTCCGCAAAAAGCGAGAAAATATTTTCCGAACCTGAAAAAAGAGCCAGAAACCTTCCCATTTATTGATGAGCTGGAAGACCTAATCAAAGACGAATGGCAAAAACCTGAGAAAAAGACCAGCCTCAGAAATAGACTTGCCAAACTGTACCCGCTGAAGGAGTCTAGTGTCAACCCACTAGTAACACCACCAGTGGTAGATTCTTCCTTGATGCGCCTCGCCAGGCATGTAGCACTTCCAATAGAAGATGCGGTTACATTTAAAGATGTACTAGACAGAAAGATCGATCTAGACCTTAAGGGAGCCTACCTATCTGCAGGCGGTGCCTGGAGGCCAGCAATAACGCTAGCAGCAGTGGGAAGAGCCATCTCAAACTGGTCCTCCAACCCCGAGAAATTGGTAACAGAAGGCGCGGAACAAGAGAGAATAATCGCAGCTCTCCAAGAACTTAGCCTTCCAGGCGATTTTGTTGCAGAAGCCTCTGTAGACATGATAAAATCAACATCAAGCGCAATGCTAAGCTCAATGATGACCAGGAGGGCACTCTGGCTAAAACCTTGGTCAGCAGACCCTTCCTCAAAGTCTAATTGGTGTAAGATCCTATTTGACAGCACAAACCTCTTCGGAGAGAAGCTGGACTCGGCCATTTCAAAGGTCACCGGTGGAAAGTCAGGACTCATCCCTTCAGACAGAAGGCCTAGGCAACAAAGACCACCTACCGCAAGACGAAACCTCCCAGACAGGTATAGGGAGGCTAAGTCCTACAGGCCCGGCAGGGAGTACAGCAAAAATTGGATCCACAATCATCCTTCCTGAAACTCCAAAAATCCAAGACCCCTGCCACGGAAGACCAGAAGTCTTTTTGAATGTACGTCCGCCCAACCAGCTGTAGTAGGAGCCAGACTGAAGGACTTCAAGCAGGTCTGGGCGGAGTTAATAAAAGACCCATGGACAGTAACTACCGTCCAGTAAGGACACAGATGGAGGTTCAAGAATTGACTTCCCAGAGACCAGTTCGTCACAACCAGAATTCCAACATCTCGGGAAATGAAGCTGGTACTGACAGAATATGTCCAAGATCTAATCAAAAAGCAGGCCATAGTGGAAGTACCACCACCACAAAGGGGGAAAGGTTTCTATTCTCCTCTGTTCTTGGTAAAGAAAAAGACTGGGGATCTGCGCCCCGTCCTAGATCTAAAAAACCTCAACCGATCAATCCTAGTGGAGACATTCAAGATGGAGGGCTTACAATCAATCCTCTATGTCATAAATATTGGAGACTGGATGCTCTTCGTGGATTTAAAGGACGCTTACCTGCATGTTCCTATTTACACCGCATTCCAGAAGTTTCTACGCTTCTCGGTAGGCCATCAACATTTTCAATTTCAAAGTCTTCGGTTTGGGATTTCTACCGCTCCCAGAACATTCACCAAGGTCCTGCTACCAGTGATAGCCCTACTAAGGGAGCAAGGGTTGAGAGTCCACCATTATCTGGACGACATCCTACTGCTCGCGGACAACCAAGAGTCTCTTCTACTCCACCGAGATACTCTAACATCCACCCTGTAAAAATTTGGGTGGCTGATAAACTGGAAGAAAAGCAATCTCCAACCTACTCAGAGAAAGGTCTTCCTGGGGGCAGAACTGGATACCCGACTCAACACCATAGAGCTTCCTCAGGAGAAAATTCCCATAATAATCCAAAAGGCAAAGAGGTTACTCTTATCCCCCACGCTCCCAGCCAGAGAGTGTCTCAGCATTCTGGGGTCGCTATCAGCAGCCATCCCTATGGTCCAATGGGCCCAGTGGAACACAAGACCTCTCCAGACATCATTCTTGAGCCAATGGAACGGGGTATCGATGTCTCAACGAATCAACATCCGAAGTCAAACAATCACTATGGTGGTGGACCCGATTGCACAACCTAAAGAGGTACAAGCGCATAGTTACCCCTCCCCAGGAGGTGATCACTTCGGACGCCAGCAGGGAAGGCTGGGGAGCACACTACCAGCAACTTTCAGTCCAAGGCCGTTGGTCTTTCAAGACACAGGATGTAGTATCGAACATCCTAGAGATGAAAGCAGCGTTCCAAGCTCTCCTGGCTTTCAGTCCTCTCCTGAAAGGGAAAGAAGTTGCCTATATCAACAGGCAAGGAGGCACCAGAAGTCGCTCCATGATGCAGGAAGTCCGCCCAGTTCTCGAATGGGCGCAAGTGAATCTGTCGGGGTTAAGGGCGATGTATGTCCCAGGAACCCAGAACCAGCTGGCCGACATGCTAAGCAGAAGCTTAATTTCCAACAACGAATGGGCTCTGAGTCACCAAGCTTTCTCCCTCATAACAAAAACTTGGGGCATGCCAGATATAGACTTGGCAGCGACTCCAGACAATGCGAAGTGCCGGAGGTATCTGACAAGAACCCCCTGCCCGTTAGCGGAGGGGACGGTCTGCCTACAACACGAGTGGAACTTCCCTCTGGGTTACATCTTTCCCCCAACACCTCTCATACCGAGATTTCTTCTCAGGCACAAGAGGTCATCATCCACAATAATAACAGACCTTCCTTTTTGGCCGAGATGGCCATGGTTCACCACTCTTCTTCAGCTGAATACAGCGAGACCATTACCGCTTCCACCAGCAGCAGATCTACTCTCCCAGGGGCAACTTCTTCATCCATCCCCGGAAAGGATGCACCTGACAGCCTGGAGATTGAAAGGGCTAGGTTCTTAAACCAAGGTTGCTCCCAAAAAGTGGTAGAGACACTTCTTCAAGTCAGAAGATGCACCACCAACAATACCTACAAGAGGATCTGGGAGAAGTTTCTCTCAGTCGCACAGCATTAAGCCTGGAACCCATCATCTCCAACAGTTGCTCAAATCCTTGAGTTTCTCAAGTTAGGCTTAGAAAAAGGCCTGGGGTCAAGTACTCTAAAAGTCCATGTATCAGCTTTATAGGCCATGACAGGAGTCAAATGGGCCCAAGAGCCTCTTGTCATTCAGTTCCAGAGGGCCTGCCTAAAGATAAGGCCCCCCAGAAACCTTCCTTCCCGACCTGGGATCTTTCGGTTGTACTGGAAGTTCTAGCACATGAACCATTTTTTCCATTGGAAAACATCTCTTTGTGGGACTTAACACTCAAGGTTACCTTCTTAATCGCAATAACATCGGCCAAGAGAGTCTCAGAGATGCAGGCCTTATTGGCGAAAGAACCATACTTAATCGTCTATCCAGACAAAGTAGTCTTAAGACCATCTGATCGGTTTATCCCGAAGGTATCATCCTCCTTCCACTTTAATCAGGAAATCAACCTTCCTGCTCTCTCCACAGAACAAGGGGATCCACATCCGCTGGATGTAAGAACTAACATTCTAACCTACCTCTCTCTCGGCAACCAATGATCTTAGGAAGTCGGAAAACCTTCTGGTCATCCCACACGGATTTAGGAGAGGGCAAGCAGCAACCTCTCGCACCATCGCAGCTTGGTTGGTGAAAACCATCAAAAAGGCTTACTCGCTGAGTCAAACACAAATACCTGAGGGCTTGAAGGCACATTCCACAAGGGCAATGGCGACCACCTGGGCGGCCTACTGCAGAGTGTCCTCGGAAACTATTTGCCGAGCAGCGACTTGGTCCTCCAGAAACACCTTTATTTCTCATTATAAGGTGGACTCTGCCAGATTGTCTATGGCAGAGTTTGGACGAGCAATTATTCAGTCCAACACCTCTATTCCTTGTAAATAAAAAAATTGTCTTTATGCTCAGACCCACCCAGTTTGCGAGTTATTCACCCAAAGGTGTATGCTGCCATGATACGACAGGAAAACTGAAAATTGTATACTCACCTTTCCGTAATTTTCTATTCCTGTCGCATCTTCATGGCAGCATACAGATGCCCACACGTCTGAGGTGAGGTGTATATATATATATATATATATATATATATATATACTGAGAATACCTGGGCGGGGGCCCTCTCTGGGCTTAATAGTTAAACGGTCCTATCAGGTCATGGGGGCGGAGCCACAACCCAAAGGTGTATGCTGCCATGAAGATGCGACAGCAAAGGAAAATTACGGAACGGTGAGTAAACAATTTTCCGTTTTATACACCTTGATATTTTCCACATTTTGTCATGTTACAACCAAAAACGTAAATGTATTTTATTGGGATTTTATGTGATAGACCAACACAAAGTGGCACATAATTGTGAAGTTGAAGGAAAATCATAAATGGTTTTCAATTTTTTTTTTTACAAATATCTGAAAAGTTTGGCGTGCATTTGAATTCTGCCTCTTTACTCTGATACCCCTAACTAAAATCTAGTGGAACCAATTGCCTTCAGAAATCACCTAATTAGTAAATAGAGCCCATTTGTGTGTAATTTAATCTCAGTATAAATACAGCTGTTCTGTGAAGTCTCCAGAGAAAATTAGTGAACAAACAGCATCATGAAGGCCAAGGAACACACCAGACAGGTCAGAGATAAAGTTGTGCAGAAGTTTAACCACTTCAATACCAGGCACTTATACACCTTCCAGCCCAAGCCAATTTTCAGCTTTCAGCGCTGTCGCAATTTGAATGACAATTGCACGGTCATGCTACACTGTACCCAAACAAATTTTTATCATTTTGTTCCCACAAATAGAGCTTTCTTTTGGTGGTATTTGATCACCTCTGCGATTTTTATTTTTTGTGCAACAAATAAAAAAGACAGAAAATTTTGAAAAAAATAATTTTTCTTTTGTTTCTATAAAATTTTTATGTAAATAAGTAAGTTTTCTTCTTCAATGACGGGCACTGATAAGGCGGCACCAATGGGCACCGATGAGGTGGCACCAATGAGGTGGCACTGATGGGCACTGATGATGGGCAGTGATAGGAGGCACTGATGGGCACTGATAGGTGGCACTGGTATGCGGCACTGATGGGCACTCATAGGCGGCACTGATGGGCACTCATAGGCGGCACTGATGTGGTACTTATGGGTGGCACTGATGTGGTACTTATGGGTGGCACTGATGGGTGGCACATATGGGCACTGATGGTCACTGATAGGTGGGCACTGATGGGAGGCACTGATAACATTAATGGGTGGCATTTCTGAGCATCACTTGTCTGAACTGGTCCATAATGTTGACAGTCAGTTCCCATTTGTGGGCACTGATTGGCATGTATTGGGCATATTGGGCTCTCCTCTACTCGTGTCTGTCAGATGCGAGTAGAGGCTCTTTACCGAGATTGGTGTAGCAGTGTGTCAGACTAACACACCGCACCACCGATCGCCGCGATGCGCGCCCCCACGGGTACGCTGTGGCTGTTATCCTGCTGGACGTCATGTGACGTCCAGTCAGGATAACTGAACTACCGCCCGGCCGTCATTTTGCTATAGGCCGGGCGTGAAATGGTTAAAGCGGGGTTAGGTTATAAAAAAATATCCCAAGCTTTGAGCATCTCAAGGAGCACTGTTCAATCCATCATCCAAAAATGGAAAGAGTATGGCACAACTGCAAACCTACCAAGACATGCCAGTCCACCTAAACTGACATGCCAGGCAAGGAGAGCATTAATCAGAGAAGCAGCCAAGAGGCCCATGGTAACTCTGGAGGAGCTGCAGAGATCCACAGCTAAGGTGGGAGAACCTGTACACAGGACAACCATTAAGCCTGGTACACACGATCGGATTTCCATCGGACAAATCCGTGGATTTTTGTACGAAGGGCGTTGTCCGTGAACTTGTTCTGCATACAGACAGCAGAAATTTTTCATCCAACATTCACAAAACTGCGTGATTTTTCTGCTCTTTAGCGCCACCCCTTGGGCAACTTCTGCTAATGTTGTCTGATGGTTAGCATTGGTTCAGAGCATGCGTGTTTGTACATTTGTTGTCGGACAATTTGAGAGAATGCACAGCCAACATTTGTTGTCGGAAATTCCGACAACAGTTGTCTGATGGAGCATACAGATGGTCCGACAAATTATCCGACAAAACACGTCCTTCGTACAATTGTTGTCAGAATATCCGATCGTGTGTACGGGCCATTAGAGTCTGCAAAAGACTTGAGACTGGGGCGGAGGATTACCTTCCAGCAGGACAACGACCCTAAACATACAGCCAGAGCTACAATAGAATAGTGTAGATCAAAGCATATTCATGTGTTAGAATGGCCTAGTCAAAGTCCCTGCCATACTCTGCAATACCCAGCCATACTCGGCAATACCCTGCCATACCCTGCAATACCCTGCCATACTCGGAAATACCCTGCAATACCCAGCAATACCCTGCCATACTCTGCAATACCCTGCCATACTCTGCAATACCCAGCCATACTCGGTGATACCCAGCCATACTCGGTGATACCCAGCCATACCGGTTCCTCTCTCCCCTCTCTGTACCGATCGGTACAGTAGGAGAGGGGGAGAGATCCATCCATCCCTGCTCAGCCATCCCTGCCATACTCTGCAATACCCTGCGATACTCTGCAATACCCTGCGATACTCTGCAATACCCTGCCATAGTCTGCAATACCCTGCCATACTCTGCAATGCCCTGCCATACTCTGCAATGCCCTGCCATACTCTGCAATACCCTGCCATACTCGGCAATACCCTGCCATACTCGGCATTACCCAGCCATACTCTGCGATACCCAGCCATACTCTGTGATACCCAGCCATACTCTGCGATACCCAGCCATACTCGTCCATGCTCGGCCATGCTCGGCCATGCTCAGCCATGCTTAGCCTTACTCGGCTTTACTCTGCCTCTGTATGTGGCCATGCTGTGGAAGTCTCACACATGTGGTATCGCCGTACTCAGGAGAAGTAGGAGACTCTATTTTGGGGTGTCATTTTTGGTATGTACATGCTATGTGTTAAAAATATTGTATAAATGGACAACTTTGTGTTAAAAAAAAATGCGTTTTAACCACTTCCCGCCTGCCGGCCGTCATATGACGTCCTTGATATTGTGCGGGGATATCTGAATGATGCCTGCAGCTACAGGCATCATTCAGATATCAGCTTTTTCAGCCAGCGATTCCCTACACCATAAGAATGATCATAGCAGCTGTTACGCCGCTTGATCGTTCTTACGGGAGGCGAGAGGGGATGTCCCCCCCCCTCCCGCCACCCTCCAGTGCTTCTACCGACTCATCGCTACAATCAAAGCCAGGATCGTGTTTTGTTTTGATTTTATTTCAGGCTTCCCAGCCTAGAGGTGAGATGTGGGGTCTTAGTGACCCCATATCTCACTGTAAAGAGGACCTGTCAAACCATATTCCTATTACCAGGGATGTTTACATTAGTTACATTACATTACAAAAGTTATCAAAAAATTTATTTTTGGGGAAAAACATGTCAAACTAAAATAAATAAAGTAAAATGAACAATAAAAAAAAAAATATTTTTAAAGCGCCCCTGTCCCCGTGTGTTCGCATACAGAAGCAAACGCATATGTAAGTCCCGCCCACATATGAAAATGGTGTTCAAACCACACATGTGAGGTATCGCTGCGGACGTTAGAGCTATAGCAATAATTTTGGCCCTAGACCTCCTCTGTAACTCAAAACATGTAACCAGTAAAAATATTTAAAGCGTCGCCTATGGGGATTTTTAAGTAGCGAAGTTTGGCGCCATTCCACGAGCGTGTGCAATTTTGAAGGGTGACATGTTAGGTATCTATTTACTCGGCGTAACTTCATCTTTCACATTATGCAAAAACATTGGGCTAACTTTACTGTTTTGTTTTTTTTAAAGCACAAAACTCTTTCCTTTTAAAAAAAAAACGCGTTCGAAAAATTGCTGCGCAAATACCGTGCAAGATAAAAAGTTGCAACGACCGCCATTGTATTCTCTAGGTTCTTTGCTAAAAAAGCATATATAAAGTTTTGGGGTTCTATGTAATTTTCTAGCAAATAAATTATGATTTTTACATGTAGGAGAGAAATGTCAGAATTGGCCTGGGTGCTCCAGAACACCTGAAGGTGCTCCCTGCATGTTGGTATTAATATGAAAATACTTAAGCGCTAATATGAATATCAAATACGGTGATAGTAACGGATGAACAAATGATTCCAGCTGCAATCAATCAAAGGTGCTCTGATTACCCAAAAATAAATAATAATTAATAATATATAAATATTGATGCGCTAAAAACCAACCCCCTACTAATGCACAAAAATACGTGGATGAAGGTGAATCATATAAACCATATAATAACTAAATAAATAGTGCCAACGTGAGCAATATATAAAAATATGGCAGCTTAAAAATGGGTAAACCGTGGAAAATAAAATATAAAACTTGCAATGACAAAAGAGCAATGTGCAAATTTTACAGAATTTTCTGTCTTCTTTATTTTATAGCGCAAAAAATAAAAAACCCAACGGTGATTAAATACCACCAAAAGAAAGCTCTATTTGTGTGAAAAAAAGGACAAAAATTTCATATGGGTACAGTGTTGTATGACTGAGTAATTGTCATTCAAAATGTTAGAGCAACGAAAGCTGAAAATTGGTCTGGTTATTAAGGGGGTTTAAGTGCCCAGTTGTCAAGTGGTTAATTAGTTGGGTGAGTGGCAGTTAATGGAGGGAGGTTTGTAAGGTGGATGAGTCTGGCAGCAGTATTCATGATGGACTGAAGAGGGGGATAGTCTATTTAAAGGTAAGCCAATGAGGAGGGAGTTGCAGTAGTCGAGGCGAGAGATAACCAGGGAGTAAATCGGGAGCTTTGTGGTTTTATGGTTAGGAAGGGACATCGTTTGGAGTTGTTGCGGAGGTTGAGGCGGCAAGCTTTGGAAAGGGATTGGATGTGGGGCCGAAAGGAGAGTTCAGAGTCCCGGATAAAACCTAGCACCCTGGCATGTGGGGATGGGTGGATGGTTGTGCTAATGCTCTTGACAGAGAAGTCAGGGGAAGAGGCACGTGGGGGAGGAAATATTATGAGCTCGTCCTCAAGCCATTTTCCCTCTTCCCTCCCACTTTTTTTTTCTCTCCCATACCACAGCTCCCCTCCTTCCATCCCTTTTCATTCTCCCTTCCCCTGTCTTGCCACCGTATTTTTGGCTGTTTTGCCCCTGGCGACATGTTTCGGTGCATACCGTACCATGCCGCCATGGACAATAAGTTCAATAGCCTTGTAAATTTACAGTTATTATACCTTTTCTTGTTTCATGTACTTGTATATAATTTGGCAAACCATGTATCCTATTGAATTCTACTATATTGTTTTAATATGTAATTTAATCTCTTTATGTGTTTATTAGGGAGTCCCATTTTGCAGACCATCATTGGCTGTCTGGATTTGGTTGGTCCCCATACCAGACCGCCAATCACTCATGCCTTACGATTTCATCTGCCTTTTTTCCCCCCTCTCCGCCCGCTGCTCTATGTCCCATGGTATGGGTCCCTCCACGGAGTGTCTCCTTGAGCCGTATGGGCACCCAGGGCATTTTGATTTCCTCCATCAACCGCCCTTCATTGTGCCAGATTTATGCCCCTTGGCAGAGGTTCCCGTGTCACCTCCTGTCCCATTGCTGTCCCCTCCCCCGTTTTGGTTCGTCCAATCCGCTCTTCCATCCAGTTGGGAGTGCGGGTTAGGGATGGTGCTTTGTTCCTTCGCCCACCCCCTTGGCGTCTTGACGTCAGCACACCCCTCCCGCCGTCGCGGTGCACTCTGGATCCTGTAGTCAGCCCGGGTCCTTCGGCTTTAGGGCATGCGCACTTGTCGAGAGCAGGGGGATCTGGATTCACTGTACCTTCATCTGCTTGGTAAGCCTTCTGCTGTACTTTGCTCCTAAATGAATTTTCTCTGTTTCACATTTGGCTGTGCTGCTTTGTTTTTCATGCCTCATGAACAGGCATTAAATATTATTAATATATGGAGACCTTTGGTCTATGTTCTATCTCCTTTTTTATATAGCGATATAACCTTACCTGTTTATGATTGTCTTGCATAGCTTTATGTGCCTCTTGGAGGACAGCGGCACATGTTTATTTCATCCCACTTCATTTTTTTTCAGTTACTACTGTGATATACCCGTGCAGGGTCTCTAACAGGCCACTTTCCAGTATCCACCCCCCCCCCCATTTGAGCTCAAGCTTTACTTGCTTTTATGTAAGTGCCACAAATTTGGTTTTGCATCTGGCTTGTACCAGTGTATACATAGGTTTAACTACATAGAAATTTCATTATATTTTTCAAATTTCTCCTTTTTTCCAGTCAATCCTTATAGTGTCCTCTGCAGCTCTTTTGAGACACCTTTCCTCTCCTTGGGGGGGCCCCCCTTTTTTCTGATCCTGGGATTTGAGCATGGACGGTTGGGAGTTGGCTGGGTAAGCATGGTTGCCTGTGATGGTTTCAGCAACATTTGTGACTCCGTATTAACTTAATGAGAATTTTGTAAACCATGTTCACTGTAACCCATTAGTGACTGTGTTTTTTGTCTTCTGTACAGTTATAATTATTTTGGATTGTTATCGCATACCCCTGAGGAAGCGTTCAGCGAAACATGTCGGATATATGTGACTTCCCTTCATATATCTGAGTATAACCCATTAACTGTGACCACCACCCTTACTACATATCCATTAAGGATCTTTTTTTATAATGTGATGTCTATCTAAATAAAATATAAAAATACAAATTTGTATCAATGTTATTTCCTTCTCATCACTTTTATCAAATTTACTTATGTATGGGATGTGGTGCCTAGTGCTTTAGTGTTTCACCCCTGTTTGGACTAAATCAACATGATTTTGGACAAGTGGAGTTTGAGGAAGTGGTGTGACATCCAGACAGACATGTCTGTTAGTAAGTTAGTGACGTATGAGGAGACTGATGGAGTGAGTTGAGGAGTGGAGAGAAAGATTTGCGTGTCCCCAGCGTAGACATTATATTGATAGCTGTGTGAGGCAATCAGCTGACCCAGGGAAGAGGTGTAGACTGAAAATAGGAGAGGTCCAAGAACAGAACAGAGACTGAGGGAGTAAAGTTTTTTAAGAAGAAGAGGGTGGTCAACCGTATCAAAGGCAGCCAAAAGGTTCTGAAGTAGGAGTACAAAATAGTGTCCGTTGGTTTTTGCGGTTAGTAAGTTATTATGTGAGTTTTAGAAGAGCAGTTTCTGTGGAGTGTTGAGGGCGAAATAGAAACTATGGGGATCAAGAAGGTTATTCTTTAAGAGGTTGTCACTTGGTTGTAGACCAGGCGTTCAAGGAGTTTAGAGGAAAAGGCGTGCAAGCAGATAGGGCATAGATTGTTAGGATTGGCAGGGTCCAAGTACGGCTTTTTAAATATAGGGGTGACCAGTGCACATTTTAGAGCATTGTTAAAGATACCAGCAGAGAGGGAGAGATTGAAGATGTGGGTTAGAAAGTGTAGGATAGAGTCAGAGGGTGACCGTAGTATTTGAGAGGGGACAGGTTGTTGGGTGGGCGTTAGAAAGGAGATAAGCAACTTTGTCTGTAGTAGCAGGTTTGAATAAGGGGAGTGTCAATTGTACCTGTTGACGTGGGGTGTTAACTGGGGGAGATACCTGTACAGTTAAGATTTGTATGTTCATTAAGATGCTTAACTGTACTACCAAGATGTTCAGTAAAATTTCACGCCTCTTCCGAAGTTACGAAGAAGGGGTGCATGAAGGTACATGGTGTATTCAAAAGTACACACGGGGGTGAGGAAAAAGGAATGGAAGGCCATCACAAGGGGTTAACTCAGCATTTTACAAAACTGCAATGGAGAAATATATTGGTGAATTGTTTGGCTTCCCACTGCTCCTGAGAGAAAGGGGAGCAAGCAATGGTTGCTCCCCCCATGGTAAACAAATTATGCGGCATTCTTTATTCCAGGAAAATTAAGTGCTTTCGGTTGAGAGATGAGACTTTATCAGCCTGTGCTATTAGAAGGCATGAACGGGATGACTGATAACTAGGATTTCCTGATACTTGATAGGAGTTAAGGGAGTGCATTCACAGTTGAGGTGGATCCAGAACTTGCCTGGCGTAAGATGAGAGATTGTATGCAGCTGGAGGAGTTTTTGATTTTAGAAGCAACTGTGAAGCCTAAACTCCCACCAGCTAAAATGTTCAATTAAAGTATGTGCATAATCAAAATGACACGGGTTTGAGCAGCACTGTAACAGAACTACAGCTAAGGCCCCATGTACACGGGACGCTGTTAAACTCGCGTTCAGAGGCAGTTGGACACTTTTTTCAACTGCCCCTGAACTCATTCAATGTTATCCTGTGTGACCATGTACACAGTCTCGTTTATTGCCGTTTATATGCAGTTGCGTTTAACCTCGTTTTTCTAAAAGCAAAAAAATTTGTTCAGACGCCAAAGATTTCCACGATTCAGACGCAAAACGTGGCTAAACGCGGGTACCGGCGTTTAGCCGTGTTTTCGTTTAAGCGATTTTAAAGGTGACCTATTTTTTTACATTAGAAATCTCAAAAATGATTGCAAATGATGAAAAACTATAAAAAACAAACAAAAAAAACTGTAATTGCTTGCATTGCATTGTGGACAATCCACAACTTGTGGCAGGTGACGTGGCCAGGTGATGTGGCCAGGTGACGTGGCAAGTGGACAATCCACAACTTGTGGCAGGTGACGTGGCCAGGTGACGTGGCCAGGTGACATGGCAAGTGGACAATCCACAATTTGTGGCCCGTTTATGTGGCCAGGTGACGTGGCAGGTGACGTGGCCAGGTGACGTGTCAAGTGGACAATCCACAACTTGTGGCAGGTGACGTGGCAGGTGACGTGGCAAGTGGACAATCCACAACTTGTGGCAGGTGACGTGGCAAGTGGACAATCCACAACTTGTGGCAGGTGACGTGGCCAGGTTACATGTCAAGTATACAATCCACAACTTAACAAATAAAAAAATTTAAGAAACAATTTAGGTAAAGAAATAGTCCTTTATTGAAACTTAACTAGGATCACAATAACATTTTTCCAAACTTTTAATAACATCAAGCTTATAATCAGACTAAATATGAGAATTCTGCCAGGGCACGCTACCAGCAGGTGAAACAAAATAATCTGCAAAATTGTTTCGAATTGTCATAACTCTGCTGGTAGGGCGCAGGTCCGTATGTTGAATGTTCTGATCTGGGTTAGGTGGTGCAGGCTCTGTCGATATTCTTTCGTTGTCAATTACAAAATTATGTAGAACACAGCAGGCGAGTACTACTTTAATTGCGTTTTCAACATCTAACTGCATTGTAGTCAGTAGTACCCGCCATTTTGCTAAACATATTCCGAAAGCACGTTCAACGACTTGTCTTGCACGACTGAGTCTGTAATTAAAAAAAAATTATTTGTGGCTATGTCCTTGGCCACTGTATGGTCTCATTATATTTTCTGCAAGGCCGAATGCCTCATCAGCCACGATGACCGCTGGTAGTATGGGCTCTGTAGTGTTGGCCTCCAACCAGGTATTCCAAAGCGGCCTTCATGTATGCGACGGCCCATGGCCGATTCTCTAAAAATCCAAAAATCACCCTGACGTATGCTCCGACATCCACACATATACAGTGGGGCAAAAAAGTATTTAGTCAGCCACAATTGTGCAAGTTCTCCCACTTAAAAAGATGAGAGATGCCTGTAATTGTCATCATAGGTATATCTCAACTATGAGAGACAAAATGTGTAAACAAATCCAGACAATAACATTGTCTGATTTAGAAAGATTTTTATTTTTGCAAATTATGGTGGAAAATAAGTATTTGGTCAATATCAAAAGTTCATCTCAATACTTTGTTATATATCCTTTGTTGGCAATGACAGAGGGCAAACGTTTTCTGTAAGTCTTCACAAGGTTGTCACACACTGTTGTTGGTATGTTGGCCCATTCCTCCATGCAGATCTCCTCTAGAGCAGTGATGTTTTGGGGCTGTCGCTGGGCAACACGGACTTTCAACTCACTCCAAAGGTTTTCTATGGGGTTGAGATCTGGAGACTGGCTAGGCCACTCCAGGACCTTGAAATGCTTCTTACAAAGCCACTCCTTCGTTGCCCGGGTGGTGTGTTTGGGATCATTGTCATGCTGAAAGACCCAGCCACGTTTCATCTTCAATGCCCTTGCTGATGGGAGGATGTTTGCACTAAAAATCTCACGATACATGGCCCCATTCATTCTTTCATGTACACGGATCAGTCGTCCTGTTCCCTTTGCAGAGAAATGATGTTGCCACCCCCATGCTTCACAGTAGGTATGGTGTTCTTTGGTTGCAACTCAGCATTCTCTCTCCTCCAAACACGACGAGTTGTGTTTCTACCAAACAGTTCTACTTTGGTTTCATCTGACCATATGACATTCTTCCAATCCTCTTCTGGATCATCCAAATGCTCTCTAGCAAACCTCAGACGGGCTCGGACATGTACTGGCTTAAGCAGGGGGACACATCTGGCACTGCAGGATCTGAGTCCCTGGCGGCGTAGTGTGTTACTGATGGTAGTCTTTGTTACGTTGGTCCCAGCTCTCTGCAGGTCATTCACTAGGTCCCCCCCGTGTGGTTCTGGGATTTTTGCTCACCGTTCTTGTGATCATTTTGACCCCACAGGGTGAGATCTTGCGTGGAGCCCCAGATCGAGGGAGATTATCAGTGGTCTTGTATGTCTTCCATTTTATAATTATTGCTCCCACAGTTGATTTCTTCACACCAAGCTGCTTGCCTATTGCAGATTCAGTCTTCCCAGCCTGGTGCAGGTCTACAATTTTGATTCTGGTGTCCTTCGACAGCTTTTTGGTCTTCACCATAGTGGAGTTTGGAGTGTGACTGTTTGAGGTTGTGGACAGGTGTCTTTTATACTGATAACAAGTTCAAACGGGTGCCATTAATACAGGTAATGAGTGGAGGACAGAGGAGCCTCTTAAAGAAGAAGATACAGGTCTGTGAGAGTCAGAAATCTTGCTTGTTTGTAGGTGACCAAATACTTATTTTCCACCATAATTTGCAAAAAAAAATCTTTCCAAATCAGACAATTTGATTGTCTGGATTTGTTTCCACATTTTGTCTCTCATAGTTGAGGTATACCTATGATGACAATTACAGGCCTCTCTCATCTTTTTAAGTGGGAGAACTTGCACAATTGGTGGCTGACTAAATACTTTTTTGCCCCACTGCAAATTTAGATTTGGCGTCGGCCAATGCAAACAATACTATAGAAAAATATTTCTTATAGTTAAAGTACACGGAGCCTGATTTCGGTGGCTTTTTTAAGCGGACATGTTTCTTGTCCAACGCTCTGATACAGTTAGGAAAGTTTGTTTTGTCCCCATATTCATTTATTACGTCCTGCCACATACGCTCAGTTGGAACTGGCATTACCTCGCTGTGTAGCTCCTCCCACAGTATAGTGCTGGTTTCTCGTGCCACTTTGGCAACAGTGGCAACACCCAAAATAGTGATGCAGAGATGCATACGATTGACCCGTTGCCAGAAACCTAAATAATTAAAAAGAAAAAAAAATATATATATATATATATATATATATATATATATATATATATGTGTATATATATATATATATATATATATATATATATATATATATATTACATACACTGTGTTTTATAAAACAAATATATAAAAATATTTATGAATCACAATTTAAAAAATGTATATATAAATATTTTTGCCAAAAAATTTTGCATAAAAAATTAAAAATAAATAAATAAAAAATTATACATTACATGTACAGCTTTAAAAATAAAACTCAAAAATGTTTTAATTAAATAGTATTAAATTATTAAAAATATAAAAAAAAATGCAAATACAAATTTGATATATTAAAAAATATGGAATTAACGTTTAAATTTGCATAAAATAGACCAAATATTTATATTTTAAAAAGGTATATTAGGTAGGGGTTAGGGTTAGTGTTTAGGTTAGGGCTTAGGGTTGGGGTTAGAGGTTAGGGGCTAGGGTTAGCGGTTAGGGTTTGGGTTAAAGTTAGCGGCTTAGGGTTAGCAGTTAGGGTTAGGGCTTTGGGTTAGGGTTTAGGTTGGGGGTTAGGGGTTAGGGCTATGGTTTGGGTTATGGCTAGGGTTTAGGGGTAGGGGTTATGGGTTAGGGCTAGGGCTAGGGTTAGCAGTTAGGGTTAGGTATATTTTAAAAAGTAATAAAAAAAATAATAATACCATATACAGCTGAAAAAAATCAATAAATATATTAATCAATTAATATTTAAGAATTAAAAATATATAAAAAAAATTGCCAAAAAAATGTAATATATTATAAAAATTGAATAAACGTTTATATTTGCATAAAATAGACAAAATATTTTTTTTTTAAAAAGTAAATAAAGTACAAAAATAATACCATATACAGCTTTAAAAATAAATTAATTAATTAATCTATTAATATTAAATTAATGAAAATATTAAAAAAATTGCCCAAAAAAATGTAATATATTATAAAAATTGAATAAACGTTTATATTTGCATAAAATAGACAAAATATATATTTTTTTAAAAGTAAATAAAGTACAAAAATAATACCATATACAGCTTTAAAAATAAATAAATTAATTAATCTATTAATATTAAATTAATGAAAATATTAAAAAAATTGCCCAAAAAAAGTTAAATATTTTAAAAAATTGAATTAAAGTTTACATTTGCATGAATTAGACAGTTTTTTTTTAAATAAAGGAAAGACAAAAAAAATACATCTGTACATCTATAGATATACAGGGGGTCCCCGACTTACGAACCACTCCTACTTACGAACAGGACTCTGCGGGGACCCTCTGCCGTTCTGCGCAGACCATCTGCCTTTCTACGCATTCACGGCCAGACGGAGCCTCGGAAAATGTCCGTAATTGGCCTCGCATGCGCAGAACGGCATTCGACGGAACATCGGAAATGTCCGTAATTGTCGTTCTGCGCATGCACGGCCCGACTTACGAACATTTCTGGATTACAAACAGGAGGAAAGTCCCTAACGGGTTCGTAACCCTGGGACCCCCTGTATATATAAATATATGCACATACCCGATCGTCACCAACAGACGTTCCTCTGGTGACACACTCTTTCTCATGTTGGTGTCCATGCGTGTCAGTCTGGGTCGTACTTTTTCTAAGAGCAGATCAAATGTGACAATGGACATCCGCGTGAAGTTAAAAAAAAAGTTGGGGTAGGTACGCAGCTGTACATACATGTTTGTGAAATATCCAACCGAAATTCGCTGTGCCATCAACGGATGGGTCCAATAGCGACGAGCTCTGACTCTGGACCTCTCACACAATTTTCAGTGACGTTGCAGCCTCATCAAGAGCAACGTCAGGAGCATTTCCTGACATATGTTCAGTATGGGATCCATTGCCAAAAAAAAAACACAGAAATAGAGACAAATGCAAGTATACAACTGCTCTCGCTGCTGCTGCTGCTCACTCTGATCAAAACGGCTAAAATAGTTAAAATAACATGTTTTCTGAGCTTGTGGAGGGTCTTTGGGAGGTTATCTTAATAAACGCATCTAGACGCAAACGCTGTAAAACGCAGCTAAACGCGGCATGCAAACGCGGCAAAACGGGCGTTTCAGCTTTTAAAAAAGTTTGGTGCCGTTCTGTTCTCCAGTTCAGGTACGGGCGTTTCAGCTTTTAAAAAAATTTGTTCAGCAGAGTTTGCACCAGCGTCCCGTGTACATGGGGCCTAAGACCTAAGGCCAAAAAATTACAGTAGCAGCTGAGTCAGTTTCGAGCTGTACTATTAGATGACTGATAAACTGTCAGTAATGTTACTGAAGCATGTGAGATTTCTTAAGGCCCTATTCACACACAGGTGTTTAGAAACCGCAAGCAGAAATCGCACAACACACGTTTGGGTGCCATACATATTGAATGGATCTCCTCTGGCTCAAGGCCAAAATGTGGTCCCTGAGCTTCTTTGCTGCCACAAATGCACATAGGGCAGTACATTAAAGTGGAATAGGCTGCCCTATGCACGACATGCGGAACTGCGTGAGAATCACCCACACAAAATCGCAAGCAGGAGCGTTCCTGCAACATGCAGTGTGAAAAGGGCCTTATCACATTTATTTTATTCTTAAAATGACAAACAAATCAATGTTACAAATAAATGTAAAGAGAAAATTTCCATTAATTGCTGCATCGCTTACAAGGATGCATAGTGTGATTAGGGAATATTTAAACATTTGTATGTGCATTATCAGAGGAATTCATATAGGGTGTCATAGAAACCCTTTAAAATTCCATTGGGTGCTGCATTGAAAGTGTTGGTGTTTGCACCCGATTCATGCACCAGTCAGAGACCTATACGTTAATCTATCCATGTCTGCACTGAAGAAGGGGTGTCCACACTGAGCACTTCCTCAGCACTAGGGATGAACTTTATGGTCCGTTCGCGTTAAATTCGTGTTGCGCGACACGGCCCATAATTCACTGCAGCATCGCAGTGCATTGCTGGCTGATGATTGGCCAAGCATGCACTATGACCCGCATGCTTGGCCAATCACAGCGCGGAAAAAACGGAGAGCCGTAATTGGCCAAAGCCAGGGTGGCTTTGGCCAATTATGGCTCAGGGGGTTTAGTACACGAAAAAACGACCGTTTTAAAAGATTATTTTTACATTGATACATGTCCCCTCGGGCAGGACCCGGGTCCCCAAACCCTTTTTAGGACAATAACATGCATATTAGGCGTTACAATTAGCACTTTAGATTTCGAACGTTCGCGTCCATTGTATTTAATAGGGTTCTAAAGTTCGTGCGAACGTTCGGTCCGTTCGAAGGCTCTGGTGCGAAACGAACGGGGGGGGGGTGTGTGTTCGGCTCATCCCTACTCAGCACCCTCCCTCCCGGCCACTGCATCAATCACACTGACAGGCACAAGGATTAGTTAATGGGGTGGGTGGAACCTCATGGGGTCTGCTTTATTTGTGACTGACAGTGCAAGGCAGTGTGGGGATCCATAACTAACATTCAGTCAAATAGTGGCTTTTGAATCTGCCCACTGATGTGCGCTGTCAATCAAAGATAAAGTGGACCTGATGGGGAATTAGTCTCTCAGTTTCCAATCAGGCTCCACCCACTCAGTGACAAGTCATTTCCTAAATATGGGCATTGTCCACATTTGGACAATGACATCAGCTGTATCCCTGTGTACATTCAGGCTCGGCTCACATATATGTGAATTGGATGCGTTTTTAACCACATCCAATTTGCATAACATGTGAATTGGACCGGCTTTCATTGAAGCCGGTTCACACATGTGCGCGGGGGGGGGGGGGGTGCAGTGCGGTTTTAAAAAGGGCCCTGTGCAATTTTGGGTCCGGTTCAGGTGCGATTTCAGGTAAATATGAACTGGAGACCACAGCCACATATGTGTGAACCCAGTTTTAGCTTTCTGGGTAATCTGAGCCTAGGTTCACATTGCTGCGGGTTACAAATTGTGCAAGTTCAGCTGAACTCGCATGATTTCAACCCAGCAATGCAGTCCAACTTCGAGGGTGATTTGACAGACATCTATGCGCACAGATGCCTATTCAAATCACCCTCGAAGTCACCAAAAGTATTACAGGAACTACTTTTGGGAATCCGTGCGGCGCCACACTGATTTGGATGGTGCCATTGCCCGCAACAGCTGGCGATTTGACATGTCAAATCGCATGCCAATCGGACCAATGTGAACGTGGGCTGAGTCTTAAGCCCCGTACACACGGTCGGACTTTTGGCCAACAAACTTCTTTTTGAGCAAGTTGGACCAACAATCCGACCGTGTGTACGCTCCATCTGACAAACTTTTTTTGCTTTTTTCTTGTTTTCATCGGACAAAAGTTGGGTCTGCAAACGGACAAACTTTTGCCCAACAAAAGTCAGATGGAGCAAAGTCCGACCATGTGTACAGAAAACCATCGGACTTTTGTCCGATGGACAAAACAAATAATGTTAAAATCAACCAACAATAGCAGAAGTTGACCAAAGGGTGGCGGTAAAGAGCAGAAAAACCACGTGATGTTGCAAAAAGTTTTAAGAAAGTTTGCAGAAAAGTCCGAGCGTGTGTATGCTATGGGTGTTCCCGACCAAATCCGTTCGGACAAAAAACCACGGAAAAGTCCGATGGAAGTCCGACCGTGTGTACAAGGCTTTAATCTGACTGCTTCCTCTGAACTTCCAGATATTGAAATGTGTACCCTGTACACTTCACAAGCACAGTACAGCAGAGACATTTTATGCATAAAGGTAAAAAACTTTCTCTGTGCAGCAGCTCCCCCTAATACTTACCTGAGCTCCCTCTCAATCCAGCAATATGCACAAGAGCAGCGACTCTCCAGGGACTCTCCCTCCTCACTGGTTCAGACAGTAGTGGGAGCTTTTGGGGGGCCGAGCCGTGACTCTGTGTGAATAATCACATAGAGCAGCCGCTCGGGAACGCGCCTGCTTGGGTGCCCCATTGCAAGCTGCTTGGGGGCAGTCGGCAGGAGGGAAGGGCCAGGAGTGCCGGTGGGGGACCCGATAAAAGGAGGATCAGGGATAGTCTGTGCAAAACCGCTGCACAGAGCAGGTAAGTATGACATTTTTTTTTTGTAATTGTTGCCTTTAATATCACTTTAAACCTGCAAGGGGGCCCATTGTTTTTTTTTTTTCTGGTGGTTTACCAATTTAAACCCTCACATATACCCAGTGAAGTGACTGGCCTCAGGTGATACACAGAGATGAAACAAATCTCCCTACAGTACAGTGTCTTTCCCCTACATCGATTCAAAATGCAGAATTTACACAAGATCCCTCAGCTCTGAAAAGCAGGGGGGTAGAGAGCTGACGTTACATCAGTGAGGAGAGCTCTGAGACCTGATTGGAGGGAAGGGACACACCCCTCTTCACATAACAGGCAAGAACAAATGCTGAGGCTGTCAATCACAGGCTGCGCCCTCCCCCGTCACCATTTTTCTCTTCTCTGTTAGAAAAACTCATCAAAAGTGACTCATGCTGAAAGCAAAGGAAGGATGCAGCAGAGAGAAATTACACTTAGTG
Organism: Rana muscosa; assembly: GCA_029206835.1. NCBI lineage: Eukaryota > Metazoa > Chordata > Amphibia > Anura > Ranidae > Rana > Rana muscosa. The sequence continues at coordinate 780,669,003 of CM055116.1, read as the reverse complement.
CTCTGGAATGAGACAAGTACACACTAGTTTAGAGGGATATACTTTGTTCATATTTTATGTTTGAGGTTTACAGCCACTTTAAGTAATTATATTTCTTTGATGTACATTGTCATCAATTTTTTTTATCCAGACTTTAGGCTAATTGTCATCAACGATTAACTGGAGTCACAGCCGACTTCTCACACTAGACATGGCGGTGCCGGGGATCCAAAGACTGGTGAAGAAACGGCCCGGGCGAGGATGGCGCTGGATTCCTGGACAAGTGTCCTCTTATTAAAAGTCAGCAGCTACAGTATTTGACTTTTATTGTTTTTTTTTCTAGAATGAACAACCTCTTTAAAGTGGACATCCAAAAGGGGACTTTGTTTGCACCCCCCCTCCTCCACTACCCTTTGAGGTGGAGGGGGTACATGGTTTTGACAGATACCTGCTCCCACTTCCCATCAGATCGCCGCTGCGATCTGTGCAGAAGTTTGCCCCCCCCCCACAGCCTTCTGGGACACACCACAGGTCCCAGAAGACTGTGAGACCATTCACAAAGCAATTAGCGTATGTGCAGTAGGAAACTGGCTATGAAGCCACAAGGCTTCACTGACGGTTTCCCTTACTTATGATGTTGGCGGCTGCACCAGCTAAGTGTCCTTATATTTCAGTCCCAGTATTTGTATCTGCTGACTTTTATTTTTTGGAGGAAGACTGGAGCTCCTCTTTTACCACTTAAGCCCCGGACCATTTGGCTGGCCAAAGACCAGGCCACTTTTTGCGATTCAGCACTGCGTCGCTTTAACTGACAATTGCACGGTCGTGCGACGTGGCTCCCAAAGAAAATTGACGTCCTTTTTTTCCCACAAATAGAGCTTTCTTTTGGCGGTATTCGATCACCTCTGCGGTTTTTATTTTTCGCGCTATAAACGAAAATAGAGTGACAATTTAAAAAAAAAATGCAATATTTTTTACTTTTTGCGATAATAAATATCCCCAAAAAATATTTTAAAAAAACATTTTTTTCCCTCAGTTTAGGCCGATACGTATTCTACATATTTTTGGTAAAAAAAAAAATCGCAATAAGCGTTTATTGATTGGTTTGCGCAAAAGTTATAGCGTCTACAAAATAGGGGATAGTTTTATGGCATTTTTATTAATATTTTTTTTTTACTAGTAATGGCGGCAAGCAGCGATTTTTATTGTGACTGCGACATTATGGCGGACACTTTTGACACCATTTTGGGACCATTGTCATTTTTACAGCAATCAGTGCTATAAAAATGCACTGATTAATGTAAAAATTACACTGGCAGTGAAGGGGTTAACCTGTAGGGGGCGCTGAAGGGGTTAAGTGTGTCCTAGGGAGTGATTCTAACTGTTAGGAGGCGTGGCTACGAGTGACATATCACTGATCGCTGTTCCCAATGAGGGGGAACAGACGATCAGTGACATGTCACTAAGAAGAACGGGGAGATGTTGTGTTTACACTGACATCTCCCCATTCTTCTGCTCCGTGACACAATCGCGGGACACCGGCGGACATAGAGTCCGCGGGTCCCGCGGGCACGGTCCTCGTGGCAGGGTCGTGAGCGCGCCCCCGGGGGCACGCGCGCGGCCAGACGGCGGCAATTTAAAGGGAACGTATATATACGCCCATTTGCGCAGCCGTGCCATTCTGTTGACGTATACGTTTGTGCATCGGTCGGCAAGTGGTTAAAGGAGAAGTCCAGCCTGAGCTTTTTAGGCTGGGCTTCTCTTCTGGGTCACAGTAGTGCCATTGGTTTGGCACTCCTGTGACCCATTTTCAGCAGAGAGTGGTCAGAAGTCCACTCCCTGATGATGTCACTGCCATCAGTTGGGGCAGCGCATCATCCCGGCTTCCAAGTCTGGATCCGCCAGCTGCCCTGATTGATGGCAGTCTCAGCGAGCCCCTGAGACGGCCGCACCCCACCCCTCCACTGCTCAGCGCTCCAAAAAGCGCTAAGAAGTATAGCAGAAGCTATGCTGACTGACAGTCAGCATCGCTCTGCTCAGGGAGGAGTGAGAACCGAGCCATCGGTGGTGTTCGGTGGCTCGGTTCACAGTGCAGAGACGTTGGGGGACAGATGCAGCATCAGTCTGATGCTCCATCCACCAAGGTAAGTATGAATAGGCAAAAAAAAAAAAAAACTTTACTTCTCTTTTAAAGCATTAGATAACTGCAATATATTTGTTATATGCTTTGAGTCTAGATACGATTTAAGGGGTGCCATGGAACGTGCTTTGTCTACACCCTTCCCCATTCTTGGACATCAGTTAAAGGGGTTGTAAAGCTTCGTGTTTTTTCACCTTAATGCATCCTATGTATTAGGGTGAAAAAACACCTTGCACTCTCGGGCCCCCCAGCCCCCCCGTTTTACTTACCTGAGCCACGAAACTCCTTGTGCGTGATCCTGCGATGCTTTCCCCCAGCTTGAGGCGGCTCGTCATTGGAGATTGATAGCGGCGCAGCCATTGGCTCGCGCCGCTGTCAATCAAATCAATGACGCGGCGCCCAGGGGGTGGGGCCGAGTGATACACTTGGCGGCTATGGCCGACCCTGTATCACATGGGAGCGCGCCCCCAAGCTAACCCCCTTGGGAGAGAGCTTCCCAGAACGGGGGTTAGCTCTTGCGGGGAGGAGCCGAGACAGCCGCCGAGGGACCCCAGAAGACCAGGTTCAGGGTTAGGGGTTAGGGTTAGGGTCAGGGTCAGGGTTAGGGTTAGGGTTTTCCCTTTAAGAACAAGGCTAGGACCCAGGCTCTTGAACAGGGACCTCCCCCAGAGGTCAAAGGTCAGAGGGCGGGTCCCCAGAGGTCAAAGGTCAGTGGGCGTGGCTGACCCCCACCAAAGTGTACCGCCTACCCCAACTAAGTCGGGGAATGAACAAGTCGGGGAAAGCGTAACAAACAAAACAAACTGCACAGTGGAGGCAAGTATGGCATGTTTGTTATTTAAAAAAAAAAAAAAATTAACCCTTACAACCCCTTTAAGTCTCCTACACACGATTGGATTTTCCGCAGACAAAGCGTAGGACTTTAGGACTTTTGTCCGAAGGGCGTGTGCTTGGATTTTGTCTTGCATACAAACGGCACCCAATTGTCGGCCAACAAACATGAATGTAGTGATGTACTACGTGTTTTTTCAGCTCTTGAGCGCCACCTTTTGGGCACCTTCTGCTAATGTCGTGTTTGAGCATTGATTCCGAGCATGCATGTTTGTACTTTGGACTTTTGACTGACGGACTTGTGTACACACGATCAGAAAACAGACCGTTGTCTGCGGAAAATTTTAAAGCCTGCCATCCAACATTTGTCTGCGGAAAATTCAACAATTGTCCGATGGAGTGTACAAACAGTCGGATTTTCAGCCAACAGTCTGTCAACACACAATTCCCGTTGGAAAATCCAATCGTGTGTACGAGGCTTAAGTGTGACCTTCAGTTAGTGTGCTGTTACCGGCAGCTCCCGCGCGCATGCGTGGGAGTGATGTCATCGTGGCTCCGGGCCAATCACAGCCCCGGAGCCTGCGATACCCGGAAGTAACTCCGGGAGTGATGTCGCCGGCCGGAGCTGTGTATGGGGACCGCTACGGAAGCTTCTATCTAAGGTGAGTGCTTCATAATGAGCTATTATGCTATGCTCATTATGCCTTTGTCTTGCAGGTTGTTGTTTTTTTTGTGGGTTTACAACCACTTTAACAGGGGTGTGTAGACTTTTTATATCCACTGTACACACACACATGTATATTATATCAGTGGCGGAATTTTCAGGGTCGCAACAGTCGCCGTTGCGACTGGTCCCTGTAGTTCCGCCAAGTCCGGGGGGCCCGCCCACCTCCCGCCAGTGTGAGGGGCCGTCTCGCTGCGGGAATCGGGTGCTTTCGCCCGCTGAGGGACAGAGAAGGCAGAGGCAGCGCTGAGACTGGGGGCGGAAACTGAAAAATTAGGTCAGCAGACCTGCTGACACCAATAAGGGAAGGCAGGGGAGGAGCTTTCCTCTCTGCGTGGAGTACCTGTACCCGGCGTCTATCCATGAGGCAACAAGGCATCCTGGCGGGAGAAAGCACGGTGACCGTGACCGATCTAACGGAATTCCCGGGGAATCGATTGATTGACGGTAAGTGACATTTTGCAGAGCTGAGCAATCGATGCCAACCTCCACCACCTGTGCCTCTTACTGATCCCATCCTCCCACCACTGATCTCATCCCTATCCCCCCATTACTTCTACAACAGAGGTGATGGGGGGGATAGGGATGAGATCAGTGGTGGGAGGATGGGATTAGTAAGAGGCACAGGTGGTGGTGGGAGAGGATGGCACCTCCACTGCCACCCCCTCCTCAAGTACCACCGCAGCCACCCCCCTCAAGTACCACTGCAGCCACCCCCCTCAAGTACCACCGCAGCCACGCCCCCTCAACATCACTGTTGCCACCCCCCTCAAGTACCTCCGCTGCTACCCCACCCCCTCAAGTATCACCACTGCCACCCCCCCTCAACATCACCGTTTCCACTCCCCTCAAGTACCACTACTGCCACCCCCCCTCAATTACCACTGCTGCCACCTCCTCAACACTGCCACCCCCTCAAGTAACACCGTTGCCACCCCCCTCAAGTACCACTGCTGCCACCCCCCCTCAACTACCGCTGTTGCCACCCCCCTCAACACCACCACTGCCACCCCCCTCAAGTACCACCGCTGCCACCCCCTCAACATCACCACCGCCACCCCCTCAACATCACCGCTGCCACCCCCCTCAACAAGGGAGGGCTGGCAGCTTTAGGCCGGGGGGGCAAGTCCAGTCAAGTGGCCCATTAACACCTTGGTGATCAGCCATCGTCGTTATACGGCAGCAGGTTGGCTCCCCGGCGCACACGGCGTGCCACTGGAGCCGATGCGTGTGGCCAGCGGCCGCGATATCTGCCGGTGACCCGCGATTGCTCCTGAGAGAGACAGAAGGGGGATCTGTCAATGTAAACAGACATCCCTGTTCTGACAGGGGAGTTAGAGAGAGATCTGCTGTTCCAAGTGATCAGGAACATCAATCTCTCTACTCCCAGTCACTACACCCCCCCCCAGTTAGAAACACCTCCCTATGGAACACTTAACCGCTTGATCGCCCCCTAGTGTTAGTGTTAAAGTGGTTGTAAACTCACTTACACAACATGCACCTACAGGTAAGCCTAGATTAAGGCTTACCTGTAGGTGCATGAAATATCTCCTTAACCTACACGGTTAAGGAGATATTTGCATTTAAAACCAGTACCGCTGACGTCACGCGCATGCGCACTAGCGGACCGGCTTAGTAGCCGGATTTCTAAATGGAGTTAGCCGGCCCGAGCGCACATGCGTGTGACGTCATCGCCGCTCCTGGGCCAATGACAGCGCCGGAGCGGCGATACACGGAAGGCAGAGGGGAGCAAGATGGCATCGCGACGGAGGTGTCCGAGCACCGCTGCAGGGGCTTCGATCTCAGGTGAGTGATTCATAATGAGCTAGTATGCTATGCATACTAGCTCATTATGTCTTTGTTTTGCAGGTTGTTTAAAAAAAAAAACGGGGTTTACAACCACTTTAACCTCTTCCCTGCCAGTGACATTTATAAAAAAATCAGTGGGTATTTTTAGCTCTGATCGCTGTATAAATGTCAATGGTCCCAAAAAAGTGTCAAGTTTCCAATCTGTCCGCCGCAATGTTGCAGTCCTGCTAAAAATTGCTGATCACTGCCATTACTAGAAAAAAATAAAAATGTCATAAATCTATTCCCTATTTTGTAGACACTAACTTTTGCGCAGACCAATCCATGCACAATTATTGCGTTTTTTTTTTTTTTTTTTTACCAAAAATAAGTAAAAAAATACATATTGGTCTAGACTGATGAAGAAATATATTTTTTGGGGGGATATTTATTATAGCAAAAATTTAAAAATATTTTTTTTTTTTTTCAAAATTTCACTCTTTTTTTGTTTATAGTGCAAAAATAAAAACCGTGACCAAATACCAATAAAAGAGAGCTCCATGTGTGGGAAAAAATAGACGTCAATTATGTTTGGGTACAACATCTCACATCAATTGTCAATTAAAGAAATGCAGTGCAGTATCGCAAAAAATGGCCTGGTCAGGAAGCGGGTAAATCCTTACGTGGCTGAAGTGGTTAAACTTACCATCATTTGTGCCCATCAATGTAGCCTCATCAGTGCAGCCTGATCAGTGCTCATCAGTGCAGCCTGATCAGTGCCGCCTCACCAGTGCAGCCTGATCAGTGCCCATCAGTGCAGCCTCATCAGTGCCCACCCATGCAGCCTCACCAGTGCAGATAGTGCCCATCAGTGCAGCCTCACCAGTGCAGAGAGTGCCCATCAGTGCAGCCTCACCAGTGCAGAGAGTGCCCATAATCTGTGCAGCCTGATCAGTGCCACCTCACCCATGCAGACAGTGCCATCATCAGTACAGCCTGATCAGTGTCCATGGGATGCGAGGGGTCAGCTGGGGGCGTGTCAGGGTCTGGGTATGTGTTACAGCTAGGTACTTTGCTTGCACAGCCTCTTCGGAGGAGGGGGGGGGGGTGATGAATGTCAGTCATGTCTTCTCTGCCTCTCCGGAGACTCTGTTGGAGAATCTGACGAGTTGGAGAATATGACAGAACACCTGGTCCCAGCCCACAACTGCTCAGGTCATGTGTGACGTGCTGGTTGCCTCTGAGACTCCTGGGAGGTGGGAGTTGTAGTTTGCTCCCACTGCCAGAAACTTCAGTGCGGCAATATTACAACTCCTAGAGTGCAGCGCAGGCCAGCCAGTCAGCGACCGCCTTTTAGTACTGTTTAACCCAGACCTGCTAGGGTTTCCATCTTTTCTTCAAGCAAAACCCGTCACTTTAGCAGCGGCATCTGTTTTTTGGGGGGGGGGGGGGTATACCCTATAAGATTGTAAAAGACCTGGGACACTTTTGGTGGCCTGAAAGAGAGTAGTAATGTGGCGCATAGCTCGCCGCAGCAAACAGTTCACGTGGCTGAATTGCGAGTGTTCTGCATGGAATGCAGGGGTCAGATATGTCCTGGGGAGAGGGCTAGTGCTAGCAGGGGGGTGGGGGAGATAGATATGTGCTGGGGGGCAGTGGCGGTCGGTGATCAAATTTGTTTGGGGGGGGCGCAAACAAACTGATTTTGAAAAAAAAGAAACATCAAATGCAGCCACTGTGCCCCATCAAATGCAGCCACTGTTCCCCATCAAATGCAGCCACTGTCCCCCATCAAATGCAGCCACTGTCCCCCATCAAATGCAGCCACTGTCCCCCATCAAATGCAGCCACTGTCCCCCATCAAATGCAGCCACTGTCCCCCATCAAATGCAGCCACTGTGCCCCATCAAATGCAGCCACTGTGCCCCATCAAACGCAGCCACTGTGCCCATCAAACGCAGCCACTGTGCCCATCAAATGCAGCCAGTGTCCCCATCAAATGCAGCCACCGTGCCATCAAACGCAGCCACTGTGCCCCATCAAACGCAGCCACTGTGCCTCATCAAACGCAGCCACTGTGCCCCATCAAACGCAGCCATGGTGCCCCATCAAACGCAGCTACGGTGCCCCATCAAACGCAGCCACGGTGCCCCATCAAACGCAGCCACCGTGCCCCATCAAATGCAGCCACCGTGCCCCATCAAACGCAGCCACCGTGCCCCATCAAATGCAGCCACCGTGCCATCAAATGCAGCCACTGTGCCCCATCAAATGCAGCCACTGTGCCCCATCAAACGCAGCCACTGTCCACATCAAATGCAGCCACTGTGCCCATGTTTTTGGGGGGTCAGATATGTTCTGGGGGGAGGGCGCTTTGTGAGAGAAAAGAGCCAGTGCAAGGGGGATGGGTAGGGGGTAGGATATGTGCTGGAGGGGTGTTTTGGGAAGGAAGAGAGGGGTTGCCAGATTTCAAATGTAATCCACACTGAAGTTCTAGCATTGCCTTCCCCCTCCCAGCACATCCTCGAGTCCTAACCCCTCAATCACTCATATGACATCTACCTTGTCCTCCTTTCCAGACACTCTCCCCCTCCGTCCTCCATCTACAGTACAGTAAGGTGACCAGATTTTTAAAATGAAATCCGGGGCCATTTTTTTTATTTTATTTACTAGTAATGGTGGAAATCAGCGACTCTCTGCCCGTCCAGCCGCCCGCCTCACAGCCTGTCAAGTCTTATGCCCCATACACACGATCATTTTTAATGGCCATTTTTTTTAATGGCATTTTTAATGGCATGAAAAATGATCGTGTGTATGGGGCATTACTCTCCGGGCCCCGGCTAGTACTGGGTGGGGATTTGAGGAAGATCAAACCACCAGGGAAGGCAAGGAGATAGGCAGGTGACTGGCCGGGACTTGAGCCAAGGCAGAAGAACATGCGAGCGGAGCTGAATGGGCATGCGCCCGAAACTATAGAAATATTCCCTCCGCTCCAACCAGCACATGATCATCAGAAAGGGGCACAGATAATTGAAGAAAATACACCCCCCTAAGCTAGTAGGAGCGGCAGACCGGGGTGTAATTCAGATTTTTTTTTATTTTTAATTCTGCACTGACTGTCTTTGACATTGCCCCAGCCCCTGTTCAATCCGGGGACAAAACCGGGGACAGATTTGGTCCGGGGACAGTGTCCTCAATCCGGGGACTGTCCCCTGAAACTGGGGATGTCTGGTCACCCTACAGTACAGAGCATAATAAAAACTTTAGTGCAGAGTGCAGACCTGAGATTCAGAGCGTCCCTTCTCCTCCCCCCTCCTCCTCCTCGTGTGTGTACAGAACGGACTGAGAAGGAGGGGAGGAGCTTTGATACACTGCTCTGCTCTGCTCATCCAGCTGCTGTCAGGCAGAGAGGAGACTCGTCACTGGCGAAAAAAAAAAAGTTAAAGTACCAGACAGCGCTGCGGCCGTTCTAATGATAAGGTAGGCGGCCTGGGGGGAAATCTCCCCCCTTCCCCTCTTGCCAGCCCGCGCCTGCCCCTCAACATCACCGCTGCCACCCCCCTCAAGTAACACCGATGCCACCCCCTCAAGTAACACCGCTGCCACCCCCTCAACATCACCACCGCCACCCCCTCAACATCACCGCTGCCACCCCCCTCAACATCACCGCTGCTACCCCCTCAAGTACCACCGCTGCCACCCCCCCTCAAGTACCACTGCTGCCACCCCCCTGAATAACCACCACTGCCACCCCCCTCAAGTACCACTGCTGCCACCCCCCCCTCAAAAAAAAGTATCAAAATCATGCTTTTTCGGGGGGGGCCCTTCGTGATTTCTTGCACCGGGGCCCAGAAGTTTCTAGTTACACCTCTGTATTATATACATGTGTATGCCCATCCAAGTGTCTGACTTTCTTTATTTCGCTGCTATGGGCTCTAGCCCCAGATCTTTTGTAGACCTAGCAACGCCCCTGTGTTTACCTATAGGTAAAATCAGGCAAGGGAGTTTACTACCACTTCCAACAAGCTTTTACTTGGATACAACCATTTGCAATTCATGTTATTATTTGTATACGTTATTATTCACTACAAATAGATACTTTGTTTATTGTTATTTGCAACATAGTATTTTGCAGGAGTTGTTTCCTGGCTTACCCAATTACTTCTCTTCTATGGTATTTCCATTAGGGCCAAAACAACTAATCGATTATGAAATTAATCGATTACTATTCTCATAATCGATTAATCGGGCAGTAACATAATGGGGTTAAAAAAAAAATAGCCCTTTATAGTACAAAAAGAGCAAATCGCTACTGTAAATATTACTTTCACTGTCCCACAGTAAAAAATTAACCCCTTAGGGCTCTTTCACACGGGGCGGATCAGTCATGATCCGCCCCGTGAAGCTCCGCTTGCTCAGCGGGGATCGCTCAGTTGATCCCCGCTGAGCCGGCGGATGACTGGGCGGTCCCCGCACACTGTGCAGGGACCGCCCTGTCAGAGCGCCGCTCTCCCCTATGGGGAGATCGGATGAACACGGACAGTCTGTCCGTGTTCATCCGATCCGCTCCGCCGATGGAAGGAAAAATAGGGGTTTCCTCCGTCACAGTTTGGCGGAGCGGATGTCAGCGGACATGTCACAGCAGACATCCGTGGCTCCATAGGGCTACATGGAGCGTCCGTCCAGGTTTGCCTAAAAAACTGACAGGCGGACCTGAACGGACCCTCCGTGTGAAAGGGGCCTTAGGGTACTTTCACACTGGGGCATCACGGGCGTTGGCTGTAAAGTGCCGCTATTTTTAGCGGCGCTTTACCGTAGTTTTTGCCGTGATTTTCGGCCGCTAGCAGAGCGCTTTTAACCCCCGCTAGTGGCCAAAAAAGGGTTAAAGCCGCCCGCAATGCGGCGCTATGCCGGCGGTACAGCTGCGCTGCCCATTGATTTCAATGGGCAGGGGCGCTTTATACACTGCTCCTACAGCGCTGCAAAGATGTGGCTAGCAGAACTTTTTTTACCGTCCTGCTAGCGCACCGCTCCAGTGTGAAAACCCTCAGGGCGCTTTGCAGGCGCTGTTTTTAGCGCAATAGCACCTGCAAAGCGCCCCAGTGTGAAAGCAGCCTTACAGTAACGATTTATTTGCTCTTTTTGTACCAATTTTAGTTTTTTTAACCCCGTTATGTTACTAAACATCTCAGGCCTGGGTCACACCTCTGTTTTTTGCAGAAACGCACTACAGTTCATTTACATGATTTCCTATGGGACACGTTCACATCTATGATTTTTTCATCTGCTGCATATTTGGAAAGGGCAAGGACTTTTTTTAATGCAAAACGGTGGTATTTTGGTTTTTTGGTTCAATATACTTTAATGGAGAAGCTGCAAACAAGCATGTAATAATGCGTTTTTGCGGCAATTTGTGTTTTTTAACCTGCCCAACAACAAATTGGCCCAAAAAAATTTAAGAATGGAAATCGCTGCAAAATTACCTTTTTTTTTAAAGGTTATTAACCGATTAATCGTCGAAACAATAATCGGCCAACTAATCGATTATGAAAATAATCGTTAGATGCAGCCCTAATTTCCATACTTATGGCCCCTACACACAATCCGAAAATCGGCCAAAAAATACTGCTTTCGACGCGATCATACGAAAAAAAACAAATACAAAAAAAATTCCGCGCCGCCTAGTGGAATAGCAGCTCACACAACCAGTTGAAAATGGTGAGAACAAACAAAAACAAAAAAGTGTAGCGCTAAACTAAATGAGGACTGCACTTTGATCAAGTGCAGTATAAACAGTGATATGTGATTAAACAATCAACATGACATCTAACACAGATATGTGAAAACGTTCAGATAATCCACCGTGATGAAAATTAAATCAAACAATCCACCGTGATGGGAATTGTATAACATTGAAAATCATCAGAAAAATACTGTTACATACATTACATACATTAAATGACAATATAATAAATGAATATTAAAATGGTGAATGACAATCAAAATAATAGTGCTCCCAAAAAAACTTGACGTGAAGTGACCACCACCAATCGATTGTAGAAAAGGCTTACCGGAGAGAGTGGACCCCAAAAACATACGTTCAAAGGGTCAACCAGACAAGGGTAAGCCACTGTGAACAGCAAATCCTCAGCAACAATTCAAACGGGAACCACAAGCTTCAATCCAGGATGGAAAAAAGTAATCGCTCCTGTCCGAATGTGCGATGAAACTTACGGACAGTGTCCGATTAGGACCAGGTAGTGTTACCAGATGAGTTGCAAAAAAGTAAAGGAAAGAAAAGGCACATAGAGTGATACTGTATAAAAGGGTAATTTAATGTAGGTAGGAACACTTACATTTAAAAGAGTATAACAGCGCTTGTCAAAAACGGCAACAGTAAGGTCTCCCTTACTGTTGCCATTTTTGACCATTTTTGACTATTTGACAAGCGCTGTTATACTCTTTTAAATGTAAGTGTTCCTACCTACATTAAATTACCCTTTTATACAGTATCACGCTATGTGCCTTTTCTTTCCTTTACTTTTTTGCAACTCATCTGGTAACACTACCTGGTCCTAATCGGACACTGTCCGTAAGTTTCATCGCACATTCGGACAGGAGCGATTACTTTTTTCCATCCTGGATTGAAGCTTGTGGTTCCCGTTTGAATTGTTGCTGAGGATTTGCTGTTCACAGTGGCTTACCCTTGTCTGGTTGACCCTTTGAACGTATGTTTTTGGGGTCCACTCTCTCCGGTAAGCCTTTTCTCCAATCGATTGGTGGTGGTCACTTCACGTCAAGTTTTTTTGGGAGCACTATTATTTTGATTGTCATTCACCATTTTAATATTCATTTATTATATTGTCATTTAATGTATGTAATGTATGTAACAGTATTTTTCTGATGATTTTCAATGTTATACAATTCCCATCACGGTGGATTGTTTGATTTAATTTTCATCACGGTGGATTGTTTGATTTAATTTTCATCACGGTGGATTATCTGAACGTTTTCACATATCTGTGTTAGATGTCATGTTGATTGTTTAATCACATATCACTGTTTATACTGCACTTGATCAAAGTGCAGTCCTCATTTAGTTTAGCGCTACACTTTTTTGTTTTTGACGCGATCATACGATAATCGGATCGTTAGTACACAGCTTTCGAGAGCCGATCACAATTCATCCGATATTATTCGATCTGACAAGCACAAAAATTTTCCTCGTACGATTTTCGTTTAGTTTCGTTTACAGCTGTCATCCGAAAATACAATACAAATACATTACAACACTTCCGACTTTTTTTTTTTCTGCCGTACGAGAATTTTCGTGACTGTAGTAACCTATTCAATCTCTACTATTAAGTGAAAAAAGACAGACGATCTGACATCCGATTTTCGGATCGTGTGTACGGGGCATTACTCTGTTACAAGTGCGCCCGACAATAAATAGAAACATTTATTTTTCACAACCCACCCCAACGTTCAGTACTTGTTTTCAAAGCTTGCATACTTGGAGATTCCGTTGCTCTACCACACGTTTACTAAGCCACTGACGTTCTTTCATTCTGAATTGTAAGAAAAGAAAAGCACACACTGACTAACGCTGGACTAGAGCAGCCATACACGCGTATAACTGGCTGTTTCCTCCGCCTCATACGCGGTAGTATCGCCCATCATAGGAGACAAGGAGAACAGCAGCACCTCACACACAATTCTCCAATCAAAGAAGTAACACAACTTCTCTCACTTGGCGCCAAACTCATACAGACCTTCCCGTCCAAACCCCGCCCCCATCCGCTCTGCGCCCTATGAGCGGCGGCTATTGGATGTTCCGGGTGCTCGGCGGCACATGGAAGTGTATGTATATGTGGATCCCAGTCATGGGGCAGGCAGCGAGCCGGTTTCCAGGTGTCTTTTGTTGCCCTTACCCTGTATGCTCGGTTTTGTTTTGGATGAGTCAGGGGACAAGTACCGGTAGTAGTGCCAGTCCGAGTATTGTCATACTAGCTAGGACGTAGTCCCCAATGTCTATGTACAATACGTGTTGTGCATGGTACAGTAAAGCTGTCAGCTTTGTATGTTTTCATATTTTTGGAATGGCAGAAGTAACATTAGTATTTATATGGTAAGATAAAGATCAGAATTAGCCTTGGGTGTATTGTGCTGTAGCTCTTATACTATACATAGTATAATCTTATCGTACAACCTGCATTAGATCCACCATCAAGTATGTAGTGCAAGGACCTGCCTGATTGTAAATGGATGGAATAGGTGGCTGGCTCCTCCTGTTACATAGTTTGGGTAGATCTAAAGCTGATTGTATGATCAGTGTGTAGTGGGGAGCCTTATGATGGCTATACATGCTCCAATAAATGATTGATTTGCCTTGTGATCAGTCTTTTTCTTCAGGAATAATTGATCTATAGTCAACAGTCCAAACAATCAACATGCCACACATGGGCAAGTGGATTTCAGTCGATAGTTAACCGTTTCATGACATAGGGTAAAACAATTCTTAACCACATAAGGGCCAGAAGAATTTCTCCTTTAATCACGAGGCCATTTTTTGCGATACGGCACTGCGTCGCTTTAACTGACAATTGCGTGGTCGTGCGACGTACCCAAACAAAAGCGGTCTTTTTTTCCTCCACAAATAGAGCTTTTTTTTTTGGTGGTATTTGATCACCTCTGCGGCTTTTATTTTTTGCGCTATAAACAAAAAAAGCGTCATTTAAAAAAAATAAAAAAAGCAATATTTTTTTACCTTTTGCTATAATATCCCCCCCAATAATATAAAAAAAATAATTTCTTCCTCAGTTTAGGCCGATTTATATATTCCTACATATTTTTGGTAAAAAAAAAAAATCACAATAAGCGTATATTGATTGGTTTGCGCAAAAGTTATAGCGTTTACAAAATAGGGGATAGATTTATGGCATTTTTTTTTCACTAGTAATGGCGATCTGCGATTTTTAGCGGGACTGCGACACTGGTGGACAGATTGGACACTTTTGACATTTATACAGCGTTCAGTGCTATAAAAATGCGCTGATTACTATGTAAATGTCACTGGTATGGAAGGGGTTAACACTAGGGGCGCTCAAGGGGTTAACTGTGTTCACTGCTAGGTGTTTCTAACTGTATGGGAATGTGACTTACTAGAGGAGGAGCCAGATCGCTGTTCCTACGTAGGAACAGACGATCTGTTTCTCCTTTCCTGACAGAATGGGGAATTGTGTTTCCTCACACACACACCTGTTCTGTCTCTCGTGCCCAGCTGGCAGACACCGTGGCGGCCGGCCACACGCAGTGTCCCCTGCCATGCAGTGCGCGCCTGCTATGGCTCTTAAAGGAGCCGATGTACAGCTGCGGGAACATGCCAACAGTTTAATGATGGCGGTTGGTCGGCAAGTGGTTAATGCTTGAACATGGTTTTGCAACTTTGACATGTGTTAGTAAAACTGTACAGATCATCGCAGGGGATAGATTTATGGTGGCAATCAGTGATTTTTAGCAGGACTGCTATATTGCGGCGGACAGATCGGACACTTAACAGACATTTTTGACACTTTTGGGAACCAGTGACATTACAGTAATCAGTGCAAAAAATATGCACTGTTATTGTACTAATGACACTGGCAGGGAAGGAGTTAACGGGTGATCAAGGGGTTACATGTGTTCCCTCACTGTGTGTTCTGACTGTATGGCGGACTGTGTCACTGGGGAAACGCACAGATCTGTCTTCCTGCATAGCAGACAGACAGGAACTGTGTGATCTCCCCTGTCAGAATGGAGATTTGCCTTGTTTACATAGGCAGATCCCCATTGTGTCAGTGCGGGGAATGATCGTGGGTGGCCGTCGGACTCAAATGTCCTGCTGATAGGATCCCCCGCTGGCCAATGGGGGTGCGCATCCACAAAAGTGAGTTCCCACGTACAGCTACGGCGATTTGCAGGAATGAGCCACCTTGCCGCAGTATAATGATGGCGACTGGTCGGGAAACAGTTAAATCAAATGAAAACTAGCACAAAATAGATTTTTTTTAAAATTTAGCTGTTTAAAGGGTAACTCCACTTTCGTGGGGAAAAAAAATCATATTGTAATTGATTGTTATAAAAAAAAAAAAATATATACTCGAATATAAGCTGAGGCACCTAATTTTACCACAAAAAAATGGGAAAACGTATTGACTCAAGTATAAGCCTAGGGTGTCCATGTCCATGCCTCACTGTGTCCATGACTAGACTGACGTTTAACATGGGAGTCTATGGAAGGGGTGCCTGGCTTTGAAAAATCATTGCTCCCCGGCCATAGGTTCCCCAGACAACAAACTTTGCACACTTGTAGAGAAGAAATAGGGCTACATGTGTGCCAAGTTTCGGGTCCAGGTGAGCTACGACCAGCCGGTAACGGGTCCCCAAAGTCACCGGAGAAATGACAGTTTAACATGGGAGTCTATGGAAGGGGTGCCCGGCTTTGAAAAGCCCCGGCCGTAGGTCCCCCGGACAACAAACGTTGTAGCCCCACTCTTCTTCTACAGGTGTGCGAAGTTTGGGGTTCAGGGGACCTACGGCCGGCCAGTACCGGGTCCCCAAAGTCCGGGAGATCAGGTGCAAAAAGGTGACTCGAGTATAAGCCGAGGAGGGCATTTTCAGCACAAAAAAATGTGCTGAAAAAATCGGCTTATACTCGAGTATATACGGTACCTTTCCTTTTCAATCTGCTGCCACTGTAATTTTCTGAAAATGCAATATGGCTACCTGGAAGTGTTCTGTACACAGAATGCACCCAGAAGCATAATTTCCTGCTTGTGTGATTGGCTCACCAATTTTCCCAATAGTCTACACTAAGATACGTCAGATTTCTGGCATCCCCTGGTGAGATGCTTTCATTTGGAAATTATGGCTGAAGGGATGCAGTTAGAGGCCTGCAGGTGCACAGCTGATTGATAATTATTAAACCACTCCCATCAGACTTAGGGCCAGTTCACACCAGACGCAGTTCCGTTCAGTTCCGTGTGCTTTTTTTCTGCACAAAATGCATGCACAGTATTTTCCATGTATTCCAATGGCTCTAGTTCACACTAAGGCCCCTTTCACACTGGGGCGTTTTTCATGCGGTTTAGCGCTAATATTAGCGCTATTACACCGCATGAAAAAATCATGCCCTTTAGCCTTCAATGTGAAAGCCCGAAGGCTTTCACACTGAAGCGGTGCGCTAGCAGGACCGCTCCAAAAGTCCTGCTAGCCGCTTCTTTACAGCGGTGAAGGAGCGGTGTGTTCACCGCTCCTTTACCGTGGTCTGCCATTGAAATCAATGGGACAGCGCGGTAATACCGCCCGCAAACCGCGGCAATAGCTGCGGTTTGCGGGCGGTATTAACCCTTTTTCGCCCGCTAGCGGGGGTTAAATTTACCCCCCAGCGACCGCATACCGCGGTAAGAACGACGGTATAGCAGCGCTGAAAATCGCGCTGCTATACCGCCACCGCTCCTGCCCGCCCTAGTGTGAAAGGGGCCTAACACCGTGGAACTAGCAGCAGACTAGGCCTGCAACTAACGATTATTTTCATAATCGATTAGTTGGCCGATTATTGTTTCGATTAATCGGTTAATAACCTTAAAAGAAAAAAAGTGTGGCGTATAATTTAGTTAACCACTTCCATACTGGGCACTTAAACACCTTCCTGCCCAGACCAATTTTCAGCTTTCTGCGCTGTTGCACTTTGAATGACAATTGCGCGGTCATGGTACACTGTACCCAAACTAAATTTTTATCATTTTGTTCCCACAAATAGAGCTTTCTTTTGGTGGTATTTGATCACCTCTGTGATTTTTATTTTCTGCTAAAAAATAAAAAAAAAGACCGAAAATTTTGAAAAAAAAAAAGTTTTTTTTGGTTTCAGTTACAAAACTTTGTAAATAAGTTAGTTTTCTCCTTCACTGATGGGCACTGATGGGGCTGCACTGACGGGCACGGATAAGGCGGCACGGATGGGCACCAATGAGGTGGCACGGATGGGCAACGATAGGCGGCACGGGTGGGCACAGATAGGCGGCACGGGTGGGCACAGATAGGCGGCACGGGTGGGCACAGATAGGCGGCACGGGTGGGCACAGATAGGCGGCACGGGTGGGCACAGATAGGCACGGATAGGCGGCATGGATGGGCACTGATAGGTGGCATGGGTGGGCATGAGTGGGCACTGATAGGTGGCATGGGTGGGCTACTGATAGGTGGCACTGTACTGTACTAATGGATGCCAATCAGTGCCAAACAATAATGCCTGCCAATCAGTGGTGCCCATTGTGGGCACTGATTGGCATCTATTGTGGCACTGATTGGCATCCATTATCCCTGGTGGTCTAGGGTGGCATACCTTATTGTGGGCTTCCCTGGTGGTCTAGTGGCATCCCTGGTGGTCTAGTGGCATCCCTGGTGGTCCAGTGGGCATCCTCGGGGGGGCTGTGCTGATAATCGATCAGCACAAACCCCCCCCTGTCAGAGGAGCAGCCGATCGGCTCTCCTCTACTCGCGTCTAACAGACGCGAGTGAGGAAAAGCCGATGACCGGCTTTTCCTGTTTACACTGTGATCAGCCGTGATTGGACACGGCTGATCACGTGGTAAAGAGTCTCCGTCGGAGACTCTTTACCTAGATCGGTGTTGCGGGGTGTCAGACTGACACCCCGCAGCAACGATCGCCGCGATGCGCGCCCCCGGGGGCGCGCAGCGGCTCAAAATCCTGAGGACGTCATATGACGTCCAGTCAGGATTCTGCAACCACTTTGCCGACGTCAATCCGCTATAGGGCGGGCGGCAAGTGGTTAATATGTAAAGTTTAAAAAAAAGGCAATTTAGTATTAAATATCTCTATGCAGTGGTAAATATAAATAACCAACTATCTGGTTAGGGAGCAAAATCTATAAACCACTCTGAGAATAACTGACAGAAGAGATATACTGTATATACTATTAGAGGGTGAACCTGGTTAACATCGGACTCAGATCAAGTTTTTTTTATTTAAAGGAAAAAAAGTTAGACGTCTTCCTTCAAAAAAAAAAAAAATTTTTAAGAACGTTTGTTTGATTTTCTAATCGTCAGTGGGGTCAAATCGACGTTCGTTTTCAACCACAGTGATGAGAAAGTTTAGAAACAATAGAAAACTTCTTGGTCAAAGGATTTTTCAGACAGTGTATTTGGTTTTCGTTCAGAAATTACATTCTTTTTAAAACTGTATGTTAAAAGCAAATACAAATTTCAAACATTCTTGCATTCAGAGAATGTACAAAGATTTTAATATAATCTTAATATAATATTAACAGTAGTGATTATTTACGGTTTTTGTACTCTAAAGGGCTAATTTTAGTTTTTTAAAACCCATTATGTTACTGGCCGATTAATCGATTATGAAAATAGTCATCGATTAATTTCATAATTGATTAGTTGTCGATTAATCGATTAGTTGTTTCAGCCCTACAGCAGACAGGTTAATCACCTGCCTGCTTGTGTTGTAAATGAGTCTAGGAGGGTCTGGAGAGCCTTTTGGTGTGAAAGGGATAGTTAACTCTATGCCTGTGTGCATTGTACTCGGCAGACGGACCGTCTACCAACCCTTTCATTATAAGATGTGTATTGAAGGTCGTTACGTTCTATTGTGTAAAGTCTTTTGAAGCCTAACAGACGTCAAAATAATGGGTATTGGGCCTTGTTATGTGTGGGTGGAGCTGGGCCATTGTTCATGTTAAACTAATGCAGTAGTAGATGTGTATAAAAGTTACAATATTTTCTTCAATAAAGAGACTCGATCCTGGAAGCTACAGAGTACGTCTCGTTCTTCCAGAAGGATTAATTCCTAGGGGAAGTGGTCGGCTGGCTGTGGAGGATCGACAGGGAATTTGTGTCCAGGAGAGGGAAGACATCTTAAACGGCATTAACCCCCTTTATATTTGGGGTGCCGTTACACAGAGCATGCTGAAAACCACATATACATATTGACCCCATGGTGCTTGGCATATCATGGAGTAAAGACAAGTCCTGCACAGCATGAACCACTGAAGGGGTTGGATGGTATTGGAAAATCTTGGAGTAAAACAATATAAAAGACATAAAATCATCTGTATGGACATCATGCATCTATGTAAGACCAACGCATTTTGTTGGGGTATACCAACTCTTCAGGGGCGAATGCAATGGTGATCTATAAGGAGACATAACCATATGGTATAATACAGGGTTTGACAAACCCCGAGCGCCAGGTCGCAATTGCGACTAGAATTAGCGACCTGGTGCCCAGGGTATCCTGTGTCTCTGTGCGCCCCCCCGTGCGCGATCGCGCAATCTTGTCGGGCCATGCCGGCCGCTAATTGAGGCCGTGGCTTTGCGGCCTATGCTTCCCAGGGGCGAGGTCGGGGATGATTGCAGCAGAGAACACAGAGATAGGCTGCGGGCGCTCCGCCTCCGGCCGCCTCACGCCCTGGGGATTGGGGAATTCCGCTGAAGGGGCGGAGCCACCTACGTCACTGCCACGGGGAGTCACTCAGTAAAGGAGCTGCCTGGAGGCTGCAGACACTCCGTGCAGAGTGCACACGTCAGTCACGTGATAACGGTGATATCACACACAGAGCGCGGGCAGCGGCATTAAGGTGAGAGAGAGAGAGTGACTCAATGCAGCCAGAAGCTGCTATTTTACAGTATATATGGATGGTTTTGATTTGAACACCTGACTGGCAGTGGCATTGGGAATGGGATCAGTGAATAAATAAGAATTAAAAATGGTTTCAGTTCACTTTGAATAGTTTATTTTTTGTCCAGCATTAAGCACTGCTTTGTTCCAGCATGCAGCATCAATACAAGCAAATTCTCCTCTGTTGCTGCCTATAAAGAGTTATTCTTGGCATCTCCGCCATTCAGGAGAAGCCTTTTAATTTGATCTGTGAAGATATTGTTAATCCACTTGCCTCTCAACCCTGGTCAATCAGGGGAAGCCTTGAATTTATTGGTAAAAATACAAGGCTTCCCTGGGCCCTGAATAGTGGACTTCATTCCTTTTTGCCCTGCCCTACCCTGTCCGGCCTATTTACCAGGTGCTATTCTCTATTGCACACTGATATCTGGTAAACTGAATGCCACTCAGTGTATAGATATCGGTGTTTTTATTTTTTTAATTGTCGCTCTATTTTTGTTTATAGCTCAAAAAAAAAAAAAAAAAAACGCAGAGGGGATCAAATACCACCAAAAGAAAGCTCTATTTGTGGGATAAAAAGAACGTCAATCTTGTTTGGGAGCCACGTCGCACGACCGCTCATTGTCAGTTAAAGCGACGCAGTGCCGAATCACAAAAAGTGGCCTGGTCTTTGGCCAGCAAAATGGTCCGGGGCTGAAGTGGTTAATTAAAATGAATTTGTCATCTCCCTGCTTGGCCCCTTTCACATGGGCTGTCTGATCAGTAGGGATGAGCTCAGGCGTGTTCGCATTGAACACGTGCAGAGCCCGCCAAGCAAGTCGGCACCGCGCTGCGCTAATCACAGGCAGGGAGACACTTCCCGATCTCTGCAGCCGAGCATCGGGACAATGTCTCCCTGCCTGTGATTAGTGCAGCGCGGTGCCGACTTCCTTTATATTGAAAATAAAGCTTTGTCGGTCGTTAAAAAAAAACCTGGCTCCTAACTTTTTTAGCTGGCTCCTAGATTCCAAGCAAATTTGTCAAGCCCTGGTACAATATTGTAACTGAATAATAGGAATAAATGATGGGTGTAATGGACAAGATGGACATCCCTATAGATACTCGCGTCAACTGCATAGATGTGATCAGAGCTGTTTAGAGATGTCTGGCATAGGAGCTGAGGTAGAGACACGTGGACAAGCAGGGAGCACTGTGGATTCTCCAAGGCCAATGTGCAAATGTAGATGACAGTGAGCCAACACTTCTGTGGATTAAGATCAGTAGTATATATTGAATGTATAATATTATTGAGAAGTGTGAAAAGCCCATACACCAGGTCAGGTGAAAGGAAGAACTGAGCAACCACCAAGTATGAAAGTGGATGAAAGAAAATAAAAATATATCCTGGGTGAGATAGTAAAGGAACCAAAGGGAAAAATTAACAAAGTGCTAAAAGTATAGGTGAATCCTATGGGGATTTACCTTGTTGGTTCACATGGAAATTGAGAACCAAAATCACAAGTGAATGCTTGCATATAAAGGTGTTACCAGAGAGACACATAGACACCAAGTGAGGCGAATTTAAATGCTCCCAGCTGATACAGTGTTTCCCCTCCCAGCGTCACGTGGGCGTGGCAAGGAAGGGGAGGCATCCGTGCCAGGCTCAGGTACCTCCCCAATGTCAGCCTAGATAGAAAGAAAACTGCTCATGCGGTGCGACATCAAAAAGTGTTGCACACACCGAGCGGTAACGTGGCGCCGATGCGGTAAGGAGCACCTGCCCAAAACCACCACCTCCATCCACCACAAACGGGGAGGAAGGGAACATGTGGGAGAGGGAGGGGAGCCAAATCGCATCGCAGCTCCCAGGGGACAGACGAACAAACAGCCCAAAAATCCAGGTGGAAGAATCTGTCCACAGGACAAGTATTAGTCGTGCACGCCACAAATCTGGCCTTTATGGAAGAGTGGCAAGAAGAAAGCCATTAGAAGTCCCGTTTGCTGTTTGCGAGAAGCCATGTGGGGGACACAGAAAACATGTGGAAGAAGGTGCTCTGGTCAGATGAGACCAAAGGTGGACGCTATGTGTGGCCCAAAGCTAACACTGCACATCACCCTGAAACATGGTGGTGGCAGCCTCATGTTGTGGGGATGCTTTTCTTCAGCAAGGACAGGGAAGCTGGTCTGAGTTGATGAAAAGATGGATGGAGCCAAATACAGGGCAATCTTAGAAGAAAACCTGTTAAGCCCTGTACACACGATCGGATTTCCTATGGATTCTAATCCGATGGATTTTTTCATCGGAAATCCGATGAAGCTGACTTCCATCAGTCTTGCCTACACACCATTAGTCAAAAATCCGACCGTCCCAAACACCATGACGTAAAATACTCCGACAAGCTAAGAGAAAAATTAAGTTCAATGCTTCTGAGCGTGCATCGACTTGATTAAGAGAATGCGTGGGTTTTTTGTCTGATGGAGTTCCACACAGACGATCGGAATTTGCTATCGTTTTTTTTCCATCGTTTTTTTTTCCATCGGATAAATTTAAAACATGTTCTATTTTTCTCACCGATGAAAAAAAGACCGATGGGGCCCATACACGATCGGTTTGTCCGATGAGAAAAGTCCATTGGACTGTTTTCATCGGTAAAACCGATCGTGTGTACACGGCATTAGAGTCTGCAAAAGACTTGAGACTGGGGCAAGGTTTACCTTCCAGCAGGACAACGACCCTAAACATACAGCCAGAGCTACGATGGTTTAGGTCAGGGGTCTCAAACTGTCGGCCCTCCAGCTGTTGCGAAACTACAAGTCCCATGAGGCATTGCAAGGCTGACAGTTATAAGCATGACTCTTATGCCGCGTACACACGAACAGATTTTCCTTTGGAAAAAAATCGGATGTTTTTTCCGACTGAATTCCGCTCAAGCTTGGCTTGCATACACACTGTCACACCAAATTCCGACCGCCATGAATGCGGTGACATACAACACTACGACAAGCCGAGAAAAATTAAGTTCAATGCTTCCGAGCATGCGTCAAATTGATTCTGAGCATGCATGGTTTTTAGTGCGTCGGAATTGCATACAGACGAACGGATTTTCTATCTAAGTCCGTCGGAAATTCCGACAGAAAAAGTCAGATGGGGCATACACACTGTCGGAATATCCGACGAATAGCTCCCATCTGACTTTCTCCATCGGAAATTCCGACCGTGTGTACGCGGCATAACAGGCAGAGGCATGATGGGACTTGTAGTTTTGCAACAGCTGGAGGGCCACCAGTTTGAGACCCCTAGTTTAGATCAAAGCACATTCATGTGTTAGATATAGAATGGCCCAGTTAAAAGTCCAGACCTAAAGCTAATTGAGAATCTGTGGCAAGACTGAAAAAGCTGAATTAGACTTACCGGTAACTCCTTTTCTGAGAGTCTTCCAGGACAGACCATGAGACCTAGGGCTCCTCCTACCAGGACCGGCCCTATGTCAGTATTTCTCAAGAACCGTAGGACATGCCTGCAAAACATGCATAATACACATAACTCAAGACATAACCAGGTGGGAATCCCGCTTTCCTGGAAGACTTTTAGAAAAGCAGTTACCCGTAAGTCTAACTCAGCTTTTCTCAAGGCGTCTTCCAGGACAGCCCATGAAACAATGAGCCAGAACTTACCAGTCTAGGGAGGTAAAACTGCCTGAAGGACCTTTAGGACCAAACGCCTTGCCCATGGAACTGCGGGAAAGCAAGAGGTCATCAGACCTACTGCTCTTGAGCTTTCTCTGAGCAAAATCGACTGATTGGTCTGTAAGGTGGCATTGCCTGAATCGTTTTTGAGATCTTTCCTGTGGGAGGAAAACCTCCTGGCTTACTGAGCAAAATTTGTATCCCAGATACGTCAGCTGCTGGGTCGGAATCAGGGAAGACTTCTCTTTCTTGATCAACCAGCCCAGGGACTGTAGGAAGTCCTGTATGGTCTGGGGATCCGCTTCCAATTTTTGATATGATTCTGCCACCACCAGGAGGTCGTCCAGGTAAGGGATGATGGTAATCACTTTTTTTAACCTTAGCGGAGCCAGCGCCTCTCCCAACACCTGAAAACAATCAGAAGGGTAGGGCCTGGAATTGAAAGTGAAGGATCTCTGTCCCCATCGTGACTGCTAGTCTAAAACATTTCTGGAAAGCTGGATGTATAGGGATGTGCAAAAAGGCATCCCTCAAATCCAAAGTGGCCATGAAGCAGTTCGGGTAAAACATATTTTTGATTGAAAACACTGGTTTCCATACGAAAAATGCATGTACCTGATTGAGCAGTTTAGAGACCGGAGGGTTGGGATAAGCCGATACTTTCCTGACGGCTTCCTGATGACAAAGATATGAGAATAAAAGCCCGTGCCTTGATCTGATCAGGGGACTGGGATCAGGACTCTTTGATCTATCCACCAAAAAAAATTCTGTCCGAATTCACTAAAGCCGAGGTCCTAGCTATCATTCTAAACGACTCTGTGGAAGAATCTGCCAAAAAGCTACTGCCTGAAAGAGGAGAGGGAAGGATTTCAGAATTTTTTTCT
Source organism: Rana muscosa (assembly GCA_029206835.1). Taxonomy (NCBI): domain Eukaryota; kingdom Metazoa; phylum Chordata; class Amphibia; order Anura; family Ranidae; genus Rana; species Rana muscosa. The sequence goes on along the minus strand of CM055116.1, from coordinate 780,644,303 downwards.
CTTGAAGTTCCTGCTGAAAGATGCATCTGTATTTGTGTCAACCATACTTCTAGGTTTTTGGCTACACAAATGGATGCTAGGGCTGGTTTAAGATTAGCAATGGATGAGTCCCAGGCCCTGCGTAGAAGGATGTGAGGAGAGTCACTTTTGGTCACAGGGTGACTGAGAAAATATATGTTGTATTACTTAAAACGGGACAGTAATATTTATCCACAATATCTCCCAGGATATATGTAAAGACTATTCTTGGTTTGTTTGATTCTGAACTCAACATGTTAAAGCAGAGGTCCTGCGAAAAAATAAATATTAAAAGCCGGCAGCTACAAATACTGCAGCTGCTGACTTTTAATAAATGGACACTTACCAGGGTGCCTGCGATGTCGGCAGCGGAAGCCGAGCAATCGCTCGTCTCTCGGCTGCCCCCGCTGCCATCCTCGGTGAGGGAATTGGGAAGTGAAGCGTTGCGGCTTCACTGCCCGGTCCCCTACTGCGCATGCGCGAGTAGCGCGGCGCATTCCCAGTGGTCCCCCCTGTCTCCTGGGACCAGTGTGTTTCCCAGGGGACGGGAAGGGGAGTGATTCCTGTGGGAGTCTCTCCCCGGAAGTGGGTGCAAATACCTGTATTATACAGGTATCTGCACCCCCCCTTCCCCCTGAAAGGTGCCAAATGTGACACCGGAGGGGGGGGGGGGGGTTCCGAAAAGCAGAGGTTCACTTTTTGTGTGGACCTCTGCTTCAATTGAAAGAGCTGATCACATTGGCCTCTGTACAATGTAGGAGACGGGCCGACTCCTGCTGGAGCTCCTGCTATTGTGAGAAGGTGTCCTGTGTGTATTCTTATGATAATGTATAATCTACTGTGTGAAGCTCGATGACAACAAGTCTGACCTGTAGTGAAATCCTGATTTATCATAACAATGACCAGGCTGCTTTAAGGGATTAGTTAATTAGCTCATGTTAATTTGTTACAGGTGTATTGTTAGAATAATATGAGCAGGAGGGGTGAACCTCCTCTTCTACTGTATATAAGACTTGTATTCCTTTCAATAAAGAGTCTGATTCCTGCTTGACCCTCAATACAGAGCCTCGTCTCATACTTGGGGGAGAATTATTCGTATGGGTTTCTTGTTCGGCTGATTGGAGTGTTCGGTAGCTGCCTTTGTGTTTGGGAATGGAATGTCCTAAACGTCTTTAACCCCTTTCATACTCGGGGTGTCGTTACAAAGGATATCTCCTCTTTTATCCATTAGATCCCTAAGCGTGCCCATATCGTCAAAACGCTAGGTCCATGCCTTTTGAAACTTTTGAAAGAGGTGCGTCTAACTTGGGGCTTTTGTTCCAAAGCTATGCTGAGTCCTCTTCAAACGGAAACCTTCTTTTTAGGTTACTGGAAAAAAACGGATTTCTCTCTGTATTTTTCCACCCCAGCTTGATCGTATCAAGAAGGGAACTACAGTTGTGCTCATAAATTTACATACCCTGGCAGAATTTATGATTTTTTGGCCATTTTTCAGAGAATATGATAACACAACAACTTTCCTTTCACTTATGGTTAGTGTTTGGCTTAAGCCATTTATTATCAGTCAACTGTGTTTACTTTTTTTAAATCATAATGGCAACATAAACTACCCAAATGACCCTGATCAAAAGTTTACATACCCCAGTTCTTAATACCATGTATTGCCCCCTTTAACATCAATGACAGCTTTAAAGGGGTTGCTCCACCGGAAAAAAAAAATTTAAAGCCAGCAGCTACAGCTACAGCAGCTGCTGGCTTTTAATATTTGGACACTTACCTGTCCTGGAGTCCAGCGACGTCCGCAGCAGAGGACGAGCGACCGCTCGTCGCTCTGCTGCTCCCTCCGCCATCCTCGCTGAGGGAACCAGGAAGTGAAGCCCTGCGGCTTCATGCCCGGTTCCCTACGGCGCATGCGCGAGTCGCGCTGCGCCGTTCTGATTGGTGCTCCTGTGTTCTGGGAGCCGAGTGTCTCCCAGAACACCAAGGGAAGTCTGCGGGAAGTGACGTAACTCCCGCAGATTCCCGGAGACAGGACTCCCGGATGTGGGTGAAAATACCTGTCTTAGACAGGTATCTTCACCCCCCTCCCCCCTGAAAGGTGTCAATTGTGACACCGGAGGGGGGGAGGGTTCCAAATAGCAAAAGTTGCTATTTAGGGTGGAGCTCCACTTTAAGTCTTTTGTGACGTTTGTGGATGAGGCTCTTTATCTTCTCAGATGGTAAAGCTGCCCATTCCTCTTGGCAAAAAGCCTCCAGTTCCTGTAAATTCTTGGACTGGCTTGCATGAACTGCACATTTGAGATCTCCCCAGAGTGGCTCAATGATATTGAGGTCAGGAGACTGAGATGGCCACTCCAGAACCTTCACTTTATTCTGCTGTAGCCAATGACAGGTCGACTTGGCCTTGTGTTTTAGATCATTGTCATGTTGGAATGTCCAAGTACGTCCCATGCACAGCTTCCTGGCTGATGAATGCAAACGTTCCTCCAGTATTTTTTGATAACATACTGCATTCATCTTGCCATCAATTTTGACCAAATTTTTACCAAATTTCCTGTGCCTTTGTAGCTCACACATCCCCAAAACATCAGCGATCCACCTCCGTGTTTTACAGTAGGAATTGTGTACCTTTCATCATAGGCCTTGTTGACTCCTCTCCAAATGTAGCGTTTATGGTTGTGGCCAAAAAGCTAAATTTTGGTCTCATGGCTCCAAATAACTTTGTGCCAGAAGGTTTGAGGCATTTGCGTAGTAATGGCTTTCTTCTGGTGACTCGACCATGCAGCCCATCTTTCTTCAAGTACCTCCTTATTTTGCATCTTGAAACAGCCAGACCACATGTTTTCAGAGAGTCCTGTATTTCACCTAAAGCTATTTGTGTGTTTTTCTTTGCATCCCGAACAATTTTCCTGGCAGTTGTGGCTGAAATTTTAGTTGGTTTACCTGACCGTGGTTTGGTTTCAACAGAACCCCTCATTTTCCACTTCTTGATTAGAGTTTGAACACTGTTGATTGGCATTCTCAATTCCTTGGATATCTTTTTATATCCCTTTCCTGTGTTATACAATTCAACTATCTGTTCCCGCAGATCCTCTTACAATTCCTTTGCTTTCCCCATGACTCAAAATCCAGAAACGTCAGTGCAGCACTGGATGAAAGATGCAAGGGTCTGTCAGGAGTCCAGAAACTCATTGACCTTTTATACACACACACACACACACACACACACACACTAATTACAAACAAACAGATCACAGGTGAGGATAGTTACCTTTAATAGCCATTCAAACCCCTTTGTGTCAACTTGTGTGCATTTTATCAGGCCAAAATCACTAGGGTATGTAAACTTTTGTTCAGGGTCATTTGGAAAGTTTCTGTTGCTATTATGATTTAAAAAGGTTAAACATAGTTGATTGATATGAAATGGCTTCAGCCAAACACTAACCATGAGTGAAAGAAATGTTTTTGTGTTATCATTCATATTCTCAAAAAAATGGCCAAGAAATCTAATTCTGCCAGGGGATGTAAACTTCATTATTCCAAAAGCGCATTTGTGAGGTCAGACACTGATGTTGGACGAGAAGACCTGGCTCGCAGTCTCCACTCTAATTCATCCCAAATGTGTTCTGTCGGGTTAAGGTTAGGACTCTGTGCAGGCCAGTTAAGTTCCTTCACTCCAAACTCGCTCATCATTGTCTTTATGGACCCCTCAAAAACAACCGCACACTATAAAAATCCCACCAAATGATTTGGAAAATCAAAAAGAATCCTCCAGCTGTGTTTTTGTATTCTGACAGCGGAGAGAATTCCCAGCCATCAGAATACACAGATATATGCTGCAGCGCAGATCGTGCAGCTTTTGCCAACAGAAGCCACACATGAATTGAAATTCAGCTAGTCCCTGCTGAACTGGCTGAATTGCGATCCATGTATTGCCAGCTACAATGCAGTACTTTGCTTGGTTGTCAGCTGTTAGGAGTTTTGCACTCAGTTTCAATTGTCTTGGTTGAGACAGGGATGAAAACAGCATAATCCTTAACCACTGCAATATCGCTTCATAGCTGAAAAGTGTCTAAAGCGCGGCCCTGTTGTCCTGAGAGGGCATTCATGGGACGTCCTCCCAGAACACACTTCCCACATGTCCCCTGGGGTGCGCTCTCTAATCGCTGTGGCCAATCACAGCCGCCCTTTACCATGTGATCAGCTGTGTCCAATCCCAGCTGTTTACATGTAAAACTTGCTGGTTATCAGCATTTCTTTCCTCACGCTGTCACAGCGCAAGGAAATGAGATCCGGCAAGTGTGACAGGATATTTACACAGATAATCACGGCACTGATCATCAGTGCAGCTCTAACAGTGCCAATCAGTGGCCATCAGTGCCTCCTAATTAGTGAAGCTTATCAGCTTCCATCAGTGAAGAAGAAAAATTACTTATTTGCAGAACTTTTTTTTTTTTTTATGTTTTACTTTGTTTAGCAAAACAAAAACAGTAGTGATTAAATAACACCAAAAGAAAGCATCATTTGTGTGAAAAAAAATATAAACATTTCATATGGTTACTGTGTTGTATGACCATGAAATTGTAATTAAGGCTCGGTTCACACCTAAACCAGCTGCGGATCGCACAACAACACTGTCCGTCCCTGTTCTCAGTTTCAGGGACGAATCAGGGCAGAGTCTTTTCCTGAATTCGGCCCTAAAACAGAGGCAAAGATGCACAAAATTTTTCCCCAGCAAACACAATTCTATCTGTGTGTGTGGTTTTTGTTAGGGAAATTACATTTACTTCAAAGTCGAATGTTAAAAGCAAACAACATTTTGAAATACTTTCAAATTACATTTGACAAGTGGTCAAATGTGCTGGGAATTCTTGTATGGATGTGTGTACATATTTTTGTACGAACGTTCATTTAAAAATCTAGTTGCATTTATGACCTCTAGTTTATCCTTGGTCACAGGACAATTTTTTGTCCTGTTTTATTATGCTAAAACTGTGTTTTTATGTTATTAACTTGTATTTTTAGCACATAAAGTAAGTCACAACCTTGTTTTTAATTTCAGACTTTCCGAATGAGAAGACAGTATCTGCTTTTGGCTTACGAGGCCTCCTCTGTATAATGGCCACCGAAGTCTCTGAGATGGAGATTGGGAATTGGCTTAGAAAAGCTGTTGAGTGGAGTGATATTACCACTTTGAAAATCCAGGAAGATGTCTGCCTTCACTTGCCAAAATTACATGAGTTCCTGTTGCAGATTTATGAAACTTTGAAACATATGGTAAGTAGCTTATTGAAAGAAATTACCCTTAAATATAGGTTGAGTATTAACCCACAGTCTAAGTTTCATCAAACCTTCAGTCTCACATCAGTTTGCAGACTTATGGTGTTGACCTTGAGGTATGTTTCTTTATCGAAGCGTCAAATAAGGATTAAAAGACATAGTAATCTGTTTCCTCCTTTTGTGATTTATTGTCATGGAGGTTTTTCATTTCATTCCAGTGGTTTAACATGAATAATAACCTCAATCTGGTAAGTATATCAAATATATTATTTTAGTCTCCCGCACTTACTATCATGTGGGACTTCCATTCTTAATAGCTTTTTCTGTACCAAAAAACTGTGTTCTAATACACTTACTGTCATTTGTTTTTTTCATGAGTGTTTTTCTGCAGAGCGAGAGGATTAATTAAATTCATCCATACTCAACTTTATGAATTTCTTTTCTATAAATACAAATGTACTGTATGCATTTCTATCCAAAAAACCAACATATGATGTTGATGTTCCAGTATTTGAATGACAATACAGTAACACAGAACCACAAATTCAAACCACATTTTCTACCACACAGACAAAAGATCTCTTAATCATTGCCAACCCAATTAGCTTCAATCTTGTTGTCTCTTGGTGGGTCGAAATTGCTGGCAAGAAGCAGGTCCCATGTATTTAAGATTAATGTAGCTTGTTAATAGCAATAGTAAACAACAGCATCTCTGGCTTGCTAGCTATAACTGCTGCAGCAGGGCAATAACCATGATTTATCACTAGCTATAATGAGGAGCCTATGCCACTTTGTGTGTTGTGTAGCTCTTTGGTACAGTTATTAGGTTGGCTCTCAATGGACTGTCTCTGTGCATGGCCCCAGCAAGTCTAGAGTGAGCCACGCATGTAAAACAAAGATGTTATGTTTATTGCAACAGCAGGAGATGGTTAGCAGGTTTTTTACATGTGCATTATCCCTGTTCAGCACTTACTTAAAACTGTATGATGTAGCTATAAATGTGGTAGCAGGTAGAAAAGAATGAGCCATCACAATGTAGGTTTAAAAGAAAATCTACAAAAACATTTTCATTGGTGGTCTGTTATACTTTTACTGTGTTTTCACATTCCTTACAACTTTGTGATATTCTTGTTTAGTTTACTAGTAGTGCTTAAGCACACACTACAATAAACTTTTCAATTTTTTTTTAAGTGAAACTCTACTTTTAGTTGAGGGGAAAATGTATTTGCAGATTCTTATCTGCTTTTGTTGTGTAGACATCGGGTCAGGCCATTGCAGCAACATCCTCCAACAGCCTGCCTAAGTGGGAAGGGTCTGCCTACTATAATCAAATGATAGATTCCATTGTTGTAAAAAAAGAAAACATATAAATAAGCATCTCTGTATTTCACCAAGAACAAAAAGATCATAGCAGCTAACTTTAAGGATTGCCAGGAATGCCTGAAATTTACATCAAACTTTGTGCATACTTGTGCGTAAAATAATAAGCCAATCACATGAACTAATTGTGTGCAAAATAGTAGGATTTTTAAAACAGCTTACCTGTAAAATCCTTTTCTTGGAGTACATCACGGGACACAGACCAGCATAGTCATTACTATGTGGGTTATATAGAATTACCTTCAGGTGCTGGCACTGGCAACTTCCAAAACAGGAAGTACCCTCCCCTATATAAGCCCCACCCATCCGGGAGTACCTCAGTTTTGTAGCAAAGCAATATGTGTCCCCAAAAGAGGGGTGGGAGCTCTGTGTCCCGTGATGTACTCCAAGAAAAGGATTTTACAGGTAAGCTGTTTTAAAAATCCTACTTTCTTGTTCATACATCACGGGACACAGAGCAGCATAGTCATTACTATGTGGGACGTCCCAAAGCAATGCCAAATGAGGGGGGGGATACACCATACATAAGCTGGGCGCCATCAGGCATGAGGATCTTTTGCGGCCTGCAACACACTGCGCCCAAAGGCGACATCCTCCTGACTACTAACGTCCACCTGGTAGAACCTAGTAAACGTGTGTACTGAAGACCATGTTGCGGCCTTACAAATTTGAGCCAGGGAGGCCTGGTGATGCACTGCCCATGAAGTTCCAACTGCTCTCGTGGAGTGCGCCCTAACTTTGAACGGAGGCGGTCTACTTCTCAAGCCATAGGCTTGTATTATGACCTGTCGAATCCACTTGGCTAAAGTAGATTTTGATGCTGCCTGACCCTTTCTGGGGCCTTCCGGCAGAACAAACAAAGAATCCATTCTACGAATCTGAGCAGTGGCTTTTAGATAAGCTTTAACTGCTCTTACTACATTCAAAGAATGCAATAACTTTTCCTCTACGGAGCTCGGTTTGGGGAAAAAGAAGGAAGAACCACATCCTGGTTCAAGTGAAACCTTGATACCACCTTAGGAAGAAAGGCTGGGTGAGGACGTAATACTACTCTGTCCTCATGAATAACCAGATATGGCTCTTTACAGGACATGGCGGCTAATTCCGACACTCTTCTAGCCGAGCATATGGCTACTAAAAATATCAATTTTCTGGTGAGTAGAACCAAGGAAATGTGCCGCAAAGGTTCAAATGGCTGCTTCTGCAGAACCGACAGAACCAAATTTAGATCCCATGGACATATGGGAGCTTTAATCGGTGGAATAATACAAGTCACCCCTTGCATAAAGGATTTGACAAGTGAATGCATAGCCAGGGGCCTTTGAAATAGTATTGATAAGGCCGAAACCTGACCCCTGATAGTACTTAAGGCAAACTTCCTGTCTACAGCCCACTGTAGGAAGTCCAGAATTCTGCCTATAACGTACTTACGTGGATGCCACTTTCTGGCCTCGCACCAAGTGATGTACGCCTTCCAAACTCTATAGTAGATCTGCCTGGATACAGGCTTCCTGGCATTGATTATAGTTGATACCACAGAGTTAGAGAGACCTCTCTTCTTTAGGATGTGGGATTCAATAGCCAGGCCGTTAAACTTAGAGTTACCGTAGTAAGGAAGGGTGGTATATCGGCCCTTGCGAAAGCAGGTCCGGACGACGTGGAAGGGTCCAAGGACTCCCCACAGACATTTTGATGATCTCCGCGTACCAGGCCCTTCGGGGCCACGCTGGAGCCACCAAGATCACCGGCTTCTTTTCCAACCTGACTCTGCGAAGGAGTCGAGGCAACAATTGTAGCGGAGGGAATGCATATATCAGTCTGAACTGATTCCAAGGGAACACCAGAGCATCCGAGCCGCAAGCGAGGGGATCCCTTGTCCGGGAGACAAATCTGTCCACCTTTGCGTTGAATCTGGATGCTAGCAGATCTACATCCGGTGTTCCCCACCGCTGACATATTGCTCGGAAGACCTCGGGATGAAGGGACCATTCCCCTGGGCATAACTGTTGGCGACTTAGAAAGTCCGCCTTCCAATTCTCCACCCCTGGAATGAAGACAGCTGACATACATGGGACATGCTTTTCTGCCCATTCCAGGATGTGACTTACTTCCCTCTGGACTGCACGACTCCTGGTGCCTCCCTGATGATTGATATATGCCACTGTTGTGGCATTGTCTGATTGAATTCTGACAGGGGACCCTTGGAGTCTGGATGCCCAGGCTACTAGGGCATACCGGGCTGCTCGTATCTCTAAGAGATTGATGGGCAGGGTTTTTACTACATTTGACCATCTGCCCTGGAGAGACCATTGCTCCAGTACTGCCCCCCAGCCTATAAGGCTGGCATCTGTAGTGACCACCTTCCAGGATATCGGACTGAAGGGTTTTCCCTTCTGGAGATTCTGGGGGATCAACCACCAGCAGAGACTCTTCCGAACGGAAGGGGACAAAGCCATCGGGAAGTCTAGAGCCTGAATTTTTCCGTTCCAGGCTGACAATATGGCCCTCTGTAAATTCCTTGAGTGGAATTGGGCGTATGGCACAGCTTCGAATGATGCTACCATCTTTCCTAGCAGCCTCATGCACAGGCGTATGGACGGCTGTCTTTTTGCACAAAGCAGACGGACCAAGCCCCTCAAAGAGGATACCTTGTCTAGAGGTAAGAAAATCTTCCTCTGGTCTGAATCCAGCCGTAGCCCTAGATATACCAGGTTTTTCACTGGCTGTAGGGCTGACTTGTCCAGGTTGATGACCCAACCGTGAGATTCTAGATACTTGATTGTATCGACAATTACCACTTCTAGCTTGGCAACTGAGTGGTCCATCAACAACAGGTCGTGTAGGTATGCCATTATCGTTACACCTCGTGTTCTTAGATCGGCCAACAGTGGGGCCAGAATTTTTGTGAACACTCGTGGTGCTGTGGCCAGACCGAATGGTAAGGCTCTGAACTGAAAATGGCGCCCTTCTACTTCAAGCGTAGAAATTTTTGATGACCTGGAAAGATGGGAACATGCAAGTAAGCATCTTTGATGTCGATCGAGGCTAACCATTCCTCCCCCTGTAGGGCAGCGGTGACCGATCGGATCGACTCCATCCGGAAGGACCGGACGTTTAGAAATTTGTTTAGACTCTTTAGGTCCAATATGGGTCTTATGTCCCCGTTTGGTTTCGGGACTGTGAAAAGGTTTGAGTAGAAACTCAACCCCCACTCTTCCATAGGAACCTCCATAATTACTCCTTGGAGCAATAGTTGTTCTAACGCCACTAGGAGACACCTTCTTTTCAGAGGGTCTTTTGGCATGCCTGACCACATAAAATGGGAAGGAGGAGACTCTTTTAACTCCAACTTGTATCCCCGAGTTACTGCGGAGAGCACCCATCTGTCTTTGATCGTCTCCTGCCAGGTCTCTGTGAACAACTGAAGTCTTCCCCCCACCCGTTTGAGTGGGGGCAGCCCTTCATAGGCTTGACTTGGAGGCTGGTTTAGTACCTCTTCGGATCCAGGGCTTTTTATTACCCTGTGACTGTCCCTGATTTTTACCTCCTGAGTTTGACCGAGGAGGCCGTCGGAACTGCTTAGTAGCAGACGTCCCAGGGATAGGAGAGGTAGTCCTCTTAAAAGACGGACCCCTAGACCTCTTTTTAATTGGTAAGAGAGTACTTTTACCACTGGAAATCTTCTGGATATATTTATCCAGGTCTTCGCCAAAAAGGCGTTCTCCATGAAATGGGAAGCTAACTAAGAGCTTCTTACAGGGAGCCTCAGCAGACCAGTTCTTGAGCCACAGAAGCCTACGCATATGTACCAAAGACAGCGTGAGGCGGGAGGCCTGATGGATAGAATCCTTGATGGCGTCAACCGCAAAGCATAATGCTCTAGGCAGATCAGCCAGAGCCTGGGCCTGCTGGTCTGGCAAATCCCTCAGGACCATTTTCATCTGATCCTTTAAAGCTTGGCAGACCCCAATAGCTGCCACAGCTGGCTGTGTAACAGCCCCTGCTGTGGAAAAAGCAGATTTTAATAAACATTCCAATTTTTTATCTACTGGATCTTTGAACATTTGAACATTATCTACTGGGCATGTCAGTGATTTGTTCACAGAAGAGATGGCTGCATCCACCGTAGGAACATTCCATCTCTGGGTGAACTTTTCCTCCATGGGATAGATCACCGGAAATTTCTTAGGCGGAACAAATAGTTTATCAGGATGTTCCCAGTCCTGGTATATAAGTCCTTCCAATAATGGATGTATTGGAAAGGAGCAATTAACCTGGGGAGCTTTTAGCGACCCCAATGAGGAGACAGCAGTAGTTGATGGTTCAACAAGAGGCATTTTAAATGCAGATCGAACCATGTCAGTTAGGGTCTGGACCCACAATCTTTCAGTCTGTGATGCTGAAAATGGTTCATCTACTGTCGATTCCTCAAAAACAGAGTTAACCTCCTCCTGATCCCCTTCAGGTAGGTCGGTCCCTTCCTGGGACTGTTGCTCTGCCAACAGGCACTCTAATGGAGGTGATGGAGATCTGGCGCGCTTTCTTTCCTGCAGAGAAGAAGCGATCAATGCTGCCAATCTCTGCTCCAATCCCTCCAGAGTTGAGGCAAAAACCTCCTCTGTTATATATGCAGGAGCAGGTGGACTGAGGACAGCCGCAGTACTTGGCACTCCCGGGGGTTCCTTATGGGTATTAACCTCTGATTTCTCAGGGGGGGAGGGTGCAGATGACTGCTCCAGATCCTCAGAGCCCGATGGAGACCCCCTACACTTCCTGAGAGGTATATCTCGGAGTTTTTTAGGCGGCATATTCCTTAGTTCAAAGCTGAGGTATTCCAGCCGCAATACACCCCTTTACTGAAATAGTCTAATGCAATTTGCTGCTATGTACATCAGTGGGTGTCTACTAATGCGTCTTTCTGGGGATGCCTGTATCAACCGCCCGCTGTAAGCCCCTATACCATGCTACCAGCTCCTTTTCATGCTCTGTGTCCATAGCAAGCAGCGTGGACCGAGTCCTTTTATCTTGCTGGGACGCCCGCACATGCGCAGAAGCGCTGGGCGCACAGAGCGCGTCATCCGCCAGGCTCCGCCCACTTTTTTAAAGCTAAATCTATAAAAAGAAAGCGTGTGTGTGTGCGCGCGCGCGTGCACATGTGCGCTCTTGGAGCCCTGTAGGGAGAGGAGCCAGGGTCCCTGTTTCACCAGGACTCGGGGATGGAAGGAAACTACTTGGCAGCATGACAGAGGAATGCAGCTTCCCTGATAGAGAGCTCACTCATCTGCCTGGACTTTCACCATGGAAGGAATAGTTCCAAGAAAAAAAGACGTTCCACAGTGGCCTCTAGTGGACAAACACAGGTACCGCACTTTTGTCTTTTTTTTTATTTATTTTTTTAAAACCTCCTTTATAAAAAACATTTCCAGGTTTATAGTTTTTAAAACTTCCTTTATGAAAAGACATTTCTAGGATTTCTTAGGCATATACAGCTATTAGCGGGAATACCTTTAGGTAACAGGCAGAAAGACATATTAGGCTTGGGGGTCCCCTCAATAGAACCAAGTTCCTGAGGGGCCCCCACTTACCTTTTCCCCGCCGCAGGACTTTGTTTGGTCCACAGAAGCCCAAACTTCACCTCTCACGGGAGGCATTGTACTAGACCTTCAGGGACCGGGTTCCCAAGGATTCCACTCCCCTGGACCTGTATAGCACCCTGCACAGATAGCCTCTTGGTTTTGGGTATGACCAGAGCTCTGGATCCCAGGGTCCAGCCCTCCTAAGAGAGGCATTACAGGCAAAACCCTGCTCTTCTCTGCAAGGCCCGGGTACCGACCGTTTTAGCTATGAAGCTTTTTTGGTCGGATCCGGAATAGCTTGCTAAGGCCCAGAGAACCTGTACACAAGCCCAGATGAATACATGTTAACCTTGGCCAACACCTTAGACACTGGCAAAAAACTGAGGTACTCCCGGATGGGAGGGGCTTATATAGGGGAGGGTACTTCCTGTTTTGGAAGTTGCCAGTGCCAGCACCTGAAGGTAATTCTATATAACCCACATAGTAATGACTATGCTGCTCTGTGTCCCGTGATGTATGAACAAGAAAAAGCCCCCACCCACAAACCCTTTGTTGTATAAAAGCAACATTTTCATTTATGTCAGTTTTAGTGTGTTATAGAAAGATAAGCTAGTTAAAAATTAGATGGCTGAAGAATAACATTGAAAGACCCTTTTTGAATATTTTAGTTTAATTGTACCTGTTTTTGTTCATTTTACTTTAACTGTATCCATTTATATTTTTATTGTATATTATATCTTTTGTTATATCTGATATCAAATCGTAATCTTGCTGCATTGCTGACAAATAAATAACTTCATGCTGTTTTACCTGCCAAAATAGCTGTATTTCTGTTCACCTATTCCTGAGATGAACTTTCCCTGCTGCAGTATTGCGTTGTACTTACAGGCCTGCCCTCCACCTCTTTTCTGTGAGTGGACAGCAAAAGGAGAAGCAACACATTGATGAGCTAATTTCTATGCCACTTTGTACTCTAATGCCGCATACACACGGTCGGAATTTCCAACAACAAATGTTCGATGGAAGCTTGTTGTCAGAAATTCCGACCATGTGTAGGCTCCATCGGACATTTGCTGTCGGAATTTCCAACAACAAAAATTTGAGAGCTGGTTCTCAAATTTTCCGACAACAAAACTTGTTGTCGGAAATTCCGAGCGTGCGTACACAATTCCGATGCTCAAAATTCCACGCATGCTCGGAATCAAGCAGAAGAGCTGCACTGGCTATTGAACTTAACTTTTCTTGGCTCGTCGTACGCATTGTACGTCGCGGCGTTCTTGACGTTCGCAATTTCCGATAACATTTGTGTGACCGTGTGTATGCGAGACAAGTTTGAGCCAACATCCGTCGGAAAAAAATCCACGGTTTTGTTGTCGGAATGTACGATCGTCTGTATGCGGCATAATCCTATCAGCCTGCTTCTTGCACTGCAACACAGCTGATTGGCTCTTTGAGCTGATTCTCTGCCCCCCTCTCTGAGCCCCGCTGTACAGTAGATTGCAAAGGAGTGATACCGAGTCATACCGTATCCAGATGCGTAAACTGCTTGCACTAAAAATGCATTTGGTGATGTGTTAATAAATACAGAGCTGTATTAATGTTTGCCGTTTACATCTGCCTGGGGTCCAGCTTTAAAATGTGGTACAAATATAATTTTTTGTGCAGTGTTTCATTTTTTAGTTATTAAAATGATTTTCTCTTATCATCCATGGACTGAAACAGCGTCTCTTATTCACTGTACACGTGGGTTATGTCCCTGCTTGCAGGAGAAGACCTAGGCAGAATGTGAGATGTTATACATACATTCTAAAAGCCAGAGTTGAACAGCCCCGCCCAGGGGGGCGGTCCCTCCGGACATAACCCACCCCCTGTAGTCAGCAGACCTCAGTTTTTTTCTGCCTAGCAGAAGGAGAAGACGTGGCACTCTCAGGAGCCAGTCTCCTGGAAGATTTTACTTTTTAATTTTTATTCCTTTGGGAATTGTATTATTTTATTTTTGAGACCTTCAATCAACTGTCGGCTGGGCAACAGATTGGGTACACTGGTATCCTCATAGTCTTCCCTGTCCGACCATCGAGCGTGCTGATCCTCGCCTTGTGTGCGTGAGACTCAGTTCACGACATGCCCCATGACTGGTGGGTGTGCGAGGTGGTCACCTCAGGTTACAGGATAGAGTTCCGTTCCTGGCCCCAGACAGATTCTTCCCTTGAATCTTCCTCTCCTTCCTGCCCGTCGGGCAGCCCTATGGGGGCTGTTCAGGATTTGATCAGGTCTGGAGTGATTGTGCCGGTTCCGTCACAGGAGAGGTTTCAGGGATTCTACTCAAATCAGTTTGTCGTCCCAAAAAAGGACGGGTTTCGGCCTATCCTGATCCTCAAGGCCCTGAATGCCTTCGTGAAGGTGCAAAAAATCCGCAAGGAATCCATTCGCACAGTGATCGATACCCTCCGTCAAGGGGATTTTCTGGCGGCCTTGGACATCAAGGACGCCTACTTGCATGTTCCGATCTGCGCAAGTCACCAGAAGTTTCTGCACTTGCGATCGGCGAAGTCCACTATCAATCTGTGGCTCTTCCTTTCGCCCTAGCCTTGGCACCAAGGGTGTTCACCAAGGTGCTTGCGCCGGTTCTAGCTTTGCTGAGACAGCGAGGCATCGCTGTCGTGGGCTATCTGGACGATCTTCTTCTAAGAGCAGAAAGTGGCTCAGAATTAGAAGACAGTGTGACTATCGTCAGTCAGACCCTCAGGGACTTCGGGTGGCTCCTGAACATTCAGAAGTCAGTCCTGATCCCGACTCAGCTTCTGGAGTATCTAGGTCTGATTCTGGACTCCTTGGAGGCAAAGGTATTCCTACCTCCAGGGAAGTTACTGACACTTCAGTCTGCAGTGCGGGTGCTGACATCCCGACAATGGTCGTCACTCCATTTTTGCCTGAGAGTCCTGGGACTCATGGTGGCCTCCTTCGAGGCCGTTCCGTATGCCCAATCACACACCAGGGCATTGCAGAAGGAGATCTTGCTCACTTGGGACAAATCCCCGTTGTCTTTGGATCTTCCGATCCAGGTGAGTCACCTGATCAGGGCGTCCCTGACATGGTGGTTGGGGTCCCCGCCTCTTCGGTCCGGGAAGTCGTTCCTCCCCATCCAATGGACGGTGTTCACGACGGACGCCAGCCTGAGGGGTTGGGGTGGAGTCTGGGGAGTCCTGTCGGCCCAAGGGCTTTGGACTCCGGACAAAGCCTGTTTACGATCAATGTTCTGGAAATACGGGCCATCAGACTGTGCCTCTCCTCGTGGTCTGAGAGATTACAGGATCGCTCCATCAGGATCCAGTCGGACAACGTCACGGCGGTGGCGTATGTCAACCATCGAGGGGGGACTCGGAGCTCAGCTGCGGCTTCCGAGGTCGCCCGTACCCTGAAGTGGGCCAAAAGAAGCGTGCCGGCTCTGTCGGCCGTTTACATTCCGGGCATAGACAATTGGCAGGCAGACTATTTGAGTCACCAGACGCTGGACCAGGGAGAGTGGTCCTTGCACCCGGAGGTATTTCAACTCCTTTGCCGATGGTGGGGCACGCCGGATGTGGACCTGATGGCCTCTTGACTCAATCGCAAGGTGTCAAGGTTTGTGGCCAGATCCAGGGATCCTTGGGCGGATGCCTTGGATGCGTTAGTGACCCCATGGGGTCATTATCACCTGATATATGTTTATCCTCCGCTGCAGTTGCTCCCTCGCCTGCTGCGCAGGGTGGTGTCCGAGGGAATTTCGGTGAACATCATTGCTCCGGATTGGCCTCGGCGTCACTGGTACGCCGATCTGGTACGTCTCGTCGCGGACGTTCCCTGGCGGTTGCCAATAAGGGAGGACCTTCTGTCTCAAGGTCCTATATTTCATCCTGCTTTACAGTCTCTGGCTTTAACGGCATGGCTGTTGAAAGCCAGGTGTTGAGAGACCAAGGTCTCTCGGACTCTGTAATTTCGACCATGTTAAGGGCACAGAAGTCTTCCTCCAGAAGGATCTATCACGTACCTGGAAAGCTTACATCACCATGTGCGAAGAGCTGGACTGGCATCCTCGGACGTATTCCGTCCCTAGAATCCTGCGTTTTCTGCAGCGTGGAGTGGCCCAAAAGCTTGCTTTGAGTACCATTAAGGGTCAGATTTCGGCCTTGGCCGTCTTCTTTCAGCGACCACTAGCGGGTCTTTCCTTGGTTAGCACCTTGGTACAGGGGGTTCGCCATGTGCTCCCTCCTGTCAAGTCTCCTCTCCCCCCGTGGGATCTGAATTTGGTGCTCTCGGTTCTCCAGGAACCTCCCTTTTGAGAATATCAGATATATTCCCCTCTTGACTTTGTCTCAGAAGGTGGCCCTTTTAGTGGCAATTACTTCTGTTAGACGAGTGTCTGAGTTGGTGGCCTTGTTCTGCAAGTCGCCATATTTGATCATCAATAAGGATAAGGCGGTGTTGCGTCCGCGACCTTCTTTTTTGCCAAAGGTGGTCTCGGCCTTTCACCTTAATGAGGACATTGTCCTCCCATCCTTGTGTCCTCCCCATCGCATTCCAGAGTTTGTGCTTCACACATTGGATGTGGTACGAGCCTTACGGGTGTACCTGTCTGCTACTGCTTCTATTCGGAAGTCTGAATCACTGTTTGTAACTGCCTCTGGTCCAAAACAGGGCCAAGCAGCTTCGTCTGCCACCATTTCTAGGTGGATCAGACAAACCGTCATTGCTCTCAAGAGGCGGGCGCCTCCCTTTCCAGTCACGGCGCATTCCACCAGGGCAATTGGCGCTTCCTGGGCTTTCCGACATCAAGCGTCGGTTGCACAAGTGTGCAAGGCGGCGACCTGGTCGTCTGTTCATACCTTTTCTAACTTTTATAAGGTTAATGTGGCTGCATCTTCGAATGCTTCCTTCGGCCGCAAGGTGTTGCAGGCTGCTGTTTAGAGTTGCAACTCCTCCGTTGAGGAGCTCTGTTGTTTGGAGTGAGGTTTTTTGGTTTTTCCATTTAGACTGCTCCCATCCCTCTTGACACTGCTTTGGGACATCCCACGTGTACAGTGAATAAGAGACGCCGTGTCAGTCCATGGATGATAAGAGAAAATAGGATTTTTGTACTCACCGTAAAATCCTTTTCTCTGACATCCATGGACTGACACGGCACCCACCCTTCCTTTTAAAGTTTGTACTGCTTTGTTACGAACTGAGGTCTGCTGACTGCAGGGGGTGGGTAATGTCCGGAGGGACCGCCCCCCCCCTGGGCGGGGCTGTTCAACTCTGGCATTTAGAATGTATGTATAACATCTCACATTCTGCCTAGATCTTCTCCTGCAAGCAGGGACATAACCCACGTGTACAGTGAATAAGAGACGCCGTGTCAGTCCATGGATGTCAGAGAAAAGGATTTTACGGTGAGTACAAGAATCCTATTTTTTAAAAACAGTTTAGACTGACCGGGTAAAAGTCACAATATTCAGATATCCCTGTTGATTATTTTTGCAGAGTACAAATGCGGCGATTGAAAAATTCCCTGTTCTTGGACAGTTTCTGGGACGCCTGTGCTGGAACCGCTTTGTTATTGCTCATGGTAAGCAGAAAGTGTAGTTCTAGTCTATGGCCTAATCTGCAAATAAAAAAAACTGTGAATCTACTGTTTGCCTTTGCCCTAGGATTCCCACTCAGCTTCTCACTCTCTGTACTGGGATCAAGCTTAAAATAAAGTGAAGCTGACCTGACCTACAACATTTCTGTAACATAACAACAGTGCTGATGTGCTACATTTATGGATTTTTGGCTTCAAAAGATCTTACTGCTGGAGCCATGCTTGTAATCCTGCTTTCTGCCTAGTAGGCCCCAACACTGGTTATTCGGGTGTTAGAGCCCCTTATGCCCACTGAACATTTGGCATTTGACAGTTGAATGACAGGACGTAAAGCTCAGTGTAGTGAGGAGTGGGGTATAATCCTGACTTGAGCAGAAGGAGAACTTTTATCAGAAATTATCTAAAACCCTTCTGTCTAGCCTATGGGCTGCATACCCCAGCTCCTGGTCTTCTGTGCTACCAGAGCTCCATCCCACAGGTATGCAGCAGTTTGGACATGTGAGAGAAGTGCTTCCTTTCCACTTCACTGCATGGGCACCAGTGTCAAGTTCGCAGAGGAGTATGTTCCACAAAAATAATAAAAAAAAGGACAAAAGAACAAACACATGGCCAGATGGATCTAAGACATCCCACCTTCACTAATTTCGAGAGTAACATCTTGTAGTAAAACGTATAAATAGAAGTACTTTTTTACTTATTTTGTGGATCATGCCTTTTCTTCTATTTAGCCACTAGATGTCCTTCTTAAATTCCTTATGGGAAATGTCCATAATAACATATAACGAAAAAAAAATTCGATATCAAAACACCAAAATCTAGAAATTAAGTATGATATATTTAGTATATTGATTATACTTAAGTTTTAATTATAGGTAAATTATAGATGTAGGATGGCGGCAGTGTATAAAAAGGTGGAAACGTGTTGCTGACGAAACGTGTTGGGAGGGACTTTCCGTGACACGTCACTTCCGGTGTTTGGAGCGCAGGTGGAACGCAAACTGCCGTTTTCCTTTTTTTTTCTTCAATGCCTGAGTATTTGTAATTGATGTAAGTGCACTTTTAATCCTTTATTCATTAAACTTAATGTAGTATACTGTGAGAGGCTCCTCCTATCTTTTTCTTTATGTCACTAGGATATATTTAGAGTCTCTTATAGGTGCAGGAGCACCAATAAGTGTATGCTGGTATGTATGCATTTGTACAAGTGTATGGGAATCTATGTTGGATGGAACAGGGAGCTGAGCGCCATTGCCTGCAATGACAGATTGCAAGTTGGGGATATATAATAAGCGCTTTGTGACTTCCTTTGAGCAAAAGTCTCGTGAGTGGGTTGTTTACTTATTTGGTGGAGACACGATATGCTTTGGTGTCAACTTTTTTCAAGATTGTGCACTGAGCACCTTAATTGGACTATTTTATGGACATTTTAGTTATATTTATGTTTTGATGACACTACTTTTCTGTGTGGTGTGCGAGAGCGTGGTGCATCTCTTTGGTTGCTTGATCGTTAGACTTAACCTTTAGGCCTCATGCCCAGGGACGTTTTTACAGCTGCGTTTTTTACAGCTTAAAAACGCCTGTCCATGTTATTGTATAATTTATTTTTTTTGTTTTTTATTTTTTTTTTTTCGAAAAAAAAAAAACAAAAAAAACGTCGGAGCTTAAAAATGCAATCGCTGCGTTTTTGCGCGTTTTTTGACGCTTCGCGTTTTTTTATGCCTAACGCCGACGCTGAGGAACCTGTTTTTTTTTTTACAGCTTAAAAACGTCTATGCTATTTGCAGCTCAAAAACGTCTAGGTGGGCATGAAGCTATAGACTAACATGGACAGGCGTTTTTAAACTGTAAAAAACGCTCAAAAACGCAGCTGTAAAAATGTCCGTGAGCATGAGTGCCTGAGGCCTCGTACACACGACCGATTTTCTCGGCAAGAACCAGCAAGAAACTTGCTGGCAGAGATGTCTTGCCGAGTAAATCGGTCGTGTGTACGCGGCTATCGGGTTTCTCATCGAGAAAACCGACAAGTAACCTCGACGAGAAAATAGAGAACCTGCACTCTATTTTCTCGTCGAGATTCTCGTCAGCCTGTTTCTTGACGAGAAAAGTGAGTGTGTGTACACTTACCTGTCCGCCGGGAAGCCCGCGCATGTTCGAAATGAATTCGACGCATGCGCGGTAGCTTCCTAGGCATACGTAGGGTATACCAAGATGGCGGCGACGGCATCGAATGTGACGAGCGCATGCTCGTCGTAGTCGATGACGTCACCGCGTACGCTCCATTCAAAGAACCGCAGGTTCTTTGAAACGAGCGTGTGTACACTCGGCCGGGACAATTTTCTTGTCCAGGAATCTCGTCGAAAAAAACGACATGTTTTTTTCAACGAGAATCTCGGCCGTGTGTACGAGGCCTCAGTCTTATGATGCTCTCAACCCATATATCTTTAGAGTTTATTTTATCATATTTGAGTACATTTATATTTGTTACTTCTCCACGTTCACTTTTTTTGGTTTATATTGTGTGGGTTTATTTCCTAATTTAATAAAATATTGAGTTTGCGCAGGCTTGGGGATATTGTATTGAGTTGGGGCAGAGAAGAATGCGTGAAGAGATGTGGGCAGAGTAAAATGTGGCTTTGGTGGAGGAGATTGTGTTTACGGGGGGGGGGGGGGATTTAGCTTTTTTGTGAATGAGTGGCAGGGGAAAAATAATTGAGCTGCTATGAAGAAAACGATGTTGTTAGTTGGGAGAAGAAATGTCCCTTGTGCTGTTTTTTTTTATTTTTTTATTTTTTTTGTATACTTAAGCTTTAAAATGCAATTTAGTGACAGATGCTCAACATAATGTGTGATTTGGTAATATCGCTTGAGGCCACCTGTAACTAAGGCCCCATGCACACGGGACGCTGTTAAACTCGCGTTCAGAGGCAGTTGGACACTTTTTTTCAACTGCCCCTGAACCCATTCAATGTTATCCTATGTGACCGTGTACACTGTCTCGTTTATTGCCGTTTATATGCAGTTGCATTTAACCTCGTTTTTCTGAAAGCAAAAAAATGGGTTCAGACGCAAAAATTTCCACGTTTCAGACGGAAAACACGGCTAAACGCGATACCGGCATTTTGCCGCGATTTCTTTTATAAGCGTTTTTAAAGGTGACCTATTTTTTTACATTAAAAATCTCACAAATTATGGCAAATGATGAAAAAACATTAAAAAATATAAAAAAAAAAAAAAACGAATTGCTTGCATTGCATTGTGGACAATCCACAACTTGTGGCAGGTGATGTGGCCAGGTGATGTGGCAAGTGGACAATTTAAAACGGTGATGGTGTTAAGCGCTGTGTTTAAACAAAGAAAGGAAGGAAAAGTGAGAATAGTGTGACTGATAACACACTCAATCAAAAAACATATATATATATATATATATATATATATATATATATATATATATATATATATAGTATGACCTTAATGCAAATAAATTGGCTAGGTAGGTAAAAGAACCCCAATCTTCTACTATCCACATCCATACATCCTAGCCAATTGAAATATAAATATATATATATATTGAAAACAGTGAATCGTCCAAAAAAGTGTACTTCAAAAAAGTGTACTAATACATAAAACAGTCCACAAAAAAATCCACAATGCAATTGTTAAAAAAATATCAAAGGAAATATGTGTGTAAAAATCCAAAAAAAGTCCAGTTGACACCATACAGTTTCAAAGTAAATATACAGTGATTCCCATCACCAAAGTGAACCAGTACATAAACTAAAAAAGTGGCATACACATCAGTGTGGTGTTCCAAATACTGATCTCTGTTCAGTGCTCCACCTCTGTGCCTGCAAGCAGCTTACCTTGTTGCAAATAAAGCTTAGCATGGACAGGTCACAGGGCGTTGAAAGGCAGAGGTTATGGCAGTGCTAATCTTCTTCCTATGGTTGTAATCCTCTCAGGCGTCATACACAGATGCAGGAAAAAGAAAAACCGATATAGTGTAGTTCCGCTACTGTCTCAAGTCACAGACAGACGCCAGATAAGCACTCACTTGAAGGAGAGACAATATGGGACCCTCTCCACGAGCTCAGAACTCGTCGTCCCTCAAAGTGTCTGTGGCTCTCAAAACAGCAGGGGATCTCGGTAGATCGTAGCAATCAATGCAATAAAAAAGATATGGCAGACATCGCATAATCCCGTAAAAAGAGTTAATTTATTAACAAAACATAATATACAACACTCACATAGTATGTGGAGAAAGGAGGCAGAGTATCCTACGAGTGCCTCACTCGTCTGCCTGCTCTAATCCTGGTGTGTCAGCGAATCTCCTCTCCCTACGCGTATCGTCACGTGTCACGTGAATTCATCAGGGGATCTAGTCACATATTTATTTCACGCTAGGGCAGCGCGGGAGTTTCCCTCTTTTTTTCAAGTGGACAATTCACAACTTGTGGCAAGTGGACAATCCACAACTTGTGGCCAGGTGACGTGGCCAGGTGACATGGCAAGTGGACAATCCACAACTTATGACAAGTGGACAATCCACAACTTGTGGCCAGGTGACGTGGCCAGGTGACGTGGCAAGTGGACAATCCACAACTTGTGGCAGGTGACGTGGCACGTGATGTGGCAAGTTGACAGTTCACAACTTGTGGCAGGTGACATGGCAAGTGGACAATCCACAACTTGTGGCAGGTGACGTGGCAAGTTGACAATCCACAACTTGTGGCAGGTGACGTGGCCAGTGGACAATCCACAACTTGTGGCCAGGTGACGTGGCAAGTGCATAATACACAACTTGTGGCAGGTGACATGGCAAGTGGACAATCCACAACTTGTGGCCAGGTGACGTGGCAAGTGCATAATACACAACTTGTGGCAGGTGACGTGGCAAGTTGACAATCCACAACTTGTGGCAGGTGACGTGGCCAGTGGACAATCCACAACTTGTGGCCAGGTGACGTGGCAAGTGCATAATACACAACTTGTGGCAGGTGACATGGCAAGTGGACAATCCACAGCTTGTGGCAGGTGATGTGGCAAGTGACACGCTAAATACAAGTACACTGCTGCTCTCTCAGCTGCTGCTACTCACTCTGGTCTCACAAAATGGCTGAAATGGTTAAATAATACTGTTTTTTGAGCTTAGGGAGGGTCTTATGATGTTTCTTAACTAAACACTTATAGGCGCAAACGCGGCAAACCGGGCGTTTCTAAACGCCGGTTTCAGCCTTTAAAAACATGCGTTCAGCAGAGTTTGCACCGGCGTCTCGTGTGCATGGGGCCTTAAATGTTGACCAAAGCTGCTCTAAAATGTTCCCATACCTGCAGAATTCATCTTCTTGTAGAAATATGCTTCATGTTTGTGTAAGATATTTATAATGATAAAAGGTTGGGAAACAGAAAAAGTACCCACTGATGGATACTCCAACCTCCAGTGTGCAGCAAAGACTTACTGTGTTCAACAATACTTTAACCAAGTTATCCACTATAAAAATTTCCAATTTTCTTTCTTGCACTCAGCACAGATATAGAAGTAAATGAAGTTATTGTTTTAACAGCAGTGTTTTCTGGCAATTTCCGTTTGCTTTCTATAGTAGTTGTATCCTTTTAGGCAGATGGTTCATTTCTGTGCGTCACCCTTTACATCATCTCGGTACAATTTTTACACAGTGTCAGTCTATAACCACTTTCCTGGTGTCTCAAACAGCTGGAATTTATCCTTTTTTTCCTTAAGAAAATAGATTAGTGTAAACACTTATGCTCTTATTTCTTCTTTATATTCCTTAGAACCTTTAACTATCCACTCACTCCCCTTCCTCCTTTTTACCTTACAAAACTCTTACTATGGTCTCTGCTGTATTATGCTGAGATTGCATTTATGTGTGTGGGAAGCAGAGAATGTAGCTAAAAGTGATTTTACTACTGTGGTATAGTGGTTGAGTTATGTTCTCTTTGTGACACAGGAAATCATAATCGTATTGTTTTAAATGTCTACCTTTAACTGTAATACGTTTTTTTTTTTTTCATTAAAATGTTGTATCTGACCAGGTTAAATAGCCAATAGAATTATTTTGAAAGGGAAGTGTGATAATTACAGCTCTATTCTACCTCAGCCAAAGAGAAGATGTGAGGTTCCTTTCTTTTCTTCTTTTTTTCTATGACCAAAGCAGCCCAAGTGCATCTAGGCATCATCAAATGAAACTAATATCTGCTGAAGCCCTACAAGCCTCACTCATCTGTAGTAGTGGTGCCAGCAGGAGGGCAGTGCAGGCCTACAGGCTTGGTGGAAGTTTATGGCATGAGGCTGCTTTACATCAGCATTAACATACTAAAGTACCTGATGAAACCATGGAGATCAATTAAAAGACACCATATTAATAGTTATGGCCAAGCGATTTCTGTCCCTGTTACAGGAATAGGCTGCTAATGGTGAAGACAATGAATGAAATACAAGACAGGCAGCCTTACAGGAAATTGTATCCCTGCAATTAGTTTGGTTAATAGTTATACAGTACTACACTGGTAACATTTAATCTCAATGATCATCAGATTTTGTGGCATGGATAGAAAATTAATATTTTCCTAATCAATGTAAAATGTATTTTCATAATTTTACAGAAGGCATTTCAGCAAACACTGAATACTTTTCATCCCAACAGCTGTTTATGGGCTACCTCTGAGTCATTTTGCACTTCCTTTGTGTATATTGGCATAAAAATGTACTATTATGGTGAAGTTTAAGACTTTTTTTATTAAAACTGATTTTTGTATTTTTTTTATTTTAGAAACAGGCCTATTATAATGCAAAAATCAAATGCCTGGACAGCTTGACTTTTTTGTTTCTGTATTATTGGTCATTTGATATGTGTGCTTAGTGTACAGAGCTCTGGGATTTACTGATGGTTTCTTTATAGAAATATGTTTTTGGTAGGGTTTCATCCTACAGTTATAATGCTAGTGGGCTTGTGTAGTTTGTTGAAGTTGCCCCTAGGCAGTGTAAGTCAATACGTCCTTTAAGCACACTTTGGTCTAAATGAAAATCTCTATATAAGCTCCAATGAGGGAGCTATTAAAACTCTGTCTATGACTCTGCATTTATACTTTTTGGTTTCATGGCTCCAATAGAACTGCAGGTATGCAAATAAGCAGCTCTCTTACTTCTGACATTCTGATAGGTTAGGTGTGTGCTGTCCTGACCAAATATTAGGGTTGCTGGCAACAGCTTAGTATGCACAATGAGAAGCTGACGGTGTTAAAAAAATGGTAGAATCGATCATTGTAGATTGTTATTACTACTTTATTTTATTATTACAATAATTGCATAACTATAAGAGGTATGTGTTGCTTGTCAAATATACTACTCCTATAACTAAAGGACTGTGGGCATGCTGTATATTAGAAAATTTCAGGAGTTTGGAATTGTTTTCTTTTTGCAGCAATTTTTTAAAAATGTGTTACAAGAGAAGTATGGCTAAAGCTTTTTTGGTCATACTTCTCTTGTTGGTCACAGAAGTGCACCTACTTTGCTGTACTCAGCCATGATTAAGGCCTGATGGTCTGCAGAGACTTCGAAGGCTGAGTGCTGTGTTCTTGAGGCTGACCAGGCATTGCACCTATTCCAACTCTACTTTGCTTTACTGTACTGTGACCCAGTCAGCCTGCAGTCGGCTAACATCACAGAACCACTCCAGGCTGTGGAAGGATCCCGACCACATTGTCAAGGTCCACCCGGTTTCTTGATTGACACATGGCTCAGGTTCTTGATGCATGGCTGAGAGCCGAAGCCAGCTGCGTCCTTCTCCTCTCCATGTAAAAATAAAAACAATCAGTGAAAACACTTGGTGATAAATAAAGTCCAAAGTCTGTAAAGATGGCAGTGAAAGCCCAAACATCAATCCAGAGATAACTCTGAAGACCTTGGTGTAAATGAGTCTGACAGTCTGTGATCTATAAAATCACCACTATATACCGTCAGGTCCATAAATATTGGGACATCGACACATCTATTATTTTTTGGCTCTATTCCACCACAATGGATTTGAAATGAAACGAACAAGATGTGCTTTAACTGCAGACTTTCAGCTTTAATTTGAGGGTATTTACATCCAAATCTGGTGAACAGCGTAGGAATTACAACAGTTTGTATATGTGCCTCCCACTTTTTAAGGGACCAAAAGTAATGGGACAGATTAACAATCATAAATCAAACTTTCACTTTTTAATACTTGGTTGCAAATCCTTTGCGGTCAATTACAGTCTGAAGTCTGGAACGCATAGACATCACCAGACGCTTTGTTTCATCCCTGGTGATGCTCTTCCAGGCCTCTACTGCAACTGTCTTCAGTTCCTGCTTGTTCTTGGGGCATTTTCCCTTCAGTTTTGTCTTCAGCAAGTGAAATGCATGCTCAATCGGATTCAGGTCAGGTGATTGACTTGGCCATTGCATAACATTCCATTTCTTTCTCTTAAAAAACTCTTTTGGTTGCTTTCGCAGTATGCTTCGGGTCATTGTCCTTCTGCACTGTGAAGCGCCGTCCAATAAGTTCTGAAGCATTTAGCTGAATATGAGCAGATAATATTGCCCGAAACACTTCAGAATTCATCCTGCTGCTTTTGTCAGCAGTCACATCATCAATAAATACAAGAGAACCAGTTCCATTGGCAGCCATACATGCCCACGCCATGGCACTACCACCACCATGCTTCACTGATAATGTGGTATGCTTTGGATCATGAGCAGTTCCTTTCCTTCTCCATACTCTTCTCTTCCCATCACTCCTGGTACAAGTTGATCTTGGTCTCATCTGTCCATAGGATGTTGTTCCAGAACTGTGAAGGCTTTTTGAGATGTTGTTTGGCAAACTCTAATCTGGCCTTCCTGTTTTTGAGGCTCACCAATGGTTTACATCTTGTGGTGAACCCTCTGTATTCACTCTGGTGAAGTCTTCTCTTGATTGCTGACTTTGACACACATACACCTACCTCCTGGGAGTGTTCTTGATCTGGCCAACTGTTGTGAAGTGTGTTTTCTTCACCAGGGAAAGAATTCTTCGGTCATCCACCACAGTTGTTTTCCGTGGTCTTCCGGGTCTTTTGGTGTTGCTGAGCTCACCGGTGCGTTCTTTCTTTTTAAGGATGTTCCAAACAGTTGATTTGGCCACACCTAATGTTTTTGCTATCTCTCTGATGGGGTTGTTTTTTCAGCCTAATGATGGCTTGCTTCACTGATAGTGACAGCTCTTTGGATCTCATATTGAGAGTTGACAGCAACAGATTCCAAATGCAAATAGCACACTTGAAATGAACCCAGGACCTTTTATCTGCTCCTTGTAAATGGGATAATGAGGGAATAACACACACCTGGCCATGGAACAGCTGAGCAGCCAATTGTCCCATTACTTTTTATCCCTTAAAAAGTGGGAGGCACGTATACAAACTGTTGTAATTCCTACACCGTTCACCTGATTTGGATGCAAACACCCTCAAATTAAAGCTGAAAGTCTGCAGTTAAAGCACATCTTGTTCGTTTAATTTTAAATCCATTGTGGTGGTGTATAGAGCAAAAAAGATTAGAATTGTGTCGATGTCCCAATATTTATGGACCTGACTGTATAGACCATGCACGCTTACCAGAGCAAATGGACAATCATACAATAAGTACAGTTTTAAGCAGGCTTTTGTGGTTCCAACCTACTGTCCAGAAAGCTGAGCCTTTGCTCATATGAGCCAAACACTTTGTGGTGGGTTTCAATTAATCCCTCATGATTGTCACGAACCGGCTTCACATGCAGTTATATATAAAGAAACACCATAGTGTAAAACTGCCAGATTCTGTTTATTTAAAAAGATGTATAATAACCACTTACAAGAAATATCTGTCTCTGAAATCATATGGGCCACTTCCTGGATCTTTAAAGCACGATTATGTCGGGCGTGACCAGGATGCGGATGCTGGAGTGATAGTGTGTGAGTGTTCCTCCCCCCCCCTCCCCCCCCCCCTCCTCACTCCTCTCTCAGGTTAACCTCCACCCCTGGCCGGGGGAACTCCTGGATGCCCTGAATAGACTGAGAGCCGGTGCGGAGGTACATGCGAGTAGCTATTGCTCGTGGACCGCTCAGTGACTCCGAAAACTCCTGGTCCTTTGAATTACACTGGACGAGCGGCTCTGACGGGAATAGCATAGCCCCACAGTGCAGGTTATCAGCGCACTGCAATAGGGAGATACGGCGGCGGGTCCCCCCCCCGACGGAACGGCACGGCACCTGGCTGGAGGAGTGAGAGTTCCCTGGAAATAGCACCACGGCGTCATATGTTGGAAAAAGGACACACTACATACGAGGAGTGTCGGTTTATCCCCTTGGCAAATCCTTGACAGTCACCGTGGTTGGGTGAGAACTTTCTAATTTCCCTTTGGAAGATGGGGAAGAAAATATTACAGGGGCAGTGTATTTGTTCCTTTAAAAAAACAAAAAAACCGGCCTTGCTGCCCTCCACCCTTTGTCTCCTGGAGTGAAAATAAGAGACTGGACTGTACAAACTTGTACTGTGGAGGATTGTTCCTTTTGGGCTTCCTTTCCCCGCCCCTCCATTACTGGTATTATTGTAATTGCACAGTACAGAGGATGGCCCCCTCCTTCCCAGTAAACTGAATTGACAGCTGAACTGTGATTGACTTGAGGCTGGGAATCTCTGGACTGGGAGATATGCTAATGTTCCATGTGGAAAGATTATTCCCCAATTTCTGTCTCCTTCTACCCAGTCCCTTATTTTTAACTGAGGCAGAGATTTTCCTTGGGTTTTGTTCAGCATAGAGGAGGAATGGTGGCTCCCCCCTCTCCAGCAATTTGAACCGACATCTGAATGGTGATCAACCTCTGGCTGGGTGAAACACTTCCACTTCCCATATGAGGACTGATGTTCTCTTTCATTGCAAAATTCTGAGAGCTGAATATGGACTGGGTGAGAATTCCAATTTCCTATTTTTTACGCTTCAGAACTAGTAATGGAGACGGTGTATCTTTTTTTTTTTCTTTACCCTCTCCTGGTTTGGATAGCGACGGATTAGATGACCTGGGACTGGGATCGAGGGTGCTTACTTGGTGGATAGGCGGTGGACAGGCGGAAGTGTTAGAGACCCCCGCCAGACTCCTGCCAGAAAATCCCTGAAAACCTACTATAGCTCTGTAGATCAGAGTATAGGAGAGTGGCTATCCTATTATTTATTATCTCAGGTCATTTTTGCTTTGTCCATCTCAAAATATTTAATTACTGGCTCCTTGTTTTTGGGGGAAAGAGGGGTGGGAGGCAAAGCAGTGACAGTATACCCCTATTACCCTCTCCCCCATTTCTGCCATTTCGGGTGAAGTTGAGAGACCTGATTAGATTTGACATCGTGAAGTTGCCCGCTTACTATTTCTTGCCTGCCCCCCCCCTTTTTCCATTCCTTTGTCTTTTTTTGGACTATGACATCGCAGTGCACCAAAAGGTGAGCCAGGCATTTGCTGCCAGATTAACAGTCAACAGGCTCAACACGCCACCATGTTGTCTAAACCGCAATCTGGAGCTAACACTACTAGAAAGAGTTTGGGTCAAGGCCAGGCAACCCCTGTGAAGGGAGCAACTCTCCCCTCCGGAAAATTACCAAGCGAGGGGATGGTGGAAACCCAGGGACATTTAAGTACACCCCCTAATACGGACACCCCGGGAGTAACAGAACCGTCTTTAAAGGAAATCCTGCTAGCAATTCCTGTAAAACTGAAATGTCTGACCAAATTAAGACTCTGCGGGAAGAATTGTCTTTTATCAGGCACGATATACAAAAAGTGCGGGAAAGGACTACTGCTCTTGAGGGGAGGGTGGGTCTGATAGGGGACGACCTGAACCCCCTGAAACGGGAGATAAAAATCATGAGGGACCAGATGACCAACTACCAGACAAAGATTGACAAAATGGAGAATAGGATGCGAAGGAAGAACGTTAGGATAGTGGGGCTCCCTGAACGTTCTGAAGGTCTAGATCCCATTACTTTTTTGGAAAAATGGTTCAAGGAACTATTTGGGGACCAGTCCTTCTCACCCTTCTTTTCAATAGAAAGAGCCCACATGGTCCCCTCTAGACCTCCCCAGCCAGGCGCCCCCCCAGATCTCTCTTGCTAAAAACATTTCATTATAGAGACAAAATGATTATTTTAAACAAAGCTAGAAAAATTGGTAACATATTGTATAATGGCAATAGGGTTTCGATGTACCCCGACTTCTCACCTGACCTACAAAAACTAAGGACTAAGTTTGGAGAAGTCAAGCGCAAGCTGCAACAATTAAAAGTGAACTATGCTCTGCTATACCCCGCTAGACTGAGAATAAGTGCTTTGGGGAGACTGTTTTTTTTTCGACACCCCGGAGGGGGTGGAGGACTGGATTGTAACCTACAAAAGGAGACTGTAGCATACTCTGACTGTATTATTCTAGAATTTTATTAACACAATGAATTAATTCGATTAAATCACATAAGCACAATGTTGAATAAATAGGGAGTGGGGGAGGGTTTAGGTGTGAGGGAGTAGTGAGCGTACTGCCCCCAGTTGCTAAGGGGCATGGCGAAGAACCCTCTATGTGTGTGTTTTTTTGTTGTATGTTCTTTTTTTGTTAGGTTTGTTTATTGGTCTAGATGTAGGGTTTATAGAGATATGGGGAGGGGTGGGCTAGGGAGGGAAGAGTGTAGGAAAACAAGGTCAAAGACACTAATAACACTAAAAATGACAGGAATAGGTAATGGTCACATTAGAATGCCCCCAATTAGGCCCAACGGTCAGGTGAGAAGGATGCATGGAAGTATGAGTTTGAAGAAAGGACACGATTGGCACGATTGGTACACATGGTTGTTTGAAATCAATTATAGTTATGGGACTTGGCAATACTGGGTTAAAAAATTATTTTTTTGTAAAACTGGCACAAGAAAAGTATATAAATGGAAAAAGACATTGGTCACATGATCACACGGGACATAGAAAAATTAAAATATCATGACTAGAAGTACTCAGATTAAAAATTAAAATTTGTGCTCCTGGAATGTACAGGGAATGGGAGATCCAGAGAAAAAAGCAGCAGTTCTCCTGATTGCAAAAAGATACGCGGTAGCTGTACTATGTTTACAGGAGACACATCTTACAAAAACCTCTAGTCCTCAATTGAGGTGGCGGGATTATCCCACACAATACCATTCAGTCCATACCTCCTATTCCAGAGGGGTGAGCATCTTTATTAGAGTTGGAGTGGTTTTTACCTGCATACAGGCTAAGGCAGACGAACAAGGGTGATATATTACTTTATTTTGTAGGATTGAAAATAGAGCCTGTATATTGGCAAATGTGTATCCCCCCCCCCCCTTCGGTGCTCTGCGAGCTCACCAAGTTTGTTCTAGCTAAGCCAGTGGTACCAGTGTTACTAATAGGGGATTTCAATATGGTAATGGACCTGAAACTAGATAGATTTCCTCCAGGGATATGTACAAGTAGAACAGCGGATAGCCGGCTATCTGATTCTTTGATAGAAATGGGCCGGAGAGATATCTGGAGAATACGAAATCCAGACAACCGACAGTACTCATGTTTCTCCAAGACTCACTCTACACTCTCCAGGATTGACTTGGTTTTGGGAAATGAGGAGATGATGCCCATAATAAAAAACGTGACCTACAAACCAAGAGGCTTATCAGACCACTCCCCGGTGACAGAGTCACTAGCGTTGGGTAAGCGTAATCATCCTGGAGAGTGGAGGCTAAGTCCCTTCTGGATAGAATTAATGGGAGACCCGAAGGATATATTGGCATCCCTCGGAGAGTTTATTGACTCGAACCGGGGCACAGCCTCGGTAGGAATAGTATGGGACACTCTGAAAGCTTTCTTGCGAGGTATGATGATTCAACAGATCTCAAAAATTAAGAAGCAGACTAAAGACTGGGAGAGAATAATTGAACAGCGGATAACAACTGCGGAAGAACAATATATTAACAATCCGACACCTGATACACTCAGGAGTTGGATAGAGGAGCAACAAAACTACTGACTAATGACTCTCCACAAGGCAGAGAATTAATATCTCTTTCAGAGACAAGCTGCCTTTGGAGAAGGGGAAAGTGTGGGACGTATGTTGGCACAACTAGTTGGGGCAAACTCTCCCACCTCTGTGGTACCTACGAATACAACGGAGGATGGAAGAGTGACCTCATACACCCCAGAAATAGTGGATACGTTTAAGGAATACTATGAAGATCTTTATAGATCCCAGCAGAGAGAGATAAGTGAAGCAATAGACACTTTTTTTTTAGGGGTCTGAACCCGCCTTTCCTCAGTGAAATGGATAGAGCTGAATTGGGTTGCCCTATAACATTGGAGGAGATGACGCGCATTACTAACGAAATGGTGCGGCAGAAATCGCCCGGTCAGACGGCCTCCCAGCCGAGATATACCGGCATTATGGGAAGGTATTACTACCCGAGTTGCTAAGGGTACTGAATAGCTTGTTAGTACAGGGAGAGCTCCTCTCCTCAATGAAGGACTCCACCATAATTATTATACATAAGGAGGGCAAAGACCTACTTGATGAAGCCTCATATAGGCCTATTGCGCTGTTGAACACTGACATGAAGATTCTGGCGAAGGTCATGGCGGCTAGATTGAACAGGGTTATATCAAAACGTATCCACCCTGACCAGTTGGGTTTTATACCTGGAAGAACAACTAGTGTTAACATAAGATGACTATACTTGAACCTCCAGGTTCCGACGGACGGGGATGGGGAGAGGGCCTTTCTGTCCCTGGACGCCACCAAGGCCTTTGACAGTTTAGAGTGGCAGTACCTGTGGAAAGCTATGGAAATGGCCCAATTGGGTCCGGGCTTCATCTATTGGGTCAAGATGCTCTATGGAGCACCAGAGGCTAGAGTAAGGGTGAATGGCGAACAATCTGACTAGTTCGTACTGAGGAGAGGGACGAGACAGGGATGCCCCCTGTCACCCCTCCTCTTTGCCATTGCAATTGAACCTCTGGCTATCGCTCTCAGGTCAGCTGACCAGGTGAGGGGCTTTAGAAGAGGGTACTTGGAAGAAAAAGTTGCATTATATGCAGATGACCTCTTGCTCTTCCTCTGAGACACACGGGACTCGGGAAGCTATGAACATAGTCGACAGGTTTGGCCAAGTATCTGGATTAAAAATAAATTGGGCAAAATCCAGTTTGCTACTAGTTGACCCTTTGGGAGGTCCCCTGCCAAAGGAGGCAGCTCAGATACCAGTTGTTTAGAAATGTTTATACCCAAGTATTTAAATTTATTGAGACCCTCAACAATACACCACAGATAATATTGATCCCTTGTTGATGAAATTTAGAGGAAAAATAAAAGTCTGGAAACGCCTGCCAATATCTGTGGCAGGCCGCTGTAATTTAATTAAAATGATTTGGATGCCCCAGCTCCTTTACATATTACATAATTCCCCA
Organism: Rana muscosa; assembly: GCA_029206835.1. Lineage (NCBI taxonomy): Eukaryota > Metazoa > Chordata > Amphibia > Anura > Ranidae > Rana > Rana muscosa. The sequence continues at coordinate 780,610,953 of CM055116.1, read as the reverse complement.
ATTTGGCTTTATAAAAAGTGGTTTCAAAGGATAGATACCCTGTTCAGGGAAATGATCTGCAAAGGTGGCCCAGCAAGAATTCGGTTAAATACGCTGCAGCTCCAGAAACAGGAAGGAGGAGTAGCGCTCCCGTACCCCTTTAGCTATTTTTTGGCGGTACAGCTTCAATATATAGGGAGGTGTAACTTAGCCAGTCAAGAAGTAGGAATAAAGATGCTCCTACAAATCACCTCACATGAATCTATACCTGAAGCCTTGGAGGCAGGATCTTTTCCCCCAAAACTCCCAACCCTGAACTTAATGATGAGGGTTTGGGACACAGTGAAAATAATACTGGATTATTGGGGCTATACGGAATACACTCCAATGTGGGAAAACAGTAAATTGGGAGAGCTCCAGAAGCTGGGGACAATAAGGGAGTGGAATAAAATTTGTTTCACAGCTATATCAAGAAGGCACCCTGAAAACCTTCCAGGAACTGAGACTCCAATATGCCTTACCAAATAAATCCTTTTTTAAATACTTGCAGGTTAGGCATGCATTGGAGGAACAGTTTAGAGGAAGGACCTTAGAATGGAGCATAATGCCTGTACTTAAAAAAATAATCAACACAGACTCATGGAAAGGCTTAATTTAAAAAATATACCCACATATTAATAATGGGAGACTGAGTGGGTTAGAACACTGTATAAGAGGAAATGGGAAAGAGATGTAGGAGTTATCTCTGAGTCACAGTGGAATAGAATCCTTGAACTGGCCCCAGTGGTCTCCTTGTCGCCCTCACAGAGGATGTCACATCTGTTCCTACTGTACAGAACCTATTATACCCCCCCACAGACTTTTCCAATTTGGCCGTCGGCCAGATCCTAGCTGCCCCAGATGTGGGGGAAATGGAGGGGGACTTACTCCATATGTTTTGGAGATGTCCGAAGCTTTTCCGGTACTGGACGGAGATGGGGAAAATCATTGACAGGGTTTTTGGAACATCTATCGAGATGGAACTGAAACAATGCCCTTTGGGATTAGTGGGGGAGTCGGGTAAACTAGGAAGTACCCAAGTAGCGGTCATGAGATGCTTATTTCAGGCAAGGATTCTAATTGCCCGAAGATGGCAGTCAGCACTACCACCGTCTAGTGAGGAATGGCGAAATAACATGAATGGGGTAATCCTTAAAGAGAAGTCAATATGCATCAAGCAAGGTGTGCCAATGAAATGTGATATGATCTGGAAACCCTGGTGGTAAGCAAGAGGGATTAGTTTGTAAACCCCAATAAGCACAGAAAAACATTTAAAATATGTGTAACGGCCCAAGAGAAACCAGATTGTGAGAGAGTGGATGCTGTGAGAATGAGTGAAAAGTATGAAGATGTGAAAGAGAAGCGGGTGGTGGAGGGCTTTAATATTCAATACAAATACACCCAGATAACCCTATGAGAGACCCACCCTAGGTACTACCCCAAGACCGCTTAGAATATATAGGGCTTACTAAATGTGAGAACTGGGTTGGAGGGTTGGGACACCATGGGGAAGTCTGTTTTTAACTTTTTGTAAAACTGTGAAAAAACGTAATAAACAAATAGTAATTTTTTTTTTTAAAACACGATGATGTCACGAGCACAGGCTCCACCCTTCTTCCCTGAGTTTCTCTGGGAAAACCACACCCTCTACTTAAATGTATGTGGTTATAATTATATGGAGATTGATAATATTCATTAAAATCCCCCTCCATGGAGGCGTGGCCACGGCATGGACATGTGAGGACACTCGTTAGAGGAACTCCGTGAACCCACCACACATGCTCTCCTGGATAACCTCGCTCTATAGCTCCCCTGAGGCCCGAGTTAAGGTGAATGCCGTCCTTTCGGACACCTTCCCTATTATGAACGGAACTAGGCAGGGCTGCCCACTGTCCCCCCTCATTTTCGCCCTCACCCTGGAACCATTGCTCAATAGGATTCACTTGAATCCAAATGTCAAGGACTTCAGCATTGGGCCATGGGAACATAAATTATCTGCTTATGCGGACAACGTCCTGTTCTGTGGCTGACCCCTTGATCTCTCTCCCCAACATCATGGATGAACTACAGAATTTCAGTTTACTCAGTTTACTCTCAAATTTCAAAATCAATTATAATAAATCCGAAATTCTATCCTTGAATATCCCATCAAGCTTGCGTACACGGTTGCAATCCTCTTTCTCCATTACTTGGTGCCACACTCACCTGAAATATCTGGGTGTCTATCTTACCCCCCTCTGTTCCCAGTTTTATAACAGTAATTACGCCTCCCTACTCGCCACTATAAAAGCAGACTTGCACAGATGGGACAGAGAGACCTTCTTGTGGATCGGCCGAGTCAGTGTGTTAAAGATGAATGTGTTACCTCGAATCCTGTTCTATCTACAAATGGTGCCTATCTCTTTACCCAAGTCTTTCTTTTCAGTCCTTAACAGTACGTTCATAAAATATATCTGGCATGGGCGAACCCCTTGGTTGGCTCTTCGCACCTTTATAGAGACCTAAGCGGCTGGGAGGCCTGGGCATCCCAGATATATGCAAATATTATGAGGCAATCACTCTGCAGCGGATATTGGACTGGCACTATGGGGTGTCCACTAAGTTGTGGGTATCTTTAGAAATATTTCTGGCTGGCCGCAACTTATCCCATGCCCCATGGCTACCCCAGGCACATAGAGGTTTGTCAGCATTTGTTTCTCCAGTTGCTGCTCATGCTTTGCAGCAATGGGATGCCCTAAACAGGTCAGGACAGCTTGCCCTTCGGTTCTCCCCCCCTTAGATCCCCTGGGAGGCTTCCCCCAGGGGAACACTCGTCTTTCTTCCGTATCTGGACGGCAGATGGCGAGGTGAGGTGCAGTAGGTTCTTCCAAGACCAGGGATTAATCCCATTGGAGGAATTTAGAGGTCAATATGGTAGATTCCTCCTAGATGATTTGAGATACAGACAGCTTCAATATTTTACACATGGTCTACCTCAAGCCATACGCACCCCTACCTCCTTCACTCCTTTTAAAAAGCTGTGCATGTCTGCCAATTCAATCCCGCACTCCATATCTGTCCTGTATGAGATGCTACTAGGGCAGGAACCCAAGGGGAAGCCAATATACATTCAAGAATGGGAAAGAGACCTGCAACATGAGTCTACTGAGCTGCAACTTGACCATTTATACCGCCTTACTCACTCTAGTTCTGTTGACACGAAAATGCAGGAGAATGGGTTCAAGGTAATGACTAGATGGTATAGGGTCCTCACCAAACTTGCTAAAATATACCCAACCTCCTCAGATGCTTGCTGGCAGGACTGTGGGCATAGGAGTTAATTTTTACACATTTGGTGGAACTGCCCTAAGTTGCAGCCTTACTGGCAGGACATTGGAACCCAAATAAACCTCATCTTGAACATGGACTTCCCTGACTCTCCAATGGGTTTCCTCCTTCATGTCCCCACCATCCCTCTCAGCCTTTATCGAAAGTCGGTACTGCCTCACCTCCTGAATGCGGCTAGGAGATTGATCCCCATCTACTGGAAAAGCAGCCAAGTTCCAAGCCGTTTGGAATGGATTCGTCTTGTGAACGATATTAAGGCTGCAGAAGAGTGGATGGCAAAATGTAAGGACAGACATGATTAATTGTATGGAATTTGGGCCACTTGGATTCATTATGTAGACGAGGCCCGCACAAACACACAACCAACGGGTTCTGTCCCTGTGGAAGGAGTTTTAACTGTCAGAAATGTTATAGACTTGACTTGATCATCCGAGATATTTGATATATGACTGTTAGTACATTTTAATAGAGTGCTTCTCTTCTTTTTGTTGTTTGGTTTTAATGTTTCATGTTTTCTTTATCTGTCTGCCATCTGGGCTCTAGTTTTTATGCCCAAATAAGTGGTGTTTGCTCATTACTACCGCTGTTTGGTAGCAGGGCTAGAGACAAACTCATGGTGATATGGCTCATATGTTTTCATAACCACGAAGTAGACACCCCCTCTATGTTGGATGGCCAATCGGACCTTATGTTATGTACTTTGATCAAATACCCACTTGGGTTGCTTTGTCCTCTCCTTTTTTATGACTGTTACTTGATTGTCAATGTCTTTTTGACCGTTTTGTCAGAATTGTAAACATAAAGATTATATATATATATATAAAAAATCCCTCTCCATATAAGGATGAATGCTGTTACCAGGGTCATCATCCTTCAAAGAAGCATATCTATTGTTGGTACTTATCGGAAATCTGTCATGGTTATGGGAGTAATAATCCCTCCCATCACTTTTCAGATTGGGTCTCAACGGAGCCCTAGGTGACAGTCTCCTGTAATTTTCCCATCCATTTCTGGGCGTAATCTTTGAGAATTGGTGGTGACCACCTTCTACTTGTTTCTTATATTGGCCACCTAAGTTTTTATTGAGGAAACCTTTATTATGATTACTAGGAGTTCTATAGCTAGGTCTCCTATTTCTTTGTGGTAAGGGAATATTTATTTGATTTGGCCTCCATGTCCTTTTGGATGTAATAAACTGAAGGTGGGGGATCACTTGATCCGGGGTTCACATGGTCTCTCGGGTCTATGACTTCCCCCGTAAACACTATTATCAATCATCTCAACATCCTTTCCTTTTCTGCTAGCTAAAGACCAACCCCTGGTTTATAGTCCTCCGCATTCCGTACCACTTGTTGTTCACGTTCTGTTTGCAAATGTTTTTTTAAATAGGGCAAAAGAGAACTGTATTCAACTGAATCGTTATAAGGCTGGAGTTTCTCTTTAAGTTCTTACATTTCTTTAAGAAGTTTATTTATTTTCTTCTCTTCCAAAAACTTTTTGCACTAACTTTAGGTCAATTTATGTCAGTTGATGTGCCAGCAGCTACATTTACCAGTTTATCTTTCTGTCTAAGAGAAGACAGAAATATTGACAATATTGACACAGACAGCATTTAAAACACAGCAGAGGTCAGGGATCGGCAAGGTGTTCACACACGGACACTGGTGTCCATGAGCAATCATTGCAGCGTCCGCGGCTACCAGTCAGCTTGACATGGCACTGCTCCCGGTTTTTAACATTGTCGTCTATGGAAAATCTTGGTCAGCTTGACATGGCACTGCTCTCAAACCATAAGTGACAGGGACACCAAACTTGGGGAGCACCGAGAGGAGACCCAGGACTACAAAATATATGATTTTAGGGTTGGCCAGCTTGCCTAGGTAATCTACCATGTCATAGTCCTGGGTCTCCTTAACATGCTCCCCAAATTTGGTGTCCTTGTCGATTATGGTTCGGAAGCAGTGCCATGTCAAGCTGACAAATATTTCCCATAGAGCTAGTGTATTTACATGCATTGAGAAGTGAAAAGGGTATGGCTTCACTTCAAGTACATCGTTTAAGTACATTGTTTAGACCCCTGTGAAGAACTAGCATCAAAGGTAGAGCTTGAAGGACACGGCCACTCGCTGGGTCTCCTTTATTAGGGCTTTATTTGCCCATTTTTATTAAAAGAAGTTCAAACAAAATCAAATGTTTCCCTCGCAGGGGTTTCAGCACTCCTTTTCATCAATAACATGACATTCAGCCTCCTGGCTTATACATACAGGAGTGTTGCTCAGGCCTTCCACTTCAGGCTCTTGTCTGTCTCCTACAGACTATTCCATTGGCAACACCGTCCATTTAGATAGCAGCCCCTCGCTTCAGACTTGGGTCCACTGCTCTGACCCTCAGACCTGGGTCTCTGGCTTCCAGTGTGCAGACAACCACTCTCTGGCTTCCCCAGTGCACACCTGCACTCTATGGCTTCTCCAGTACACACCTGCACTTGTCGGGAGGGTGGAGCCCAGAATTCTGGTCCTGACTCTACTATCAGGCCCACACACACCTGAACAATCAGTGTGCCGTTGAGTCTCAAAACCCGGATTCGGGGACTGGGGATTTCATCCCACCCGGATCTCTAAGAAATCCCCAGGCTCCAGGTCCCAAAGTGGACTTTAGTAAATCATGAGGAAACTGAAAAGCCAGTTTCCTCCCAAACAAGCAAATACCCTGGAGCCCCTCAACCTGCCTGGTTGAGAATCCTGTATTCATACACTGGTGGGGTACCACACTACCACACCCCTTTCACACTAAGGGGGTTTTACAGGCGCTATAGCGTTAAAAATAGCACCTGCAATCCGCCCTAAAACAGCCCTAAAACAGCTTTTCTATTGTCTCCAGTGTGAAAGCCTGAGTGCTTTCACACTGGAGCGGTGCGCTGACAGGGCGTCAGGAAAAGTCCTGCCAGCAGCTTCTTTGGAGCGCATTAGGAGCGGTGAACTTACCGCTCCTAATGCGCTCCTGCCCATTGAAATCAATGGGCAGCGCCGCCGTACCACCGGCAATACGCCGCTGTAGTGGCGCATTGTGGGCGGTTTGAACCCTTTCTCGGCTGCTAGCGGGGGTTAAAAGCGCCCTGCTAGCGGCCGAAATGCGCCGCAAATCCAACGGTAAAATAGTGCCGTTTTACCGCTATGGGCGGCTCCAGTGTGAAAGGGCTCTTAAGTACATCGTTTAGTTTTTTTTTTTTCATTCTTTTTATTCAGTTTTAAAGAAAAATGTAAATACAAAACGGAGCCTAATGGGCATAGCCAGGCCCGATGTAATACATAAACAAACCCGTAACCTTTTCTAATAACAGTTAAAAGGTGTATGCCACCTACTATTTAACCAACATTAATAATTAAATACCTTTATTTTATCTTAAAATGAGACTTGACGCATTCGCTCAAGCCTGCCATGGGAGTAACCGGCCACTTCAAGAGGCCACACGGCCTCTTGAAAAACATTTTCGTTCTACATACATGCTCTGGTCTCATTGTGCACTTAAAAGTGGGGTATGCCTGTATACAGTCAGGTCCATAAATATTGGGACATCGACACAATTCTAATCTTTTTGGCTCTATACACCACCACAATGGATTTGAAATCAAACGAACAAGATGTGCTTTAACTGCAGACTTTCAGCTTAAATTTGAGGGTATTTACATCCAAATCATGTGAACGGTGTAGGAATTACAACAGTTTGTATACGTGCCTCCCACTTTTTAAGGGATAAAAAGTAATGGGACAATTGGCTGCTCAGCTGTTCCATGGCCAGGTGTGTGTTATTCCCTCATTATCCCATTTACAAGGAGCAGATAAAAGGTCCAGAGTTCATTTCAAGTGTGCTATTTGCATTTGGAATCTGATGCTGTCAACTCTCAATATGAGATCCAAAGAGCTGTCACTATCAGTGAAGCAAGCCATCATTAGGCTGAAAAAACAACCCCATCAGAGAGAGAGCAAAAACATTAGGTGTGGCCAAATCAACTGTTTGGAACATCCTCAAAAAGAAAGAACGCACCAGGGAGCTCAGCAACACCAAAAGACCCGGAAGACCATGGAAAACAACTGTGGTGGATGACCGAAGAATTCTTTCCCTGGTGAAGAAAACACCCTTCAAAACAGTTGGCCAGATCAAGAACACTCTCCAGGAGGTACCTGACTGTATATTCTTTGCAGGGGGAGGGCCTGGAGTATGGTGCAGGAAAACCTGGGGAATTTACAGGTGAAAAGGTAAGCATAAGAAGACCAAAGATGGATCTATTCAATGGGAGACCTGCTGCCTTGGCTTGCTCTAAAGGGGGATCTATGGGGGACCCTGGCCTGCTCTAAAGAAGGTAATTTTGGCTAAATATATAAATTATTTGCAGGGAGAGCCTGGAGTACCTGGTGGTGCCGTAAAAAAACTGTTAGCTTGAGGAATATAGGTGAAAAGGTAAGACTAAAGCAGGGTCTATGGGGACCCTGTAAGTAGACAGTGTTTTTTTGATGGTTTTAATTTGAAATGTGCATTGGTGTTCTTTACTAAGGTCTCTACTTTGGAAAATGTCCACCACAGCCTTGCTCTGTGCCTATCCCTGGCAGAGATCCATGGTAAATCTTACCCACTATAACCAAAAGACAATAGAAAGTATTGGCTAGAGAGCCCTATATTACTGAGTCTATTATCTTATTGCATTGAAGTGCCTTGTTTAAATTGAGAACAATCTGATCCAAATATACAATGTGACCCAAATAGATTCTTTAAGCTTGGGTTCATACTAGCGCGATCTCAGAGATCGCATGTGATTCGCACCCGCACCGCAGGTGCCGATCGCATGCGATCTCTGAGCAATACGAGTTCAGCCATACAGTTGTATGGCTGAACTCGCCTTGGATTCGCACAGAAAATAGTGCAGGGACTTGTTTTTTCCCCCCACTAGAATCAGATTGCATGGGTGTTCTCACCTATTTGATCCGATTCCTGTGCGAGTTCACAGTTCGCACTGCGATCTGTGAACTAAACAAAGTTAATGACACCCGCGACAGTTCGCAGAAAGCAGTGTGAACCAGTGCTGTAATCGGGCTGGTTCCCGCATCGCACATATGTGAACTCAGGGTAAAGGAGAAACCTTCATTATTACCTTCTTTGTGTAGCAAGATCCCAGGCCTCCTTTAGTCTGAGAACCTCCAGAGCCAAGAGCTGCTGACATCCTGTATAGAGTGGGTTGTAAGGCATAGTGGGTGTAATGCAAGATAGATTCATGGGTGCCAGACATTTCTGGAATGCAAATAGATTTTATTTCTCTTGAACAGAACTTTGGGAGAGAAGGTTTTGGCCAGGACACCCCTAGGTAGTTGCAATGTTAATTAGCAGACTCTGAGACTTCTACAGGTAAACAGCCATGCACCCAATATTTAGGTTCTCCCAGCAGGCCAAGGGATTTAAGAGGACCCATGCCCATTGACAGAGATGCCCCATATACTCCTAATCTGTCCTTGCTTTGCCCTTATCTTTTATAATGTTGCCAGGTACCCGGCCACCTAGCGGCAGAAGAGAGAAGTGCAGCAATTCTAGACTTGGGGAGAACTCAATTGATCCCTAACAATGAGCAAAGATAACTACACCTGGCAGGTAAATTTAGGAGCAACCCTGCCTAAACATCAGGGTGCTATATTTGCTAAACCTAACATCTGGATCTCATGAAAGACAGGAAACCCTGTTACTGTATTTACCATTTCATTCCAGAATGTCCATTTTTCTCTATACATGAAATCAATGCAACAATGGCAGACAAACTTGTACTTCTCAAAAGAATATGAGTGTGGTTATCAGCACACTCGTAGTCCATTGACACTTCCTTCAGCCCAACAGTGTACTGATTTTGAGTGCAATGCTTTTACAGACTCCTTTGAATAACAAATTTCACATTTTGTTTCCTGCAAAACGTGTACTGTATATACTCGAGTATAAGCCGAGTTTTTCAGCACTTTTTTTGTGCTGAAAATGCCCCCCTCGGCTTATACTCGAGTCACCTTTTTGCGCCTGATCTCCCGGATTTTGCGGACCCGGCACCGGCCGGCCGGCCGTAGGTCCTCTGGACCCCAAACTTATCACACATGTAGCCCCACTCTTCCTCTACAAGTGTGCAAAGTTTGTTGGCCGGAGAGCACCGATTTTTCAAAGCTGAGCACTACTTCCATAGACTCCCATGTTAAAGGGTCATTTCTCCAGTGACTTTGGGGACCCAGTACCAGCCGGTCATAGGTTCCCTGGATTTGAAACTTGGCACACATGTAGCCCCATTTCTCCTCTACAAGTGTGCAAAGTTTGTTGTCTAAGGGACCTACGTCCGGGGAGCACCGATTTTTCAAAGCCAGGCACCCCTATCATAGACTCCCATGTTAAACGTCAGTCTAGTCATGGGCACAGTGAGGCATGGGCACAGTGAGGCATACACATGGACACAGTGAGGCATGCAGATGGACACCCTAGGCTTATACTCGAGTCAATACGTTTTCCCAGCTTTTTGTGGTAAAATTAGGTGCCTCAGCTTATATTCGGGTCGGCTTATATACGGTATATATTATTTTTTAAAGATGAACTTAGCTTTTCAAGGAGCAGTGTGGCCAAAGCTCTTTTGGACCTTACTTCTCATGTAGTTCACAGGAGTGCATTTGGTTCTGCAATCCTGTAAACTGTCACCTTATAAAACAACCCTTTCAGTTTTAATTGAAATTTGAAATTTAATTGAAATTTGTGTATACATATAATTCTTTTTATAAATACCTTTTTTTTTCTTCACTCTTTTAGAAGTGATCACATACCCTCTGCTCCCTTTGTTTTCAGCTGCATAAGAGCTGGGAGGGGGGGGGGAAGTGGCAGTACACTGAACTTTCCAGTGAATGGCGGTGCTGGGTAGGCCAGGACAAGTGTAATCATTGGAGGAGAGCAGGCTAAGTTTCCCCTCCTTCAGTCAGTCCTTCCCCTCGCTCACGGTTCCCTCACATTGCTCAGTCATTCCTCAGTAGGCGGGAAGAGGTTTAGACAATCTGCTGGGGGCGGAGTCCTGTGGCATCTGGGGAAGGCGGGAAGCCGAATGAGGAACTGTGAGGGGCGCAGTTTTTATTAAGTCACGTAGGAGGCGGGTTTGGGCCATCCGGAGTAATGAAGAGGGCATAGTCTGTGGTCGGTAATGGGGAAGAGCGGAGTTGTGTCCTGTGATGTTAGGAGCCGGGATGGGGCCCCCCATACTAATCACACTGATCATCCTCTGCCTGATGGTGAGTCACCTCTCTACACACCAACCGACTACACCCAGCCTAACCGCCTTGTGTGTGATAGGATAACCTACCGCCAGGGGGACACTGACCTCCCTACACAGCTGTCTGCTTACCGACTGTGCCTAGGGGGACGACGACGACTGTACTACATTGTGTACAGAAGAGGGATGTACTACCATATGGTGTCATTCTACCTCTGAATTGTACTCCCCACCTGTATACTGTACTTCCCCCCCCCCACACACACACCTGTATACTGTACACTCCCTCCCCTATCTGTATTGTACACCCCCCGCCCCCCTGATTGACAGCCGCGGGAGCCAATGGCGCTGCTTCTCTGTCTCAGCCAATCAGGAGGAGTGTCCTGAATGGCTGAGAGGATCATGAACATCGCTGGAGAGAGAAGGGGCTTAGGTAGGCAGATAGTGGGGTGCTGCTCCACACAGAAGGTTTTCTATCTTAATGCATAGAATGCATTAAGATAAAAAAACCTTCTGCTTTTACAACTCCTTTAAATACCCTCTGTTTTATGAATAACAATTTAAAGAGCAATGTGTAATTATTCTGTATGCAATTATGCAGAATTCGGATGAATGTAGCTTTTAATATAGCATACTTTCTGGTGCAATTAGCTTTTATTTGAGATGCCTCTAAGCTCTAACTGCTGACCTTCATTGAGCTGCTTCAAGCTGTTTTTGTATCTCCTTTGACTTGTATAGGGAGCAAAACAGTTCAGACACAAGCAGAAGGCCGTGTACACTGAAGCCAAGCCATCGTAGAGGAAGGAACATCCTTGAAAGAATAAATTGTAGATTGAAGCTTAAAACCTTGAGTAAATCTTTATTGGCTCACAAATCTACACACCTACAAAAAAAAAAAAACACACACCTAATACACCACCCTTTCTTCACCATGATTCACTCTCTATGGCGTGTGCGAGTGTTTTTTTTGGTATTGAATGTATGTATATGTATATTTGTGATCCAGATTTAAGCTTCAATTTACGATTTATTCTGTGAAGGATTTTCCTAATGGTGGCTTGGCTTCAGTTGTCTGGCGTAGTTCAAGGCTACTTGTTGTCATGTCTACTGTGTGTGTGTTACCTGGCAAATATCACAGTGAACGTGGAAGTTCTGGAACACATTATGTTTTAGGTTCACTGTGATGTCTGCCAGTCAGGAAGTGCTCTGTTTTGTAGATCTTGTTTACAGGTTACAGCACACCTGTGATTTATTGCAATGCCTTACGGATTTAGGTTTTGTTTTGTGAGGATGACCATTTTCATACTAACAATAATACACAGTGCATCCGGATAGTATTCACAGCGCTTCACTTTTTCCACATGTTGTTATGTTACAGCCTTATTCCAAAATGCATTATATTCATTATTTTCCTCAAAATTCTACCAACAATACCCCCAATGACAACGTAAAAGAAGTTTGTTTGAAATCTTTGCAAGGTTATTAAAAAAAAAAGTCACATGTACTTAAGTATTCCCAGCCTTTGCTCAATACTTTGTGGAAGCACCTTTGGCACCAATTACAGCCTCAAGTCTTTTTAAGTATGATGCTACAAGCTTGGCACATCTATTTTTGGGCAGTTTCTCAAATTCTTCTTTGCAGGGCCTCTCAAGCTCCATCAGGTTGGATAGAGTGCGTCAGTGCACACCCATTGTTATGTGCCTTTTGGTTCCAAACTTTTTCCATTTACAGATGATGAAGGCCACTGTTCTCAATGGGACTTTCAATGCTGCAGAAATTTTCCTGTACCCTTCCCCAGATCTGTGCCTTGATAAAATCCTGTCTCAAAAGTCTACAGACAATTCCTTAGACTTCATGGCTTGGTTTGTGCTGTGACATGTACTGTTAACTGTGGGACCATATATAGACAGGTGTGTGCCTTTCCAAATCATGTCCAATTAACTGAATTTACCACAGGTGGACTCCAATCAAGTTGTAGAGACATCTCAAGGATGATCAGTGTAAACAGGAAGCCCCTAAGCTCAATTTTGAGTGTCATGTCAAAGGCTGTGAATACTTATGTACATGTGATTTATTTACTTTTTCTATTTTTAATAAATTTGCAAAAATGTCAAACAAACCTCTTTCACGTTGTCATTATGAGGTATTGTTTGTATAATTTAGCCCCGTTACTTGCTATTAAATTGAGCCACAGGAGTTCCTGCCTCTGAATGCCCTACCATTCAAGCCACACTCTTAACATAGAAATCGTTTGAACGTATCCCCTCTACATTTCAGATGTTACAAAAGACACTGATACCAATTAAAATTCCGGAAAACTTTATTTCAAACTTGAATCCGATCTCCTGAACCAAACAGGGAATATGTACAATGCAAAATCTCTACATACTCCCTGAAACTTTTTACCTTGCTAATATTGGAAATTTGTATCTCACATTCATACTACTCTAAGTACGTTCTTTCATTGCTCATATTATGTATATTCCAGTTTTAAAATACCCCCCCTACCCGAGTGCTCACAAGGACAATTTCCTTAATTTGAAAATAAATAAATACATTCTGCTCAAACAGGAAGCAAAAATAGTGAAAAACCTTTCCAGTCACTAAATGGGTAGAAAGTAATCCATTCTAATATGAAAGACTCTTACTGTAATTATCGCTGGGGATTATTCTGGAAAAGTTTACATAAATGGTTTATTACTCCTTAGAAACAATTTTAATTTTCATTCTGCCCTTTCCAATTTTGGAGAGCCTGGGATCAATAGGTTTCCTCATTCACATTCTCTGGTATTGTTAAACATTAATATCATAATCTTCTAAAAGTACAGATTTTGCATTTTTTTAAATATTTTTTGAGGTATGCCCCATTCCTACTTTAGAAAAGGGCTGTTGAATTCCTTTCTTTGGCCATCATCCCAACTATGAATTAGGATCAGAGCCCTACAAGAACCTATGGGACAGGGGCATTTGGCATTACCTGACTTTCATAAGTATATTATCTGGCAGGTCAAGTGGTCTTTGATCACAGGTGGTTGGTGGTAGATGATAGTGATTCTGCCAGTGTATGGCCGCTTTAGTGGAGTCTTATGAAGGTTTACAATTCATGATTTTTAGGGGGCCTCGGGCTATGCATATACTATCACTGGTTCAATAAAAGCCGCAATTAATTTATGGTGGCAGCCCCAAAACTCATACACCATACAGAGGCTAAAGTTTCACCTTACTCTCAGTTTTCACATTTCATGGCCTTACCAAATCCAGCTCTTTGGGCCACCAGGAGGATAAAAACAATCAGAGACATTTTACTTATAGGCAAATTTTGACGTTCGATGAATTAAAGGGCTAACTTGTACTTACAAATTGATACTTTTTCAGGTATCTACAATTACGTCACAACTTTGTATCACAATTTGGCTCACTTACGCTTGAGGCTCAGCCTTCTCCTTTCGAAGAGGTAATATGTGCTGCATCTTTAGTAAAACCCTTGTCTGAAGCATACAAAGAACTGTTCCTGGTCAAACCTCCTTCAACTGAACGGTGCAGGGAGAAATGCATGCTTGATGTCCCTGATTTACAAGGGGATGACTGGGATGATATGTGGGATTCTGCATTTCAGCCTCTGGTGTTTGCTAGGCATTGTCTGATCCATTATATAATTGTTCACAGCATCTGTTTTACACCTGCTAAATTAGCCAACTTTATCAGTCTCCTACTGCAGAGTGCTGGCATTTTACTTTTTCTCCAGTGGATTTTTCCCATGTCTTTTGGCATTGTCCATTGATCAAACCATTTTGGAAATGGGTCACCCAAACGATTGTGAAGATCAAGGCTATCCCAGTCCCATTATCCATCTCAGTCTGTTAACTGGGCTTTGTGGAGGGGATGGCCACAACAGCGACACATACCCTACTGAGTATACTGCTCAGTCCACGGCGAATCAGGAAGAAACACAAAACCTCTGATGTACACAGACGGATTCTCCTGCTAACTGCGGTAGCCGGGCGCTTACGCTCAACTCTTCATTCTTGCCTAATATTTATGATTGTTTGGTATGTTTAACTTGTAAGGGGTTCAGGGTCTTTAATAAACCGTTTTAAAGCAATATCACACTATGTGGACCATCCATTTTTTTCACATATGGTTGCTGTAACCCTTGCAAAGTGTGACTTCTAACCAAATGGAAAGTGCAGCGGTGGACGATCAGTTTAACTAAGGTGTTTCTCATTCATTAATTTCAGTGAGTGCATTCCCTTGAGGGGAGAAACCCCCCCCCCCCACGTGGTTTAGTCTTTGGTGGAAGGTGCATGGACTGAGTCTGGATTTTAAGCACTACTGCACTTTACTTCACTCCATTTCCTGTATGAACAATATATGGAAGTTACGTTTTGAGTTTGACGAAAGCGCTGCTACAGTATTACTAAGGACTTTATTGATTTTGAGTGTTTTTAATATTGTTTTATATATATACTGCTCAGTTCGTAAAGCAATCATATTACACTGAATCATATGCCTGGACATTGAGGATGTGTTCTGAATATTTCTGTGACTGTGGCAGATACTCTTTGATCATATAATATTCCTACCATGCCTTTGCATTGCCAGGGACTGTGATTCATGTATGTTGAGAGAATTTCATTTTGATGGTATACCTATAAAGATACAGTTTTTCTTGTGGTGTATGCCATCTTTGAGGTTGGGTGGGGCTGGTACTGCACAGAGAGGTGGGGGTGCAATGGGAACTTAGCACATGGGAGAGTTGAGGTGTATGCCAGCGGGTCCTGTGTGATCTGTCCACGCTGTATTTTTTGTTTTCTTTTTGACACTTGTGTCTCTTTTGCTGTTTTTGTTTTTTTGTGCCTTTTTATTATGCTCCTTTTTAAAATCAATAAACAAGAATTTACCAAAAAATCAACAAATCCCTTAGAGCCCATTCACACAGGGGCGGCACGACTTGTAACTCAAAACATGCAACCTGTAGAATTTTTTAAACGTCACCTATGGAGATTTTTAAGGGTAAATGTTTGTCGCCATTCTAACTTTGAAGCGTGACATGTTGGGTATCAATTTACTCAGCGTAACATATTTAAAGGGGTTGTAAAGGTTCATGTTTTTTCACCTTAATGCATCCTACGCCCCATCCCGCCGAGCTCGCGTGCAGAAGCTAACGCATACGTTTGCAGTGCTCACATATGAAAACGGTGTTTAAACCACACGTGAGGTATCGCCGCGATCGTTAGAATGAGAGCAATAATTCTAGCCCTAGACCTCCTCTGTAACTCAAAACATGCAACCTGTAGAATTTTTTAAACGTCACCTATGGAGATTTTTAAGGGTAAATGTTTGTCGCCATTGTAACTTTGAAGCGTGACATGTTGGGTATCAATTTACTCAGCGTAACATCATCTTTCACATTATAAAAAAAATTGGGCTAACTTTACTGTTGTGATATTTTTTTATAAAAAAAAGGGCATTTTTTCCAAAAAAAGTGCGCTTGTAAGACCGCAGCGCAAATACGGTGTGACAAAAAGTATTTCAACGACCGCCATTTTATTCTCTATGCTGCCGGGCCATAGCCTGTTTGCAGCCGGGCAACGAAGGCTGCACTTTCGGAGGTTTGGCAGGAGCAGGCAAGCAGAGAGATGACATCACCTCTCGCGGCCCACCCCGCAACACAGCTGTTCCGCCCACACAGCCGGCTGCGAACACAACACTGAGGAGTGTGAGAGCAGAGAGATGATGTCATCTCTCACCGCCCGCCCTGCCCCACCACCGTCCAGTCCTCACAGCCAGCGCGAATACTACACTGAGGTGCGGCGGGCGAGAGATGAAATCTCTCACTGCCCGACCCGCATTGCTGCATGTTCCACCCTCATTTGGCAAGTGACAGCCTGCATCTGGCAAGTGGCAGTCCGCATCTGGCAAGTGGCAGTCCGCAGCTGGCAAGTGACAGTCCACACCTGGCACCAAGTGACAATCCGCATCTGATGGCAAGTGACAATCCCCATCTGGCAAGTGACAAGCTACATCTGGTGGTAGGCGATGGTGACAAGTGAAATACTCAGGGTTCCCACTGATTATGCATTATGGTGAGTTGAACTATTTCTTTTTTATTACAATGTAATAATAGAAATTATGCGTTTCAGTTATCCTGACACCATATCAACCATGGTGTTGTGATGATTAAAGCGCCAACACCAGCCATTTCCCCAACAAATCACCCGCGAGTAGATTGTTCAGTAAAATGGGTTTCCTGTGGGCAAAGAATGTGGATTTTAGCTGCGGCAAATGAACGGAATGCTTTAGTGTGTTTTTGTGGTATATTAAGACCATGGACATTTAGGGTCAAAATGTTTAAGGAGGCGATATTGGTGATTATAAGGAGTTGCATAATAAAAACATTAAGTTCTGACAGTAGGATCACATACAATTTAGTATAGGGGGTAGGAGAAAGGAAAGGCTGTAAGAAAAGGAAAAGAATTGGCTCTCATTGAGCAGATATTACTAAGATTTTTAAAATAATAAAGAGAGCTAATAGCTCAACAGAACGGCGTACTGAGGGAGCGACAAGCAGTCTACCAGAGGCCAAAGAGCTACCTTCATAAGCCCAAATAATAATGTGGATCCGAGGGTAGAAAACAAGTACCATTGTCCCAAGAAGTTCAACAGCCATCAATGTGTCATGAGAAAGCATATGAAGAGGGATGGAAGGGATAGGGTAATGTGTGTACAAGTAACAAAAAACATCTCAGAAAACATTCAAAAAACAAATAATACCTTGAGAGTAAAGAAATATAGTGAACTATTTGCTGCTGTCAGTAAAAAAAATTGACCGAGGCTATGCAAAGAATTATAGTGAACAACTCTCTGCTGTCAGTAAAAAAATAGACCATCAGAAAAGTAAGGAGTTAAAGGAGAAGTCCAGCTAAAAAAGATCATTTGGCTGGGCTTCTCCTATGGGTCACAGGAGTGCAACTGGTCGCTCTCTGCTGACGTCACAGATATCAGTCCATATATCAGTTCACAGATATCAGTTCATCGCGGCAATAAGGTCTGGATCCGCCAGGTGCCTGGACTGACACCCATCTCAACCTCTCAGCGAGCCACCCCTCCACAGCTCAGCGCTCCAGTGAGCGTGGAGGAGCAGAGTGGAGAGCTGCTGATTGACAGTCAACAGCTCTCTGCTCGTGGAGCTGTGAAAGCCAAGCCATCTGCAATGTTCCATCGCTCAGTTTCATGTAGAGGAGCAGGGAGACAGATGCAGCATCGTACCGATGCTGCATCCATCTATATAAGTATAATACCTATACTTCTCTTTTAAACAATAGAAAAAAGTTTTTATCGAGTAAATCCTAAACTAGTAAGGCAAAAAAAAAGTTTACCAAACATCGAGTTGGTTGGAAGTTAAAGATATAAATGTAGTGGGTGGTTACATTTAGGGGAGGCGTCTGAGTGATAACAGGCTCAGATGCAGCAATTGTTAGGGTTCATGGACCAATTTATGCCAGTGGAGGATATCAGTGGTGTCCAGTTCCCTGCGGCCTATAGGTAGCGCTGTCGCCATAGGCCGGGGTTGAACCACCATTGTAGGTCTGTGCCTTTTTGTCCTCTCTCGGCAGTGCTACAGTGGGGCGGGGAACCTGCAGTGCATGCTGGGAGAGGGGATAAAAGGGGCAGACATCTTCCGCTCGGGGTCCATGCCCTTCAGCCTGGGTGTGAGTGCTGGTGGTCTCCGGGCGCCCTCGGCCCGGGGATGGAGCTGTGATTCCACCCCAGACACCTTTAGTTTGGGGTGAAGTACTCTCTGGAGGCCTGGGGCCCAGTACCTTCAACTGGGTCCCGCAAGGGATGGAGGATTCTTAGGGTGTCCTCCGGTATTGGACACCCGAATCTAGGGTGAGGGGGACCAGAGAGGTGACCTTCCCGGAGATCAAGCGCAGCATTGGCTGGTGACGGTGGAGGCCTCTGGTGACCGTCCTGATAAATGACTCCCCTGACAGGGGCCGCATCTCAAGAAGGTAGTCTACGTTCTCATGGTCGGTGGTAGAGACCTCAAGTCCAATTCACCCGGTCGGTGGCAGCGACCACCCTCACGGTCGGTGGCAGCGACCGTGTGCCAAGCCTGTTTGCGCACACCGAAACAGGAGAGTAACAAGTTCATGTTTGTGCCTGGACCTTCCTCTTCACCTTGTCTGTTCGTTGTCTAACCAGTCTGCTCTAAAAGGACTATTTATTGCTCTAAAAGAATAAATAAGTGTTGGACTTTCAATGGTGTGGAACTTGGCTTTCTGGGAGTTAAAGGTCATTCTCAAGAGAAGTTTTGGCTCTGGACAGGGGCACAGGCCCGAAGGTAATTGGTTATAGCTCACACCTCTACACACTAGAGGATGTGAGTTGGTGGTGCGTCACACTCTCCTCCCTGGTCCCCTAGACGAGAGTCATTGACATTGACAGAGAAGGAGGGAGTGAGAGGTGAGGTCACTACATAAAAATACCTGACATGAGCTGAGATAGATCAGAAAAAAGTTGATCAGTAATTCCCTGGAAAATCAGTAAATCTTTTGCCCTAGCTGCAGCTAGAAGTTCATCCTTGGAATGGAAATAGTGAAATTTGGCGATAATATCACGCGGTGGTCCATCAGCTTTGCGAGGTGTGAGGGCTCCATGAATCCTGTCCATCTCCATTCATTCGGCTGGTATAGAAGGCTGTAGTTCTTGAAATAGGGATAGCATAGTGGCTTGCAAATCGGTGGCAGTTTCAGGTATTCCACGTATACGGATAATGGAACACTGGGCCCTATTTTCGTAATCTTCTAAACGAGATTGAATGACTACGTTTTCCTCTTTTGAGGTTTTCAAATTCAACTGAATAAGCCTGGGTGTTATTTTCAAGTGCAATCAACCATCAGTTCAAGATTTGCAGTGCGTTGGCCCAGTTATTTGGACTGTCTGTAATATGATCTAAGGTCTGTTTAAGGGCTTTGTTAAGCATTTTTTCGAAATCCCTCAGAACAGTAGAATGAGCAGGGTCTGTAAAGGATGTAATTTGTAAATCTGAGTCATATTCACCCTGTGTTGCCACAGATACCATTAAAGCTCTGAGGGTTTCACTGAGTGTGAGGTACCAGGGGGAGGGGATGAAGCTAGTGCCATTCTGACTGAAGCCTAAGGCGGTGCTTTTTTTGTTGTTGTTTTTTGGCTTAATTTTCAGACGAGTACTCCCAAGAATTATTACATTAAGTGGCGGGGGTTATAAGCAGACTGAGTAACTATATTTACCGGGTGAAGCTGAGTCGGGACACAGTATAATACGGCAGAAACGTCCCTTCAGGAGCAGAGCTCTAAGCTGGCATGTCTGCTCAGTCAGGCTCCGCCCATGCGCCTCCAATAGCATTATTTTTAATGTTCTCCTGCCCTACAGCATTTTCTTTCTCGTACATCACGGGAGACAGAGCGGCATAGTCATTACTATGTGGGTTATATAGATACCTTCAGGTGCTGGCACTGGCAACTTCCAAAACCGGAAGTACCCTCCCCTATATAAGCCCCTCCCATCCGGGAGTACCTCAGTTTTTTGCCAGTGTCTAAGGTGTTGGCCAAGAAGTAACATGTGTTTCACTGAGCTTGCGTACAGGTTCTTTTGGGGCCTCAGTAAGCTATTCCGGATCCGACCAAAAAAGCTTCATAGCTAAACGGTCGGTACCCGGGCCTTGCAAGAGAAGAGCAAGGTTTTGCCTGTAATGCCTCTCTTAGGAGGGCTGGACCCTGGGATCCAGAGCTCTGGTCATACCCACGACCAAGATGTTTTCTGTGCAGGGTGCTATACAGGTCCAGGGGAGTGGAATCCTTGGGAACCCGGTCCCTGAAGGTTTGATTACAATGCCTGCCGTGATAGGTGAAGTTTGGGCTTCTGTGGACCAAACAGAGTCCTGCGGCGAGGAAAAGGTAAGTGGGGGCCCTCAGGAACTTGGTTCTATTGGGGGACCCCCAAGCCTATTTTGTCTTTCTGCCTGTTACCTAAGGTATTCCCGCTAAATATTCTGTGCATGCCTGTTACTACTGAGAAAATGTAAAAAAAAATTATAGTAGGCAAGAAAAAAAAAAAAAAAAAAAGTAAGACCGCGGTACCTGTGTTAAACACTAGAGGCCGCTATGGTTCTTTTTTTCTTGTAATGTGGATTTTTTTCTTCCGAAGTCAAATCCAGGCAGTTGGTAAGTTCTCTGCTGGGAAGCTGTCTCCTCTGCCCTGTTGCTGCGCTCATCCATCCCCGGGCCCTGCGGCAGGGACCCTGGCTCCCATCTAGCTCCTGTTTTTTTCAAAAAAGGCGCCGAAGGCGCACGTGCCCACGCGTGTGCGCGTGCACGTGCCTCTCTATATAGAGGCGATCTGGAAAAAGGGGCGGAGCGGGTGGATGACGCTCGGTGTGCGCCGTGGCGCTACTGCGCATGTGCGGGCGTCCAGCATGTTTTAAAAGCAATCAAGCTGGCTATTGAAGTGCACAAACAGAGCTAGCAACATTAAAAAGGCACACAGAGGCGGTTGATGCAGGCATTCCCTAGAAAGGCACTTTAGTAGACACCAACTGATATATAGCAGCAATTGTGCTAGACTATTCTCAGTAAAAAGGGTGTATTACGGCTGGAATACCTCAGCTTTGGGCTTAGGAATATGCCGTCCAGAAGCTCCGGAACTAAATCTTCCAGGAAGCAAAAGGGGTCTCCATCGGGCTCTGAGGATCTTGGGCATGCTTCTGCTGCACCAGTCTCCCCTGAAAATTCAGAGATTAGTGACCGTAGAGACCCTGCAGGAGTACCTGGTACTGTGGCTGTCCTCAGTTCACCTGCTCCTGTGTATGTAACAGAGGAGGTTTTTTCCTCAGCTCTGGGAGGATAAGAGGAGAGATTGTCAACATTAATCGCTGCCTCCCTGTCACAGGGAAAGCACGCCCGATCTCCGTCTCCTCCTTCAGGGTACCTGTTAGCGGAGCAACAGTCCCATACAGGGATCGACCTGCCTGAAGGGGATCAGGAGGAGGTTGATTCTGTTATAGAGGAATCAACTGTGGAGGAACCTTTCTCAGCATCTCAAGCAGAAAGATTATGGGTTCAGTCTTTGACTAACATGGTCCGATCAGCATTTAAAATGCACCTTGCGGGGAACCATCAACCACTACTGTCTCCTCGCTGGGGTCGCTAAAAGCTCCCCAGACTGTCTGTTCTTTTCCACTTCACCCTTTATTGGAAGGGCTCATGTACCAGGATTGGGAACATCCTGATAAAATATTTACTCCCCCCAAGAGATTTCCGGTGGTCTATCCCATGGAGGATAAGTTCATCAGAAAATGGAGGGTCCCTACAGTGGACGCAGCCATCTCTTGTGTGAATAAATCACTGACATGTCCAGTGGATAATGTCCAAATGTTCAAGGACCCAATAGATAAAAAATTGGAGTCCTTATTAAAATCTGCTTTTTCTACAGCAGGATTGGTGACACAACCAGCAGTGGCAGCTATTGGGGTCTGCCAAGCAGTGAAGGATCAGTTGAAACAAGTCTTAAGGGACTTGCCAGATCAGCAGGCCCTTGCCCTAGCTGATCTACCTAGAGCCTTATGCTTTGCGGTTGACGCCATGAAGGATTCAATCCATCAGGCCTCCCGCCTTATGCTGTCTGTAGTACATATGCGCAGGCTTCTATGGCTCAAAAACTGGTCTGCTGAAGCTCCCTGTAAAAAATTGCTGGTTAGCTTCCCATTTCATGGTGAACGCTTATTTGGGGAAGACCTGGACAAATATATCCAGAAAATTTCCAACGGTAAAAGTACACTCTTGCCGGTTAAAAACAGAGTTAGAGGTCCCTCTTTTAAGAGGCCTGCTTCTCCAGTCCCTGGGGCATCGGCTGTGAAACAGTTCCGACGGCCTCCTCGGTCAATTCCCGGGGGTAAAAATCAGGGACAATCACAGGGTAATAAAAAACCCTGGGTCAGGAGAGGTACAAAACCTCCCCCAAAGTCAAATGCATGAAGGGTTGCCCCCACTCAATCGGGTGGGGGGAAGACTCCAGTTGTTCGCAGAGACCTGGCGGGACACGATCAGAGACAGATGGGTGCGTTCCGCAGTAAGTCTGGGATACAGATTGGAGTTAAAAGACTCTCCTCCTTCCCATTTTATGAGGTCAAACGTGCCAAGGGATCCCCGGAAGAGAGAGTCCCTCCTGTTGGCACTAGAACAACTATTGCTCCAAGGAGTAATTATGGAGGTTCCCCTGGAAGAATGGGGGTTCGGGTTTTACTCAAACCTCTTTACAGTCCCGAAGCCAAACGGGGACGTGAGGCCCATATTAAATCTAAAAGGGCTAAACAAATTCCTGCATATCAGGACTTTCCGGATGGAGTCGATCCGATCGGTGGCCACTGCCCTACAAGGGGAGGAATGGTTAGCCTCGATCGACATCAAAGATGCTTATTTGCACATTCCCATCTTTCCAGTCCACCAAAAATTTCTACGCTTTGCAGTAGAAGGGCGCCATTTTCAGTTCAGAGCCTTACCCTTCGGTCTGGCCACAGCACCACGAGTGTTCACAAAAATTCTGGCCCCATTATTGGCCAATCTAAGAACGCAAGGTGTAACGATAATGGCGTATCTAGACGACTTGTTGCTGATAGACCACTCAGTGAAAAAACTAGAAGTGGTCGTTCACAAGACAATCAAGTATCTGGAATCTCACGGTTGGATTATCAACCGAGACAAGTCGGCCCTAAAACCAGTCAAAAGTTTGGAATACTTGGGGCTAAGGCTAGATTCAGGCCAGAAGAAAATATTCTTGCCTCGAAAAAAGGTGTTGTCTTTGAGAGATTTGATACACTTAGTGGGTACAAAAAGACAGCCGTCCATACGCCTGTGCATGAGGCTGCTGGGAAAAATGGTGGCATCATTCGAAGCAGTACCCTACGGTCAATTCCATTCAAGGAATTTGCAAAGGGCCATACTGTCAGCCTGGAACAAGAAAGTTCAGGCCCTAGACTTACCAATGTCCTTGTCCCCTTCCGTTCGCAAGAGCCTCCGTTGGTGGTTGATTCTCCAGAATCTGGAAAAAGGGAAATCCTTCAGTCCGATTTCTTGGAAGGTGGTCACTACAGATGCCAGCCTTATAGGCTGGGGAGCAGTACTGGAGCAATGGTCTCTCCAGGGCAGATGGTCGGATGCGGAAAAGGCCCTGCCCATCAATCTCTTAGAGATACGAGCAGCCCGGTATGCCCTAGTAGCATGGACATCCAAACTCCAAGGGTCCCCTGTCAGAATTCAATCAGACAATGCCACGGCAGTGGCATATATCAATCATCAGGGTGGCACCAGGAGTCGTGCAGCCCAGAGGGAAGTAAATTGCATCCTGAAATGGACAGAAAGATATGTCCCAGCCATATCCGCGGTATTCATTCCAGGAGTGGAGAATTGGAAGGCGGACTTTCTAAGTCGCCAACAATTATGCTCAGGGGAATGGTCCCTTCACCCCGAGGTTTTTCGGACAATATGTCAGCGGTGGGGAACACCGGATGTAGATCTGCTAGCATCCAGATTCAACGCAAAGGTGGACAGGTTTGTCTCTTGGACAAGGGATCCCCTAGCTTGCGGCTCGGATGCCCTAGTGTTCCCTTGGGATCAGTTCAAGCTGATATATTCATTCCCACCGCCACAATTGTTACCTCGATTACTCCGCAGAATCAGGGTAAAAAAGAAACCAGTGATTCTGGTGGCTCCAGCGTGGCCCCGAAGAGCATGGTACGCGGAGATTGTAAAAATGTCAGTGGGGAGTCCTTGGACTCTCCCACATCGTCCGGACCTGCTTTCGCAAGGACCGATATACCACCCTTCCTTACCAGCCCTAGGTTTGACGGCCTGGCTATTGAAGCCCACATTCTAAAAAAGAGAGGGCTCTCTAATCCTGTGGTATCTACCATGATCAATGCCAGGAAGCCGGTATCCAGGCAGATCTACTATAGAATCTGGAAGGCGTACATCGCCTGGTGTGAGGCCAAGAAATGGCATCCACGTAAGTACGTAATAGGTAGGATTCTGGACTTCCTACAGTGGGCTGTAGATAGGAAGCTTGCCTTGAGTACTATCAAGGGTCAGATTTCGGCCTTGTCAATATTTTTTCAGAGGCCCTTGGCTTCGCATTCACTAGTCAAAGCCTTTATACAAGGAGTGATGCGTATTAGCCCTCCGGTTAATATTCCCATATGTCCATGGGACTTAAACCTGGTTCTGTCGGTTCTACAGAAACAACCATTTGAACCATTACAGCATATTTCCCTGGTTCTTCTCACCAGGAAATAGATTTTTCTAGTAGCCATTTGTTCGGCTAAAAGAGTGTCGGAATTAGCAGCTATGTCCTGTAAGGAGCCATATCTGGTTATCCATAAGGACAGAGTAGTGTTACGTCCTCATCCAGCCTTTCTTCCTAAGGTGGTATCGAGGTTTCATTTGAAACAAGATGTGATTCTTCCTTCGTTTTTTCCCAAACCTAGTTCGGTAGAGGAAAAATTATTACATTCTTTGGATGTAGTAAGAGCAGTTAAAGCTTATCTAAAAGCCACTGCTCAGATTCGCAGAACGGATACTTTGTTTATTCTGCCGGAAGGCCCCAGAAAGGGTCAGGCAGCGTCAAAATCTACTTCAGCCAAGTAGATTCGACAGGTCATAATGCAAGCCTATGGCTTGAGAAGGAGACCGCCTCCGTTCAAAGTTAGAGCACACTCCACGAGAGCAGTTGGAACTTCATGGGCAGTGCATCACCAGGCCTCCCTGGCTCAAATCTGTAAGGCCGCAACATGGTCTTCAGTACACACGTTTACTAGGTTCTACCAGGTGGACGTTAGAAGTCAGGAGGATGTCGCCTTTGGGCGCAGTGTGTTGCAGGCCGCAAAAGATCCTCATGTCTGATAGCGCTCAGCTTATGTATGGTGTATCCCCCCCCTCATTGGGCATTGCTTTAGGACATCCCACATAGTAATGACTATGCCGCTCTGTGTCCCGTGATGTACGAGAAAGAAAATAGGATTTTTATAACAGCTTACCTGTAAAATCCTTTTCTTGGAGTACATCACGGGACACAGAGCTCCCACCCCTCTTTGGGGACACTTATTGCTTTGCTACAAAACTGAGGTACTCCCGGATGGGAGGGGCTTATATAGGGGAGGGTACTTCCGGTTTTGGAAGTTGCCAGTGCCAGCACCTGAAGGTATCTATATAACCCACATAGTAATGACTATGCCGCTCTGTGTCCCGTGATGTACTCCAAGAAAAGGATTTTACAGGTAAGCTGTTATAAAAATCCTATTTTTTCACCAGGATCTAAGGCTTTTGCATTTACAGTAAAAAGCATATTATAGGTTCTGTAACAGGTATATGTACCTGAAGGAGTACTTTTTAACATGTTCGGCGATTCTCCTGCTGACTAAATTTCTTATGTAAGTGTAATATTTTAAGAAATGATAAATAATGTATAAATATATTATTAAAATTGGGAAAGGAAGGTGGACATCATAATGGCGTTCTTGCACAGTAGTTATGGCGAGTTATGTCTTTCACAAGGTCTTCCTTGTTCATCTCTGAAAGCCCTTTGAGTGCCCAATATACAGGTGAAACTCAAAAAAATCACCTGTAAATATTGCTACATTGTATTTGTTTTGTGTGAAGCATCGAGGCATTTATCTTGGCTGCTGTACTAATATTATTTATCATTTCCTAAAATGTTATTTCTATAAGAACTATAGCCAGCAGAAGAATCCCCAAACCTCATAAAAGTACCCTGTTAGGTTCACGTACCTGGTTGACATATGTAACTATCTTGTGGTTACTGTGATTATTGCAGCAGTATGATTCAGCTGATTCAGCAATTTATTCACATGAGCACAAAGCTACGCAAATATAAAAATTTTCAAGTTACATTTACATACTTCTTGTGCTACATTGTTGCATATCACAGCTTTGTTATAATTTCATTTTGTTTTTGCTTATCTTTTAGCGGGCACCCGCAAGGTTTTGATGTGTTGCTTGGCCCATTTATACAGCAGTGAACCTCAGAATGCAATAGAAATTAAAGCCAACAGCTGTATTAAGGTAAAGTACTCCATCTGCAGGTCCATTGTTAAATTGCTTTATGCTATAGCACTGCGTTATTTATGAATTAGTATGTTTGTAAAATGTCTTCATCATGAAGTTAACCGCTTAAGGACCGCCGCCTGTACAAATACGTCGGCAGAGCAGCAGAGACAGGCATAACCACATACCTGTACGTCCCCTTTAAGATGCCGCCGTGTGGTTGCGCTCGCGACCCTGCCGCCTTCTCCGTGAGCCCGACCGTGGATCCCACGGACTCGATCGCCGCGGGGACACCCCCGATCGTCTCACGGAGAGATACAGCGGGAGATGCTTATGTAAACAAGCATCTCCCCGCTCTGCCTAGGGACAATGACACTGATCTCCGCTCCGTGTAGTCGGAGCGGAGATCAGTGTCATGTTACACACAGCCCACCCCCCCTACAGTTAGAAACACTCATCCGGGCACACTTAACCCCTACAGCGCCACCTACTGGTTAACCCCTTCACTGCCATTTTCACAGTAATCAGTGCATTTTTATAGCACTGATCGCTGTAAAAATGACAATGGTCCCAAAAATTTGTCAAAAGTGTCCGATGTGTCCGCCATAATGTCGCAGTCATGATAAAAATCGCTGACCGCCGCCATAACTAGTAAAAAAAAAATAGTAATAATAATGCCATAAAACAGTCCCCTAATTTGTAGAAGCTATAACTTTTGCGCAAACCAATCAATAAACGCTTATTGCGATTTTCTTTTACCAAAAATATGTAGAAGAATACGTATCGGCCTAAACTGTGGACATTTTTTTTTTTATGTAGTTTTTGGGGATATTCATTATAGCAAAAAGTAAAAAATATTGAATTTTTTTTCAAAATTGTCGCTCTATTTTTGTTTATAGCGCAAAAAATTCAAACCGCAGGGATGATCAAATACCACCAAAAGAAAGCTCTATTTGTGGGGAAAAAAGGACGCAAATTTCGTTTGGGTACAACATTGCATGACCGCGCAATTACCAGTGTAGCGGGGTCCTCAATTTAGTGGGATACACCTGGGGGTAGTGTGACCCAAGTGTGTAATTGTGTTAGGGTTCAGACCCCTTTTTGTTATTCGTGGAGGATTGGGTGGTGTAATATTCTCCTTGACCAGTGGGTGTCAGTGTACCTACTGGCTCAGGGTAGAATCACTACCGGAGTGCTACCCTTCTTTGTCCCTTCCTGGAGATGGTACGGCCGGGGCGGGGAACCCGCTGTGGTATCGAAGGGAGGAGATAAAAGGGGGAGACGCCCTCGCCACAAGGTCTTTTTTCGGGGGATCATCTCTTCAGGCACCCAGGCACCTTAGGCCTGGGTGCGGGCGGTTCAAGGTTCCGGCCTAGGCGCCCTAGGCCTGGCCGGAATGAAGATGGAGTCCATCCCAGGCACCTTCAGCCTGGGGTGAGGTACTATTCAGGAGGCCTGGGACCCGGCGACTCCGACTGGGTCCCGCAAGGGTGAAGTTGCTCCAGGGCGCCCCTTGCGAGGGGGCCCGCATCTGAGGTGAGGAGGCTGGGGAGGTCACTCGTTCGAAGACCCGGTGTAGTGTCAACCCGGTGACGGATGGGCCTTCGGTAACTCTCTTGGAGGACATCTTCCCCTGATAGGGGCTGCAACGCAACGGAGGTATTCATGTCAAGACTCCTACAACCCTTGGTCATAGCACAGGGGGTGTAGGGACCCAGATCAGTATAGTGCCTTGACCTGCTCATCCCACCGTATCATGCCATCGCATTGCCTGTATGTGGAGATACGAAATAAACCAACAGTTGGACTGTGATCGGTGTATGGACTCTGTTAATGGGAGCAAAGGGTGGTTCGGTGGTTTCTGCACGACAGACTCGGTACATGTTCAGGACACACCGGCCCGAGGAAACATCAGGTATTGGCCTTCACCTCACCCGCCGTTATAGGGAGGACATGGGCCGTAGCGCACCTCACTCTGTCGCGTGACATACCCCTAGCTAAAGAGGACGGGGTGAGGGGGTGGCTACACGTGGGGGCTCGTTCGTCCGGGATTGTGTGTGTCTTGGCGATGGAACTGAGAACGTCTGTGTTTGAACTTTGCTGCCCGGAGGAGTTCCGAACAGGTCGGCCATGTGATTGGCCAAAGTGCATCTCTGCTCGGAGTTGTGGACATGACCCTAAGTCGGGAAAGGCCCACGCGGAGGAGCGTAAGAAGGGAGAGGTCCAGCCGTGTGAAGTACTACATGTGGGGACTGTTAATGCACTGCGCCACGAGGCACCCCATGACTGTACAATTCGTGGGCGGAGGCTGGCGGAAGCCCGCGAAAACGTACAAGTTGTGGGAGGAGTCTGGCCACGTGTGGAGATACACGTGGAGACTCTGGCGCGTGGTCAGCGCGTGATGGAACAGCAAGTGGTCGGAATGAATTCAAGCTCTCCGTGGATGCCGGTATCTTGCCCTATGAAGATGACTGCATTTGCTGCTCCCCTGACAGACACAGGGATAAGACTTAGGCCCCGAGGACAGTTGGCTCTGTATTCATGCAGAGACACGGAGGCCCTCGTGTGATCTGTCCCGGATGCTCGGGACTGGTGGTCCAACTAAAGCCATTCGGGCGATGTGAGGCATGCAAGGAGTTCCTTTTTGAGGTTGAACCATACACGGAAAGGCCCCGGGCCCTACGCCTCAACTGCATCACAGGAACCGCCACTCTGGAGGGAGAGATCCAGGCCACTGCGGAGGTCCCCGTACGCGCTGACCAGGGCGAAGTGACTGCCCAACCAGAGACTGAGAGAGAAAAATCCGAAGACACTGCTTCGGTCACCACAGACTCCCTGCTGCCACCCCCGAAGAGGAAGATAGGCCTGGTGCAGGCATCCTATGGTCGTGGTCGAGCTTCACCCCGCCGCTTGCCTGGCCTGGATGGCGCCGGTAGAGAAGAGAGTCCCGGACATCCCAGTTCTTCAGAAGGTCCAGGTGAGCTAGGGGCTGGGACTGTGGTGTTGGTTGGAGGTGTCGGGAGTCCACAGCCGGTGGAGCCCGAAAGGGAGGGTAGCCTTCCGTCTACTAGAGACTACCTTCCCGCCGAGATGTATGACACCTCCGACCTAGAGTCGTTGTCAGACTGTGGGGATGACGGGGAAATAGACGAGCTGTTTCACCGGAAGGGCTGGGACAGACGCCCGCTACCTGTGCTGAGTAAACCACAGGATTCCCCCATGTCCATAGAAGACAGTACGCTCCGGGCGCAGGCCCCGGAGTTCCCGAGGAAATCTAACCCTCCGACCAACTTTCCTCATTCAACTACATCACCCGCTCTGATGGAGGGGATGCAGCGTGCTTCGTTGCGGGCACCAAAGACAAAGCAACCCGAGATGGTGAAGGTACCTCGGCACCCGGAGGCCATAGTACAGCCAGGAGAGGGTGAGCGAGATGTGATGCCGCCTCTAGCCAGATTGCAGAGACTTTTCTCCCAGAGAGTCGCCCGTGAATATGGGTGGAAGTACCCCTACTTGCCTCGGAACTTATTGTATGAAGTTGAGGTCCTGCGACCAAGGTGGTATGACGAGTTTGTGTGGGAAAAGCTTAAAGTACCCCATGCCAGGCGATACCTGTCATGTTCGCCGCCTGTGTCTAAAAAGTTCAAGGACTGCAGAGCTGATTGGAGACTTGGGCACCATATTCATGCCGATAAGGTGCTCATCTGTAGGAAAGAAGGAGAGGATGTCGAGTATTCGGTGGAAGTGTTTTGATGGGCACCTGAAGCCTCTGTTTCTGCCGGATCCAAGGTTCTACTTATAGGAGAAGTGAGCTCCTATCTTGTTGCTGTTGAAACTTTCTGGAAGAGACATTCCCAGGCGCCTAGAACTGTGCCCTACTTTTGTTTTGATTTGGGCTTTTCTTTTACTCACTGGAGACTTGGGAGCTGTTGTTTTTTTTTGTTCTCCCTTTTCTTCATGTGCCAAAGGCAGAGACTTTTGGGGTAGAGTCAGAGTAGGAAAGCAGGAAGAATGAAGATCTCACCAAGTGTCATTACCGCAGCTCTGTCACCAGGTGGCAGTGTTGTGCAACGGTTGTTCGAAATACTACACATGCATTACTTACTTATTGGAGTGAGCGGGGCTCTCGGCTGATGGACCCACTCATGCCAAGTTAACACAGAGTGTTAGGATGTGTTTTCTTTTTGTTGTTTCCCTTCTGCAGGAGATTCATCGGTCAAGACTACTGAGAGTGGGGTGGTTCTTAGACAGCGATGGGAGGGATTGTACATGTGTACAGAATAGATGTCTTATACAAATGTTTATCGTTTTATATTTCCCCTTTCCCTTTTTGAGCAGGTCTTGGCACACTTAGTATCATAAAAAAAAAAAATTTGAGGGATAGCCTCTGGGGCCCACTTCATGTCGCCACTCCTTGGGAGACATGGGTGTGCACCTGACGCTGGGGACCAGCGTCAAATCACAGGGGGGACTGTGTAGCGGGGTCCTCAATTTAGTGGGATACACCTGGGGGTAGTGTGACCCAAGTGTGTAATTGTGTTAGGGTTCAGACCCCTTTTTGTTATTCGTGGAGGATTGGGTGGTGTAATATTCTCCTTGACCAGTGGGTGTCAGTGTACCTACTGGCTCAGGGTAGAATCACTACCGGAGTGCTACCCTTCTTTGTCCCTTCCTGGAGATGGTACGGCCGGGGCGGGGAACCCGCTGTGGTATCGAAGGGAGGAGATAAAAGGGGGAGACGCCCTCGCCACGAGGTCTTTTTTCGGGGGATCATCTCTTCACGCACCCAGGCACCTTAGGCCTGGGTACGGGCGGTTCAAGGTTCCGGCCTAGGCGCCCTAGGCCTGGCCGGAATGAAGATGGAGTCCATCCCAGGCACCTTCAGCCTGGGGTGAGGTACTATTCAGGAGGCCTGGGACCCGGCGACTCCGACTGGGTCCCGCGAGGGTGAAGTTGCTCCAGGGCGCCCCTTGCGAGGGGGCCCGCATCTGAGGTGAGGAGGCTGGGGAGGTCACTCGTTCGAAGACCCGGTGTAGTGTCAACCCGGTGACGGATGGGCCTTCGGTAACTCTCTTGGAGGACATCTTCCCCTGATAGGGGCTGCAACGCAACGGAGGTATTCATGTCAAGACTCCTACAACCCTTGGTCATAGCACAGGGGGTGTAGGGACCCAGATCAGTATAGTGCCTTGACCTGCTCATCCCACCGTATCATGCCATCGCATTGCCTGTATGTGGAGATACGAAATAAACCAACAGTTGGACTGTGATCGGTGTATGGACTCTGTTAATGGGAGCAAAGGGTGGTTCGGTGGTTTCTGCACGACAGGCTCGGTACATGTTCAGGACACACCAGCCCGAGGAAACATCAGGTATTGGCCTTCACCTCACCCGCCGTTATGGGGAGGACATGGGCCGTAGCGCACCTCACTCTGTCGCGTGACATACCCCTAGCTAAAGAGGACGGGGTGAGGGGGTGGCTACACCAGTTAAAGCAGCGCAGTGCGAAATTGTAAAAAGACCTCTGGTCCTTAGGCTGACAAATGGTCCGGGGCTAAAGTGGTTAAACAAAGCTGGCTTGTCCACATGACTTGATTTTTTGTAAAATGTGTCATTGTGTTAAATGGCTCAAACACAAGTTTGTTTTAAGCACCTCTCATTCCCCTTAAAGTGTCAGATACAATTTTAGTGTAAGTTCATGGTTGCTAAAGGATTAGAAAATGCACCTGATGTAAAGGTTACAGAGACGGCCAGCTTTAAGCAGTTCTGCTCCGCCGTAACCCTTATGTTCGTGGCAAAAACAAGGCTAGTTTTATTTGCAGGGCATACTCCTCAGTTATTTAATACCTGTCTGTATATTCTTTCATTTATGTTTCTTAAAAAAATCTGCTTACTTTACTCAGTATATAAACCTGCCAGCAGGCTTTGAATGTTTGTTGAGCGATATTTTCTATATGTGTTTTACTACACAATCCTTAGTCCGTTCAATCCCTGTGCAATTAAGGGGCTTTAATTTCTCTTAGATTGACCATGAATTATGAATGGAAAGAAGTTTGCAAACGATTTCTCCATCAACACAGACAGTTTTGACAGGGAAATCCCTGCTGCCGAGCAATTTTCTGCTCCTGGCAGGGAGGTGGGGGTGGGTCGGGAAAGTCATCCCCCCTGGGAAAAGACAGTGATTTTTGTAATTGAATCTAGCAGGCTGGTGGTACCCAAGTTGATTAATCAATGAACTTAGTATATTCTGCCTGCCCACACACGGTTCGAATCTCGGGTGGTTCCTGCTGGACCAGCTGAGATTTGAACTGTCTATGGGTGCCCTAAGTCAGAAAATCTAAATCACTGCAACCAGAGTATTGATGCAGGGTAACTTGCATTTAGATTCAACAATCCAAGCTAGGATTGAATCTGATTGGTGGCTGTGTTTGGGAATACTTTTCTTGCATTGCAAACAGGTCAGCAATACAGTGTTCCCAGATTACTAACAAAAGTTCATGGGTTGGACTGGTGCTCTACATCGTGTCAACATTCTGATAGATAATATAAAGGTAAAACCTTTGTCAGGTTTTCACTGCTGTCTAGGCCCCTGTGCTCTCAGACCAAATCTCTGGGGACACAGACTAAAATTTTTGTGTGAGGGAGGGTTCAAGTGAGAGAAAATGTCACTTACGCAGCCTTTTCCCTACTTTATCCAGAACTAATAAAAACAGTTCTAACACAAATGTACATTTAAGTCTTTCAGGTAAAAATGTTATAGCTTTGTACACTGCAAATGTAGGTAGTGTCTAGGTCAGCCATTCTCAACCAGGGTTTTGTGGAACCATTTAATGGGGCCTGCATAATTCTAGGGACAACACCACTTGGCTAGCTAGAGGCATGACACTGATTATCTTTTTTAGCTGTCTGTGGGTGGCATTTTCCATTGACCCTTGAATAAATTGCTTGTTTCAGAGGTACCCCAAGACCTCATAATTATTTCAAGGGTTCCTCTAGGGTAAAAAGTTTGAGAAATGCTGGTCTAGGTGTTCCATGTCAACATTGATCCCACTGAAAGAGGCGGATAGTTGACTACATTACTGGATCCTATTTCTAATTTAACCTTTTACATTGTTTTATTACATATTCATTTGAATATTGTGGTTCAAAAAATTGTCCAACTAGCCCTTTTTTTGTTGTGTGGTTTAAGAACCTGCACTGCAGTGCCTTGCAGAAATATTTATGCTGTAAATAATCTTTAAAATTAAAACTGGCATGCCTCAGGCATAAATAAAAGGCTCACTGGACTTTTGTGAAATTATCAGCAGTTTGGCAAGACATCCAGGAAAACCCCATATCCACCAGGAAGCACCTTGCACTGCTTAGCGCCACTCTGCTGGTATAGTCACACCCCCACCCTCCTCCCCCAGTTATTCACAAGTCAGGATCAATAACAGAGCAACTCCTGCCCTTTTTTCAAAATGTCAAACGCTCAGTTTCGGGATTAGAAAAAAAACACTTCATAGTGTAACTCATAATATAAAGAGCTTTATTTTTAAATTCTACTCACAGGATAAAAACAATTGAATCCCTTTTTAGAACTGGCACATCTGGGTGTGCATGCAGGTGATGTCACTTCTGCTATATGCATTTTGTCATCAGACTTCCTCAGGAAGTTATTTTTGCACCAATATAATTTGGTTAATTTTATTTGTATGTTAATTTACGCTCTGCTTGTATATTTTGGGCATGGAAAAAATGTGCAGGGTATTTGTCATACTGTCCCTTTCCCCCACTCTTTGCTGGACATGCACTCTCTGTAGCTACTGCTGTGTAAAACAGAGCTTCTGAATAGTGTTCTGGTTGGTGAGAGTAGGTGGGTGGTGGCAAGTGGAGTTGTATGGGCAGGAAAGATTAGTAAGGGCAGGAGAAGAGTTGTGAGGGCAGGGAATTGTGGTAAGTTCCGGGAAGAGTGGTAAGGTGAGTCTGCATTTATGGCCACAGTGAGGCTGCATTCATTGGCACAGTGAGGAGCAGGGGCAGACCATGCTGACAGGTTCCTGGCTGATCGCTTCTGGTAGAAGCGGTGCAGGCTTTTTTACAGGACATCAGAGCAGCTCGGAGGGGAGTTCCCCCCCACCCCCCGGGCCGCTCTTATGTCCTGTAAAATCGCCTGCACCGCTTCTGCCAGAAGCGATTAGCTAAGATCATGTTGGCCAGAGGACACAGAGCGCCAGGACCAGCCTGCCCTGGGGCCGCTTTAAGCTGAGCTGAGGCTGGAGTGCTCCCCTTCCGCTCTCTCTCTTCCTCCTCTTGTGTATCACACACAGCGGGCATCTCCCACCGTGTGTCACGGAGCTGGGTCTGTTTTCAGCGGTGCTGTAACAAGGTCCCGTCCCCTAGACTGGATCGTGTGATAGTAGATGGAACACTGTTTTAATCAGTGTTCTGCCTATCACAGGAGCCGGTCTAGGGGGCGGGACCTTGTTACAGCGCCTTCGAACACAGACCCAGCTCCATGACAGCGGGAGATGCCTGCTGTATGTGTGATCCATTATCCATAGTAAGTCTGTATTGATGATGGGCACAGTGAGGCTGCATTTATGGGCCCAGTGAGGCTGCATTTATGGGCCCAGTGAGGCTGCATTTATGGGCCCAGTGAGGCTGCATTTATGGGCCCAGTGAGGCTGCATTTATGGGCCCAGTGAGGCTGCATTTATGGGCCCAGTGAGGCTGCATTTATGGGCACAGTGAGGCTGCATTCGTGGGCACAGTAAACTGCATTCATTAGCAGTGAGGCTGCATTCACGGGAACAGTGAGCTGAATTGATGGGTAGTGAGGCTGCATTTATGGGCACAGTGCGCAATGGAACCCTGTGCAGTGTTTGTTCTGACTAAGGTGCTTTCCTGCAGAGTGATATACAGGTCCAGGGGAGTGGACCCCACATAAAGGGGGACCCAGTGCCTGAAGGTCTTTTATGACAAAGCTCACCGGTGAAGATTGGACTTCTGTTATGTTCAGAGTCCTGCAGCAGGAATAATAAGTCCTGAATTTTTGCAGTTTCTCTTAAAAAAAAAAGAAAAAGAGAGAGATCTGACTGTTCTCCCAGTGCCCACTGGGGCAGTGTGCTGTTTAATCATGCTGTGTACTTCTTAGTTGTGTGGGCTGCTTTTTCTCATCCAGCCACTAGAGGGCGCAGGCTCGCTCAGTATGGCCTATTTTTATATAGGCAGGAAGTGAAAGGGCGGCAATGTTAAGAAAGCGATGTGGTCGACAGCTTCCGCAGTGCCTCTTGAGACATAACAGCAGCCCATGGATACTAGTGAAGTGTGAGTACTTACTATGGGAGAAATGTGTGGCCAAGTCATAATTATATATTGCATATTTACTGCTTAATTCCGGGGGCCTGTACAACTGTAAGTCTATACACCCCTATCAGTGTTGCCAACCTACCAGATTGAAATTTACTGGCACGACACCCGGAATTTACTGGCACAACCACGTTTTTACTGCCATTTCTCACAAGTTACTAAATTACATTTTTCGGTGCAAATTTCAGTATTTAGGCTACAAACAAGTACGCTAGGCAAATAGCAATGTGATTTAAGGTAGATATTAAGGTAAAAAAAACATATTTTTGTTATTTTCCATATAATAAGGGCAAATTATTTAGTCACATCACCCCCTGCCTCCATCCTCCTCTGCCACCAACACCCCCTGCCTTCACCCCCCTCTGCGGTGCCACAATCCCCCCTGCCTCCAATCTCCCCCAGGCCCCCTGCCTCCAATCACCCCCTGCCTCCATCGTCCCCTGCCTCCATCCCCTTCTGCAGTGCCACCAACAACCCCTGTCTCCATCCCCCACCCTCTGCGGTGCCACCATCCCCCTCTGTGGTGCCACCATCACCCCCTGCCTCCAATCACCCCCTGCCACAAACACCCCCTGCCTCCAATCTCCCCCTGCCTCCAATCTCCCCCTGCCTCCATCCCCCTCTGCGGTGCCACCATCACCCCCTGCCTCCAATCACCCCCTGCCTCCAATCTCCCCCTGCCTCCATCGTCCCCCTCTGTGGTGCCACCATCACCCCCTGCCTCCATCGGATCCCCCTCTGCCACCATCACCTGATGTCACTGTCGGCTGGGCTGTCTGTCACTCTGTTCGTCCCCGACTCCCCTGTGAACTTTGTTTTGCCTGGATGCAGCAGGCTCCTCCATTCCACCGCCGCCGCGTGCTGCTCAGCCTCTGAGTCCTGACTCCTGCTCCAGTGCTGTGCTCCTCCGTCCTCCTGGTTAGTTACATATTTAAAGTTCTGGTGCGCGCGCGCCTGGCGGGATGTCCTAATACATCACTCGCCGGCGACGTGTGGCACAGCCTCTGTGAAATCCGCCGGGCGAATACAGCATATGCTCGGCTCGGCAAGCTCTGGAACTGCGCATGCGCAGTTCCAAGCCGAACCGATCTTGGCTATTTTTACTGGCACATTCCCGCAACTACGTACATTTATGTACGGAGGGGGAAAATGCCAGTTTTTACGGACTGTCCGTAAAAATACGGACGGTTGGCAACACTGCCCCCTATCAGTGCATTTTAAAGTGTTGGGTCTCCAGAATACTGTGCATTTGGCACCAAAATGGTATGGGGCCTGGTGCAGTTGAACAGGCGCATACTTGCAAACTTCAGAATAATGTGCATTTGGTCTGCAGGAGCTTTCTTTTAGGCTGAGGCAGGAAAAGGCTGCGTGGCATGCATATGTGCTAAACTAGTAAAAACTAGTATGGGGCCAAGTGCAGTTGGGCAGGTGCAGAATCGTATACATGCTTGCAAGCTGGTTGCCTAAACACATGCTTGAATAAACACATGTTTATCTTATCGTCCATGGACTGACACAGCTGGATACTGTAAAACGTGTGGGTAAATGTCCCTGCTTGCAGGAGAAGATCTAGGCAGAATGTTAGATGTTAGAAACATACATTCTAGAACAAACCAGAGCTGAACAGCCCCGCCCAGGGAGGCGGTCCCTCCGGACATTACCCTCCCACCTGCAGCCAGCAGCCTCAGTTTTTTTCTGCCTAGCAGAAGGAGAAGACGTGGCTCTCTCAGGAGCCAGTCTCCTGGAAGATTTTACTTTAAAATTTTATTCCTTTGGGAATTTTATTATTTTATTTTTGAGACCTTCAATCAACTGTCGGCTGGGAAACAGGTTGGGTACACTGGTATCCTCGTAGTCTTCCCTGTCCGAACCATCGAGCGTGCTGATCCTCGCCTTGTATGCGTGAGACTCAGTTCACGACATGCCCCATGACTCCAGGGGTGGCCGGGTTGCTTTTAGCTCCCGCAGTCCTCTCAAGATTGAACAGTACCTGACTGACTGTATCTTTCACGGTGGACCGGGCCGACAGCTTCGCAGTACTGCTCTGTGATAGGTCTGTCTGAAACAAGCCAGTGGGTCCCTGAAAGGGACGGGTAAGTAGTCTCTCCTACTGCAGGTGAGTACATAATGGCTGTGTTTCCTTATATGGGGGGTTTCTTCCTGTCTCCCCCCTATTATGCTGCTCTCTGCACCCTGTACTGGTGCTGTGCTGTGGGGGTGCTTGGGGGTCACTCTGGCCTGGCTGGGCACTCATGTCTGTAGTGGGCTCTGGGGAGAGGGGCAGTTTTCCTGGTATGTGAGGTGGGGTTATTGCGTGCGCCATTAGCGCGCGCATTAGCGCTGTTTGCCTTTTGAATTTCGCGCTCGGCGGCCATCTTGCCGTGGTTCAATGGCGCAGTTATAGCTGCGGCCAGCAGCCATTTTCTTGTAGCCGCGGCACATTTGCTTTCGGTTTCAGCCTCTAGCGGCGGCGCTGCGGCGCGAATCTCCTCACATTCTTCTCACAATCTCCGCATGGATTCTTCACTCTCCTCAAGCTCACAGCGCAGTTTCTTCAGCAGAACTGAGCGGTCCTTAAGGGTTGGTGAGTCCTCCGGGTATCCCCTCCTCAGCCTCAGCGTAGCCAGTGGGTGGACTGTATATCCACTGTTGTAGTGTATAAGGTCTCAGAGGGTGGCGGTATGGAGTCTGGTACACCTGCTTCTCCACACTTGCCTGAGGCAACTGGCAGTGCTCCTGCACCTGCGGTCCCTATGGACCAGTTGTCGGCAGTCCTGGAATCATTCCTTGTCAGAATGGAAGCGGTGTGTGAGCGCAAGGGAGCTGTAAAGCGCCCCCACCCCACACATTCTCCTGTAGGGGAGTTCTCTGTCTCAGATATGGGCCTAGCTACTGCTGCTCAGGACCCTAGCTCTGAGGATTTTGATGTGTTTGGACAGGACATTCCTTGTGAGGAAGACTCCAGTCCTGAACCAGTAACTGACAGGGTGCTTGTAAGTGAACTCATTGATGCTGCGAGGGACACTCTCAAGCTGAATGTTGAGACTGAGGAACCCCAGGTGGAAACTTTCTCCTTTGGTTCCTTTAAAACCGTCTCTTCAAAAAAGGTCTTTCCATATGTACCTTTTTTTTTAATACATTCATTGACTAAATCTGGGATAAGCCGCAGAAGACTTTGACGGTCCCGCGGCGCTTAGCCATAAGGTACCCCTTTGAAGAGGACCTGGTTAAGAAGTGGGCTCACCCCCCAGTGGTCGACCCCGCAGTCGCCCGTTTGAATAGGGCTACCACGCTCCCAATGGAAGGGACTCCTGCATTTAAGGATCCCACTGACAGGAGGTCTGAGGTGGTGAGTAGAACTATGTTTGCCTTATTGTGGTCTGCCTTACGCCCTATTGTGGCGGTGACACTTGTGTCTCAGACACTCACGGGATGGGCAAAGATTTTGCACCAGACGGTACAGGAGCATAATCTCCCTCCTGAGACCATTGTACTGGCTCATCAACTTGTGCAGGGCCTGGTCTATGTGTGCGATGCCACTTTGGATGCGGCCCCATTAATATCTGGGGCCTCTAGCTCTGCTGTGGTGCTGCGTCGCCTTATTTGGCTAAAATGCTGGTCGGCCGACCTAGCTTCCAAAAAGCTCCTGGCTGACTAGCCCTTTAAGGGCGGTAGACTGTTTGGGACCGCCCTGGATGACATTATTAAGGATGTCACAGGGGGTAAGAGCACCTTCCTCCCTCAGTCTGTTAAGGAAAAGGAGCCCCTCCGCTGGCCGGGCCCTTCCTTTCCGGCGAAGAAGTTTTTTCGTCAGTCAGAATCCACGGGTAAGCCCGCCCAGACTGAAAAAAGTGCGGCGGGGGGACACAGGCATCCCTGGGTGCGTAAGCCCACCAAGCAAGCTCCCAAGCCCGCCACCGCATTAAGTCTTGCCCCTGCCCGACTCTGGGGTGGGGGGACGTCTTCGCAGGTTCACGGTTCGGTGGACCTCCCGGATCTCCGACCGGTGGGTGTGCGAGGTGGTCACCTCCGGATACAGGATAGTGTTCCGCTCATGGCCCCCAAACAGGTTCTTCCCCTCAAACCTCCCTCTCCTTCCTGCCCGCCGGGTGGCCCTCTTGGGGGCCGTACAGGATTTGCTCGGTGTGGATTGATTGTGCCAGTTCCGTCACAGGAGAGGTTTCAGGGGTTTTACTCGAACCTGTTTGTTGTCCCGAAGAAGGACGGGGTACGGCCAATCCTGGACCTCAAGGCTTTGAATGCCTACATGAAGGTACAAAAATTCCAGATGGAATCCATTCACACGGTCATTGCGACCCTCCACCAAGGGGATTTCCTGGCGTCCTTGGATATCAAGGACGCTTACTTGCACGTCCCAATCTGCGCAGGTCACCAGAGGTTTCTGCGCTTTGCCATAGGCGAAGTCCACTATCAGTTCGTGGCTCTTCCCTTCGGCCTAGCATCGGCACCACAGGTTTTCACCAAAGTGCTTGCCCCGGTTCTAGCTTTGCTGAGACAGCGAGGAATTGTTGTCGTGGGCTATCTGGACGACCTCCTTCTAAGAGCAGACACTGGCTCAGATTATGAGGAAAATGTGACAATAGTCAGTCAGACCCTCCGGGACTTCGGGTGGCTTCTGAACATGCAGAAGTCGGTTCTGGTCCCGACTCAACGTTTGGAGTATCTGGGCCTCATCCTGGACACTTCGGCAGCGAAGGTGTTTCTACCCGCAGAGAAGTTACTGACACTTCAGTCGGCGGCTCGGGTCCTGACGGCCCGAAAATGGTAATCTATCCGTTTCTGCATGAGGGTCCTGGGACCGATGGTGGCCTCTTTCGAGGCAGTCCCGTATGCCCAATCACACACTCGGGCATTGCAGAAGGGAATTCTGTCTGTTTGGGACAAGTCCCCATTGTCATTGGATCTTCAGATCCGAGTGAGTCACTCAGTCAAGGCATCCCTGACGTGGTGGCTGAGATCCCCGCCTCTTCGGGCCGGAAAGTCGTTTCTCCCCATTCAGTGGATGGTGGTCACGACAGACGCCAGCCTGACGGGTTGGGGAGGAGTTTGGGGAGTCCTGTCAGCGCAAGGCCTCTGGACTCCGGACGAATCTCGTTTCCCAATCAACGTTCTGGAATTGCGAGTGATCAGACTGTGTCTCTCCGCGTGGTCGAAGAAACTACAGGGCCGCTCAATCAGAATTCAGCCGGACAACGCCACGGCCGTGGCGTATGTCAACAATCAGGGGGGCACTCGGAGCTCGGCTGCGGCATTCGAGGTTGCCCACATCTTAAGGTGGGCGGAAAGAAGCGTGCCGGCGCTGTCGGCCGTCTACATTCCGGGCGTAGAAAATTGGCAGGCGGACTATCTGAGTCGCCAGTCCTTGGACCAGGGGGAGTGGTCCTTGCATCCAGAGGTATTTCACCTCCTTTGTCGGCGGTGGGGCACGCCGGATGTGGACCTGATGGCATCTTGCCTCAATCGCAAGGTGTCAAGGTTTGTGGCCAGGTCCAGGGACCCCTGGGCGGATGCCTCGGATGCGTTGGTGGCTCCGTGGGGTCAGTATCGCTTGATATACGCTTACCCTCCTCTGCAGTTGATTCCTCGTCTGCTGCGCAGGGTAGCGGCCGAGGGCATTCCGGTGATCCTCATTGCCCCGGATTGGCCTCTGCGTCATTGGTACGCTGATCTGGTACGTCTCATCGCGGATGTCCCTTGGCGACTGCCCATGAGGGAGGACCTTCTGTCTCAAGGTCCTATCTCTTATCCTGCTTTACAGTCTCTGGTTTTAACGGCATGGCTATTGAGAGCCAGGTGCTGAAGGACAGAGGCCTGTCAGATTCGGTGATTGCAACCATGCTTAGGGAACGGAAGTCTTTTTCTAGAAAGATCTATCACCGTACCTGGAGAGCTTACATCGCTATGTGCGAGGAGCTAGACTGGCGTCCACGGACGTACTCTGTCCCCAGAATCCTGCGGTTCTTGCAGCGTGGTGTAGCCCAAAGGCTGGCTTTGAGCACTATTAAGGGTCAGATTTCGGCCTTGACCGTTTTCTTTCAACGACCCCTAGCATGTCATTCTTTAGTTAGCACTTTTGTGCAGGGGGTTCGCCATGTGATTCCCCCTGCCAAGCCCCCGCTCCCTCCTTGGGATCTGAACTTGGTGCTCTCGGTTCTTCAGGAACCTCCTTTTGAAAATATCAGAGATATTCCTCTTTCTTTTTCGTACATCACGGGACACAGAGCGACTTAGTCATTACTAATGGGTTATATAGTTTACCTTCAGGTGCTGGCACTGGCCACTTCCAAACCGGAAGTACCCTCCCCTATATAAGCCCCTCCCATCCGGGAGCACCTCAGTTTTTTGCCAGTGTCTAAGGTGTTGGCCAAAGAGTAACATGTGTTTTCACTGGGCTTGCGTACAGGTTCTTTTGGGCCTTAGTAATCTGTTCCGGATCCCACCAAAAAAGCTTCATAGCTAAACGGTCGGTACCCGGGCCTTGCAGCAGAAGAGCAAGGTTTTGCCTGTAATGCCTTTCTTAGGAGGGCTGGACCCTGGGATCCAGAGCTCTGGTCATACCCACGACCAAGATGTTGTCTGTGCAGGGTGCTATACAGGTCCAGGGGAGTGGAATCCTTGGGAACCCGGTCCCTGAAGGTTTAATTACAATGCCTGCCGTGATAGGTGAAGTTTGGGCTTCTGTGGACCAAACAGAGTCCTGCGGCGGGGAACAGGTAAGTGGGGGCCCCCAGGAACTTGGTTCTATTGGGGGACCCCCAAGCCTAATTTGTCTTTCTGTCTGTTACCTAACGGTATTCCCGCTAATATCTGTGTATGCCTGTAACTACTGAAAATGTAAAATTTTAATAGTAGTCAAGAAAAAAAAAAAAAAAGAGGACCGCGGTACCTGTGTTAAACCACTAGAGGCCGCTGTAGTCCATTTTTCTTGTCATGTGGATCTTTGGTTTTCTCAAGTCAAAAGATCCAGGCAGTTGGTAAGTTTCTCTGTGGGAATCCACTTCCTCTGCCCTGTTGCTGCGCTCATCCACCGCACAGGCCCTCCGGCAAAAAGGGCCCTGGCTCCTAGTCCCTGTTTGATTTTCGAAAAGGCGCCAATGGCGCACGGGCGCGCGCGCGGGCGCGTGCACGCGCCTCCTATGAAAAAAAGGGGCGGGGCGGGTGGATGACGCTCGATGCGCGCCACGGCGCTTCTGCGCATGTGCAGGCGTCCCAGCTTGTATAAAGACACAGTACAAGTGTCAGCTGGATGCAAACAGAGCTAGCAACAAACAGTGGCACACAGAGGCGGTTGATGCAGGCATCCCCATAGAAAGGCACTTTAGTGGACACCAGCTGGTATATAGCAGCAACTGTGTTAGACTATTACCAGCAAAATTGGTGTATGACGACGGGAATACCTCAGCTTTGTGCTTAAAGGATATGTCGTCCAGATGCTCCGGAAATAGGTCTTCCAGGAAGCCAAAGGGGTCTCCATCGGGCTCTGAGGATATTGAGCATGCTTGTACTGCACCAATCTCCCCTGAGAATTCAGAGGTCAGTAGCCGTAGAAACCCCGCAGGAGTGCCTGGTGCTGCGGCTGTCCCCAGTCCACCTGCTCCTGTATATATAACAGAGGAGGTTTTATCCTCAA
This sequence comes from Rana muscosa, assembly GCA_029206835.1. Lineage (NCBI taxonomy): Eukaryota > Metazoa > Chordata > Amphibia > Anura > Ranidae > Rana > Rana muscosa. The sequence continues at coordinate 780,567,240 of CM055116.1, read as the reverse complement.
CTCTGGGAGGATTGGAAGAGAGATTAACAGCATTGATCGCTGCTTCCCTGTCACAGGGAAAGCGCGTCCGATCTCCGTCTCCTCCTTCAGAGTGCCTGTTAGTGGAGGAACAGTCCCACACAGAGATCGACCTACCTGAAGGGGATCAGGATGAGGTTGATTCAGTTATGGAGGAATCAACAGTGGAAGAACCTTTCTCAGCATCTCAGGCTGAAAGATTATGGGTTCAGTCTCTGACTAACATGGTCTGATGAGCATTTAAAATGCCTCTGGCGGAACCACCATCCACTACGGTTTCCTCGCTGGGGTCGCTAAAAGCTCCCCAGGCTGTCTGTTCCTTCCCAATCCACCCTTTATTAGAAGGGCTTATTTACCAGGATTGGGAGCATCCTGATAAAATATTTGCTCCCCCCAAGAGATTTCCGGTGATCTATCCCATGGAGGATAAGTTCATAAAAAAATGGAGGGTCCCTACATTGGACGCAGCCATGTCTTCTGTGAACAAATCACTGACATGTCCAGTAGATAATGTTCCAATGTTCAAAGACCCAATAGATAAAAAATTGGAGTCTTTACTAAAATCTGCTTTCTCTACAGCAAGCATGGTGACACAACCTGCGGTAGCAGCGATTGGAGTCTGCCAAGCAGTGAAAGATCAGTTGAAACAAGTCTTAAGGGACTTACCAGATCAGCAGGCTCTTGCCCTAGCTGACCTGCCTAGAGCCTTGTGTTTTGCGGTGGACGCCATAAAGGATACAATCCAACAGGCCTCCCGCTTTACGCTATCTATAGTACATATGCGTAGGCTTCTGTGGCTCAAAAACTGGTCTGCTGAAGCTCCCTGTAAGAAACTGCTGGTTAGCTTCCCATTTCATGGAGAACGCTTATTTGGAGAAGATCTGGACAAATATATCCAGAAAATTTCTGCCGGTAAAAGTTCACTCTTACCGGTTAAGAACAAGAGTAGAAGTCCTTCTTTTAAGAGGCCTACTTCTCCAGTCCCGGGCACATCGGCTGTGAAGCAGTTCCGACGGCCTCCGCGGTCAAATTCAGGGGGCAGAAATCAGGGACAATCACAGGGTAACAAGAAGCCCTGGATCAAGAGAGGTACAAAACCTCCCCCCAAGTCATGAAGCGTTGCCCCCACTCAATCGGGTGGGGGGAAGGCTTCAGTTGTTCACAGAGACCTGGCGGGACACCATCAGAGACAGATGGGTGCTCTCCGCAGTAAGTCTGGGATACAAGCTGGAGTTAAAAGGCACTCCTCCTGCCCAATTTATGAGGTCAGACGTGCCAAGAGATCCCCAGAAGAGAGGATCCCTCCTTCTGGCACTAGAACAACTATTGCTCCAAGGTGTAATCATGAAGGTTCCCCTGGAAGAAAGCGGATTCGGGTTTTACTCGAACCTTTTCACAGTCCCCAAACCAAATGGGGACGTGAGGCCCATATTAAATCTAAAAGGGCTAAACAAGTTCCTAAATATCAGGACTTTTCAGGTGGAGTCGATCCGATCGGTGGCCACCGCCCTACAAGGGCAGGAATGGTTAGCCTCGATCGACATAAGGGATGCTTATCTGCATATTCCCATCTTTCCGGCCCACCAGAAATTTCTACGCTTTGCAGTAGAAGGGCGCCATTTTCAGTTCAGAGCCTTACCTTTCGGTCTGGCCACAGCACCACGAGTGTTCACAAAAATTCTGGCCCCATTATTGGCCAATCTAAGAACACAAGGTGTAACGATAATGGCATATCTAGACGACCTGCTACTAATAGACCACTCAGTGGAAAAGCTGGAAGTAGCTATTCACAAGACAATCAAGTATCTGGAATATCACGGTTGGATTATCAACCGGGACAAGTCAGCTCTATGACCAGTCAAAAGTCTGGAATACTTAGGGCTAAGGCTGGATTCAAATTTAGAGAAAGATTTTCTTACCTCCAGAGAAGGTGTCGTCTTTAAAAGATTTGACCCACTTAGTGGGTACAAAAAGAAAACCATCCATACGCCTGTGCATGAGGCTGCTGGGAAAAATGGTGGCTTCATTCGAAGCGGTACCCTACGGTCAATTCCATTCAAGGAATTTGCAAAGGGCCATACTGTCAGCCTGGAACAAAAAAGTTCAGGCTTTAGACTTACCAATGTCCCTGTCCCCTTCCGTTCGCAAGAGCCTCCATTGGTGGTTGGTGCCCCAGAATCTGGAAAAAGGGAAACCCTTCAGTCCGGTTTCTTGGAAGGTGGTCACTACAGATGCCAGCCTCATAGGCTGGGGGGCAGTACTGGAGCAATGGTCTCTCCAGGGCAAGTGGTCAGAAGCAGAAAAGGCCCTGCCCATCAATCTCTTAGAGATACGAGCAGCCCGGTATGCCCTAGTAGCATGGACATCCAAACTCCAAGGGTCCCCGGTCAGAATTCAATCAGACAATGCCACAGCAGTGGCATATATCAATCACCAGGGTGGCACCAGGAGTCGTGCAGCCCAGAGGGAAGCAAATTGCATCCTGGAGTGGGCAGAAAGATATGTTCCAGCCATATCCGCGGTTTTTATCCCAGGAGTGGAAAATTGGAGAGCGGACTTTTTAAGTCGCCAACAATTATGCCCGGGGGAATGGTCTCTTCACCCCGAGGTTTTCCAGGCAATATGCCAGCGGTGGGGAACACCGGATGTAGATCTGCTAGCATCCAGATTCAACGCAAAGGTGGACAGATTTGTGTCTCGCACAAGAGATCCCCTAGCTTGCGGCTCGGATGCCCTAGTGTTCCCTTGGGATCAGTTCAAGCTGATATATGCATTCCCACCGCCACAATTGTTACCGCGATTACTCCGCAGAATCAGGGTAGAGAAGAAACCAGTGATTCTGGTGGCTCCAGCGTGGCCCCGAAGGGCATGGTACGCGGAGATTGTAAAAATGTCAGTGAGGAGTCCTTGGACCCTCCCACATCGTCCGGACCTGCTGTCGCAAGGACCGATATACCACCCTTCCTTACCAGCCCTAGGTTTGACGGCCTGGCTATTGAAGCCCACATTCTGAAAAAGAGAGGGCTCTCTAATTCTGTGGTATCTACCATGATCAATGCCAGGAAGCCGGTATCCAGGCAGATCTATTATAGGATCTGGAAGGCGTACATTACGTGGTGTGAGGCCAAGAAATGGCATCCACGTAAGTACGTGATAGGTAGGATTTTGGACTTCCTACAGTGGGCTGTAGATAGGAAGCTGGCCTTGAGTACTATCAAGGGTCAGATTTCGGCCTTGTCAATATTTTTTCAAAGGCCCTTGGCTTCGCATTCACTAGTCAAAGCTTTCATACAAGGAGTGATGCATATTAGCCCTCCGGTTAGTATTCCCATATGTCCATGGGACTTAAACCTGGTTCTGTCGGTTCTACAGAAACAACCGTTTGAACCATTGCAACACATTTCCTTGGTTCTTCTCACCAGGAAATTGATTTTCTTAGTAGCCATTTGTTCGGCTAAAAGAGTATCGGAATAAGCCGCCTTGTCCTGTAGGGAGCCATATCTGGTTGTCCATAAGGACAGAGTAGTATTACGTCCTCATCCAGCCTTTCTTCCCAAGGTGGTATCGAGGTTTCATTTGAACCAAGATGTGGTTCTTCCTTCTTTTTTCCCCAAACCTAGCTCGGTAGAGGAAAAGTTATTACATTCTTTGGATGTAGTAAGAGCAGTTAAAGCTTATCTAAAAGCCACTGCTCAGATTCGCAGAACGGATACTTTGTTTATTCTGCCGGAAGTCCCTAGAAAGGGTCAGGCAGCATCAAAATCTACTTTAGCCAAGTGGATTCGACAGGTCATAATACAAGCCTATGGCTTGAGAAAGAGACCGCCTCCGTTCAAAGTTAGGGCGCACTCCACAAGAGCAGTTGGAACTTCATGGGCAGTGCATCACCAGGCCTCCCTGGCTCAAGTATGTAAGGCCGCAACATGGTCTTCGGTACACACGTTTACTAGATTCTACCAGGTAGACGTTAGAAGTCAGGAGGATGTCGCCTTTGGGCGCAGTGTGTTGCAGGCCGCAAAAGATCCTCATGCCTGATGGCGCCCAGCTTATTTATCCCTCCCCTCATTTGGCATTGCTTTGGGACGTCCCATTAGTAATGACTAAGTCGCTCTGTGTCCCGTGATGTACGAAAAAGAAAAAGGGATTTTTATAACAGCTTACCTGTAAAATCCTTTTCTTGGAGTACATCACGGGACACAGAGCTCCCACCCCTCTTTTTGGGACACTTATTGCTTTGCTACAAAACTGAGGTGCTCCCGGATGGGAGGGGCTTATATAGGGGAGGGTACTTCCGGTTTGGAAGTGGCCAGTGCCAGGACCTGAAGGTAAACTATATAACCCATTAGTAATGACTAAGTCGCTCTGTGTCCCGTGATGTACTCCAAGAAAAGGATTTTACAGGTAAGCTGTTATAAAAATCCCTTTTTTAACCTTGTCTCAGAAGGTGGCTTTCTTAGTGGCCATCACTTCTGTTAGACGGGTGTCTGAGTTGGCGGCTCTCTTATGCAAGTCGCCTTACCTGGTCCTCCATAAGGATAAGGCGGTGTTGCGCCCGCGACCATCTTTCCTTCCAAAGGTGGTTTCGGCTTTTCACTTCGGCCGCAAAGTGTTGCAGGCCGCTGTTTAATGTTGCAACTCCTCCGTTGAGGAGCTCTGCTGGTTTGGAGTGAAGTTTTGGTTGTTCCTTTACTACTGCTCCCACCCTTATGATACTACTTTGGGACGTCCCACACGTTTTACAGTATCCAGCTGTGTCAGTCCATGGATGATAAAAGAAAATAGGATTTTTGTACTCACCGTAAAATCCGTTTCTCTGACGTCCATGGACTGACACAGCACCCACCCTTCCTTTAAGGTTTGTACTGCTTTGTTACGAACTGAGGCTGCTGGCTGCAGGTGGGAGGGTAATGTCCGGAGGGACTGCCCCCCTGGGCGGGGCTGTTCAGCTCTGGTTTGTTCTAGAATGTATGTTTCTAACATCTAACATTCTGCCTAGATCTTCTCCTGCCAGCAGGGACATATACCCACACGTTTTACAGTATCCAGCTGTGTCAGTCCATGGACGTCAGAGAAACAGATTTTACGGTGAGTACAACAATCCTATTTTTGCATAGATGTTACATACATACGGCATAAGCACATATGTGAAAGACCATGGGCATCGGTGCACTTGAAGGAGTTGTCTCCAGAATAGCATGCATTGGGTCTACAGGAGCTTAGTTTTGGGCTCCCTTTTCACACCTGTGCGATTTGACCGCAACTTTTAACCGTTTACCGACCGCCTCCTGTACTTTTAGTCGACAGAATGGCACGGCTGCGCAAAGTGATGTGTATATATACATCACTTTGAATTTTGCGCCGTGTGGGCACGCACGCCCCTGCCGTGAGCTCCGTGCCAGCGGGACCCGCGGACTCGATGTCCGCCAGTGTTCTGCGATCGGGTCACAGAGCTGCATTACGGGGGGAGGCCAGTGTAAACAAGGCATCTCCCTGTTCTGCCTAGTGACAGGACACTGATCGTCTGCTCCCTGTAATCGGGAGCAGCGATCAGTGTCGTGTCACAGTAAGCCCCGCCCCCACACAGAATCATTCCCTAGGACACACTTAACCCCTTCCTAGCCCCCTAGGGGTTAACCCCTTCCCTGCCAGTCACATTTATACAGTAATCAGTGCATTTTTATAGCACTGATCGCTGTATAAATGTGAATGGTCCCAAAATAGCATCAAACATGTCCGATGTGACTGCGCCATAATGTCGCAGTCACGATAAAAATCGCTGATCGTCGCCATTACTAGTAAAAAAAAAATTAGTAATAAAAATGCCACAAAATTATCCCCTATTTTGTAGACGCTATAACTTTTGCGCAAACCAATCAATATACGCTTATTGCGATTTTATACGTATCGGCCTAAACTGAGGAAAAAATTTGTTTTTTTTATATATTTTTTTGGGCATGTTTATTATAGCAAAAAGTAAAAAATATAGTTTTTTTTTCAAAATTGTCGCTCTATTTTTGTTTATAGCGCAAAAAAGAAAAACCGCAGAGGTGATCAAATACCACCAAAAGAAAGCTGATTTGTGGGGAAAAAAAAGGACGTAAATTTTGTTTGGGAGCCACGTCGCACGACGCAATTGTCAGTTAAAGCGATGCAGTGCCGAATTGCAAAAAGTGGCCCGGTCATTTGGCAGCCAAATGGTCCGGGGCTGTAGTGGTTAATGCGATTTTGCAGCGATGTGAAGCCGTGCCTGTGTAATCTTAAGGTCTATGTATCTCAAGTTGCGCCAAGGTCGGACCGGTGTGGTGCAGGGGTTGCTTTGAGGTCGCTGCGACTTGAAGTTGTACGGATGTGAAGGGTAAACATTGGAAATCATGGGTGCGACTTGTCAGGGACCTTGCAGTCCCACGTCGCAAGACGGGTCGTGCAGGTGTGGAAGAGGCCTTAGGCCAGGGGTCTCAAACTTGCGGCCCTCCAGCTGTTGCGGAACTACAAGTCCCATCATGCCTCTGCTTATGGGAGTCCTGCTTGTAACTGTTTAGCCTTGCAATGCCTCATGGGAATTGTAGTTCTGCAACAGCTTGAGGGCCACCAGTTTGAGACCCCTGCCTTAGGCTGTTGAAGGAGCATAGAGGCTGCATTGGATGCCTATGTACTTGGCTAATCTTGACTATAACTAGTATGGGCCCAGGTGCAGCATACAGTAGTATACATGCTTGCTTACTTGCATAGAAGACAAGCCTGCATAGGCACATGTTTGCAGAGGGCCCCTCCCCATGGCCCCGTGCCCAACATGTGGGCAGCGCCCAGCATGCAGCCTTCCAAGGCTGGCTGTGACAGCACGTTTGCATGGATGCATGTTGCGTAAACGCAGGTTTTTATAAGCATATGTTGGTACCTGCATACTTACATACTTACGGGGTTGTATAGCGGTAGACTAACATTGTCTAGGCCTGCATCCTCGTGAAACTGCGTATTAGTTTGTCTAATACAGTCACATTATTATGTGTTTGTTAGACTAGCTAAATGACTTAGAAGGGTGCCACCGCCCTCAGGTTCAGTGGTCTGGCAATGTTCACGTCTCCTGTTGGACCAATGGCATCACGGTGATCTCAGCCACTGTGGCGCCTGATTTCGGATCAAGCCTGGTTAGTACTTGGATGGGAGACTGCCCAGGTTTCCCTCCTACGTGAAGGAGGCATCTGAGGTTGCTGTGTTTGAGAGTAACTCAGACCATAAGATTTTAGAGCAGTCTACCTTAGCCGGGTCAGTCTTTGCCTTGCGTTGGGTCTTGGAGCAAAAGTTATGGGCTCATTATTGTAAAACAATTAAATGGTAGCAGCTTCAAAACTGAATAGGAGCATGAGGTCTATCTTTAGATCTCAATCCACTGGGCATCCTTCTGCTTTAGATAGGCTTGGTCTGTTCAGTGATGACCTCTCTGCAAGAGGTAGATTGCAGGGCTCATAGTCATCAGGAAACACACAGCTTCATGTGCCGGGTTGTTTTCAGCCACATCAAAGATTTCTGTAATTGCAGTGGAAAGTTGTTTGTTTACTTTTTTGTGACCATCCTTCGAGCTGGTCACAGCTTCTGAGGTTCACAAAGCTCCTAGCTCCAGTGCTGGACTTGCTAAAGACCCAGGGGGTGTCAATCTCCGTATACCTCAATATCCTTTGCTCAGGAAGCAGTTGGTCCAGATTTTCCTTCAATACATTTTGCAGTAGGAAGCTGTATCTAGGTCGAAGCACATTCCTTATGTACAGTCCTACTTTAGGTCTTGGCGAGGATCATTCTCTCTGTCTGGAACTTGAAGATCCAGGCTTTGGATTGCCGGAGGGCTCTGTTCTGGGGGTGTTGCACAGCTAAAGATTTGTGGTTAATGGTTCAGAATCTAGAAAGGTTGAATTCTTCCTACCAGGTATTAGAAGATAATAACCACTGATGCCAGTTTCTCAGTTTGGTTTGAGGGTGGCTACAGTTCAGTGGACTTGGTCTCCACAGGAGAGTATACTGCCCATAAATATCTTGGAGCTATGGCCAGTACGCCTTGCTCTGGATTATAGTACAAACCAGTTGTAGGTTATATCTGAAAAAGCCTCTGCAGGGGCTTGTATATCAACCACCAGGGCGGCACATGGAGTCATGCGGCTCGTGAAGGTGAACCACATTCTGTCTGGGTCTCTATCGTCAGTGTATATTCCAGGTATAGAATAGTGGCAGGGGGAACTCTGCAGGTGAATCTACTAGATTCCAAGTTCTACAACAAGTTGGGACTGGTTGTGTCCGGGACGAGGGTCCCACTGCCAATAGGGGTAGATGTACTGGTAATACCTTAGGGACCAGTTCTCCCTTATTTGATGCTATCCCTCTTTTTCGACTTCTGCCACATCTTTTGCGAAGAATCCAGAAAGGGGTAACACTGATAATAATGTTAGCCGCATAAGCCCAGGAGAGCTTGGTACACTGACATAGCGAATCTTGCTGGGGTCGCTTCTTGGACACTCCCAGTCCAGCGGGACCTAATGGTCCCGTATCTCAGCACTGTTGAGCTCCTGGAAGCCAACGTTGGGGAACTTCAATTACAGGACTTGCCTGAGGTGAAGCCAGGAAGTTGCACCTGCAGAAATATGTGAGTGGGAGATTTTCTCTTTCTTTCTCCTATTGGTAGGGGAAAGCAGATTGGCCTTAAGTACCGTTAACGGTCAGGGTTCGTCCCTATGCATTTTTTTCCAGGGGCTGTTTCTCACTCCTGTCAGGCCATTCTTGTGTCCTTGGGACTTGAGTTTGATCTTGACTGTCCTTGCAGAGGCCACTTTTTGAACCAATCGAGAGCTTCTGTTAGTCCTTTATCTCGGAAAGTGGCTTTTTTTGTTGCTATCACTTCACTAAGTGGAGTGTTAGAGTTGGCGGCTCTTTCATGCAAGGAGCTATTTTTGGTCTTGCATCATATTAAGGTGATGTTGCGTCCTCATCCATTTTATGCCTAGTATGGTGTCTGGTTTTCACTTGAATCAAGACAATATCTTGCCTTCTTTTCTGATCCTCAGTTGGCAGGATTTGGATCACTGCATACTCTGGAGGTAGTTCTGGTGGCCAGAATTACTTGATTTGTTGGTACAGGTCAGGAATCCTGGTTTGTGCTGCCAGTGGATGGGCAGGAGGCATCCAAGTTAACTATTGTCATTGGATATAGCATTGGTATACATTCTGGTTCTACTGTGGAGCCGTCATTATTTTTTACCTTCAAAGTTCTTATTAATTTCAATTACTTTTTTGTTCCTTGTTGCTTTTGCTGTCTGTCACCTGGGCCACCATTTACACCTGAGCATTTTGTAGCTTGAAGCCCAAAACTCCAAAGTGCTTAATAGGCCAAATCCCATGCCCATTTGGCCTCATGCACAAAGGATGTTTTTACAGCTGCTGTTTTTGGCATTAGAATTTTTTTTTTCTATAGCCAGTAAACTCCCCAGCATGTTATCCTATGTGTCCATGCACACATAGGCTTTTATCAGTTTATCAGTTTTTGGCAGGGGCATTTTCTACTAGTGGGTTTGAAGAGGAGTTTTTCAAATGTAAAAACGTTCAAACTCTTAAACACTGAAGAAAGTAGAAAAATTGGGCTATTCAGCGTTTATGAGCGTTTGTGAGCCATAAGCTTTTGTGGGAATATAGTTTTGCTGAAAAATAGCTAAGAAACACAAACGCTGCAAAATGCTTAGAAAACGCTTACGTTTTTACAGCAGCATTCTACAGCCAAAGCTACTGGTGTTTTTTATAACGTCCAGTGTGCATAAAGGATAGGTTCACCTTTTCATATTTTTTTTTTTACTATAAGCCTGCAAAGCATTGCACCCTCGATCAGCAGATCATGGGTGCAATTGCAAGGTTTTTGCAGATGGTCTGTTTAAGCTTGTTTGAACTGTTGATGAATTAGTGAGGGGATGCACTGAAAACCTGTGCAGCCATTGTACTATTGCTGGGTGTCCAGTGTGTCCCTATACCTTTAATGAGGGGTGGGCTCCCTTCAGGCATACCTGCCTTTAATTTAGCCTTTATTATATATATTAGGGTTGTCCCAATACCGATACTAGTATCGGTACCGATACCAAGCATTTGCCCGAGTACTTGTACTCGGGCAAATGCTCCGATGCTTCACCCGATACCTGGGCAGTCAGGGTGATCAGTGCGGTGGGGGAGTTACAAGCACTGATCACCCTGTATAGATTTAAAAGTCTGACAGCTGGTCCTCTCTCTCAAACCTGCCCGGCCCCCCCACCGCGGCTTTCAGCGGTGATCGGTGCTTCTCTCCCACACACGATCACCGCTGACTGTCCCCTATCCTCCAGTCCCCATCCGTCATTCTCCATGCTGCTGTCCCACTCCATGCTGCTCCGTGTCCATCTCTCTTCTCCGTGTCCCCCTCTCTTCTCCGTGTCCCCCTCTCTTCTCTGTGTCCCCCTCCGTGCATCTGTCCCCCTCTCTCCTCCGTGTCTCCCTCCGTGCATCTGTCCCCCTCTCTCCTCCCCTTCCGTGTTGCCGCCCCCCTCGTTATCTCAGGATGGGGAGCAGAGGTAGGAGCCGGTAAACCCGGCTCCTTCGTTTTCTGAATGGACAGAGTCAGTGATCACTGACTCTGCCCATTCACATGACTGAAACATTGTAACCTCCTGTGATTACGATGTCTCAGTTAATGAATGAAGAGAAGCCGCTGTCTTCTCTCCATTCATTATGGGTGCAGCGGAGGCTGCTGAGAAAGGGAATGGGGAATCTGTGTCCCTAGTCCCTTTCCCTGTCTCAAATGGGAGATGTCAGAGGTCTGTTAAGACCCCTGATATCTCACCATAGCCCCCCCAACAGGGCTGATAAAATAAAAAATTTCAATAAATAATAAAATAAAAAAATTGTAAAAAATATTAATAATAAAAAAAACACACTGACACTGTCTCCACACCCCCTCCCCCCTTAAAAAAAAGAAAGCATTGTAAAAATAAAAAAATTGTAAAAAAATTGTAAAAAAATAAAATAAAAAGAAAACACTGACACATGTGCCACTGTCACATGAGATTAAGTAAAAGTATCGGTAATCGGTATCGGCGAGTACTTGAAAAAGAGTATCGGTACTTGTACTCGGTCTTAAAAAAGTGGTATCAGGACAACCCTAATATATATATATATATATATATATATATATGTATATATATATATGTAGCGGGTATGTACTTTTAAAAACTGGTATGACACCAGTGATGCATGGTTCCCCACGGCCCAGCAGGTGGCGCTGTCACTTTGGGCCGGGGTTGAGCCATCGCGGCCAGTGTCGTACCCTTTGTGGCCTCTCGCAGCGGTTGTACGGCGGGGCGGGGAACCTGCCGTGTTTGCTGGGGGAGGGTATAAGGGGGGCGGACATCTTCGCCATGAGGTTCGAATCCCAGGCACCTTCAGCCTGAGGTAACAACAAGGCCTGGGGAATGCCCAGGGAAAAACCAAGCCTACTTACCGACCAGCTCGCTGACAACCAAATAACCTGTCTAACAGTATGCGTTAAAAACAGGGGTTTGTCCGCACGCATTTGCAAACGCATGCGTGAGCCACAGAGCCACGCCAAGGCCCCCTGGAGTCTGTGGTCCTACACTAACTGTGAGTGTCCCCACAATGGAGGCACATGCATTCTGATGGTTAGATAAGGGCAGGTGGACTGAAGGGGAGCCACCCCTCCTTAAAGATACAGGAGCACACCAAACACCCATCATGTAGGACAATGGCTGTAAAGGTGCTGGTGTGTTGCTGGACCAATACAAGCACCATAGGTGAAAACAAAAACATGTCCACCACCCCCATCTATAGCTGGCTATCGCGGCAAGTAGCATTGGAAGGCTAAAACAGGTAACAACAAGGCCTGGGGAATGCCCAGGGAAGAACCAAGCCTACTTACCGACCAGCTCGCTGACAACCAAATAACCTGTCTAACACTATGCGTTAAAAATAGGGGTTTGTCCGCACGCATTTGCAAACGCATGCGTGAGCCACAGAGCCACGCCAAGGCCCACTGGAGTCTGTGGTCCTACACTAACTGTGAGTGTCCCCACAATGGAGGCACATGCATTCTGATGGTTAGATGAGGGCAGGTGGACTGAAGGTGGACTGAAGGTCCCCTCCTTAAAGGTACAGGAGCACACCAAACACCCAGCATGTAGCACAATGGCTGCAAAGGTGCTGGTGTGTTGCTGGACCAATACAACTTTTTATTTTTGAAATTCGTTAGTCGGTTTCTGGATCAGGCTATGATGGCCCTTTTTGGGCATGGGTTGCTCCAGACACTGGGGACCAGTGTCAAATAACAGGGGGGAGAGTGTAGCGGGTATGTACTTTTAAAAACTGGTATGACACCAGTGATGCATGGTTCCCCGCGGCCCAGCAGGTGGCGCTGTCACTTTGGGCCGGGGTTGAGCCATCGCGGCCAGTGCCATACCCTTTGTGGCCTCTCGCAGCGGTTGTACGGCGGGGCGGGGAACCCGCTGTGTTTGCTGGGGGACGGTATAAGGGGGGCGGACATCTTCGCCATGAGGTTCGAGTCCCAAGCACCTTCAGCCTGAGGGCTGCTGTGCGGTTGGTGTCCAGGCGGCCTAGGCCTGGACACTTGGAGTTCGTGTTCCACCCCAGACACCTTCAGTCTGGGGTGAGGTGCTCAACCGGAGGCCTGGGGCCCAGTACCTTCCGCTGGGTCCCGCGAGGGAGGGATTGTCCTAGGGGGCCCGGGAGTGGGGCACCCGAATCCAGAGGCGTAAGGGACTGGAGGAGGGACTCACCTGAAGACCTGGTGCAGCAGATTGCCAGTGCCGGGTGAACCTCTGGAGACCGCCTGGAGGGATATCTCTTCCGAACAGGGGCCAAGTTCAGAGAGGAAGTTCAGTCCATGTTCTATGACCAGTGGCAGCGGTCCAACGATTCCAATCAGGTCGGTGGCAGAGACCTACTATTAGGCCTGTGGCAGGGGCCTCAACAGTTCATCTGGTCGGTGGCAGCGACCAAAACTCGCGGTCGGTGGCAGAGACCGTGCGCCAGGCCTATTCGCTAGCAAAGGAATATGAGAGTTCAGTTGTGCCTGGACCTACTCATTCCCACGCCCCCATGTTCGTCTGTTATTGGAAGTTCAACTGATTGTGTTCACCCTATTGTATGGGAAATAAAGGAGTGTTGGACTTTCGATTGGTGTGGGGCTCTATTATTGGCAGACATGTCTCCATGGAACAACTGAGGCTTCGTATGCAGTGGACAGACCTGGAGGTAAATCGACTAACTTTGCTCAACCCTCCTATACAAACGAGGGGAGAGCTTGGCGTAGTGTTCCTGCACTCTCCTCTCTGATACCCCTAGACACAAGCCATGCACACTAGGTGAGAGAGGGAGTGAGGCTCCGCTACACGTGGGGGCTCTGGTCCGGGATGTGTTCGTGCTACAATGGAGCTGGAGTTGTTGGAATTTCAAAGTGTCTGCCCGAAAGAGTTCCGAGTAGGTCGGCCATATTGGCCACTGCGCAATCAGGCACACCCTCCCTGCTCAGTTCGTGGGCGTGACCCAGGGAAGGAGAAAGCCCGCGAAATGGAGTGCAAGAAGGGAGGAGTCCAATCGTGTGAAGGATTACACGTGGGGACTTTGGCGCCAACAAGGCAGTGCGCAATGGATCAGCAGAGAGTCGCCATGTTCACTAATGCATCGTGGATTCCTATTCATCCCACTACCACGAGTCTGACTACCGCTGCTCCAATAACGGATACAGGGATTCGGCTAAAGCCCTGGGGACGATTCGCCCTGTACTCATGCATGGACGTTGAGGCCCTGGGTTTGATTTGTCCCGGCTGTACGGGACTGGTGTGTCAGCTAAAGCCATTTGGGCACTGCGAGGCCTGCGGAGAGTTCCTATTTGAGGTGTAACCAACCATTGAAAAACCCAGAACCACCAACCTCAACCGCGCTACAGGCCACACCACTCAAGAAGGAGGAATCGCTGCTTTTACAGCCATCCCTGTGCGCGCTGCAGCGACCGCAGGGGAGGTCGCAATCACTGAGGTACGGGAGAAATCCGAGGATGCTGACTCGGTCGCCACTGTTTCCCAGCGTCCACCACCAAAGAGGAAGACCGGCTTGGTTGCCCTGTCCAGCAGTTGCGGTGGATCACCCTGCTCGCCTACGCCCGCCCCGGATGGATCCGGTCGGAAGAGTCCTGGACATCCCTTCTCTACTTTGGGCCGAGGTAAGCCGGGCAAAGGGACTTGGTGTTGGGGCGGAGGTGTCGGAGAGTCACGGCCTTGTGTGCCCGCGGGAGGTTGCAATTCAGCCTCCACTACAGGCTACTTGCCCGCGGAGGAGTGTGACACCTCCGACCTAGAATCGCTCTCCGATCCGGGAGACGATGTCATCATAGATTAACTTTTCGCTAAGAAGGGCTGGGACAAGATGCCTCTCTCCTCGTCCCACAGAGTCAGGGATCCACCCATGTCTACAGGGGATAGTACACCCCGGGTGGAGGCACCAGCGCCTGAGGAGGGATCCCGTCCCCAGTCTGCCCTCCTACCTCCGGTGCCTCCTGCACCTGGCACCGGGGAAAAGAGACTGTTGTTGCTGCCGCCTATGCCTAGAGTGGAGGTGGTCAAGGCACCTCGTCATTCAGACTCCATCGTCCAACCGGGTGAGGGGGACCGGGCCACTATGCCTCCGATGGCGAGACTTCAGCGTCTCTTCGGCCAAAAAGTTGCTACCGAGTACGGGTGGGAGTATCCGTATTTACCTAAGGAGCTTCTGTATGAAGTGGAAGTCTGCCGGGAACGCTGGTACAACGAATTTGTGTGGATGCACCTTCAGGTCCCACATGCCCGCAGGTACCTCGCGTGTTCCCTGAAAACCTCTGAGCGGTTCAAGGACTGTAAAGTAGAGTGGATGTTGGGTCGGCATATCCACGTTGACAAAGTGTTGATTCGACGGAAAGAAGGAGAGGATGTTGAATATCACATAGAGACTATGGATAAGCATTTCAAGCCCCTTGTCTTGCTGCATCCCAGATTCTACTTGTAGGAGAAAAGACTCTTTGCCTAGTGCTTTGTTGCTACTGAACGTTCCGGGGTTGTCTCCCGGGAAAAACCCAGTGACTGTACCCGTGCTATGGGTGTTTGTGCTCTCTGGAAGAATTGAAGGACTGTTGCCGTTGTTTGTTCTTCATTCTTCCATCCCACAAAGTGATTATGGACTTTGGGATAGTTAGAAGAAAAAAAACCGAAGAAGATCTTCAACCAGTGCAGTTACCGCGGCACTGTCACCAGGTGGCAGTGTTGCGCATCGATATTCACTGTTCACTCATACTGTATGGGAAATAAAGGAGTGTTGGACTTTCGATTGGTGTGGGGCTCTATTATTGGCAGACATGTCTCCATGGAACAACTGAGGCTTCGTATGCAGTGGACAGACCCGGAGGTAAATCAACTAACTTTGCTCAACCGTTCTATACAAACGAGGGGAGAGCTTGGCGTAGTGTTCCTGCACTCTCCTCTCTCAGATACCCCTAGACACAAGCCATGCACACTAGGTGAGAGAGGGAGTGAGGCTCCGCTACATTATTTATATATATTAATATATATATAATGTGTGCTCAAACTCAGGAGACTCTCAAAATTATAGAGTTAGGACTGCAGTACACTGGGGTGCTGTGACATGGCAGATGCAGCTTATGCATATATTTGCAAATCTGTGCAAACGAAACCCCTTGTTTTTAACGTAACTGTTAGACAGGGTCAATTCAGTTTGTTGTACGCTGGCTGGTGAGTGAGCTGGGAATTTCTGTTTGTTGTTTTTTTGAGTTAGGACTGCAGTACAATAGGGGGCCGTGATGTGGTCTTTGCTCCTTGCTGCAATGGCCAGTTATAGGTTGGGGTGGTTGCCATTTGTTTGTACAGTCTGTGTAAGCTGTCTGCTCATACCTAGTTTGAGTAGGCAGTTACACTCTGACAGGAAGACTCAATTAAATATCTAGAGCTCTCAGGGGGCGTGGGTTGTGCACGCTGCGGAATAGCTGCCTGATCGTGGAGCTCCAGAGCAACAAGGGGGAACACAGTGCCTGAGATCCTCTCTACACGGCCACAACGATACAGCACCCGGGCTTGAACCACCCCACACACCTGATGTTGCGGAAGAGAAAAGAGATCCGCAAGCCACAAAAACTGATTTAATTCTTCCTTAAGCCTTCACGTGTCGGCGGTAAAGATGGCGCTGGATCCTCGGCCCCTGCTGCCACTTACAGCTACACTGACCTGCTGGATGAATACCCACCTGCAAAAGAAACTTCTGGGGCTGAATCACCCCACCCGGTCTCTCCTACATTCAGCTGTCCTTGCACCAGCCCAGCCAAAGCCAAGATTAGGCTGGACTGTGATAAGAGCAGCAGCCGGGTGAGTCACGGGGATTCCCCTTCACTTCCTTATAACACTCTCTGTGCCTCTATCGCTTCTTTCCGCACAAACAAAAAACCTGCTTTGGACACGTTGCTAAAAGACATGTTGGTGTCCCTGTAGCAATCACTCCATGCAGACTTTACCTCTATGACCCAAAAAATAATAAAAAATTGTGAGGAATTCCCAAATCTTCAGTGCTAAAACAATACGCTACTGACATGTTACGGGCACTACTCCATGACATCTCGCCTATTGAGCTTTCCATTGACCGTATCCACCACATCCCAAAATCCGCATTCCTCCCAGACACCGTTCCTAGAGACGTGCTCTTGAGGGTGCACTTCTACTTAACCAAAGATCAAATACTTAGAAAGTCCAGAACCCTAGGGAAACTTCCTGAACCCTATGAAAACATACATATATATGCTCATTTATGCTAATTTACTATGGATCTCAGACATCAACTAAATACCATAACTAAGGCCTTACGTAACCATAATATATGTTACAAATGGAGTCACCCAACCAAACTGTCAGTAGACAGAAATGGGAAAACATTCACCATCACGACACTTGATGCCGGCCTCACTCTTCTCAATGAATGGGGAATCATTCCTGACCCTCCTCCTATGGGCTTGCGGAAAACACTGGGCCATACCCCACCTCTGTGGCACAAATCCAATCATACCTTCCAGCCCAAGTTCTGATGGGTCTCCCACCTTCAACAACCTAACAACATAATCCCTCTCTGGTTGCCCTGCGGCCGCAGCGCCTAACCAGTTTGGACTCAATCCCCCACTACATGCTATGCAGCCAAGTACCAAAACTCACAGCTGCTTATTTTTTGTTTTGTTTACCTATTTCACCGTTTACTTTTCCAGTATTTCTTCCCCCAGTCTACACCTCGCTCCACCAGCACTGTACTACCCCTCATCCTAAGTAATTTAACTTGAAATAGAGCACAGCTTACTAGCCTAAGAACCATGAGTATGATTACCAACCAACACACCCGTACCACGCCATGGGTATCAAAATTGTATCCATAAATTCTAAAGGCCTCAAGCACTGAACTTGAGATGTGATATCATCTGTTCCCAAGAGACATACTTCAAAGATACTGCAATCCCCTCGTTCAAGCATAAAGCTTTTCCCCAAATCTTCCCAGCCTGTAGCCCTGAGAAAAAGCAGGGCGTTCTGATCGCCTTTAAGAATACAGTTGATGTACAAATAAAAGAACAAATTTCAGACCCCAACGGCCGCTATCTGATACTGGTATGCACGCTCAACTCTGTCCTATACACACTGGTTTGCCTATATGCTTCGAACTCCCGACAAGTCTCATTCTTAAACAAGCTAATGACGCCTCTGATGATATCCCTTTGGATGAAACATGTCAGGCTGACCAATGTGAACACGCTTTGACCTGCAGTTTGTTACCTGCCTTTTACCATTTGCTTTCCTGTAAGTAGAATTTTAAATAAACCTTTCTGTTTGATCTTACGGGCTTCACTTAGCTGCTTTTTTTTTTTTTCTTCCTATTGATTAACCACGTCTGAGGAGGATTGCATAGTACTATAATACACCGAGTTTTGAAAGTTACCTGGTTGTTGGTGTTTGGATTTTCCTGCCATTATTTCATCAAGTCTGGAGAGTTGTATCCATCGCTGATCTTCTACATTTGTCATTTACGTTTGCAAATGTTCACCTTCTGGTAAGCAGATTGTGAGCACATTTGGTGTGGTGTGTTGTCCTTCACACTGAAATCCTTGGTGGTGGTGTTTCAAAATTTACATCTACATTTACTTTCATATATTGAATTGACTTGGACTGTCACGTTTATTTTGCTTTATTGAAGCGCTGCATTTTTGGACTCCCAAGCTAATGAAAAGAGTAAGGAAAGTTCAAAAAGGTTCCCTAATCTTATGTGGAGACTTTAACATCGCTCCTTATAACCACTTTGACACCTCCAATAAAAAACTAAGACACACTTCCCCGATGCAACACTGCATCAGAACAAACGACCTCTATGATATCTGGAAATGCCTCCACACCTCTGAGAAGGAATTTACATTTCACTCAACAGCACAACTCGTATTCGAGAATTGACTACTTCTTAACAGACAAATGGCTTCTTCAACGAACTACGAAAGCAACCATAGAACCGATCTCATGGTCAGGTCATGCTCCAGTTTGCATTTTGATTGACCTTATATCTCACCACACCTCCGCAATGATGTGGGGGGCCAATGCTTCCTCATGAAGTCATCCCCATATGCAGAGGAAATTCAGAGCCAACTAGACAAATTCTTCTTTCACAACAACAGATTGGTAGAAAAAGCTGCCATCCTAAGGGTGGCACACAAAGCATTTATTAGAGGGATCTTGATAAAGCAGGGGTCAATTGCTATAAAGAGGAGGACACAGCGAACTGACAAGGTCCTTACACTTATCAATTCTACTGAGTCCCTAAACAAAAAATCACCTTCCCACACCCTTAACCTGCTCCATTCCTACGAAAAAAACCAGCGTAGGCTGAAAGCCCTCTCATACTCCACCAACAATAAAGCAGGTAAAGGTATGGCACTACGCCTTCGGGGGCCACCGTACAAAAGCTAAGATCCCGTTTATTCTTCACCACAACACCAAAGCTAAAATCATCGACCTGCAAGGGATAGCCAATGCATTTAGTAACTACTATAAATCTCTATACAACTTAAATGATGCCACCACTCCCCAGCCTTCTCCAGACAATATCCACAATTTCCTCTCCCAGATAAATCTAGCAAGTCTCTCCAATGACCAACTCACAGAACTTAACTCCCCCTTCACTATCCAATAACTATTCCAACATATTGGATCCCTTCCTAATTGTAAATCACCTGGTCCCAATGGGCTCCCAGGAGAATACTATAAACAGTTTAAAGCAGGGCTTGACAAATTTGCTTGAAATCTAGGAGCCAGCTAAAAAAGTTAGGAGCCAGGAACCCGCACCGCACCGCCGAGCTTGCGCGCAGAAGCGAACGCATACATGAGTAGCGCCCGCATATGAAAGCGGTGTTAAAATCACACGTGAGGTATCGCCGCGATTAGTAGATCGAGAGCAATAATTCTAGCCCTAGACCCCCTCTGTAACTCAAAACATGCAACCTGTAGAATTTTTTAAACGTCGCAAATGGAGATTTAAAGGGTAAAAGTTTGTCGCCATTCCACGAGCAGATGCAATTTTTAAGCGTGACATGTTGGGTATCAATTTACTCAGCGTAACATTATCTTTCACAATATAAAAAAAAAAAAATTGGGCTAACTTTACTGTTGTCTTATTTTTTAATTAAAACAAAAAAGTGTATTTTTTCCCAAAAAAGTGCGCTTGTAAGACCGCTGCGCAAATACGGTGTGACAGAAAGTATTGCATTGACCGCCATTTTATTTTCTAGGGTGTTAGAATAAAAAATATATATAATGTTTGGGGGGTTTAATTAGAGGGAAGGAGATGGGGCAGTGGAAACAGACAGGGGAAGCTCCATCAGCATTGCTGGTTGTATGTCATACCAACGGCCACCACAAGATGGCGCCTGATCACAGAAGGAAGCATAGGCCTACAGAGAAGCATAGGCCTGCAGAAGGCCACAAAGCCGCGGCCTCAATTACCGGCCGGTCTGACGCGATCGCGATTGCGGGGGGGGGGTTCACGGAGACACAGGATACCCCAGCTGTGCTGCCCCAGGCGCCAGGTCGCTAATTCTAGTCGCAATGGCGACCTGGCGCCCGGGGATTGTCGAGCCCTGGTTTAACTACTTCCTTACTGAGCACATATACCCCCTTCCTGCCCAGGCGAAAATTTCAGCTTTCAGCACTGTCACGCTTTGAATGACAATTGCGCGGTCGTGCGACGTGGCTCCCAAACAAAATTGACGTCCTTTTTTTCGCACAAATAGAGCTTTCATTTGGTGGTATTTGATCACCGCGGCTGTTCTTATTTTTTGCGCTATAAACAAAGATAGAGCGACAATTTTGAAAAAAATGCAATATTTTTTGATTTTTGCTATAATAAATATCCCAATTTTTTTGGAATTTTTTTTTTTTCCTCAGTTTAGGCCGATGCGATTTTTTTTACCAAAAATATGTAGAAGAATACGTAAGCGGCGTTTATTGAGGAAGGGGTTAAATGTGTGCCCTATTAGTGATTACTACTGTGGGGGGAGGGGACTGACTGGGGGAGGTGACCGATCTGTGTCCCTATGTACAAGGGACACAGCATCGGTCTCCTCTCTCCCTGACAGGACATGGATCTGTGTGTTTACACACACAGATCCATGTCCTTGTCTGTGTAACCGCCGATCGCGGGTGCCTGGCGGACATCGCGGCCGCCAGGCACGCGCATCGGCATTGCAGTGACGCGCCGGGTACGTGCGCGCGCCGCCGGCGTCGCTCGCGCGCGCCCCAGTGGCCAAATTAGCGGAGGCCGTATAAACACGGCCTCCCGGCATGTAACAACCACCTCGCGGCCGTATATACTCGTACGGCGGGCGCGAGGTGGTTAAAGACACTTTGGCCCCATCTCTCTGCAACCTCTTCAATGAAGCTGCCGCCTCCTCATTCCCTCAGGAAATGCTGAAGGCTTTAGTCGTGGCTTTACCTAAACCTGGGAAAGACCCAACAACTCCACAAAACTTTAGGCCGATATCCCTGCTCAATGCTGACCTCAAATTATACGCAAAAATTATTGCATCCAGGTTAATGTCTATCATTCCCTCTCTCATAGATGGAGATCAAGCAGGGTTCGTCAGAGGACGTCAATCTTCTGATGCTACTAGGCGCATGATTAATATAATCCACATGGCACAACTCTCTGGAAAGCCTTCTCTGCTCCTTTCATTGGATGCGGAGAAGGTGTTTGATAGAGTCCATTGGGGATATCTTAGAGCCGTACTTACCAAATTTGGATTCTCAGATCTGATCCTATTAGCCATTATGGCCCTAAACACAGTCCCTTCAGCCAATGTATACGTGGCAACATTACCAATGGCACACGTCAGGGATGCCCCCTTTCTCCACATATATTTGACCTAGCCATGGAGCCCCTAGCAGAATATATAAGAGCCTCCAATCTGATCTCAGGCTCTCTCGTAGGCAAAAAGAGGCACAAAATCAGTCTTTTCGCCGATGACGTCATATTGATGTTGATGGAAAATGGGGAAAAAAACAGCGCTAAATAAGAAAACTACAGTAAAGTAAAATATATTAAAAAAAAAAAAAAAAATTTGAAGCAGCTGACCTTCTGTGAACAAAAACAGAAAATAGATACGGAAAAAATATAGGTAGCGCTACATACAATGAATTGAATATGGTAAACGTACGTGGGTTAATTTTCATCACGTTTACCATATTCAATTCATTGTATGTAGCGCTACCTATATTTTTTCCGTCACATTGATGTTATCAAACCCCCATTCTTCTCTAGCGACAGCTTATTTTCTACTAAACAAATTTAGTGAAATATCCTCCTACAGAGTAAATGCCCCAATCTCATATTTTAAATATGGGCATAGATAGCGTTACCCAAGACCTTTTAGCTACCCAATTTCTGTTCCAGTGGTCAGAAACGGGCATATTTTACCTAGGGATTACCCTAACAAAAAACCCAGACAACCTGTTCAAAACAAACTATATTCCTTTCAAACAAAAATTGTCCCGATCCCTAGAGCAAATTTCTAGACATTAATTTTCTTGGGCTGGCAGGCTAGCGGCGTTCAAAATGATGCTCCCTCAACTTTTATATATTTTACACCATAGTTAGTACTGCTTCTATAAAGAATACTTGGTCCAGTATATCGTTGAGTTGAAAGGTTACTATTCTTGCTGTGCACATTACCTATAATACTATAAATAACCCTTCCCCCCTCCAGGAGACGGAATATGCATCTATATATATATATTCACTGTTATTTACTTCTTGTTATTGCTTTTGCCTGTACCAATACAATGTATACGCTGGATTACTATGATCTTTGATGTATGACTCCTCCACTGACTGCTTCCCCTACTGCAGCTGAAATAAAAATGAATAAAAAAAAAGCCGGCAATTATCAGTTGTTAAGAAGCCGGGGTTCCGCGTCCTTAAAGTGGTTGTTAACCCGATTGCCCCCAATTAATCAGGCACACAGTACATGGTTCTCTAAGCATTGCAGCATCTTCTTCTTCTTTTTTTGTGTAAATACCTTTTATTAGCCTTTTTTAGCTCTGTCATGTCCTATATCATCTCTATATCCTAACTGAGGGAGCTGAGTAGAAGGGACACAGATTCCTTTGGACGTATGCAAGATACGGCAGAAGAGGAATCCCTTATCTTCCTCCCTGTGTCCGTCAATGCAGTGTGTATGAGAGGGGAGGGAGGAGGAGAGGAGAAGGACGTGGCTGGGAGTGTAAGAGATCGCCTTTCTCAATCCAGACTACATTTTTACAGGAAGAGGGAGGAGGAGGGAGAACTGAAAACAGGCAGAGAGGAGACCTGTGGATGACGTAGACGCACGCATGTAGACTGCGGTATCTTGGTGCAGCAGCCATGATAATCGTGGTCTGTTCTCAATAAAATGGCGGTCGTTGCAATACTTTCTGTCACACCGTATTTGTGCAGCGGTCTTACAAGCGCACATTCTCTTTCGTTCATTGATGGACGCAGCAACTTAAATCTTGACCTTAGGGTTATATCGCCACCTTCAGGAGAGAACTAGACAGAACATGTTAAAACAGCAAAACTGTACTGGCTATAACCCCTCACACTGCATCCAGCAGCCCAGTTTTTTTCTGCCTAGTGTAGGAGAAGGACCTGGCTCCCGGTGGGGACCATTGGTCCTGGAGATTTTTTCGTTTTTTTCTGCTTTTTGATTCCTGTGATCTACTACCAACAGCCGGGCTGGGTGACAGGCTGGATAATATAGATCCTGGTAGTCCCCGGCCATCAAGCGTGAGCAGGCCTTAGCTACGCGCTGGGTCAGCCACGACATGCCCCGTCTGATCCAGGGGTGGCTGTCGAGCTATATGCTCCGGGGCACACATATGATCGGGCTACTGCTGTCCGTGTCACAGTGTGCCGTGACCGACAGCCACCCCGTACCGCTCAGGTGATGGGTCTGTCTGCGTAACGTGTCCAGCAGTCCCCACAGGAGGGGTAAGTATGGTTCCACCTGTCTCGGCAAGACGGAACAGCTGGGCATTCCCTGGGAGGTCGAAATGGGGGTCTCTCATTCTCCTCCTTTTCTCTCCCTGTCCTTTCCATCCTCGGGCCGCTGCGCGTCTGAAAGGGGGACTCCGTGTCCTGCGAGGGGGCTGCGCTGGGTGTTGGGGGTCCGCTGTTCTGTTCCCTATTTTCATAGTGGGGTGTTCTGGTGTGCACATTGTGGGAGGCCACCGCGCAGAGCGTCAGCGTGGTCGCGACATTTTCCTGTGGTTTTAGTCAGGAAGATTCGGCGACCATTTTCCTGTGGTTTTAGTCAGGAAGATTCGGCGGCCATTTTCCTGTAGTTTTAGTCAGGAAGTTCGGCGGCCATTTTCCTGTAGCCTTAGTCAGGAAGTCCGGCGGCCATCTTTTCGGAGCCCTCAGACGTTTTTTCTTTCTGAGGCGGCCGGTGGCCATTTTCTTGTGGTCTCAGCTTGGTTTTTGCCTCTAGCGCTGGCTATCCTTCTGGAATGGCACAAATTGAACAGAACACCTCATGAGGGAGAGCGGACTGCACAGCACAGCGCAGTACCTGGGCCGGGGTGGTGAGTCCTGTGGGGTGGCCCCTCAGTCTGTGGCAGCTAGGAGGGTGGACTTTTTGTGTAACTGGCCTACGGTCCCTAACGGGTGTCAGGCGAATGTGGGTCAGCATGGCGTCAGAAGCTGGCGCTTCTTCCCCAGACATACCTGCGGTGGCAACCTGCTCCCCTGCACCTGCGGTGCTTATGGACACTTTTTGGCGGTCCTGGAGTCTTTTTTTGCCAGGGTGGAAGCGGTGTGCGGGCACAATGGGGGTAAAAAACGCCCCCTCCCCCCACCGTCTTCTGGGGAAAGCTCTGATTCAGACTCGGGGCTTGCTATGGCAACCGGCCCCTGTTCTGAAGTTTCAGAGGATGCGGACCAGGACCGTTCGGACAGTGAGGATGATTCCGTGTCTGGGTCAGTGCGAGAAAGGGCGCTTGTAGGAGCACTTATCACAGCGATGCAAGATACCCTAAAAATGGAGGATAGGGCGGGGGGCATCTACTGAGGTGTCGGTCCCTTTTTGGGTCCCACAAGCCGGCCCGCACGACTAAGGTGTTTCCCTACCTAACTTACTTTGATAAATTTATCCAGAAAGAATGGGAACGCCCGCAACGGGCATTTACGGTCCCAAAACGCATGGCGGTGCGTTACCCCTTTTGAGGGGAATTTCCCGAAAAAATGGACATCTCCCCCGATTGTTGAACCCCCGGTATCCAGCTTAAATAAGGTAACCATGATTCCGGTGGAGTGGACCCCTGCCTTTAAGGACCCTGCCGATAGGAGGGCCAATGCGGTTGCCCGGTCCATGTTTACAGTGGTGGGGTCAGCATTGCGGCCAGTGTTGGCCACGGCCCTGGTGTCCCAGACACTTACTGAATGGGCAAAATTGTTGCACCGTGAGTTGGAGAAGCAACAGGCTTCCCCGGTCTGCGTGAAACTGGCGGACCAGTTGGTGCATGGCCTTAAGTATGTCTGCGATGCGGCTTTAGATACGGCCCCCTTGCTTTCTAGAGCCTCTGTATCTGCTGTGGTGCTACGTCGCCTGATTTGGCTAAAGTGCTGGTCTGCAGACCAAGCATCTAAAAAGGCTCTGGTGGATTTGCTCTTCCAGGGGGAGAGGCTCATTGGAGCCTCGCTGGATGACATTAATAAAAATGTTACTGGGGGTAAGAGTACGTTGCTCCCACAATCCAGAAAAGGTAAGGAGCCTCGCTGTAGGCCAGGACCTTCCATTTCCGCTCAGAAGCGTTTTTTTCGTCCGCCCGGGGAGGCGGGTAAGGGTCCCCAGACCGTCAAGGTGTCCACTGAGGGACAGAAGCGTCCCTGGTTTCGCAAGCCAAACAAGCCTGCGAACAAATCCACGACAGCATGAAGGTTTGCCCCCGCCCGACTCTAGGGTGGGGGGTCGCCTTCGGGAGTTTACAGCTCGGTGGACCTCCCTGCTTTCCGTCCAGTGGGTCTGCGAAGTGGTTTCATCTGGATACAAGATAGAGTTTCTCTCTTGTCCACCAAACAGGTTTTTTCCCTCAAACCTTCATCTTTTCCCGGCTCGTCAGGAAGCCTTGTTGGGGGCTGTGCAGGACCTGCTGCTGCGCGGGGTGATAGTGCCGGTATCGTCGCAGGATAGGTTTCGGGGATTCTACTCCAAAGGAAGGGGTCCGTCCGATTCAGATTTGTGAAGGTGAAAAGATTCAGGATGGAGGTTTGTCGGACTCGTAATCTCCACTATGATGAGGGCGCGGAAGTCCATCTTCTCGGAAGATTTATCATCGCACATGGAAGGCCTACATCTCTATGTGTGAGGAGATGGGGTGGCGTCCGCCTACGTATTCGGTATCCAGGATTCTGCTGTTTTTACAGCGGGGCGTGGATCAAAAACTTGCCTTAAGCACCATTAAGGGGCAGATATCAGCCTTGGCTGTCTTTTTTCAGCGACCCTTGGTGGCTCATTCTTTGGTGAGTACGTTTGTGCAAGGGGTTCGACATGTGGCCCCTCCAGTTCGACCACCACTGCCTCCGTGGGCTTTGAATCTGGTGCTCTCCATTCTTCAGAAACCGCCATTTGAAAACATTAGGGAGATCCCCTTATTGACAGCCACCAGAAAGGCTACCTTCTGAGAGAGTATCACATCTGCCAGGAAGGTTTCTGAGTTGGCGGCCTTGTCTTGCAAGTCTCCCTACTTGATCCTCCACAAGGATAAGGCGGTGCTACGCCTGCAGCCTTCATTTCTTCCTAAGGTTGTTTCAGCGTTTCATCTAAATGAGGACATTGTGCTTCCGTCCTTGTGTCCTCGGCCGTCGCATCCTAAGGAGGCTGCTTTTGCATTCTTTGGACGTGGTCCGGGCTCTGCGGGTGTATCTGTCTGCTACGTCTCCGTTCTGGAGGTCAGACTCACTCTTTGTGTCGGTGACTGGTCCAAAGAAGGGTCTGTCGGTCTCGTCGGCCACCATTTCTCGGTGGATCAGACAGATCGTGATCCAGGCTTATGCCTTAAAAGGGCGGGTGCCTCCCTTTCCTGTCACGGCACATTTGACCAGGGCAATTGGTGCCTCCTGGGCTTTCCAACATCAAGCGTCCATTTCCCAGGTGTGTAAGGCGGCGACCTGGTTGTCCGTTCACACTTTAACTAAATTTTACAAGGTTGATGTGAGATGGATGCTTCCTTAGGCCGCAAGGTTTTGCAGGCGGCTGTTTAAGGTTGCAACTCCTCTGTTGAGGAGCTCTGGTTGTTATGGGTGGAGTTTGTTTGCTTGCTGTTCCCACCCCTCGTTTTTTTTACACTGCTTGGGGAGGTCAAGATTTAAGTTGCTGTGTCCGTCAATGAACGAAAGAGAAAATAGGATTTTCTCTTACGTTCACTGACTGATACAGCTCCTTTACTTAGACCATAGGGTTGTTACGCCACCTTCAGGAGAGGACTAGGCATAACATATTAACATGTACAAAAAAAACCAGAACTTTCTAGTTCCGCCCAAGGGGCGGTCCCTTCAGTAACAACCCCCTGGCCTGCATCGCGCAGCCTCAGTTTTTTTCTGCCTAGTGAAGGAGAAGGACCTAGGAACCCTGCAGGCCCATCGGCCCGTGGATTTTTTCTGCAGAAGTTTGCTTTTTGCGCAAGATTAAGATCCTGGGACCTGCTATCAACAGCCGGCTGGGTGACAGGCTGGATACCCTTATCCTTGTAGTCTTCCCAGCCTGGCCAGCGAGCGTGTGCAGACCAGAGCTCCGTGCTTGGTCGGCCACGACATGCCCCTCAGGCTCCAGGGGCAGCCGGTGAGCACAATGCTCCAGGGCACACATATGACCGGGCTACTGATGTCTGCGTCAGTGTGCCGGGCCAGCAGCCACCCCGTACTGATCGGAGAGTGGGTCTGTGATGGAATGTCCCCAGCTCGAACGGAATAGTAAGTACAGCTCTCCCTGCCTCGGTGGGGCTGAGCAGCTGGGCATTCCCTGGGAGGTCGATTCGGGGGTCTTTCTCCTCCCTCTCTTCTCTCCCTGTCCCTATCTCACCCCCGCCCCCCCGTGGGGGATGATGCATGGGCTGCTGAGTGGTGTGTGTGTGTGCCACATAGACAGGGGCCCCCTGGGGGGGCTCTCACCTTGGGTGGGGGGCTGCGCTGGGTGGCTGTGACCTGGGTGTCTGTTTGTCTCTCCCCTGGGTGTCTGGAGGTCTAATGTGCTGATCGCTGTAGCGCTGTTTGCCGCAATTTTCTCTGCCTTTTTTCACTGTCTCTTTCTGCATACAGTGGTTTGGCGGCCATTTTTGGTGTGTCCAGGGAGAAGCATGGTCAGGAACCATTTTCCTGTCGTTCGGCGGCCATTTTCCCTGTGAGTATGTCCTTTATACTGGACGCTCGGCAGCCATTTTGTTGTAGCCTAGCACGTTTTTCATGCCCAGCGCTGATCCCTGATGCTCAGAACAGCGCGGTTTCCTCTCACAGACACCTGGGAGCTGACACAGGACACAGGCACACCTAGCTGGCGGCGCAGAACTCGGTCAGGGTGGTGAGTCCTGCGGTGTAGGCCCCTCAGCCTGCAGCAGTTAGGAGGGTGGGACCATTCACTGTCCTAAGTCCCCAACAGGTGGCAGAAAGGGTGGGTCAGCATGGCTTCAGAAACTGGTGTTTTTTCCCCCGAACTCGGGCAATTGCAACCGGTTTGCCTGCAGACAGTGCAGTGCCTCTGGACGCTTTGTCGGCGATCCTTAACTCGTTCATTGCCAAGATGGAGGCGGTGCATGGGCACAAAGGTGGTAAAAAACGGCCTCCGCCCCCCCCTCCTCCGGGGAGAGCTCTGACGCAGACTCATGCCCCGCTGAGGCTGGTGACCCCTGCTTTGCCGTTTTCAGATGACGCTGACCAGGACCGATCGGACAGTGAGGATGAGTCCCCGTCCAGATCCGCGCGCGACACAGCGCTAGTTGGAGCACTTATCACAGCTGTGCGTGATACCCTGAAGATTCAGGATACAGCAGTTTCCTCTGCTGAAGTAGTGGTCCCTTTTGGGTCCCGTAAGCCAGCCTGTACACCTAAGGTGTTTCCGTATCTGACTTATTTCGATAAGTTCATATACACGGAATGGGGGCGACCGCAACGGACCTTTCGGTCCCAAAATATATGGCGGTGCGTTACCCCTTTGAGGAGAGCATTCTTAAAAAAATGGTCGGCTCCTCCGGTCGTGGACCCCCCTGTATCCAGGTTAAATAAGGTAACCACGATCCCGGTAGAGGGGACTCCTGACTTTAACGACCCCACGGACAGGATGGCCGAGGCAGTGGCCCGTTCCTTATTTACGGTTGTGGGGTCAGCGATGCGACCAGTACTGGCCTCCGCGCTTGTCACAGACACTGACCGAGTGGGCAAAACGTTTGCACCGCAAATTGGGGGAACAACAGGCTTCTCCTGTCTGCGTGGAACTAGCAGACCAGTTAGTGCTAGGCCTTAAGTACGTTTGTGACGCGGCCCTGGATACCCTCCCTCTGTTATCCAGGGCTTCTGTGTCAGCAGTGGTGCTGAGGCGCCTGATTTGGCTAAAATGCTGGTCTGTGGACCAGGCATCTAAAAAAGCCTTGACGGATCTACCCTTCCTTGGCGAATGGCTCTTTGAAGCCTCGTTGGATGACATCATTAAGGTTGCCACCGGTGGGAAGAGTACCTTACTACCGCAGACCAGGAAGGCTAAGGAGCCACGCCGTAGGCAAGGGCCCTCTTTTTCCACACACAAATGACTTTTTCGTCCCTCCGGGGCTTCGGCTAAACGTCCCCAGGACGACCTCTGGAACCGCAAGCCTGTGAGCAAATGTGCTACCGCATGAAGGTTTGCCCCCGCCCGTCTCACGGGTGGGGGATCGCCTTTGGGAGTTTGCAGCCCGGTGGGCCTCTCGGCTGTCTGACCAATGGGTCTGCAAACTGATTTCCTCTGGCTACAAGATAGTGTTCCTCTTTTGGCCACCTAACAGATTCTTCCCCTCCAGCATACCTGTACTCCCGGCTTGCCGGGAGGCCCTCATGGGGGCGGTAAGGGACCTGCTGAGTCACGGGTGATCGTACCTGTTCCGAATTCCAGGGGTTCTACTCCAATCTGTTTGGACGTGCCCCTTCCTTTTCGGGAACGACAATCTTGCACCTAAAAGCCCTCATTTGCTTCTGGCAAATACAGAGGTTCAGAATGAAATCAGTTCGCTCAGTAGTCGCTGCACTCCATCAAGGGGACTTCCTGGCGTCCTTGGACATCCAGGATGCGTACCTGCACATACCAATATGCCTTCGGCATCAGCAGTTTCTGCGATGCGGTTGGGGACGCCCACTACCAGTTTGTGGCTCTCCCCTTTTTTGGCTTGGCATCAGCCCCCCGAGTCTTTACCAAGGTATTGGCTCCAGTTCTGGCGTTCCTGCGACAACGCGGGATCGCGACTGTAGGCTATCTAGACGATCTCCTCCTGAGAGCATCTTCCGCCTCAGAATTAAATGAGGATGTGGCGATCACCATGCAGACCCTGCAGGATTTTGGGTGGCTGTTGAACCTCAAAGAGTCGGTGTTCAGACCGACTCAGCATTTGGAGTACCTAGGCTTACTGCTGGACTCCGTGGAAGCGAGGGTGTTCTCCCTCCAGACAAGCTACAGACTCTCAGAGCCGTGGTAAAACTGTTGATGAACCGCAGGTGGTCGTCGCTACGCTTCTGCATGCGAGTCCTGGGACTCATGGTGGCCTCCTTCGAGGCAGTGCCGTATGCCCAGTTTCACACCAGAGTCTTGCAGAAGGAGATCTTGATGACATGGGACAAATCTCTATTATCCTTGGATCGGCAGATTCAGGTGAGCCAGTCAGTCAGGGACTCCCTGCTCTGGTGGCTGGGATCCCCGGCACTTCAGTCCGGGAAGTTGTTCCTACCTCTACATTGAACTGTGATCACAATGGACGCCAGCCTGACCGGCTGGGGTGGAGTACTGGGGGTACAGTCATCCCAGGGCCTCTGGTCGGAGGAGGAATCCATGTTGCTGATCAATGTGCTCGAGCTATGAGTGATCGGGCTATGCCTCTCCACATGGTCAATGAGACTTCGAGGGCGTCCGATCAGGATCCAGTCAGACTATGTCACGGCATGGCATATGTCAATCGTCAAGGAGGAACTGGAGGCTCGGCCGCCGCACGGGAGGTCGCTCACATCCTTCAGTGGGCAGAGCGACATGTACCGGCCCTATCGGCCATTTTCATCCCTGGAGTATAGAACTGGCAGGCGGACTATCTGAGTCGCCAGATGCTGGTCCCAGGAGAATGGGCGCTGCATCAGGAAGTGTTCGGGCTACTGTGCCTGCTATGGGGCACACCAGTAATCTGATTGCCCCAGATTGACCTCAGCATCCCTGGTACGCAGATCTATTGCGCCTGGTGGCGGACGCCCCCTGGCAACTGCCGTTACGGGAGGACCTTTTGTCTCAAGGTCCGATTCTCCATCCTTATTTACTATCGCTGGTTTTAACGGCATGGCTGTTGAGAGCCAGGTGCTAAGGAACCGGGGCCTGTTGGACTCAGTGATTTCAACTATGTTGAGAGCATGGAAATCTTCTCGGAAGATATATCATCGTACCTGGATGGCCTACATCTCTATGTGTGAGGTGAAAGGATGGCGTCTGCGCTCCTATTCCATATCTAGGATCCTGCTGTTTTCTGCAGCGAGGAGTAGGCCAGAAATTGGCTTTAAGCACCATTAAAAGATATCAGTCTTGGCTGTCTTTTTTTCAGCGACCCCTGGCATCTCACTCTCTAGTGAGCACTTTTTTTCGGGGGATCGGCATGTAGTTCCTCCAGGGCGCCCACCGTTACCCCGTGGGATCTGTACCTGGTGTTTTTCGGCGCTTCAAAAGCCGCCGTTTGAGAATATCAGAGAGATTCCCTTGTTGACTCTTTCCCAGAAAGCGGCCTTTCTGGTGGCCATTACATCGGCCAGGAGGGTTTCCGAACTGGCGACCTTGTCTTGCAAGTCGTTTTATCTGGTTATCCATAAGGATAAGGTGGTGTTGTGTCCGTAACCTTCTTTTCTGCCGAAGGTTGGTTCGGCGTTCCACATCAGTGTGTCTTTGTATTGCCGCCTTTGTGCCCTAAACCGACATATCCTAACGAGGTGGCCCTCCATTCCCTGGACGTGGTCCAAGCTTTCAGAGTATATTTGTCTGCCACGGCTCCCTTTCGGAAGTCAGACTCTCTGTTTGTTTTGGTTGCTGGTCCGAAAAAAGGCATGGCGGTCTCGTCGGCCACCATTTCCAGGTGAATCAGACAGATTGTGGTTCAGGCCTACGCCTTGAAGGGGCAAATGCCCCCCTTTTCGGTCACAGCCCATTCCTCCAGGGCAATTGGAACCTCTTGGGCCTTCCGACATCAAGCGTCTGTCGCTCATGAATGTAATGCGGCGGCTTGGTCGTCTGTTCACACTTTTACAAAATTCTACAAGGTAGATGTCAGTGGTTCGGCTGATGCTTTTTGGCCGCACAGTTTTGCAGCCGTGTAATTTGCAAATGCAATACATTTTTTTCTGGTTCTTTGACAAGACACACAGTTACTTTTGAGTAACTGCACTGTTGCTTTGTTACCGCAAGTTCTGATGCGGTTGGATACGGTGGTGACTCCCCTGTTAAGGAGCACTTCTGTTTTTGTGGGTGAAGTTTTTATGCTGTTTCCCACCCCTCGTTTTGACACTGCTTGGGGACGTCCCTATGGTCTAAGTAAAGGAGCTGTGTCAGTCAGTGAACTTAAGAGAAAATAGGATTTTTGTACTCACCGTAAAATCCTTTTCTCTGTAGTTCACTGACTGACACAGCACCCTCCCCTCCTATTTTTTACGTTATACTGCTTGTTGACGTACTGAGGCTGCACGATGCAGGCCAGGGGGTTGTTACTGAAGAGACCGCCCGTTTGGCGGAACTAGAAAGTTCTGTTTTTTTTTTGTACATGTTAACATGTTATGCCTAGTCCTCTCCTGAAGGTGGCGTAACAACCCTATGGTCTAAGTAAAGGAGCTGTGTCAGTCAGTGAACTACAGAGAAAAGGATTTTACGGTGAGTATAAAAATCCTATTTTTGTACTCACCGTAAAATCCTTTTCTCTGAAGTTCATTGACGGACACAGCACCCACCCCTCCTTTTTTCTGTTTGTACTGCTTTTTGACGAACTGAGCTGCTGGATGCAGTGTGAGGAGTTATAGCCAGTAGGACCGCCCCCTGGGCGGTACTGTACAATTTTGCTGTTTTAACATGTTCTGCCTAGTCCTCTCCTGAAGGTGGCGATATAACCCTAAGGTCAAGATTTAAGTTGCTGTGTCCGTCAATGAACTTCAGAGAAAAGGATTTTAGGAGTACAAAACTCCTATTTTTTGGGGAAAAAATACACTTTTTTGAATTAAAAAATAAGACAACAGTAAAGTTAGCTCAATTTTTTTATATTGTGAAAGATAGTATTACGCCGAGTAAATTGATACCCAACACGCTTCAAAATTGCGCCCGCTCGTGGATTGACGACAAACTTTTACCCTTAAAAATCTCCAAAGGCGATGTTTAAAAAATTCTACAGGTTGTATGTTTTGATTTACAGAGGAGGTCTAGAGCTAGAATTATTTCTCTTGCTCTACCGATCACGGCGATACCTCACATGTGTGGTTTGAACACCGTTTTCATATGCGGGCACTGCTCATGTATGCGTTTTTAAAAAAAGTATTTTTTTATTTATTTTACCTTTTTATTTTTTTATTTTTACACTGTTCTTTTAAAAACGAAAATTGTGTCACTTTTATTCCTATTACAAGGAATGTAAACAGCATCCCTTGTAATAGAAAAAAAAAGCATGACAGGACCTCTTAAATATGAAATCTGGGGTCAAAAAGACCTCAGATCTGATATTTACAAAAAAATGCAATAACCCTTTTTTTTAATGTAATTTAAAAAAAAAAATGTCTCTTTAAGAGCTATGGGCGGAAGTGACGTTTTGACATTGCTTCTGCCCTGTAATGGTATGGAGACGGATGGGGGCCATCTTCACCTCACTCGTCTCCATACCAAGCCAGGGAGAGGACTCGATCGCCTCCGCTGTTACCGACGGCTCCGGTAAGCGACGGAGGGCATCGGAGAGCGGCGGGAGGGGGGCCCTCTCCCACCACCGATAAAAGTGATCTTGCGGTGAATCTGCCGCAGAGACCACTTTTATCTGAAACCGGACCGCTCACTGAAGAAGAGGATATCGGGGTTATGGTAGCTAGCTGCTGCCATAACAACAATATCCCTCTTCAAAGTGCCGACGTATATCAGCGTGAGCCGGTCCAAGAGTGGTTAAAGCAACCTGTCAAGTAAAAAAAATATATATATATTTTTCATTTATTTTTTATTTTATTATATTTTTCTGTTTAACCCTTAATTTACTTTAATCAGCCTCAATTAACTCCTTATTCTCCTTCTCCATTTATTATTATTTTCCTGCTGATTTTTCTTGCTCACTTCTATTTTATAAACTATTGATAATTTAAACTTTTTTTTTTGGTCTCTTTGTTCGCAAATATTTACATATTTAACATATATTTACTTGTTTCACATTGAAAAAAAGCACACAATTTAAAAAAAAAAATGTTTATTTCAATTGTAAATAACTTTTTAATGCTTTGTACCATTGCTGACAGCTGAAGTGTACACAAAACAGTTGCAGTAGGTACCGATAATTGATATTGGCAAGTACTAAAAACAAAAGTACCGGTACTCGTAATTTTTTTTATATCGGTACCTAGTTTCAACCTGTTCCAGGATACGCTGCCAAGACTCTTACAGCACCGCTCCCAGGTCCTTTTCACATCCTTTTGTACTAAGTATGGTAAAGGTTTCTAGATAACTTCCCAAAAGTGCTTGATATCTTTGCAAAAAAGGCCCCTTTTAACAGCCGTTGTCATGAATGTATCTATGAGTGGATTCTTAGTCATGAACATTTCACAAAATTTGACTTGCGGTGTAAGTGCATGGCGGAACTGAAGATATTGAAAAAAATCTTTGATTAGGTATATTACTCTCCTGTAAATCACAAAATGCCTTCAGAGTATTTCCAATGTACACTTGATGAACAAACTAAATTACCATCCAGGACCAGAAACCAAATTCTTTCAGTTTACCACATAAGTTCCACATAAAAAATATTCTCCCATAACATGGTTTAAATTGTATAGCTTCTATATTTCATGATTTTTCCATCTATATCCTCTGTATAACGGTAATGATCAGGTATTGAGACAGCTTAGTAAAGTTACCTGCCTACAAGTGCGCTATCAAAAGGTACCTGGATATATAATCTAAGAGAATGGCTTGAATAGAATCCTTTTTAATAATTATACCCCATCCAGCAAAATGCTGTAGCTGAGCCGCTATAAAATACAACTTGGCATGTGGCACCACCAGACCTCCTCTATTTTTTGACAACTGTAAGGCTGATAATTTAATTCTGGGCTGTTTTCCTTTCCAAATTAAGGTCCAAAAAAAGTGAGTCGATGTTTTTGAACCATGTTAGAGTAACACAAATAGGGGAGTTTTGTAGAACATCTAGTAAATGTGGGACCCAAATCATCTTAAGTAAGTTTACCCTTTCTGTAACAGAGAGTGGTGGTTTATTCCACTTTCAGTTCCAAGTGGAAATCTGGTTAACATTGGAAATTATAGTGTAAATAGTCCTCCATTTTTAGATGTATAATAATTTCTAGATATGTCACTACCTTTTTTTTTTTTTTATCCAAAAAAAGGAACTTTATTTTGAAGGAAAAACACATACAGTTCAAGTGACCACATTCAAATGCATCATTTACAATGGAAAGCCCCTACTCCTCCATCTCACCCTCTCAGCATATAGTTATACAAACATTGTTACATTCTCCTGTCCCCGACCCGCCTCTTCCCTCCTAACCAACTACCTTCTCCCCCCTCAATACCATGAGCGCATTTCTGTAGTCTTATTCAGAATTTCAGTCAACTACGGAGTACATTTTCATCACACCGGATGTAACACTTCTTTAGCAATATTCCCATAATCAGATTATACCTAATAGCCTGTCCATGACCATATCGTCCAGTGCCAAGCCCGGAGTATCTAACCACGGTCCCCAGAGCTTCTCAAATTTCTGCGAACAGCCTCTATGTTGATATATAATGTTTTCCATTCGGAGCGTATCTCCTAATTTGGTAACCCATTCAGTGTGAGTAGGTGGCAACTCAGACTTCCAATGCAACATTATCAGTTTACGTGCCATAAACAGGGCCCTGGAGAGGGCCTCCCTTACGTGAGGTTCCCATTCCATTTCATCCAACAGGTCCAGAATGCAGTATCTGGGGTCACACGGGACCGACACCTGGAACACCGCGTTCAGGGTGTCAATCACCCCCCTCCAATACACGTGGAGTTTGGGACACCGCCAGAGCATGTGTATCAAGTCTCCATGGTCTCTTTTGCATCTAGTGTAACTAGGGTCAGACAGTATACCCATTTTATGTAGCCTATGAGGTGTATAGTAAACTCTCAGTATGGTATATAATTGTGTAAGTCTTTGTGTCACATTCAGTGAGCAAATGGCCACTGACTGCAGCACCTCCTCCCATTGCTCACCGTCCAGAGGCCCTACATCTAGTTCCCACTTACTTCGAGCAGTCAGAGGATGCCCCGCTACGAATTTGTTCAGTAGTGTTGTGTAGCTCTGCGAGATGAATCCCTTAGAGACTTCTGCTGCTTTGAGCTGGGAGAGGAGGGGCATGTCATCCATCCGCCACTCCGAGACCCTTGATTGGGTCCCGAATGCATGCTTAAGTTGCAAGTAGTAGAAGTACATGTGCGCTGGCAGCTGATATCTCTCTCTCAGGGTATCAAAGGGCAAAAGTTTACCATTGCTAATTATCTGCGTCAG
Organism: Rana muscosa; assembly: GCA_029206835.1. NCBI lineage: Eukaryota > Metazoa > Chordata > Amphibia > Anura > Ranidae > Rana > Rana muscosa. The sequence goes on along the minus strand of CM055116.1, from coordinate 780,530,625 downwards.
GTAGAACACGCCACTCCTCTGCCACCTCCTCCCATGCTGTAACTTAGCCAGTTCAGGATAGGACTTATTTGCCCATATAGGGCTATATTCACTAAAACCTGTCGCCCCCTGAAGGTACTTGGTCTTATTCCACACTTTTTGTATGAGGCTGTACGTAGGAAATCGTTTCTGGGGCTTTGCAAAGGCCAATGCTTCCAGCGCGGTAGGAATGGAATTTCCCCCCACGGCGTGGAGCATTATGCTCTCCGAGGCGCTTGGGACTCTGTCCCCCTGCTCACCCTCCGGGGCCATGGTACCTATTAGATGCTGCAGTTGTGATGCTAGATAATACAGCCAGGGATTCGGCAGAGCTAATCCGCCATCCTCCCTGGAGCGTTGTAAATGCTCTAGTTTTATTCTGGGGGAGCGAGATTTCCATATTAATTCTCTAAATATAGTATTGATAATTCTAAAGGTCTTGAGTGGGATCATCACCGGGGAATTGTGTAGCATGTATAGCAGTTGGGGCATGAGAATCATTTTTATGAGATTTACTTTGCCAGCAGCTGACATACATAGGGAGTTCCATGTCTTAACCCTTTGGCGGAATCTAGTTAGCAGTGGAGCTATGTTAAGTATGCCATAGTCTCTAATCTGTGGGGTCACCTGGATCCCCAGATACTTAAAAGAAAGAGCAAGAGGTATCCCTCCCACCCGTGTGTCCTGCTGAGGTGGAGGTTCATCTAAGGGCATAAGTGCAGACTTGGACCAGTTAATCCTAAGTCCCGAGAACTCACCAAATCGGACCACTGCCTCCATCGTATTGCGCAGAGACTGCTCTGTATCCCCCAACAGGACCATAGTATCATCCGCATAGAGCATCACCTTCTCCTGTCTGTTGCCATAGCAGAAGCCGGTGATGCCCCGGTGGTCTCTAATTCTAATAGCCAGTGGCTCTATAGCCAGGGCAAACAGCAGGGGGGACAAAGGGCACCCCTGCCGCGTGCCCCAGCCCAGTTCAAAAGGCAAGGAGAGCCTGCCAGCCTCCCGAATGGATGCCTTTGGGCAATGATACATCAACCTCACCCAGGAGATATAGCCGTCCCCAAAGCCAAATCGTCTTAGTGTCTCCCAGAGATATCCCCACTCCACACTATCAAACGCCTTCATAGCATCTAGTGACAAGAGAGCCCTCTTGCCTACATTGTCAGCCCGTGATTGCATGTTAAGGAAGAGCCTCCTAATGTTTATTGCCGTCGACTTGTTTGGCATAAAGCCCGTTGATCCGCATGGACAATTGACGTAACCACGGCATTCAGTCTGAGAGCCAACACCTTTGCAAGTATCTTTATGTCAGACTGAAGCAGGGAGATCGGCCTATACGAGGCCGGATCTACTGGATCCTTGTCAGGTTTTAAAATTAAAACAATGTGGGCCTCCGACATGGATGTGGGCAGTGTACCCATTTCTCTGGCTGCATTAAATACTGCTAGTAGTTTGGGAAGTAGCACCTCAGAATAATGCTTATAGATTTCCATAGGAATCCCGTCCCCTCCCGGGGCCTTACAGTTAGGGAATTCAGCCACTGCAATCTGTAGCTCCTCCACTGTAAGAGGGGCATCTAACGCTGCTCTCTGCGCTTCCATAAGTGTAGGAAATAGTATTTCATCTAAGTAGTTTGCCATTTCCTCTACCCCATGGGTCGAGGAAGGGCGATATAGGTTCTGATAGTACTCTGCCAAAGTCTGAATCACCAAATCTGAGGCATGTACCAGTTGGCCTCCTGTTGTCCTTATAGATCCGATCACCGGAGCTCTCTGCTCAGAGTTAGCTATTCTAGCCAGGAGACGCCCCATCACTTCTCCTTCCTCAAAGAAGGCAGTCTTAGAAAAGAACCGCTTCTTTTCCGCCGATGAGGCCAGCAAATGGTCGTAGGCAGACTGAGCAGCCTGCCAAGCCCCCCTTGCGGCCTCAGTGGGGTCCTGCACATAGTTTGTCTCCAGAGAGTGTACCTGCCGCTCCAGAGCTTCCCTGAGCGACTCGGACCGTCTCTTAACCTTTGTAACCTCTTTACTGAGCATTTTCCTCAGAGAGGATTTAAATACTTCCCATTCAAGGAGCACAGATGCCGAATCCGGCTGCGGGGTGAAGAAGCGAGATACGCTCCCTTCCACCTCCTCTGGAGCAGTGAGCAGTTGGAGCCAAAAGGCATTGAACTTCCATGGAGCTCTGGGGAGTGAGGACAGATGTGCAACAGTTAGTTCTACCACCATACATGAGTGATCAGATACACATCTAGGCTTATACGACACATCCGCCACCGAGGGGAGCATGGCACCGTTCCCCACCGCCAAGTCTATCCTAGATAGTGACCCGTGAGACTTTGAAAAACATGAAAACTGTTTACTATACGGATTCCGCCGCCGCCAGACATCCACCCAGCCCACCTCCTGCAGCAATCTAGCCAGAGGGGTCACTGTAAGGGGATTGCACGATCCCGGTACTGGGTGTTTGTCCAGGGCAGCACTCAGCCAGCTATTGAAGTCCCCCACTATCAGCAGCGGGAGCTCCGGCCTCCCCCCCCCATAAATTCCAGGAGAAGCCGAAGCACCCGAACATCAAACGGCGGGGGAATGTATACACAAGCCAATATACATTGCAATATACCAATACGACAGTGTAGAAAAACAAAACGTCCCTCAGTGTCTATTTTTGAAGCATATTCCTGGAAGTCAAGGGATCTGTGCACCACTACACTCACTCCCCGAGAAAAGGAGGTGTGGGTGGAGTGGTACGCCCAGCCTATCCATGGATACTTCAGGCACCCTCTTGTGGCACTCGTAAAGTGCGTCTCCTGTAAACATATCACGGCAGGGAAAAACTTTTTTAAACATGTAAATATCATTGTGCGTTTGAGGGGGGAGTTCATGCCCCTAATATTCCACGAAATTACAGCTGCAGTAGCCATCATGGGAGGGAAGGTGGTATCTTCTCCGGGCCCTTGGGCCCCTCATCTTGTGGCCAAACGCCAAAGGCAATTAAAATGGGACAGTGAGAGTCTGCTGTGTCAACAGGGCAAGGGAGGGTCATCTCAGAACATGCACTTGAACTGCAAACAGGAGTATGCTGTAACCTGCATACCAGCCCAACTGGGTGTTTCTCAAGCTATAAACGGATCTCGCGGTCTCAAGCCTGGTACGTTTCATTTCAGTCTTCGCCAACATGGCCAACCTTCTCATAGCTGTATTACCAGATGGTTGAGTAACATTCCGTTTCTGCTGTATCCCGGCCGGGATACACTCTCCCTCTGGCGACATACGAGAGGGTGTTTGCATTTCAAAAAGTCACAGTTCTCTTCCTCGCTTTATAACATGGTAACATTGTTCCCCGGCAACTAGGAGAAAAGTGGGAGAGCACTTGGGTGCTCATTTTAACTATCATAACAAGATTCATCCAGCTAGTCCTGCAAATTTTCTTTTTATATTTTGTTGTTGTAGCATTTCAGTGCAGCCATGCAGTGTTCCTGCCTTGCGGATCCTGACACCCGTGCCTGTTCAGTCGCCGTCCGCTTCAGCTCGACGATGACGACGCAGGGCCTGTTCGTTATGGTCAAGCCAGGCTGTCGCTTCCCTGGCTGATTCAAAAAACTGTGCTTGACCGTCGGCAGTCACCCTCAGTTTTGCTGGGTACAGCATGGCATATGGTAGTTGCAGAGCCCTCAAACGTTTCTTCACCTCTCCGAATTTTACTCTGGCCTTCTGGACTTCAACCGAGAAGTCTGGATAGAAAGATACACGTACACCATTGAATTCGACGTTCGCCTTTTCTCGTGCACATCTCAGGATTGCCTCTCTATCTCTGTAGTGTAGCAGCTTGGCCAGCATGGATCTGGGGGGAGCCCCCTGCGGGGGGGCCTGCCTGGTACTCTGTGGGCCCTTTCCACTGTGTAGAATGGGGAGAAAGAATCTCTGCCAAAGAGTTCAACAAGCCAGGCTTCCACAAAGGTAGTGGGGTCTCTGCCCTCCAACTTTTCAGGCAGACCAACAATGCGTACATTGTTCCTGCGTAAGCAATTTTCGGTGTCCTCAGCTCTGTTATATGTATCTTGCGCCAACCGATGAGCGGCCCTGGCCTCCCGCGCTAAGGGGGTAATTTATCTTCAATGTCGCTTACTCTGCACTCCACCGCAGCCGCCCTGTCTCTTAATTTCTGCAGATCTTGCCTGATAAACGAGACCTCTTCTCTCATGCCCCCAAGTTGCATTTTCATGTCATTCACAGATGCTGTGCACAGCTGAACGGCTTTTAAAATAGTTGCTAGTGTAGGCTGCTCTAAGGGCTCCTCATCGTCTACAGTAGGGGGGGGGGAGGGTGGATGTGCTGCATCCTCATGGCTGAGGCCTGTGCTGCTGTCTGTGTCCTGGCCCCCGTCCCCCTGTGCAAACAGCTCCATCTCCTCTGCCCTCTGTATCTCCTCCACATCTAGCGCGGCCCCCTGGCCATGCAACTTTTGCGTGTAGTATAACATGTCCCGGAGCTGTTCCTTACCCTGAGACTTTAGGGTCTTCTTGCTGCTCTCTCCCTTGAGCTTATCTGCCGTCCGCGAAGTGCGCTGTGACCAGGCCGACGCTGCGGCGCCATCTTGGGCATGCGGTCCTGTCATCTCCAGCGGGCCTCGGCGGGTCTTCCCCCGGGTACAGAGGGCCGGTGGTTGGTCCGGAAGGTGCTGCAGGTCGGTAGCCAGCTGGGTAGCCGAAAAAAGCAAATTTGTAGCTGCCGGGGAAGGATCAATATGCGGATCGAGCAGGAGCTGTGAGAAGTGCGTCCTCTCACATGCCGGTCTTGGCCACGCCCCCGATATGTCACTACCTTAAAGGAGAAGTTCACCTTTCTAAAAAAAAAAATTATAAATGCACATTTTTAGCAGGTAAAAAAAAGTGCAATATATATATTTTTTAACACTGTATCTGTCTGCTCATACCTCATATGGGCAGGCAGTTACACAATGACAGGAAGACTCAATGAACTGCCTAGAATGTTCACTCGCTCCCTGGTAGTTCGTTGAGAACTATAAGCCGTCAGCTGCAAAGGCTGTCGGTTCTGCATTTGTTTACAGATCTCTGTGAATGAATGATGCTGCCGTGTGGGCGTGAATGAGGCAGGTGATTGGACACTTGCAAAGCTTTTGGAAGTGCTCCCTTTGTGCATACCCCTATTCCTCAATCAACTCTTCACTGCATTCTACTATAACATTAGAAGCAGTGCATCTGGATCGGTGCAATCTCATTAATAACTTGGGAACTGTACCTGGACCCAATCCTGTGGGGTGGCCTGTAATGTTGCACCACTACACTAAATCCTGCTTCTGTGCTCACCTTGGCACATGTGTGTAGTTGGCTGCAGGGTGTTATACAGGTCCAGGGCTGTGGTCCTATGGTTCCCAGACCCTGAAGAATCCTCCAGTGGTATGCCCACAATGACCAGCAAAGCCTGGACCCATACAAGGACCAATGGCATGTTTGGCCTGTTGTCAGTCCATTACTGTAACCTTACAGCATGTATGAGACTACCTGCAATACACTTATTAGTGTCTCTTGAATATTATTTGCTTCTACATTAAATAAAAAACAAAAATATCTGCGCTTATGGATGATAGCATTATTAATAGCAACACAGCTGCTGACACAAATCTTCTGGAAAAAAGACAAAATATCATAAATCACAAAGGAAAGTGCTGGGAAGAATCCATCACCAAGAAGGAAAGGTTCACACTGACTCTTACCCCAATGAATGGACTACTTAATAAAAAGCAGTCAAACACACTTGCAAATACTCCACTTGGATTCCACCATACACATGGGGAGATAGATTGCATGAACACAAATAGGATTCCTCCTCAGCAGACTTTCATCGCATTAGGAAATCATGTTAATAGGTATAAAAAATTTCATTGCGCAGTATTACTGACAAGTACATTTATTAAGAGTACAGCAAAGGCTGGAATACTCGCATACAACGCAGTAAAAAGCACATTTCTATCCTATAAAAACTAACATGCTTTCCATCCAGTGTGATGGCCGGCTGTCGACCAAACTCCTCCCACCGCGTTTCGTCGTAACCAGATATTATCAGGTGTGTGGCCACGTATACGAAAGTTGCTATATATATATGCTGCAAGCCGGAAATGGATTTAGAAAGCAGTGACAAGCAGGAAATTATGTGTCTGCGTTCCACTTGCAGGAAGTAAGATGCTTCAACAACTTCCTGGTTGTAAAAGAATGGCCATCAATGAAGAACAGCAGTCTGTATAATCGCACAGGACTAGCCAGAATAAAAAAAATCACCAGCCTAAAGAAAAATACTTCCGCTGGTATAGGGAGAGTATTTAGCTAAAACACATTTTCTTCATATGACACTACCAATATAGACCCATATTGGGTAAAGCTCCCAGTGCCCTCTAGTTGATGAAAACATTGATAGCAGGTCGGTTAGAATCAACCATGAATAAAGAATGTAAAAATATCGCTACAAAATCTAAATAGTAAATATAAAACATTCAGTAAATAAACATTTCATCAGAAATTACAAATATAAAATAATAAGATAAAAAAGACAAAAACTAAAAAGAAAAGTGCAAAAAACTTTAAAACAAACTCAGGTGTTTATAAACGCATTTATATCTCAATCATTATTTAAACCATGGGGCCTATAGGATTTGAGCCAGAAGATCCATTTAGTCTCTAGTTTGGAAATTTCCCTCCTAATATGGCTACCTCTCCAATGGGGAGTATACTGATCTATAGCCATAAAAGAGGTCCCTTTCAAATCCCTGCCATGATGGGTATCAAAATGCCTAGAAAGGCTATGCTTGGGAAAGCCTTTTCTTTTGTTGGCTATGTGCTCCTTCTTCCGCACCTGAAAGGTGCGAATGGTGAAACCAACATAATGTAATCCACATGAACAAGTTATAAAATTTACCACATTTTTAGAAGAGCAAGTTAAAAATGGTTGGATGTCATAGGATTTGGAGGTAGTGTTGGACTGAAAAGAAGTGTATTCTCTGTCCTTCAAACAGTTTGTCCGGCACACCACACACCTACAAGGATAAAAGATCTTCAACTGATGAAAAAAAAAAAAAAATCTTAAGAAGGATCAACTATATTCGGGGCAACCTGCACTCCCAGAGGGGGAACCCCTCTAAAGATCACAACTGGAATCTCTGGTAGTGCCGGACCCAAGGCTCTATCATGCCTAAGGACGCCCCAATATTTCTTGAGTATCTTCTTAATAATAAAGTGCTGTGTGGAATAGGAGGTAAAGAAGGAAATTTTTGGAGAAAACTTAGATGATTGATCGGCTTAGATGATTGAACGGGCTTATAATAATGTCCTATCTCTCTGTTCAATCTCCTTGGATGGTCCTATCAAGCTCTATGGGGTTATAACCCTTTTCCCAGGAGCCGTGTTTTAAGGTGACCTGCCTCCCGCAAATAGTCCTCTCGTAAAGTACAGTTCCTCCTCAACCGTAGAAACTGGCTTTTAGGTACAGCCTTAAGCCATGCCTTATGATGGCAGCTTTTAGTGTCACTAAAACCATTACAGTCGATGTTAAAATACATAGAGGTCACTAGCTTATGGCCTGTACCTTGATGTTTAGATCAAAGAAGTGCACCTCCTCCTTACTCATCTCATGCTGGAGAATGATTCCACGATCATTGCCATCAAGGACCTCTATAAGGGAATCAGCATCGCCATCCCATAGGAGGAGGACGTCATCAATGTACCTCCTCCAGAAGACCTATTCTGGTCTCCGGGGGGCATTGATGACGTCCTTCTCCCACTTGGCCATAAACAAATTGGCCATACTGGATGTGAATTTGGTGCCCATGGCTACGCCACGGCACTGCAAATAATAGGAACCTTGAGACCAGAAATAATTATGTCCCATGGAAAAATCCAATAGCCGCAAAATAAATTTCTGGTGCAAAAAATATTCAGCCGCTTCCCTTCCATGCTGATGGGTAATAATGGTGTAAAGGGAAGCCACAACTGCTGTAGCTAAGATGTAGCTCTCCTTCCACTCCACTCCATCAAGAAGATTAATTACTTGGGTGGAATCCTTCAGACAGGAGAGGGTGCTGGTGACCAATGGTTGTAAGAAATTATCAATGTAGCACCCCACCCTAGATGTAATGGAGTCGAGCCAACTGATAATGGGTCTACCTGGTGGCTTAAGGAGATTTTTGTTTACCTTGGGTAAGTAATAAATTACCGGCACACGTGGGGCCATTGGAACCAAAAAGTTCTTCTCCTTTTAAGTGAGAATGTTGCCCTTAAAACCTTTCTCGATGATGGTCAGCAGCTCCTTTTTAAATTTATAGGTGGGATTATTAGGTATCATAGAATAGGTTACTGCATCAGACAAAATCCTACTTGGCTCCTCCTAATAAGATTCCCAATCTAAAAGTACAATACCGCCCCCCGTCAGCGGGGCGGACAACAATATCATTACGCTGTTTCAGAGACTCCTTTAGGGTTTCCAAATCCTTGAGAACAAGGTCTCTAAAGACCCCTAACGAGGGTGCCAAATGTTTTGGTGGATTAAAAACGGAAGCATTAGCCAGTGAAGAATGCCTAAATCCATCAGTATTGGCCAGAATATTCTGAAAGGGGTCTACATTAAAGCTATCAGGGGCTTCCATCTCCTCAAAATACAGAGCACCCCCATCGCTCTCCTCAGGCTTCATCTGCAAAGCCAAAAATTAGCCCTTGCTTTTGGTGCAAGATTTGGAACTCAAAGCCCACCAAGTCTACTTCAAGGCTTGCTTTACAATGAAGAGGCGCCATCACTCCTAAGGGGAGTGGGGGAGCGTCTGTTACAATTTACAGTCATAAATGTCCTAAACCTATGGGTTCAATTGGTGCTTTCAAAGGGGTAAAATATTGTGTTTTAAACTCTACCCTCTCATCATTTTCTTCTCTCAAATCAACCAAAATCTGCCCAAACAGGACAAAATTTACAGACCTCCATGAACCATCTTTCGTTTTTGGGAAGTGGTTGTTTCGTTCCCTTTGAAAGACAGGTTAAAGTAACAGGTTATTCAAACTGTTTAACAGTACCAAAACCCAAGGGTGATATTTGTCCTATCCTGGACCTAAAATCCCTAAAGTACCTTTTGTGTTCACAAATTTCACATGGAATCTGCTATTCCAGTTATTACCTCTGTAAGATAAGGGTAATACTTGGCATCAGTAGACATTTAAAATGTCTACCTCCATATTCCCATTTACCCACCTCATCAGCACTTCAACTGTGCTTCTTAGTAGGAGACATACAGTTCCAATTTGTCGCACTGCCGTATGGCCTATCTTGTGCACCTAGAGTATTCACAAAGGTGCTTGCACCCCTGCTTTCCCCGTTAGAAACTTAGGGAATCCAGGTTATAGAGCAAAAGTTTTTTGTTTCCTGCAAACCTGCTTCTCTCTCTAAGATCTTATGCTTGGACCTTAAAGCATAACTAAAAATGTTAATACATCAAACTATTAAAGTGAGAGCTCTTAAAACAACTTCAGTGACTGTATAAATGAACATATAAATCATATATAAAATAAGGGAGAATCCATATGTAAAAAAAGATATAATTCTGAAAAATAAAATTCTACATATATTGAGTGTTCCATGTGCTAAAATAAATAAAGTGACAAGTCTACAAGAATAGTGCATGGAGCACAATAAGTACATTCATGCCAAAAATCACCATGTGTTATTCCTCTTCACCACAGACCGCACACCGCACTCGCCAGAACCGGTTTGACCCTTTGTGTAATGCAAGAAAATCAGGATGTGCTTTTCCAATAATTGGATATATCATATACTACAGTGGTTCTCAACCCTATCCTCAAGTATCCCCAACAGGCCATGTTTGCAGGTTTTCCTTTATCTTACACAGGTGCTTTAAATCAGAATCATTGGCTTGGTATTTTGGACAGCTAATTTATCTAAGAGAAATTCCCAAATCATGGCCTGTTGAGGGTACTTAAAGCGGAGCTCCACCATAAAAAAAATATTAAAAGTCAGCAGCTACAAATACTGAAGCTGCTGACTTTTAATATTAGGGCACATACCTGTCCTGGAGTCCAGCGACGTCGGCAGCAGAAGACGAGCAATCGCTAGTCTCCCGGCTGCCCCCACCGCCATCATGGGTGAGGGAATCAGGTGGTGAAGCGTTGCGGCTTCACATCCCGGTTCCCTACTGCACATGCGCGAGCAGCGCTGTGCGTCTTTCACTGGTCCCGCTGTGTCCTGGGAGCCGTGTGTTTCCCAGAACACAACGGGGGGGGGGGGGACCGGGAAGTGACGCACTGCCCGCAGTCTACCCGCAGTGTGTATTCCCGGAAGTGGGTGCAAATACCTGTCTTAGACAGGTATCTGCACCCCCCTCCCCCTGAAAGGTGCCAATTGTGGCATCGGAGGGGGGAAGGAATCCGATGAGCGGAAGTTCCACTTTAGGGTGGAGCTCCGCTTTGAGGACAGGGTTGAGAACCACTGATATACTGCATCCAGCCTCCATTAGCATCCACTAATGGCACCATAGACCAAGCCTTCCATATATATTGGATAAAACTTCACTGCCCCTTTAAATCCTCTCAGACCACCAGACCATGCTCAGCAGCATGATAAAAAGAAAGGGAAGTTTCTCGAAGTGTACCCAGTTTATTACCACATTAAAAGAGAATGTATTGCAGTTACAGGGTTGTTCAAAGTTCAGAGTTTCACAATAAACATTCAGGGACTGCCACAGTGCCCGCCAGCTTGCATTCCAGCTAAGCAGAAGGGACGTACCGGAAGTCCTGTCTAATGCGTTTCGTCATAGATGTTTGACATCCTCAGGAGCTTATAACTAAACTTGGCTATCTTTTACAGCCAAGGAATCTGCCATCTTATGCTGGCAATACACATGTAGATTTTAATTTCAAACTTTAAGAATGTTTATTCCTTAGATTTTCTAGTGGGGTCAAATCAACATTCATTTTTGACCACAGTGATGAGAAGATTCAAAGGAACAGGAAATAAATTTTTCTCGAACTAAGAAATTATCATACAGTGTATGTGGTTTTCATTCAGGAATTACATTCATTCTAAAATCAAATGTTAAATACGAGTGAGATTTTTAAGCAACATTTGTACAGTCATCAAATGTACAAAAAAAATATTTTTGTCTGAAAATCTACTAGTGTATGACCTGCATTGTTTGATCTACAACTGCCATAGTACTGTACATGTGATCAGTTATGATACCAGCCATTTGCTGGATTGACAGTTCGGTTACGAGCATAAGCACTTTGTGAGCATGGTAATCGCTGGCTGCATGTACAGCAGTAAAATAGCTGGTGACCTGTCATTATAGCGAATCTCTGATTCCTGTTGCTACAGTTTGCACCGGCCTAAATCGGCAGTGTGCATGTAATCAGGATGAAATGTAATCATATCTGGGAAGCTATCAGGGTTGGGGGAACACTGCATTAGAACATAATACAAATAATGTTTTTACTCATAAAAATTTTTTTTCTAAGTAGATAATGTAGCTTATCCTGTGATACAAGTACAGTGTATGTTATTCAATTTTTTATGAATGATCCCCTGTGAACCTGAGCTCCCGACAGATGTAAAATAAATTAATGAAGCTTTAATATTTATATAGCCTTGTTTTTTATTGCAAGGAATCTAATTGCTTTGATTTGACTTAGTATCACCCCTTTGTAGTCCATGTAATGCAGTGCTTAGACTGGGGGAGGGAGAAGCAAGTCAAAGAGCCAATCAGTTGGGCTGTAGTTTAAGATATATGCTGATAGGAGGAAATAGCAGAGTGAGAGAGGGATGATCTCATCAGTGTGCACAAGATATTTTCTTGTGCAGTGATATCAGATCTGCCACCACCAGCTGTGCAGACCGCTTACCTACACATATGACCCACAAAATGGATTCGTCAAAATGCGATTTGCCCTCGCACCGGGCTGGGAATTACTCCACAGATTCTCCAAATTTATCCTCAAATGGTCATCTGTTCTCCTCTGGTGGGCCCTTTCTCCAATCTCGATTGCTACACTCCTTTTTTGCTAGGATCACATTCCAATGGATAGGTCTGTCCAAAGCCTAGGAGCCTTATATCAACTCCCTCTGGAGAAGCTGAAGTTTTGGTTGTGGTGTTACAGACCAACCTTATATCAATCAATTACAAGGGGCAACAGAAGCTCCAGGTTCAGCCAAAGAGTGAAGTAGTAATCTGTTTTCCTAGAACACATGTAATGTACAAACAATGGTTTATTCAACTTGGCTTCCAGATGGTTTCCTATGTCCCCAGGTACTGTAGGCAGACCACCTTATATGCTCCTGAGGAAGGGGGAACACTGCAAAACATGTAGAGCACCTTCACAAGGATGGTGGAACGCCCCGCTAAGATATATTATGTTAGAAGTATATTCTGCATTAAAGTGGAGGTTCAGCCAAAATATTGACGTTAGCCCATCCTGATCTTTGTACCATATACTTCTACATATATATAATAATTTTTTTGGTGCGGTGTAATTACCGAGATTCAGCCGTATTAGTTAGGACTTCCGGGTATTCCTCCCGCGGGAGTGGGCGTATCTGTTGCTCTCCCCGACGCCCCAGTGTTTGTTGGGAGGTGACCGCAATGTCTCCTGGGAGCACTGTATCTGTATCACGCTTCCCAGGAGACAATGAGTAACGCAGACAATCGTAATCTCGTAAGATTTCACTCGTCGCTTCCCGGAAGTCTGTGTTTGTGGGCTTCACATTGCCCACAAGCAAAATGGAAAATACCATGATCGTTTTATCTAAGTTGATATTTACCACGAAAACAGATGGGGATGGATCGAATCGCCTAACAAGTGAGTACTAAGTATGTATGTCTAACCCCATTAGATGCGCTTAAAAAAACCCCCCAAAAAAAACCAAGGTACCGCGGAACCCCCGCTTTAAGAACTATCTGTCAGGTAAATTATTAGACGTGTGCAGATCTGTTGATAGGGGTCAAATAAGAGTAGATCTGCAGAAGCAGTCAAATGTAATGGTCAGGTCCCAGTAGTAAAAAGTTTGAGACTTTTTAGCCCGTTTTCTATGGACAAGTAGCAATGTACCTGTTTAACTGATGCACATCTGAAAGTGACTTCACCTGTCGCTCTTGATGGGGTAAATGGAATAACCATTTTATTTATCAAACATTTATTTATGAAATATACATCCAATATATATACTGAATCATGGAATAACCATTTTATTTATCACTCTGATATACACCATTTAACACATTTTCATGGGCTTCCCTTCTTTTTTTAAGGCGTGGCTTTTTTTTTTTATCCCTTTGAGATAATGTAGGATTTACATTGCGCTCTTCAGCCTCTCTGGGCTGCTGCTCTTTCTCCGGTGCCACCATTTCTAGATCTTTCTGCAGCAAAATATAATGGCTCCCTTTTTCATTCTGTTTGGTGACGCTCTTGTTCTCTTTCAGCTGCAGTCTGCAGCTATTTTTTGTAAAAAAAAAAATTACTAGTTTACTGTGGCTGGGATTTGGCATTTTTGTCTAATTCACTATGCGTAAAAACTTGGGTTTCGCTATGAGGACTGGTAACATGTGCACACTTTTCATGAGCAAAGGAAGTTTTAGGAAGATTTCCTGCACTTTATGTGGGCTGTAGGTGATTAGCAGTTACCTTTTTTTGAGCTCTGTGCACAATTAAAACTCATAAACTAGCAATTTCTTGTATGGAATGACGGCATTGCCTTGCTTCAAGCTAGTGCCTTGTTTAATCTAAGTTTCATGTTAGTTTTTAACAAAAATAAAACTTTTATATATATTTTTTCATGTATAGGATAGTGAAGCCTAAATTCAGTCACATGGTGCAAAATCTGGTTACACGTTTGCAACTAGTTATGATCATAGTGTATATGTCTGTGTACCTTGTGCATTTTAAATGTATGCATTAAATAAACACATTTTCACTTTAGACTATTGAAAACTAGTTCCCTGTTCTATGCCCCAGCCAGATGTAGTGTAGAAAGCTTTGCTAATGTGCTTCTACTAACGTCTCACTCATGGGATGACCCCTGACCTGGAATGAAAACACTGCAAAAGAATGAAGGTGATTCAGACCCCCTCCTTATCACACATCTGGTGCACACTGAGCAAAGTGTGAGCTGCTTGATTCCACATAAACTTCATGTGATAGTTTGACAATTAGATAAACATTCCAAAGACTTCTTGCAAGCTTTATGTTATATTTGTTTAACAGTATAATATCTAATATTTGCATAGGAATCAGCCAGTACATAAAGAATGGTGCCTCCTAAAATCCAGTTGCCTGATGTAAAACAGTAGCTAGGGCACTGAGGCCTCTTGAAACCAATCTTTTGAAATGTAGAAAAGCATCCAAATTTCTTAGTTTTACGTACAAGACACATGATTTTTTGTCTTTAACAATGGGTTATGTGCAGCTACCTTCAGGTACTTAAACACTCCAGGGCCTGAAGACTACTTCAGGGGTGTATTCATTGTGGATGGCAAAACTAGGATGAGGGACTGGTCTCCTAAATCCTGTCAAAGTGAAGACCTCTTCCGTGGTAAGTACAGGGTTTGCGCACTTAAAAAATGTTCCCAGGGCGTTAACACTCCTTTGCTTTATATATGGAAATCCCAGATCGGGAAGGTGCATGGGATTTTAAGGGTGCTTGGACATATTAGTTACAAGTATCAAAGAAGGAAAGATATTTGTAAAAAATAATTTTCTCTTATCATCCATGGACTGACACGGCGTCTTATTCACTGTACACGTGGGTTATGTCCCTGCTTGCAGGAGAAGACCTAGGCAGAATGTGAGATGTTATACATACATTCTAAAAGCCAGAGCCGAACAGCCCCGCCCAGGGGGGTGGTCCCTCCGGACATAACCCACCCCCTGCAGTCAGCAGACCTCAGTTTTTTTCTGCCTAGCAGAAGGAGAAGACGTGGCTCTCTCAGGAGCCAGTCTCCTGGAAGATTTTACTTTTAATTTTTATTCCTTTGGGAATTGTATTATTTTATTTTTGAGACCTTCAATCAAATGTCGGCTGGGCAACAGGTTGGGTACACTGGTATCCTCGTATTCTTCCCTGTCCAACCATCGAGCGTGCTGATCCTCGCCTTGTGTGCGTGAGACTCAGTTCACGACATGCCCCATGACTCCAGGGGTGACCGGGTTGCTTTCATGCTCCCGCGGCCCTCTCAAGATTGAACAGTACCTGACGGACTGTATCTCTCGCGGTGTACCGGGCCGACAGCTACGCAGTACTACTCTGTGATAGGTCTGTCAGAAACACACCAGTGGGTCCCTCAGAGGACGGTTAAGTAGTCTCTCCTGCCTGCAGGTGAGTATAAAATGCTGTGTGTGTTTCTCTGTGGGGGATTTTTCCTGCCTCCCTCTGTGTTGTATTGTCACTCTCTGTCACCATTGCTGGCGCTGTGCTGTGGGGGGTGCCTGGGGGTCATACTGTCCTGGGGGGGGGGGCTCATGCTGGTCTGCATATCGCTGGGGGCCCTTTGTGCGATTTTGGGACCTGGGCGCCGTTTGGCGCTGTGTGTGTGCTGTTTTTAATTTCAACTGCGCATGGTGGCCATTTTGACGCGGATCGCCTCAGTGAAGTGCGGCGGCCATTTTCTTGTAGCCGCGCGCTCTTTTCAGCACTAGTTTGACCTCTATCGCAGCTGTAACAGCGCAAATCTCGTAATCTCCTCACAGCTCACTCGCGCTGACACAGCGTGGAACAGACAGCGGAACTGAGCGGTCCTGGTCCGGTCTGGTGAGTCCCCTGGGCATCCCCTCCTCAGTCAGCACAGCCTGTGGGTGGACTTTTTTTATCTGAGGAGTCTCAGAGAGGGGCAATATGGAGTCAGTGTCACAGCTTCCCCTTACATGTTTGAAGCAACAGGCAGTGCTCCAGCACCTGCGGTCCCTATGGACCAGTTGTCGGCAGTCCTGGAATCATTTCTGACCAGGAGGGAAGCGGTGTGCGAGCGCAAGGGAGCAAAAAAGCCCCTATCCCCACTTTATCTCCACAAAAAAAAAAGGGGGGGGGGTGCGCTGATTCAGATATGGGCCTAGCCACTACCGCTCAGGACCCTAGCTCTGAATATTTTGATGGTTTTGAACAGGACATTCCTTGCGAGGAAGACTCCAGTTCTGAGTCAGTAAATGACAGGGCGCTTGTTAGTGAACTCATTGATACAGTGAGGGACACTCTCAAGCTGAATGCTGCGGATGCAGAACCTCAGGCGGACAGTCTCCTTTGGTTCTTTTAAGGCCGGCCTTCTAAAAAGGTTTTTCCATATGTACCTTTCTTTGAGCAGCTCATTGATAAGGTCTGGGAAAAAGCTGCAGAAGACTTTTTCATGGTCCCGCGGCGTTTGTCTATCAGATACCCCTTTGAAGATGCCCTACTTAAAAAGTGGGCTTCTCCCCCAGTAGTCGACCCTCCAGTCGCCCGGTTGAACAAGGCCACCACTCTCCCGATGGAGGGGACTCCTGCATTTTAAGGACCCCACTGACAGGAGGTCAGAAGTGGTGAGCAGAGCCATGTTTGCCTTGTTGGGATCCGCCCTACGGCCTGTGGTAGCGGCGACCCTTGTGTCTCAGACACTTACGGGATGGGCAAAAAAAATTTGCACCAAACTGTACAGGAGCATAATCTTCCTCCAGACACTATTGCTCTGGCCCACCAAATGGTGCAGGGCCTGGTTTATGTGTGCAACGCCACGTTAGATGCGGCCCCTTAATATCCAGGGCCTCTGTCTCAGCGATGGTATTGCGTCGTCTTATCTGGTTGAAATGCTGGTCTGCTGACCTAGCCTCTAAGAAGCTTCTGACGGATCTACCATTTAAAGGTGGTAGGCTTTTCGGTGCTGCGCTGGATGACATCATCAAGGATGTCACGGGAGGTAAAAGCACTCTTCTTCCTCAGACTAGCAAGGGTAAGGAGGCCCGCCGTAAGCAGGGTCCTTCCTTTCCAGCAAAAAAGGTTTTTTTTTGTCAGTCAGAGTCCACGGGTAGGCCCTCCCAGACTGACAGCAGTGCGGCTGGTGGACACATGCGCCCCTGGGTGCGTAAGCCAAACAAGCCGGCTCCCAAGCCCGCCTCCGCGTGAAGTCTTGCCCCCACCCGACTCTGGGGTGGGGGAACAACTTTGCAGGTTCACGGATCGGTGGACCTCCCGGATCTCCTACCGGTGGGTGTGCGGGGTGGTCACCTCAGGTTACAGGATAGAGTTCCGTTCCTGGCCCCAGACAGATTCTTCCCTCGAATCTTCCTCTCCTTCCTGCCCGTCGGGCAGCCCTATGGGGGCTGTTCAGGATTTGATCAGGTCCGGAGTGATTGTGCCGGTTCCGTCACAGGAGAGGTTTCAGGGATTCTACTCGAATCCGTTTGTCGTCCCAAAAAAGGACGGGGTTCGGCCTATCCTGGACCTCAAGGCCCTGAATGCCTTTGTGAAGGTGCAAAAAATCCGCATGGAATCCATTCGCACGGTGATCGATACACTCCGTCAAGGGGATTTTCTGGCGGCCTTGGACATCAAGGACGCCTACTTGCATGTTCCGATCTGCGCAAGTCACCAGAAGTTTTTGCGCTTGCGATCGGCGAAGTCCACTATCAATCTGTGGCTCTTCCTTTCACCCTAGCCTCAGTACCGAGGGTGTTCACCAAGGTGCTTGCGCCGGTTCTAGCTTTGCTGAGACAGCGAGGCATCGCTGTCGTGGGCTATCTGGACGATCTTCTAAGAGCAGAAAGTGGCTCAGAATTAGATGACAGTGTGACTATCGTCAGTCAGACCCTCAGGGACTTCGGGTGGCTCCTGAACATTCAGAAGTCAGTCCTGGTCCCGACTCAGCGTCTGGAGTATCTAGGTCTGATTCTGGACTCCTTGGAGGCAAAGGTATTCCTACCTCCAGGGAAGTTACTGACACTTCAGTCTGCAGTGCGGGTGCTGACATCCCGACAATGGTCGTCACTCCATTTTTGCCTGAGAGTCCTGGGACTCATGGTGGCCTCCTTCAAAGCCGTTCCGTATGCCCAATCACACACCAGGGCATTGCAGAAGGAGATCTTGCTCACTTGGGACAAATCCCCGTTGTCTTTGGATCTTCCGATCCAGATGAGTCACCTGATCAGGGCGTCCCTGACATGGTGGTTGGGGTCCCCGGCTCTTTGGTCCGGGAAGTCGTTCCTCCCCATCCAATGGACGGTGTTCACGACGGATGCCAGCCTGACGGGTTGGGGTGGAGTCTGGGAAGTCCTGTCGGCCCAAGGGCTTTGGACTCCGGACAAAGCCTGTTTACCGATCAATGTTCTGGAAATACGGGCCATCAGACTGTGCCTCTACTCGTGGTCTGAGAGATTACAGGATCGCTCCATCAGGATCCAGTCGGACAACGTCACGGCGGTGGCGTATGTCAGCAATCGAGGGGGAACTCGGAGCTCAGCTGCAGCTTCCGAGGTCGCCCGTACCCTGAAGTGGGCCAAAAGAAGCGTGCCGGCTCTGTTGGCCGTTTACATTCCGGGCATAGACAATTGGCAGGCAGACTATTTGAGTCGCCAGACGCTGGAGCAGGGAGAGTGGTCCTTGCACCCGGAGGTATTTCAACTCCTTTGCCGACGGTGGGGCACGCCGGATGTGGACCTGATGGCCTCTCGACTCAATCGCAAGGTGTCGAGGTTTGTGGCCAGATCCAGGGATCCTTGGGCGGATGCCTTGGATGCGTTAGTGGCCCCATGGGGTCATCACCTGATATACGTTTATCCTCCGCTGCAGTTGCTCCCTCGCCTACTGCGCAGGGTGGCGACCGAGGGAATTCCGGTGATCCTCATTGCTCCGGATTGGCCTTGGCGTCACTGGTACGCTGATCTGGTACGTCTTGTCGCGGACGTTCCCTGGCGGTTGCCAATAAGGGAGGACCTTCTGTCTCAAGGTCCTATATTTCATCCGGCTTTACAGTCTCTGGTTTTAACGGCATGGCTGTTGAAAGCCAGGTGTTGAGAGACCGAGGTGTCTCGGACTCAGTTATTTCGACCATGTTAAGGGCACGGAAGTCTTCCTCCAGAATGATCTATCACCGTACCTGGAAAACTTACATCGCCATGTGCGAAGAGCTGGACTGGCGTCCTCGGACGTATTCCGTCCCTAGAATCCTGTGTTTTCTGCAGCGTGGAGTGGCCCAAAAGCTCGCTTTGAGTACCATCAAGGGTCAAATTTCGGCCTTGGCCGTCTTCTTTTTGCGACCACTAGCGGGTCATTCCTTGGTTAGCACCTTGGTACAGGGGGTTCGCCATGTGCTCCCTCCTGTCAAGCCTCCTCTCCCCCCGTGGGATCTGAATTTGGTGCTCTGGGTTCTCCAGGAACCTCCCTTTGAGAATATCAGGGATATCCCCCTCTTGACTTTGTCTCAGAAGGTGGCCCTTTTAGTGGCAATTACTTCTGTTAGACGAGTGTCTGAGTTGGCGGCCTTGTCCTGCAAGTCGCCATATTTGGTCATCCATAAGGATAAGGCGGTGTTGCGTCCACGACCTTCTTTTTTGCCAAAGGTGGTCTCGGCCTTTCACCTAAATGAGGACATTGTCCTCCCGTCCTTGTGTCCTCACCCATCGCATCCCAGAGAGTTTGTGCTTCACACATTGGACGTGGTACGAGCCTTGCGGGTGTACCTGTCTGCTACTGCTTCTATTCGGAAGTCTGACTCACTGTTTGTAACTGCCTCTGGTCCAAAACAGGGCCAAGCGGCTTCGATGGATCAGACAAACCGTCATTCGAACCTATGCTCTCAAGGGGCGGGCGCCTCCCTTTCCGGTCACGGCGCATTCCACCAGGGCAATTGGCGCTTCCTGGGCTTTCCGACATCAAGCGTCGGTTGCACAAGTGTGCAAGGCGGCGACCTGGTCATCTGTTCCTACCTTTTCTACGTTTTCTAAGGTTAATGTGACTGCATCTTCGAATGCTTCCTTCGGCCGCAAGGTGTTGCAGGCCGCTGTTTAGAGTTGCAACTCCTCCGTTGAGGAGCTCTGCCTTGTTTGGAGTGAGTTTTTTTGGTTTTTCCATTTAGACTGCTCCCATCCCTCTTGACACTGCTTTGGGACATCCCACGTGTACAGTGAATAAGAGACGCCGTGTCAGTCCATGGATGATAAGAGAAAATAGGATTTTTGTACTCACCGTAAAATCCTTTTCTCTGACATCCATGGACTGACACGGCACCCACCCTTCCTTTTAAAGTTTGTACTGCTTTGTTACGAACTGAGGTCTGCTGACTGCAGGGGGTGGGTTATGTCCGGAGGGACCGCCCCCCCCCCTGGGCGGGGCTGTTCGACTCTGGCTTTTACAGTGTATGTATAACATCTCACATTCTGCCTAGGTCTTCTCCTGCAAGCAGGGACATAACCCACTTGTACAGTGAATAAGAGACGCCGTGTCAGTCCATGGATGTCAGAGAAAAGGATTTTACGGTGAGTACAAAAATCCTATTTTATTCATGTGTATATACATGGTATTAAAAACATGCAGAGAAAGATACAACGCAGTGCACTTCATCCGTAAAAAGTCACAAACTTGCCGTCCTACATGTTTCGCCTGGGAATAGGCTTCTTCAGGGACGTTTGAGGACTTTAATTATCTAAGATAAATATAAACATTTTATGAGTACATAACAATAATGTTCTACACGTTTCTGCGTACATAGAACTTTTAACATTTATACATGAAATTATAATATAAATAATTTTTTGAAGATAATAAGCATCGGTACCTTGAAATCTATGGGAGACTCCCAAAAAGAGAAGTATCAGAAGTGCTCTTGGATCCTATGTCTAAGGAGACCATGGGCACTGGGATATGGTAAAAGGGGCGTCAGAGTCTACAGGGGTTCACATATTACATACATCGTGCATGAATTAACGAAAAAGTCCAAATGAGGATTTAGAGCAGGGGTCTCAAACTGGCGGCCCTCCAGCGGAACTACATGTCCCATCCTGCCTCTGCCTGAGGGAGTCATGCTTGTTACTGTCAGCCTTGCAATGCCTCATGGGACTTGTAGTTCTGCAACAGCTGGAGGGCCGCCAGTTTGAGACCCCTGATTTAGAGGCTTAATCCTGATATTCTAAAGAAATATATATGATTGAATTAGTCATACATGACCGGTAACTGAGTACTCTAACTGAAAATGAGAAATAGTAACCTTCATGATTACCCTTGGGGCAATAGTTGCTCTAGTGCCAGGAGGGATCCACTCTTCTGGGGATCGCTTGGCACGTTTGACCTTATAAAATGGGCAGGAGGAATGTCTTTTAACTCCAGCCTGTATCCCAGACTTACTGCGGAGATCACCCATCTCTGATGGTGTCCTGCCAGGTCTCTGTGAACAACTGAAGTCTTCCCCTCACCCGACTGAGTGGGGGCAACCCTTCATGACTTAGGGGGAGGTTTTGTACCTCTCTTGACCCAGGGTTTCTTGTTACCCTGTGATTGTCCCTGATTTCTGCCCCGGATTTGACCGCGGAGGCCGTCGGAACTGTTTCACAGCCGATTGCCAGGGACTGGAGAAGTAGGCCTCTTAAAAGAAGGACTTCTACCCTTGTTCTTAACCGGCAAGAGTGTACTTTTACCGGCAGAAGTTTTTCTGGATATATTTGTCCAGATCATCTCCAGATAAGCGTTCTCCATGAAATGGAAGCTAATCAGCAATTTCTTTATATCCCCAATGTGCGTCATGTTGGAAGCGCCGCATGTGAGAATCACGGGACACGCGTCATGACCATCTCAGCAGGCGTCGCGCCTGCGCACATATTCCATCCACACTGTGTGATCTCCTACCACACAGTACGCCACCAACCAGCGCCCGCAGGTGCGTTGCGCCGCATTGATTCCACATGCGGCGCTTCTAACATATGACGCACATTGAGGATATAAAAGGACCCATGTGGCCAAGATGGCCACCACGGGGTCTGTCTGGGAGCCTAGTACTCGCACAGCAGCAAACAGGTATTGTCTTTAATACTTTAGGGATGTTGGTGCTGAAATTTTTCTCATAAAGTGCATGCTCTATATTTTCTTATCTATACTCCTTTGCTTTAGGCTGTGGAGGATCGCAGGCTGTGATACTTTCTTTTTTCTTTTCTTTTTCTTTATTTTTTTTTTAAAGGAAAACTTTATTTGTGTTTACAGTTAAATTGTAAAACATTACAAATTATATATTTATCCAGCCATTACCAGATGTCACATACTGTAAGTATACAATTTTCCGCAGCAGATGTGAGTCAGTGCATTTCACATTCAGCGCAGTATCTCAGTTATATGTACAATTTTTGGTATGCTAACAGTAAAGATGAGGTAACTTGTGAGATGTAATTCAGTAAAAAAATAAAATAATTAAATATCAACTAATTTTCTGTACATTGTATCGTTAGGACTCTCATTTACAAGAGTACATATGTTTTTTAACAGTTATACATTCTTCCATGTATTTTTCCCAGACAATTTTTTTGTACAACTATGGTCCTCATAGGTAATTTTATACATCGGCAGGGTTTGGTTAACAAGCCTCTGCTAGCAATTTATAGAAGGAGCATCAGAGAAAATATTTTTCTACATTGCTATAACTGTCTTTGCATACAAAAACAAATAGGTGAAGTAGTAGTTTGGTATAGGCCAGTGATGGCGAACCTTTTTGAGCCAGAGTGCCCAAACAGCGACGCAAAACCAACTTATTTATTTCAAAGTGCCAACATATAATTTAACCTACCAGCGGCTCTGTACAGAGGATGGGACTGATCATCCCTTTAAATGAGCCCGCAGGGACCAAAAACGTACGATTCTGCCCAGAAAAAAAAGTTTGCGCTTTTTCAAAGGTGTGCGTTATGCTCAGAATACAGGGATCAGGAATGCATTGTGCTCAGAATACAGGTATCGGGAATGCAGTGTGCTCAGAATACAGGGATCAGGAATGCGTTGTGTTCAGAATACAGGGACCAGGAATGCATTGTGGGCATGTACCTGCATTGCCAGTGCAAGTGACTGCCTGACTGGGGGATCCCCCCCCTATCCTGGCGGCGAGCTGCATGCCCACAGAGAGGGCTTGGCATGCCAGCTGTGGCACGCGCGCCATCACTGGTATAGGCAGTCAACTCTGAATCTTCCCAATATCCAAGGAGGCATCTAGCTGGGCTACATAAATTAGGCATTGTCAGAAGAGAGGCATTAGAATCTGTTATTTCTGACCAAAATGATCGTATTATGGGACATTGCTATACCATGTGGAAAAAGATTCCGTCACATCTGTGCAAGTAGGTGTAAGAATTTCCCCCATTCTAAACAGTCTTTATGGTGTATAATAGATACGGTGTAAATATACCTATAATAATATCCTACCAAGTTTTCTCTGGAACATCAGAATTGTCCTCCTGCCATTGACATTTAGTCAACATAAGTTTTTGGTCTTCGTATGTTAAAGAGTGGAATAGTATGTGGAAATCAATTTCTTGTGTTGTGGTCGGTTAGGCAAATGTTCCAAGTTGGAGGTGGACAAAGATATGTTGAACAGCAGTATGGGGCTCTCCATATGTGCTCTGAAAATCTGAAAGGTACTGCTATTGTATAATTGAGATATATTATTCCCACAGCAAGCTTGAAAGTGTCCATCTCATGATTTGTGAAACTCTTTAGGTTGTGGGTTACACCACAGGGGAGTTTTTAGCGCATATCTGGTATACTCTGCCAGTAACTTCCTGCCTAATTCAAGGATACGGAGTGTCACACATTACTTTGGTGTTTGCACACACAACCATATGTTTTTAATGTATAAGGTTGTTAGCTGCAGGCAAAAGCCACAAATGTGCATTGACCAATTTGAATAGTTATTTAGTGTATGTGAGGGTTAGGAAGAGCAAGCCCTGCCTCTATTGAGTGCAATTATAAAGTGTCTATAGATATTCTCTCTCCACAGGTATTTTTTCCTTGGAGGGTCCCACCATGCAGCTTGTATTTGCCTCTATAGTTATTTAGTAAAGACACCCTTGCTGTCTGAACTAAGCATTTGGCCGAAGACCCTAGCGCCATCTTAATGGATATTTCTGTTCACCACCACCTAGAGCTATTACCTGTGGCCTTAGGCTAATGCGTGAATGGCTTGGTGGATATGCTTTTGCCAGATCTCCAGGATAAGCTTCCTCTCCGCCCATATGCAGAGGATCTTTTGGCTCAAATGCTGGTAAGCAGAATTCCATGCATGAAATGCCTTGAGTGGCTGCTCTCTTATGCCGTGTACACAGTCCGATGGACTTTTCTCATCGGACAAACCGATCGTGTATGGGCCCCTTCGGTCTTTTTTCCATCAGTGAGATAAAATAGAACATGTTTTAAATTTATCCGATGGGGAAAAAAAAACAATAGCAAATTCTGATCGTCTGTGTGGAACTCCATCGGACAAAAAACGCACGCATGCTCAGAATCAAGTCGACACATGCTCAGAAGCATTGAACTTAATTTTTCTCGGCTTGTCGGAGTGTTTTACATCACAGCGTTTGGGACGGTCGGATTTTTGACTGATGGTGCGTAGGCAAGACTGATGGAAGTCAGCTTCATCGGATTTCCGATGGAAAAATCCATCGGATTAGAATCCATATGAAAATCCGTTTGTGTGTACAGGGCTTTAGGGAGAAGGCCTATTTGAGTTCTTCTTGGATAAGTACATGAAAAGTATTCTCCTACTGTAGAATAATAAATCTTGGAATTAAGCAGGTAAATCTACTTAATCCTGAGACTATGAAAAGTTTCTTTAGTCCATCTCAGGCCTCCAATATCAAGTCTAAGTCTGGAACTCAGCCTTTCGTCAGAAGACAAGGTCCTCCAAGCCAGCCAAATCTGTCTCTAAGCCCTTTTCGGCCTTCTGGTCTTAAGAAGAAATTGCAAATGTTTGGATCCGGAGTGTCATTTTCCAGGGACTACAAACTGGAGTATCAGACCCTGCCTAGTTGCTGCTTCATGCTGTCAAATATGACTCTCTCCCCGCAAAGACGGGCAGATCTTTTTGCTGCTGTTCAGCAGCTCCTCTGTACGAAAGGTCTGCATTGAATTAGCCAGTTCAGGCATTGACTCCATCCTTCAGAGGAATTTTCTGGCTTCAATGGATACCCAGAATGCTTACTTGCACAATTCCATGTTTCTTCCTCATTAGCGCTATCTGCATTCTGCTGTTGGCCATCAACATTACCATTTCATCACACTCTCCATTGGCCTAGCCACAAGGATGCTTGTCCTTGGTCTATCTCTGCTCCAGTCTCTTTTCATACACATTATGGGTTACTTGGAAATCTCTTGCTAAAGGATCTGTCCTCCCTACCATTGTCAGCCAATTTCAAGTAGACAATGCAGACTGCAGAGATTCAGTTTTATCCTCAACCTGCAGAAGTCATTGCTTGAACCCACTCATTGGTTGAAATACCTAGACCTGACATTAGATATGGAAAGATAGTCTTTCAGTCCCTTTGTCTTCATTCCCGAGTCTTTCAGTTCTAAGGTCAACGCTCAGTTCATGCATGCATGAAAGTCTTGGGCTTTATGGTAGCATTGTTCAAGGAAGTGTCTTACTGTATGCCCACTTTTACTCTAAAACTTTGCAACTCAACACTCTGGCAAGGTGGGAAAAAGACTGTTCTTGGACTACACCTTCATCTGACCTGCAAGTCTGTACTCTCCCTGGCATGATGGATTTCAAGCTTAGGGCTGGAGTTAAGGAAACCCTTTCCCCCAAAGACAAACACTCAATTGCGAGGTCAGCCAACAAGAATCCAGTTAGACAGCATCGTGGCTATGACCTACATTAACCATTAGGTAGGCATCAGATGTCATGCTACTGAAAGGAGGGGGGGGGACATGATCCTCTCTTGGGCAGAACTGCATGTTCTGGCTGTGTTTGCTGTCCACATCCTAGGCACTGTGGGATAATTTCCACACAATCTATGCTTTTCCCCCTCTCCAGCTTTACCCTTATCGGAATTTCTTACTGAACAGACCGGGAGGACATGAATTTCTGACATACTTCGACTCCTGGCAGACATTCTGTGGACATCATCTGGACCTTCTGTCCAAAGGCTGGCCCTCCATTCTGCATCTTGATTGCTGGCGTCAATGCTCAGGGGCCTATTGGATTCAATCATCCTTACCGTCTTAAATGGCTATGAAGTTTACTTCTTGTAAAGTGTATAATTGCACCTGGAAGGCCTGTTTTGCGTGGTCCAAGACCTGAAAGTTTCTTCTGTCCTTCTTCCAGTCTGATCTAGATCGGTATTTGGCCTTAAGTACTGTAGAAGTATAAACTGTCTGTTGTTTATAAAAATAAGAAGATGCCTGTAACTGTGTACACAGGGAGAGAATACACATACACCATAATGGTTGCAAGAGAGTTCTCTGGTCTATTTTCATAACTTACAAAAGGATTTTTATTAAGAGATAAAGTTAAATCAGGTTTCAGCTGACTGAGACAAGGTACAACAGTATGCCCAAAAAACAAGGTACCTGGCTGTATGCCTGAATAATAAATATTATCTATGTTCCCATGATAATGTCTGTTCAAGCAAAGAGAACTTGAAGGGAGAACTCTACGTGTATAATGAATAACAAAATGGAGTCTCTAAAGCATAAAGTCTTTAGCATAAAGTCGCCCATACAGCAGGGAGGGCATTGGGTATGATAGTCCATTTAAATAGCAGGATGATGCACTTTTGGAAACGGTTATACTACTAGACCGCTTGCCCATATATCCTAGCCCCTGGGATAATATCCCACTGGTAGATTGATTCTGTAAATCAACCCTATGGTTCATAGTAGCCTCTCTAGTAAACCTCCCCTCCACCTCTTTTTCAGAACCACACATTTCCTCAATGCCTTTTTCCAGGCCCCCCAGCCGCCACCTGTCCTTCTCAAGAACTTGAATCTTCCCATCCTCACCCAGAATGTTGTGCAGCACCACCTTGACAGGAAGGACTTTTTTCCAAGTGGAAACCTGAAACTGTGCATTCCACATGTGGTATAAAAAATATAAAAAAGCAAATCAACCAGCGCAAATAACCCTAAAAGACAGCAGCTGAAACACTGAGGTTCAAAATATCAAATGCCCACATGAAACTATAAAAAAGCAGTGCAGCGCAAACAAAAAATAGACAATAATATAAAAAAATAAAAATGACACTGAAAACTTGAATGATAAGAACAGTCCAGAATCTTCACTTAATTCAGTAATAAACACCAATCCGTGTCCAAACGGTGACTTCTAAAAATTTTAAAGTGATTTGTGTGACAACCTCCACCACTAGTAATGGTTATCAGCTCACCTCAGCAAGTGGACCCCTGAGCTAGTCAGTCAGGTCACAAAAGCAGTTCCCTCTCTGGGGTAAGTAACATCAGAATCAGTATAATGCACACCAGGGTGAATGGATGAACTCAGAGCGCTTGTCAGTCTCACACCATCAAATCCAGGAAGTCAAATCCAGAAAGCCAGATATATAAAGGAAAAGCAAGGACATCTAGTGCTCTCGGTTTAAAACATTTAAAGAACCATAAAAAACACCCGCGTCCCTGCTGGCACTCATAGAACAAGTGGAAGATCATAGATATTCACAAAAACAAAATATAAAATCACAAGATACAAACCATTAATTAACTAACGATCAGAAATAAAACAATTCACGTCAAATTTAACGTTTAAGCCGGCAGGTGGTAAAACTTTTGTCTCATGAATCCATTGAGATTCCCTGCGGCTTAATTGATCTATGAAGCTACCACCTCTCCAAAGTTTATTAACTCTTTCGATGCCCCAAAATGTTAACCCTCTAGGGTTTTGATTGTGGACTAATTTAAAAATGCCTAGATACATTATGTGTTTTTAATCCCTTTTTGATGTTGTTTACATGCTCTCCCAGCCGAATGTGAAGTGGTCTGGAGGTCCTCCCAATATATTGGAGACCACATTCACATTCAAGCATGTAAACAACACCCACAGTTGTACAAGTAATTCATTGGCCAATCTTATACTGTCTATTAGTGGCCGTGGCAAGAAATTATTTCCGCTTTTTATAGTTACATTTGGAATGCTTGCAAGCTGTGCAACGTCCACATGCATAAAATCCGGAAAGAAATGAAAACAACCTATTATCAGACTGACCCGGTGGGTCAACAACACCCGGTGCCAGTCTATCACTCAAGGATGGGGCCTTCTTGTAAATAAAAGATGGTCGTTCAGGTAGTATAGGACCCAGAACTTTATCTTGTTTCAACACAGACCAGTTTTTAGATACAAGTTTCTCAATTTTTTTATGCTGGATATTGTAATTAAGTACCATCTTATAGTTGGAAATACTAATATTGGTTTCTTTAATCTTATTAGCAACCAGTGACCCTCTATCCATATTGCGTACCTTCTCAATTTCTTTTTCCAGAGAGCCTTTGTCATAGACTTTCTGTTGGAATCTAGATGACAGAACATGGGACTGTGAAAGAAAATCATCTTCCCGTGTGCAATTCCGTCTGAGCCTGATGAACTGGCCCTTGAGGATGTTGCACAGCCATGATTTACGGTGGCAACGCCCCAAAGGTATATAAGAATTACGATCAGTAGGTTTCAAATAATTGCACAGACGGAATTGCTCATTATCTTTCCAGATTTCTAGATCCAAAAATATTATATGATCCGTGCTGATAGTCCAGGTTAATTCTATGTTCTTAGTATTGGCATTCATTGTCTGGATGAATCGATCAAGACTTGATCGATCACCTTCCCAGACTAAGATGAGATCATCGATGTATCTTTTATAGCATACTAGTTCGGAGGGACGATTTTAAAAACCACATCCTCCTCCCAGTGGGCCATAAAAAGGTTGGCCACACTGGGAGCAAAGCGGGCTCTCATTGCGACCCCCCTTGTCTGCAAGAACAACTCTCGGTTATACCAAAAATAATTTCTGGATAGGCAAAAACTGAGACTATTTAGAAGAAATGTTTTATGTTTAGAAGGAAGGTCAGAGGAAGACAGAGCCCACTGTACAGAGGATAATGCATCCTCATGCCCAATACTGGTGTACAATGAGCTTACATCTGCGGTTACAAGGATACTAGATGGTGAACAAGTGACTGATTCCAATAATTGGATAATATGTTTGGTGTCCTTAAGGAAAGCCTCCGTCTTAGAAACCAACGGTTGGAGGAATGAATCTATATGCTGCCCTACTCTAGATGTCTAGAGTCGATGCCATTGACGATAGGTCTCCCAGACGGGTTGACACTATCTTTATGGACCTTTGGCAGGCAGTATATAATGGGTGTCCTGCAAAACAAAGGGTCCAAATACAGTGCTTCTTTTTTGTTAAGGACACTACTGGCCTTCCCGGACTCCACCAACAGATGCAGCTCATCCTTATAGGCCAACATTGGGTCCCTATTTAGAATATGGTAAGTGCCACGATCACTCAATAGTCTGTTCATCTCAGCTATATAATAAGCTTTATCCAAAATAACCAACCCTTCTCCTTTATCAGCCGGACGTATAATTATGTCCTTTCGCTTTTCCAAAGATTCCATACCATTTTTAAAGTAGTGGGGGTCTACAACCTTTCTTATCCCCATTTTATCCAAATCATTAAACATCATGTGTTTGAACACTTCTAAATATTTATTATCAGTGTTTAGAGGATTAAAAGTGGATTTATTACGGAGGTTGGAATGAACACCCTCATCTACAGTAGAAGATCTGATGGGATTAGAAAGAAAATATTTTTTCATGTTTAGGTTTCTGACAACTTTATGGATGTTGACATAAGTCTGGAATTTATTAAGATTCTGGGTAGGGGCAAATTTAAGGCCCCTATCCAGAACCCGCAGCTCGTCATCATTCAATGAACAACTGCTCAAGTTATAAATGCCAGTACCTATTGGGGTTTTGGCCTTTTGTATTCTCCTACCCCCTTTCCTTCTTCTCTTTCCTTTCTTTTTCGTGGATGGCCACTTCCCTGCGGGGTTTCCTGAGATTGGTGCCTCCACCAATCGTCTGGGTTGGTTTAGGTTGGTATACAGTGGGACCCCTCCCTGGCCCACTCTGTGCTCCTGAAAAATCCCCCCCCCTCCCTAATTGCTTGATTCTGCAGGGGTGCAAATCTATTAGAGATGGGTACCTGGCTTCCACGTGGAAAAATAGGATTTTTTACTCACCGTAAAATCCTTTTCTCTGAGTCCATGGACCGACACAGCTTCTCTATTGACAAAGTGGGTATTATCCGTTAATTAGGAGTGACTAGGCAGAAAAACTTGTAAAAACTGTTGCATCACATTTTCTACAGTACCGCCCAGGGGGCGGACCCTCTGGGTATACCCTCTCAGTCTGCATCTTCGCAGATCAGTTCGTCAAAAAAGCAGTACAAACTTAAAAGGAGGGGTGGGTGCTGTGTCGGTCCATGGACTCAGAGAAAAGGATTTTACGGTTAGTAAAAAATCCTATTTACTCTTTCGTCCATGGACCGACACAGCTTCTCTATTGACAAAGTGGGACGTCCCAAAGCAGTGTCAGAGAAAAAACAAGGGGTGGTAACAGCATAAAAATAAACTTCACCCCAAACACAAAACAGCACTCCTCCAACGGAGGAGTTGCAACTCTAAACAGCCGCTTGCAAAACCTTGCGGCCAAAAGAGGCATCCGAAGATGCACCTACATCAATTTTGTAGAATTTTGTGAAAGTGTGTGCGGACGACCAAGTCGCCGCTTCACATAATTGGGAAACAGACGCTTGATGTCGGAAAGCCCAAGAGGCACCTATTGCCCTGGTCGAATGCGCCGTGACAGGAAAGGGGGGCGCCTGACCCTTTAAGGCGTAAGCCTGGATTACTATCTGTAGGATCCACCTAGAGATGGTGGCCGATGAGACTGCTTGGCCCTTCTTGGGACCAGCCACCGAAACAAACAGTGAGTCTGACTTCCGGAACAGGGAAGTAGCAGATAGGTATACTCTCAAAGCTCGGACAACGTCCAAGGAATGCAACGCCGACTCCTTAGGATTCGACGGCTGAGGACACAAGGATGGAAGTACAATGTCTTAGTTGAGATGAAAAGCCGAAACGACTTTCGGAAGAAAGGAAGGCTGCGGCCGCAGCACCACCTTATCCTTGTGGAAAATCAAATAGGGAGCCTTGCAGGACAGGGCTGCCAGCTCAGAGACTCGTCTAACTGACGTAACAGCCACCAAAAAGACCACCTTCTGAGAAAGTGTCAACAGGGGAATATCTCTAATATTCTCAAACGGTGCCTTCTGAAGCACCGAGAGGACCAGGTTCAAGTCCCACGGAGGTAACGGGGGGCGGACCGGAGGGGCCACATGTCGAACCCCCTGCACAAATGTACTCACGAGAGAGTGAGTCGCCAGGGGGTCGCTGAAAAAAGACAGCCAGGGCAGATATCTGTCCCTTAATCGTACTTAGGGCAAGCCTTTGGTCTACCCCATGCTGTAAAAACAGCAGGATTCTGGAAACCAAATAGGTACGCGGATGCCATTTCATTTCCTCACACATGGAGATGTAGGCCCTCCAAGTGCGGTGATAGACCTTCCTAGAGGACGGTTTCCGAGCACTTCTCATAGTAGAGATTACTGAGTCTGACAGGCCCCGATCTCTCAGTACCTGGTTCTCAACAGCCATGCCGTTAAAGCCAATGACTGTAAAGCAGGATGGAATATGGGATCTTGCGATAGCAGGTCCTTCCGTAGTGGTAGGCGCCAGGGGACGTCTGCTACCAGACGTACTAGATCGGCGTACCAAGGACGCTGAGGCCAATCTGGAGCGATTAGGATCATTGGAATTCCCTCTGCCTCCACTCTGCGGAGCAGAAGAGGAAGAAGCCTTAAGGGAGGGAAGGCATAGATTAGCCGATACTGACCCCACGATGCTACCAACGCGTCCGTTGCGTCTGCCCATGGGTCTCTTGACCGGGCCACAAACCTCAATACCTTCCGATTGAGTCGGGAAGCCAGAAGATCTACGTCTGGTGTGCCCCATCTTTGGCAGAGGAGTTGGAACACCTCCGGGTGTAAGGACCATTCTCCCTGGTCCAGCATCTGGCGGCTCAGGTAGTCCACCTGCCAGTTTTCCACACCCGGAATGTACACGGCCGACAGTGCCGTTACGCTCCTCTCTGCCCACTTCAGGATGCGAGCGATCTCCGATGCTGCAGCTGAGCTTCTTGTTCCTCCTTGATGATTGACATATGCCACTGCTGTGGCGTTGTCTGACTGGATCCTGACTGGACGCCCTTGCAGTCTCTGAGACCATTTGAAGAGGCACAGCTTGATCGCCCGGATCTCCAGGACATTGATCGGCAGGAGGGCTTCCTCTGGGGTCCAGCGACCTTGCGCCGACTGGACACCCCAGACTCCCCCCCAACCTGTAAGGCTGGCGTCCGTCGTGATCACTATCCAGTAAACCGGAAGAAATGACTTCCCGGCCATTAGAGCCGGTGCTGTCAGCCACCATACCAGGGATCTCCTGACTAGGTGGCTCACTCGGATTTGATAATCCAGAGATGATGGACATCTGTTCCATCTGGACAGAACTTCCTTCTGTAACACTCGAGTGTGGTATTGAGCATATGGGACCGCCTCGAAGGAGGCTACCCTGAGGCCCAACACTCGCATGCAAAAAACGGAGTGACGACCAATTCCTGGAAGTCAGCTGCCGTACCGCAGCCCGGAGGGTCTGCAACTTCTCCACAGGGAGTAATACCTTTGCCTCTGAAGAATCCAGAATCAACCCCAGGTACCCTAGGTGTTGAGTGGGCACCAATACTGACTTTTGCGGGTTTAGTATCCAACCACAGTCTCGAAGAGTCTGACAGGTAATGGACACGCTTACCTCTAATTCTGAGCTTGAAGGGGCCTTCAGCAGAAGGTCGTATAAGTAGCCTGTGATAGCGATACCCCGCTGTCTTAGAAGTGCCAAAATCGGAGCGAGCACCTTGGTGAACGTCCTGGGTGCTGAGGCAAGGCCCAACGGGAGGGCCACAAACTGGTAGTGGTCCTTCCCGATAGCAAATAACAGAAACCTCTGGTGTCTGGAGTATATGGGGACATGCAGGTATGCGTCCTTGATGTCCAAGGAGGCCAGAAAGTCCCCCGGATGGAGAGCCGTGACTACAGATCGAACCGACTCCATCCGAAAACTTTGTATCTTCACAAAGCAATTGAGGGCTCTGAGATCCAAGCTTGGACGAACCCCCTCCTTCTTCGGCACAATGAACAGATTTGAGTAAAAACCCTGTTCCAGTTCTGGAACTGGAATAACTACCCCGCGTTCCAGTAGACCCTGGACCGCCCCATACAGGGCCTCCCGACGGGTCGGTAGTAGCTGGAGATTGGAGGTGTTGAATCTGTCCGGTGGACAAGAGAGAAACTCTATCTTGTAGCCTAAAGGAGATTACTTCGCAAACCCACCTGTCGGAGATTAGTGCTGTCCACTGAGTCGCGAATTTGCGAAGACGTCTCCCCACCCGAGAGCTGGGTGGGGGTGGACCTTCATGCGGACGCAAATTTGTCCGCAGGCTTATTGGGTATGCGGGACCAGGGACGCTTTTGTCCTTGGGCAGGCGCTTTATCGGCCTGGGGTCTTTTCCCTGTCGCCCTAGGGGGACGAAAAAACCACTTGTGTGCAGTAAAGGAGGGCCCTTGGCGTGGCCCCTTATCCTTGCTAATTTGGGGAAGCAAAGTGCTTTTACTTCCTGTGGCATCCTTGATGATGTCATCCAGAGAAGCCCCAAAAAGTCTGTCGCCCTTAAAAGGCAGATCCAACAGGGCTTTCTTGGAAGTCTGGTCCGCAGACCAGCCTTTTAGCCAGATCAGGCGGCGTATTGCTACTGCATAAACCGAAGTTTTAGACAGCAGGGGAATAGTATTCATGTCTGACTCGCAGACAAACCTAAGGCCCTGGACCAACAGGTCGGCCAATGTTATCTCATCAGGAGGAGCATCTCGCTCCTTAACCCCTGGAGTAGCAATCTTGCCCATTCAGTAAGTGTGTGAGACACTAGGGCCCCCGCCAATGCCGGGCGTACTGCCGAGCCTACCACTGAGTATAGGTAGCAAGCGAGTGCTTCAGCCTTCTTATCCACAGGGTCCTTGAAAACAGGAGCCCCTTCTACAGGAATTGTGGTGGCTCTATTAAGTCTGGACACCGGAGGGTCCACTATAGGGGGGAGAGGTCCATTTCTTCAGAAAACTCTCCTCAAAAGGGGTACCGTACCGCAAACCTCTTTGGGGCTGTAAAGACCCTCAGTGGGTTCTCCCATTCCTTGTATAAGAGTTTATCAAAAGACACACAAGGGAACACCTTAGCAGTGCGGGCAGGTCTATGAAACCCAAGTGGACCGGAGTCTCTGCTGCTTCTGCAGTATTTTCCAATTTTAGCATATCCCGCACTGCAGTAATAAGGTCAGATACCAAAGCCGTCTCGCGTACTGACCTGGACTTTGAGTCATTCTCACTGTCCGGTCACGGTCTGCCGTCTCTGATGCGTCAGAATCTGAGCCCCGAGCCGTAGCTGGACCTGGTTCTGCACCAGAATTATCCCCAGAAGCTTGCAGGGGACGGGGCGTTTACTACCCCCTGTATTCCCGTGGGCTGCTTCCACCCTGGCAGCAAACGCCTCTAGGATTGCAGTCATAGCGTTCATAGACCCTCAGGGGCACCAGCTGCTAAATCTGGTGTTTCAGGGGAGAAGACATCTGGCTCAGATGCCATGCTGACCACACGCTGACACTCACAGGGCTCCAGGCAAGATATCAATAGGCCACCCTCCTGTGCTGCAGAGAGGCCGAGTCACCCAGAGGACTCACCACCCTGGATAGGTCCCTCTGCTGCTCTGTCAGTCTGCTTCTTTTATCAGCACTTCCTGTGTGAATTTTCGCGCCAGTGTAATGCACCCTAGAGGCCGGAGGCTCTCGAAAAATGGTTGCCAAAAACGTCTGTATGGAAGATAATGTGGGCTCTAAGAAAATGGCCGCCGACAGAAGATAGAGGTCAAGCAGCCATAGCCCACAAAAAGATGGCCGCCGAACGGCAATATCTGCATACAGGGTGGACAAACATGGCCGCCGATCAGCTGATAGGGGCCAGTGGGTGTGGCCGAACCACAGGAAGATGGCCGCCGGGCAGTCACAAGAGACCAAACTTAGCATGGACCACCTCAAAATGGCCGCTGACAGCATGGAGGAGGAAGGACACAAACACAGGTAAGAAAAAATGACATTTCTTTTAAATGTTAGTTACAGCCAGCCCCGCTCCAGTGGGACCCCCTAGGTGACCCCCAGCAACCTTTAGCTAGAAGCCCAGGGAGGAGGGAAAGGCAGGGAGAGAGGGAAGAAAGGGGCCACAACCACTTACTTGATCTCTCCAGGAATGTCCAGCTAAATCACCCAGCCGAGGCAGGGGAGTTTTACTTACCTATCCTGCATGTATTCTGCTGGAAGACATTCCAAACAGATCATTGTCCGCGCACGGAAGGTGACTGTTGGCCAGGCATGCTGTGATTGGACCCAGAAGGGACGATCATATGTATGCCCTGGAGCATGACGCTCACCGGACAGGCTGCTGCGACTCGGCCGTAAGGTCAGCTGAAGCTGAGCGGTCCGATGCAAGCCTTGGAGCGGAAGCTCACCGGCCAGGCTGCTGCGACTCGGCCGTAAGGTCAGCCGAAGCTGAGCGGTCCGATGCAGGCCCTGGAGCGTAAGCTCACCGGCCACCCGTGGAGCGACGGGCATGTCGTGGAAAACCCAGCGCGTAGCTAGGGTCGGCACACGCTCGATGGCCGAAACTGGGGAGACTACAAGGATCGAGGATCCAGCCTGTCACCCAGTCGGCAGTTGATCGAAGATCGCAGGAAACAACAAATGTAGCAAAAAAAAAAAAAAAAAAAATATATATATATATATATATATAAAGTCTTTTTTCCCCGGACCAATGGGCCCGAAGGGAGCCATGTCCTACTCCTTGCTAGACAGAAAAAAACTGATCTGCGAAGATGCAGACTGAGAGGGTATACCCAGAGGGTCCGCCCCCTGGGCGGTACTGTAGAAGGTGTGATGCAACACTTTTTACAAGTTTTTCTGCCTAGTCACTCCTAATTAACGGATAATACCCACTTTGTCAATAGAGAAGCTGTGTCGGTCCATGGACGAAAGAGTAATGTGGTTTCCCTCTACTTTGAGTATAGGAATAGGGACCCTGATCCTGTCCATGATTATCCCAACCACGGGGAGACTCATAATTATGTTGATATTGGGAGTAGTTCCTAGAGGGGGACTGGTAAGATCCCCCTCCCCCCTTCTCCCCCTACCCCTACCTTTCTTACCCTTCTGATTATTTTGAGGTAAAAAACCTTGCTCAGGGTAATCATAGCTATGAATAGGGTTCCTAATTGGAGTGGGTACAGGTAAGGGAGTAGTAGCATGGTTAGGAATATTGTCTGGATTTGACTGACTGGGGACACTGACATTTTGCCATTTGAAAATATTCCCACTATTAAAATCATCAAAATCCCTGATATATTTTTTCTTTTTCTTATTTTGGACTTCTAAGTCCCATTTGGTGAGTTTGTTTTTTAGTTTGACTGATGGCCTCAAAAACTCCTCACTCTCTTTGACTGGCTCAATAAGATTTTTAATATCTCGAATCTGAGATTCTAAAACTTTAATTTTTCTCTGTTTGCGCAGAAGTAAAAAATCAAGTAGTTCCAGACCTTTTTTGACAAAAAAATCACCCCATTCCTTCATGGATTCCTCATCAGTAAGTCCATCATTTGGTGGGACATCCCATCTGAAATGACGAGGAATCAATTTAGCAGCAATATACTGTTCGAAGGAAGTGATATCCCACCAGGTTTTTACCCTTTTCTCAAAGATATGGCCCAATTTTCTAAAAGAATAAGCTAAATCATTAGCATGTTCATTAGGTGAATTCCAGGAGAAAACTTCACCCAATTTCACCTCACGTATTTCAACATACTGGAATACATCCATATTTGCAGCTGAATTGTGATAAATTGATAAAGGAAATATAAAAAAGCAAATCAACCAGCACAAATAACCCTAAAAGACAGCAGCTGAAACACTGAGGTTCAAAATATCAAATCCCCACATGAAACTATAAAAAAGCAGTGCAGCGCAAACAGGATAGAGGGTCACTTGTTGCTAATAAGATTAAAGAAAGCAATATTAGTATTTTCAACTATAAGATGGTACTTAATTACAATATCCAGCATAAAAAATTTGAGCAATTTGTATATAAAAACTGGTCTGTGTTGAAACAAGATAAAGTTCTGGGTCCTATACTACCTGAACGACCATCTGTTATTTACAAGAAGGCCCCATCCTTGCGTGATAGACTGGCACTGGGTGTTGTTGACCCACCGGTTCAGTCTGATAATAGGTTGTTTTCATTTCTTTCCGGATTTTATGCATGTGGACGTTGCACAGCTTACAAGCATTCCAAATGTAACATCAAAAAGCAGAAAGAATTTCTTGCCACGGCCACTAATAGACAGTATAAGATTGGCCAATTAATTACTTGCACAACTGTGGGTGTTGTTTACATGCTTGAATGTGAATGTGGTCTCCAATATATTGGGAGGACCTCCAGACCACTTCACGTTCGGCTGGGAGAGCATGTAAACAACATCAAAAAGGGATTAAAAACACATAATGTATCTAGGCATTTTAAATTAGTCCACAATCAAAACCCTAGGGTTAAAATTTTGGGGCATCAAAAGAGTTAATAAACATTGGAGAGGTGGTAGCTTCATACGTCAATTAAGCCGCAGGGAAACTCATTGGATTCATGAGACAAAAGTTTTAGTACCTGCCGGCTTAAACGTTGAATTTTACGTGAATTGTTTTATTTCTGATCGTTAATTAATTGTTTTGTATCTTGTGATTTTATATTTTGGTTTTGTGAATATCTATAATCTTCCACATGTTCTATGAGTGTCAGCAGGGACGCGGGTGTTTTTTACACGTTTTTTATGGTTCTTTATGAGAACTGTCATTTAGTATCTTTTATATTTTTATATAATGGCTACTGTTCTTTATTTTACCTTAATTAGGTTGTCTTCCTATAAATACTTCCTTTACGGTATATCCCTCTCCTCCTTCCGGCATTTGCTTACCTGTGAATCAGGTTGCCATGGTGCGGCTGTGTTTACACTCCCCTGATTGGCCGGATGTGGTTCTCCTTGCAGTATGAATAGCGGGGGACTCACGCCGTTCCGTCACCGCTGATGAAGTCCCGCCCCCTGGGACGCAACGTGTACGGAACTACGTGATTCTGTGTGACATCACCCGCGTCTTACACGCTGACACTCGTGGATTCAATACACACGGATACGCTGTTATTCCTATGCACTGAGGCATAGTGCCACCTTTGTAACTGTATTTTATGCTTTTTTATGCGAAATTAAATGTTTTAAAATGGAGAACACTAGATGTCCTTGCTTTTCCTTTATATATCTGGCTTTCTGGATTTGACTTCCTGGGTTTGATGGTGTGAGACTGACAAGCGCTCTGAGTTCATCCATTCACCCTGGTGTGCATTATACTACAGTGATTCT
This sequence comes from Rana muscosa, assembly GCA_029206835.1. Taxonomy (NCBI): domain Eukaryota; kingdom Metazoa; phylum Chordata; class Amphibia; order Anura; family Ranidae; genus Rana; species Rana muscosa. The sequence goes on along the minus strand of CM055116.1, from coordinate 780,491,932 downwards.
GATGTTACTTACCCCAGAGAGGGAACTGCTTTTGTGACCTGACTGACTAGCTCAGGGGTCCACTTGCTGAGGTGAGCTGCTAACCATTACTAGTGGTGAAGGTCGTCACACAAGTCACTTTAAAGATTTTAGAAGTCACCGTTTGGACACTGATTGGTGTTCATTACGGAATTAAGTGAAGGTTCTGGACTGTTCTTATCATTCAAGTTTTCAGTGTCATTTTTTTATTTTTTATTATCTATTTTTTGTTTGCGCTGCACCACATGTGGTAGCTGACTACTAAACTGACTAGAAATAGTGCCCCAAAATCCCAATCCCATCTCAAAAGCCCTGTATGACCATCCCCGTAAGTCAAGCGGGAAAGAAAAGGGATACCCAGAGCCCCACCAACCCGCTTATAGACTTCTACATTGAAGGGACACCGAAGTAAGAAATGGTCCAGGACATGGAGTATAAAAAATTTTTTTTTTTAAATCATATAAACATACAGCTTATTAATAAAAACATATTTACACAAAAATAAACAAAAAATAAAAAGCGTGCTTACATCAGCAAGTAAAAAAAAATCTCCTGACAAGATAACATAGAAAGAAACATATTTTAATGACAACAAAAAGAGACTAAAAACCCCCGAACCTCAACTTAAACACAAACCAGGCTAAGAAACATTTTGAGATTTAATCGCCATTAGGATGCGATTCCAAAACCCCCCCATTAACCCCTCCCCCCACATCATTCACCCCGACTTCCACATCATTCACCTTGCATTCTGCACCAGCCACTCTCATTCTCTCTCCCCCTCCACCATCATCCAATCCATCCCTCACTCCACCCCTCTGTGTCTGACGACCTCCTGCCACACTTCTGCCACGCCGAGGAGGAGGGGTTGGCACCACCATACACGCTGGTCCAGCACCCTCCACTGCCTTCACTACACTAGGAGAAACAACAGGTGCAGACACAGACTTGACAACCACACTTCTAGCACTGACTGGGGAACCACAGACTGTGGGGACACTGACACCACAGACGGCCTCACAGACACAGATTCTATCAGGACAGAGACACTAGGATCCCCTGATACAACCTCTGCCAACCCAGACTCTTCTCTATCCAGACAGAAGAATTCCTCCACTAACTCTGGCTTATTGTGCAAAGCCTCAGGGCACCGGCTATAAGGATGACCTACCTTATCACATAGGTTAAATTTAATGATGTTACAGTCCCTTGCCAGATGCCCCAGTTCCTGGCACAAACAGCACTTCTGTTCTGGACAGTTAGAGGAGAAATTTCCCTTGACTCCATATTTATGGCACAGTTTAGGTTGACCAGGGTAGAAAACAGTAATCCTATCTCTACCAATAAAGGCAGAGGAGGGCAAATGCTGGACCACATTCCTACACACACTTAACCTCATTGACACTGACCACCCACCCGTCCAGATTCCTCTATCATCCACAATATTTTTTAGGGGACACAACGCTTCACCAAACCTCCTCAACTACACCCATAAATCATCGGGGGTATAGCCTCATTCCTTGTCAGGATAGTCACATTCCTAATCAAGGGCTGTCGTGAGACAACTTTGGAGACAAGCCCTTTCCAGTCTGACTGGCCCCTATATACATGCTCAAACCGCTCCCAAAACAGATCCAGTGATTCTGGATGGTACAAATGACAAATCATATTCATAGGAACCAGCCGGACCAATAAGAGCATACATATCCTCCACCTTAAATCCCATGGCTAGGATCCTATCCTCAACCACCCTCCTGATAGTTGGAATATCTCCTCTTTCCCACCTGAGCTGTACCACATTCCTGCGTTTAATGGAAGAAGGTGCGTTAGTTGAAAGTCGCACAACTGGCTCCCTTCCACCTCCAGCAGCATGATTTTTCCCCGACACAGCCCTAGCATAGTTCCTAACTTGGACAGATGAAACATTAACTGGCTGCATAGGAATATTAACTGGCTGCAGAGGAACCTCTGAAATCTGTTTTGATTAATTACCCAGCACTTGATCCTCCTCCCCTCCAGCACAACAGTCCCACTCACCATAGTCCCAGAAGTACCACAGTTACCAGCAGTCCCATCATCAAGTAAAGTCTTCTGTTTAGAAAAAACACCAGCTGTTTCAGCGTTCATACGGCCCTCCTGCTCTGCAGTTTCAATGTTCATGCGACATTCCTGCTCTGCACTGTTAGTGTCCATGTGGGACTCCTCACAGCCAGCTCCTCTTGCATTCCCTGCTGATTGCAAGGACCTGTTGGCAGGTACAATCTCAGAAAGGTCCTCCACTCATTGAGAGAGATTTTCAGCAAGCACTCCTTTATCATGATCCTCATCTGATGAGTCCGTGCCGCTCAAGGGAGATTCCATTTCTTGAATGGCCTGCAGCAATCCGCCATTTTCCTCAACCTCCTTCTGCGATAACCCAGGCTGATGGGGAGGGAGGGGGGCAGATACTGACTCAGAAATTACAGATCCTGGGACAGAGTTAGTACTGGGGCCACCATGTGAAGCCACTTCCTTACCCCCTATCCATACTGTCCCCGTTGCTCTAGTATCCACCCTCTGGTTGGTACTGGCATAGGCACTTTCCTTCATCTGTTGGAATCTCTCCTCATTCTCACACTTTTCTCTGAACTCACCGGTGCTCTCCTTCAGAGAGGCGACCAACTTCTCCTGCTTTTTCAATGCCTCTTCCAGAGACCTCAGCTTGGAGACTTCCCTTACTGTTTCCAGAATTACTATGCAGGGATTTTTTTTCCCCTGAAAACTTCTTTCATGACAGCAAGTTTCTGTTCCTCCTTAGCAATGCGGCGAAGTCTGTTCACCACTCTATCCTGGAAGACTGGTAAGGACTCCTCTTGCATAGGGACAGGCCCAGGATCCATTGCAGCTTGAGCACATGGAGTAGGCCTCAGTGCCTCTGGAGAGCCTCCACCTTCATCACCCCAACCTACTGCATGGTGGTTGGGGGAGAAGGCTGCAGGACAGGCCCAGGATTGATGTTTCCTCTAGCTGAGACCAAAGCAGAGTGAGCCAACAGCACCTTGCAAAACGGCACCACCTGGTGGAGAAGCTCCTCTGGTGCAGAGACAGATGTGACTGTTTTTTTTACAGCTCTGCAGTATATGTCAGAGTTGTATAAATATATAATAATAATGTGTGACTGTACTGAGGGCATGAGAGTGTAAGCTTCCTCGGTGCAAAGACTGAGTGATTCAAAGTTCTCTGTACAACAATGCAATATATCTCCAAGCTGTTTAAATTAATAATCATAATAATAGTATGTGACTGGTGGGACATTAAAGTGTAATCTCCTCTTTTGCAGAGACTGATGCGACTGGCTTGGTGTTTTCTATACAGCTATATAAATGTACAACATATTTTAAGAACAATGAGATCATTGGAGTGTAAATTTTTGTTTATTAAAAATCTTGCAGCATAAAGCTTGGTATTAAAACATATTTACATATATACAAAAATAAATAAAGAATATATACATAAATGAACAAAAACAAACAGGCTTACATCAGCAGATACCAAAAAAAATCAAACGCCTTTTTACCAAAAAGCATAAATAGAACTATATACAAAGAAACGTAATTATATTACTAGCAAACTACAAAATTATGCAAAACAAAGCCCTCCCTCCACCTAAACACACCCTCAGGCTAAGAAGCGATTACACATTTAACCCATGCATGCAACCTTTTTTAAAAAATTTGATCTTATCAAAATCTAGGGGATGTGAAAGGACAGAAGGAAACCCGCACACCCAGAGACTGACAGACAGCAGCTACGGGGACCTGACATTCCTCCAAGCCTTTGTCCAGGCCCCCGGCCACCACCTGTGCTTCTCAAGACCCTGAATCTTCCCAACCTTATCCAGAATTTCGTGCAGCACCACCTCAACAGGAAGGACTTTTTTGCGAATGGAAACCTGGCACCGTGCATTCCACATGAAGTAACAGACTAACTAGAAAAAGTTAAACATAAAGGGAGAGAAAAGAAAAAGAATCCCTAAAGTGCTTTTCCTCCAGTTCTAATTTGAATAGTGTAAGTCTAAATACCATGGGCCTATGGTGGCACCATTGTTGTAGCAAAAGAAACTAGGCAAAAAAGAAAGGGGGAACACCCCAAGATGTTCAAAAGGGGTGTAAAAGTTGCTACTTAATACAATGGTAGGTATAGACTAAGACTGGGGGAAATGATAAGGTAATTTATTACTATCAAGAAAGAATGCTCGAAAATTTACAAATCGCATTAAAAATTACACCGACGATCCCCAATTGGTGATCTCAGTAGGGGGGAAGGGTGGTCAAACAGGACAGAACAGGACTAACAAACATGACACATAACAAAATACGGGAACACACAACACAGAAAGTCCAGACATCGGCATGAAATTCGGAGTGCAGCTGAATAACACTGTAATTACTTATGGTGTCAAATCTATTAATTGGGAAACCCCAATTTAAAATTAATAAAGTGTATCCAGCTCCACTGCGAATTACCCCAGGGTGATACCATCAAGCAAATGCCATTCCAATTATCTAAACAGTGGTCCCAAAATGGTATTCAATGTTCAAAAAATTATTGGCCAAATCGCCAAAAAACAAGAGACCTCAATAAGTAAAAAATGTCAGGGTTCATCCACAAAGGACTGCGGAACAATTTTCGAGATAATCTGTAGATAATAATGGTTGTCCTATTCTTCCTTTTCCCACTATTTGGAGACCAGCGGATGGCTAAAGATTTTTTATGCCTGATTAGTAGCTGATTGGGCCGTCAGCTGCTGTATCTCAAAGTAGTACAGGATCAATGTTCATTCAGGGGAATGGAAGCACATTCGTTGGTATCTAAGCATCAGCAAGCTGTTCTTTAGGCATAAGTCTGTGGTGATCACATTAGTTAAGCCCTGCAAGTGTATAGTAATGGCCAGTGGAGCCTGTTTCATACGTTACCATCCCGGGAGCGTTCCTGTGTTGTGGTGGGCACCTGTGATATTGCAGCTCTTTCCGGTACTAGTAAATACGTAGTTGAGATTTACTCGGTCCGTTGTCATCTATGATGAACTTGTTGCTGCTGCTATTTCAGGAGCCTTCTCCGCTCACCTGGGTGGATCACGTACTTGTGCTGACAGCGTCTGCGGAGATATCCATCTCTGTGCTAAAGACGCCGCTCTCGGCTTCACGGCTATGCTGGGCGGGGTTTGCGTTGCCGACGTCACGTGACCGCTGTGACGTCAACGCGTTTCGCTATCTGGATAGCGTAGCTTCGTCTGGACTGGGTGGTGGGACGGCTCCTGGCGGTTCTATTTATGGACATTGTCCTTCCGACAGGCCGCCCTCTTGTGAGAAAAAGGGAATAAGCATGTAGTTCTCCCGTCCTTAGTGAATGACCACAACAAGTAAACACTTACATACAAGGGAAGAAGAAATCGGCCAATGTAGCCACGACTTTTGTTCACATTTGCTATAATTAGGAGAAATAATATAGCTACGGTATTTAATTCATATTACTACAGCTAGCCATGGAATTTTTTATTTTTTATATATTTATATTTTCATCAGCATAAGTCATATACCAATAATTAGTATTATTCCACATATAGTTACTTTGATCCATCATTCCCATTAGGGAATGAAAATGACTCGGTGATGGTAAATCCATGTCAAAAGCTGTAGATATGAATAATATCAATCAGAGACTCCGAGCTTTATAGTCTATCTATAACTCGGTTTGGGTGTGCTGGGATACGTTGGGGTATATGCCAGGTGGCTTGAACTTGGTAAGCCATATAGCCAAGACATCATAGTTTATTTCATATATTGATCTTCGCTTGTTCCCAGGCGTGACCCAGCGTCCATCTAGTCAATCTCCCTAATGATACTAAGGTCTATATAAGTATAGCCAGCATCTCATCTTAATATGTGGATGTACTTATAGAGGGTTAAAGATATGGACAACGGGTCCCATCCAAGGGGCAATGCAGATATTAGCACCCCAAGGCAGCCCGCACACCAAGCTGGATAAAAGTCCATGATTGAGCCTTAATTAAACATGCCTGGTCAGTAATGGAGATAGATTTACCATAGGAGATCAGGCACTAGGAGGTGATTAAATCAGTAACCTTATCATTTCCCCCAGTCTTTGTCTATACCTACCATTGTATTAAGTAGCAACTTTTACACCCCTTTTGAACATCTTGGGGTGTTCCCCCTTTCTTTTTTGCCTAGTTTCTTTTGCTACAACAATGGTGCCACCATAGGCCCATGGTATTTAAACTTACACTATTCAAATTAGAACTGGAGGAAATGCACTTTAGGGATTCGTTTTCTTTTCTCTCCCTTTATGTTTAAGTGTATTAAGGATCCTTAGTGATCCATTCTTAAACGAATCCCAAGTAACCTTAAATTAGCTGTACACAGTTTATATATTTTTTTCTATACGAGTGATTTTAGAAATATGGCCTTTGTTCTGGGAGAAGAAATAGACGATGAGATTAGTCATGCGTTTAGTGGGGATTCTTCCCAACTTTCGAATCAAGAGGACGAAATAAGAAATAAATTTAAAGAACACAAAAAGTTACTTCTGAAACATCTGAATAGGAAATGGGACGTTTCCTTTTTAGAAACGTACGTCCACCGGAAAATAATACCACGCGGCTTAAGGGACCGGATGGTCTCGGCCGAGCACTTACATAATGAGAGGTTTCTCTCGAAGTGGAAGGAGCTCTGCATAAGGCATGGGATAGCCGTAATGGGTCTGATAGTGGAGGAGGAAAAGATCCAATTAGACGAACTGAAGGAGAAGATAGTGGAAAGTGCACAAAGTCTTGAACCTTTAAAAGAGTTAGAAGAATTTACGAAACAAAACGATCTGCTTAAAAAAGAAATTGAGAGGGTTCAATTGAATCTAAAAACTACTAAGCAGTCTAAACTTAGAAGAGACCTTATGGATTTTGAAAACGATCGAGTTTTCGATCTCACCATAAGGAGAGGGAGAAGCAGATCTAACAGGAGGGGATCTAGGTCACAATCGAGGTTTAGACGGGAGAATGCCACAGCTGATGGTGATGACGATGGAACTCCCAAAGTCGTGACTTTTTTAGAGGAGGAGGGGACGGCAGAGATGGAGGACCGCCCCCTTTCTCAGAAAAGTTCACAGAGTACCAAAACAAACACCAAAAACAAGGAAAGTGTCCCCAAGGCACAGATAGAACAGCGTACACGCAGCCAACGGAGATAACCCTTAAAAAAAATCAGATATCCATTTTAGATACTAAGGTAATCAACCTCTCTGCCTTTCCGTTAGCCCCTAGACATGTTGAACTCCTACAGAGAGGAATGTCTTTTTCGCCAGTCAACAATATGGATCACTTTGAAGTATATAAGGACGTAGCCCTTTTTTTAAGAAAGGTGGTCTTTAAGTCCTTATATGCAAATAAAGAGTCACTAACTTCAAGTGACCCAAAGTTAGATCAAGATGACCAAATAGCGCTGGAAATTTTAAATTCCCTGCTGGAAGAAAGCGAGGACCCGATACCTGGAAGCTGCCCTATTAAAAGGATTGCTGATCTAAAGATTCGATCTAACAAAATGCCCCCACTGAGCAAGAACAGATGGTTACATATGTTCTTAGAGATGGTCCAGACTGATCTGAACAACATCAACTGGACCCAAAATGGCCATGATAATCTTACCAAGGATGAACGAAGGGCCCTTAAAGAACTAAAAGAAGCAAAGAACCTAGTGTTCAAAAAGAGCGATAAGGGAGGCAACATCGTCCTAATGGATGACGACTTGTATTTGACAGAAGCGAAAAGATTACTAGGGGATCCTATGACCTACAAAAAATTAGACTGTGATCCTTTCCCAAGGCTAGTTCAGGAACTAAATAGGATGCTGCTTGAGGCAAGGGATGTTGGTTTACTGGGCCGACGTGAATTTGACCATCTGTCTGTGAAGGAGTTCAATGTACCGACTTTCTACATTATTCCTAAAATACACAAATGCCCAGATAAACCACCTGGGAGACCTATTGTGTCGGCGGTACAGGGACCCCTTGAAAGGGTGGGCCGGTATTTGGACTCACTCCTAAAGGAAATGGTCTTCGGCCTAAAATCCTATGTCCAGGATACCCGACATGTTTGGTCTCAAATTGCTGAACTTAAAATTGACGAGGGTTTCCTACTAATAAGTGTGGATGTAGAGTCACTGTATACCTCGATCCCGCACCATTGTGGGATAGAGGCAGTGGCAAGCCACCTAGATTTGAACTATCCCGAGTACGGTCCCCAAAATGAGTTCCTTTTGGAGCTATTACAATTTGCCTTGGCGAACAATTTTTTCCAATTTAACTCCCAATATTACCAACAAATTAGAGGTACTTCAATGGGGGCAGCATGGGCACCAGCCTACGCTTGCCTCCATCTGGGCCTATGGGAGGAGGAGGAGGTCTACACGTCGCCAATGTATACTGACCATGTGTATGCATGATTAAGATACATTGACGACGTGTTAGTGATATGGAGTGGGATTAGGGACCAGTGGGCTCATTTCATTGGTCAACTGAACTGCAATGACCGCAACATCCGCCTTACCTTTACGGTAGATGAAGAACAGATCTCCTTCCTCGACCTCTGGATATACGTAGAGGAGGGCAAATTATGTACCCGTACTTTCAGGAAAGAGACAGCAGCTAATACCCTCCTTAGAGCTGATAGTCACCATCCGCAGTCCCTCAAGGATGGGATCCCTATTGGACAGTTTCTAAGGATTAAAAGAAACTGTACAAAGAGGGAAGACCTTAGGAGGGAAAATGCTGAGCTCTATAAAAGATTTCGGGAAAGGGGGTACTCGCATCGGCAGATTAGGCAGGCCAAACAGCGTGCAGCCTGTCAAGATAGAAAAAGTCTCCTCTTATTTTAATGCAAATTCTAAAACCAGAAATCAGAACCCAGAGCCGGTGAGGGTGATTACCCCGTATGGAGCTCAGTGGGACCAAGTTAGACGAGTGCTGGAAAAACATTTGGGGCATTCTCCTCAATTGCCCTGGGATGCAGGACATTGTAGGAAATGCACCCAAATTGGTAGCAAGGAGGGCCAAGAATCTTGGGGATATGTTAATTCATTCCGAATTTACCAAGGAACCTAGCACTAGTTGGCTTTCAGAGTACCCCAGAAGTAAAGGCATGTTCCCCTGTAACAAATGCCAAGTATGCCCTTTAGTGGACCGAACTACATCTTTCAAGGATTCACTCGGTCGGGAAACCTTTGAAATACATGATCTTATCAACTGCTCTACAAGCAGGGTGATATATATGATTACGTGTCCATGCCCGAAGATATATATAGGTAAGACCAAAAGGCCCCTAAAAGTTAGGATAGGGGAGCACCTTCGCGACATTAAAAAGGAAAGAGAGAGGGACCCTGAAAAAAGCCAGGAAAAACCACTGGCTAAACATCTTGCCGTGTGCCATGATGGCAAGATAGATGGTATAAAAATCAAAGGCATTTATGTACTTAAATTGCCTAAAAGGAGGGGCGACTTTAATCGCATTCTCCTTCAAAAGGAAAAATGGTGGATTTTCCGCCTAGGCTCTTTGGCCCCCATGGGGTTAAACACTGAACTCAATCTTCAGGTCTTCTTAGACACTTGACTAAAAACTTCTCTTCTCCCCCCTTCCCAATATCACTCCCCTTATCCCACAGCCTTATCTTTTGTGTTCGTCAAAAATTTTAAAAATTAAAAAATAGGTGTTACTGATTTAATCACCTCCTAGTGCCTGATCTCCTATGGTAAATCTATCTCCATTACTGACCAGGCATGTTTAATTAAGGCTCAATCATGGACTTTTATCCAGCTTGGTGTGCGGGCTGCCTTGGGGTGCTAATATCTGCATTGCCCCTTGGATGGGACCCGTTGTCCATATCTTTAACCCTCTATAAGTACATCCACATATTAAGATGAGATGCTGGCTATACTTATATAGACCTTAGTATCATTAGGGAGATTGACTAGATGGACGCTGGGTCACGCCTGGGAACAAGCGAAGATCAATATATGAAATAAACTATGATGTCTTGGCTATATGGCTTACCAAGTTCAAGCCACCTGGCATATACCCCAACGTATCCCAGCACACCCAAACCGAGTTATAGATAGACTATAAAGCTCGGAGTCTCTGATTGATATTATTCATATCTACAGCTTTTGACATGGATTTACCATCACTGAGTCATTTTCATTCCCTAATGGGAATGATGGATCAAAGTAACTATATGTGGAATAATACTAATTATTGGTATATGACTTATGCTGATGAAAATATAAATATATAAAAAATAAAAAATTCCATGGCTAGCTGTAGTAATATGAATTAAATACCTTAGCTATATTATTTCTCCTAATTATAGCAAATGTGAACAAAAGTCGTGGCTACATTGGCCGATTTCTTCTTCCCTTGTATGTAAGTGTTTACTTGTTGTGGTCATTCACTAAGGACGGGAGAACTACATGCTTATTCCCTTTTTCTCACAAGAGGGCGGCCTGTCGGAAGGACAATGTCCATAAATAGAACCGCCAGGAGCCGTCCCACCACCCAGTCCAGACGAAGCTACGCTATCCAGATATCGAAACGCGTTGACGTCACAGCGGTCACGTGACGTCGGCAACGCAAACCCCGCCCAGCATAGCCGTGAAGCCGAGAGCGGCGTCTTTAGCACAGAGATGGATATCTCCGCAGACGCTGTCAGCACAAGTACGTGATCCACCCAGGTGAGCGGAGAAGGCTCCTGAAATAGCAGCAGCAACAAGTTCATCATAGATGACAACGGACCGAGTAAATCTCAACTACGTATTTACTAGTACCGGAAAGAGCTGCAATATCACAGGTGCCCACCACAACACAGGAACGCTCCCGGGATGGTAACGTATGAAACAGGCTCCACTGGCCATTACTATACACTTGCAGGGCTTAACTAATGTGATCACCACAGACTTATGCCTAAAGAACAGCTTGCTGATGCTTAGATACCAACGAATGTGCTTCCATTCCCCTGAATGAACATTGATCCTGTTCTACTTTGAGATACAGCAGCTGACGGCCCAATCAGCTACTAATCAGGCATAAAAAATCTTTAGCCATCCGCTGGTCTCCAAATAGTGGGAAAAGGAAGAATAGGACAACCATTATTATCTACAGATTATCTCGAAAATTGTTCCGCAGTCCTTTGTGGATGAACCCTGACATTTTTTACTTATTGAGGTCTCTTGTTTTTTGGCGATTTGGCCAATAATTTTTTGAACATTGAATACCATTTTGGGACCACTGTTTAGATAATTGGAATGGCATTTGCTTGATGGTATCACCCTGGGGTAATTCGCAGTGGAGCTGGATACACTTTATTAATTTTAAATTGGGGTTTCCCAATTAATAGATTTGACACCATAAGTAATTACAGTGTTATTCAGCTGCACTCCGAATTTCATGCCGATGTCCGGACTTTCTGTGTTGTGTGTTCCCGTATTTTGTTATGTGTCATGTTTGTTAGTCCTGTTCTGTCCTGTTTGACCACCCTCCCCCCTACTGAGATCACCAATTGGGGATCGTCGGTAGTTTGTGGTAGCAGCTATCTGTGTAATTTTTAATGCAATTTGTAAATTTTCGAGCATTCTTTCTTGATAATAATAAATTACCTTATCATTTCCCCCAGTCTTAGTCTATACCTACCATTGTATTAAGTAGCAACTTTTACACCCCTTTTGAACATCTTGGGGTGTTCCCCCTTTCTTTTTTAACTAGAAAAAGTGTCTCAAAATCGAAATCCCAATGTGTCTCCAAAGACCCATGCGACCACTCCGCATAACTCAAGCGGGAAAGGAACAGGATACACAGAGTCCCACCCACCGCTTATAGACTTCTATATTGAAGGGGCACTGAAGCAAGAAACGGTCCATCGTCTCCTCCACACTGCCACACTCCACTCTTGGACAACCATGGTTCTCCGCAGAGCGTTGCTTCAAGTTGCCCTCCACATAGAGTCTGCCATAAAACGAGAGCCAGGCCAAATCCCGAAACTTTAAACGGATTCTCTCCAGATAAATCAAACGCAGACCCTCCCCCATAACGAGGCCTGGGCAATCCCTCAAGACCAGTGGCTCGCTAAAGGTAAATTCAACAACCATCCTCTCCTAGGAAGAGACTTAGATTCCTCTGCCGTCACTCGCCACTGCCAAAGCATTTTCAGGCACGGGGCAATGTAAGCCAAGAGCCTACCATGTCGGACCCTCAGGCTTTTCACTGGCCCACCATTCTCCTAGCTTTGCAGAAAAGGCCTAAACCAGGACTGTAAATACCAACCCACCTAGGCGATTCCTTTGCCAGCATATTACCAAAATTACGTTTGCATTCACGGGCACAGTGAGCTGCATTCATGGACAGTTGGACACAGTGAGGCTGCATTTGTGGACACAGTGAGGCTGCATTCGTGGACACAGTGAGGCTGCATTCGTGGACACAGTGAGGCTGCATTCGTGGACACAGTGAGGCTGCATTCGTGGACACAGTGAGGCTGCATTCGTGGACATAGTGAGGCTGCATTTATGGACACAGTAAGGGCTGCATTTATGGACACAGTGAGGCTTCATTTATGGACACTGTGAGGCTGCATTCATGGGCACAGTGAGCTGCATTCACGGGCAGTGAGGAGGCATTCATGAGCACAGTGAGCTGCATTGATGGGCTGTGAGGCTGCATTCACGGGCAGTGAAGCTGCATTCATGGACACAGTGAGGCTGCATTCATGGGCAGTGAGGCTGCATTTATGAGCACAGTGAGGTTGCATTTATGGGCACAGTGAGCTACATTTATGGGCACAGTGAGCTGCATTTATGGGCACAGTGAGGCTGTATTAATGGGCACAGTAAAGCTGCATTAATGAACACAGTGAGGCTGCAATTATGGGCACAGTGAGGCTGCTATTATGGGCACAGTGAGGCTGCATTGATGGGCACAGTGAGGCTGCATTCATGGGCACCGTAAGCTGCATTTGATGGACACAATGAGGCTTCATTGATGGGCACAGTGAGGCTTCATTGATGGGCACAGTGAGGCTGCATTGATGGGCACAGTGTGAGTGCATTGATGGGCACAGTGAGGCTTAATTTATGGGCACTGTAAAGCTTAATTTTATGGGCACAGTGAGGCTGCATTCATGGGCACCGTAAAGCTGCATTTGATGGGCACTGACATGCTTTATGTTAATATTGGTAAAGTTGTTAATATTTTTTTTTGAAACTTCCTTCTGCATAAAACATTTAACAGTGTAATTTCATGAGATAATTTATGAGGGCGTGTTTAGGGGCGGGCTTAGGGGCAGGGGAGGGGTTGGATGGGGCAACTGGTGGCGAGTAATTTTTAAGGCCTGGCAAGTGGCTCAGGACTTGAAGTTTTAAGCCCTGGTCTACAGCACTCTTTTTTTTTTTTTTATAATTTAGGGACTATTATCAAAAGCAAAACCCAAGTCACCTTATACCCATAAAGTATGCTTAAATTGCTTTGCAGCGAGCAAGAGTCTCACAGACACGTATAAACCTCAGCACAATCATTTTAAAGCTGATGTCCAGCTTTACCGTCATTTTAAATACGTTGTAGTCTCTTTGGGCCAAGTTAACACAAAAAAATATTTCCTACATTAACCACTTAACGACCGCTCACTGTATATATACGTCGGCAGAATGGCACCGTCAGGCACAATCACGTACAGTGTACGTGACTGCCTTTGTATAGTTGGGGGGTCCGATAGGACCTCACTTCTATACAGTGAGCGGTCGTTATCCGTTGGGGAGCGATCCGGGATGAGGGGACGGCCGTTCGATTCCGGCCACCCCCTCGCGATCGCTCCCGGGGAATGAGAAAGCTTCCTCTGCTGTGTAATGTTTACACAGGCAGAGGAAGTGATGTCATCTCTCATGCGGCGCTCACATATACCGAGTGCCGTACAAGAGAAGACACACAGGTTAGTGCACAAACAGTACACCGACACCAGGACACATAGGAACATAAATCGCACCCCCAGATCACCCCCCAGCCCCCAGTCACAGTGTCACTGTTTGCAGTGACCATTTATTTACTGATCACTGCAATCAGTGACATTTGTGACTGTAAAAGTGTCACTACAGTTAGTTTTAGGTCCAGTGTAGCCCCCTAACCCCCCCTAATAAAGGTTTAACCCCCTGATCACCCCCCAGATAACCCTTTCACCCCCTATCACCACTGTCGCTAAGCGATCGTTTTTCTGATCGCTGTTTTAGTGTCGGTGATGCCGATCGGTAGGCAGTTATTTTTTTTAGGTTCGCCGCAGGTTTTTATAGCGTCAGGTACCCCCATATATTACCTAATAAAGGTTTAACCCCCTTGATCGCCCCTCAGGTAACCCTTTCACCCCCTATCACCACTGTCGCTAAGCGATCGTTTCTCCGATCACTGTATTATTGTCGGTGATGCCGATAGGTAGCCAGTTATTTTTTTTAGGTTCGCTGCAGGTTTTTATAGCGTCAGCTACCCCATATATTACCTAATAAAGGTTTAACCCCCTTGATCGCCCCCCAGGTAACCCTTTCACCCCCTATCACCACTGTCGCTAAGCGATCATTTTTCTGATCGCTGTCTTATTGTCGGTGATGCCGATAGGTAGCCAGTTATTTTTTTTAGGTTCGCCGCAGGTTTTTATAGTGTGAGGTACCCCCATATATTACCTAATAAAGGTTTAACCCTCTTGATCGCCCCCCAGGTAACCCTTTCACCCCCTATCACCACTGTCGCTAAGCGATCGTTTTTCTGATCGCTGTCTTATTGTCGGTGATGCCGATAGGTAGCCAGTTATTTTTTTTAGGTTCGCCGCAGGTTTTTATAGCGTCAGCTACCCCCATATATTACCTAATAAAGGTTTAACCCCTTGATCGCCCCCCCCAGGTAACCCTTTCACCCCCTTTTGCCAGTGTCACTAAGCGATCGTTTTTCTGATCGCTGTATTAGTTATGCTGATGCCGATAGATATACAAAAATGTAGCTATGCGTAATAACAATATATAACACCCAAGTGCTCGAAGTGACTGGATCACAATGGATCTGCTGATAAGTCCTAATGTATATAGAACTCCAAATACATATGATGAAAGAAAATTGAAAAAAAGTCTTTGATAACCAAAAAGTGAATGTAGTTGAAACTTTCAGTTCGAATGGTGAGTATTCCAAAAATAATAAGTGACTTGTGACGTGACCACCACCACATGAAAGGGAGGCTTACCAGATGGAGTGGACCCAATACACGTACGTATAGAGGGTCAAACAGGCTTAGTATGTATATATCCGTACATATGAAATCCAGGCTGGCACTGCACACACATGTATCCAAGATCCAGACTCAAGGATGACACCAGATATCCAAGCCCAATAGAATGATGAAATAGCTCACATAGAAATCATGTGGAAGAAAGAAGGAGAGGGCACATAGCGTAATAAGCCTGTTTGACCCTCTATACGTACGTGTATTGGGTCCACTCCATCTGGTAAGCCTCCCTTTCATGTGGTGGTGGTCACGTCACAAGTCACTTATTATTTTTGGAATACTCACCATTCGAACTGAAAGTTTCAACTACATTCACTTTTTGGTTATCAAAGACTTTTTTTCAATTTTCTTTCATCATATGTATTTGGAGTTCTATATACATTTGGACTTATCAGCAGATCCATTGTGATCCAGTCACTTCGAGCACTTCGGTGTTATATATTGTTATTACGCATAGCGCTACATTTTTGTATATTGTTTGTTTTTACTTTTTCCACAGGTATTGTAGCTGCTTATATGTGTTAGCAGCGCGAATATTGTTTGTATTTTTGATGCCGAT
Organism: Rana muscosa; assembly: GCA_029206835.1. Classification (NCBI taxonomy): domain Eukaryota; kingdom Metazoa; phylum Chordata; class Amphibia; order Anura; family Ranidae; genus Rana; species Rana muscosa. The sequence continues at coordinate 780,476,008 of CM055116.1, read as the reverse complement.
AGCCAGTTATTTTTTTTTAGGTTCGCCGCAGGTTTTTATAGCGTCAGGTACCCCCATATATTATCTAATAAAGGTTTTAACCCCCTAATTGCCCCTAGTTAACCCTGCGTCACACCCCAGGTAGCGTCAGGTTAGTGCCAGTAACGCTAACACCCACGCGTGAAGCATACACCCCCCTTTGTGGTATAGTATCTGAACAGATCAATATCTGATCTGATCAGATCTATACTAGTGTCCCCAGCAGTTTAGGGTTCCCAAAAACGCAGTGTTAGCGGGATCACCTCAGATACCTGCTAGCACCTGCGTTTGGCCCCTCCGTCCAGCCCAGGCCACCCAAGTGCAGTATCGATCGATCACTGTCATTTACAAAACACAACACACATAACTGCAGCGTTCGCAGAGACAGGCCTGATCCCTGCGACTCCAGTGCTGTAGGAGGTGATTTCACCACCACAGTTAAAAAAAAAGCATATATGCCGAAGCATTGGGGCAGCAGGGGCGGAGGAGCGATTTTGCTCCTAATGCCGCATACATACGGTCGAAATTCCGACGGAGGCTTGCTCGTGGAAAAGTCCGACCATGTGTGTGCGGCATAATTTTTGCGGGAGGATGCCCCAATGCTTTGGCATATATAAATGGTGCATGTATGCCCATCATTAGAAGTGGGTTAATGAATGGCGGTATTCTAATGGTGGGCATACCCACCGATCAATCTCTTTTTTTCGGTCAGCCAACAGGCTGCATGAAAAAAAAGATTACAATACATGTCCAACAAGGACCAGCAACATACTGGTATGTTGCTGGACTTTGAATGGTTATACCAGATTGATGCCTGCGGGTTTAGGTATCATTCTTTTCAGCCAGCGGCCGGCTTTCATGTAAAAGCAATCCTAGCGGCTGATTAGCCTCTGGACTGCTTTTACAAGCAGTGGGAGGGAATGTCCCCCCCCGGATATAAAAAGCGCCATTGGGAAATTGGGAAAGCATTTTATCACACCGATCTTGGTGTGGTCAGATGCTTTGAGGGCAGAGGAAAGATCTAGGGTCTAATAGATCCCAGTTTTTTCAAAAAAAAGAGTACCTGTCACTACCTATCGCTATCATAGGGGATATTTACATTCCCTGAGATAACAATAAAAATGATAAAAAAATAAATAAATATGGAAGGAACAGTTTAAAAATAAAATTAAAAAGCAAAATTAATAATAATAAAAAAAAGAAAAAAAAAAAAAGCACCCCTGTCCTGCCCTGCTCTTGCGCAATGGCGAACGCAAGCGTTGGTCTGGCGTCATATGTAAACAGCAATTGCACCATGCATGTGAGGTATCACCGCGAAGGTCAGATCGAGGGCAGTCATTTTAGCAGTAGACCTCCTCTGTAAATCTAACGTGGTAACCTGTAAAGGCTTTTAAAAATGTATGTAGTTTGTCGCCAATGCGCGTTTGTGCGAAATTTTAAAGGATGTCGTGTTTGGTATCTATGTACTCGGCCTAAGATCATCTTTTTTATTTCATCAAACATTTGGGCAATATAGTGTGTTTTAGTGCATTAAAATTAAAAAAGTGTATTTTTTCCCCAAAAAATGCGTTTGAAAAATCGCTGCGCAAATACTGTGTGGGAAAAAAAATGCAACACCCACCATTTTAATCTGTAGGGCCTTTGCTTTAAAAAAATATATAATGTTTGGGGGTTCAACATAATTTTCTTGCAAAAAAATAAAATTATGTTTTCATGTAAACAAAGTGTCAGAAAGGGCTTTGTCTTCAAGTGGTTAGAAGAGTGGATGTAAGCTTCTTAATGTTGTGTATAAAATGCCAGAACAGTTCAAAACCCCCCCAAATGACCCCATTTTGGAAAGTAGACACCCCAAGCTATATACTGAGAGGCATGTCGAGTCCATGGAATATTTTATATGTTGACACAAGTTGCGGAAAAAAGACAATTTATTTTTTATTTTTTTTGCACAAAGTTTTTACTAAATGATATATTGCTCAAACATGCCATGGGCATTTGTGGAATTACACCCCAAAATACATTCTGTTGCTTCTCCTGAGTACGGGGATACCACATGTGTGAGACTTTTTGGTAGCCTAGCCGCGTACGGGACCCCAAAAACCAAGCACCGCCTTCAGGCTTTCTAAGGGTGTAAATTTTTGATTGCACTTCTCACTGCCTATCACAGTGTCGGAGGCCATGGAATGCCCAGATGGCACAAAACTCCCCCAAATGACCCCATTTTGGAAAGTAGACACCCCAAGCTATTTGCTGAGAGGTATGGTGAGTATGTTGCAGATCTCGCTTTTTGTCACAAAGTTTTGAAAATTGAAAAAAAAAATAATATTATTTTCCTTCTTCATTTTCAAAAACAAATGAGAGCTGTAAAATACTCAACATGCCTCTCAGCAAATAGCTTGGGGTGTCTACTTTCCAAAATGGGGTCATTTGGGGGGGTTTTGTGCTATTTTGGCATTTTATGGCCTTCGAAACTGTGATAGGTAGTGAGGAGTGAAATCAAAAATTTGTGCCCTTAGAAATCCTGAAGGCGGTGCTTGGTTTTCGGGGCCCCGTACGCGGCTAGGCTCCTAAAAAGTCCCACACATGTGGTATCCCTGTACTCAGGAGAAGCAGAAAAATTTATTTTGGGGTGCAATTCCACATATAACCATGGCATGTGTGAGCAATATATCATTTAGTGACAACTTTTTGTAAATTTTTATTTTTTTTGTCATTATTCAATCACTTGAGACAAGAAAGAAAATATTCAATGGGCTCAACATGCCTCTCAGCAATTTCCTTGGGGTGTCTATTTTCTAAAATGGGGTCATTTGGGGGGGTTTTGTGCTGCCCTGCCATTTTAGCACCTCAAGAAATGAGATAGGCAGTCATAAATTAAAAGCTGTGTAAATTCCAGAAAATGTACCCTAGTTTGTAGACGCTATAACTTTTGCGCAAACCAATAAATATACGCTTATTGACATTTTTTTTACTAAAGACATGTGACTGAATACATTTTGGCCTAAATGTATGACTAAAATTGAGTTTATTCGATTTTTCTTATAACAAAAAGTAGAAAATATCATTTTTTTTAAAAATGTTCAGTCTTTTTCCGTTTATATCGCAAAAAATAAAAATCGCAGAGGCAATCAAATACCATTAAAAGAAAGCTCTATTTGTGGGAAGAAAAGGACGCAAATTTCGTTTGGGTACAACATTGCATGTCCGCACAATTTACAGTTAAAGCAGCGCAGTGCAAAATTCTGAAAACACCTCTGGTCCTTTAGCTACAAAATGGTCCGGGGCTTAAGTGGTTAACATGTGCCCGCTGGGCACACTGTATGTAACTATAGCTGCATACAGTTTTGTGGTTCTGGGTGTAAGATGAGACCTTCCTGTTTCAAACCCTGAACAAATATCTGGGTTATTCTGTCGATGAATACAAAGTTTCTCATGATACTCAGGAGGAGTAGCAGACTGTATTTTGGGGTGTAATTTTTGCTATGTACATGCTATATGTTAGAAATATCTTATAAATTGACAACTTTGTGTAAAAAAAATAAAAAATGCGTTTTCATTTTCTTTCCACATTTTCCAAAAACTTGTGGGAAAAAAATACATGTTCAAAAGACTCATTATGCCTCCTAGAATATGTGTTGGTGTTCACTTTCCAAAATGGGGTAATTTTTTGTCCATTTCTATTGTCCTGGTGCTCAAGGGCCTTCAAAAGTGTAATAGGTAGTCAAGAAATTAAATGTGTAGTTTATGTCCCTAGAACACCTGATGTTGCTCCCTGCATGCTGGGCCTCTGTATGTGGCCAGGCTATGAAAAATTCTCACACGTGGTATTGCCATACTCAGGAGGAGTAGCAGAATGTGTTTTGGGGTGTAGTTGCAAGTTTGCATATGCCATGTTGGAGAAATAACCTGTTATTATGACAATTTTGTGAAAAATAAAGAAAAAATAATCTTCATTTTGCAAAGAATTGTGGTAAAAAATTTAAATTGAAAAAACTCACCATGCCTCTTACTAAATACATTGGAATGTCTACTTTCCAAAAAGGGTTCATTTGGGGGGTATTTGTACTTTCCTGGCTTGTTAGTGTCTCAAGAAATGAGGCTGTCAGTACATCAGGTGTGATCAACTTTCAGATATTGGCACCATAGCTTGTAGACTCTAACTTTCACATAGACCAAATAATATACACAATTTTGGTTATTTTTTACCAAAGATATGTAGCAGTATACATTTTGGGCAAAATTTATGAAGAAAAATTACTAATTTGCAACATTTTATAACAGAAACTGAGAAAAATTCATTTTTTAAACAAATTCTTTTTTTTTTTTCATTTATAGCACAAAAATAAAAAACCTAATGGTGATTAAATAACATTTTGTCTGAGGCCAACTTAGGGTAGGTTTAAACTAGTACGGTGCGACCTAGTTTTTTTCTTTTTTCATACGTGGTATCTTCACATGATAGATTCCTGGAAAGAAGTACTCAACCCTTTTGCTGCGATGCCATGCGGTTTGGCACTTGCGAAAACACACGTTTTTCTGATGTGTGGGAGTGCTATTAAAAATGAACACCCCCACATGTCTGTTAAAAGGGGAGTGTATTTCTATGTGTTTCTGGAAAGCTCGTGATTTTTGCATGCATTTCCAACACGCATAGATGTGAACGAAGCATCTGTCTACTATGAGATTGACTGGCCTGCCTCTTTACACCTCCAGTTTATGATCAGCTATTGGCATGCATTGTCTCCCAGTGGAAACAGTCAGTAGCTGCTTCTCCCTTCACTTCAGCTCTTAGCAACAATCAGCGGACACTCTACCTCCTCTCTCTCAACTCTGGGGGCTCTGATTTAAGGAGGAACAGTGAGAACTCTGATGTAAGGAGGGAACTATGATGTAAAGGGGAACAATGCAGACTCTTGTGTAAAGGGGAACTCTGATATAAGGGGGTCTCTGTTAACCAGAGCCCCCATATACATCATAGTTCCCAGCATTCCCCTTTAATCAGGGTTCCCAGAGTCCCCCTTACATGAGAGTCCTCCTTACATCACAGTCCGCAGAGTCCTCCTTACATCACAGTCCGCAGAGTCCTCCTTACATCACAGTCCGCAGAGTCCTCCTTACATCACAGTCCGCAGAGTCCTCCTTACATCACAGTCCGCAGAGTCCTCCTTACATCACAGTCCGCAGAGTCCCCCTTACATCACAGTCCGCAGAGTCCCCCTTACATCACAGTCCGCAGAGTCCCCCTTACATCACAGTCCGCAGAGTCCCCCTTACATCACAGTCCGCAGAGTCCCCCTTACATCACAGTCCGCAGAGTCCCCCTTACATCACAGTCCGCAGAGTCCCCCTTACATCACAGTCCGCAGAGTCCCCCTTACATCACAGTCCGCAGAGTCCCCCTTACATCACAGTCCGCAGAGTCCCCCTTACATCACAGTCCGCAGAGTCCCCCTTACATCACAGTCCGCAGAGTCCCCCTTACATCACAGTCCGCAGAGTCCCCCTTACATCACAGTCCGCAGAGTCCCCCTTACATCACAGTCCGCAGAGTCCCCCTTACATCACAGTCCGCAGAGTCCCCCTTACATCACAGTCCGCAGAGTCCCCCTTACATCACAGTCCGCAGAGTCCCCCTTACATCACAGTCCGCAGAGTCCCCCTTACATCACAGTCCGCAGAGTCCTCCTTACATCACAGTCCGCAGAGTCCTCCTTACATCACAGTCCGCAGAGTCCTCCTTACATCACAGTCCGCAGAGTCCTCCTTACATCACAGTCCGCAGAGTCCTCCTTACATCACAGTCCGCAGAGTCCTCCTTACATCACAGTCCGCAGAGCCCTCCTTAGATCAGAGTCCGCAGAGCCCTCCTTAGATCAGAGTCCGCAGAGCCCTCCTTAGATCAGGGTCCGCAGAGCCCTCCTTAGATCAGGGTCCGCAGAGCCCTCCTTAGATCAGGGTCCGCAGAGCCCTCCTTAGATCAGGGTCCGCAGAGCCCTCCTTAGATCAGGGTCCGCAGAGCCCTCCTTAGATCAGGGTCCGCAGAGCCCTCCTTAGATCAGGGTCCGCAGAGCCCTCCTTAGATCAGGGTCCGCAGAGCCCTCCTTAGATCAGGGATCCGCAGAGCCCTCCTTAGATCAGGGATCCGCAGAGCCCTCCTTAGATCAGGGATCCGCAGAGCCCTCCTTAGATCAGGGATCCGCAGAGCCCTCCTTAGATCAGGGATCCGCAGAGCCCTCCTTAGATCAGGGATCCGCAGAGCCCTCCTTAGATCAGGGATCCGCAGAGCCCTCCTTAGATCAGGGATCCGCAGAGCCCTCCTTAGATCAGGGATCCGCAGAGCCCTCCTTAGATCAGGGATCCGCAGAGCCCCCCTTACATCAGGGATCCGCAGAGCCCCCCTTACATCAGGGATCCGCAGAGCCCCCCTTACATCAGGGATCCGCAGAGCCCCCCTTACATCAGGGATCCGCAGAGCCCCCCTTACATCAGGGATCCGCAGAGCCCCCCTTACATCAGGGATCCGAAGAGCCCCCCTTACATCAGGGATCCGAAGAGCCCCCCCTTACATCAGGGTCAGCAGGGTTGTGCACGGATCCCAACTGTATTGTCACCATCCTTCCCCAGCCTGGTCCGACTCTGTGTTGTTGGCCGACAGCAGGCTTTAGCTGTCTGCTGAAAATGGGTCGAAGAAGTGCAGAACAAACTGCACTCTTGTGATCCACAGGAGAAATGCAGCCATACAAGCTTTGGCTGTACTTATCCATTTAAGCAATTTTCTTTCCTTCAACCATGGGTTGAAGAAAGTAACATTGTTTGATTCCCCCATCAACACAGTTAGAATTCTACTTTATTGAAAGTTAAAAAAAAATTAAATGTGCTCTATTTAAAGTATATTTCTTCTTGACCCCCTATTTTATTTGTCAACAGGTTTAGTTTTGAATTTCTGTTTGCTTTGGTTAAAAGGATGCTCTCCTAATTGTAACCCATGGTTATGTAGCATTATGCAGGGTTTTTCAAGAACAGCTTTAGCAGGCCAGATTAAATAATTTACTGCCAATTAAAGCAGGATATTTGAGTTTGTATTGATGTTCTCCAGGTGACCTGCTCTTTTATGATCACCTTGACTTTTTCATTGACCAGCTATATTTGGAATGGTTTTGTTTGTTACATGAAGCAGGGCTTTAGGTTTAGCTCACACAGACTGCTATCAACGGCCCTTTTAGAGACATTAAGCCTCGTACACACGAACGAGTTTCTCGGCAAGAAACGACAAGAAAACTGCCGAGATAGCTTTCTTGCCGAGAAAATCGTTCGTGTGTATGGTTTCTCGTCGAGAAAACTGACCAGAATCTCGACAAGAAAAATAGAGAACCTGCTCTCTATTTTCTCGTCGAGATTCTCGTCGGCATGTTTCTCGACGAGAAAAGTGTGTGTGTGTGTGTACACTTACCTGTCGCCGTGGAAACCCGCGCATGCTCGAATTGACTTTGACGCATGCGCGGTAGCTTCCTAGGCATAGGTAGGGTGTAGCAAGATGGCGGCGACGGCATCGAATGTGACGAGCGCACGCTCGTCGTAGTCGATGACGTCACCGCGTTTGCTCCATTCAAAGAACCGCGGGTTCTTTGAAAGGAGCGTGTGTACACTCGGCCGGGACAAGTTTCTTGTCCAAGAATCTCGTCAAGAAAAACGACGTGTTTTTTCCTGACGAGATTCTCGGCCGTGTGTACGAAGCCTTAGCCACAAATTCTGACCTGTGGACAGAAATTGAGGGGGATCTCCAACAACAACACAAATAAATACTTTTCTTAAAGTAGGGAAGGCCTTGAACCTCTGCCAGATTATTATTTATTTTTGTGTCCCTGTTTCATATTTTCCTTTACTTCTTTTCTTGTGAAACTGTTGTCAGTAGGGCAGAAAGTGAGGGTAAATTCTTCCCACTCTGTGCTAAACTAGAAAAAAAAGCTTTTGGCTCAACAAAGTCTTTAACCACTTTACTACTGCCATACGTTTATGAATAATGGAGTGGTGAATGTTTATTTATGCAATGCAATTCATAGACATCGTGTACAGAGCTGATTCAAGTGGCTCTGTACCTCGTGATCACTGTGATTACCAATCAAAGTAATCACAAAGATACACAGTACTACTGTTTACATTGGAGAGCCCACCCCTTCCTCCCATAACATAGGAAAGAAGAACTAATAAATAAATGAATCATTTGATAATTCCAGATCACAGGTAGCAGCAGATTTTGAGTGTGGGATATTTTTTTTAACCCTTTCATCACCCTTCCATCTCCTTTACATTTGAGAACACTTTACCTCCATTATCCTACAGATCTGCTTATTACCCTCCTTACCTAAATTTTCTAAATATTTGAGACCTGTATATTAACTCCTCGCCTCCTCCTTCTGTGTACAACCTGTACATTTAATGATGCACTGCACCTAGTCCACCCATACCAAGTTACATGTTTTAAGTATACTATATTTTTTATTATTTTTTTACCTTCTGAATTAAAGCATGGGTCTTCAAACTTTCCAAACAAACAGCCAGTCCTTACTGTCATTTATACTTTAACCACTTCAGCCCCAGAAGATTTGGCTGCTCAATGACCGGGCAATTTTTTGCAATACGGCACTGGGTCGCTTTAACTGACAATTGCATGGTGGTGCGACGTTGTACCCAAACAAAATTGATGTCCTTTTTTCCTACAAATAGAGCTTTCTTTTGGTGGTATTTGATGATCTCTGCGGTTTTTATTTTTTGCGCTATAAACAAAAAAGAGCGACAATTTGGAAAAAAAAAATACAATATTTTGTACTTTTTGCTAATACCCCCAATTTGTTTTCAAAAAAGCAAATTTTTTCTCAGTTTAGGCCGATATGTATTCTAATACATATTTTTGGTCTACTTCATGGCATTTTGATTATTATTATTATATTATTTTTTTTACTAGTAATGGCGGCGATCTGCGATTATTATCGGTACTGTGACATTGTGGCGGACACATCGGACACTTTTGACACATTTTTGGGATCATTGGCATTTATACAGCCGGTCACAAGCATCGGCACCCCCGCAGTGCAGCGTGCGCGCACGCCCCCGCTATCCTGCTTGAACGAACCGACGTACAGCTACGATGGTTCACGGGATTGTGCCAAACTGCCGCAGTATAATGACGGCGGCAGGTCAGCAAGTGGTTAAAGGGGGTGGACTGTGGCCAGTGGGAGTAAAAAATGTCCCGGTGTTCAGTAGGAGTATACAATGCCCTAATTCTGGTTGGGATTGGGAGGAATAGTGCCCCATTGTTGGTGTCAGAGGGAGTAATAGTGCCCCATCATTAGTATTAGTCAAAGGAATTGTGCCCCAATGTTGGTGTCAGTGGAAGAAATTGTGTCCCATCATTGGTGTCAGTGGAAGGGATAGTGCACCATTGCTGGTGTCAGTGGAAGGAATTGTGCCCCAAGGCTGGATAATAGCCAGCAGAATGCTGCATCTTGCCCCTGGGCTGCAGTTTTGGAGACCTATGAATTAAAATAATATTAAGCCCAAAAAACAAAAATTTCATATACATGTATGTATGTATGTATGTATTGTAGCATACCAATATTTAAAATGTGATGGATGCATTTGTTTCTTTTTTTCCCGATCAGGCTGGTTGTACAGAAGTCGACTGAGAGATTGACTTCTGTATAACCTTCCTGCGCATAGATGGATTGAAATTTGTCCGGTCCCTGCTGAGCTGTCCAAATTTCGATACATCTATGGCCAGCTTAAGTTTTTGCCTTTGATTTTCCTACTTTAAGCCATCGTTATCTTTATTAGAGGATGTATTTTAATGAGCTGATGTTTTTAAGTACCCCCTGGTGTGTAAGTCACCTTATCTCAAGTACCTTTTGGCATGCATACATGTATTAACTGTACCCACAAGTTATGTCTAAATGGCTTTTAAACACTCCCTTATGTTTTCAATAGCTAGCAATACTTGGTAAGATTAAAGCACATGTACCAATAGTTAAAAGCCTGCATTGTAAGTATCACATGTGATGTTTAATGCTGCTAAGCTATAATCGACAGCAACAGATCAACTAGTTGTTCAGGGAAAGGGGGGGGGGGGGGGGGCTGCTAGAAAAAAGTATTCTAACTCAATTTAAATGTGGTATTTAAACTCAAAAAATGTTTTCCAATTCTTTAGCAATTTTCACTTATTTTGAAATCATTGTTCATGGGTGGCTAGATACACTGAGTGTGTGAAAAAATACCCAATATATAACCAATATATTAGATTTTCCCATAAAGTCATGTTGATCTGAGTAACTAAGAAGCCAATCAAAGAACTTGCAATGGGAAAAATATCCATGCAGTTAACATCAAAAACAGAGAACATTCCCTTGCTCAACTCACCAACCAGTCTGCTGACCAACCAAATTAACCTGTCCAACAGTCTGCGTTAAAAACAGGGGTTTAGTTAGCACACATTTGCAGATGCATGCATAAGCTGCAAGGCCTGTTCACTGCACACTGTGTATGCTTGCAGTCCTAATGCCGCGTACACACAATCGATTTTTTCGACGGTGAAAACACCGTCGAAAAAATCGACGTTAAAAACGAGGAACAGCTTGTTCCCCTCACACACGGCCTTTTTAAATGTCATTTTTTTTTGGTCGAAAAAAACGACCGTGTGTGGGCTCCGCGGCAGTGTTTCCCTATGGGAAACACTGCCGCGGAAAACATGTCGAAAAAAACGACGAGAAAAAATAGAACATGTTCTAATTTTTCTCGTAGTTTTTAATGCCGTTTTTCTCGTCGAAAAAAACGACAGAAAGCCCACAGACTATCGTTTTTCTCGTTGAATGGGAAAAATTTTGTTTTTTTTGATGGGAAAAACGGCCGTGTGTACGCGGCATTACTCTATTGAGTTTATGAGCGTCTCCACAGTGGGAGCACATGCATTCTAATGGATAGATGAGGGGCAGGTGGGCCTGGAGGCAATCCAATCCCCCTTAAAGGAACAGGAGCACATTGGACACCCAACACGTAGCACAATGGCAGCAAAGGTGCCCAGTGTGTCCCCTGATCATATTTACACCAGTAACAAACAAATGGTCCCTGCCCCCAACTATAACTGGCCTTCACAGCAAGGAGCACGTGACAAAAACAGAGAACCTTCCATAGCTCAACTCACCAACCAGTCTGCTGACCAAACAAATTTACCTTTCCAACAGTCTGCGTTAAAAAAAAGGGGGTTAGTTAGCACGCATTTGCAAACGCATGCATAAGCTGCAAGGCCTCTTCACGGCACCCTGTGTTTGCTTGCAGTCCTAAACTCAGGCAGGGGCCATTTGTTTGTTAATGCAGTTAACATCAGCCATCTTATAAAATGCTAGTCCCATTTTGTTTGTTTTATTTTTAGGGCAAAATATGAATATACAGTAGATAAATCACATACTATCACTCTATGGTCATGTATTGACATTTATTCTCACTTCCTCTTTGGCTTTTCCTAGTAGCCTATGTCATTAAAATATGAATACCAGTGAAACTTCAGCGCTACCTACAGTTGTGCTCATAAGTTTACATACCCTGGCAGAATTTATGATTTCTTGGCCATTTTTCTGAGAATATGAATGATAACACAAAAACATTTCTTTCTCTCATGGTTATTGTTTGGCTGAAGCCATTTATCATCAATCAACTGTGTATACTCTTTTTAAATCATAATCACAACAGAAACTACCCAAATGACCCTGATCAAAAGTTTACATACCCTGGTGATTTTGGCCTGATAACATGCACACAAGTTGACACAAATGGGCTTGAATGGCTATTAAAGGTAACCATTCTCACCTGTGATCTGTTTGCTTGTAATTAGTGTATGTGTATAAAAGGTCAATGCGTTTCTGGACTCCTGACAGACCCTTGCATCTTTCATCCAGTGCTGCACTGACGTTTCTGGATTCTGAGTCATGGGGAAAGCAAAAGAATTGTCAAAGGATCTGCAGGAAATGGTAGTTGAACTGTATATAACAGGAAAGGGATATAAAAAGATATCCAAGGAATTAAGAATGCCAATCATCGGCAGTGTTCAAACTCTAATCAAGAAGTGGAAAATTAGGGGTTCTGTTGAAACCAAACCACGGTCAGGTAGACCAACTAAAATTTCACACACAACTGCCAGGAAAAATGTTCGGGATGCAAAGAAAAACCCACAAATAAATAACTTCAGGTGAAATAAAGGACTCTTTGAAAACATGTGGTTGGCTGTTTCAAGATGCACAATAAGGAGGCTTGAAGAAAGATGGGCTGTGTGGTCGAGTCGCCAGAAGAAAGCCATTACTACGCAAGTGCCACAAAGTATCCCGCTTACAATATGCCAAACAGCACAGAGACAAGCCTCAAACCTTCTGGCACAAAGTAATTTGGAGTGATGAGACCAAAATTGAGCTTTTTGTCCACAACCATAAATGCTACTGTAGCACCCTCTACCATAGGTAGGTGCTAGAGTTGAGGATTTTTGTATGGTAGGTGCCAGGCAGGTTAATTTAGGCAGGCCTATGTTGCATGCTAGGCCTGCTTGTTTTTGATCTGGGGGCAGGGAGTGGTTAGTGTAGCAGTAGGTGTGATCACCTGTGCTTCAGTTCTTGGGCGCCTCTCCTGCTTCCATGGAGAATGTTCTGGAAGAGTGGCAGGGCAAAGGACTGGAGTGACAGGGAGCTCATGTGAGGAGCCCTGACCAATCCCTAACTGGAATTGGCAGGGGGCAGGCCTCCTACTTAAGCTCAGGTCCAGCCTGGAGGGGAGTTGTCAGGTGGGAGACGTGAAGAATGGAGTGCTAGATCACAGCAGGAGGCTCATCACCATCTGGGGGGGTGCGCGCCTCAGCGGAGGAGCCCGGGAGAGTTGGGAGAGAGCCTTGTCCTTACACCGTCATGGAAGAGGTGTCCTGGAACAGAGGGGCTGGAGAAGTGGTTGGAACACATGTCCGGTTAAATTCTTCACCATGGACTTAGGGCAGGAGAAGGTCGGTGAGTGAGACACAGTGGATATCTGGAAGAGGCATGCCAGGGGAGCTGGGTGCAAGTCCAGAGGAGAGACACTGGGGTTTTGTGTTAAATCAATGTGGTCTGCAGGCACAGAATTTGCAAGTTGGGCTAGCTGGGATCAGTAGTCCACCAACTAAAGCAAGCTGCTAATCAACTAGGCCGCAAGAAGGGCTACTGCAGGCCCCTGGCCTATTAACAGTTCAGTAAGTCAGCAAGCATATAGGACTATTCAGAGTAATCCTTTATGTAAAGTGAAGATGATAAGGGCAGAAAGACTAATAGTTCACAGTGAAGTTTTGTGCAGAAGGACAGGAGTCTTGGGAGTAACAGTCTGCAGGAGTTGATGCAGAGGAGGAGCAACGGTCTGCAGGAGTTTATGCAGGGGAAGTGACTGTGATTATTAGGGTCTATCAGTTCTTCAAAAGCTCAATAATTCAATCAATTCTTAAATATGATGACAAAGTGATCTGATCTATGGGCATCCCATATCCCCTTTCCCCAACCAAGTTATATCCCCCAAATAAACTAAAACAAAACAAAGCAAATGACTGTTCATTGTCTCAGAGCGATATATGGAGGTCTGGCAGCAGGGTGATATGGTGGATGTTAGCAACCATCCGCTACACTACATTTGGGGAGGAGTCAACAAAGCCTATGGTGAAAGGTACAGAGGTGGATCACTGCTGTTTTGGGGATGTGTGAGCTACAAAGGCAAAGGAAATTTGGTCAAAATTGATGGCTAGATGAATGCAGTATGTTATCAAAAAATACTGGAGGAACATTTGCATTCCTCAGCCAGGAAGCTGCGCATGGGACGTACTTGGACATTCCAACATGACAATGATCCAAAACACAAGGCCAAGTCCACCTTTCATTGGCTACAGCAGAATAAAGTGAAGGTTTTGGAGTGGCCATCTCAGTCTCCTGACCTCAATATCATTGAGCCACTCTGGGGAGATCTCAAACATGCAGTTTATGCAAGACAGCCCAAGAATTTACAGGAACTGGAGGCTTTTTGCCAAAAGGAATGGGCAGCTTTGCCATCTGAGGAGATAAAGAGCCTTATCCACAAATGCCACAAAAGACTTCAAGCTGTCATGGGTGTTAAAGGGGGAAATACATTTGTATTAAGAACTGGGGTATGTAAACTTTTGATCAGGGTAATTTGGGTAGTTTCTGTTGCCATTATGATTTAAAAAGAGTAAACACAGTTTATTGATATTAAATGGCCTCAGCCAAACACTAACCTTGAGTGAAAGAAAAGTTTTTGTTTTATCATTCATATTCTCTGGAAAACGGCCAAGAAATCATAAATTCTGCCAGGGTATGTAAACTTATGAGCACAACTGTATTTATAAAATGAATAAATGATAAATATATAATAAATATAAATATATAATGTGATTTCCTATAAATGTTTCAAAGTGAATTAAATGAAAATGAAGGGTGCTGCTCACATCCACATGCATTCCCGCAAGGTCAGGTAAACAATTATCAATTATGCGGCACTCCCTAAAATATGTCATCCTGTATAAAACTCACTATGCAACACAAAGCTCCAAACATATATATCTAGTTATGCATTTGTAATGTGCATAAATACCAAAATATATAAAATTTGTGAATATGACCAATACAATCCTAATAAAAATCTTAATATAATGCATGTGATCAATATAATTCTAAAAAGTCTGTGAATATAACTGTAGCGCCCCCCCCTCCAATATTTGGGGGCGCTATGTGTCTATTTAGGGGTAATCTGAGCCAGTAATTGGGCTCAGACCAATTGATTGTTCTGGATTGCTTCTGCTCTGGGTGTGATACTGCCTGGCAGTAGTGTTCCCTGTTGCCTGTAGGTGGCACTGTCACCACCGGCATAGGTGAACCAAGAGGGGTATCACAGCACCTTGGGTGTTCTCTCTCGGCAGCCGTTCAATGGGCGTGGTCAGCCTGCGGTGCATGCTGGGAGGGGGTACATAAGGGGCAGACACCATTAGGGGGGGTGCGTTTCAGAGGACCTTTGGTCCTGTAGGTGTGCCTCGTGGCCCGTATGGAACGAGGTGCGCGAGTGTGTTTGGGCCTCGGGCACCTTCAGCCCGAGGCTGCGTTGCTGCATGGTAGGCCCAGCTCTGCTGGCAGGGGCCTACACCTCAAAGAAGGATCCCAGGCTGCCCATCTGTAGGGGGCCCACCTTTAGGAAAGGAGACCAGGGGAGGATCAGTCCCAGAGGAGATTAGCGACGGTACTGCTGTCTCAGGAAGAGGCCTGGAAACTTGCCTAAAGAGGGATTCACTGTCTTTATTATCCGGCTGCTAGGACCGCTCTCATAGGGACTATCCGGGTGAGCAATACCTACTCAGGCTTGAGTGGCAACGAAAGATTAACACTGTGCTCTAGGTGTTGCGTGCCTGAACCTTTTTTCCTATTACTTCTCTCATCTTCTTACTCCTTATTCAAGTTCACTGCAAAGATAAAAGAATAAAACCTTGCTGCTTGGGTTTTACTCCTGTGTGGACATTGGCCTTGTTCTGAGGAACTTCTACCTAGACAATGGAGAGAGAGGATCCACTCAAGAGGTAATTGCTGCAAGACCCAAACAATAACACCACTCGCTCCTCTCTATACACAGGGAGGGGATAACGGGCAAGTAGCAGATGTGCCCCGCTGCAGGTGGACGACGGCAGGAGAAAAAAGTAGGATTTTTAAAACAGCTTACCTGTAAAATCCTTTTCTTGGAGTACATCACGGGACACAGAGCGGCATAGTCATTACTATGTGGGTTATATAGAATTACCTTCAGGTGCTGGCACTGGCAACTTCCAAAACAGGAAGTACCCTCCCCTATATAAGCCCCTCCCACCCGGGAGCACCTCAGTTTTGTAGCAAAGCAATACGTGTCCCCAAAAAGAGGGGTGGGAGCTCTGTGTCCCGTGATGTACTCCAAGAAAAGGATTTTACAGGTAAGCTGTTTTAAAAATCCTACTTTCTTGTTCATACATCACGGGACACAGAGCGGCATAGTCATTACTATGTGGGACGTCCCAAAGCAATGCCAAATGAGGGGGGGGGGATACACCATACATAAGCTGGGCGCCATCAGGCATGAGGATCTTTTGCGGCCTGCAACACACTGCGCCCAAAGGCGACATCCTCCTGACTTCTAACGTCCACCTGGTAGAACCTAGTAAACGTGTGTACTGAAGACCATGTTGCGGCCTAACAAATTTGAGCCAGGGAGGCCTGGTGATGCACTGCCCATGAAGTTCCAACTGCTCTCGTGGAGTGCGCCCTAACTTTGAACGGAGGCGGTCTACTTCTCAAGCCATAGGCTTGTATTATGACCTGTCGAATCCACTTGGCTAAAGTAGATTTTGATGCTGCCTGACCCTTTCTGGGGCCTTCCGGCAGAACAAACAAAGAATCCGTTCTACGAATCTGAGCAGTGGCTTTTAGATAAGCTTTAACTGCTCTTACTACATTCAAAGAATGCAATAACTTTTCCTCTACCGAGCTCGGTTTGGGGAAAAAGAAGGAAGAACCACATCCTGGTTCAAGTGAAACCTCGATACCACCTTAGGAAGAAAGGCTGGGTGAGGACGTAATACTACTCTGTCCTCATGAATAACCAGACATGGCTCTTTACAGGACATGGCGGCTAATTCCGACACTCTTCTAGCCGAGCATATGGCTACTAAAAATATCAATTTTCTGGTGAGTAGAACCAAGGAAATGTGCCGCAAAGGTTCAAATGGCTGCTTCTGCAGAACCGACAGAACCAAATTTAGATCCCATGGACATATGGGAGCTTTAATCGGTGGAATAATACGAGTCACCCCTTGCATAAAGGATTTGACAAGTGAATGCATAGCCAGGGGCCTTTGAAATAGTATTGATAAGGCCGAAACCTGACCCCTGATAGTACTTAAGGCAAACTTCCTGTCTACAGCCCACTGTAGGAAGTCCAGAATTCTGCCTATAACGTACTTACGTGGATGCCACTTTCTGGCCTCGCACCAAGTGATGTACGCCTTCCAAACTCTATAGTAGATCTGCCTGGATACAGGCTTCCTGGCATTGATTATAGTTGATACCACAGAGTTAGAGAGACCTCTCTTCTTTAGGATGTGGGATTCAATAGCCAGGCCGTTAAACTTAGAGTTAGTAAGGAAGGGTGGTATATCGGCCTTTGCGAAAGCAGGTCCGGACGACGTGGAAGGGTCCAAGGACTCCCCACAGACATTTTGATGATCTCCGCGTACCAGGCCCTTCGGGGCCACGCTGGAGCCACCAAGATCACCGGCTTCTTTTCCAACCAGACTCTGCGAAGGAGTCGAGGCAACAATTGTAGCGGAGGGAATGCATATATCAGTCTGAACTGATTCCAAGGGAACACCAGAGCATCCGAGCCGCAAGCGAGGGGATCCCTTGTCCGGGAGACAAATCTGTCCACCTTTGCGTTGAATCTGGATGCTAGCAGATCTACATCCGGTGTTCCCCACCGCTGACATATTGCTCGGAAGACCTCGGGATGAAGGGACCATTCCCCTGGGCATAACTGTTGGCGACTCAGAAAGTCCGCCTTCCAATTCTCCACCCCTGGAATGAAGACAGCTGATATACATGGGACATGCTTTTCTGCCCATTCCAGGATGTGACTTACTTCCCTCTGGGCTGCACAACTCCTGGTGCCTCCCTGATGATTGATATATGCCACTGCTGTGGTATTGTCTGATTGAATTCTGACAGGGGACCCTTGGAGTCTGGATGCCCAGGCTACTAGGGCATACCGGGCTGCTCGTATCTGTAAGAGATTGATGGGCAGGGTTTTTACTACATTTGACCATCTGCCCTGGAGAGACCATTGCTCCAGTACTGCCCCCCAGCCTATAAGGCTGGCATCTGTAGTGACCACCTTCCAGGATATCGGACTGAAGGGTTTTCCCTTCTGGAGATTCTGGGGGATCAACCACCAGCAGAGACTCTTCCGAACGGAAGGGGACAAAGCCATCGGGAAGTCTAGAGCCTGAATTTTTCCGTTCCAGGCTGACAATATGGCCCTCTGTAAATTCCTTGAGTGGAATTGGGCGTATGGCACAGCTTCGAATGATGCTACCATCTTTCCTAGCAGCCTCATGCACAGGCGTATGGACGGCTGTCTTTTTGCACAAAGTAGGCGGACCAAGTCCCTCAAAGAGGATACTTTGTCTTGAGGTAGGAAAATCCTCCTCTGGTCTGAATCCAGCCGTAGCCCTAGATATACCAGGTTTTTCACTGGCTGTAGGGCTGACTTGTCCAGGTTGATGACCCAACCGTGAGATTCTAGATACTTGATTGTATCGACAATTACCACTTCTAGCTTGGCAACTGAGTGGTCCATCAACAACAGGTCGTCTAGGTATGCCATTATCGTTACACCTCGTGTTCTTAGATCGGCCAACAGTGGGGCCAGAATTTTTGTGAACACTCGTGGTGCTGTGGCCAGACCGAATGGTAAGGCTCTGAACTGAAAATGGCGCCCTTCTACTGCAAAGCGTAGAAATTTTTGATGACCTGGAAAGATGGGAACGTGCAAGTAAGCATCTTTGATGTCGATCGAGGCTAACCATTCCTCCCCCTGTAGGGCAGCGGTGACCGATCGGATCGACTCCATCCGGAAGGACCGGACGTTTAGAAATTTGTTTAGACTCTTTAGGTCCAATATGGGTCTTATGTCCCCATTTGGTTTCGGGACTGTGAAAAGGTTTGAGTAGAAACTCAACCCCCACTCTTCCATAGGAACCTCCATAATTACTCCTTGGAGCAATAGTTGTTCTAACGCCACTAGGAGACACCTTCTTTTCAGAGGGTCTTTTGGCATGCCTGACCACATAAAATGGGAAGGAGGAGACTCTTTTAACTCCAACTTGTATCCCCGAGTTACTGCGGAGAGCACCCATCTGTCTTTGATCGTCTCCTGCCAGGTCTCTGTGAACAACTGAAGTCTTCCCCCCACCCGTTTGAGTGGGGGCAGCCCTTCATAGGCTTGACTTGGAGGCTGGTTTAGTACCTCTTCGGATCCAGGGTTTTTTATTACCCTGTGACTGTCCCTGATTTTTACCTCCTGAGTTTGACCGAGGAGGCCGTCGGAACTGCTTAGTAGCAGACGTCCCAGGGATAGGAGAGGTAGTCCTCTTAAAAGATGGACCCCTAGACCTCTTTTTAATTGGTAAGAGAGTACTTTTACCACTGGAAATCTTCTGGATATATTTATCCAGGTCTTCGCCAAAAAGGCGTTCTCCATGAAATGGGAAGCTAACTAAGAGCTTCTTACAGGGAGCCTCAGCAGACCAGTTCTTGAGCCACAGAAGCCTACGCATATGTTCCAAAGACAGCGTGAGGCGGGAGGCCTGATGGATAGAATCCTTGATGGCGCCAACCGCAAAGCATAATGCTCTAGGCAGATCAGCCAGAGCCTGGGCCTGCTGGTCTGGCAAATCCCTCAGGACCATTTTCATTTGATCCTTTAAAGCTTGGCAGACCCCAATAGCTGCCACTGCTGGCTGTGTAACAGCCCCTGCTGTGGAAAAAGCAGATTTTAATAAAGATTCCAATTTTTTATCTACTGGATCTTTGAACATTTGAACATTATCTACTGGACATGTCAGTGATTTGTTCACAGAAGAAATGGCTGCGTCCACCGTAGGAACATTCCATCTCTGGGTGAATTTTTCCTCCATGGGATAGATCACCTGAAATTTCTTAGGTGGAACAAATAGTTTATCAGGATGTTCCCAGTCCTGGTATATAAGTCCTTCCAATAATGGATGAATTGGAAAGGAGCAATTAATCTGGGGAGCTTTTAGCGACCCCAACGAGGAGACAGCAGTAGTTGATGGTTCAACAAGAGGCATTTTAAATGCAGATCGAACCATGTCAGTTAGGGTCTGGACCCACAATCTTTCAGTCTGTGATGCTGAAAATGGTTCATCTACTGTCGATTCCTCAAAAACAGAGTTAACCTCCTCCTGATCCCCTTCAGGTAGGTCAGTTCCTTCCTGGGACTGTTGCTCTGCCAACAGGCACTCTAATGGAGGGGATGGAGATCTAGCGCGCTTTCTTTCCTGTAGAGAAGAAGCGATCAATGCTGCCAATCTCTGCTCCAATCCCTCCAGAGTTGAGGCAAAAACCTCCTCTGTTATATATGCAGGAGCAGGTGGACTGAGGACAGCCGCAGTACCTGGCACTCCCGGGGGTTCCTTATGGGTATTAACCTCTGATTTCTCAGGGGAGGAAGGTGCAGATGACTGCTCCAGATCCTCAGAGCCCGATGGAGACCCCCTACACTTCCTGAGAGGTATATCTCGGAGTTTTTTAGGCGGCATATTTCTTAGTTCAAAGCTGAGGTATTCCAGCCGCAATACACCCCTTTACTGAAATAGTCTAATGCAATTTGCTGCTATGTACATCAGTGGGTGTCTACTAATGCGTCTTTCTGGGGATGCCTGTATCAACCGCCCGCTGTAAGCCCCTATACCATGCTACCAGCTCCTTTTCATGCTCTGTGTCCATAGCAAGCAGCGTGGACTGAGTCCTTTTATCTTGCTGGGACGCCCGCACATGCGCCGAAGCGCTGGGCGCACAGAGCGCGTCATCCGCCAGGCTCCGCCCCCTTTTTTGAAGCTAAATCTATAAAAAGAAAGCGTGTGTGCGCATGCACGTGTGCGCTCTTGGCGCCATGTAGGGAGAGGAGCCAGGGTCCCTGTTTCACCAGGACTCGGGGATGGAAGGAAACTACTTGGCAGCATGACAGAGGAATGCAGCTTCCCTGATGGAGAGCTCACTCATCTGCCTCCTTTATGAAAAACATTTCTAGGTTTACAGTTTTTAAAACTTCCTTTATGAAAAGACATTTCTAGGATTTCTTAGGCATATACAGCTATTAGCGGGAATACCTTTAGGTAACAGGCAGAAAGACATATTAGGCTTGGGGGTCCCCTCAATAGAACCAAGTTCCTGAGGGGCCCCCACTTACCTTTTCCCCGCCGCAGGACTTTGTTTGGTCCACAGAAGCCCAAACTTCACCTCTCACGGCAGGCATTGTACTAGACCTTCAGGGACCGGGTTCCCAAGGATTCCACTCCCCTGGACCTGTATAGCACCCTGCACAGATAGCCTCTTGGTTTTGGGTATGACCAGAGCTCTGGATCCCAGGGTCCAGCCCTCCTAAGAGAGGCATTACAGGCAAAACCTTGTTCTTCTCTGCAAGGCCCGGGTACCGACCGTTTAGCTATGAAGCTTTTTTGGTCGGATCCGGAATAGCTTGCTAAGGCCCAGAGAACCTGTACACAAGCCCAGATGAATACATGTTAACCTTGGCCAACACCTTAGACACTGGCAAAAAACTGAGGTGCTCCCGGATGGGAGGGGCTTATATAGGGGAGGGTACTTCCTGTTTTGGAAGTTGCCAGTGCCAGCACCTGAAGGTAATTCTATATAACCCACATAGTAATGACTATGCCGCTCTGTGTCCCGTGATGTATGAACAAGAAAAGGGGTTTGTGTGCTACATAACTATTATAATCCCAGAACAATGTGTATAGTCCCAAAATGTGTTTTTCTGTGTTCAAACAATATCTTCCTCCACTGTATATTCAAATAGTTCAAGATACCACACCAGCATGCAAGTGAGTTACACCACCCTTTTCGCCAATGCGTTCACCTCAAGATATGGACCTAAGAACATACGTTCTTCGGTCAGATGGGGTTTTACCCCTAGAAGGTAAAAGTCTGATCACTTCGATTTTCCTGGATATCCTTATGGATGATCGTCTTCTTTTTATTAAACCTGGTGAGTATCTCTAGAAGAGACCTCCAGTTTCTACCTTCTCTGCTGCCAATATGCTCAGAAAAACATTAGATGGCCTCTCATAGTGTAGTAATCCAAGTAGGATTTCAATGGGGGTGCCTAGTTGCAGCTAATTGCAGAAATTCTCCCTACGGTTCTCACATCTAATCGCAGGCAGGGTGCATTTGCAGGTGTGAGTGCACCCTCAGGCATAATTGTCACAAAAAGTGGAAATCTTGGTTTTTGGATAAAATCTTAAGGCTTCTTCAGCTGCTGTATTGAAGATAGCAAGATATGAGATGATCCCCACTAAAGCGGTTAAGGATTAACCATTTGTTGCAGTGGTTAGCTTCAATATTCTGGAAAATTTTAATTTCTAAATTTTCAATTTTCAATACGTTTACTGTATGTCTGTAAGCCTTAGCCTAGGTTAACACTGTAGTAGGTTTGGGAATGTGTGTAAATCACACGCAATCCCTGACCTGCAAGTAAGGGTTCCTGTTGCTTTTGCTGTTGCTTACTTGCATTTAGGCTCCCTCCTGGTGCTGGCACCACTCTCTCCGGCCTCTGACTGACATCAAGCCAGAGGCCAGGACTAGAAATCATCATGCATTCTACACTAGTGCCATGTGCAGGAGCGCATTCGGTACCCTGCTGCAGCTCTGCAAGTGTACTGTGTGCACAGTGTGTTCTGAGCAGTGGAACTGATGTTTGCACACTGCTGTGCATCTTCAAACTCCGGACTTTATCTCGGTTTGGCTGTTGTAGATAGCCGCTCTGATCTTACAGATAGCAGGCGCAGTCAGGAGCTAGTGGCGATCAACAGGTTGCTGACCCTGGCTTTGGAATAATAAATCGCCTCTTTGTGGATGTTTCTGCATTATGTAAAACTATTAGAAACGTTTTTTACATTTTAGAATGGGGTGCCTTGAGACTGTCCATAATTTTAAAGGGTTTCTTGACTGAAAAACACGCAGCAGTAGCTGATTATTACATAGCCTGTAATTTGGGAAAAGGCTAAAACTGATTTACAAATCTGAATGACTAATTTTAATAAAATCTTTTTTTCATCTCAGGTCATACATTACTACATTATGTATAATATATACTAACACATGAAAGTTCAGAATAGAAACCTAATGTGGAGATCCTAACAGCTTCAAATGATGGTCAGCAGCACCTAAAACAAAATAAGTTGAGGTCTAGGAGACTTGTTCCTGTCACTGTACTGAGTGCAGCAGTTTGTCTACTTACTTTGTTTTGTAGATGCAAGTTATTTCCTTTGCTGGCAGAAACACTATTTCCATAGGACATATTTATTTATTTTATTTAGTACTGTTTTTCATTACAGGCATGCTTATGTTCTTTTATTGGTAGAATGACTGCTGCTTTTTATCTTTGCTTTTTTTTTTTTTTTTACAAGAATCCTTAAAGTCATTACAGGAAAAAGTATTGGAATTGTAAATCCATGGGTTAATCAATAATGTACAATTTGTGTAATCTCTTAACAAAGTGACAGATGCATTTGACTGTTTTTACTGTTCTCCTGCTGCATTCTTAAACCACAACTTACATGGTTTCAGGCTTTTTAAGACCAAAGTTAATGACTTGGCTCATTATTAGAAGGGGGACAAGGAGGGGTAGTGAACAAAACCAGTTCATTAGACGACAGGCAGCAAAATAAAAATTTTAACCGATCCTCCCCTCTTTTCTTTATATCTTTTAGGAATGA
Source organism: Rana muscosa (assembly GCA_029206835.1). Taxonomy (NCBI): domain Eukaryota; kingdom Metazoa; phylum Chordata; class Amphibia; order Anura; family Ranidae; genus Rana; species Rana muscosa. The sequence goes on along the minus strand of CM055116.1, from coordinate 780,452,388 downwards.
CATTTGAAAACATTGTTTTTTGTTATATAGTTAACATAAACTCTGCAGAAACTTTTTTTTCAGCTGTGTGTGTGCATATTTAACAGTATTACCTTGTTTTTTTACACAGAATGGGTAATGTAAGGGAGACTTGCCACAGCACATGCAAAAGATTATGAGAAGGCTGCAAATATAATAATTACAGCATGGAGCAGACTGTGCTGGCAGATATTGGAACACAGAACTCCCTTTAATCATAGTGCTTCCCATAATGTGGGTGGTCACAGGCTAAAGGCTTCAGTCATTCCTCTTCTTGTGATTTTAAAGCACAAATGGCATTAACAGAATTCAATATAGTTTTCAATGGTTCAGGAAAATGGGATACTTACTGTACATATGTACTTTTTAAGCTTTTGTTGCTATGATATCATTGATATTTTAATAGATTTGGAAATTATATCTTGACTTCCATTTTTTTATCACTCTACAACCACTGAATGACCCCCTACAGCTCTTCCAGCTACCAGGAATTATCTGCAATTCAAATTTTGCACACAGTACCACCTGCAGGGGGAGATTGATATTGAAGCCCAGTATTTCATATATAATAAGTAGAGATGGGCTCTCTGGCGTGATCCCACATGCTCGATCCCGCCAGGAAGCCAACACTGCACACAGCTAATCACATTTGTTTTCAGGGATAGCTGGACAGATTGAGGTAGAGAGTTCTAGACAATGGCAAAGGTTCCGTTCGGGTGATATTTGGAGACAAGATTGGTGATGTAGCTTGGGGCAAAGTTGTGAATGGCTTTGTATGTTGTAGTTAGTATTTTAATTGTAGTTTGCTGGGCAATCAGAAGCCAGTGTAGAGATTGGCGGAGAGGGGTAGCAGACACTACAGCGGTTGATAAGGTAGACGAGTCTGGCAGCAGCATTTATGACAGATTGAAGAGTGGATAGCCTATTGAGAGGTAGGCCTATGAGACAATAGTTGCAATAGTCAAGGGGAGAGATAACAAGGGAGTGAATAAGTAGATTGGTGGTTGTATTAGTTAAAAAGGGGCAAATTTTAAATATGTTACGAAGGTGAAATCTACAATCTTTTGACAAAGTTTGGATTTGGGGCTAAAAAGACAGGTCAGAGTCTAGGATTACACCTAGTACCCTGGCGTGAGGGGGGGGAATTGATTGGTTGCATTATTGATTTTGATGGAAAAGCCATGGAGGGGGGAACGGGCAGGGGGAGGGGGATTATCATCAGCTCGATTTTAGAGAGATTTTGTTTAAGGAAGTGGTGCAATGTTGATATGTCAGTTAGTAAGTTAGTAATGCGAAAGCAGACTGAAGAAGTGAGGTGAGTAATAGAGAGATAGATTTGGGTGTCATCGGCATAGAGATGGTATTGGAAGCCTTGGGATGTTATCAAGTGACCAAGGGAAGAGGTGTAGATGGAGAAGAGAAGCGGTCCAAGAACAGAGCCTTGGTCGACCCCTACAGAAAGATGATGGTGATACCTCTCTTAACCAATATTAGAAGATGAGTATCTAAACATCCACATGGAGGAGTGGGAATATGCAATGTGTGGAAGGATGTATCTTAAACCATACAGCAGAAAGGCTACTGCAGGGAGATCCTCACTGGAGTATGCCACTAAGAACAATTGTGGGAGACATGATGAATGTCACCAAGTACATTAGGACATGCAATTGCTAAAAAATAATTATTTTCCCATAAGATTCAGTTGCAGGTTTCAATCAATGAAGCAGCTTCCTCTGACCATAAGTGTAGGTATAGGTCCTTATATATTGCAAAGCCACTTTTACGCTTGTTAGTTCATCATGATCAGTGCATATTAATGTACATTAAGAAGTGGAGTGACATCCACCACATCAAAAAGAGTAATAGAAGCAATGAATTGGTCAGCTTAACACTAGCAGTCAGAGACTATGCAGATGAGGAGGGATGAAGGGTAGATGACAAAAGGAGGAAGGTTGAAGCCAATAGTATGTGAAGTCTAGTGCTTATGGGTACTGTGCATGGCTTGGGTACTTTACCACTGCTGATACTTCACTTCTGTTTGTCCTGCACCCATGTCCTCTTGATAGCTGACGCTGTATTTGGTGTCATCTCTGCGTATTTGCTATCCAAGCTTTGAGTGTAGATGACCGTTGATACACTCGCGGCACGGCACAGAGTGCACCTCTTCCTGTGTACAAACCGCCAGCACAAACGGGGATACTGCAAACAATTCCACTGTGTCACGGGCATTGATGACGTCAACACGTTTCGCTATGAAAGTAGCGTAGCTTCATCTGGACAGTGATTGGACGGTGATCATCAGCCCTTATAATTAGCGTTCTCTTTCCGATGTTGCCGCCCATCTAAAAAACTTTTAAAGGAACATTGTACATGTTGTCCATTGTGTATTGTCTTCATTGTCTTTCCTGAGAGTTTCTCATGAATTTATTTTGGTTTACTATACCAAACAAAGTAGGTATAGATAAAGGAGAGGAGGGGACATGGCAAGTTATTCATATATAAATATAAATATTAGAGCTGTTACTGATTAAAATTTTCATGTTCAATTAATCGATTTCTTTTTAATCGACTAATTTCAATTAATTATAACGCACATACAGATCCAACTACTTGTAGCTGATCTCCTTGCAGGCCGATTCCCAGTGCAGCTACCAACCACTGGAAAAATGGATAGCAGGATACAAAAAACACACAAAGGCAGTGCTCGATGGGAATAGCATTAAAACTTTTATAGTCTTCAAGTAGGTAACAAAATATGAAGAGGAAAAAATAAAAAATATGGACAGCCGCACTCCAAAAAACCTTTGACGGTCGCCTTTATTGTAAAAAGATGGTAACAAAATAAATATTGCACTGGAGATAAAATCGATGTAGCTACATAAACTGTAAAAATGGTGCAAGTAATACCAAACTGTAGCAAAAGCAGTCATAAAAACATGTAGCTAAGTATGATACTGGTATAAAAATGTGTACAACGATACCACTGCTGAATCCAGATGAGGAGGAGTTAACATCAGTCCGTTGGCATGTAGATGTCCCGTGAAGGGAACTATCACAACTCCCAGTGGATGGCTGTAGAATCCCAGGTTGATAGAGGGAAGTGTAACAGCCCTTGCGTGTGGCAGATAGTAAGGTCCCGCCAGCATGCAGATATGAAGGCACAGCAAAGGAGCCCTTCAGATGGACATGGCAAGCCCCGCCGGCGTCCGTGACGTCACCGGTGAAAGGTTCTGGTTCTGTTTGGTTCTGTTGGACCTTCTTGGCTCGAGCTGGACTCAGGATCTGTGGAATTGTCTCTCTGACCGGTCGGATATTCAAGACACCAATACACAGTGAATAGGTATACAAGAATATATCGTTTAATGGTTACATGTCCTTTTTTATACACAGCGAGAAAAGTTGCCTCCCTCCTATGGACCTATCAGCAATAAGCAAAAACCTCATGAGTTAGACAAAAATAAATTCTAACAGGTTTTTTTGACTTCTGCAAAAGCGGTCAGTTAACATACGTCAATTGTGGTCAAACTAGACATGTTCTGACATTTGAGACAGGAAGATAAGAAACGCCAGATGTCAGTGCGGTCAACCTGTCAGTTAAAAAGCAGAAGTGATATAAACTTTTTCCCGGAAAAGGCCTAACCACAAAGTCACATTTCAACCTAAATATACATGCCTGTTACACAGAAGAAAGATTAGCTTGACCACAAAAGTCACATCTTGTTCACACTCATGTCAGAGAAACATTTTCTGTAAAATATTTTTTTATTTGAGGAGAACTCTAACCATGAATATTGGTTCATGATCTTCTTATACCTTACAACCCCTCCTTATGATCATGGCTTCAAGAATTGAAGCCCATCGATCATTGGATTATTCATTATACCATTTTTGTTTAGTATGTACCGTGGACATCATCAATATTGTTTCCTTAGAACCCTGTTTCTTTTTACTAGTGATCTTTCCAATTGTCCAGACAATTAATTTAAATACTAAATATAACAGTAGAATGAAGATTAACACCATTACTACTGTTATAGCCATTTGTCTGAGAAATTAGAAATACCTGTGCCCCCGAATCCTCCCTCTCCAAAGGGGCTCCATGTTTTCGCGATATCCCTCGCCTCCTGTTGCAATTTATTTGCCTCTTTCATATGTTGGGCAATTACATCATAGTAATCAGGAATCTCAACAGATGTGTTGTGGATCCAAGTGCAGCACTCATAATCCTCCGTAACTTCACACAGGCCAGTGAGTGCAGCACTCATGCTTTCAATAGCAAGATCATGAAGTTCTAATTGTTTTCTGATTGCTCTAGTTTCAATGTTTAAACTAGTAATATCATCAGAGTTCTTTACTAATACATCATCTATAATATTTGTATAATTATTAAGCCTTTTCATTAAATCTATCCCCCAACCTGTCCAGGAAGGGAACCAGGCCCAAGCCATATCTTTTTCGAAAGATAACTCCCTTTTATTTCGGTGTTTGAGGGGGTACCTAGGATGCATGCTAGCTTCAAGGAGGTGTGTTCCCTTGCTATCTCCTACTATGTCCATAATGGGGACTAGGGATGCAAGATAACACCATCCTTGGGGTTCAGTGGGGATCCAAGGGTGACAACTTTTTCCACAACAAATATAAATACTGTCTCCTAGAGCTAAAGGTCGTTTGTTGAATATTATCATCATTTCATCAGAAAAAACAGAAAAGGTTAAACTTGACAATAATTTTCCTACTGTGGAAGTGGAACTGGAGTTAAGAAAGTTTATTAGGGTGGTGTTTAGGGCAGGTTCTGAAGTTTGAAAGAAAGGGCTTTCAATTGAAGTCATTGAAAAGTTAATTGTAGCTTGTTGGCATACTTCAGCTCCCTTTGTGGAGTTTCCCAACCTAAAACACCAGTCTGGGGAATGACTTCTACCAATAATTTGGAAAGTAAGGTTGATATCTGAAAGCGTTCTTGCGACATTTGTAAGGACGACAGGTGGTGTGCCGTTTAGGAGAGGGGTGAAGTTTAGAGGTACTGCCATTAGGGGGATCCTAGCAATGCTAGGATGGAGTTTACTACATATCCAACATTTTTCATATCCTGATTTTTGAGCATAAGCATACTTAAATTTAAGCAGCAGCATTTTACCACTAAAATTGTCTTCCATACTTCTTTTTGGTCTGTTAGAATTATCTGACCAACAGTGTCCTACGATTATGAGCATTAAAATAAACAATGTAATCATTAAGGAAAAAATAAAAAGTTTTGCCGAAGTGACCCCTCCTTTTTGACCATTAGTGTCTATGGGTATGGAACTCTGAGTTTCTTGTTTTTTATGGTCCACTAGGGAGTATTTTCCGGATCCTTTTCTGGAATACTCTCCAGAACAGAGGTCTTTGTCTTCTCCTTCACCTTCTTCCAGTTTCCCTTCGGAAATGTCTTTAGTCTGGATTATGGATCCATTGTGGTCCTTGATCTGTAAGAACAGCTGTTCTGGCAACCTTCAGATTTTCAAATGGTCCTTGGAAGATAGGGCCTGGTTGTTTCCGGACGGCAAGTTGTTTTATCAATACTTTGTCTCCTGGGATATACGGATGTGTAGGCTCTGTGGAGAGAGGAGGGAAAGTGACAGCAACCTTGTCCTCTGTTTCACTAAGGCTACTTACCAGATGTTTCACGTACTCTTCCTGTAAAGAATAAAGATTAACCTCCTCTCCCTCATCAGGTTTCCTCTGTGCTGGCCTACCCATAAGTATTTCAAATGGTGACAATCCTGTTCTAGAATTAGGGGCTGTATTCCTGATACCTTTTCAGTAGACAATGGGTATTGTTTCTGATAATAGGGGAGTGTATTAGGCCGCATAGTGGGCACATAAGGTGTACAGGGTATGTGTCCTACTTCCGTTTTAGTTCCTGCCCAGATGTCATGGTTTTCTAATGTGGCTGGCAGTGACATAAAGTAACCCAAAAGGTCTTTCCTTTTTGGCATAGTGAGGTCACATTTAGCCGATTTGGCTATGATGCCCCCTTGTTGGTCAAATTTTACAATAATTTGTAATGCAGACATTAAATCCCTTCCCATGAGGGACAGGGGACAGTCTGGTAGAACTGCAAAGGACATTTCAGTAAAGTAATTATCTTGCATGTCCGTTATTAGCAGTGGTGGTGTGACTTTGTGATTGACGCTTGTCCCATTTATTCCCATAGAGCATCCCTCGGTGCATTCTTTACTTTCAAAGTGGGGGTCCTTAAGACATGAGTTTGATGCTCCTGTGTCTAGCAATAGTTTGACCACCTTGCCTTCTACTTTTAAAACCACTTGAGGCAGGGTTTTCCAGTGTGAGGAGAAAAAATGCATCACCAAGGATGGGTACTGCCCCGGGCATCCCTATTGGGGGTTTTCGTCCTGATATCCTGGCCAATGTACCTGTATCTCTTCTGTGGTGTTTCTGGGTGATCTTGTTTGGTATGGCTGCTGTTGTTGCCTATATTGGGGGTGTACTGGAACTGACTGGGATCTCTGTTGTGGCTGCTGTTGTTGTGTGTCATATCTTGTTCGGGGCGGATACTGAGATCTTGGTTGAGATCTCACTCTGTAGCCTCCCCTACATCCCCTAGGGAAGTTATCCCTGGCTCCCTTTCTTTGGGGACATTCTGATTTCCAGTGGTTTGGATCCCCACAATTAAAACAACCCTGATCCTGATTATGGGGAGGATAATTCCTTCTAGGTATGGCTCCTGAACTTGGTCCACTGACCATAGCTATGTTTGGATTTTCTTCTGTAATAGAGGTGAACAATGCTCCTTTAGTGTTAAATACCCCTGAGGATGCCCTCTCCTTTATGTCAGCTATGAATCTATCTGAGGTCATTACCGCCCATTTTGTGTTTATCAGTTTGATTATTTGGGTGGCCCTTGGATCTCCATTATTTATGGCTGTACTCACGAATAGTTGATCATTGTCTATTCCACAACTTTTATATAATTTATGTAATCTAGTGACAAAGGTGTAGAAATCCTCTCCTGACTGTTGTTTGCAAGATATTAAATCATGCAACATGGTGGTGTTTTTATATGCCTTGAGCCAAGCCTGTAACAATGAGTTCCAAAAAATATTCCAATCCTCCCCAGCCTCATATAACTTTGCATCCTTGGCCCATTGACCCATATTTATGTCAGCTTGGGAATCGGGGTCTACATTTTGAAGTATGGTATTAAGATCTTCAGGAGACATTCTTGTTCCTGAACAGTATCTTTGCAGAAAGGTCACCGCCTGTCTGGGGTCCTTTCTTGGTTTGGGACATGTGTCTCTAATTTCCTTGACCGTGCCCAATGGTAATGGTATTTGCACCTGTGTATCTCCCATTGTAATGAAATGAAAAACCTGACTAATTGCAGCTGTCTGATCCTCTTCATCATCTGATGGTGTGGGTGCCTGGCGTTGAGGGGTCATACTGAAGCTACTCTGAAAATCCTTACTTAACCCATCTCCAGATATATAATCAGCCTTCTTCACTAGATTGGTTTCTGGGTAGCCCGAGTTTCTAAGTCCACGTATTATCACGTTTATTTCTCCTAATCTATCTCTACGTTCCTGTAACTCTCTCAGCTCTCCTTCTATCACTCTTTCTTCATCTTCCTCTTTTTTAATACACTGTTCTTCCTCCTTTACTAATTGACTTAAATGTTCCTGTATCTGTCTTCTATCTTCCCCCTCTCGTAACCAATTAGTTCCCTTTTGTTTAGCTATGGTTAATACTCCTGCTATAACATTTGGATCTAACGAGGGGTATATTTTCTTTGGGACAAGGGAATCATCTGTTACCATAGCATATGGAGGGGGTTTTTCTTGATAAAAATTAGGGGGAGCTGATGGACTTCCTACTGCGTCTTCTAATTGCTCTTTCTTTTCCATTTTTACACTTGCATATTTCTTTCTATATTCCTTCATACCCTTTGCCCAAATCTTACAACATTTAGTCATGTAATCTTTGTCAAGGTCTTTTATGGGATAATTATACTGTTTATGTTGGCCACATATTCTGGTCACTTCCTCCCACTCTTCCTCGGAACATGGTCCGTATTCCCCCAAACATGGCACTTCTAACTGATGTGCTCTTTTTAAAACTAGTGACCAAAAAGGATCAGTATAATTTTTCCCATAATTGACTTTAATGTAATCAATCGGAGAGGGTTGGTGCTGCTTACCTTCAGCTTCCTTTCCTGCTTGATTACCCATTATAGCAAACAATAATACTTATACTTTAAAATTAAAAAAATTCTGTCTTGCTTTCTCTATTTCGTTCCAGGGGCGGAAAATGTCCTTAAACTTATGACAATTTATAGATTTATGACAAGGAACCCAGTGTTCTCCTTTTTTAAATACAACCAGACACTATATTTCTGCTACACTTAGTCCCTCGAACACCGGACTGGGGGGTAGTATGTTGTGTATATTAAACCTTAACATATGTTGTTTTGATCCCTGGAACATAGGACCCTTGCCAATTTTGACATGATACCCCCCTGGAACAATTGCCACTAATGATGTGGTCTTCCCTTTGTAAGCAAACAATAAACCAGTTTTACATTCAGGACAACAATATACAGTTGACATTTAAAAAGGTAACCCTTTTTGTGTACACCTTTAGATATAGAGTTTCCACAGATCCGTCCTATGTAGAGAAGAATTTAAGATTCTTTCTCAATCTAATAACCTGGTCTGGCCAACCTAGCGAGACCCTCTGTATCTATTCTAAATCTACCTTTCAATCTTAACAGAGCCCCAGAAAACTTGTAGTTTTCTCGAGAGTCTACTTTATGGTGAACCAATTGACAAGGCAAGACTGTTGTTCCCAATAATAATTAATGGGGGTCTTACCTGTTCAATTGGATCATCCCACTTCTGACACCACTTGAAAGGTTCTGGTTCTGTTTGGTTCTGTTGGACCTTCTTGGCTCGAGCTGGACCCAGGATCTGTGGAATTGTCTCTCTGACCGGTCGGATATTCAAGACACCAATACACAGTGAATAGGTATACAAGAATATATCGTTTAATGGTTACATGTCCTTTTTTATACACCGCAAGAAAAGTTGCCTCCCTCCTATGGACCTATCAGCAATAAGCAAAAACCTCATGAGTTAGACAAAAATAAATTCTAACAGGTTTTTTTGACTTCTGCAAAAGCGGTCAGTTAACATATGTCAATTGTGGTCAAACTAGACATGTTCTGACATTTGAGACAGGAAGATAAGAAACGCCAGATGTCAGTGCGGTCAACCTGTCAGTTAAAAAGCAGAAGTGAGATAAACTTTTTCCCGGAAAAGGCCTAACCACAAAGTCACATTTCAACCTAAATATACATGCCTGTTACACAGAAGAAAGATTAGCTTGACCACAAAAGTCACATCTTGTTCACACTCATGTCAGAGAAACATTTTCTGTAAAATATATTTTTATTTGAGGAGAACTCTAACCATGAATATTGGTTCATGATCTTCTTATACCTTACAACCGGATCCCCGACAGAACTCCCTGAAGACCCGGAAGCCGACGGAGAAGTGAGTACCGATCAAAAGAATTTTGATCGATCAAAAAAATTAATCGATTAATCGAGGAATTAATAGTTAATTTCCACAGCCCTAATATATATATATATATATATATATATACTAAACTGACTGGAATACAAGATAAATAAAAAATGCAATCAACATAGATCTATGATGGTTTCTATATAATCAGAGTCTTTCAAGGGAAGAGATGGAGTCAGGAGATAGATAAGCATAGGGGACTATAATCTCAATTTAAATTTTCCAGGAATACCTTGAGATTCAGTTCAGTGTTAAGTCCAATAGGCGTAAGGGACTTCAACCTTTTCCTTCTGGAGCAATATACGGTTGAAGTCCCCCCTTGTTGGTGGTAATTTAAGGGTATAGATCCCTTTCACCTTCATGCCATGGTTTCTCTGGGTCTTTCTCATTGAATTCCCTGAGGTTTTCCCCTATCCTCACCTTCAGAGATCTCTTTGTTTTACCAAAGTAGATCTTTGGGCATGGGCATGGACATGTGATCATGTAGATCACCTGTATAGTAGAACAATTCACTAGATCTCTAATTTCATAACTTTTTTGTCCTAAGGCATCCGTGAATGCATTGGTTTGATCAACATAGGGGCAAACCTGGCACCTATTGCAGGGATTCATTCCCTTTGTTCTGGGGTATGCTGATAACCAGCTCAAACTCTGTTCTTTTACAAATTCAGATTGTATCAGTATATCTCTCAGGTTTTTAGCCCTTTGAGTAACCATTTTGGGAGAAGGTCCCACTATGGCTGCTATATTTGGGATTCTTGTTAAGATTTTCCAGTGCTTCTCTAGGACCTTACGTACATTATTCCATTGTGCTCCATAGTTCATTATCAATCTCACTGCATTTGAGTTTAGGTGTCTCCTTCTTCTCTTTTTTATTCTCCATAGACAGAAGGCTTGCTCTACTACGGTCTGACACTTTTTTTGTTTTGCCTTTTGCATATGTTTATGGGAGTATCCACTTTCTCAGAATCTTCCATAAAGATCAATTTCTTTTTTTTTTAAGGTCACTATTTTTCAAACTGTCTGTCTTCTTGAAAAAAAGGGTCTATGTACCTTTGAAACTAGTGATATGGGACTTCAGTAAAGTCATCTTGGAAGTTCATTTGGAGTGCTGGCTTTTTTCTCTGTTTTGAATTTAGCCAAGTACCCACATCTATATACAGAGTGTATGAGATTTGTGCAATGTGGTTTGTTCTTTTAATAAATTCTAATATTATACTGCGCTATTAACAACCAAAATAAAACAACTGTAAGCACAACAACTTGACAAAACATTGTGTAATACTGTGAAAAAGAAAGAGTGCTGCACTATAAATTATGATATAAAGTGACTTATACTAGTAACTTGAATCAATATGTCATGCCGCGTACACACGGCCGTTTTTCTCGTTGAAAAAAACGACATTTTTCCCATTCGACGAGAAAAACGATAGTCTGTGGGCTTTCTGTCGTTTTTTTCGACCAGAAAAACAGCATTAAAAATGACAAGAAAAATGTGAAAATGTTCTAATTTTTCTCGTCGTTTTTTTCGACATGTTTTCCGCGGCAGTGTTTCCCATAGGGAAACACTGCCGCGGAGCCCACAGACGGTCGTTTTTCTCGTCAAGAGAAAAAATGACGTGAAAACGACCGTGTGTGGGGAACAAGCTGTTCCCCCGTTTTAAATGACATTATTCACGGCGGTTTTTTAACCACCGTGAATAATGATCGTGTGTACGCGGCATCACAATATGGATTCACTCACATGCCTACATATAACATTTCGACAAACATGTAGTGCAATAGGTGAAAACAGTAAGCTCAAAAGTCCATGAGTGAAATAGTCTTTAAACAAGGAAGTCCATATAAGTAAAGGCCATGGGTGTTTTAACTTCAATATTTATAGGAGAGACCCTGAGGATCCATTTAAAATATCACCACAGTGTACATGTCCGCCACTCACACAGAGGGGTAATTGTGCTTACCAAAATTAATGGACTCCAATACTAACAGCACTGAGTCAAGCAGGCATTAGGAGAATAAGCTCTCCCAAACTATGTGATCAGCCAACCAATTCGATTCCACATAATTCAGGATAGAGCTTCTCTTTTAGTCCGAGGCTGGAGCTGACATTGTCAGGAACACTGCTGAGGCTGCCGCTACTGTTTTCTCACACATTAACGTAAAGGGAGTGCTTCTAATCTCAGCTTGTTACCTGTATAAAAGACACCTGTCCACAGAAGCAATCAATCAGATTCCAATCTCTCCACCATGGCCAAGACCAAAGAGCTGTCCAGGGACAAGATTGTAAACCTACACAAGGTTGGAATGGACTACAAGACCATCGCCAAGCAGCTTGGTGAGAGGGTGACAACAGTTGGTGCGATTTTTCACAAATGGAAGAAACACAAAATAACTGTCAATCTCCCTCGGTATGGGGCTCCATGCAGGATCTCACCTTGTGGAGTTTCAATGATCAGGAGAACGGTAAGGAATCAGCCCAGAACTACACAGGAGAATCTTGTCAATGATCTCAAAGCAGCTGGGACCATAGTCACCAAGAAAGCAATTGGTAACATATTCCGTCGTGAAGGACTGAAAACCTGCAGCGCCTGCAAGGTCCCCCTGCTCAAGACAGCACATGTACAGGCCCGTCTGAAGTTTGCTAATGAGCATATGAATGATTCAGAGGAGAACTGGGTGAAAGTGTTGTGGTCAGATGAGACCAAAATCAAGCTCTTTGGCATCAACTTAACATGCCATGCTTGGAGGAAGAATGCTGTCTATGACCCCAAGAACACAATCCCCACCATCAAACATGGAGGTGGAAACATTATGTTTTGGGGGTGTTTTTCTGCCAAGGGGACAGGACAACTTCACTGCATCAAAGGGGCGATTGACGAGGCCATTTACAAAATCTTGGGTGAGAACCTCCTTCCCTCAGCCAGGGCATTGAAAATGGATTGTGGATGGATATTCCAGCATGACAATGACCCGAAACACATGGCCAAGGGAACAAAGGAGTGGCTTAAGAAGAAGCACATTAAGGTCCTGGAGTGGCCTTGCCAGTCTCTAGACCTTAATCCCATGAAAAATATGTGGAGGGAGCTGAAGGTACGAGTTACCAAACGTCAGCCTCAAAACCTTAATGACTTGGAGAGGATCTGCAAAGAGGAGTTGGGACAAAACCTCTCCTGAGATGTGTGCAAACCTGGTGGCCAACTACAAGAAACATCTGACCTCTGTGATTGCCAACAAGGGTTTTGCAACCAAGTTCTAAGTCATGTTTTGCAAAGGTGTCAAATACTTATTTCACTCATTAAAATGCAAATCAAGGTATAACTTTTTTGAAATGCGTTTTTCAGATTTTTTTTGTTGTTATTCTGTCTCTCACTGTTAAATCAAACCTACCATTAAAATTATAGACTGATCATTTCTTTGTCAGTGGGCAAATGTACAAAATCAGCAGGGGATCAAATACCTTTTTCCCTCACTGTATTAATAAAAAATTATATGGTTTTATAATGATGTAATGTAAAATCCTTGGGTACCTCAAAAGACCCAACACATTTTTTTGATTTCATAGATTCATGTAATATGGGATCTGGTAACCCTAAATGAAGCCTACATTAAAGTGGTTGTAAAGTCAAAAGGCATTTTACCTTAATGCATTCTATGCATTAGGGTAAAAAATCTTTCAGTAGTAGTTCCTCTCCCCCTTTCCTAAATACTGTGCTTACTGTATTGGTCCGTGCCCATCTGCACCAGTGCTGCTTTTTCTTCCTGGTCTCAGGACATATTGATAGCAGCAAGAGCAATTTTACATTGATCAACTTGTGGTTTCCATAGAAAAAATTCTCCAATTCCCCAGAGCTATTGCCATTTTTGAGACCTTAGTTATCTATTGTTTTTTTTTTTGGGGGGGGGAAATGTATTAGGCTGCCCCCCATCAGACACCCCGCTCCCCCCAACCCCCCCTCCTCAGGTTTTCTTTTCCCTCTGATTCCTCTCTTTTCCTGTCTCGAGCCCTGTACACACGATCGGATTTCCTATGGTTTTTTAACCAATGGATTTTTCCATCGGAAAACCGATGAAGCTGACTTTCATCGGTCATGCCTACACACCATCAGTCAAAAAACCGACCGTTCCAAACGCTGTGACGTAAAACACTCCGATGAGCCGAGAAAAATGAAGTTCAATGCTTCTGAGCATGCGTCGACTTGATTCTGAGCATGCGTGGGGTTTTTATCCGATGGAGTTCCCCACAGACGATAGTAATTTGCTATCGGTTTTTTAACCATCAGATAAACTTAAAACATGTTCTATTTTTAAACACCGATGGAAAAAAGACCGATGGGGCCCATACACGATCGGTTTGTCCGATGAAAAAAGTCCATCGGACTGTTTTCATCGGTTAAACCTATCGTGTGTACAGGGCTTCACTCTTGTATCCCCCAATAGTCTTTGGAAAAGGTGGCACTGATGATACCTTTGAATTCCAACCAGAACGGTTACTGCCTTTCTTTCACGATCATTGTCAGCCCTTCTAGAACCAGCCCATGTCGGCTCTTGGATCGATTTTTTTTTTTATACATCCCTAACTGGACCCAATTAGCAAAGCTGCCCAAGTGGATGCTTGAGCCTCTAACTTCTGGGGAACATTACAGTTTGTTTTATTAATCTTTTCCTTTTTGCCATGTCTGCAATTTTTTTTACGATATGTTGACATTAGTCTCAGTCACTACACCATCATTATTGCTGTACTATGCTTAAGTTTATGGTTTCTTTACCATTGTCACTATGCCACATTTATCAATAAAACTTTATTCTTAAAAAAAAAAAAAAATGACCATGGATGCATTAAAACATGCCAGGCCCCAATGATTAATCCTATTAAATGTGTATAAGGGAACTCTCATGCGGATGGAGAGGAGACCTGAATCTTGTATTACCTGGTTTAGTTTTGGTCACAGTGAGTCAGCATCCTGTGTGCAATCGGATGCCATTTTTCTGTAGCATATTGTAGCCTTAAAATGTTAGTTTTATAGGATCTGCATCAGTTCATTACATAGCTAATATCAGTGATAGGGGCATTAGAGCATTACTTTATTTGTCTACATGAATTTGACCAATGTTTTGGGATAACATGAGGCCATTGCCAGGCTTAGGAAGCTTTGACATGTAAGCCTTTTAAAAGCTACCTTTTATGAAGTAATGTTGGATTATTTGATATACTGATTTAAAAAAAAATGCCATATGTGGCTGAGCATGCATCCAGTCCTGGGATTTCATTTGTATTTAGTTAAATAAATGCAGGGACATTTCATAATTCAAATGCCCTGACTTTTTCATGTAATGTTAAATTATTAAGTAGGAGACAACAAACTGAATTTAAACTTTCCAGCAACAGTAGTAAAATGAGACAAGCAATATTACAAATTGACCACTTGCCGATCGGCCAGTAGTAATTTTACTGCTGGCCGGTGGCTCCCCTTGGCACTGCGACGTATTCGTACATCACGCCAGACTTCCTGGTTACAGGGATGTGTGCACCTACCCCCTGCCTCTCATGCTGTGGTTAGACACAGCACGAGTTTGTCATCAGGCTCGCAGCCAATGATTTTACCTATGAACCTGCTGATTCCTGTGGCTAATCACAACACAGATATTTGTGTGTTAGTAAACACAACCTAGTTTTTTTTTCTTGTTGATTTCACTTTACGTTCAGAGCTGAAATCAAGAGGAAAAGCCACCGAAGTGTATATGTGAGTAAAATCAGCACACATACACTTCTTAGACACGCAGTAAACCCTTTGATTTCCCTCCTGATCACTGCTGCCATTCAGCCAGTATCATTAGTACAGTGGCTTTATACAGTATTATCACTAATTACTGTGTTAGTGTCACTAGAGACATTAGATAGTACCAGTTAAAGTCGGTTAGCGTCCCTCCCAGCCAGAGTTAGTTAGTGCCAGTTCCTGATTGCCCACCACACTATCACAGTCACTATAAATCGCTGATCATTGCCATTGATAGTATTGTGTCTGCATCCTGGTCACGTTCAGAACTATACTAGTCCCCAAAATGCAGTGTTAGCAGGATCAGCCCTGATCACTGCTAGCACTTGTGACATGTAGCAAAATACATTTTGGCCTCAATTTATGAAGAAATTCGATTTTATTGGATATCTTTTATAACAGAAAGTAGAAAATAGATTTTTTATTATATATAAAAAAAAACTGCGGTGATCAAATACCACCAAAAGAAAGCTCTATTTGTGTGAAAGAAATTATATAAATTTAATTTGCGTAGAGTGTTGCATGACTGAGCAATTGCCAGTTAAAGAAGCACAGTGCTGAATAGCAAAAAATGGCCTGGTCATGAAGGGGGAAAAACCTTCCACAGATCAAATGGTTAAACTAAGTTAGTAGGCCAGAGACTATTGCATACAGGCTGATGTCCCTTGTAGTTTCCCTGCTTAAAAATGTTACCTCAGTTTTGACAGACTTTCAGGAAAACATTGGTAAGAGCCAGTGCCGATCCTGACCTCCCTGGGGCCCTAAGCAAAATTTTGCTAAGGAGCCCTCTACCTGACCCGTCATGCCGTGAGCTATGTAAACCATTTGCCATTGCCACACAGTCACACCTGACACTTCAGTGCTCCCAATACAATCCTCCCTCCTTTAAACAAAACAGTCAAAGAATAAGTGCAACAATATAGAACAGAATGAGCACCCAGCAGGGAGACCAGAGGATTAGGATGTAGACAGAACACAGCACCCAGCAAGGAGACCAGAGGATTAGGATGTAGACAGAACACAGCACCCAGCAAGGAGACCAGAGGATTAGGATGTGGACAGAACACAACACCCAGCAGGGAGACCAGAGGATTAGGATGTGGGCAGAAAACAGCACCCAGCAGGGAGACCAGAGGATTAGGATGTGGGCAGAACAGCACCCAGCAAGGAGACCAGAGGATTAGGATGTGGGCAGAACAGCACCCAGCAAGGAGACCAGAGGATTAGGATATGGGCAGAACACAGCACCCAGCAAGGAAACCAGAGGATTAGGATGTGGGCAGAACACAGCACCCAGCAAGGAGACCAGAGGATTAGGATGTGGGCAGAACACAGCACCCAGCAAGGAGACCAGAGAATTAGGATGTGGGCAGAACACAGCACCCAGCAGGGAGACCAGAGGATTAGGATGTGGGCAGAACAGCACCCAGCAAGGAGACCAGAGGATTAGGATGTGGGCAGAACACAGCACCCAGCAGGGAGACCAGAGGATTAGGATGTGGGCAGAACAGCACCCAGCAAGGAGACCAGAGGATTAGGATGTGGGCAGAACACAGCACCCAGCAAGGAGACCAGAGGATTAGGATGTGGGCAGAACAGCACCCAGCAGGGAGACCAGAGGATTGGGATGTGGGCAGAACACAGCACCCAGCAGGGAGACCAGAGGATTGGGATGTGGGCAGAACACAGCACCCAGCAGGGAGACCAGAGGATTAGGATGTGGGCAGAACACAGCACCCAGCAAGGAGACCAGAGGATTAGGATGTGGGCAGAACACAGCACCCAGTAAGGAGACCAGAGGATTAGGATGTGGGCAGAACACAGCACATAGTTATTCCCTAGTCTATTGCCAATCATGGTGGAGTGTGATTACATTTTGCAGATATCCCACACATTAGTGAATTCTGCATTCAGCTATTTCAGCCTTGCTCTCCCTTGTGATGGAGCATTGTACATACAACAAGAGATCTTCTGATTTCTGCTGACTTTAGAATCACCATATCTACCCCTGCTATAAACACACACAATACAAAGTGCACCTATTCTGCCTGCCATCTGACCCCCCGTTACTTCAGTGTTTACACAAGCCTTATAAAAGATTATTGCAGTGGGGGGCTGACTGTTCACTTTGCATGAAAAGGGCACAGAGGGCTCAAGGTTAGGAGGCAGCTCAGCACTTCCAGAGGGAACAGTAATGAGAGGAGAGGATGAGAGTCACACAGCAGACAGTTAAACAAGCAGGAAGATCAGACTAGAAGAATCCGAAGGTGGTGAGAGTCAAAGTACAGGGAGCATCAGACACACAAGGGGCTTCTACAACAATGCTTGGGGAAGAATTATAATCACTCACGGTACCTCAATAATCATATTGACCACGCATCACTTCCCTGCCATCCCACACTGACACACTGAGCTGTGTCGGCTCTCTGCCACCCCCTGCAGGCTGGAGGGAGGAGAACACACACTCTTCTCTCCAGCTATCTTACCACACTCAAGCTGACTAGACTCAGGCAGAGCCGATCCGCCATATGACACGAGGGGGGGCGGGGCCTCGAGTAATTTGCGGGGCCCTACGCAGCTTGCGTAGTGAGCGTATAGGGCGGATCGGCTCTGGTAAGAGCAGATAAAATGCTAGTTGCTACAGCCTTGGTGACTGGGCACAAGAGTTTTTCACAGGTGGATGTGCTTTTGCATTCAGCATCACTGTGTTCACTGCAATTGATGCATAAGTTCCAAGCCCACAATAAACTCCTACTATTTATTTGATCTTTATCCATTTCACACGTTCAACAAAGGTGTTTATTTAGCTTGTTTGCTTTGCTTGCTTTCTATTCTTTGAGATGAGCTGTAAACAGTGAATGTTTTAGATTTCAGATAATAGATTCATGTTATATACCAGTAACGGTGCCAAAGTGCAAGTTACCATGCCCGCTTAGCGATATCACTAAAATTAAAATTGTACACAATCAAACCAATTATTAATTAATTTATAGGTTACACAAGACAGTTCAGTAGTCAGAATAGTAGGATTTTTAAAACAGCTTACCTGTAAAATCCTTTTCTTGGAGTACATCACGGGACACAGAGCAGCATAGTCATTACTATGTGGGTTATATAGAATTACCTTCAGGTGCTGGCACTGGCAACTTCCAAAACAGGAAGTACCCTCCCCTATATAAGCCCCTCCCATCCGGGAGTACCTCAGTTTTGTAGCAAAGCAATACGTGTCCCCAAAAGAGGGGTGGGAGCTCTGTGTCCCGTGATGTACTCCAAGAAAAGGATTTTACAGGTAAGCTGTTTTAAAAATCCTACTTTCTTGTTCATACATCACGGGACACAGAGCAGCATAGTCATTACTATGTGGGACGTCCCAAAGCAATGCCACATGAGGGGGGGGGATACACCATACATAAGCTGGGCGCCATCAGGCATGAGGATGTTTTGCGGCCTGCAACACACTGCGCCCAAAGGCGACATCCTCCTGACTTCTAACGTCCACCTGGTAGAACCTAGTAAACGTGTGTACTGAAGACCATGTTGCGGCCTTACAAATTTGCGCCAGGGAGGCCTGGTGATGCACTGCCCATGAAGTTCCAACTGCTCTCGTGGAGTGCGCCCTAACTTTGAACGGAGGCGGTCTACTTCTCAAGCCATAGGCTTGTATTATGACCTGTCGAATCCACTTGGCTAAAGTAGATTTTGATGCTGCCTGACCCTTTCTGGGGCCTTCCGGCAGAACAAACAAAGAATCCGTTCTACGAATCTGAGCAGTGGCTTTTAGATAAGCTTTAACTGCTCTTACTACATCCAAAGAATGCAATAACTTTTCCTCTACCGAGCTTGGTTTGGGGAAAAAAGAAGGAAGAACCACATCCTGGTTCAAGTGAAACCTCGATACCACCTTAGGAAGAAAGGCTGGGTGAGGACGTAATACTACTCTGTCCTTATGGATAACCAGATATGGCTCTTTACAGGACATGGCGGCTAATTCCGACACTCTTCTAGCCGAGCATATGGCTACTAAAAATATCAATTTCCTGGTGAGTAGAACCAAGGAAATGTGCCGCAAAGGTTCAAATGGCTGCTTCTGCAGAACCGACAGAACCAAATTTAGATCCCATGGGCATATGGGAGCCTTAATCGGTGGAATAATACGAGTCACACCTTGCATAAAGGATTTGACAAGTGAATGCATAGCCAGGGGCCTTTGCAATAGTATTGACAAGGCCGAAACCTGGCCCTTGATAGTACTTAAGGCAAACTTCCTGTCTACAGCCCACTGCAGGAAGTCCAGAATTCTGCCTATAACGTACTTACGTGGATGCCATTTTCTGGCCTCGCACCAAGTGATGTACGCCTTCCAAACTCTATAGTAGATCTGCCTGGATACAGGCTTCCTGGCATTGATTATAGTTGATACCACAGAGTTAGAGAGACCTCTCTTCTTTAGGATGTGGGATTCAATAGCCAGGCCGTTAAACTTAGAGTTAGTAAGGAAGGGTGGTATATCGGTCCTTGCGAAAGCAGGTCCGGATGACGTGGAAGGGTCCAAGGACTCCCCACAGACATTTTGATGATCTCCGCGTACCAGGCCCTTCGGGGCCACGCTGGAGCCACCAGGATCACCGGCTTCTTCTCCAACCTGACTCTGCGAAGGAGTCGAGGCAACAATTGTAGCGGAGGGAATGCATATATCAGTCTGAACTGATCCCAAGGGAACACCAGAGCATCCGAGCCGCAAGCGAGGGGATCCCTTGTCCGGGAGACAAATCTGTCCACCTTTGCGTTGAATCTGGATGCTAGCAGATCTACATCCGGTGTTCCCCACCGCTGACATATTGCTCGGAAGACCTCGGGATGAAGGAACCATTCCCCTGGGCATAACTGTTGGCGACTCAGAAAGTCCGCCTTCCAATTCTCCACCCCTGGAATGAAGACAGCTGATATACATGGGACATGCTTTTCTGCCCATTCCAGGATGTGACTTACTTCCCTCTGGGCTGCACGACTCCTGGTGCCTCCCTGATGATTGATATATGCCACTGCTGTGGCATTGTCTGATTGAATTCTGACAGGGGACCCTTGGAGTCTGGATGTCCAGGCTACTAGGGCGTACCGGGCTGCTCGTATCTCTAAGAGATTGATGGGCAGGGTTTTTACTACATTTGACCATCTGCCCTGGAGAGACCATTGCTCCAGTACTGCCCCCCAGCCTATAAGGCTGGCATCTGTAGTGACCACCTTCCAAGATATCGGGCTGAAGGGTTTTCCCTTCTGGAGATTCTGGGGGATCAACCACCAGCAGAGACTCTTCCGAACGGAAGGGGACAAAGCCATCGGGAAGTCTAGAGCCTGAACTTTTCCGTTCCAGGCTGACAACATGGCCCTTTGTAAATTCCTTGAGTGGAATTGGGCGTATGGTACAGCTTCGAATGATGCTACCATCTTTCCTAGCAGCCTCATGCACAGGCGTATGGACGGCTGTCTTTTTGCACAAAGCAGACGGACCAAGGCCCTCAAAGAGGATACCTTGTCTAGAGGTAAGAAAATCTTCCTCTGGTCTGAATCCAGCCGTAGCCCTAGATATACCAGGTTTTTCACTGGCTGTAGGGCTGACTTGTCCAGGTTGATGACCCAACCGTGAGACTCTAGATACTTGATTGTATCGACAATTACCACTTCTAGCTTGGCAACTGAGTGGTCCATCAACAACAGGTCGTCTAGGTATGCCATTATCGTTACACCCCGTGTTCTTAGATCGGCCAACAGTGGGGCCAGAATTTTTGTGAACACTCGTGGTGCTGTGGCCAGACCGAATGGTAAGGCTCTGAACTGAAAATGGCGCCCTTCTACTGCAAAGCGTAGGAATTTTTGATGACCTGGAAAGATGGGAACATGCAAGTAAGCATCTTTGATGTCGATCGAGGCTAACCATTCCTCCCCTTGTAGGGCAGCGGTGACCGATCGGATCGACTCCATCCGGAAAGACCGGACGTTTAGAAATTTGTTTAGACTCTTTAGGTCCAATATGGGTCTTATGTCCCCGTTTGGCTTCGGGACTGTGAAAAGGTTTGAGTAGAAACCCAACCCCCACTCTTCCATAGGAACCTCCATAATTACTCCTTGGAGCAATAGTTGTTCTAACGCCAATAGGAGAGACCCTCTTTTCAGAGGGTCTCTTGGCATGCCTGACCACATAAAATGGGACGGAGGAGACTCTTTTAACTCCAACTTGTATCCCAGAGTTACTGCGGAGAGCACCCCTCTGTCTTTGATCGTCTCCCGCCAGGTCTCTGCGAACAACTGAAGTCTTCCCCCCACCCGTTTGAGTGGGGGCAGCCTTTCATAGGCTTGACTTGGAGGCTGGTTTAGTACCTCTTCAGATCCAGGGCTTTTTATTACCCTGTGGCTGTCCCTGATTTTTACCTCCTGAGTTTGACCGAGGAGGCCGTCGGAACTGCTTAGTAGCAGACGTCGCAGGGATAGGAGAGGTAGTCCTCTTAAAAGATGGACCCCTAGACCTCTTTTTACTCGGTAAGAGAGTACTTTTACCACTGGAAATCTTCTGGATATACTTATCCAGGTCTTCGCCAAAAAGGCGTTCCCCATGAAATGGGAAGCTAACTAAGAGCTTCTTATAGGGAGCTTCAGCAGACCAGTTTTTGAGCCACAGAAGCCTACGCATATGTACCAAAGACAGCGTGAGGCGGGAGGCCTGATGGATAGAATCCTTGATGGCGTCAACCGCAAAGCATAATGCTCTAGGCAGATCAGCCAGAGCCTGGGCCTGCTGGTCTGGCAAATCCCTCAGGACCATTTTCATTTGATCCTTTAAAGCTTGGCAGACCCCAATAGCTGCCACTGCTGGCTGTGTAACAGCCCCTGCTGTGGAAAAAGCAGATTTTAATAAAGATTCCAATTTTTTATCCACTGGATCTTTGAACATTTGAACATTATCTACTGGACATGTCAGTGATTTGTTCACAGAAGAGATGGCTGCATCCACCGTAGGAACATTCCATCTCTGGGTGAACTTTTCCTCCATGGGATAGATCACCGGAAACCTTTTAGGCGGAACAAATAGTTTATCAGGATGTTCCCAGTCCTGGTATATAAGTCCTTCCAATAATGGATGTATTGGAAAGGAGCAATTAACCTGGGGAGCTTTTAGCGACCCCAATGAGGAGACAGCAGTAGTTGATGGTTCAACAAGAGGCATTTTAAATGCAGATCGAACCATGTCAGTTAGGGTCTGGACCCACAATCTTTCAGTCTGCGATGCTGAAAATGGTTCATCTACTGTCGATTCCTCAAAAACAGAGCTAACCTCCTCCTGATCCCCTTCAGGTAGGTCGGTCCCTTCCTGGGACTGTTGCTCTGCCAACAGGCACTCTAATGGAGGTGATGGAGATCTGGCGCGCTTTCTTTCCTGTAGAGAAGAAGCGATCAATGCTGCCAATCTCTGCTCCAATCCCTCCAGAGTTGAGGAAAAAACCTCCTCTGTTATATATGCAGGAGCAGGTGGACTGAGGACAGCCGCAGTACCTGGCACTCCCGGGGGTTCCTTATGGGTATTAACCTCTGATTTCTCAGGGGAGGAGGGTGCAGATGACTGCTCCAGATCCTCAGAGCCCGATGGAGACCCCCTACACTTCCTGAGAGGTATATCTCGGAGTTTTTTAGGCGGCATATTCCTTAGTTCAAAGCTGAGGTATTCCAGCCGCAATACACCCCTTACTGAAATAGTCTAATGCAATTTGCTGCTATGTACATCAGTGGGTGTCTACTAATGCGTCTTTCTGGGGATGCCTGTATCAACCGCCCGCTGTAAGCCCCTATACCATGCTACCAGCTCCTTTTCATGCTCTGTGTCCATAGCAAGCAGCGTGGACTGAGTCCTTTTATCTTGCTGGGACGCCCGCACATGCGCAGAAGCGCTGGGCGCACAGAGCGCGTCATCCGCCAGGCTCCGCCCCCTTTTTTGAAGCTAAACCCTATAAAAGGAAAGCATGTGTGCGCGCGCGCGCGTGCACGTGTGCGCTCTTGGCGCCATGTAGGGAGAGGAGCCAGGGTCCCTGTTTCACCAGGACTCGGGGATGGAAGGAAACTACTTGGCAGCATGACAGAGGAATGCAGCTTCCCTGATAGAGAGCTCACTCATCTGCCTGGACTTTCACCATGGAAGGAATAGTCCCAAGAAAAAAGACGTTCCACCGCGGCCTCTAGTGGACAAACACAGGTACCGCACCTTTGTCTTTTTTTTTTTTTTTTTAAACCTCCTTTATGAAAAAACATTTCCAGGTTTACAGTTTTTTTAAAACTTCCCTTATGAAAAAACATTTCTAGGATTTCTTAGGCATATACAGCTATTAGCGGGAATACCCTTTAGGTAACAGGCAGAAAGACATATTAGGCTTGGGGGTCCCCTCAATAGAACCAAGTTCCTGAGGGGCCCCCACTTACCTTTTCCCCGCTGCAGGACTTTGTTTGGTCCACAGAAGCCCAAACTTCACCTCTCATGGCAGGCATTGTACTAGACCTTCAGGGACCGGGTTCCCAAGGATTCCACTCCCCTGGACCTGTATAGCACCCTGCACAGATAGCCTCTTGGTTTTGGGTATAACCAGAGCTCTGGATCCCAGGGTCCAGCCCTCCTAAGAGAGGCATTACAGGCAAAACCCTGCTCTTCTCTGCAAGGCCCGGGTACCGACCGTTTAGCTATGAAGCTTTTTTGGTCGGATCCGGAATAGCTTGCTAAGGCCCAGAGAACCTGTACACAAGCCCAGATGAATACATGTTAACCTTGGCCAACACCTTAGACACTGGCAAAAAACTGAGGTACTCCCGGATGGGAGGGGCTTATATAGGGGAGGGTACTTCCTGTTTTGGAAGTTGCCAGTGCCAGCACCTGAAGGTAATTCTATATAACCCACATAGTAATGACTATGCTGCTCTGTGTCCCGTGATGTATGAACAAGAAATATATTTTTTATAAATAATATTAGAGAATTATTTGAGAACTGTCTTCATGCCCACCTTGTTATTGGCAACGTTGACATTTAGCTTTGGTCTCAAAATTTTACCCTCTGCTTGTTCTCATAACAGTATTGTGGACAGAAGCTTAAAAGGCACAAATACGCTGTACACTGCAAGTTTACTTCTTATTTGTATAGTTAAGGAAGTAACAAAGAATCACCAAAGAATTTTAAAAGTGAGCCTATAGTTAAAGTGTAATTTTAATGAAAATCTATGTAAAGAAAACAAAGCTTTGGTACAGTTATTAATGCTGTAATGTGCTAAATAAAACCCTTATTTCAGAATCCTAGTGGTTTGGAGCTTGGCATGGGTTGAAATTGGGATACATTTTCAACCACAAGGCAGCTAAGCACTATGTTGCTGCAGATGTCTGTCTGGCATTAAATATGTGAAATCTCTCTACAAGTCCTCAGTAAGAAAGATCAACAACTCTATGTGTCTAATTATTTGGTATGGATTCCGCAATTGGTGTCCAATTTATTTTTGGCATCAACAAAAATACTGTATGTATGGATTGGGCAGCATTGCTGTAAACTGAAAGGTTTGAAGATATTTATATTGAAAGCAATATTGCAATCTTATGCACATTGCATATACGTGATAGAATTGGTATTCCAGAGCTGAACAGTTAACTAGCCATTGACTCAGCTGTATGTAAACTTTAAAACCTAACAAATCTAATACATGCGCAAGTGAAACTCATAGCATTGCTCAGCGTGACTCACTGATGGAACTTGGATGTTTTCCACCACAGAGTTGTGTGGTCTTAGCCACAGTAGCAGCACAGCATAAGTTTTCCTATCCTAGTAACACTGAGGTACAAGGAAATGAGCTGTTATCTGTAAAAGGAATATAGTAACAGAAATGACAGCCTTTTTTTCTTCTAGTATTTTTGGCTCTCCCTCCATTTCAACCCAGGTTCACTGTGGTTAACCAAAATTTTGAAAGAAACACAAAAACATTTGACATTCAGAACACTGGTTTCCTTAAAATGAAACCAGAAAGGGCATTTGCTTATTTTAATTACAGTAATTTATATTTTCCATGTTATTAGTCTGGATTTTAGTTAATTGCTAGTGTGATAGACTAGACTTTTACCTAGAAAATTCTTAATATTTGTTGTTTTTGTTTCCATAATTTTTCTGTACTGTTTTCAATCCAGTGTACTAAAATGATGTTCCTTCATTGAAGTCTTCATCCATTTATTTCTATTTCATCTGTTCTTTACTACTGTACTATAGCGATACCCCCAGTTAAGAGGGCTGCTGGTATTGATTTCTTGGGCCCTGTAGTGCACCGCTGTCAACCCCTGGCAATCGGCTCTACCCCTCCGTGGCACAGCTAGTAAGGGGAGATAGGACTTCGTGACCGGCAACTCTGGGTAACACAGTCCTATGGCAAACACACACAGTAAAATGTTTAAACTTCTGTATAAAGTAAAAGAAACAGACACCATGTACTTGACCCAGGTATATTTACTGAGACTAATGGGCAAGTAATGAACAAGAGTATAAGATTATTTGCAGCTCCCTGCAATAAACAGTATTCTAACAAACAGAATAGACAGGTATTGCTATGCAACTCTACCGATACCCTTTTTCAGCTACTTCCCCTTGTGGGCAGACTGACGCCCAGCAATGTCTACCTATGCAGTCAGGCCTAACTGAACTAAATGGAAGTTCTGTAAAGGAATCTTCGCTAGCAAAATTCGGTGGTGCACTTGATGAACAAAACTTTGTAATCCAACAGGGTAGTAGAAATACAGTATTTGTCTGTGAGCAAGTGCTCTCTCACAAACCGGACCAGTCCCAGTCCGTCTCCTCCGCCGATGCGTCTAGGCACATGGATCCATCGACATCCGGGTCTTCGGTCCTCCTGGTACGGTACAGCAAGGATGAAAAGTTGTCTCTCAGGTTCTGCTAGGCTGGCGGATGGCTCTTCGGAAGAAAATGCCCAGGCTTAAGGCCTGAGTTTTCAGCAGTCTCAGACAGAGTTCTTGCTTGCTAGCCGGGAGGAGTCCAAAGAGACAGAAACTCTGCCTCCCCTTTATAAAGTCCACCCCAGCAGTCCTTGCTCCTGGGCAATGCACCCTGGGTGCTGTAAGATGTCTTGGGAAATGTAGTCTCAGGATATTAAAGGGGAATACCCCGCTACACACTCCCCCCACTTAGAATCTTTGGTCCCCAAAGACAGCATCAACGAAAGGCACATACTACATCATTCAAAGCTGTAAGAGATGTTGGCAGGGGAAGTTCCCACCAGAAACGAGGAAGGGAATTACCCTGCCCACAGGTCACTTCTGCAAGAGTGGCCTGCCTAACTGTGCCAGGGAGTGAGCTGGGGTTGCCCTCCACCAAATGTACAGTGGAGGGGCCAGATGTTGGTATTGTGCTTCTTGTGGTTGTGACTGTGTCCTCAGAATTTTCTCCCATCCGGGCATAGGTTAATTTCCGGGGAGGACGAATGACTCTCTTCATTCTTTGCTCTCCGGGAGTCACAGTCTCAGCCACTCCAGGTTCTTCTTCTGGCACTGTGGTGAAACTTCTTCTGCTTCCTGGGCATCCAACTCAGATGCAGAGAGGTGTATGGAATCCCTTGGATCTTCAGCAGGCAAGTTGTCTTGAACATCTTCCCATTCTTGGAACTGAAGACTGGACGGGACGAATTCAGTGGCTTCTAAATTTAAAGTGTTATCCACAAGATCTTCAGAGGGTGGAAGGTCAATGGACGATGGTGCAGGGGCCTGACTCCGCACTTTGGTCTGAAGCTTCCTCTTCCCTAGGTAAAGTTGCTTGTGACCTAGTGCTAGGTCAAGGAGTATGAGTGGTAGAAGGTAGCTCAAGAGAATCCAGAGTAGGTGGCATCCTAACGGCCTCAGACAGAGGTAACAGATGGTTACGGTGCCAGGTCTTCAGTGGCCCTATTTTCCCTTCTGGCTTCACTTGGTAGACTGGCAGATCCGGTAACTTCTTGCAGATCACATAAGGCTCTGATCTCCACCTGTCTGCCAGCTTATGTTTTCCGGGAACACCTACATTTCTCAGTAACACTTGGTCTCCAGGCTGCAGGTCTTGAATCCGAACCTTCAAGTCGAAATTCCGCTTGTTTCGGGCTCCTCTCTGGTCGGAGGTTAACTGAGCCTTCTCATAGGCCAACTTTAAGCTTTTCCTCAGCCTGTCCACATACCCCTTATGTGAGGCAGCAGATGTATGGTCCACGGAAGTGCCGAAAGCCAAATCCACTGGCAGTCTCGCCTCTCTCCCGAACATGAGTCTATAGGGGGAATACCCTGTGACGTCACTGATGGTGCTGTTGTAGGCATGCAATATTGCTGCTATGTGCTTGCCCCAGTGCTGCTTTTCCTCACTAGACAGGGTTCCCAACATGTTTAGCAAAGTCCTGTTGAACCTCTCTGGTTGGGCATCCCCCTGAGGATGGTAGGGAGTAGTGTGAGTCTTCTTTATGCCTAAAGAATCCAGCAACTTCTTGATTAATCGACTCTCGAAATCCCTTCCTTGGTCTGAGTGGAGGCTTCGAGGTAATCCATAATGGACAAAGTACTTTTCCACCAAGATTTTAGCAACGGTGGAGGCCTTCTGGTCCTTGGTTGGAAAAGCCTGGGCGTAACGAGTGAAATGGTCGGTTACCACCAGAACATTTCCATGTCCACTCAGGTCAGGTTCTAGACAAAGGAAGTCAATGCATACCAAGTCCAAGGGTCCCTGACTTTCTAGATGGCCCATTGGGGCAGCTTGACATGGCAGTGTCTTCCTTTGTATGCAGCGAGCACATGAGTGACATTACTCCTCCACTTCAGCCCGCATGCATGGCCAATAGAACCTACTCCTCACTAGTTGAAAGGTTCGTTCAGCCCCTAAGTGGCCATGATTATCATGCAGAGCAGCTAAGACCGTTTTCCTGTGCTTTTCTGGCAAGAACAGCTGCCACTTATCTTCCAGGTCATCAGAGGGGCCCCTTTGGTAGACCACCCCTTGATGCACCTGTAACTTGTCCCATTCTTTGTGGATGGATCGGGCCTCCTTTGAGGGGTCATGTAGGAGCCTATCCCGATCCTGATCCTCCAGAACTTCCAAAGCTAATCTTCCCCAGGGGTCTTCCAACTGATCCCTTCTGAGGTCCTTCTTGGATAGCTTCGGAAAGTCATCTTCGCCAATCTAGGCCACATCACAATAGTACTTGGGTACTCCCACCACAGAGACTCCAACTTCTTCGGCCCTGGATCTGCCACTAACTTGAAGCTGTGCCCCTTGACATAGGGCCCTCACTCCGTCCGGGGTCACTTGGGTCCAATCTTCAATGCGTCAAGTGGGAGCATGAGACCTTCTTGACAACACGTCAGCATCTCGGTTCCCCGCTCCCGGCCTATACTTCAAGCTGAAGTTGAAGCCGGAAAGGGCTGCCAACCAACAGTGGCCGGTGGCATCCAACTTGGCTGTGGTAAAGAGATAGGTAAGTGGGTTATTATTATAGGTCGACCGATATGGGTTTTTCTCTGGCCGATGCCGATATTTAGAAATTGGGGCGGCCGATGGCCGATATATGATGCCGATTTTTGTGGCCGATATTTTAGGCCGATGTAAAAAAAAAAACACCCACTCCACTCCTTCCTGCTTACTCCTGTCACTCTAGCACACACTTGATGTCCTCAGTACAGATGGCACTGGTTGGCACTGGCAGGTGGCACTGGTTTGGAACTGACAGCTGGTACTGGTTGGCATTGGCAGATGGCACTGGTTTGGAACTGACAGGTGGCACTGGTTTGGAACTGACAGATGGCACTGGCTGGCACTGGTTGGCATTGGCAGGTGGCACTGGTTTGGAACTGACAGGTGGCACTGGCAGGTGGCAGTGATTCGCACTGATTTGGAACTGACAGATGGCACTAGTTTGGGACAGATGGCACTGGTAGGTGGCACTGATTGGCAGTGGCACTGGCAATCAGAACTGGTTGGCCCTGGCAGGTGGCACTGATTGGCGGTGACACTGGCTGCCAGTGGCGGGTGACACTGACAGTTGGCACTGATTGGCGGTGGCACTGACAGATGGAACTGATTGGCGGTGGCTGGTGGCACTGACAACTGACAGATGGCACTTATTGGCACTGACAGATGGCACTTATTGGCACTGACAGATGGCACTTATTGGCACTGACAGATGGCACTTGCTGGCACTGACAGATGGCACTTGCTGGCACTGACAGATGGCACTTGCTGGCACTGACAGATGGCACTTGCTGGCACTGACAGATGGCACTTGCTGGCAATAACAGATCATATGGCACTTGCTGGCACTGACAAATGGCACTTGTTGGCACTGGCTGGTGGCACTGGCAGGTTTCACACTAAGCCAAGTGTAACTGTGTGAAACTGACAAGAGAGGAGAGAGAGAGCTGTCAGAATGAGCTCGATGTGGGGGTGGGCGGGACCCGGCCGGGGTGGGCGGGACCCGGGACCCAGCAACTAAATTACACCAGCCAATGATTGGGCTGCTTTAGAAGGGGGCGGGGCCACATACACATAGCGGCCCACCCAGATGCCATCCCATTGGCTGGTGTAATATAGCTGCTGGGTCCCGCCCACCCCCGACATCGAGCTGACAGCTCCTCTCTCCTTCCTCTCTGTTACATGTCAGTTTGACACACTCAGAGCGGCGCTTGATGCTGCCAGAGCCCCACTGAGTGTGGAGAAATGAGGAGGAGCGGCGGTTAGTGTAAAATATCGGCCTAATTTTGATAATAATCGGCTGATGCCGATATATTAAAAATGGCCAAATATCGGCAGATATATCGGTGGACCTCTAGTTTATATCAGTCTTTACAGTGAATTCAGCCCCATACAGGTAGTCTCTGAGCTTATCCACAACTGCCCACTTTAGGGCCAGGAACTCTAACTTATGGGTGAGGTAATTCTTCTCCGCTGGTGTTAGACTTCTGCTGACATAGGCGACTGGCCTTAGCTGTCCTTCATATTCCTGGTACAGCACACCTCCCAGGCCATCATGGCTGGCATCCACATGCAGTTCATACGGTTTCTTGGTGTCAGCATAGGCCAATACCGGGGCAGTGGTCAGACTCTTCTTTAGCATTTTGAAGGCTTCTTCACATCTCGCTGTCCTCTGGCCTTCCACGGACTCTCCCGGCTTTCGGGGCCAGTCTCATCTTCCTCTCCCTCTGTCTTCAGCAACTCATTCAGAGGTTTGGCTATTTTTGAAAATCCTTCCACGAATCGATGGTAGTAGGAGCAAAACCAGAGGAAGGATCTGAGTTCAGTCACGGTGGTTGGGTGAGGCCAGGAGGTAACGGCTTCAAGCTTGTCAGGATCGGTAGACACTCCCTCTTCAGACACTATGTGTCCTAGATAGTGTACTGAAGACTGGTAGAACTGACTTTTCTCTGGAGAGTTTGAGTCCCTCTTCACTGAGTCTTTTCAAAACTTTCTCCAGCCTTTCTTCATGCTCCTCTAGAGTCCTTCCAAAGACAATGATGTCGTCTAAGTACACCAGGACTTCAATAAGGTGCAAGTCCCCCACCGTCTTCTCCATCAGCCTCTGGAAAGTGGCAGGGGCCCCCGACAGGCCTTGGGGCATCCTGTTGAACTCATAGAACCCTATCGGGGTGATGAAAGCCGTTTTCTCCCTGTCTTCAGGATGCATTGGGATTTGGTAGTACCCACTCTTCAGGTCCATGACGCTGAACCACTTGGCTCCTGACAGACTCTGCAGGGCATCCTCAATCCTGGGAGTGGTGTACTGATCGGGTATGGTCCTCCTATTGAGAGTCCTGTAGTCTATGCACAGTCTTAATGATCCATTTTTCTTCCTGACTACTACAATAGGGGAGGCATACGGGCTCCTGGACTCTTTAATCACTCCAGTTCTCTTCAACTCGGCCAACTGCTCACACAGGTCTTCCAGATCAGCAAGAGGAACTGGCCGGACCCTTTCCCAAAAGGGTTTGTCTTCCTGCAGACGGATCCTATGAGTGGCACTCCTTGCACACCCCACGTCAAACTCATTTTCTGAAAATATTTTTCTCCATTTTGTTAGTTGAGCCCTTGCTCTCTCCTTCCACAATGGTGGTAGGTTGGTGTTTTCCAGACAGAGTTCCTCCAAAGGGGATTCTCCTCCTCCTGGTCTCCTTAGATCGGACAGGCCCACTGGGGTGGCATGGTTCACTTTCCCCAGTAACATCCGGGCCGGAATCTTCATTGGGGAGTCAGTGACATTCCTGATACTCACTGGAACCTGGCCCCTCGATTTCTCCATTGCCCTCAACGGGATCACTTCGGGAATCACCTCCAGCCCTGGGTGTGTATCCAACAGATCTTGCTCCAAGACCACAAAGGGGCCAGGCTGCTCCCAGGAGAGTTTGACAGTAGCCTGCAGACAGGTCATCTCACCAGGTTGCAGCATCTTCTCCTTCTTGGATAATCTCCAGACTTTTCCCACCCCCTCTTCTGGGGCCTTCTGCTCCAGGACCAACTTTCGGTAAACCTGTTGTAGCATGGGGTGGATCCTGGCTACCGAAGCACCTTGTTCTTGCACTATGGGGGCCAGTAGTCTCCTGACCAAGTCAGTGTTGGTTCCTATAATTAGGGAACTTCTATTGGCTCCTGGTGGGCGAGGACAAACTACTGCCAAAGTGTCGAAAACTTCCGCTTTTCCCGTTACAGAGGGATCGAATGCCAGCCTTATTGAGACGTAGCCGTCGTAAGGGAAGCTCTGAGTACCAATTCCCCATATCTCAAGGTCGTCGAGCTTCTGTAGAGGTATGTGGTTCAAGTGTCTCTGGTAAAAGTCTTTATACAAGAGTGTCACTTGGGCTCCCGTGTCTAGGATGGCTCTGGTGTAAACTCCCTCCACTTGAATAGGGACTAGCGGAGAGGGTCCCACCAGCTTATCCGGAAAGCTCTCCCGAGGTGGCTTCTTCTTTGGACTCTGGGGTTTTCCCTTGGCGGTTTTCTTCTTGGTCCATTTGTCTCTGGATCTCAGTCCCTTTTGGGCCTGGTATGCATTGATTCCCTGCAGATTGTTAGACTTTAACTCCTGACAGGGGGTATTGAGTGGTTTGAGAGGGGCTCTGTTTCCCTTGCTCTTTACTTTTTCCTCTTTCTGGATCTTAGTGGAGCTTTCTGTGAATAGCGGGTGCCCGGCTGACTCCTTCACCGGGGCCCTCTGAAGTTTTCCTCCGGCTTCCGGTATCTGGATGCAACTTCATCTGGGCTGGGACACACTGCTCTAACATGCCCGATTCCCCCACATTTGAAGC
Organism: Rana muscosa; assembly: GCA_029206835.1. NCBI lineage: Eukaryota > Metazoa > Chordata > Amphibia > Anura > Ranidae > Rana > Rana muscosa. The sequence goes on along the minus strand of CM055116.1, from coordinate 780,419,689 downwards.
ATGTTATCAATCTCTTAGGCTTCTGTACTAGTTCCGTATTGGAGCTAGGAGGGTTTTTTTTGTTCCTCTGACGTGTTCTTATTGTGTAGCACAGAGGCCTGGCTAGTCAGCATGGATACCATTTCTACTAGTTGTGACACCTGGGTCTTTAGGAGTTCAACTTCTGAATCACCTCCTTCTGCACTTAACATTCTGACTCGGGCAGTTGGTTCGGTGTGTTGACTCCTCCTTTTGTCTTCCAACATGGCCTCCTCCTCCCTGACTATCCGGATCAAGTCAGGGTATTCCAGGCTGCTCACGTCCTGCCGGGTGCGTAGCATTAATGCGATGGGGTCCAAGGGTTGAGCTCCCCTCAACACCTGCTGTGCACGGGCCTCATCCACTTTTCTTGGATCGATCCCTTTCTTCAGTAGGATCAGATGCAGGATCTTATCCAGACGTCTTATGAATTCTGACAGCTTCTCTCCCTCCTTTTGGTAGCAATGCTCCAGCTGGTAAGTGAGTTCAGTGACCTTTTGCGTCCCGCCGAACACATTCTGCAGAATATCCAGATAATCCTGTGCATTGCAGTCCTTCTTGCTTAACTTGAGGTTACGTATGGCCTCCAGAGCAGGCCCCTTTAAGCTTTCCGCAATCCTTTGTTTTTTTTGTTGTTCTGGCACCTCCCATTCTTCTAGGGCTTGAGTGGCGCCATCTAGCCACTCTTCAAATCCATCCTCCACTGAAGGTACAGGTTTCTTCCCAGAAAAAGTCCTGAGTTTCCTGTATCCTGACATCAGGTGGTCTGGAGGGTCCTTTTTACACTTGGCCACAATCTCCCCCAGGACAGCGCATAATTCTGAGCTAAGGTTGGTCATTGGTGGTGAACCGGGACCCTGTTGTTGGGCGCTTCCTCTTGTGCTGGGGCCTCCTGAAGTAGTGGATGTGGGGCCATCTTTATTCTCTGCTGGGTGTATCAGGAGGAGTTCTACTTGGTTTGTAGTTTTTATGCTGGCACCCTTGAAGTAGTCAGAGATTCTGTTCCTCCACTCACACAATGCATAGGTGTGGGGATTTACAGTATCTGTCTTCATGTCAATCACCCATGGCTTCCTGTCCGTGGACAATGCTCTCAAGACTGGAGTTAGCTGCTCCTCTACCCAGGCCTCTCTCTGAATTTCAACCACCAGGCCATTCCCGGGTAGGATGCCTTCATCCCTGCACCACCGGGCTACGGCAGCAGGGTCCATTCTGGTGCTTCTGACCGGCTTGATTGCAGCGTGCAGTATACAGGAATCCCGGACCCGAGCCCCCACGTATAGCGATACCCCCAGTTAAGAGGGCTGCTGGTATTGATTTCTTGGGCCCTGTAGTGCACCGCTGTCAACCCCTGGCAATCGGCTCTACCCCTCCGTGGCACAGCTAGTAAGGGGAGATAGGACTTCGTGACCGGCAACTCTGGGTAACACAGTCCTATGGCAAACACACACAGTAAAATGTTTAAACTTCTGTATAAAGTAAAAGAAACAGACACCATGTACTTGACCCAGGTATATTTACTGAGACTAATGGGCAAGTAATGAACAAGAGTATAAGATTATTTGCAGCTCCCTGCAATAAACAGTATTCTAACAAACAGAATAGACAGGTATTGCTATGCAACTCTACCGATACCCTTTTTCAGCTACTTCCTCTCGTGGGCAGACTGACGCCCAGCAATGTCTACCTATGCAGTCAGGCCTAACTGAACTAAATGGAAGTTCTGTAAAGGAATCTTCGCTAGCAAAACTCGGTGGTGCACTTGATGAACAAAACTTTGTAATCCAACAGGGTAGTAGAAATACAGTATTTGTCTGTAAAAAGGGCTCTCTCACCAACCGGACCAGTCCCAGTCCGTCTCCTCCGCCGATGCGTCTAGGCACATGGATCCATCGACATCCGGGTCTTCGGTCCTCCTGGTACAGTACAGCAAGGATGAAAATATGTCTCTCAGGTTCCGCTAGGCTGGCGGAGGGCTCTTTGGAAGAAAATGCCCAGGCTTCAGGCCTGGGTTTTCAGCAGTCTCAGACAGAGTTCTTGCTTGCTAGCCGGGAGGAGTCCAAAGAGACAGAATAAACTCCGCCTCCCCTTTATAAAGTCCACCCCAGCAGTCCTTGCTCCGGGGCAATGCACCCTGGATGCTGTAAGATGTCTTGGGAAATGTAGTCTCAGGATATTAACGACTTAACGACCGCTCACTGTATATATACGTCGGCAGAATGGCACTGACAGGCACAATCACGTAGAGCATACGTGATTGCCTTTGTATAGTTGGGGGGTCCAATCGGACCCCCCTCCTATACAGTGAGCGGTGGCTAAGTGTCCGGGAGCGTTCCGGGATGAGGGGGCAGCCATTCGTTTCCGGCCACCCCCTCGCGATCGCTCCCGGCGAATGGAAATGCCCCCTCTGTCTGTGTCAGACAGAGGAAGCAGGAGGAAGTGATGTCATCTCTGGTGCGGCGCTCACATATACCGAGCGCCGTACAAGAGAAGACATCAGGTCAGTGCACACAACACTACACTGACACCAGGACACATAGGGACATAAATCGCCCCCCCAGACACCCCCAGATCACCCCCCAGATCACCCCCCCAGCCCCCAGTCACAGTGTCACTGATTGCAGTGACCATTTATTTAGTGATCACTGCAATCAGTGACATTTGTGACTGTAAAAGTGTCACCAAAGTTTAGTCTTAGGTCCAGTGTAGCCCCCTAACCCCCCCTAATAAAGGTTTAACCCCCTGATCACCCCCCAGATAACCCTTTCACCCCCTATCACCACTGTCGCTAAGCGATCATTTTTCTGATCGCTGTCTTAGCGTCAGTGATGCCGATCGGCAGCCAGTAATTTTTTTTAGGTTCGCCGCATGTTTTTATAGCGTCAGGTACCCCAATATATTATCTAATAAAGGTTTAACCCCCTTGATCGCCCCCCAGGTAACTCTTTCACCCCCTATCACCACTGTCACTAAGCAATCGTTTTTCTAAACGCTGTCTTAGTGTCGGTGATGCAGAACGGTAGCTGGTAATTTTTTTTAAGTTCGCCGCAGGTTTTTATAGCGTCAGGTACCCCAATATATTATCTAATAAAGGTTTAACCCCCTTGATCGCCCCCCAGGTAACCCTTTCACGCCCTATCCCCACTGTCGCTAAGCGATCGTTTTTCTAAATGCTGTCTTAGTGTCGGTGATGCAGATCGGTAGCCAGTAATTTTTTTTAGGTTCGCCGCATGTTTTTATAGCGTCAGGTACCCCAATATATTATCTAATAAAGGTTTAACCCCCTTGATTGCCCCCCAGGTAACCCTTTCACCCTCATCACCACTGTCGCTAAGCGATCGTTTTTCTAAACGCTGTCTTAGTGTCGGTGATGCAGATCGGTAGCTGGTAATTTTTTTTAGGTTCGCCGCAGGTTTTTATAGCGTCAGGTACCCCCATATATTATCTAATAAAGGTTTTAACCCCCTGATTGCCCCTAGTTAACCCTTTCACCAGTGATCACCATATAAGTGTTACGGGTGACGCTGGTTAGTTAGTTTGCTTTTTATAGTGTCAGGGCACCCGCCGTATATAACCCAATAAAGGTTTAACCCCCTGATCGCCCGGCGGGTGATATCAATTAGGGTTTAGCGTCAGAGAGGGTCTGCGTCACACCCCAGGCAGCGTCAGGTTAGTGCCAGTAACGCTAACACCCACGCGTGAAGCATACACCCCCCTTAGTGGTAAAGTATCTGAACAGATCAATATCTGATCTGATCAGATCTATACTAGCGTCCCCAGCAGTTTAGGGTTCCCAAAAACGCAGTGTTAGCGGGATCAGCCCAGATACCTGCTGGCACCTGCGTTTTGCCCCTCCGTCCAGCCCAGGCCACCCAAGTGCAGTATCGATCGATCACTGTCACTTACAAAACACAACACACATAACTGCAGCGTTCGCAGAGACAGGCCTGATCCCTGCGACTCCAGTGCTGTAGGAGGTGATTTCACCACCACAGTTAAAAAAAAAAAAGCAAATATGCCGAAGCATTGGGGCAGCAGGGGCGGAGGAGCGATTTTGCTCCTAATGCCGCGTACATACGGTCGAAATTCCGACGGAGGCTTGCCCGTGGAAAAGTCCGACCATGTGTGTGCGGCATAACTTTTTTGCGGGAGGATGCCCCCATGCTTCGGCATATATAAATGGTGCGTGTATGCCCATCATTAGAAGTGGGTGGATGAAGGGAGGTATTCTAATGGTGGGCATACCCACCGATCAATCTCTTTTTTCGTTCAGCCAACTGGCTGCATGAAAAAAAAAGATTACAATACATGTCCAACAAGGACCAGCAACGTACTGGTATGTTGCTGGACTTTGAATGTTTATACCAGAATGATGCCTGCGGGTTTAGGTATCATCTTGGTATCATTCTTTTCAGCCTGCGGCCGGCTTTCATGTAAAAGCAATCCTAGCGGCTAATTAGCCTCTGGACTGCTTTTACAAGCAGTGGGAGGGAATGCCCCCCCCCCGGATATAAAAAGCGCCATTGGGAAAGCATTTTATCACACCGATCTTGGTGTGGTCAGATGCTTTGAGGGCAGAGGAAAAATCTAGGGTCTAGAAGACCCCAGTTTTTTCAAAAAAAGAGTACCTGTCACTACCTATTGCTATCATAGGGGATATTTACATTCCCTGAGATAACAATAAAAATGATAAAAAAAAAAAATACTTGGAAGGAACAATTTAAAAATAAAATAAAAAAGCAAAATTAATAATAAAAAAAAAAGAAAAAAAAAAAAAGCACCCCTGTCCTGCCCTGCTCTTGCCCAATGGCGAACGCAAGCGTGGGTCTGGCGTCATATGTAAACAGCAATTGCACCATGCATGTGAGGTATCACCGCGAAGGTCAGATCGAGGGCAGTCATTTTAGCAGTAGACCTCCTCTGTAAATCTACTGGGGTAACCTGTAAAGGCTTTAAAAGGCTTTTAAAAATGTATGTAGTTTGTCGCCAATGCGCGTTTGTGCGAAATTTTAAAGCATGTCGTGTTTGGTATCTATGTACTCGGCCTAAGATCATCTTTTTTATTTCATCAAACATTTGGGCAATATAGTGTGTTTTAGTGCATTAAAATTAAAAAAAGTGTATTTTTTAACCCAAAAAATGCGTTTGAAAAATCGCTGCGCAAATACTGTGTAGAAAAAAAAAATGCAACACCCACCATTTTAATCTGTAGGGCCTTTGCTTTAAAAATATATATAATGTTTGGGGGTTCAACATAATTTTCTTGCAAAAAAAAAAAATGTTTTCATGTAAACAAAAAGTGTCAAAAAGGGCTTTGTCTTCAAGTGGTTAGAAGAGTGGATGTAAGCTTCCTAATGTTGTGTATAAAATGCCAGAACAGTTCAAAACCCCCCCAAATGACCCCATTTTGGAAAGTAGACACCCCAAGCTATATACTGAGAGGCATGTCGAGTCCATGGAATATTTTATGTGTTGACACAAGTTGTGCAAAAAAAAATAAAAAATTGTCGTTTTTCTGCAAAGTTGTCACTAAATGATATATTGCTCAAACATGCCATGGGCATATGTGGAATTACACCCCAAAATACATTCTGTTGCTTCTCCTGAGTACGGGGATACCACATGTGTGAGACTTTTTGGTAGCCTAGCCGCGTACGGGACCCCAAAAACCAAGCACCGCCTTCAGGCTTTCTAAGGGTGTAAATTTTTGATTTCACTTCTCACTGCCTATCACAGTTTCGGAGGCCATGGAATGCCCAGATGGCACAAACCCCCCCAAATGACCCCATTTTGGAAAGTAGACACCCCAAGCTATTTGCTGAGAGGTATTGTGAGTATTTTGCAGATCTCACTTTTTGTCACAAAGTTTTGAAAATTGAAAAAAAAAAATATATATATATATATTTTCTTTCTTCATTTTCAAAAACAAATGAGAGCTGTAAAATACTCGCCATGCCTCTCAGCAAATAGCTTGGGGTGTCTATATTCCAAAATGGGGTCATTTGGGGGGGTTTTGTGCTATTTTGGCATTTTATGGCCTTCGAAACTGTGATAGGTAGTGAGGAGTGAAATCAAAAATTTGTGCCTAGAAATCCTGAAGGCGGTGCTTGGTTTTCGGGGTCCTGTACGCGGCTAGGCTCCTAAAAAGTCCCACACATGTGGTATCCCCGTACTCAGGAGAAGCAGAAAAATGTATTTTGGGGTGTAATTCCACATATAACCATGGCATGTGTGAGCAATATATCATTTAGTGACAACTTTTTGTAATTTTTTTATTTTTTAATTTTTTTTTGTCATTATTCAATCACTTGGGACAAAAAAAGATATATTCAATGGGCTCAACAGGCCTCTCAGCAATTTCCTTGGGGTGTCTACTTTCTAAAATGGGGTCATTTGGGGGGGGGGGGTTTTGTGCTATTTTGGCATTTTATGGCCTTCGAAACTGTGATAGGTAGTGAGGAGTGAAATCAAAAATTTGCGCCCTTAGAAATTCTGAAGGCGGTGCTTGGTTTCCGGGGTCCCGTACGCGGCTAGGCTCCCAAAAAGTCCCACACATGTGGTATCCCCGTACTCAGGAGAAGCAGCAAAATGTATTTTGGGGTGAAATTTCACATATAACCATGGCATGTGTGAGCAATATATCATTTAGTGACAACTTTTTGTAATTTTTATTTTATTTTATTTTTTAGTCATTATTCAATCACTTAAGACAAAAAAAAAAAATTCAATGGGCTCAACATGTCTCTCAGCAATTTCCTTGGGGTGTCTACTTTCCAAAATGGGGTCATTTGGGGGGGTTTTGTACTGCCCTGTCATTTTAGCACCTCAAGAAATGAGATAGGCAGTCATAAATTTAAAGCTGTGTAAATTTCAGAAAATGTACCCTAGATTGTAAACTCTATAACTTTTGCGCAAACCAATAAATATACGCTTATTGACATTTTTTTTACTAAAAACATGTGGCTGAATACATTTTGGCCTAAATGTATGACTACAATTGAGTTTATTCGATTTTTCTTATAACAAAAAGTAGAAAATATCATTTTTTTTTCAAAATTTTCAGTCTTTTTCCGTTTATATCGCAAAAAAAAAAAATGCAGAGGCAATCAAATACCATTAAAAGAAAGCTCTATTTGTGGGAAGAAAAGGACGCAAATTTCGTTTGGGTACAACATTGCATGTCCGCACAATTTACAGTTAAAGCAGCGCAGTGCAAAATTCTGAATTCACCTCTGGTCCTTTAGCTACCAAATGGTCCGGGGCTTAAAGCGGAGGTTCACCCAAATTTTTAAGTTTATTCTCAGCAGTCCCTCTTAGCATGAATATAAACAGAAGACTAACCTTTTTTTTTTTTCTTTCTCTGCAGTTTTCTTTATTCTTATTTCTTTATTCCTACTTCCGGGATTTCCTCCCGCGGGAGTAGGCGTGTCCTTTGCTGGGGTATTATCCTGCAATGTCTCCTGGGAGCAAATTGTCCTACTTCCCAGGAGTAATATAGTACCGCCTTCCTTTCAAATATCACGATAATTTAATCGTCACGTGACTCGTCTACCCGGTCACGTGACGAGGGCGCTGCTCGCCGTCAACACTGCGCATGCGCGAGATCCAGCAATGAATGCCGGGAGACAAGCATTCATCGCTACCCGGAAGAATATGCTTGTGGGCTTCAAGATGCCCACAAGCAAAATGGGAAATACAGGAAAAGATTTATAAAGTGTTTTTTATCCGCAAAACGGACAGGGGATGAAGTGAAGCGCGGGAGAAGTGAGTAATTAAAATGCATACGTTGTAGCATAGAATGCATAGAAAAAAAAAAGGTATGGACCGCGGAACCTCCGCTTTAAGTGGTTAAAGGGGAATACCCCGCTACACTAGCATAGAGCCAGAAAGGATCTGAAGGCCTCATGTACACTGCTGCTGGTAAATGGACGTTTAGAAACAATTGGGCGTTTTTTTTTTTTAGCTGCTCCTGAACTCTTCTCTATGTTATTTTATCAGTACATGTACACAGGGTCGTTTCTAGGCAGTTAAGATTAGAATAATTTTTTGGAACACAAAAAAATGCATTCAGGAAGTATTTTCAGAGGCAGTTGAAACGCCAAATGCCTGTAACAGCTTGTAAACATGTGTAAACGTGTGCAAACGCGGTAACTCGCATTTAGCCGCGTTTCGTTTACATGTTTTTTCATTTTTGCCCATTTGAAAAAGGATTTTAAATGCAAGCGTAGCAAAACGTTGCTAAACTCGGCATGTAAACGCAGCAAAACGGACGTTTTAAACATCGGTTACAATCTGTCAAGTTAAATCATTCAGGAGAGATTGTAATAATGTCACGTGTACATGAAGCCTTGCGTGTTATGTAGAAATGCAATCCTGTATGCAACAAATGAGTCATGTTGCGAAAAAAAGATACACATGCCCTATTGTGATTGTACCTTCGATAAGTTCCTCCAGGTTTAGGTTTTTCTGTTTTGAGACAACCAGATAATACCTTGTATCTAAATGTACATGTTTAAAGAGCCATGCACATCCTTTATTATAATAGATCTCATGAAAGTATGTAGACAGTACTGCACTACTTCTTTACCATGATTGGGTGGGTATGGTCTGCTGTGGTCATAGTAAAGAACCTGATAGCCAATGACAGTGTAGCTTCTCTTACTGGATGTTTTCCTTACTCTGATTCTGTGAGATGTTTCTCAAAAGAAATACTAAATGGTTAGCTTTACAGCAGGAGATACTGTATAGCTGGAATAAAGGCTAAAACGTTGTGGTGCGACAAATAAGGGCATTCACCTAAGAAAAGGAAACTCAGTTGCCATTAGATTGCAGGTTATTGAGCTACAGTGTGCCCATTCACACTGGTGCGTAACGTAAATGTGCATTATGGAAAAATACATCACTAACCATGAAAGCACAAATCTTCAAATTTGGTAGGGCTGGCTGTCCACTTATCAATCATTTATGGGACACAATTTTTAACCTTTATAATGATTGCTATATTATTAAATATAGCAGAAAACCACAAATAGCATTATTATGTTCATTGAGATCTGTGAAACAATGCGTTTTGAGAATTTTTTCTGATAGCGGCTAGACAGATCATTTCCCAACATTGGAAGTCTCAAGTTTTTACCCTGGTGGAGTGGTTTGGGGCCCTGAGCGATCGAATAGAGTGTATGCTGGCACAAGATAACTAAATCTCAACAATTTTGAACTATGTGGATGCAATAGTGGATGTTTAGTGACACACCCAAATGATAATAATATTTCTCCTAAGGCCCCTTCCACACAGGGCAGGCTCTGTTTGAGTCTGTCTGCTCAGCAAGGAACCTGTTCGCTAATTCCTGCTGAGCAGCTGGATGGCTGGTCCATATCCACTCTGCTTATGCCTACTCTCCTCTATAGGCGGACGGATGTAAATGGACGTATGTTTGTTTACACCCGACTGCCATCCGATCTGCCAGAAGGAGGGGGAACGGAGGAGAGGAGACTGGAGCGTCCTATCGGGTCCGCCTGAAAAACTGACAGGCTGACCTGATCGGTCTGCCCATGTGCAAGGCTCCTTAATTTTATCTAGAAATTTATTTTTTGGTGAACAGAGCTTTTATAAGCATGTCTCTGGGACCACTCTCCCCCACTCCTCCTCGCTTTTTTTTCTCTTATTCCTGTCTCCTCTTTTTGTTTTCTTTTATTTTTTCCTCTCTTTTTCCTCTTTCTTCTTTTCTCCTCATACCTATGTCTGCTATTGATGAATAATGTATAGAGGTTTTACAGTACACTATAGTGTTCTGCTTACATGATTCTGATACCATATTCTTTCCTCATACCAATTGTATGGTTAAGTCAACTTCCTCGGTTCATTTGTCTTTTTCACGATTTGGTATATATTAATACCTAATGATATACTTTTTGTACTCGTACATTACCTCTTTTCTAATAAACACTGATTTGCATAAGAAAGTATAACTAAAGGCAAAGGTTTTTTCTTTTTTTCTTCCCAAATTTTGGGTTGCCATCAGAACAGGGGACTCTAATTCTGTAGACCCTGATGACACCCTGAGATTCCCTTACTCCTCTCACTTCCTGTTTTGGATATGGGGCAGGAAGTGAAACCTTCCCAATGGGACAAAGTAGCAAACAAACAAATTGAGGGGGATTCTAACCCTACCTTACTCTATTCAAAATGAAAAAAAAGTTTTGCTTTAGTTCTACTTTAAGGCGCACACAGTGCATTGCTGTACCCTTAATTTTAAATAGCACCCCAATGCACTATTACAAAAGTGGGTAAAGCAACTGCACTGCAGCGTACCACAACATTTATACTGCACATTGTGCTGCAGTGCACTGTGTTAAGAAAAAATAAGGTATTTCCAGTCTTTGGATGTTACCATGTACAGGCAGTTGATTCATAGCGAATGTGCTGCCTTAACACAGCAAATATTAGCAGGCGACATAACACATATTTTTGCACTGCAATGGCTGAAAAAAAATGTAAAATAGGCCCTAAAGGGTTGTTGCATGGGCACTAGATGCTATATTTCAACAAACATGATTAGCAATGTAGTAATAATGAATGATCAATTGTTTATGGCCAAATCACCACTTACTATGCAAGTGTCGGTCAAGTCCTGAGAGTGAAGCTCCTTCGGATTTTGCACTCTGCAGTAGACTGGTAGGTAAATTGTTACTTTTATTCATTATTCATCCTATGGCATGGTCAAGAAAGCATTTTGATCATACGCTAAAGCAAAACTTTAGGCAACAGAGATCTTAGGCTCCATTCAAACCTGGATGTTGTATCACTTTTTTTTTTGGTGCATTTTTATGGCTGAAGAGCACGAGTCACATGTCTGAGCATCGTTACTAATCTATTGATGGGTAAAACCATTCACATATATGTATTTGTTCCTAGCTATTTGCCTGGAGTTTAGCTTTAAAGCAGGATGGGTAAAGATGACAAATTATTCTCAGTATCTTTTTTGCCTATTAGCTGCCCCACCAGCATCAGAAACTGAGACCGAGTTGTTGGTAGTTTAATCCTAGAGACCTAAAAAAAAAATTGTCATTAGAAAATGTAGTAAAGTCTCCCAAGGCTCTCTAGTGCATGTGTGTGCTGCTTGTAAGTCAGCTACAGAACACTTGATTGCCCACTCTCTCCATTGATGTAAATGTGATATCAAGTCTTATGATGTTAAATACATGTCCTCTTGTGCAAGTTGTCATGTTCTGTGTTTGCAAAAACCAGTGTAATAGAAGTCAGCAAGCACCCTGCTAAGTGGAATCTTATGGATGTAACTCAGCCCAAAGAATCAATTTTGAGATTATTTCCACATTTACTTGGGAATGATTCCAGAACCGTGTTCTCTGAAATATTGCCTTGTAGCAACAACTCAGTGGCTGAAGTTTCCTTGGGGGTCAGAGGAGTTAGGTTTTCTCTCATGATGTGAACCTTTCAATGCATTTTAAGACTTGCCGGAAAACCAATCTCTACATTTATTGTGTCATTTGATTTATGTGTTCAGAAATAAAGTATAGCTGCCTTATGGGAGATTGAGGTTTCTGCAAGTAGTGGGTGGCCCATCTCTTACTCATTTAATTTTTTTCCTTTTCCTGACCTAGCCAAGCATATCGAATAGGCACGTAATAGGTTGGTTCTGGTGACTTAAGCCTATGCTCCAACACAGAGTACATATTATTTACTAACATTTAACAGTGGCCCACACTACTATTCTTATAGTTTAAAAAGACATTGAAAATTAGATAAACTGTGTAAATTAGTTAATATTATGTTTGTCTTACAACTCTTCCCTTTACTATGTTGTTTCACAAAATGGTATACTGTATGTTGATCTAGCCATATTTATTTGTCTTTTAACAATGTGTTTCATAAGAATCTCAAATGTCCTTGCGGTACAGTATTGCAGTTAAAGCAGAACTACACTACATCTGAGCATCACAAGCCAAAAACACTATTTAATGCATTTTTAATATTTAACCACTTCCATACAGGGCTTTTTAAATTATTATTTTTTTTTGTTTAATATTTTTATTAGATTTTACAAGTAAATAGCAAGTATAATGAACATTACATTCTGATCAAGAATAGAATTGTAAATAAATACAGCAATCACTAAAAATACATATTGAAAGAAAGGTAGTAGAGGATAAACCTCATTAGCAATTATATCAATACAAATAGAGGTATAAAAGATTAGAGCAATGAAAATAAGCAATATTCAGGATAGAATATCATGCCTCCAAACCATCCACTCACCCCCGAAGGGAGCAAGCTGTGAGCAGATGGGGGCACGATTAAGTATGAGAGAGTATGCTGGGTTATCCAGAAGGATACACCAGATGAATGTTGTCATATCTCAATTGTTTAGTGGAGACCTTCCTAACAAATCTTTAAGACACAAAGATATTAGTGATTGATAAAGTGAAACTTAAAAGGTATATATATAAGTCATGTAATGGACATCGCATGTGTATAAAATCCGTAATACACAAGTAACAAAACTAACCAGAACAGAAAGACAGAAGAAGTACAGAGAGAAGAAGAAGAAAATGGGAGAAAAGTAAAATATATAGAAAAGAAGGTATGGGTATAGAAAAATAGAGAAAAAGGTGAAGGTTGTCTCCCCGGGTGGCGGTCCAGTCAGATCAAGGCCCCGTTTAAATATTATATTAATAGATAAATATTAAAGTATTTTCAAAAAGGCATCAACAATAATTGATCAAAATCTGGGGGTAAGAAGTGTTTAATCCATGGTTTCCATATTTTATTGTATGTAGTAATGTTGTTATCTTCAATAGCAGACATTTTGGAAAAGATAAGGGCTCTGTTAATTCTATGTTTAGTTTCAGCCACAACTAAAGTTTGGGTTTTCCAGGCCTTAGCTATAGATTGTTTAGCCACCGTGGTGAGATGTAGTAGTAATTTGAATTCTGATTTATTCAATTCAGGAGGTTTGAGGTTGAGGAGAGCCAGTGCCGGGTCTGGCGGGATTGGTATTTCCAAGGCCGTAGAGGCCATGTTAAATATTTTACTCCAGAAGGATTGAACGATTGGACATTGCCACCAAATATGGAACTGCGTGCCCGGTTCAGAACAGCCTCTGAAACATAAATTTGGGTACAAGGGGGCAAATTTGGCAATCCTGGCCGGAACCAGGTACCATCGAGAAAGGACCTTATAATTTGTTTCCAACGCAAAACAGTTTGGCGAGGAATGCTTAGTAGCTGACCATATATTATCCCAGTCACTTTTACTGAATGTTCTATCCATGTCGTGTGCCCATTTAGTCGTATAGGATGGTAAAGTATCGTCGGATGTGGAATTGATGCATTTATACAAAAGTGATATTAATCCTCTAGTATGGGGATCACTGTTACAGATACGTTCAAATTGAGTCATTTGGGTAAGAGGGGATCCCGTATCAACGAGGGGTGTATAAAAGTTCTTAATTTGTAGATAGCGGAAGAGCTCCTTCATGGGGAGTTTATATAAATCACATAATGTTGGGAACGTAAGAATATCATTGGAGGAAACTAGATTGTGAAATTGAAGTAGGTTTCTTTTGGACCAAGCTGCAAATGATAGGGGGAATTTCCAGGCGGGGTAAAATGAGGGATTTCGAAGAAAAGAGAGTAGAGGGTTATGAGTGGATTGTAGGCTTTTTGTGGATCTATATTTGTCCCAGATAGCTATAGAATGTTTGGTTACGGGGTTAGATAAGTTTAGTCTATCTTTAGGAGCTAACCAGAGCAAATTATTCACAGAAATGGGGTCAATATCAACTGATTCAATCGCTACCCATAGAGGGGATTCTGTTGTAGAATGGTATTTGGGGAGTTGTGCTAGCTGAGCAGCAAAGTAGTATGAGGAAAAGTTAGGAATTCCCAGACCACCTTTCAATTTATCAAGATAAAGAGTCGATCTGGGTATACGGGGTTTTGTAGAGCCCCATATAAAAGACATCACTCTCTTTTGAGTGAGCCTCAAGAAGTAAGGAGGTATATGTATGGGGAGAACTCGGAATAGGTAAAGGAACTTTGGTAAGATTGACATCTTAGTAGCGTTAATCCTCCCAATCCAAGATAAAGGAAGAGAAGACCATTGTTTCATCAGATTAGTAGTTGACTTCAATAAGGGTAAGTAGTTAGCTGAAAATAAGTCGGATATAGAGGAAGTGAGTTGGACTCCAAGATATGAAATATGGTGCAATTCCCAATTGAAAGGTAAAGACGTTTGAGCTTGTTGTAACTCAGATGGCGAAAGGGAAATATTAAGGGCATTAGATTTGGCATGATTAACACACAATCCAGAAATCTTTGCAAACTTGTCCAAAGTATTTACTAGATTTGGGGCTGAGACATGGGGATGGGATAAAAAAATCAGGATGTCATCTGCAAAAAGACTCAATTTGTGGTGATGTCCACCTAATTCTACACCTTTGATATTAGGATTATTTCTAATAATACATGCTAAGGGTTCAATAAGTAGGGCAAAAAGCAAAGGGGATAGGGGGCAACCCTGTCTAGTACCTCTCCTAATATCTATCATAGCTGATTTGTAGCCCATATATTTAATATAAGCTTTCGGGGTGCTGTATAGTGAGGAGACCCAAGTTAAGAAATTTTCCCCAAAACCCCATTTTTGAAGAGTATATTGTAGATATGGCCAGCTGATTGAGTCGAACGCCTTCCTAATGTCTAAGGATACAAGGCAAGTTGGGATACGTCTTTTTTTGGCGGCATGAATTAATAAAAGTGCTCTTCTGACATTATCCCCTGCTTGACGCAAGGGCATGAAGCCAGTTTGGTCACGATGGATAAGTTTACCTATAATGCTATTTAATCTAGTTGCCAAGATCTTAGCTAATAACTTAATGTAAAGATTTAAAAGAGATATGGGGCGGTAATTAGACCAAGAGGTAGTGTCAGATTTAGGTTTGGGAATCATTGCTATGATGGAAGTTAGTGTTTCGGTTTTAAACGAATGACCAGCTAACAAAGAATTGAAGGCTCTAGTCAATAGAGGCGTTAAAATCTAATCAAATTGTTTGTAGTATAGTGCAGAAAACCCATCGGGGCCCGGTCTCTTGTGAGGCTTCAATTCTTTAATAGCAGCTTTAACTTCCAAGGCCGTTATGGGACTCTCCAAATATTCACACTGTTCTGGTGTCATTGTGGGAAGTGTAACATCTGAGAACAAAGTGTCTGCTTCGTTTTTATCAAAGATTAAGCCAGGGTCATAGAGCTTAGCTAATTTAGATTGAAAGATTTCCAAGATCTTTAATGGGTTACTAGAGTATGCATCTCTGGAGGTTCTAAGTCGGAATGCAGCTTGTGAACGATCAATAGACTTGAGGCTGCGGGCCATTGGGGTATCAGGCTTATTGGCTTTGCGGTATAGGGTATGTTGCCGCTTGCGTAAGAGTTTGTCTGCCGAATCTGTCAGAAAAAGATCCAACTCAAGCCGGGCCCTTTCCAATTTAGTGTTAGTGTTTGCATTCGGGGTAGCTTGATGAGCCAAATGACAAGCGTTAAAATTTGCTTCAAGTTTGGTGAACAGAATCTTGCGATCTCTTTTAATAGATCTCGCCTTTTGTATCAAGCTGCCCTGAATGACAGCTTTATGGGCTTCCCATAGTGTAAGGGCAGAGACATCAGTAGTGTCATTAAATGAGATATAATCATTAAGAGCCAGTTCAATATCTGAACGGTGTGAGGGGTGAGTTAGGATGGAGTCGTTAATACACCAAGTGGTGTCATGTGACCTAGGTATTGGAGAGGTAATTGTAGCAGTGACCGCACAATGGTCTGTCCATGGAAATGGGATTATATTAGAGGATATTACTTCAGGGAGCATACTAGAGGGGAGGAAAATATGGTCTATTCGTGAAAAGGATTTGTGTGGATAAGAATAATGTGTAAAATTTCTGGAAGTTGGGTTAAGTTCCCGCCAGGTATCAACAAAATTAAAAGAAGTAAGTAGAGATTGGAAGGACCGTTTATGGATAGGAGAGTTAGGAGATGACGGGGATTTATCCAAGAAGGGATAGATGGTGGTATTGGAGTCGCCACATAATATTATTGTTCCAAATTTATGTGATTCGATTAGTTGGAAAAGATGTGATAGAAAAGCTTCAGGACGTTTATTTGGGGCGTAATACGAAACTAATGTGACTTCAGTATCAGCAATAAAGCCTGTTAATAAAACATATCGACCCTCAGGGTCGCATATTTGTGTATTAAGGGTAAATGGTGTAGAACGGTGGAATCCAATCAGGGACCCACGTTGCTTAGTTGTAGCTGATGCTGCGTAGAATTGAGGGTAGGAGGAGGAAAGAAATTTAGGGGAGGCGTTATTGATAAAGTGCGTTTCTTGAAGGAAAATGATGTGAGCTTTTCTAGCTGAAAAGGAACGTAGAGCTTTAGTTCTTTTTTGTGGAACGTTGAAGCCTTGTACATTTAAGGACAAAATGTTTATGGGGGCCATGACATAGTAAGGGTAAGTTTTATATAAGGGTTAATGAAACCCATATTATGAGTTCGAACCGCCAGGGAGACAGAAGAGGAGAAGAAAGAAAAGACAGAAAAGAAAGAATAAAGAAGAAACCAAATAAATAGGAAGCCCTAATGACTGCAATTAATGTCATAAAATAATGATGTACTAGTAGGGCGCAGGAACATTTCGGAGAGATATCAAAAAATCTCTGAGGGGTTCCATGTTCACCGACCGATTCCTGCATAATAGTAGCAGGAGTCAGGTGGTACGTAGGGGGCCGCAAGAAGTTCCGGAGGGAAAAACAACGCCGGAGAACACTTAAGTATTATAATAGTAAACTTATATAATTCTCTATCAAGAAGACTGGAGATGCAATAAACAAAAAAGAGAGAGA
The DNA here is from genome assembly GCA_029206835.1 of Rana muscosa. Taxonomy (NCBI): domain Eukaryota; kingdom Metazoa; phylum Chordata; class Amphibia; order Anura; family Ranidae; genus Rana; species Rana muscosa. The sequence goes on along the minus strand of CM055116.1, from coordinate 780,402,761 downwards.
AAGGAAGCATACCAACTTCGGGAAGTATGTTAAGTCAATTTCTAGATGAATGCGTCCATAAGGAGGCTAGAAAATATTAATCTTAACACTTGTGAAGCAAACCGTCAACGCAAGCGAAATAAGTAATAAACAAGCTCGCAAATATAGAGGAAAGGGAAAAAAAAAAACACACTTGTCTCAAAAATGTAAATGTAATATAGACCTTCTGGCTGACTAAAACAATAAATAAATACCTAAATTTATATTTCATAAGTACAATATAATATGCATATAAATTACTAAGTAGACATATTCGTCAGAAAGGGGACAAATACAAAAAAAAAAAAAACCCCTAAAAACACATGACTCAAAAATGTAAATGAAATATAAATCTTCTGGCTGACTAAAACCCTAAATAAAAACCTAGATTTATACTTCATAAGTACAAATTAATATGCATATATAATGTGCATATAGATTAAAGAAATAGACATATTTGTCAGAAACAAGACACCACAAAGAAAAAAAAAAAAAGGAGAACAGGATTCTAATTCTTCAATCATAAATAGTGCAATGCTTTTCAGAATAAAGCAATGGGGCTAGTACCCTACAAAAGGGGAGAAACATGGATAAGATTAATGAGAGGTGAACAATCAGTCCATTGAGTCGACATTTATCGGTGCCTGACTATCAAAACGTCCTCTTTTATGGAGATTCTGTCTGGTATAACCAGAGGGGTTTGGGTCCAGGTCGGTTTCATTTGGAGGTGATCTAGAAGCCGCACGTCTACGAGGTTGCTCCTTAGAATTGGTGTGATCCATCAGGCCTAGATCAATTAAGGCTGACCGTAGTTCATCGGACGTGCGACAGGTATATCTAGTTTCCAAGTATGTAAAGCGGAGAGAGAATGGAAACCCCCAGTGGTATATGATTTGGTGCTTTTGAAGTACTTGCAGCAATAGTTTCATAGAACGCCTCTTAGTAACAGTTAGAGGGGAGAGGTCTGTAAAGAGCTGATAGATATTGCCCTGGAACTCAAGAGTGTTTTTACCTCTAGCAGCAGCAAGTATTTGCTCCTTTGTTTTATAGTAATGAAATTTAACTATAATATCCCTTGGGGGCCATTGGGTTTGCGTTGAGTTAGGGCCCTGTGGACTCTGTCCATTTCCAATCTCTCAGGTGAAATACCTGGTAACAGTTCCTGAAACAGTGCACATATAGTACCCTGTAAGTCTATGATTGATTCAGGGAGACCTCTGATTCTTAGGTTGGAGCGACGGTCCCTATTCTCCTGGTCTTCCAAACGGTTTCGTAATAAAGAGTTCTCATCCTTAAGCTGTTCAATAGTAGCATCATAATGCTGTGTGGTAGTTTCTATATCATCTACCCGCATTTCCAATTCAGCTGTTCTATGCCCCAGCTCCCTAATCTCCCTTGTCAGCTTTTCTGTTATCTGGTCAGAAGTTTGTTTCAAAGCTTTCTGAAGCATTTTCTCAAATTGTCTAAACATGTTAGACTGAATAACATTTTCAGGTGTTTCATAGTCAGAATCAATCTCACCAGCTGTGTCCAGAGTTTTGACATTGTGTGACAGGGATTTAGGAACCCGCTGTGTGCGAGTCTTTGAGGTACCAGGCGCCGCCATCTTGGATGTATGCCGGGCCGGTGTATCTTTAGAGATACCAATCTTATACTTCGTTTTTGGCCCCCTCGTGACCATCCTCAATACGCCAAAGTGTACCTGGTATGAATTTGCGGGAGCTGGTGCCGTTTGCGGTGAAAAACAGCGGTCGGTTCTCCGGTTTGTTTAACCCGGGAGCGGAGCTCTAAGGGGATGCGACTTCTCCCTCAGGCATCCGCGCATGCGCCCCATACAGGGCTTTTTATACCACTTCCATACCGGGCCTATTCTGGCACTTCTCTCCTACATGTACAAATCATCATTCTTTTGCTAGAAAATTACTCAGAACCCCCAAACATTATATATGTTTTTTTTAGCAGACACTCTAGGGAATAAAATGACGGTCGTTGCAACTTTTTATCTTGCACGGTATTTGCTCAATAATTTTTCAAAGGCCTTTTTTTGGGGAAAAAAATGGTTTCATGAATTAAAAAATAACAAAACAGTAAAGTTAGCCCAATTTTTTTGTAAAATATGAAAGCTTATGTTATGCCGAGTAAAAAGATACCTAACATGTCACGCTTTAAAATTGCGCACACTCATGGAATGGCGCCAAACTTCGATACTTAAAAATCTCCATAGGCGACGCTTTGAAATTTTTTACAGGTTACCAGGTTAGAGTTACAGAGGAGGTCTAGTGCTAGAATTGTGGCACGCGCTCTAACGCACGCGGCGATACCTCACATATGTGGTTTGAACGGCGTTTACATATGCGGGCGGGACTTACGTGTGTGTTCGCTTTTAAGCGCGAGCTATTGGGGACGGGCGTTTAAAAAAAAATATATATATTTTTTTTATTTATTTAACTTTTTTTTTACACTTTTTTTTTATCACTTTTATTCCTATTACAAGGAATGTAAACATCCCTTGTAATAGGAATGTGTGTGACAGGTCCTCTTTATGGAGAGATGCGGGGTCAATAAGACCCCACATCTCTCCTCCAGGCTGGAAAGCATGAGATCGTGAAAAAAATTTCACTGATCTCATACTTACAGCCGCAATGGCGGCTTTGTTTACATTTGAGGACCCGGGCGTGACGTCATCACATCGCGCCCGGGCCTCCGACGATCATAGAGATGACTGGTGACCATCTGGTCACCAGTCATCTCTATGCTCATCACGTGACCCACCACCGACGCAACGATTCTCTCCGGGTCCCCGATCGCACGGGAGAGCCTGGAGAAGCACCGGATGGCGGCGGGAGGGGGGGATGTCCCCTCCCACCGCCTATAAGAACGATCAAGCGGCGGAACTGCCGCTATGATCGTTCTTATGGTGCGCAGGATCGCCGGCTGAAAAAAAGGATATCTGAATGATGCCTCTAGCTGCAGGCATCATTCAGATATCCCCCCTCAAACCCAGGACGTCATATGACGCCCACCCGGAGGGAGAGAGGGTTCCTGCCGGCGTCATTTTCCAATGGCCCGGTATGGAAGGGGTTAAAACAATCTCACCCCTCCATCCAAAGTCTCCATGTTAGAAAAATAAAGTTTAAAACAAGTAAATATGATACACTTTCCAAATATTTATCTACTATATACCATTCCAATTACTTTCCCTCAGATCTTTTCCAGACATATAAGGACACTCTTTACTACCTTTATATGGCACAGGAAGAATCCCAAATTATCATATCCATTATTGCGCAGATCGAAAGCAGATGGAGTTTGGGCCTTCCTGATATTGCTTTGAATTGTAAAACTATGGCTCTTGTATGTCTTTTGAATTGGACTTCTAACATCACTGACAAACTCTGGGTACCCTTATGCCGCGTACACACGTACGTTTTTAATGCCATTTTTTTAAGCCAACGTTTTTCTCGTCGTTTTTTTCTTGTTTCCTCTCAAGCCTGTCTTGCATCCACACGATCATTAAAAAAAACGCTCGAGCAAAGCGCAGTGACGTACAACACGTACGACGGCACTATAAAGGGGAAGTTCCGTTCGAATGGCGCCACCCTTCATGTTAGTAAACTTTGTTGAGCGGCGATTCGCGCTTTTCAGCCTTGTGCTTTTCAGTCCGTTACAGCGTGACGAATGTGCTATCTCCATTACGAACGCTAGTTTTACCAGAACGAGCACTCCCGTCTCATACTTGATTCTGAGCATGCGCGTTTTTTTTCCCCTCGTAAAAGCATTAAAAAAAACGACATGAAAAACGACGTGAAAAAATAGAGCATGTTCGAAATTTTTAATGGCCGTTAAAAATGCTCTGGAGCATACACATGATCGGTTTTAATGGCCATTTTTAAAAATGGCATTTTTAACGGCATAAAAAACGATCGTGTGTATGCGGCATTAGAGAAGTCGATGGCAGGTAGGAATCTAGCTGGAATGAAGTGGATACTGGCATCACATAGAGACCTAAAACCTCTCCTCTGGCCTTGTTAGGGGGCTTTCCATGGTTCGAGCCTGGGGAGGATACTTGTTTTATTTAGAATCTTGGGGCTTAATGGGAATACCACTTGTACCTAGATGACTTCTTTTTTTTTTTTTATTATTTACTCTTTATTGGAAAAGCTGTTAAAGTTATACAGCACACACCCACATTGGTGTAATACAGTTTCATCATACAAAAAAGTTACAAATATATACATTTTTCCTAATTTTCCCTTTTTACCCTATTACCCGTGTCCCTCCCTCCCCTTCTTCTACCCCCCCCCCCCCCCGGATCTGTCATTTCCTTCCTCTTTTCTCTACTTTTTCTCCTCTCTCTTTTTTTTTTACGTGTAGCGGCCTCCTCACTCCCCTCTTTCTCTCGTCTCGTCTTTCTTGTGCCTAGGGGTATTCTAGAGTGGAGGGAGCGGGGACACCACGCCTGGCCTCCACCACATGTGTCAGTGCGGTATAAGCAACGTTCTTGTATTACCTTCGGGTCAGTGTTGTGCACCTGGATCCTCCCTCCAAGAGTCACCTTGAACCATATCTGCTAGGCAATGAGCTCCACACCATTAAAGTGCAACACTCCTTTATTCTTCCAACGAATGAACACAATCAGTTGAACTCCCTTGATAGGAACAGAACAGGAAAGAAGGTGTGGATGCGAATAGGCCCAGACACAATGTGTTCTCCACTTTCCTTCCTAAAAGTGGGTTGCGGTCTCCGCACGAGGGGGAATTTCCTTCCAGGTGGTCTCCGACTAGAGACTCACTTGTCACCGGCAATATGCTGCACCGGGTCTTCAAATGAGGAGCTCCCCCCGGTCCATTGCGCTTTCCGGATTCGAGTACCCACTCCCGGGGTTCCCTAGGATCTTCTTCCCTCGCGGAACTCAGTGTTGGGCACTGAGCTCCGGACCTCCATCCGAGTACCTCACCCCAGGCTAAAGGTGCCTGTGATGGAACACGACCTCCGATGGTCCTCTAGGCCACCCGGAGGGCCGACACGAACCACCGTCCACAAGCTGAAGGTGCCTGGGACCACGACCCCGTGACAAAGATGGCCGGCCCCCTTTATACCCTCCCCCAGCAAGCACGGCGGGTTCCCCGCCCCACCATACCGCTGCCGAGGGAGGACAAAAAGGAGGCACAGCACACAGCAATGATTCAACCCCAGCCCAGGGCGACAGCGCCACCCACCGGGCCGCAGGGAATTACACATCACTGATGTCTCTGCCAAGTTCAAATTTACACCCGGGAAAGTACATACCCGCTTCACTCTCCCCCTGGTGGTTTGACACTGTCCCCAGTGTCTGGAGTAAATCATGCGCTCAACGGCTGACATAATCCAATCCAGAAACCGACTAACAATTGTACAAAAAATATAAAACTTTGGAAAAAAATATCCAACTAAAACATTGTGTCTGAGCCCTGTGAAGAAAGGGAATAAGACAAAAAAGAAACAACCACATTGACTCATAACTTTGAATCACATATGCACATATTGACTTTTCCCACCCATCCTAACTAAGACCCACCCCATCCTCAGTGGACTTGATGGGATGTTCTCCTGCAGAGGGAAAAGAAAGGATTAACACATATAACCCTGACACCTGTATTCGTGTAATGGGAAAGAAACTTCTCCGAGAAGAGATCCCTTTCCTCCAAGAGTGAGTGCATGAAAAGTGTTTTAACGTTGCGCAACACTGCCACCTGGTGACAGAATCGCGGTAACTGCACCCGTGGAACTGTCCTCTTCTCTTTTTCCCTATCTACCCAGAGTCCAAGATCTCTTGCGGGAAATGTGAAGAACAAACCAGGAACAGTTCTTCATTTCTTTGGGCACAAAGCAACAGGCCCACAAAGTTCAGCAGCATGCCAAGAACAAACGGAGTCTTTCTCTCCTACAGGTAAAAACGGGGATGCGGCAGAACAAGTGGCTTCAAGTGCTGATCCATAGTCTCCAGATGATACTCCACATCTTCTCCTTCTTTGCGCCGGATCACCACTTTATCTGCATGGATGTGTCGTCCTAACATCCACTCTGCCTTGCAGTCTTTAAAACGTTGAGAGGCCTTTGGAAAGCATGCCAGGTATCTGCGGGCGTGGGCAACCTGAATGTGGGTCCACACAAAGTCATTGTACCAGCGCTCCCGGCACACTTCCACCTCATACAGCAGTTCCTTCGACAAGTATGGATACTCCCATCCATAGTCTGCAGCAACCTTTTGGCCAAATAGGCGTTGTAATCTCGCCAAAGGAGGCATGGTAGCTTTGTCCCCTTCGCCAGGCAAAACTATTGAGTCCGGGTGGCGAGGAACCTTGATCACATCTGGTCTGGGCATAGGTGCCCGCAGCAACAGTCTCTTTTCCCCGGCCTTCGGTACAGATGGCACCGGGGATGTAGACGCAGGCTGGGGACCGGACCTCTCTTCAGGCGCTGGTGCCTCCACCCGGGGTGTAATTTCCCCTGTTGACATGGGTGGATCTCTGGTCCTCCGAGATGAAGCGAGAGGTACTTTGTCCCAGCCCTTCACGGCAAACACATCGTCTATGGCAACGTCGTCTCCCATGTCCGAGAGCGACTCTAGGTCAGAGGTGTCACATTCCTCTGCGGGCAGGTAGCCGGTTGTAGAGACGGAGCCACCACGTCCCGCGGATTCGCTAGGCCATGACTTCCCGACACCTCCGCCCACACACCAAATCTCTCCGCCTGGCTTACCTCGGCCTTTACTTGAAGCGGGATGTCCGGAACTCTTGTCGACGGATCCATCCGGGCCGGGCGTAAGCGGGCGAGACGGTCCACCACAACCGCTGGTCGGGGCTACCATGCCAGTCTTTCTCTTCGGTGGTGGATGCTGCGAGACAGTGGTGACCGAGTCAGCATCCTCGGATTTCTCCCGTTGGGGTTTTACGACCTCCTCCGTGGTCGCTGCAGTGTGCGTAGGGATGGCTCTCACAGCAGTGATTCCTCCTCTCTGAGTGGTGTTGGCTGAAGCCCGGCCGGGGTAAATGGTTCTCGGCCTCTCAACCGCCGGATCCACTTCGAACAGGAACTCCCCACAGGCCTCACAACGTCCGAATGGCTTCAGTTGGCACACCAGTCCTGAACAGCCGGGACAAATCACACCCAGGGCCTCAACGTCTATGCACGAGTACAGGGCGAATCTACCCCTTGGCTTTAGCCGGATCCCCGTATCTGTTACCGGAGCAGCAGCAGTCAATGTCGTGGTGGAAGGGTGAACCGGAATCCACAATGTATGTTCGAACATGGCGACCTGTTGCTGATCCATCGCACACTGCAAAGTTTTTGCGCCAACGTCCCACGTGTAGTCCTTCACACGTATTGGACTCCTCCCCTTTGCTCCAGTTCGCGGGCTTTTCTTCTTTTCTGTTTCTGAGTCACGCCCACAAACTAAGCGATGGGGGTGTGCCTGGTGAGGCAGTGCAATTGAAGCCCCCACGTGTAGTACTTCACACGGCTGAACTTCCCCCTCTTTCCACTCTTCTGCATGGGCCTTTCCCTTCATTGGGTCATGTCCACGACTTCGAGCAGGGATGCACTTCGGCCAATGAAGGCCTGCCTATTCGCTTAACTCCTCCAGCAGACACGTTCAATACTGTGTGCACAAACACTATGCCGGACCCGAGCCCCCACGTGTAGCGGCCTCCTCACTCCCCTCTTTCTCTCGTCTCATCTTTCTTGTGTCTAGGGGTATTCTAGAGGGGAGGGAGCGGGGACACCACGCCTGGCCTCCACCACATGTGTCAGTGCGGTATAAGCAACGTTCTTGTATTACCTTCGGGTCAGTGTTGTGCACCTGGATCCTCCCTCCAAGAGTCACCTTGAACCATATCTGCTAGGTAATGAGCTCCACACCATTAAAGTTCAACACTCCTTTATTCTTCCAACGAATGAACACAATCAGTTGAACTCCCTTGATAGGAACAGGAAAGGAGGTGTGGATGCGAATAGGCCCAGACACAATGTGTTCTCCACTTTTCTTCCTAAAAGTGGGTTGCGGTCTCCGCACGAGGGGGAATTTCCTTCCAGGCGGTCTCCGGCGAGAGACTCACTTGTCACCGTCAATATGCTTTACCGGATCTTCAAATGAGGAGCTCCCGCCGGTCCATTGCGCCTTCCGGATTCGGGTACCCACTCCCTGGGTTCCCTAGGATCTTTTTTCCTCGCGGAACTCCGTGTTGGGCACTGAGCTCCGGACCTCCATCCGAGTACCTCACCCCAGGCTAAAGGTGCCTGGGATGGAACACGACCTCCGATGGTCCTCTAGGCCTAGGCCACCCGGAGGACCGACACGAACCACCGTCCACAAGCTGAAGGTAACATATACAACACAAGGGGTTAACCAAGCGCACTCTAGATACAGGTAGGTAAATAGACTAATATAGGGACAGAGGAAAAATGGCAAAATGATATGAGGAATGATAGATGTTTGTAGTCCATAACATATAAGTCCATACGTTTCTACAACATAGCTCATCCGCAGAGAAGGCTGCCAGCTGACAGATAGAAGGAATCTGAAATAGCACAAAGGGAAACACAAAGCAGCGCCTACTAAGCGTAGCAATCAATGTAAATTTATTGGGATTAAAAACAGATGCAAGTAAACACTCACAAACAAATAAATGGGGAAAGCTTATCTGGATAGGAGTACAAATCGTCCGCTCTTCCCAGGAAGGAGGTGCTTTATTTCCGGATGCTGCAGAGGGATGAAGAGTGTACCACCAAAATACCCATAATAGCTATATAAACTCTCAAGAACATAGACGCATGCACACAGGGTGATATCCCCACATCCATGCGTAACTACATGGGGTGTCAGTGCATGTATGAAATCTACACGTGCAATATACATAAACAGACGCACGTATACATATACACACATATACATACACACCTATTCAAGTCGGATCAATAAGGGGAATACATGCACTGACACCCCATGTAGTTACGCATGGATGTGGGGATATCACCCTGTGTGCATGCGTCTATGTTCTTGAGAGTTTATATAGCTATTATGGGTATTTTGGTGGTACACTCTTCATCCCTCTGCATATATTTTATATAGTTTTTTGTATAATCTCTTACAAAAAACTTTTTATTTAATAATTTTATCGTGATATCACTTTTTTTGGCCATTAGGATATCATATATTTTTTATATATATGTATATATTTTATATATTTTTTATATATATTATATATATAGAAACATTTTTTAAGAATTTTTGGGTCCTCTTTATGATTGTCGGTCCATATGGGATCACCTTTTTTATATTACATATGTCCCCTTCTTTCTTTTTTTATATATTTTTTATATATTCTTCTCTTTTATATATTTCTCTTATCTATCTCATTAACTTTTTAATGACTATTGTCAGCGCTAGGATATACCATCTAGTGGCCGCAGTTCATTTCCGGTTTCCATGGTGATAGTAGGCAGCCTATCAGGTAGCTCCTGACTATTACTTATAGCCCACATCGAATATGGCCCCCATAGAGCCTGATGAAGAAGCACGCATGCTTCGAACGCGCGCACCTTCCCGCTGACCCCATGACCCGGAAGTGATCGTCACTGCTATGTTCCAGGGAAGCTGTTCCCCGTCACCGTCGTTGTGAACGTATGGTTCCGCTCAACGCTGAGGACATCTAGAGACCTCATCTCTCTCCAGCATCCGGAAATAAAGCACCTCCTTCCTGGGAAGAGCGGACGATTTGTACTCCTATCCAGATAAGCTTTCCCCATTTATTTGTTTGTGAGTGTTTACTTGCATCTGTTTTTAATCCCAATAAATTTACATCGATTGCTACGCTTAGTAGGCGCTGCTTTGTGTTTCCCTTTGTGCTATTTCAGATTCCTTCTATCTGTCAGCTGGCAGCCTTCTCTGCGGATGAGCTATGTTGTAGAAACTTATGGACTTATATGTTATGGACTACAAACATCTATCATTCCTCATATCATTTTGCCATTTTTCCTCTGTCCCTATATTAGTCTATTTACCTACCTGTATCTAGAGTGTGCTTGGTTAACCCCTTGTGTTGTATATGTTGCTTTGAAGTTCTCAATCGAGCAGCCACTGGATATTGGTGTATTTTTTAGTGTATATATATACCCTGTTCATATTTTGATATGTGCACTTAGATATTGTCACTGCTATTATTCTTGTGCATTAGTGTACATCATTGCTCCAACACATTTAGGACATCATGGAGATTATACTGCTAATTGAATCAGCCAAATATGTCATCTTGGATGAAATATATGCTATGTTTCCTGACAATTTTTTTCTAGCATCTACATCAGTCCCTAGAGCTAGTTATAAGTTAATATGTGCCAAATTTCGTAAAATTGAAGATATCATTGTTGCAGCCAATCAACAGTGGTGGGACAGGTTTTTTCTGGACCAATACTTAAAATATAAAATTTCTCCAAGGGGGCTCAGAAATACTAAAACTTGTTCCTTTTTGGGTGCAGACTTAGCCCTGGAATGGGCCAATATCTCTGAGTTCTGCACCCAAAAATGGATGGATATTGTCGCCAAACAAAGGGATATCCAATACATCTCTTGTCTTTCCAAAATTAAAGATCTTATCCTATCCCTTCAGTCACACACTGCATCATTACCTATGTCATGGCTGAGAAAATTAAAATTAAATACAAAATTCCAAGAGGATTCCCTCATTGGAATCAAATTACACAAAATACGTAGAGATTTTGATGACTATAACACCAATAGAGTGTTCTGTTGGAAGAAACCCAGAACCTCTTATTTATATTCTCTTGAACCCAATGATGAAGATCCTGGCCTGGTTAGGTCGGATGGCATTATACCGCTGATGGATTGTGTACCCAGGCCAACCATCAGACCACTGTTTAACTTATCTTGTCCCCTTACCAATAACTATGGTCGTCATCCCCCACCTTCCAGGTCTCAGTCATACCCTACTGTGAATAAAGACACCAATAATCCTGTTGCTCACATATCCACAGATGGTTTACCCCCAATTAAACCTCCAGTTCCATCTACTAGTACTAAGATTGATTCTAGACCAATTAAATCCGTTTCTTCCTGTACTAATGCTTTAATATCCAGTACCACAACTCATGTCAATACTGCTATATCTTGCTCTTTGTTATCTAACTCTGATCCTTCTGATACCACTCCAGTTGAGATACCTCATCAACTCTTGGAGGAGGTAAATGTTACCTCCAGTACGTCGGCCACCATATTGGACCCACCCTTACCCACTGCCAGTGTGACTTATCCTGTGCACACTGATGAATCATCTATCCTTGGTTCTCTTTCTCCTTCTTCTTTTTTAGTGGTCGCCCCTCTCTCCTGCCCAAAAAGAAAGCTTGTCACAGAGGCAGGAGAGGGGGACGACGTAGACACAGAAAGGAAGGGCAAATTACGCAGACTGTAAGGATTTTCAATCTTTCCAGTCATAAATTGACCAAACCTGAAGAGTCGCTTCTTGCTAGAGGTCTCACCTTTGCCCCGACAGCACCCCCCAACCCATTCACTCTATTTTTGGATCTCAATAGATTTATTAGAAACATTACTGTCAAACGTTTTTTTAACATGAAGGGCAATCTAGATCCTTCTGCTGATGATGATATATCTGACATGCCCATTGACGCATGTCCTATTTTAGATCATTCTCAGGATTATAGTGTCCCAGAGCGCATGGCTCTGGACCATCTAGAGCTTTTATACACTGAAGACTCAGATGATCTCATTGAGTCACTCACTCAACATCTGCCCACTTCTCCACCTATTCAGCAGACAAAATTTAGACCTAAGTCTATCTTTTACCCTACGTTTGCCAAAGGACCCTACATTCAAAGTTTCTACCAAGTAGTCTATGCAGAGACCCTACGTATGTGCCAACAATGTCCCATACACAAATCCTCTACTAATCTCTCCAAAGGCGAGACCATTGCCCTAAAAAATCTTACTGACAATAGAAAACTCATAATTAGATCAGCCGACAAGGGGGGAGGGATAGTAGTCCAAAACCTTGTGGACTATCAGTCGGAGAGTGCTCGTTTGCTCTCCGATAGTACAACATATCTAAGGCTTACCTGTGACCCACTACCCACGTTTGCCAAGGAAGCACATGATCTTGTCAATAAAGCCAAAACTGAGGGATTAGTCACCAAAACAGAGGTCGCATTTCTCCTTCATGACTTCTATAAAAGACCCTACTTTTACCATCTCCCCAAAGTCCATAAAGATCTAGCCAATCCACCGGGGAGACCGATTGTAGCGGCTATGGAAAGTGTTACCAGTTACTTTTCCATATATATTGACCATTTTTTACAGCCCTTGGTCAACAACCTCCCCTCATATATTAAAGATGGTATAACATTGCTTGAAACGCTACAACAATATCGATGGGAACCTTCCTATCGTTGGGTCTCGCTTGATGTAGTGTCCCTCTACACGTCTATCCCTCACAAAGTAGGCATACATGCCACACAGTACTTTCTCAATGAGGACCCAGTACTTAATACCAGACAGATTAATTTTTTATTAGAAATGTTAGAATATTGCCTCAATCACAATTATTTTGAAGCCAATGGCCAATTCTACATTCAAATCCAGGGAACAGCTATGGGGGCTAATTTCGCCCCCAGTTATGCTAACCTCACGATGGGTTATTGGGAACACCTAAATATCTGGCAAAACAACCCTTATGCTTCCCATTTAGCATTTTATGGCCGCTACATAGATGACGTGGTCATAATCTGGGACGGGCCTGATACACTAATCCCAGGGTTCCTAGAATTTTGTAATTCCAATCACATGGGTCTGTCTTTTACTGCTGTGACAAATGAGAACACTCTGGCCTTCTTGGATCTTGAGCTCTTCCATGATGACCATGTGATCTGTGCACAGAATTACACCAAGCCCACTGCCGGCAATTCCTTTCTACATTATGATAGTTGTCATCACCCTCGATGGGTGAAGAATATACCCAAGAGCCAATTCTGTAGACTGAGACACAATTGTACCCGGTCACAGGATTATATCTCCCATGGCTCGATGCTAAAAACTAAATTTTTGGAGAAGGGCTACCCAGATGAGTTAGTGGAGGGAGCCTATTTACATTATCTCAATGCTGACGCGAAGAAGAATAGAGTTATGAGTACAGAAGACAGTATCCAACCAGTCCAATTCGTAACCCAATTTCATAGTCAATTCAGGAAGATGGAACGGATTTTGGCTAAACACTGGTCCATATTGAGGGAGGACCCTCATTTAAAATCTACACTTACAGACCGTCCCATAGTAAGCTATAGAAAGGCCAAAAACATCAAGGCCCAGATAGCCCCTAGTAAAATCAAACCCCCAGGGCCGTCTGCTAGCGCTTCCTTGACATTCTTCAATCTGAAGGGTATGTATCAATGTAGGAAGGCATTGTGCCTCACGTGTAAACATGTCACTCATAGACAGAAAGAGTTTACGTGTAAAGGCAAGCAATACACCATACCCGATTTCTATACATGCTCTTCTGAGTATGTGGTGTATTGCCTGACGTGTCCGTGTGGCCTATTTTATGTAGGCCGCACTATTCGCACCCTCCGAAAAAGGTTTGGAGAACACCGTAATTTTGTTGAGAAAGGTCTTGATAAATATAGTGTAGCAAGACATTTTAAAGAGTTCCATCAACAATCATCTGTGGGTTTACGTGTTTGGGTTATAGAAGCCATCTCTAAACATCTTCCCCAAGCTGAGCGCTATAAGAAATTATGTGAGCGTGAAAATTATTGGATTTATACCCTCGATACCCTTTCGCCTGGGGGCTTAAATGAGGGTATCGAAATTAATATTCTTTTATAACGATCAATATTCTTTTACATGATTTGTTCTTAATGGGCTCACATATTGGTACCGTTATGTGCATATATATGTTTATGTTACCATCTGTTATTTTTATTCTTCATCTCTTTAGTATGTTATGAGTTTAATACCTATATTTGGTTTCCGTTTGACACGTATTCCCCTTATTGATCCGACTTGAATAGGTGTGTATGTATATGTGTGTATATGTATACGTGCGTCTGTTTATGTATATTGCACGTGTAGATTTCATACATGCACTGACACCCCATGTAGTTACGCATGGATGTGGGGATATCACCCTGTGTGCATGCGTCTATGTTCTTGAGAGTTTATATAGCTATTATGGGTATTTTGGTGGTACACTCTTCATCCCTCTGCATATATTTTATATAGTTTTTTGTATAACCTCTTACAAAAAACTTTTTATTTAATAATTTTATCGTGATATCACTTTTTTTGGCCATTAGGATATCATATATTTTTTATATATATGTATATATTTTATATATTTTTTATATATATTATATATATAGAAACATTTTTTAAGAATTTTTGGGTCCTCTTTATGATTGTCGGTCCATATGGGATCACCTTTTTTATATTACATATGTCCCCTTCTTTCCTTTTTTTATATATTTTTTATATATTCTTCTCTTTTATATATTTCTCTTATCTATCTCATTAACTTTTTAATGACTATTGTCAGCGCTAGGATATACCATCTAGTGGCCGCAGTTCATTTCCGGTTTCCATGGTGATAGTAGGCAGCCTATCAGGTAGCTCCTGACTATTACTTATAGCCCACATCGAATATGGCCCCCATAGAGCCTGATGAAGAAGCACGCATGCTTCGAACGCGCGCACCTTCCCGCTGACCCCATGACCCGGAAGTGATCGTCACTGCTATGTTCCAGGGAAGCTGTTCCCCGTCACCGTCGTTGTGAACGTATGGTTCCGCTCAACGCTGAGGACATCTAGAGACCTCATCTCTCTCCAGCATCCGGAAATAAAGCACCTCCTTCCTGGGAAGAGCGGACGATTTGTACTCCTATCCAGATAAGCTTTCCCCATTTATTTGTTTGTGAGTGTTTACTTGCATCTGTTTTTAATCCCAATAAATTTACATTGATTGCTACGCTTAGTAGGCGCTGCTTTGTGTTTCCCTTTGCACAAGCTGAAGGTGCCTGGGACCACGACCCCGTGACAAAGATGGCTAGCCCCCTTTATACCCTCCCCCAGCAAGCACGGCGGGTTCCCCGCCCCACCATACCGCTGCCGAGGGAGAACAAAAAGAAGGCACAGCACACAGCAATGGTTCAACCCCAGCCCAGGGCGACAGCGCCACCCACCGGGCCGCAGGGAATTACACATCACTGATGTCTCTGCCAAGTTCAAATTTACACCCGGGAAAGTACATACCCGCTACATACTTTATCCCGTTTTCTCTCTCTTTTCTTTTTTTTTTCGTTTCTTTCTTTTTTTCTTCCCTTTCTCCTTCTTCTTTCCTTTCTCCTTCCTTCCTTCCTTTTCCCTTCTTACTCTGTTTTATTGTTTATCTTTTTCTATTATTCCCTTCGCATATTTATCTGACAGTTTGAAAACTCTCCATTCTTCCCATTTTACTCTGTTACTTCCCCCCTTCCCTGCTCTCCCCGGCTCAGGTATTCCATCTCAGCGATATAGTCCACTTGCTGTATCCATTCTTTTATGGTTGTTTTTTTTTTCGATAACCAGTTTTTTGGAATTCACCTCTTTGCCGCGTTTAGCAGGGATGGGACTAACGTTTTTCTGTATTGCTTTTTTGTTTTGTTTGTGCCGTGGAATAGGCATGTCCAGGCACTTTGTAAGATTTTTTCTCCAGTTACTATTTCTATATACACCAGGATTTCAGTCCAATACTCCTCTATTTTTGGGCATTCCCACCACATATGAATTGTCGTTCCTAAGTGCCCACATCCCCTCCCGCACAATGGGGAGTTGTTAGGATGTATTTTATTCATTCTCTCTGGAGTCAAATGCCAGCGTACCATGTTTTTATAGTTTGTTTCTATCGTCGCTATGTCAGATGCAAAACTATAAACTGATTCTATTATTTGTTTTTCCTTTATTTCTTTACCCAGATCTTGGCTCCATTTTTCTAAGAAGGGTAATAATGATCCTTCCGTTTCTAATTCTGTTAATATTTTATATACCTGCGATATCCCATGCCTCAGAGGCTTCTCTATACTACATATCTTTTCTATGGGGGTTAGCGCTTTTTCATTTCTAATTGGTTGTGGGATGGTGCTTACTAAGTGTTTTATTTGGAGATATTCCCAGTCACTAAGCTGGTTCCACCCATGCTTCTTGTTTAACTCTTGTTTTGTCATTATTTTTCCTAGTAAAGTGATGTCCTTTAATTGTGCAGTTCCCATTTGTTTTCCCAATCGTGTGCCGTTTCCTGGTATAAAAAACTCCATGTCTGCTAATGGAATTAATGGAGAATTATATTTCCATTTTTCGTGTCTATACAGTGTATCCCATGTTTTCCATACTTTTCTAGTTATATTATGTGTTTTTTTTACCTAGTGCTCTAAATTTCGGTGGTATCCATATTTTTTTTTTTTTAACGGAGTCTTACTTAAAGTGTCTTCCATTTGTGCCCACTTCTTTTTTGTGTGTGGATTTGCCCATCCCATTAACCTGGCTAATATGATCGCTTTGTGATATCTTTTTAAATCTGGTAGGGCCACCACCCCCCCCCCCTTTTTTTCCCGGGTTAACAGTGTATTTTTAATTCTAGCCTTTTTACCTTGCCATATGTAGTTCAGAATAATCGTTCTAATCAGCTTAAAGAAAAATTGGGGTATCTCTATTGGAAGCATCTGAAGCTTATATGTCACTTTCAGTAGGATCATCATTTTTAATATGTTGATCCTTCATATCCATGTAATGGGTCTCTTGGCGGTGTTTTTTAGTTCTGTTTTGATTTAATTTAATAATTAGTTAGCCGGGTACAGTCCTTCTTGCGTTGGTGTTATTTTAATTCCTAGGTATGTTAACGTTTTTTTTTTCCCAGGTAAACGGGAATTCTCTCTGTAATAATCTTTCTTCCTCTTCATCTATACCTAAGTTCAAGATTACTGTCTTAATTGGGTTTATCTTGAAATTTGAAAGCTCCCCATATTTTTTTATTTCTTTGATCACATTGGGCAATGACAACCTTGGCCTTGTTAGGTATAGGAGTATGTAGTCTGCATACACGGCCACTTTATGTTCCTCCTCTCCGATTCTCACCCCCCCTATATCCCGGCTATTCCATATATTTGACAGTAATGGTTCTAGTGCCAACACATACAGGAGGGGTGAGAGCGGGCACCCTTGTCTCGTTCCATTATAAATCTCGAATACCGACGACACACTCCCATTTACCTTTACCCTCGCCGTTGGGTGGGTATATAGGTTTTTAATCCATCTCATATACTTTGGTCCCAGACCTACATGCCTGAGTGTATCCATCATAAACCCCCAGTCGACTCGGTCAAATGCTTTTTCTGCATCTATTGACATGAGTACGACTGGGGGTTTCCTCTCTCTCTCTTTCTGAACTAATAATAGTGTTCTTATACTATTATCTCTCCCTTCCCTCCCTGCCACGAAACCCACCTGGTCTGCATTAATTAGTTCCAGCATTAAGCTTTTTAATCTCGTTGCCAATACTTTTGCATATAGCTTAATATCTGTATTTAATAACGCTATGGGTCGATAGTTGGAGCATATAGTTCCATCTTTTCCTGTTTTTGGTATAATTGAAATATTGGCAAGGAGAGATTCTTTTCTTATTTCTACATCTTCCCCTATTCTATTAAAATAGTTACATAGCTCTGGGACCAACTGTTTTTTATTTTTTTTATAGTACTTAATATGAAATCCATCGGATCCTGGGCTTTTACCCCTGCTGTTTCTTGAAGGGCTTTATTTATTTCTTCTTGCGTGATTGGGTCTTCTAAACTCTCGGGACTTTCAGTTGTTATCTTTGGTAAGTTAGTTTGTTCTAGGTATTCCTGTATTCTATGTTTCCTGTTTTCCTCTTCCTGTTGTGTCTCTTTCACTCTAATATCATATAATGTACTATAGTATGTCTTAAATATTTCTGCGATTTCAGATGTTTTGAATTTCATCTCTCCTTTCTGATTTTTTATTTTATCTATGTAGTTTGAAGTTTTTTCCCCTTTTCTATTCTTGCTAGGTATTTCCCAGGCTTGTTCCCCCACTCGTACCTTTCCTTTGCTACATTTTTAAATACTTTTCTGGTTTCCTGTTCCATCAAGTCTCTGAGTTGACCTCTCTTAATTATTATCTTTTGGTGTGTTTCCCTATCTACCTGTTTTTTATCTTTTTGTTCCAGGTCGTTCAGTTCCTTTAATAGATTTTTCCTATTCAGATCTCTTTCTTTCTTTTTCCCTGCTCCTATGGCTATCAGTTTACCTCTTATGTAAGCCTTATGAGCTTCCCATATCGTTGCTACGCTTACTTCTGGTGTTTTGTTCATTTTGAAATATTCTTCTATTTCCTTTGATATTATCTCACCTACTTCTTTGTTATCTAAGAGGTCCTCATTTAAACTCCATGTACCTATTCTTTGTTCTATATTGTTAAATCTTATTTTTACCATTACGGGAGCATGGTCTGAAATTGATGTAACTCCTATAGAGGCATCCACTACATGTTCCAAAAGCTCTTGGTCAATTAATATATGATCTAATCTCGAATACGTGTCGTGCACCGTTGAATAGTACGTATAATCTATATTTACTTGGGTGTGCCACCCTCCATGGATCTACAAGTTGATGATTATGTATTTTTTTTTTTTTTAACCAATTTTAATTTTTTACTATCTCTTATTGGTGCACCAGACGTATTATCAAGTCTATGTTCCATTGAAAGATTGAAATCCCCTGCAAGAATTACATGACCTTGTTTAAAATCCATTAAAGTGTTTAGGATCCCATTCAAATATTTTTTGGGATGGTTATTTGGGCAATATACGTTTGCTAATGTGTATTTTTTTCCCTGTAAATTCCCTTTTAGGAACAGATAGCAACCCTCAGGGTCAACTCTTCTATCTTCTACTATAAAACTTATATTCTTCCCCACATCTATGGCTACTCCCTTTGATCTTTTATTTGGGGAATCTCCATAGTACCAGGTTGGGATCGTACGCGAGTATATTTTTGTGTTAGACTCTAGAGCTGGAGGAAAACTATTTCTGCGGAATACCTTTCCAGTTCCCTTAACCACTTAACGACCGCTCACTGTATATATACGTCGGCAGAATGGCACCGACAGGCACAATCACATAGAGCATACGTGATTGCCTTTGTATAGTTGGGGGGTCCAATCGGACCCCCCTCCTATACAGTGAGCGGTGGCTAAGTGTCCGGGAGCGTTCCGGGATGAGGGGGCAGCCATTCGTTTCTGGCCACCCCCTCGCGATCGCTCCCGGCGAATGGAAATGCCCCCTCTGTCTGTGTCAGACAGAGGGAGCAGGAGGAAGTGATGTCATCTCTGGTGCGGCGCTAACATATACCGAGCGCCGTACAAGAGAAGACATCAGGTCAGTGCACACAACACTACACTGACACCAGGACACATAGGGACATAAATCGCCCCCCCAGGCCCCCCAGATCACCCCCCCCAGCCCCCAGTCACAGTGTCACTGATTGCAGTGACCATTTATTTAGTGATCACTGCAATCAGTGACATTTGTGACTGTAAAAGTGTCACCAAAGTTTAGTCTTAGGTCCAGTGTAGCCCCCTAACCCCCCCTAATAAAGGTTTAACCCCCTGATCACCCCCCAGATAACCCTTTCACCCCCTATCACCACTGTCGCTAAGCGATCATTTTTCTGATCGCTGTCTTAGCGTCAGTGATGCCGATCGGCAGCCAGTAATTTTTTTTAGGTTCGCCGCATGTTTTTATAGCGTCAGGTACCCCAATATATTATCTAATAAAGGTTTAACCCCCTTGATCGCCCCCCAGGTAACCCTTTCACCCCCTATCACCACTGTCACTAAGCGATCGTTTTTCTAAACGCTGTCTTAGTGTCTGTGATGCAGATCGGTAGCCAGTAATTTTTTTTAGGTTCGCCGCAGGTTTTTATAGCGTCAGGTACCCCAATATATTATCTAATAAAGGTTTAACCCCCTTGATCGCCCCCCAGGTAACCCTTTCACCCCCTATCACCACTGTCGCTAAGCAATTGTTTTTCTAAACGCTGTCTTAGTGTCGGTGATGCAGATCGGTAGCTGGTAATTTTTTTTAGGTTCGCCGCAGGTTTTTATAGCGTCAGGTACCTCAATATATTATCTAATAAAGGTTTAACCCCCTTGATCGCCCCTAGTTAACCCTTTCACCAGTAATCACCATATAAGTGTTACGGGTGACGCTGGTTAGTTAGTTTGCTTTTTATAGTGTCAGGGCACCCGCCGTGTATATAACCCAATAAAGGTTTAACCCCCTGATCGCCCGTCGGGTGATATCAATTAGGTTTTAGCGTCAGAGAGGGTCTGAGTCACACCCCAGGCAGCGTCAGGTTAGTGCCAGTAACGCTAACACCCACGCGTGAAGCATACACCCCCCTTAGTGGTATAGTATCTGAACAGATCAATATCTGATCTGATCAGATCTATACTAGCGTCCCCAGCAGTTTAGGGTTCCCAAAAATGCAGTGTTAGCGGGATCAGCCCAGATACCTGCTGGCACCTGCGTTTTGCCCCTCCGTCCAGCCCAGGCCACCCAAGTGCAGTATCGATCGATCACTGTCACTTACAAAACAAAAACACACATAACTGCAGCGTTCGCAGAGACAGGCCTGATCCCTGCGACTCCAGTGCTGTAGGAGGTGATTTCACCACCACAGTTAAAAAAAGAAAAGCAAATATGCCGAAGCATTGGGGCAGCAGGGGCGGAGGAGCGATTTTGCTCCTTATGCCGCGTACATACGGTCGAAATCCCGACGGAGGCTTGCCCGTGGAAAAGTCCGACCATGTGTGTGCGGCATAACTTTTTTGCGGGAGGATGCCCCCATGCTTCGGCATATATAAATGGTGCGTGTATGCCCATCATTGGAAGTGGGTGGATGAAGGGCGGTATTCTAATGGTGGGCATACCCACCGATCAATCTCTTTTTTCGTTCAGCCAACTGGCTGCATGAAAAAAAAGATGAATGTTTATACCAGAATGATGCCTGCGGGTTTAGGTATCATCTTGGTATCATTCTTTTCAGCCTGCGGCCGGCTTTCATGTAAAAGCAATCCTAGCGGCTAATTAGCCTCTGGACTGCTTTTACAAGCAGTGGGACGGAATGCCCCCCCCCCCCGGATATAAAAAGCGCCATTGGGAAATTGGGAAAGCATTTTATCACACCGATCTTGGTGTGGTCAGATGCTTTGAGGGCAGAGGAAAAATCTAGGGTCTAGAAGACCCCAGAGTACCTGTCACTACCTATTGCTATCATAGGGGATATTTACATTCCCTGAGATAACAATAAAAATGATAAAAAAAAAAAATACTTGGAAGAAACAATTTAAAAATAAAATAAAAAGCAAAATTAATAAGAAAAAAAAAGAAAAAAAAAAGCACCCCTGTCCTGCCCTGCTCTTGCCCAATGGCGAACGCAAGCGTGGGTCTGGCGTCATATGTAAACAGTAATTGCACCATGCATGTGAGGTATCACCGCGAAGGTCAGATCGAGGGCAATCATTTTAGCAGTAGACCTCCTCTGTAAATCTACTGGGGTAACCTGTAAAGGCTTTTAAAGGCTTTTAAAAATGTATGTAGTTTGTCGCCAATGCGCGTTTGTGCGAAATTTTAAAGCATGTCGTGTTTGGTATCTATGTACTCGGCCTAAGATCATCTTTTTTATTTCATCAAACATTTGGGCAATATAGTGTGTTTTAGTGCATTAAAATTAAAAAAAGCGTATTTTTTAACCCAAACAATGCGTTTGAAAAATCGCTGCGCAAATACTGTGTAGAAAAAAAAAATGCAACACCCACCATTTTAATCTGTAGGGCCTTTGCTTTAAAAATATATATAATGTTTGGGGGTTCAACATAATTTTCTTGCAAAAAAAAAAATGTTTTCATGTAAACAAAAAGTGTCAAAAAGGGCTTTGTCTTCAAGTGGTTAGAAGAGTGGATGTAAGCTTCCTAATGTTGTGTATAAAATGCCAGAACAGTTCAAAACCCCCCCAAATGACCCCATTTTGGAAAGTAGACACCCCAAGCTATATACTGAGAGGCATGTCGAGTCCATGGAATATTTTATATGTTGACACAAGTTGCGGAAAAACAACAATTTTTATTTATTTTTTTGCACAAAGTTGTCACTAAATGATATATTGCTCAAACATGCCATGGGCATATGTGGAATTACACCCCAAAATACATTCTGTTGCTTCTCCTGAGTACGGGGATACCACATGTGGGAGACTTTTTGGGAGCCTAGCCACGTACGGGACCCCAAAAACCAAGCACCTCCTTCAGGCTTTCTAAGGGTGTAAATTTTTGATTTCACTTCTCACTGCCTATCACAGTTTCGGAGGCCATGGAATGCCCAGATAGCACAAAACCCCCCCCAAATGACCCCATTTTGGAAAGTAGACACCCCAAGCTATTTGCTGAGAGGTATTGTGAGTATTTTGCAGATCTCGCTTTTTGTCACAAAGTTTTGAAAATTGAAATAAATATATATATATATATATATATATATATATTTTTTTTTCTTTCTTCATTTTCAAAAACAAATGAGAGCTGTAACATACTCGCCATTCCTCTCAGCAAATAGCTTGGGGTGTCTATATTCCAAAATGGGGTCATTTGGGGGGGGTTTTGTGCGATTTTGGCATTTTATGGCCTTCGAAACTGTGATAGGTAGTGAGGAGTGAAATCAAAAATTTGTGCCTAGAAATCGTGAAGGCGGTGCTTGGTTTTCGGGGTCCCGTACGCGGCTAGGCTCCTAAAAAGTCCCACACGTGGTATCCCCGTACTCAGGAGAAGCAGAAAAATGTATTTTGGGTGTAATTCCACATATAACCATGGCATGTGTGAGCAATATATCATTTAGTGACAACTTTTTGTAATTTTTTTATTTTTTTTTGTCATTATTCAATCACTTGGGACAAAAAAATATATATTCAATGGGCTCAACAGGCCTCTCAGCAATTTCCTTGGGGTGTCTACTTTCTAAAATGGGGTCATTTGGGGGGGTTTGTGCTATTTTGGCATTTTATGGCCTTCGAAACTGTGATAGGTAGTGAGGAGTGAAATCAAAAATTTGCGCCCTTAGAAATCCTGAAGGCGGTGCTTGGTTTCCGGGGTCCCGTACGCGGCTAGGCTCCCAAAAAGTCCCACACATGTGGTATCCCCGTACTCAGGAGAAGCAGCAAAATGTATTTTGGGGTGAAATTCCACATATAACCATGGCATGTGTGAGCAATATATCATTTAGTGACAACTTTTTGTAATTTTTTTTTATTTTTATTTTTTTTAGTCATAATTCAATCACTTGGGACAAAAAAAAAAAATTCAATGGGCTCAACAGGCCTCTCAGCAATTTCCTTGGGGTGTCTACTTTCCAAAATGGGGTCATTTGGGGGGGTTTTGTACTGCCCTGTCATTTTAGCACCTCAAGAAATGAGATAGGCAGTCATAAATTTAAAGCTGTGTAAATTTCAGAAAATGTACCCTAGTTTGTAAACTCTATAACTTTTGCGCAAACCAATAAATATACGCTTATTGACATTTTTTTACTAAAAACATGTGGCTGAATACATTTTGGCCTAAATGTATGACTACAATTGAGTTTATTCGATTTTTCTTATAACAAAAAGTAGAAAATATCATTTTTTTTTCAAAATTTTCGGTCTTTTTCCGTTTATATCGCAAAAAATAAAAATCGCAGAGGCAATCAAATACCATTAAAAGAAATCTCTATTTGTGGGAAGAAAAGGACGCAAATTTCGTTTGGGTACAACATTGCATGTCCGCACAATTTACAGTTAAAGCAGCGCAGTGCAAAATTCTGAATTCACCTCTGGTCCTTTAGCTACCAAATGGTCCGGGGCTTAAGTGGTTAATATCATGTGCCTTTTTTCTGGAGAATTAACACCTCTTACAATATATGTAATACAATTTACGTCAGTCATTCAAGTCTCTCTTTTTTTTTTTCCTTTCCCTTTTTTCCTCTCTCTCTCTCTTCCTCAAAAGTACAAATACAGATCCCTTATCCCTTCCTCCCTGCCTCCCCCATCCCCTCCCACCTCGTCTCTCTCCTTCTCCCTCCCTCCCCCCTCTTTCTTCCTAAAATAAACAAATCCTTTGAATATGATTTTCTCCTAATTTTATTGGTGTCTTTCCCCTCAGGTTTCTCCACAGTTTCTCCACAGTTGATTTTTTTCCTCCCAATTTTCAAATTGCACAATGATGTCTCTCGGATTTTCCTGCGAAATTTCTTTTGGTCTTCTTATTCTATGTGCTTTCTCAATTTTCATTGGAGACGTGGTTTCTCTATCTAGCAATGGGTTACAGATTTTCATTATTATTTCTGTTAAGTTTTCTGACTGAGATGTCTCGGGTACCCCTTGAATTCTTTTGTTCTTCCTTCTATCTCTGTTCTCTTGATCTTCCAGTTTATATGCTTGTTCTTGTTGTTCTTTTTTGATAAATGTTATTTCTCCTTCTAGCTTTTTTATGGTGATTTCGTTACCTTCTGCTTTTTTTCCACTTCCTCTACTCTTTCACGCATGTACCCCATATTTTCCTGTATTACTTCCATTTGTGCTTTTAACACTTTTTCCAGGGCTGCAAACATACCCTCTATTTCCTTTTTTGTTGGAAATTGTCCCTTGTTTTGTTGTTCCCCCTCCTTTCTCTGCTCAAACTCTGCTTCGGTTTCTTGTTCTATTCTAGACTCTGACAGTGTATCTGTTTCTGCAGAATTTTTATTCTGGGCTTTTTTCTTTTCCTTCTTCTTCTCCTTGCTGTCTGTCTGATTACTTTTAGCTCCTTGCTGCTTTTCCGCCGCCTGTTTATCTCCATTTCCACTGTGAGTTATATATTTATTCCAACTGTGCTTCGCTCCAGATAATACCTACACATATATATATAAAAACTCATATGTAGTTGTGTACAGTAAACTAATATAAAAGTCCAATAAGAGTGACAATGTGTAGACTGGAAACGGATGACAGAAATGTTACATGAATGTTGAAACATTAGAACATTGTCCCCATATAAGAAATCCAACGAGACTTCGAGATCATAGGACACGTATGTTCATAAATCCATAGCACCCGGGGACGTGACTCCAACACCAGGGATGGGGGAAAGAAATGGATACTCTTACCCCTATATGTGGACGCACACACCAGCGGTGGTGAGTCAAACAGGCAGAAGATATAAGTGTAGACCACACTGGATCTGTCCTCCTGGAGCAGCAGCAGATGAAGCAAGCTCAGGGAATCCAATCCTCTCCAGGATACAGGCACGAAATTTCCAAGACGTCAGTATATCAAAGATCATATAAAAAAAATGGAACAGAGGAGGCTCCTCATAGTGCAGGATCAGATGGCAAGATAAAAATCACATTTATTCAGGAAGAAGTCACAAAACACACATGGTGTAAAAAATAAAACAAGAAAACATGCAGACTTCCATGCAGAGACTTGCAAATATGGTGATCACAGAAATGGTTTCAAATAACGGCGTAGCAGCAAACCAGGTTCATGTACCCAACATGTTTCGCATAAAGAATGCATCAACTGGGGCATGAACCTGCAGGAAACTACCACGCCATAATATACATGTAACATAATTGCTTGGACTCATCACAGCTGATGTGTGACCTCCCCATAAGAGAGGCTATCCAATCGCAAACAAGAGTTACCCACCTATGTATTCGTCATTCAACACAGACTTACCAAGCGAAAGGGGCCGCGCACGGAGATGAGACATGACGTCTCAGCTGGCATGCGTCATCACGCCGCCAATCCGAGGAGTGAATGCGTTCCTTGTCCCACGTGCGTCGTATCATGTAAGCGACGCACGTAATGACGTCATCATACTGACGCTGGGGAACGTCATCACGCAACTCCTCCAGGAAATGCTTGCGTTCCATACCTCCGTCGTGAGGTCCATATCATGAACCGCAACAGGAAGTGCGTCCAGAGACAGACAGCCAAGTAACAGCACCGATAACAGCCCCTCAGCGCTTTCAAAGTCAGCACAACCACAAGCAGAGCTTGGCTAGTAGAAATGACGGACATAAAAGGGGGCAGACATAATTGATATACCCTGAAACGTATTGGTCTATAACGCCAGTACAATGCAGGGATCACTCATAGCACAAATGAGATCTGTACAAATAAATGTAAAAACATTCTGAAGAGTGAAAATAAAAAGAGTATACTTAAAAAAGGGTACAATATTGGCAATATATGACAACTATACAGAAATGTAAAAAAAGGTCATTAATACCAAAGAAATGTGGATCAATATACTATTGTACCACTAGGTGCAGATAACCCACTACAGATAATCATCCACATCGTATAAATAGACATGAGATGTGTAGCAGGAATGAAAAACATAAAATGTTAAAAATAACCATACATAATATATATGAATAATAATATAAAAATCATGTATCTATATGAGGATATATGAGCCAGAAGTATACTCTAGCTAGCAGTGGTAAATGGAATAATGAAATAATGAATCCTAAAATGAGATGATCTATAACATAAACGGAACCCCGTCCCGCATAAAACCACATCCGAGTATATTTCTCTTTCATCGAGTCTCAAAACACTTCTTGAAAAGGAAGAAAGAGACCAACGTACCAAAAAACAAAAGAAATATACTCGTGATGTCAATGATTATAAAACCAATTTTGTTTTTAATTGGCAAAAAAAAGACATTATCTCTCAGTCCGATCCCTCTGCTTCTGTGCAGATGGATATGTCACTTCCACCAGTAATAGCTGGGCCATCTACATTTATATTACCCCCCACCCAAGCTCCTGTGGTGAATAGGATTGAACATCCACGCACTCCTAATGTTCCTAATGGTCGGAGAGCTAATGACCATGTCCCTAATAGGGGCAATGGAGGTAATAATCCTCCTCGTGGGAGAGGTAGCAATATGAGAAGTAGGGGAAGAGGGACCCAACACGGGAGGAACGATGGCTCGAGGCATTTTGATTACCATGATAGGTCATCTTATGGCCATAATGCTAATTATGGTGACCAATATCAGGAACCTTATTATTCACAACACACCCCCATTCGTACTCATAATAGGTTCTCACCCCTTAGAGAGGGTCCATTACGGAACAACCAAGAACCTTATCGTCCTTATATGCAAAGAGAATATGATCAATATGTTAGATCACCATACACCTACAATGATACATACACTGCTCCCCACTCGCATTTTCCCAGAGCTCTTGCGGGTCCCAAACGAAGAGGAGAACCAGACGAGGCAGCCAAGGTGGTAGGCGGGCCAGGAAAAAGAAGGAAAATCTAATATCCAATATGAGTGGTATTTTCAATTTGAGTAAAGCCACGTTTTCAGAAGCTGAGATGCGTATCTTGGACAAAGGCTTAAAATACGCACCCTCTAAGACTTTGAATAAATTTAATACATTTGTGGACGTACATAAATATGTCCGCAAATTGAATATACAGAGGCACTTCATTGCTAACCCATCCCTACCCAGAGATATTAGTGGAGGGACTGATTGTGTCATTCATACTGGCTTGTCTAATCCCTCCTTATTTAACCCTCCTAATGTCTCTGCTCCATCTATTAGGGTGTTTAGAGATTTGGTCCTTAGAGACCTTGAGGCATTACCTACGGCCAAAATCTATGATCATCCAGACATTAAGGCAGGTTTAAAAACCTTATGTGAACGCAAGGACATCATAATCTGCCCTGCCGATAAGGGGGGGTGGTCTAGTTGTGTTGGATAAATTAGATTATCACACCGAAATGTGCAGAATCCTTGATGACACTAGCACTTATATGCCCCTGAATAGAGATCCCACTAAAGTATTGAAGAAAGATCTGAATAATTTGCTAGATAAGGGATTCCAGTTAGGAATTCTGGACAAAAAGGAGAGAGACTTCTTGGTGTCGATCGCACCTAGAATTCCCATTATGTATTATCTCTCGAAAGTCCATAAAAACATTTTACACCCTCCTGGCAGACCCATAATAAGCGGGATTGACTCTGTGACGTCCCGCATTGGTCGTTACATTGACTTCCATCTACAACCGCTTGTTCAATCCACTCCATCTTTTCTAAAAGACACGGGAGCCACTATACGTCTTTTAGAAGATGTTGATTTTAGTGGAGATTGCATTCTTGTTACTGCAGATGTAACATCACTATATACGTGCATACCGCACAGACTAGGATTGCACGCGGTGAAACATTTCATGGCTATGTCTGGTCTGATACCTCAGGTCCAACAATGCTATATTATGGATTTGTTAACATTTGCCACTCAGTCCAATTATTTCTGGTATCATGGCAAGTTTTTTTTACAAACCAAAGGTGTCGCAATGGGCGCCAAGTTCGCCCCTAGTCTTGCAAACCTTTTTATGGCCCTGTGGGAGGAGGATGTCGTCTATGCCTTGCAACGCCCAGAACTAGTTCTGTGGGCAAGGTATATTGACGACATCCTCCTCCTATGGAAGGGTGATGAGGAGTCTTTACATGACTTCATGGTCACCCTGAATGATAATGATATGGGCATTGTGCTTACCTATGAGATGAGTCGTAACACTATCCATTTTTTGGATTTAGAGATTTCAGTTGTGGACCAAAGATTGGTGACAAAAACTTTTTTTAAGCCAACAGATCGTAATGGGTATATCCCAATCGACAGCTGTCATTACAGCTCTTGGGTCAAATCTGTACCATTTAGTCAACTACTTAGAGTCAGGAGAAACTGTACACACCTTGACGATTTTTACATACAAGCAGACACCCTCAAGTCAAGATTTGTTGAGAAAGGATATCTTCCGTCTGCTATTGATACAGAAATCGCCAAGGTGTCTTTGCTAGACAGACAGTCTCTAGTTGTTGAACGTCCTAAACGTCCACCGGATCCACGATTTAGGTGGTCCTTTGTGACTCAATTCTCTATACAGCATAGACGGATCAAGCATATTCTGAACCGACACTGGGGAGTTCTTAAGAACGATTCCCTGCTGGGCCCAGTGCCCCCAGATCGGGCAGGTGTTGTTTATAGAGGAGCTCCATCTCTTCGCAACCAGATTGTTTCTAATGTAGTCGACCCTCCGGACAAATCATGTCCGTCTCTTTTTCCTGACATGAAGGGCTACTATCCGTGTAGACGCTGTAATGTGTGTATTCACAATGTCATTGGGCGTAGTAGAAGTGCCAGTTTTACATCCTCTACTACCTCCACCATATATCATATGAAACAGTTTACCACATGCACTACAAGTTTTATTGTATACCTTATTACATGTCCATGTAATAAGCAGTATGTGGGACGCACTATTCGTAACTTCTCTATTCGTGTTAATGAACACATTACCGGTATCAAAAAAGGTCGCACCAACCATAGTGTACCTAGACATTACCTTCATGTTCATAATAATAGGATTTTTAAAACAGCTTACCTGTAAAATCCTTTTCTTGGAGTACATCACGGGACACAGAGCGACATAGTCATTACTAATGGGTTATATAGATACCGTCAGGTGCTGGCACTGGCAACTTCCAAAACCGGAAGTACCCTCCCCTATATAAGCCCCTCCCATTCGGGAGCACCTCAGTTTTGTAGCAAAGCAATAAGTGTCCCCAAAGAGGGGCGGGAGCTCTGTGTCCCGTGATGTACTCCAAGAAAAGGATTTTACAGGTAAGCTGTTATAAAAATCCTATTTTCTTTCTCGTACATCACGGGACACAGAGCGACATAGTCATTACTAATGGGATGTCCTAAAGCAATGCCAAATGAGGGGGGGGATACACCATATATAAGCTGAGCGCTATCAGACATGAGGATCTTTTGCGGCCTGCAACACACTGCGCCCAAAGGCGACATCCTCCTGACTTCTAACGTCCACCTGGTAGAACCTAGTAAACGTGTGAACTGAAGACCATGTTGCGGCCTTACAGATTTGAGCCAGGGAGGCCTGGTGATGCACTGCCCATGAAGTTCCAACTGCTCTCGTGGAGTGCGCTCTAACTTTGAACGGAGGCGGTCTCCTTCTCAAGCCATAGGCTTGCATAATGACCTGTCGAATCCACTTGGCTAAAGTAGATTTTGACGCTGCCTGACCCTTTCTGGGGCCTTCCGGCAGAATAAACAAAGTATCCGTTCTGCGAATCTGAGCAGTGGCTTTTAGATAAGCTTTAACTGCTCTTACTACATCCAAAGAATGCAATAACTTTTCCTCTACCGAAGTAGGTTTGGGGAAAAAAGAAGGAAGAACCACATCTTGGTTCAAATGAAACCTCGATACCACCTTAGGAAGAAAGGCTGGATGAGGACGTAACACTACTCTGTCCTTATGGATAACCAGATATGGCTCCTTACAGGACATAGCTGCTAATTCCGACACTCTTTTAGCCGAACAAATGGCTACTAGAAAAATCAATTTCCTGGTGAGAAGCACCAAGGAAATATGCTGTAATGGTTCAAATGGTTGTTTCTGTAGAACCGACAGAACCAAGTTTAGATCCCATGGACATATGGGAATATTAACCGGAGGACTAATACGCATCACTCCTTGTATAAAGGCTTTGACTAGTGAATGCGAAGCCAAGGGCCTTTGAAAAAATATTGACAAGGCCGAAATCTGACCCTTGATAGTACTCAAGGCAAGCTTCCTATCTACAGCCCACTGTAGGAAGTCCAGAATCCTACCTATTACGTACTTATGTGGATGCCATTTCTTGGCCTCACACCACACGATGTACGCCTTCCAGATTCTATAGTAGATCTGCCTGGATACCGGCTTCCTGGCATTGATCATGGTAGATACCACAGCATTAGAGAGCCCTCTCTTTTTTTAGAATGTGGGCTTCAATAGCCAGGCCGTCAAACCTAGGGCTGGTAAGGAAGGGTGGTATATCGGTCCTTGCGAAAGCAGGTCCGGACGACGTGGGAGAGTCCAAGGACTCCCCACTGAAATTTTACAATCTCCGCGTACCACGCTCTTCGGGGCCACGCTGGAGCCACCAGAATCACTGGTTTCTTTTCTACCCTGATTCTGCGGAGTAATCGAGGTAACCATTGTGGCGGTGTGAATGCATATATCAGCTTGAACTGATCCCAAGGGAACACTAGGGCATCCGAGCCGCAAGCTAGGGGATCCCTTGTCCGAGAGACAAACCTGTCCCCCTTTGCGTTGAATCTGGATGCTAGAAGATCTACATCCGATGTTCCCCACCGCTGACATATTGTCCAGAAAACCTCGGGGTGAAGGGACCCTTCCTCTGGGCCTAATTGCTGGCGACTTAGAAAGTCCGCCTTCCAATTCTCCACTCCTGGAATGAATACCGCAGATATGGCTGGGACATATTTTTCTGCCCATTTCAGGATGTAATTTACTTCCCTCTGGGCTGCACGACTCCTGGTGCCCCCCTGATGATTGATATATGCCACTGCTGTGGCATTGTCTGATTGAATTCTGACAGGGGACCCTTGGAGTTTGGATGTCCATGCTACTAGGGCATACCGGGCTGCTCGTATCTCTAAGAGATTGATGGGCAGGGCCTTTTCTGCATCCGACCATCTGCCCTGGAGAGACTATTGCTCCAGTACTGCTCCCAGCCTATAAGGCTGGCATCTGTAGTGACCACCTTCCAAGAAATCGGACTGAAGGATTTCCTTTTTTCCAGATTCTGGGGAACCAACCACCAACGGAGGCTCTTGCCAACGGAAGGGGACAAGGACATTGTAAGTCTAGGGCCTGAACTTTTTTGTTCCAGGCTGACAGTATGGCCCCTTGCAAATTCCTTGAATGGAATTGACCGTAGGGTACTGCTTCGAATGATGCCACCATTTTTCCCAGCAGCCTCATATACAGGCGTATGGACGGCTGTCTTTTTTGTACCCACTAAGTGGATCAAATCTTTCAAAGACAACACCTTTCCTCGAGGCAAGAATATTTTTCTCTGGCCTGAATCCAACCTTAGCCCCAAGTATTCCAGACTTTTGACTGGTTTTTAGGGCTGACTTGTCTCGGTTGATAATCCAACCGTGAGATTCCAGATACTTGATTGTCTTGTGAACGACCACGTCTAGTTTTTTCACTGAGTGGTCTATCAGCAACAAGTCATCCAGATATGCCATTATCATTACACCTTGTGTTCTTAGATTGGCCAATAAAGGGCCAGAATTTTTGTAAACACTCGTGGTGCTGTGGCAAAACCGAAGGGTAAGGCTCTGAACTGAAAATGGCGCCCTTCTACTGCAAAGCGTAGAAATTTTTGGTGGACTGGAAAGATGGGAATGTGCAAATAAGCATCTTTGATGTCGATCGCGGCTAACCAATCCTCCCCTTGTAGGGCAGTGGCCACCGATCGGATCGACTCCATCGGAAAGTCCTGATATACAGGAATTTGTATAGCCCTTTTAGAATTAATATGGGCCTCCCGTCCGCGTTTGCTTCGGGACTGTAAAGAGGTTTGAGTAAAACCCGAACCCTCATTCTTCCAGGGGAACCTCCATAATTACTCCTTGGAGCAATAGTTGTTCTAGTGCCAACAGGAGGGACTCTCTCTTCCGGGGATCCCTTGGCACGTTTGACCTTAAAAATGGGAAGGAGGAGAGTCTTTTAACTCCAAACTGTATCCCAAACCTGGGAGAAAAAGAAACCCTGGACTGCCGCACTCTGTATAGACAGTTATTTATTCCAAAATTTCAGGTAAAAAATCCAAATTCAAAATAAATCCATAAATCCAAAACAACAAATGCAGATGGTGTGCATGCAGGGAAGGGTGGCTAACGCGTTTCACGTCATAGCTGAGTAAGCGTCAATTCGTGACGTGAAACGCGTTAGCCACCCTTCCCTGCATGCACACCATCTGCATTTGTTGTTTTGGATTTATGGATTTATTTTGAATTTGGATTTTTTACCTGAAATTTTGGAATAAATAACTGTCTATACAGAGTGCGGCAGTCCAGGGTTTCTTTTTCTCCCATGCATTAGTGCAGAGCCAGCACCTGTGTGAGTGACCGGGCGGAAGCAGCTATTTGGTGAATTCTCAAGCTTTTGAGCGGTACGTTTTTCCTTTCCTCTGTATCCCAAACCTACTGCGGAGAGCACCTATCTGTCTTGATCGTGTCCCGCCAGGTCTTTTGCGAACAACTGGAGTCCTCCCCCCACCCGACTGAGTGGGGGCTTCAATGAATTTAACTTTGGGGGAGGTTTTGTACCTCCCCTGACCCAGGGTTTCTCATTACCCTGCTACTGTCCCTGTTTTTTACCCCCGGGATTTGACCGAGGAGGCCGTCGGAACTGTTACACAGCAGATGCCCCAGGGACTGGAGAAGCAGGCCTCTTAAAGAGGGACCTCTAACCCTGTTTTTAACCGGCAAGAGCGTATTTTTACCGCTGTAAATTTTCTGGATATATTTGTCCAGGTTTTCCCTGAATAAGCGTTCACCATGAAATGGGACGCTAACCAGCCATTCTTTACAGGGAGCTTCAGCAGACCAGTTTTTGAGCCATAGGAGCCTACGCATATGTACTATAGACAGCGTAAGGCGGGAGGCCTGATGGACTGAATCCTTTATGGCGTCAACCGCAAAGCCTAAGGCTCTAGGTAGATCAGCTAGGGCAAGGGCCTGCTGATCTGTCAAGTCCCTCAAGACCTGTTTTAACTGATCCTTCACTGCTTAGCAGACCCCAATAGCTGCTACTGCTGGTTGTATCACCAAGCAGATTTTCATAAGGACTCCAATCTTTTATCTATTGGGTTCTTGAACATTTGGACATTATCCACTGGACATGTCAGTGATTTATACATACAAGAGATGGCTGCGTCCACTGTAGGGACCTTCCATTTTTTTTTTTTTGATGAACTTATCCTCCATGGGATAGACCACCGGAAATCTCTTGGGGGAATAAATATTTTCTCAGGACGTTCCCAATCCTGGTAAATGAGCCCTTTCAGTAAAGGGTGAAGTGGAAAAGAACAAACAGTCTGGGGGCTTCTAGCGACCCCAACGAGGATACAGTAGTGGTTGATGGTTCCGCAAGGTGCATTTTTAAATGCTGATCGGACCATGTTAGTCAGAGACTGAACCCATAATCTTTCAGCTTGAGATGCTGAGAAAAGGTTCCCCCACTGTTGATTCCTCTATAACAGAATCAACCTCATCCTGATCCCCTTCAGGCAGGTCGATCCCTGTATGGGACTGTTGCTCTGCTAACAGGCACTCTGAAGGAGGAGACGGAGATCGGGCGTGCTTTCCCTGACAGGGAGGCAGCGATAAATGTTGACAATCTCTCTCTAATCCTCCCAGAGCTGAGGAAAAAACCTCCTCTGTTACATACACAGGAGCAGGTGAACTGAGGACAGCCACAGTACCAAGTACCCCTGCGGGGTCTCTACGGTCACTTACCTCTGAACTTCAGGGGAGACTGGTGCAGCAGAAGTATGCCCAAGATCCTCCGAGCCCGATGAGACCCCCTTCGCTTCCTGGAAGATTCAGTTCCGGAGCTTCTGGACGGCATATTCCTAAGCCTAAAGCTGAGGTATTCCAGCCGTAATACACCACTTTTACTGAGAATAGTCTAGCACAATTGCTGCTATATCACAGTTGGTGTCTACTAATGTGCCTTTCTAGGGGATGCCTGTATCAACCGCTTGCTGTATGCCCTTTTTTTAAATGTTGCCAGCTCTGTCTCTGTACTTCATAGCCAGCTCACCACACAAAACTGTGGTTTTTACATGCTGGGACGCCCGCACATGCGCAGAAGCGCTGCGGCGCACACAGAGCGTCATCCCCCAGGCTCCGCCCCCTTTCCTGGCTCACCTCTATATATAGAGGTGCGTGCACGCGCACGCGCGGCCACGTGCGCCTTCGGCGCTAATTTTGAAAAATGGAGACTAGGGACAAGAGCCAGGGCCCCTCTTTGCCGCAGGCCGGGGGATGGACGAGCATTGCAACATGGCAGAGGAAGCAGTTTCCCATAAGAGAACTCACCATCTGCCTGGACTTGCTCTGCTGAGAAGAAACTAGTCCACATGACAAGAAAACATTCCACAGCGGCCTCTAGTGGACAAACACAGGTACCGCAGTCTAATATCTTAAATATATATAAAAAAAATTTTTTTTTTTTTTTTTTTCTTGACCACCATTAAAAATTATTACATTTTTTTAGTAGTTACAGGCATGCACAGAATTTTGCGGGGATACCATTAGGTAACAGACAGAAAGACAAATTAGGCTTGGGGGTCCCCCAATAGAACCAAGTTCCTGGGGGCCCCCACTTACCTGTTCCCCGCCGCAGGACTTTGTTTGGTCCACAAAAGCCCAAACTTCACCTATCACGGCAGGCATTGTAATCAAACCTTCAGGGACCGGGTTCCCAAGGATTCCACTCCCCTGGACCTGTATAGCACCCTGCACAGAAAACATCTTGGTCGTGGGTATGACCAGAGCTCTGGATCCCAGGGTCCAGCTCTCCTAAGAGAAGCATTACAGGCAAAACCTTGCTCTTCTCTGCAAGGCCCGGGTACCGACCGTTTAGCTATGAAGCTTTTTTGGTCGGATCCGGAATAGCTTACTGAGGCCCAAAAGAACCTGTACGCAAGCTCAGTGAAAAACACATGTTTCTTCTTGGCCAACACCTTAGACACTGGCAAAAAACTGAGGTGCTCCCGAATGGGAGGGGCTTATATAGGGGAGGGTACTTCCGGTTTTGGAAGTTGCCAGTGCCAGCACCTGACGGTATCTATATAACCCATTAGTAATGACTATGTCGCTCTGTGTCCCGTGATGTACGAGAAAGAAAAGAAGGTTATAGGTACCAAATTCCAGGTGATTGACCACTTTGTCCCTCACTGGAGAGGGGAGTCTCGCGTCAGGGGTGTTTCCCAATTGGAAACTTTCTGGATTTACCAACTTCGATGCTATTCTCCGTTTGGGCTTAACATCGATTGGGACATTAATTCCTTTATTAATAAGGCCTAATTTAGATTAATCTATCTCCATGTCTTATTTTTATATTGGTGTGGGGGCGTTCATCCATGCCTTTCTTCTACTTGTAATTTACCGTCTACTTTCCTGGTTCCGTTTATGTTATAGATCATCTCATTTTAGGATTCATTATTTCATTATTCCATTTACCACTGCTAGCTAGAGTATACTTCTGGCTCATATATCCTCATATAGATACATGATTTTTATATTATTATTCATATATATTATGTATGGTTATTTTTAACATTTTATGTTTTTCATTCCTGCTACACATCTCAAGCCCCATACACACTATCAGTTTTCCTGCAGGTTTTTTTCTTCAGGTTTACCAAAACCATGTAGTGCAAGGGCCTGCCTGATTGCATACAAATTGAAACTCTTAAGGTTTGACCTCATATTAGATGGTTTTGGTAAACCTGAAGACAAAAACCTGCAGGAAAACTGATAGTGTGTATGGGGCTTCATGTCTATTTATACGATGTGGATGATTATCTGTAGTGGGTTATCTGCACCTAGTGGTACAATAGTATATTGATCCACATTTCTTTGGTATTAATGACCTTTTTTTACATTTCTGTATAGTTGTCATATATTGCCAATATTGTACCCTTTTTTAAGTATACTCTTTTTATTTTCACTCTTCAGAATGTTTTTACATTTATTTGTACAGATCTCATTTGTGCTATGAGTGATCCCTGCATTGTACTGGCGTTATAGACCAATACTTTTCAGGGTATATCAATTATGTCTGCCCCCTTTTATGTCCGTCATTTCTACTAGCCAAGCTCTGCTTGTGGTTGTGCTGACTTTGAAAGTGCTGAGGGGCTGTTATCGGTGCTGTTACTTGGCTGTCTGTCTCTGGACGCACTTCCTGTTGCGGTTCATGATATGGACCTCACGATGGAGGTATGGAACGCAAGCATTTCCTGGAGGAGTTGCGTGATGACGTTCCCCAGATCCGTATGATGACGTCATTACGTGCGTCGCTTACATGATACGACGCACGTGGGACAAGGAACGCATTCACTCCTCGGATTGGCGGCGTGATGACGCATGCCAGCTGAGACGTCATGTCTCATCTCCGTGCGCGGCCCCTTTCGCTTGGTCAGTCTGTGTTGAATGACGAATACATAGGTGGGTAACACTTGTTTGCGATTGGATAGCCACTCTTATGGGGAGGTCACACATCAGCTGTGATGAGTCCAAGCAATTATGTTACATGTATATTATGGCGTGGTATTTTCCTGCAGGTTCATGCCCCAGTTGATGCATTCTTTATGCGAAACATGTCGGGTACATGAACCTGCTTTGCTGCTACGCCGTTATTTGAAACCATTTCTGTGATCACCATATTTGCAAGTCTCTGCATGGAAGCCTGCATGTTTTCTTGTTTTATTTTTTACACCATGTGTGTTTTGTGACTTGTTCCTGAATAAATGTGATTTTTATCTTGCCATCTGATCCTGCACTATGAGGAGCCTCCTCTGTTCCATTTTTTTTATATGATCTTTGATATACTGACGTCTTGGAAATGTTGTGCCTGTATCCTGGAGAGGATTGGATTCCCTGAGCTTGCTTCATCTGCTGCTGCTCCAGGAGGACAGATCCAGTGTGGTCTACACTTATATCTTCTGCCTGTTTGACTCACCACCACTGGTGTGTGCGTCCACATATAGGGGTAAGAGTATCCATTTCTTTCCCCCATCCCTGGTGTTGGAGTCACGTCCCCGGGTGCTATGGATTTATGAACATACGTGTCCTATGATCTCGAAGTCTCGTTGGATTTCTTATATGGGGACAATGTTCTAATGTTTCAACATTCATGTAACATTTCTGTCATCCGTTTCCAGTCTACACATTGTCACTCTTATTGGACTTTTATATTAGTTTACTGTACACAACTACATATGAGTTTTTATATATATGTGTAGGTATTATCTGGAGCGAAGCACAGTTGGAATTTATTATCCTTGGCCTCTCTGTGGGCTGTATATTTTTTTCACTGTTTGTTGTCTGTCCCAATCCCTTTGTGTGTTTGGGCCTTTATACACTTTTTGGGCGCTGCATTTTTTGTTTTTATATGTTATTTTTGCAATATGTCTATTTGCTGATGCTGGCAGCCACGATTACACTTTATTCACCCAGTAGCGCAACTTTTTTCTTTTTTGCATTTTTTTATATATTTATTCATTTGGCCCGGGCTAGGGATCAAGCTTAGCCGTGGAGATTTTGGGGTTACCCCCCCCCTCTTGCTCCCTTTCCTCTCGAACTCCTATTGCTTCAGTTCCTTGATCTACCTTCCCGGTATTTATTGGTGGGTGGGGGAGAGATGGGTAGCGTAATCAGAGTGTTTCTTCTGCTGGGGAATATAGACGCTCTAAAGTAACTATAATAACAAGTCTGATATAGATTTTCACCGTTTGTTTTCCTTACCCCTTTTTTCCCACTTTTTTTTCTCCCCTTCTCTCTTATAGTCACAGCTAGAGAGTATATGTGGGTTAGCAATGACACATTTCCAGCAACACACAAAAAAAAAAAGAAGCGATGATAGGCTTTTATTTTACTCGCTGTCAGTCCCGAATTGCAGTTCAACACTTCAGAGAAGGAACCAAACTTAACAATTTTATGCGTTTATTGCCAGTTTTCTATGTTTTGTAGTGTTCCCAGCCACTAAGAAGCTGAAATACCTAGTAACAGATAATGCAACCTTCCTTAGTTCTCTGTTTGTCACTGAGAGAGAATGCAACTTAATCAGTTTTAGCACAGACTTATTTCTCATTTAATGTAGAGATGCGTCCAGTTTCAAAGTTATGTATAAGAGCAATAATCACCAGGTATCTGTACTTCCTCTTCTGCTCCCTGCCATACATAATTCCACTTCAACTCAGTTTGGGGCATTATAGAGAGGGAGGGAGAGACACAAGTGAGTACCTTCTCTGTCCTTTAATTTATATTTGCTGCCCTTTCAGCGTTCAGCATTCAGTAGATCTTAATACTGCGCTTTTATGAAGGGATTGGAAAAAGCCAAGCAGCCTATGCGGGGGGGGGGGGGGGGCGCTCACCCCTCTATGTTGACTAGTCTCTGAGCATTTATAGACTATTTACAGTCCGTTTTCATATTCACCAATACTTGAATCACAATAGCCATTATTTATCTTTCATACCTCTTTGTCTTTTCTTTCTTCTTTGTATTACTCACCACTACCTGGGAGGAGACAGGAGAGTCCATGCGATTTCGTT
The DNA here is from genome assembly GCA_029206835.1 of Rana muscosa. Lineage (NCBI taxonomy): Eukaryota > Metazoa > Chordata > Amphibia > Anura > Ranidae > Rana > Rana muscosa. Next base: position 780,363,371 of record CM055116.1, on the reverse strand, counting down.
CGCACACCAGAGTGGAGGTCTAGAAGGATTAGCGACAACTTCAATGTGGGGGAGCGCTCGCTTTCTCCTTTAATCTGTTCACTGGCAGGCTCCGGACTTCCACGCTCCCTGCTTTCCTCGGACCTCCACAGGCTCTACACTCCTGGGATCCTCCTGGGTCTCGTGCGGCGTCTCCTCTCTGCGTGGTCTGCTTGGCTGTGGGTTTCCTTGGTCTCTCCCTCCTGCTGACCCCCACAGCGCAGAAGGCAAAGAAAGGTACAATGCGGTGCGGTGCGGGCAGGCGGGTGTGTTCGGCGGTGGCACTTCAGGCGGTATTATTAATTCTCCTAGAGAGGAGAGGGCTGGAGACCTGGTGTCTCGTCTACGTGCTCCGGCACGGTGTCAGTGCCATTACGAGACTCCTCCCTCTGCCGGAACACCTACCTAGATGACTTCTATTGAAAAATTACTCCTCTTGGAAACTCTAAGGGATACATTTGGGGCTTTTCCAATGGATCCTCAGAGAAACCGACAGCTCTCTGATTGCACTAGTAGGGCCACCCCTAAAATATGAGCAAAATCCTCTTTATCCGCATTTGAATCTTTATGGCATACAACCCAAGATACTAGACACCCCTGTCCCAGCTTTATAAATTACTTTTGGGATCTGCTGCTTCATGTACCCCATACTTGCTCAAATAATGGGAGAATGAACTTTGAGTTGAGTTCTCCCCACGCAATTGCAAAATATCTTTAGACTTATACATGCCTCCTTTATAAGCTCTAAACTGCAAGAGTCATGCTACAAATTCCTAGCCAGGTGGTATAAAACTCCTGCTCGCTTGGCACAAATATTTCCAGGTTCTGACTGGAGGTGATGTAACCAGAAGGGTGCATTCTTACATATATGGAGGCCATGTCCTAAAATTTTGGGATTCTATTTCTCCTTTAATACAAAAGACCTCCCTTAATCCCATCAGGAAAACAACCCTCCCATTACTTTTTTGTCACAATACCTCTTCCTCCTTTAAGCATATAAGAATAGCTTGACCCCACACCTGCTTAACACAGTTAAAAGCTTGATCCCATGATTCTGGAAAAAAGCCGCATGTCTTACTTTTAAGAACGGGAAAAAAGGAGGTGGATCAAATTATGGAAGCTGAACAATGGGTACACACCACTAAGGACACCATGGAAATACAGTGAAAACGTATTCACACCCCTCGAAAGTTTACACATTTTGTCATGTTACAACCAAAAACAAAAATGTATTTTATTGGGATTTTATGTGATAGACCAACACAAAGTGGCACATAATTGTGAAGTGGAAAGAAAATTATTAATCGTTTTCAAGATTTTTCCCAAATAAATATCTGAAAAGTGTGGCATGCATTTGTATTCAGCCCCCTTTACACTGATACCCCTAACTAAAATCTAGTGGAACCAATTGCCTTCAGAAGTCACCTAATTAGTAAATTACGTCCACCTATGTGTAATTTAATCTCAGTATAAATACAGCTGTTCTGATAAGCACTCAGAGGTTTGTTAGAGAACCTTAGTGAACAAAAAGCATCATGAAGGTCAAGGAACACACCAGACAGGTCAGGGATAAAGTTGTAGAGACCACTTCAGCCCCAGAAGGATTTAACCCCTTAATGACCAGGCCATTTTTTGCGATACGGCACTGCGTTGCTTTAACTGACAATTGCGCAGTCGTGCGACGTTGTACCCAAACAAAATATATGTCTTATTTTTCCCCACAAATAGAGCTTTCTTTCGGTGGTATTTGATCACCTCTGCGGTTATTTTTTGCGCTATAAACAAAAAAAGACTGACAATTGAAAAAAAATAATACATTATTTTTTACTTTCTGCTATAATACATATCCAAAATAAAAATATAAATAACAAATGTTTTCATCAGTTTAGGCCAATATGTATTCTGCTACATATTTGTGGTAAGAAAAAAATCGCACTAAGCGTATATTGATTGATTTGCACAAAAGTTATGGCAGAAGGCGGCGGAAGGGGGGAGGGGGACGACCCCTCCTGCTGCTTGTGATTACTGCTGAGGGGCTTTTGCCGAGCGGCTTTTAGACGCATTGGTTGTTATCATAAGAAAGCCGACCATTGACTTTAAAAAAACGGTTTATCGGAAAGATGCCTGCAAATGCAGGCATCACCCCAGTACTACCACTTCAAGCCAAGGCCGCATATTTGCGTACGGTCGCGTGAAGATGTTTAATATGTCAGGTTTCATATTTTTGTTCTCATCGGCTCACTTTAAGGCCTCCTTTACACCAAAAAATTGTATTGCAATAGTCCCCTTATGTGCCTTAACAAATCAGTGTGTTGTGAGTTGATGTTAAAAGAGAAGTCCAGCCTGAGCTTTTTAGGATGGGCTTCTCCTACGGGTTACAGGAGCGCAATTCGTTTTGCAATCCTGTGACCCGTTTTCAGCGGAGAGCGGTCTGAAGTCCGCTCTCCACTGACGTCCCTGCCATCAGTCAAGGCAGTACGTCATCCTGACTTCCCAAGTCTGGATCCGCCAGCTGCCTTGATTGATGGTGCTGAGATGGCCTGTCCCCGCCTCTCCACAGCTCATTTCTCCAATGAGCGTGGAGAAGCAGACCAGGAACAATGCTGACTGGCAGTCAGCATCGCTCTGCTTGGGGAGCAGTGAAAACCGAGCCATCGGCGGTGTTCGGTGGCTTGGTTCTCATTGCAGAGACACCGGGGGACGGCTGCAATATCAGTCTGATGCTCCATCCACCGAGGCAAGTATGATTATCAAAAAAACAAACAAACATACTTCTCTTTTAAATGAGCTAAGGTAACCCATTCCATTGCTGTTCAGGAACAGTTGTCAAGTTGTTACTCCATGTGGCAAGTTTAATACTGGGTCTTATATAGATCTGTGAAGGCACTGTTTTCTCTAAGTCCATCCAAGTTCTATCCTGTGTTGAGCCCCGAATGAAGGGGAAGTGGTGTTGCCCCCTGAAATCCATTGAATATTTTCATATGATTTTTTTATTTTTTTTACCAACATTTAAAATGATCTTGGACTCTCATTCGGTTTTGGTCTGCCCCTCATTTCTGTAGATCTATGGTTTGAGCTACCATTAAGTGCCCATCAAAAGAAGCTATGCTGTGTGGGAGCTACCTTACCAAAGCTATTGAGTATGTTTGAAGTTTTCCTTCATCTGACTACACAAGCAAGTCTAAAAGTTTCCAGTGCCTCTTTAAGTATGTTGTTTTGGAGTCCATTCCTTTAAAGTGGTTGTAAACCCTTACAACACACTTTTTGCTAAAGGTAAGCCTATAATAGGGCTTACCTGTAACTACCATGTGCCGTGCTGTGTCGGGCACCGCAGCCGGGGCTTTGATCCCAGGTGAGTATTACATAATGAGCTAGAATGCTATGCATACTAGCTCATTATGCCTTTGTCTTGCAGGTGTTATTTTTTTTCCAAAGTGGGTTTAAAACCACTTTAAAGAGACTGTCAAAGCACCACAACACAGCAAAGACTGGGCCTGAAGCAATTTTTAATACAACGCTAAGTCGGAATGAATGACACCATATAGAGTGACATGCAATATTGTGTTGCATTAATACATTATAAAACATGTTTTACCATGTATCAGTGCAAAACATAAGGGTGAAGCTGGCCTAAGGGAATAAAAACCAGGACCCTAATTTCATGACATATTTATTAAGTGCATGATCTTCATATACACTGCTCAAAAAAATTAAAGGAACACTTTGAAAACACATCAGATCTCAACGGGGCAAAATCTCATGCTGGATATCTATACTGATTTGGACTGGGTAATGTGTTAGGAATTAAAAGGATGGCACATGATTTGATGGAAATGAAAATTATCCACCTACAGAGGGCTAAATTCAAAGACACCCCGAAAATCAAAGTGAAAAAATTATGCAGCAAGCTAGTCCATTTTGCTGAAATTTCTTTGCGCAAACTTAAAATGGTCCTCAGTAGTTTGTATGGCCCCCAAGTGCTTGTATGCATGCCTGACAACATCAGGGCATGCTCCTAATGAGACGACGGATGGTGTCCTGGGGTATTTCCTCCCAGATCTGGACCAGAGCATCACTGAGCTCCTGAAGAGATTGAGGTGCAACCTGGCGGCACCGGATGGACCGAAACATAATGTCCCAGAGGTGTTCTTTTGGATTTAGGTCAGGTGAGCGTGGGGGCCATTCAATGGTATCAATTTCTTCATCCTCCAGGAACTGGCTGCATGCTCTCACCACATGAGGCCAGGCATTGTCGTGCACCAGGAGGAACCCAGGACCCACTGCACCAGCGTAGGGTCTGACAATGGGTCCAAGGGTTTCATCCCGATACCTAATGGCAGTCAGGGTGCCATTGTGTAGCCTGTAGAGGTCTGTGTGTCCCTCCATGGATATGCCTCCCCAGACCATCACTGACCCACCACCAAACCGGTCATGCTGAATGATGTTACAGTCAGCATAAAGTTCTGCGCGGCTTCTCCAAACCCTTTCACGTCTGTCACATATGCTCAGGGTGAACCTGCTCTCATCTGTGAAAAGCATGGGGCACCAGTGGCGGATCTGCCAATTCTGGTGTTCAATGGAAAATGCCAATTAAGCTCCACAATGTCCGGCAGTGAGCACAGAGCACACTAGAGAATGTCGGGCCCTCAGGCCACCCCTATGAAGTCTGTTTCTGATTGTATGGTCAGAGACATTCACACCAGTGGCCGGCTGGAGGTCATTTTGTAGGGCTCTGGCAGTGCTCATCCTGTTCCTCCTTGCACAAAGGAGCAGATACCGGTCCTGCTGATGGGTTAAGGACCTTCTATGGCTCTGTCCAGCTTTCCTAGAGTAACTGCCTGTCACCTGGAATCTCCTCCATGCTTTTGAGACTGTGCTGGGAGACACGGCAAACCTTCTGGCAATGACACGTATTGATGTGCAACCTTTATAGGGTCCAAGTATTGCCTTGTGCTACCAGTAGGGACACTGACCCTAGCCCAATGCAAAACTAGTGAAAAACAGTCAGAAAAGATGAGTAGGGGGAAAAAAATGTCAGACACCTCCACCTGAAAAAACATTCCTGTTTTGGAGGTCGTCTCATTGTTGCCCATCTAGTGCACTTGTTGTTAATTTCAATTAACAGCAAAGCAGCTGAAACTGATTAACAACCCCCTCTGCTACTTAACTGACCAGATCAATACCCCAGGAGTTCTGATTCAAAGGTGTTTCTTTAATTTTTTTGAGCAGTGTATAAATGGGGCAACTGCTTTTCAGGACACAAGTAAACCATATCTAAAATAATAAAATAGTTCCAATGGCCAACAGGCTATGATTTACTGCATCCTAAAAAGATGTTGCCCTCCTATATAATACAGAAATAAAATATTCTTAAATATTGTCATTTATTTTTATTAAAAAAACAAAGATTAAAAAAAAAAAAAAAAACATGCCAAGAGACGGCCGCACACCAAAACTCACGGACCGGGCAAGGAGGGCATTAATTAGAGAGGCAGCACAGAGACCTAAGGTAACCCTGGAGGAGCTGCAGAGTTCCACAGCAGAGACTGGAGTATCTGTACATAGGACGACAATAAGCTGTACGCTCCATAGAGTTGGGCTTTATGGCAGAGTGACCAGAAGAAAGCCATTACTTTCAGCAAAAAAAAAAATGACACGTTTTGAGTTTGTGAAAAGGCATGTGGGAGACTCCCAAAATGTATGGAGGAAGGTGATCTGGTCTGATGAGACTAAAATTTAACTTTTTGGCCATCAAAGTAAACGCTATGTCTGGCGCAAACCCAACACATCACATCACCCAAAGAACACCATCTCCATGTTGAAACATGGTGGTGGCAGCATCATGCTGTGGGGATGTTTTTCAGCAGTCGGGACTGGGAAACTGGTCAGAGTTGAGGAAAAGACGGATGGTGCTAAATACAGGGATATTCTTGAGCAAAACCTGTACCACTCTGTGTGGGATTTGAGGCTAAGACGGAGGTTCACCTTCCAGCAGGACAATGATCCCAAACACACTGCTAAAGCAACACTTGAGTGGTTTAAGGGGAAACGTGTAAATGTGCTGGAGTGGCCTAGTCAAAGCCCAGACCTCAATCCAATAGAAAATCTGTGGTCAGACTAAAGCCTTGTACACACGGTCGGACTTCAAACAAACTTTTCCGTGGATTTTTGTCCAAAGGGAGTTGGCCGGGCACACCCATAGCATACACACGGCAGGACTTTTCTGCAAACTTTCCCAACATCACGTGGTTTTTCTGCTCTTTACCGACACCCTTTGGTCAACTTCTGCTATTGCGATTTTAACATTGGTTCTTGGCATGCGTATTTGTACTATGGACAAAAGTCAGATGGATTTCTGTACACACGGTCGGACTTTGCACCATCAAACTTTTGTTGCCGAAAAGTTTGTCCGTTTGCAAAGCGAACTTTTGTCCGATGAAAACCGAAAAAGTTTGTCCGATGGAGCGTACACACGGTCGGATTTTTGGGAAAACGTGTTCATTTTGAAGTTTGTTGGCAAAAAGTCTGACCGTGTGTGCCTTTAGATTGCTGTTCACAAGCGCAAACCATCCAACTTGAAGGAGCTGGAGCAGTTTTGCAAGGATGAATGGGCAAAAATCCCGGTGGTAAGACGTAGCAAGCTCATATAGACTTATTCAAAGTGACTTGGAGCTGTGATAGCCGCAAAAGGTGGCTCTACAAAGTATTGACTTTAGTGGGGTAAATAGTTATGCACATTGACTTTTTCTGTTATCTTATCCTATTTGTTGTTTGCTTCACAATAATAAAAAAAAAAAAAAAACATCTTCAAAGTTGTGGGCATGTTCTGTAAATTAAATGATGCAAATCCTTAAACAATCCATATTAATTCCAGGTTGTGAGGCAAAAAAACACGAAAAATGCCATGGGGGTGAATAGTTTGGCAAGGCACTGTATATTACTCGCTCCAGCAGCCCTTTCTACATGTTGTGAGACTGGTCCCTCACCGCCTCTTCTGCTACATGGCTGGCAATATAATGCTGATATCATCGTATACAATGCAGGGACAATAGTCTTGTATTGTACATTAGAATGGCAAGGGCCCAGCCACACTATGGAGTATCAAAGAATAACACAAGAGTGTTGGAGGCCGGGGAGTGAATAAAGAATGTTTTTTTTCAATCCCCTAGACATTATGAGCATGAAACCCAGTAGGGCCCCCACGGCAAACGTATTTATTTTTCTTTTCCCGCTGGAGTTCAGTTTTAAAGATTTAAAATAGAACAGCTATATTCTATATTAAGATGTGGGTGCAGATGAGAAGTGTTCTGCCACGAGATACTGAATTGCCCAAGTGGTCTTTCTTCTGGTATCAAGAATCTTAAGGTGTTCAGAAAATCACCTGAACTACCTATTCAGATAGAAAAAAAAGTTGGTGTCTAAGTTAGTGTCTAAAACACAATTTTTTTTTACACTTTGGTTAAAATACCCGAGGATTTAGAACCCTTGTCAGGTTTTTATTGGTCCCTGTTATGGAGATTTACATCTCTATTTGTCCTCAAGAACATTGTCACCTGGACTTAAAAGGTGAGGAAAAATCACTAGAGTTGTCAACAGAACATAAATAGGGAAATCTTACAACGGGAACATTTCTTCAGGTGACATCTGTCTACAGGGGGTTTCTTCTCACTTTGTGATGTGTCTACAGGACAAAGTTATGCTATAAAATAATACGATTTCTGTATAAATAATAAAGTTGTACTTCAGATAATAAATGGATAAGCAAGAGATCGGGTGTAAGCTCATTATTTTTCAAGGTTCTATCAACTATTGTCTTCACCCCCCATATGTCTTTTCATCAAATGTAAGCATTTACAACCACTGTAACAGCATCTAGCAGAGGAAATCACACTGTTTGGGAGCAATTGCCAAAAAGAAACATCTAGTTTGAATACAATTCACTACTACCTGTAGATCACATAAAAATTCTGTGAAATTGCCATATTCATACAATTACCTATACGTTTGTTGTTTTATAAAGCTCTATTTATTCTCCTTAAAACTGTGACAATATCAGAGATTTTTTTTTCTAATTTACGTTTTAAACCTCTGTCTGTCTCCTACCACTTAGAAGGGGTAGAAGTTGTTTAAGCCGTGGTTCACACTGATGCGATTTAAAATGAGGTCCTGGAGGAGTGACCAGTGACATATCCTGATTTTCTATGGAGGCTGTTCTCATATATGCAGTGTGAATGTGATTTTAAAAAGGGCCCTGTGTGTCTTTGCAGCGGAGCGGACCTCCATAAAGTTGAATTTAAATCGCATGCCAAACAATAATCTCTTCAAATATAAGACAATTCCTGTGTATTTTCTGCAAGTCTCTGCTGTGTTCATCACCTGTTTTTGAGATAGAGAAATGCGCATGAAAACCGCATTGGAATCGCAGCTGAGCCTCATCAAGCTGCACTGGACGTGCTCCTTAAAATCGCACTAGAAAACTCATTCAAATCGCACTGCATTGTGAACTGCAATGTGAATCTAGCTTTAATATTATTTCATTTAATTTCATTACTTTTTCTTAGTTAATCAATATTGTATTTAGTGGCTGTAATTCCTTTCATCCAGATAATGTATTTGTGTTGCTTGTAAAAATGTGATACTTGTTTCAAAGGACAGGCCTGAATTGGAAAAAAAATGGTGCTAAGTTATCAGTTGCACCACATTGCCCTCTTGTGTCTACTGGAAGGATACACTGTTGTTTCCAAAACCAACATAAAAAAACACTTTTCTTCTTGATTACCCTTATTAGTTAATAAAATGCAGTTAACCCTATTTGACACTTTTTTCTAATTTTTACAACAGTTTTTTTTTAGTTTCCCATTAGTCTATGTATCCTATTTTAGTCCAATTAATGGGCTAAAGAAGTATTTCCTTTGTTTATGAATAGTGTTTCCTCTTCTTATATTAGTTTTATGGATATGTGTTGCATTTATTTATATTATTATATATTTTTATTGTTTAGTGGCAACTCATTGTTTTTTACCTTCCTGCTGCTACTGCACATATGCCAGGTATTGGCGCCTATTTGACTTATCCCACAAAGACACTACACTATCCCTGGAGTGGACCTGTCTTTCAATGACAGTTTGGCTGTTCTCCTCTACCTAAAGACTCTACACTAGCCCCTGTCAGAGAAGGCTAATAGACCAGACTGTGTGACTGCATAGAGGAGACCAAACGGGTGTAAGTGAAAGTATAACAATTTATTGTAGTGGATAAACAACATACAACCACCTCCAATAGAATGCAGTGCAATAAATCAAACAATAAACAGTGACTATAAACAATGTATATACAAATATGGGAGATACCGGAATCGTAGTAAAAAGACAGGCTGAGGTCATACACAAGGGGATCAAGCAGAGGGGTAAGGATGGGAATAAAGCAAGAACAGGGAGAGGACGGATGGGTTGGCTGCAGAGCAGGGATCTAGGTAACCGGGGAGACAAATGCGGGATGAGCTCAAGGTAGGGATCGGGTCAAGCTGGATTCAGGTTCAAGGTAGGGATCACAGGTCCTAGGTCAGGGAGAGAGATACCAGGGCAAGGAGTGCTTGTACTTGCCGGGTATTTATGGAAAGGTTGATTAGCTTCAGGTCACAGCTGAGCGGAGAAAGGGCAGTTTGCTCCACACTGCCAGGATCCATCCGCTGGTGGAAACCAGTACTGCGTCCAAAGAATAATACAACACCAGCAGGGAAAGATTCTCCTGACAGTTCCAAACTGCCAGGAGACACCTGCTGGTGGACCACAGTACTGCAAGACAAATAATAAATATCACCAGCGAACCTTTCCTGACAGCCCCAGAGTGGACTCGGCAGGTAGCGACAGTGTTGCAGATCTTCTCAAATCTGCAGCAATTTTTTAGGATACCTGCAATCAGCATCCATCATAGGAAGTCTCTTCTCACTAATAACTTATTTGTGGCTGTCATATGATCTACTAAAGAAAGCGGCAAATATTTTATTAGCGATGGGAGACTTCCTGCACCGGAAGCTGATTGCTGCCATGTGCGGGGATCACTGAGGTTTAGAGTAGACCACCAGTACTGTCACTAAATGCCAGGTCTTGGTCTTGCTTCTCATGCATGTGCAGTAGAGCCCTGCAGACAGAACATTCTACTGGCCCCATAGAAGTCTATGGGGTTCTACGCAAAGGCAGCAAGAAGTAGAATATGCAGCAGCCCCAGCTAAACATTGCAGCAAAATGCTGGTTGATTTGACATATATATATACCCATTTTTTATGTGTGTATATTTTTTATATATGTTTTTCACAAATTTTCTAGTTTTCTAGTTTTTTAACTAGTTTCACTAGAGTTTTCACATCCTTCTATATATACTTTGCATGGGTGTCCTGGATTCTCTAAAATATAGTGGCATGCTATATATATATACTACACGTATGCATCATATATGATTTTTCACACGCCCAGGATAGGTAAACCAGCACTTATATAAGTGATACATGGCAAATTTATATTTGCCTATGTTTTCAAACCTTTGTGCTGACTGTCCTGGACATTTATATTTATGTTCATATATATATATATATATACACATACAGTGATTGGAATCCATTTCATTTCAATACCACATGCACTTTTACCTCATCTTTTATTTTATTTTACTTTTATTGGTGTTTATACATTCTTAGATGTTTTTGTCCACTTTTCCCCATTTAGTACACAGGAGACTTGAATCACACACCTCCACTACCAATTTATCAATTAAACACCAATCACCCACCACCTCCCGTTTTTTTGGGTCACATGGTCTTCCATGAGTGGTATATAATAGAAATGTTTTGTGTGTTAGATAGCTATGATTAAACACTAAGTATAGTGTGAAACGCATCAGTGTCCTGTGACTTGCAGTGCTGTGTTGGATTTTACAATAAAGGCAATTTTTATTTGGAGTGTGGCTGTCCAGAAGAAATTCCTATTTTTTTGCCTTCTACAAAATAGGGGACTGTTTTATGGCATTTTTATTAATATTTTTTTTTTACTAGTTATGGCGGCAATCAGCGATTTTTTTCGTGACTGCGACATTATGGAGGACACATCGGACACTTATGACACCATTTTGGGACCATTGTCATTTTTACAGCAATCAGTGCTATAAAAATGCACTGATTACTGTAAAAATGACACTGTCAGTGAAGGGGTTAACCACTAGGTGGCACTGCAGGGATTAAGTGTTTGCTATTGAGTGATTCTTACTGTTAGGGGGCGTGGCTACACGTGACATGTCACTGATGACCATTCCCGATCATGGGGAACCGTCATCAGTGACAGTGTCACTAGGCAGAATAGGGGAATGCCTTGTTTACAAAGGCATTCCCCTGTTCTGCTCTTGTCGACCGCAATCGCGGGCCGCCCGGGAACATGAAGTTCCCGGACCCGCGGCCGCACTCGCGAGGCACGCAGTGGGCGCGCGTGCCCGCTGGGCAGCAAATTTAAAGGGACGTACCTGTACGCCAATGTGCCTGCCCATGCCATTCTGTCGAAGTACATCGGCATGCGGCGGTCGGCAAGTGGTTAAAAGGTTTACGTATTTTTAAAATTAAAACCAATTATAAGGCAATTATTTAGTTCCATAACTAGTAATGTTGAATAAAGACACTGGTACATCCAGTTTAACTTTCATTGTGTTGTGGTGCACTACAGTGTGAGAGTCCATTGCCGCCTACTGTACTTGTACATTATGGTGCCGTTCTAATTGACTGGCATTGCAATGCACAGCGTACCCCATGTTGTATAAGTTTAAAAGAGGCCTAAAGGTTAACTTTACCTAAAAACAATATACTCCTAATGACCTTTCTCCCTATGTTAATTGAACCCCTTTGCATTTACCTTAGATCAGCAGGTGAGGCAGTTCAGATGGCACTTGGTCAGAGACGCTTCCCTGTAGACATGTGCACACTGAAATATTTTGTTTTTGAATTTCGTTTTTGTCCGAAAAATTTATTTATTTAGTCACTCTCAAAATTCGTTTTTATTTATTTTGTTTCATTAAAAAATGCATTAGTCCAAAAACCGCATGAATTAAGGTCGAATCTGTCAATTGAAGGCATATGGTGTCTGTCGAAGGTTCTGAGAAGATTCGACGAAGCAGCTAAACTGTACGACGACGCAATCGTACATTTCTGGTCGAATGCTCCGCCCACAAGCTATAGTAGAATTCTAATGTTGTATGACTAGTAATAATTATATTTATTAATTATTATTACTAGTCAACCAACATTAGAATTCTACTATAGCTTGTGGGCGGAGCACTCGACTAGAAATGTACGATTGCGGCATCGTACAGTTTAGCTGCTTCGTCGAATCATCTTAGAACATTCGACAGACACCATAAGCCCTTAATTGACAGATTCTACCTTAATTCTGTCGAATGTTCTTAGAAGATTCGACAAAGCAGCTAAACTGTACGACGCCGCAATCGTACATATCTGGTCGAATGCTCCACCTACAAGCTATAGTAAAATTCTAATGTTGTATGACTAGTAATAATTATATTTATTAATTACTATTACTAGTCAACCAACATTATAATTCTTCTATAGCCTATGGGCGGAGCATTTGACCATAAATGTCCGCTCGCGGCGACTGCTTCGTCGAATCTTCATGTCAAATCTTTTCTCTCTATGTCGAATAATCTTGGACTAATAGAGTTAGGTTTGGCACATTCAACCTGTCATGGATATGCAGTAGTGTTTGTCTGTCAGCTTACCTTCCTTCCCATGTGTTCATCTTAGAGGCCTGAGCCCTTTCACCTGGCTTCCTTTATAATCTCCTCCCAGCCTGACTCCACCCCAGGCCCTATCACAGAACACTATATTAACCTGTGCACTGCAAGCCTGCTTTGCTGATCAACGTGTTTGTTAGGCATTGTGTGTTTGGGTTCCTGCCTGCCGTGTGCTACGTCTGTCTCTCTGTTACGTTATTGGCTTGTCCCCGACCATCCCTGTCTGCTCGTGACCCTTGACCTTCGGCTCGTTCTTCGTTATCCTTGTCTGCTTGTGGCCCCTGACCTTCGGCTTGTTATTCGGTTCTCTCTATCGTGTGCTGCTGCTTCCCCTTATCCTACGGGGCGTGAGCTAGGAAACTCCAGGGGCCGCGACCTGGTCCCAGCCTGCAGCGTAACATCCTCACCACTAGAGGCCCTGGAGAAGACCAGCTGGGTCTTAGACTCCGCGCCCTGGGGAATCTTGGCTCTCGCTTCCGTTGGGATCCCGGTTGTGCTCCTCTGGTCCCGCTTTCCACAACCACCCAGTTTCCTATCCACAGAAGCCAGCCATAGGGTTCACTACCTCGCGGTGCACTCCTGTCCCCCTACGGTGTGCATCTGTCACCTGGCCACAGGTGACCCTGACAGTTTGATCAGCCATGAACCCGGCTGACATCCCGCTCCCCGCGGATGATCCATTGCAGGGCATAGTTTGCAGACTTGAAACCCAGGAATCGAATCAGACTCAGGTGATGCGATTCCTCCAGGATCTGGCTTCTCGCTTCGAGCAGCTTCAGGCCTCCTTGGGAACCCTGAATCCGCAACCTCAAATACAACCAGCGGCTGCACATATTGCACCAGTCGCAGCCACACACTCGCTACAACTGCCAGCTCCGTCCCGTTTCTCTGGGGACTCCAAGGCTTGCAGGGGGTTCCTTAGCCAATGCACAATACATTTTGAGCTCCAGCCCCAAAATTTCCTGTCTGATCGGGCTAAGGTAGCCTATATCATTTCCCTCCTCTCTGGTGAAGCTTTAGCCTGGGCAGCCCCTCTGTGGGAACTGAATGATCCAGTGGTTTCTAGCCTGTCTGGCTTCTTGAAACTTTTTCGGAATATCTTCGAAGAACCGGCTCGTGTCTCTTCAGCGGCCAGCGCCCTTTTACGTCTCCGCCAAGAGTCTGCTTCTGTGGGACAGTATGCCCTTCATTTCCGCATACTGTCGGCTGAGTTGAGCTGGAACAATGAGGCCTTAGTCGCAACCTTTTTGCATGGCCTGTCTGATAGAGTGAAGGATGAATTAGCAGGAAGAACCATCCCCACTGATCTGGCCGGTGTTATCTCCTTGTGTAACCAGATCGATATTCGCTTTCAGGAGAGGACCTTAGAAAAGCAACGCCAGCACTCCTTGGTTCTTAGTCAGCCTGAGCCCCCCTCTCTTCGACCCGTAGAGCATCTCCTACCAGCTGAGGAACCCATGCAGCTGGGTCGGACCAGGCTATCCCCCGAGGAACGTGCTAGGCGCAGAACTCTTGGTCTGTGTCTTTACTGTGGGGGCAAAGGTCATTTTCGTGACACTTGCTCTCTTTGTCCAGAAAAACGTTCGGGTCCACTTCATCTGGAAAGTGGAGTATTGGACCCAGAAATATCACCTTCCCCTTCTCGTCTTCTGCTTTCTGTGTTCCTTCATGTTGGTGCTTCTTCTCATTCGGTCTCAGCATATCTGGATTCCGGAGCCGCTGGTAATTTTATGGACTGGGAAATCGCATTGTCCATGAGACTTACTCTTTTGCCCCTCACCACACCATTGGTGGTCTTGGCGATTGATGGTACTGTTCTCCCAGGGGGACCTATCCGCTTCCAGACCCTCCCTGTTAAGATGTCGGTAGGGACACTCCACCAGGAGTGGATATCCTTCCTTATCTTACCCAAGGCCTCAACGCCTATAATTTTGGGTCTCCCATGGTTACAGCTCCATTCTCCTCATGTGGACTGGACTACTGGACAGATCCTGGCTTGGGGTCCCTCCTGTTCCTTGTCCTGCCTACCCAAGGTTGCCCCCTGTGAATCTGAGCCAGTCATTCATTCCAGGTTGCATAACCATTTACATTTCTCTGTCCCTAACCACCCTTGGACGCACAGCCAGGCTAGCTTGTCTACAAGTCCTGCAGTCGCTACGTCTTGCGATGCGATTCAGGTAGTCGCTACACCTGACTCAGCTATTCACTCTGCCTCTGTACTAGTTATGCCAGTCCAGCCCATGCCCAGTGAGCCTCCTACTTTTTCTTGTTCGGGACATTCTGCTTGTCCTTCAGCTATTCAGCTTGACTCCGGCGACATGTCACCTTCTAACCAACCTGACTTCAGGGTTCCACTGACATCTGCCCAGTCTGATGGTCCTGTGCAAGATGACCAGTTCCCCTTTAAGGGTCTAGGGGACCCTCCTCAGATTCCTGTTGATCCTCTCATGCCCTTGCTTATTCCTAGAGAGCCTTTGGTCCTCAATAGATCTTCTTGTCATCTCCCTACCTCGTTTTCGGTCTCTGAGGATAATCTTAAGTACGAGGTTAGACAAGTTCTGGATTCTCGGCTCTGCAGAGGCATTCTTCAGTACCTTGTGCATTGGAGAGGTTTTGGTCCTGAGGAGGCGTCTTGGATCGCTGCATCTGATGTCGCTGCACCTCATCTGTTGAGAAGGTTTCATCAGAGATTTCCCTTTAAGCCTGGGTCCAGGCGGGGGAGGGCCCATAAGAGGGAGGGTACTGTCATGGATATGCAGTAGTGTTTGTCTGTCAGCTTACCTTCCTTCCCATGTGTTCATCTTAGAGGCCTGAGCCCTTTCACCTGGCTTCCTTTATAATCTCCTCCCAGCCTGACTCCACCCCAGGCCCTATCACAGAACACTATATTAACCTGTGCACTGCAAGCCTGCTTTGCTGATCAACGTGTTTGTTAGGCATTGTGTGTTTGGGTTCCTGCCTGCCGTGTGCTACGTCTGTCTCTCTGTTACGTTATTGGCTTGTCCCCGACCATCCCTGTCTGCTCGTGACCCTTGACCTTCGGCTCGTTCTTCGTTATCCTTGTCTGCTTGTGGCCCCTGACCTTCGGCTTGTTATTCGGTTCTCTCTATCGTGTGCTGCTGCTTCCCCTTATCCTACGGGGCGTGAGCTAGGAAACTCCAGGGGCCGCGACCTGGTCCCAGCCTGCAGCGTAACATCCTCACCACTAGAGGCCCTGGAGAAGACCAGCTGGGTCTTAGACTCCGCGCCCTGGGGAATCTTGGCTCTCGCTTCCGTTGGGATCCCGGTTGTGCTCCTCTGGTCCCGCTTTCCACAACCACCCAGTTTCCTATCCACAGAAGCCAGCCATAGGGTTCACTACCTCGCGGTGCACTCCTGTCCCCCTACGGTGTGCATCTGTCACCTGGCCACAGGTGACCCTGACACAACCGCAGGTTCGATAGACACAGATCGCTATTGTCACCGTTATGTGGAATCTTCTATCTATATCGAACTGTTTTTGCAACTAAATTAAAATAAAGCATTTTTTATGTCGGATCTTTCAGATTTCGGATTCTGTGCGTTCGTTATCGTTTGTTATAATGAACGCGAAAATCCCCGAAATTTGTACAAAAATGCATTCGGACGAAAACTAATGCACATGTCTACTTCCCTGCAGGATCACAAGTAGACAGCTTTTGTATTCTGACCTATAAAGAACTCCGTACCCCTGGCACCCTGAACTCCTACCACTTTACCCCCCATGCTCCTTTGACACTGAACCTTCTTGTCTCCCAGCTCCCCTGTCAGTGAACCCCAACTCCCCAGACACTGCATCTCTCTGCTAGCTAACAACTCTGTCAATGCGTATTCCCCTACTGCTCCCCCTGTTCCTGTTCTCTCCTATCAACTTTGCAGGGACAGATAGAGAGCTGGAGCCTGGAGTTTCTTGGCTCACTGCCCACTATCTTTTCACTCTGGTGACATCAACTTCTCACTCCTCCTAAACTACTGAATTATACACCTATGCGAAAGGCCATCGTTATTTACAAGAGCTGCATAGGTGTTCCGTGAATTTGTGCGCAGGCAGTATGATTCATGTCTATTGGGACTCAGCACAACTGCTGGTCTCAATTTGACAGCTGTGCAGGTGCGTGTCTGTTCGGGAACACGCACCCTCACCTGCACGGCTGTCAAATAGAGGTGAATGCAATTGCCTGCATGTGGATGAACAGAACATGTGTGTATCCCATGCGGGCAAAAACGGCCCTTCACATGGGTGTACACGGATAGGAACACCCATGTGAATGCAGTCTACATCTGGCTGAAATTAAGGGGATAACTAAAACTCAATCTTACTTTCTTATAAGATTTTTAATCTGATCACAATGAGGTATTTGGCTAAATTTTGAGAGCAAATGTCCTTTGTATGTGTGGGCTTAGGGATGTTAAATCAAACAGTTGATATTATGGTGAGAAAGATAAGGCACAGGGGTGCAGATATGTGAAGAGGAGTTTGACCCCTTCACGACCAGGGTCAAAACAAACCTTAAGCTCAAGCCCAATGCAACTTTGACATGTGTTCGTAAAACTGTACACATCGTCGCAACTACTTAGTGTATCATACCTTGTTTATTTTTTCAGGACAGATTGGGCTTTTATTTGGTGGTAAATGTTAACAAGATAAAATCTTTTTTTTTGCTAGAAAATTACTTAGAACCCCCAAACATTATATATATATATATATATATATATATATATATATAAACACCCTAGAGAATAAAATGGCGGTCGTTGTAATACTTTTTGTCACACTATATTTGTGCAGTGGTCTTACAAGTGCACCTTTTTTGGAAAATAACTGTTTTTTTAATTAAAAAATAAGACAACAGTAAAGTTAGCCTTTTTGTTTTTTATATTGTGAAAGATGATGTTACGCCGAGTAAATTTATACCCAACATGTCACGCTTCAAAGTTGCGCCTGCTCGTGGAATGGCGACAAACTTTTACCCTTAAAAATCTCCATATGCAACGTTTAAAAAATTCTACAGGATGCATGTTTTGTGTTACAGAGGAGCTCTAGGGCTAGAATTATTTCTCTCGCTGTAACTATTGCGGCGATACCTCACATGTGTGGTTTGAACACCGTTTTCATATGCGGCGCTACTCACGTATTCGTTCGCATCTGCACGCGAGCTCGGCGTGATGGGGCACGTTTAAAACATTTTATAAATTTTTTTTTCTTATTTATTTTACCTTTTATTTTTACACTGTTCTTAAAAAAAATGGGTAACTTTTATTCCTATTACAAGGAATGTGAACATTCCTTGTTATAGAAAAAAAAGCATGACCTCAGATCTCGTATTTACACTAAAATGCAATTAAAAAATAAAAATAAATTAAATGTCATTTGAAAAAAAATGTTACTTTAAGAGCATTGGGCGGAAGTGACGTTTTTTTTTTTTTATAAATCCTTTATTTTTCCATAGATTTCACAGTACAAGTTTTCACGTTTTATACCATCTGCTTATATCAATCAAAAATCGAACGCAAAAAAAAAGAGACTACAATCTTGTATTCTCCCACCTCCTTTATGCTTCATTAATTCAATGTGACTTCTCTTTTTCTCTTTAACCTCTGCCTTTCTTTTCCGTGAAGCCCCCCCTCCCTCCCCCAACCAAACACAAAAAAAGAGGGCGGGAGAGATTACACCCTCACACCTCCTCTCTCTCCTCCTCTCCCCGATCCCCACCCCCTCCCCGCTCCTCCCTATATTTCAAGTAGGGTGCCCATAACATCCGGTATCTCACATCTTGATCTTTCATTTCCATCGTGAGGTTCTCCATCTGTTGAATCTCTGCGATTCTAGCGAACAATTGTGCTCTAGTTGGTGGACTCTCCTTTTTCCACAGGACAGGGACACACACCCTCGCGACTATAATAAGATGTCTTAGTTGTGAATTTTTGTATTTTTCCACTGATATAGGTATATCTAGTATTAGAATGGCTGCTGGTCTGTCTTCTAAAGACTCTCCTGTAATTATTTTGATAGTTTCTATTATCATTTTCCAAAACTCCTGTATTTTCACACATTCCCAGAAAATATGTAATAGAGCCCCTTCTGCCATGTGACATCTCCAGCAGGCATCTGACGTCTGAGGATATATTTGATGCAGTACTGTTGGTGTTCTATACCATCTAGTTAAAATTTTGTATCCTCCCTCCTGGTATCTGCTCGCTTCTGAGGCCTTGTGTGTAAATAACAAGATCCTGTCTCTCTGTTCTTGGGAGAATGTTAACCCTAAGTCCCTCTCCCAAGCCTGAAGGAACGTAAGTTCTTGTGGTATGTCTAAATTAATTAGTATTGCATAGAAATAAGACAGTGAGTGTCTCAGGGGGCTCCCCTTCAGGCATATCTGCTCAAAGTTTGACAATGTTCTGACTTCTGTATATATCTTTGTCCGCAAGAACGCTTCTAATTGCAGCATCCGAAAAAAATCTAATTCTGGTGCTACCTCTCTTTCTATCTCTCTCTTTGTCATTAGTCGATTATCTTTTGAAAAGTGAGTAATTCTACTAATACCTCTTTGTTGTAGAGCATGGATATGCAATTAGCGGACCTTCAGCTGTTGCCAAACTACAAGTCCCATGAGGCATAGCGAGACTCTGACAGCAGCAAGCATGACACCCAGAGGCAGAGGCATGATGGGACTTGTAGTTTGGCAACAGCTGGAGGTCCGCTAATTGCATATCCATGTTGTAGAGCATTGAATCTTTGATCTATCAAACCTGGCTGAAATGCCCTGGTGCCCAGGATTGGAGTCATTGGACTCGGGTATTTAGACATATTTGTTTTTTCAAAAACCTTTTTAATTGTTCGTATAGTGGCCCCTATCTTCAGGTGTTTCTTTATTTCTGCTGGCATTTCAGCTTCTGGGATCCACACTAGGCCTTCCAGGGGTATATCCACTGTTGCCTGTTCCATTTTTATCCAGGGTTTCTTATTAAGCCCACACCACTCTACTACTCTAACTAAATGAGATGCTTCCTGATACTTTACTGGATCCGGGAGCCCAATCCCTGCTTCCCCTTTGGGCAATGACAAAATAGTTCTACGTATCCTCGCCGGTTTCCCCGCCCAAATGAATTTCAGGAACCTTGACCTAAGATCCCTCAAAAAACTTTGGGGGTCTTAATTGGTAAAGTCTGTATTAGATACAGAAGTCTCTGTAACACGTTCATCCTTGATTATATTTGTCCACCCGAACCAAATAAAGATTTTTTTATCCCATCTCAGTAAGTCTAGTTTTATTCGTCTACCCAATGCTACATAGTTAAGTTTGAATAATTTGTTTAAGTTTCTCGATATCTGAGTCCCTAAGTAGCTTATATGGGAATCTGTCCATCTAAAATCAAATTGCGTAGTTATCTGATGTAGTAGTGAGGATTTTATTTCCATTCCCATCGCCTCTGATTTCCCATAATCCACCTTAAAATTGGACAATTTTCCATATTCTCTTAGTTCTGCCAGCAGGGAAGGCAGGGCTATAAACGGGGACGTTATAAAGGGGAGGGCCCTCCCGCCGCAGAGACCACTTTTATCTGAAAGCGGACATGGCAGCAGCGGGGGCACTGAAGAATAGAATACTGGGGTTATGGCAGCTAGCTGCTGCCATAACAACGATATCCCTCTTGAAACAGCTGCATTATAATAAAGGCAGGCGGTCCGGAAGTGGTTAGTAAACTTTTCGTGTTTGTTTTTTATTTTTTATTATGAAAGGAAAACTGCCCCAAATAGTATAAAAAAAATCTTTTTTTTTTTAAATTGTAGCTGTATATTTTTATGCCTTTACCATGACCTACCACCAAAAAAATCTGCAAAATAATATAGGGCCAATATGCTCTGACCTCGCTTTCTTATTATTAATACATGTAAAAAATTCTCCTCCGCTATTAGTGTCTTGTGGTCTATTTTAGCTGCCCTGCTTGTGCTCTTACATTTCTTATTGCATTCCTTGTAGTGTTGAAATGCCGACAATGACCCCACAGCCTTATATTTTTTAAAGCCCATTTTTTTCTTTTATGCTAAAGTTTAGCCACCCAGCTTTAACCCTTGCTCTTTTAGTTGTTGGAATACACTGGTTACTGCCATTATTTAATATGTTCCTAAATCATACCCATTTTTCAATAGTGTTCATTGTTTCTAGAATTTGATCCCATCTAATATCTTGTAGCATGGAGTGCAGTTTAGGAAAGTTGACTTTTTTTATTTTATTTAGTGTACTTGTGCTACCCTCATGCTGTCCTACGATTTGTGTTGAATGTAATTACTCTGTGATCGCTGTTATCTATGTTATTCCTTATTTCCATAACTGCAATCACAATGGCATTGTTTGTGATTAGTAGATCTAGCAATGCATTATTTCTAGTCAGGGCATCCACCAATTGACACATGAATTTGTCCTGCAAGCCATTTAAGATATGCAAAGCTTTAAATGAGTTAGCAGTTCTGTTTGTCCAGGGATGGAGCCATAAGATATTGTTAATGCTAAGTGGGGAGCATTGTATTGCATCTTTACCCACCCAGAGTGATGAGAGGAATTTGTGTTACTTAAATCCTTTCAAAGTGTATAGTTAACCTGTCGGAGATTTATTTTCTAAATGAACTGCAATTTAACTATAACGGAGGATAACCAAATCCACTTTAATTATAAATGAATGCTTGTAGAAGTAAACCTACAGATTTTAATAATCTTGTTTTTGTTTGTCTTTTCTGTCTTCTTAAAGAAACTAGTTTGTCACCTGTTTTCCTCATCTGAACAAAAAAGAAATGGAGAAACTGAAATCATTGGCCAGCTGGGATGTTCAACTGCTGAATACTATGATACGCTTTTGAAAAATGTAAGCATTTCTTGTTTTAAAATTGTAACTGTTCTAGAAATATGCTATTGGCTGAACACTAAAGCATAAGGTTACCATCCTATAAAACCACTGATTAAAAGCTAAACTTCAGGCCATTATCTGAATACACAGTTGAAGTACATCTTTGTGAGCTGGTTTACCTGCTGAAGGATTTGCCATTCTGTTAATTTCCTCTTGTAATCCTAGCACTGTGCCAGTCAGCATAGCCAGGTCTGTGAACTCACTGTAGACTACTCTACCGCTAAGTATTGCAGCCTGCTTAAAGGAGTTGTAAAGTCTCAAGGTTTTTTACCTTAATGCATTCTATGCATTAGGGTGAAAAACCCTCCGTGCTGCAGCAGCCCCCCAGAGCCTACCTTTTCTTACCTGAACCTGATTGTCCTATGGATGAGAACGAGCACAGCAGCTCCAGACACTGTTTCGGACCCTCATTGGACAGATTGATAGGAGCAGGAGCCATTGGCTCCTGCTGCTGTCAATCAAATCCAGTGACATGTGCTGACAGGTCAGGTTTTCTTTCGTTTATTTTCACCGAATGATCTGCCCAGTAGGTCTGTTGTCTTTCCACTGAAAAAGCCATCCTGCAGGTGTAGCAGTTAGGGGACAGAGACAAACCATTTACCACTGACAGGGTGTGTATACAGCTTTAGTTGGAGAGGAGTGGTCCGACGGCAGGGTAAATGGCCTACAGTCTGACACGGTAGATGGCCACGGCCTGGAGCGGACTCACTGGGTAAAGACTGGTCAAGACTGAAGGAGTTTCAGATGAGGATGGATAACCAAGACACAATCAACTTGTTAAAGTGATTCTAAAGCACCATCATCTTCACCCTCATCATCATCATCATCATCCTCATCGGCAGCATCTTCCTCATCATCATCCTCATCCACATCATCATCCTCATCCTCCTCTCAGCATCACCACCAGTTGTCCTGGCAAACCTGACAACTAGGTAAGTATACCGGGCTCCTCCATTAGCTAGCTGATCCAGGGCAGACCCGATCGCCTCTAGAGGGATCAGGAAGGAATTTTTTCCCCCGCTCTGGCACTATTGGCCCGTGCTTGGCTGGGGTTTTTCGCCTTCCTCTGGATCAACGGGGGGATTAGATAGTTGGGGAGCAGCGCCGTCTACACCAGGATCATCATCATCATCATCAGTCGTCCATCAAACCTGATAACCAGGTAAGTATATCGGACTCCTGCCATTAGCGGGAAGGTCAGGGTAGCTCCAACCGCCTCCAGGGATCAGGAAGGAATCATCATCACTAGGATCATCATCACTATCGGATCATCATCACTATCGGATCATCATCACTATCGGATCATTCATCACTATCGGATCATCATCCTTGTCAACATCAAACACCAACTTCAAGCATTAGCACACCTCAGCAGCTCTCTCATCGCATCGCTCATCATCATCATCATCAACATCAGGATCATCATCGTTATCAACATCATCTCATCGCCTCATCATTATCAGCACTTGTTCAACATGGTTAACATTATATACTCAGCCGACACCATCCAAAGCCTAAAGAACTTTGCCACAACACTACCAACACCCATCCAAAAAAAATTACAAAAAGAACGAATCGTAAGAATCAGTCGACTATCAACAGGAAAAAACAGAGCACCATGGCATCTACAACATCTATCAAGTGCCCTAATCAACACCAGATCTGCAGTCAAACACAGACAGGAAATCCATGATTTCATAACCCAACACAACATAGACTGCCTCTTCATCACGGAAAGCTGGCTAACACCCGACTGCAATACCATCCTAGCAGAACTAGTGCCGGAGAACTACCGCATCCTAACGGAGCATAGAACAGGACAAAGAGGAGGAGGCCTAGCAGTAATTTACAAAGATCACCTTACGTTCATCAAACCAACTCTACAGAACTCATTGCCTTTCATGGAAACACTCACTCTGCAACTACAAACTACACCCCAGGATACCATCCACATACTGCTCTGCTACAGACCACCGGGACCCAAGACACACCTCCTCACACATTTAAATGAATTTTTCTCGACATACACCATGAAAACCAAAAATCTGCTGCTACTTGGAGACTTCAACCTTTGGGCCAACTCCCCAGAAGACCCTATCGCCACTGCCTGCATCGACCAACTAGAAAAACTAGGCTTGCAACAATTGATAAATACTCCATACTCCTACTCATGTATCAGGTCACACTCTTGACCTAATCTTCAAACAAGATATGGACATCAACACACTGGACAACCAGCCTCTACCATGGACAGACCATCATGCCATCAAGTTTACTATAACGACCAACACGGCCCTCCAAAAATCAATACAATCAGCAACAACACACTGGACAAGATCACAGAAGAAACTATACTCTGAGCTTTTCAAAACCACGCTATTGAACAATATGGAAATGCTAAACCAAAACCACTCAACAGAAGAAACACTCAACTTCCTGAACAATGCTTTGCTACAGACAGCAGATACGGTTGCTCCAAGACGCAGAGCACTCATCCGCAAAAACAATGCAGGCTGGTTCAATGACGCTCTTACTTTACTGAAACAAGAACGCAGAAGAGCAGAAGGAGCCTGGAGAAGAAATGCAACAAAGGAGAACTACACAATCTACAAAGCACTCACTAGGAAATATCATAAAGCAATCTTCAAAGCAAAAAGAGACCATTTCGCAAACACCATCGCAAAAGCCCTAAACCGCCCCCGCGAACTCTTCAAACTAGTAGCTCAGACCATGAATCCCACCTGTTTGGAGTCTTCAGCAAACGAAACACAGGAATTCTGCAATGAACTATCCAATTTTTTTATCGACAAAATTGATAACATTAGGAAAATAATTCAGCAGGAAAAATCAAACAACCCCACACAGCCAAAGGAAGAAAAGAACCAGATAAATATTCTGCAATCAAAGAAATTTACTCTGGTCCCAATTACAATCGACACTACTAAAAACATCATCAGAAGCCTCCGAGATAGCACTTCACCGAACGACATCATTCCGGCAAAACTGCTGAAAGAATGTACCGACATCTTGGCACCCCACATAACACACTTCATCAACCAATCGTTCAAAGAAGGTATTGTGCCGACTTCCCTTAAACAAGGAATAATCAAACCCCTATTAAAGAAACCCAACCTCGACCCGAATGACCCAAATTTTAGAAGACCGGTAACAAGCCTGACCACCATCTCCAAGATTATCGAGAAAGTTGTAACACAACAGCTACAACTTCATTTGGATACCCACAATCTCCTGGACCCACTTCAATCGGGGTTCCGCCCAGGCCATGGGACGGAAACGGCACTTCTCAAAATATGGGACGACGTACTAGAAGCAGCAGATGATGGAGAATCATGTCTCCTGGTGCTGCTGGACCTCAGTGCAGCCTTTGACACAGTAGATCACAAAATCCTACTTACGCGTCTCACCGAAGTAGCAGGAGTCGCAGACACGGACCTACCATGGTTCGCATCCTTCTTAGAAAACCGATCCCAGACAGTGAAACTGGGAGCCTTTACCTCGGCACCACGCACAAATACATGCGGAGTCCCTCAAGGATCACCCCTGTCACCGGTACTCTTCAACATCTACCTTCGGCCACTCCTCAAAATCATCAGTGAACAGGACATGCGTTATCACTCCTATGCAGATGACACTCAACTATACTTTCGCATCAACAACAAAAAAGATCAATATTACGGACTGGAAAAATGCCTTACATTGATCAACAATTGGATGACAGAGAGCTCCCTCAAGCTTAATGGATCCAAAACAGAACTGCTCATTTTCCACGCTAACCGAAAGAAAAACGCCAGGACCTCATGGACGCCACCCACCATCCTGGGACAAAACATAACCCCAAGCACCAAAGTTAAAAGCCTGGGAGTTATCTTTGACTCAGACATGACTATGGACGCACAAATAGGATCAGTAGTCAGTGGATCCCACCACCTTCTCCGCCTGCTACGAAGACTCATCCCGTTCATCCCGGAAAAAGACAGAGCAGTAGTAGTCGGAACCATTATCAATTCATGGCTTGACTACGCTAACTCACTTTACCTAGGACTACCCAAATACCAAGTTGCACGTCTACAAGTCGTCCAAAACACAGCGGCCAGACTGGTAACAGGGAAAAAACCCTGGGAATCAATCGCACCATCCCTGAAAAGCCTCCATTGGCTAGCCATAAAGGATCGGATCACATTCAAGACCCTCTGCCTCACCCACAAATGCGCACAAGGAAACGCTCCTGAATACTTATGCGAGAAAATAAAACACTACACCACTACTCGTGACCTTCGATCAACTAACCAAAACCTCCTCCACATCCCCAAGACCCGCTACAAAGCCAAGGGAGAACGAAGGTTTGCTGTCCAAGGACCAAGGCTATGGAATGCGCTACCCACGAATATCCGCATGGAAGAAAACCATCGGGCCTTCCGGAAAATACTAAAGACCCATCTCTTCTAACGATCTCAACGACACTGGATGCAAAGCGCCTTGAGGCGATTTAGTTCGCAATTGCAGCGCTATACAAGTTACTCACTCACTCACTCACTCACACGGGAGCCAGGGGATGGGCCAAGTCCTGCTGTCTATGTCAATGGACGCAGCAGCAGGACTCAAGAGAGTGCCTGCAGGAGTGCCCCCATGGAAAACGTCTCTCTGTCAGGATACTCGATGAAGAGGAGGGGCCAGGAGTGCGTCCGGAGGACCCCAGAAATGGAGGATTGGGGCCACTCTGTGCAAAACCCTTGCACAGAGAAGGTAAGTATAACATGTTTGTTATTTAAAAAAAATTAATAAATGAACCTTTACAATCACTTTAAGTACCCCATCACGGCCTGTGAGTGGACTATAAATGAGTAGCAGCACACTGATCTAAATTCTCCCACTACTCTTACTGCTTGTAAGCATGTTGACAGCATTATGCAAAGCAACAACATACAAATTGTATTTTGTCCCATCTTCCTATGTGCTGTCTAAAACTAGTTATGAGGCTGGACAGGGCATCCCTTCTCCCTCCGCAGCTGTCCGACAACGCAGCTAACAGGAACATAGCTGCTTTGATGGCTGCTTGAAAAAAAAAAAACAGATTATAAGAACTTTCTGCTGTTGCAAGACTTTTTTGCCCCCATAGAAACTCCACAGGGCCTGATTCTCACCAAATTGTCACAGTTGGTATTCATATTGGGCCAGAATTGTCTACTATTTAGACTCATTCATATTGCAGCACCTCCATTATCATTTAACTTTTCATTGTATTGTTATGTGTTGCAGTGCGTTGAGATGTTTTACAGCACATACCAATGCAGCATGTTGGTATGAACTGAAACAATAGGACATACGGCAGTTTACTCTTACATCGGGACTGAGTTAGCCAGCGCAGCACGGGTGTGAATGGGCCCTTACAGTGGAGTTTAAGATTTAAAAATAATATATTAGGGCAGCAGTGTGATTTGCTATTGCTGTCTTGTTTTTAAAGGTGAGCGTGCTGGAGCTGTGTCTTTAATCCTAGTGGATATCACTTTGCTGGAGGACATTGTGATAACACTGCACCTGCATTTTATGTTTAATCCTATGGTCTTTTGCAGTAGGACCTCTGTATAACGCTGTAGAGGAGGAGAACCCTGTCACATGACTTTTCAAAATCATGTAACAAAATTTCAACCCCCCACGCCAATGAATTAAGCAGAAAGCTGAGTTTTATTAATGTGCTATATGATTTTTTAAAGCAACAATATTGTTAAATTTAGGCTATACAACTGCTTTATTAATGGGCCCCAAAGGGTTAGTATGTGGTGTTCATAAGCCAACAAATAATCTGTGTAATACTATTTATCAAGAAGTGAAAGAAATATACAATGTTACATAGTAAATGTATAAAACCTTAGTGCCTATGGACGTATAAATGAATCTGTTAATATCAGCTGCAGAATAAGACTTGCTAAATAGCAAAAATGCAAAAAAGCAACAAACAGTGATAAGAAAATTACTGCGCTAGATATTGGTCAGCTATAAATATAAATATACTGGACAAACATATAATAGTCAATATGTCACAAAAGTCTTGTAGAAATAGAAACAAATATATATATAGATCATAAAAGTCCCATTTAGAATGGTAAAGTGCTCATGCTCAATAGACATCTCCTATAAAGTTGTGCTCAGACTGGGTGCCCCACATAGATGTACACTCAACCCTGGGTGTTGACCACCTATCGCTAGTATAGTCTCTTAGGCATGTGGGGATACCCCGATAGAAATCCTTTAGGATGGCGTCTTTACGATGACACATACCTCATAGGGACGGATAGGAATGACAAAAATTGGAAAATCTTCATTGCACAATGCCGTTTTGCAAAAATGTATTTGGTCCACAATAAAAATAGTTACACTTACATTTGAAAGTGCCTGATAGTCCTGGCACCCGGCGTATATAGCAGGCAAATAATATGGGTAATTGGCACTTCAGTAGAATGCCGCTGTGCTCGGCGTCCTGGTGCTCGATTCCCGGGTATTGTTTGTTTGGGCGGAAGTGTCGCGATGACTCGGTATTACCTCGACGTTTTGACTAATCACAAAGCCATGACTAGTTCCTGATGATGGCTTTGTGATTAGCCAAAACGTCGAGGTAATACCGTGTCATCGTGACACTTCCGCCCAAACAAACAATACCCGGGAGCCAAGCACCAAGACGCCGAGCACAGCGACATTCTGCTGAAGGGCCGATTACCCATATTAATCGCCTGCTATATACGCCGGGTGCCAGGACTATCAGGCACTTTTAAATGTAAGTGTAACTATTTTTATTGTGTACCAAATAAATTTTTTCAAAACGGCATTGCGCAATGAAGATTTTACAGTTTTTGTCATTCCTATCCATCCCTATGAGTTATATGTCATTGTAAAAACGCCATCCTAAAGGATTTTTATCGGGGTATCCCCACATGCCTAAGAGACCATACTAGCGATAGGTGGTCGACAAAGAGAAGGCTAATTTATTAAATACTTTCTTCAGCTCTGTATATACAATTGAGCATGGGGGAGCTCATGTCCATAATGGGGGTTATAGTGACACAGCCCCAAATCCACAATGGCTCAAAAGTGATATGGTCCAGAAATATTTAGACAGAATAAAGGTGGATAAAGCACCTGGACCAGATGGCATACACCCACGGATCCTAAAAGAATTGAGCTCTGTAATTTCAGAGCCATTGTATCTAATTTTTAGGGACTCATGAATGACGGGAATAGTACCACTGGATTGGCGCAGGGCCAATGTGGTGCCTATATTTAAAAAGGGAACAAAGTCTTTACCAAGTAACTATAAACCTGTTAGTTTAACTTCTATAGTTTTGAAGATACTGGAGCGTTTAATAAAAGACCACATAGATGAGTTCTTGCTGGAAAAAAAAAACGATTTAAGCAACAGACAGCATGGATTCATGAAAGACAGAAGTTGTCAGACAAACCTGATTTCTTTTTATGAAGAGGTAAGTAAAACCTTGGACAGAGGGGTGGCGGTGGACTTGGTATACTTGGATTTTGCAAAAGCGTTCGATACAGTTACGCACATGGCTCATGTGTAAGGTAAAGTCTACAGGATTGGAAATATCAGTTTGTAAATGGATAGAAAACTGGCTTAAAGACAGAATTCAGAGAGTAGTGGTTAATGATTCTTACTCTGAATTGTCTAAGGTTATCAGTGGTGTACCCCAAGGTTCAGTGTTGGGATCCTTACTTTTTAATATCTTTATAAATGATATTCGGTCTGGGATCAAAAGTTAAATTTCTGTCTTTGCAGATGACATCAAGCTATGCAGTTGAATAACGTCCTTACAGGATGTCTCCAATTTACAAGCCAACCTCAATGCACTGTCTAATTGGGCAACTATGTTGCAGATGAGGTTTAATGTTGTTAAATGTAAAGTTATGCACTTGGGGGCTAAGAATATGCATGCATCATACATACTAGGGGGAGTACAACTGGGCAGATCCATAGTGGAGAAGGATCTGGGGGCTTTGGTAGATCATAAGCTCAATAATGGCATGCAATGCCAAGCTGCGGTTTCCAAAGCGAGCAAAGTCCTTTTGTGTATTAAGAGAGGTATGGACTCCAGAGAGAGAGAGATAGATATAATTTTGCCCCTATTTAAATCATTAGTAAGACCTCATCTGGAATATGCAGTTCAGTTTTGGGCACCAGTTCTCAAAAAGGATATCGGGGAACTGGAGAAAGTGCAGAGAAGGGCAACTAAACTGATAAGAGGCATGGAGGAGCTCAGCTATGAGGAAAGATTAGAGGAAATGAATTTATTCACTCTTAGGAAGAGGAGAATAAGGGGGGATATGATCAACATGTACAAATATTTAAGGTGTCCATATAGTGAACTTGGTGTTGAGTTATTCACTTTACGGTCAACACAAAAGACAAGGGGGCACTCTTTACGTCTAGAGGAAAAAAGATTTCATCTCCAAATACGGAAAGGTTTCTTCACAGTAAGACTTGTGAAAATGTAGAACAGACTCCCTCCAGAGGTGGTTCTGGCCAGCTCAGTAGCTTGCTTTAAGAAAGGCCTGGATACTTTCCTAAATGTACATAATATAACTGAGTACTAACATTTATAGGTAAAGTTGATCCAGGGTAAATCCGATTGCCTCTCGGGGGATCAGGAAGGAATTTTTTCCCCTGCTGTAGCAAATTGGATCATGCTCTGCTGTTTTTTTTTGCCTTCCTCTGGATCAACTGTGGGTATAGAATTGGGTATATGCGATTGTACGATTTATTTTTTTATTTTTTTATGGTTGAACTGGATGGACTTGTGTCTTTTTTCAACCTGACTATGTAACTCCCAGGGGTCAGTGTACATCTATGTGGGGCACCCAGTCTGAGCACAACTTTATAGGAGACAATGGGGTTTGCAGCCTCTATGTATTGCTATCACCTGAGTGAAGCAAAGGAGTAAATGGGGTTTATAGGAGACGTCTATTGAGCACAAGCACTTTACCATTCTAATGGGACTTTTATGATCTATATACATTATATATATATACATATTTGTTTCTGTTTCTATAAGACTTTTGTGACATATTGACTATTATAAGTTTGTCCAGTATATTTATATCTGACCAATATCTAGCGCAGTAATTTTCTTATCAATGTTACTTAGTAGGTGAGGTTGAAAAAAGTCACAAGTCAATTAAGTCCAACCTATGTGTGTGATTATATGTCAGTAGGCATGAGCTTCGGGTTCGAGTCGAACACACGTTCGGCTTCGAACATCGGCTGTTCGATCGTTCGACGAAGATCGAACGTTATGGTCCGTTCGCGCCAAATTCGAGTGGCGAGTCACAGCCCATAATTTACTGCGGCATCACAGTGCATTGCTGGCTGATGATTGGCCAAGCATGCACTATGACCCGCATGCTTGGCCAATCACAGCGCCGTCTGTACAGAGAGCCGTAATTGGCCAAAGCCAGGGTGGCTTTGGCCAATCATGGCTCAGAGGAGTAGGTGCACGCCCCACACTATATAAGGCCGCCTGGAAGTCGGCCTTGTGTAGTGTGTTGGCCTTTGTGAAAGAGAGAGTTACAGAGAGAGAGACAGTGTCATTTATATTGAGTTAGATAGAGCAGGCAGGCGAATCAGTTAGCTGCTGTTACAGTGTGTAGAGGATATATATGCATCCTAGCTGTTGTATATATATTTATACACTGTATTGAGTTTAGCTAGATCCGTTCCTGTTAGGCTCTATACTGTGACAGGCAGGCAGGTGATTGTGCTAGCTGCAGACAGTCAGTGTTTCATGTAGTGTACTACTGTGTGCTTTGCATAGCGTTCACCTAAAGCTCACCTGAATACAGTTATTCTCTATAATGTGACAGGCAGGCCGGTGATTGTGCTAGCTGCAGACAGTCAGTGTTTCACTTAGTGTACTACTGTGTGCTTTGCATAGCGATCACCTAAAGCTTACCTGAATACAGTTATTCTTTATACTGTGACAGGCAGGCCGGTGATTGTGCTAGCTGAATAGTTAGTGACATTATAGTGGTGTTCTCATAATAAAACCACAAGCAGAGAGCTGCAAGTATTTTCAGTGTACTGTGTCCTCTGCACAGTTTTCACCTAAAACTAACTGAAAACAATTGCTGCTTTTCCCATACTAACACCACAGCTGGCCATTGGTATGTCTGGAAGACAAACAATGAGAGGCAGACAGTCACGAGGCAATAAAAGAGGGAAATAACGGGTTGATATAATGTACTGCTGATGTCTGTGAATTGAACCCGGGAGGCTGCGACCTTCACTAAAGTTATATGATTGTAAGTTCTGCTGGGGCTTGAGCCTCATTTCCTGTCTTTTCTTGAAAACTTAAATAAAAACTTATATTTGAAAAAAAAATAAAAGAGGGAAAGCAGGCTCTGTGTCTAGAGGCAACAGTGCTGCTGGTCATGGACATGGTGCATCCTCATCAGCACGTGGCTGTGGGAAACGCTTGTCCTTCTTTTCGGCAGCTGGCCATGTTGAGCCGCAACATGCCCAAGACTTGGTAGAGTGGATGACCAAGCCGTCCTCCTCCTCATCCTCTCTCACCCAGGCTCAGGGTACTTTGTCTGGCAAAGCAGCTGCCAAAGCGGACTCTTCTGTTGGCTCAATGGCATCAGTCACTCCTTCCCTAGCCCCATGTCCTCTTGAGGAGTCCCCCGAACTGTTTGACCACAGTGTTGGGTACATGCTCCAGGAGGATGGCCAGCGTTTTGAAGGCTCTGATGATGGAACCCAGCTGGAGGAAGGCAGTAACGTGAGCTCAGAGAGAGGGGGTGGTAACGTGAGCCCAGAGAGAGGGGGTGCCCAACAAGGTCAGCTATCTGGCAGTCATGTTCCCCCAGCTGCAGCATACTGCCAGATTGGCTCCAGTGATGAGGAGGGAGGGGATGATGAGGTCACTGACTCCACGTGGGTGCCTGATAGGAGAGAGGAGGAGGAGGAGGAGGCACATCCAGGGGCCAGCTTAAGGGCAGCACACCGACTGCATCACACCGCAGAGCTCCGCATGTACAGGGC
Source organism: Rana muscosa (assembly GCA_029206835.1). NCBI lineage: Eukaryota > Metazoa > Chordata > Amphibia > Anura > Ranidae > Rana > Rana muscosa. Next base: position 780,330,580 of record CM055116.1, on the reverse strand, counting down.
GCTGCTGTCTCTGCACGTTATTCCAAAATTTCTTTGGTGTGGGCCTTTTTTCAGACGTGTGCAGCAGATCGCACTGTTGCCATTTGCAACATATGTCTAAAGCGTATCTCGCGTGGCCAAAACATCAGCCGCTTGGGCACCACTTGCTTGACCAGACATGTGTCGACCTGCCATGTAGTCCGTTGGCAAGCATACCTAAAAGACCCACACCAAAGAACAAGGCGGACCTCTCCTTGCTCCTTATCAGCTGGGATCTCCAACCCCACTATACCTTCAGTCCTCTCTGAAACCTGCACTGAGAGGAATGAAGGTGTATAATTAGGTGTGTCACAGCCAAGTACTTGCGGGCAATCTGCTATGGGTACACCGACGTCCGATTGTACCAGGCAAATTTCCCTGCCCCAGCTGCTGCACCACCGAAAGAAGTTCGCTCCCAGCCATCCACATGCCCAGCGGTTGAATGCTAGCTTAGCTAAATTGCAAGCACTTCAACTGCTGCCTTTTCAGTTGGTTGACTCTGCCCCCTTCCGTGAGTTTGTTGAATGTGCGGTTCCTCAGTGGCAGGTTCCCAAACGCCACTTTTTCTCACGGAAGGCGATTCCGGCTCTCTACCGGCATGTGGAAGGCAATGTCTTGGCCTCGCTGGACAGGGTGGTCAGCAGTAAGGTGCATATTACCGCTGACTCATGGTCCAGCAGGCATGGACAGGGATGTTACCTATCTTTCACGGCGCATTGGGTGACTCTGCTGGCAGCTGGGAAGGATGCAGGACAAGGTGCAGTAGTGTTGGAGGTTGTTCCGCCACCACGCCTCCAAAATGTTACTACTGGTGATTCTGATACACCTCTCTCCTCCACCCCCTCCTCTTCTTCTTCCTCCACGGCCTCTTCCTGTGCTGATTTGTCCTCGGAACCAGCGTTCAAGGGGCTACCCAAGTACGCAGGCAAAAAGATGCTATGTGGTGCTTGAGCTGGTGTGCTTGGGGGACAGGAGCCACACTGGGGCAGAGATTCTGTCAGCTCTGCAGGAGCAGGCTCAGAGGTGGTTGACGTCGGGCCAGCTTAAGCCAGGAAAGGTGGTTTCCGACAATGGCACCAACCTCCTCTCCGCCCTCCGACAGGGACAACTGACCCATGTGCCCTGTTTGGCTCATGTCCTTAACTTGGTGCTGCAGCGGTTCTTGGGCATGTACCCGGGCTTACAGGAGGTCCTGAAGCAGGCCAGGAAACTCTGTGGGCATTTCCACCGGTCATATAATGCCAGTGCTCGGCTGGCTGAGCTGCAAAAGGATTACAACCTGCCCAAGAACCGCCTAATCTGTGACATGCCCACCAGGTGGAACTCTACGTTGGCCATGCTGCAGCAACTGCACACGCAGCAGAGGGCCATCAATGAGTATCTGTTACAATATGGCACCAGGGCAGGGTCAGGGGAGCTTGGATTTTTTTCCCCACGCCAGTGGGCCATGATCAGGGATGCATGCACTGTCCTGGCACCACTTGAGGAGGCCACGAGGATGGTGACAGTGCATGCTTTAGTGACACTGTCCCTCTTGTCCACCTGTTGGAGCACGCGCTGCGTGGAATAATGGACAGGGAACTTGAGGCAGAACAGAGGCAGGAAGAGGAGCACTTCCTTACCTCTCAAGGCCCCCTTTATCCAGACAGTGTTCCTGCTGGCCCGGCTATCACATAGGAAGAGGAGGAGGATTGTGTCAGCATGGAGGTGGAGACTAGCACTCAGCAGCAGTCTTCAAGGGATCAATTACAGTCCCAAGACACCCATGGACTTGTACGTGGCTGGGAGGAGGTGGCTGTGAATCATGTCATCCTCAGTGACCCAGAGGACTCGGCACCGAATGCCTCAGCAAACCTACGCTGCATGGCCTCCCTGATCCTGCAAAGCCTGTGGAAGGATCCTCGTATTCATGCGATCAAGGAGAGGGATCATTACTGGCTGGCAACCCTCCTTGATCCACATTACAAGGGTAAGGTTGCGGACCTTATCTTGCCGGCGCTGAGGGAGCAGAGGATGAGGCATCTTCGGGAAGCCTTGCAGAAAGGTCTGTGCAACGCGTTCCCAGAGACTGGGAGGTTACAAATTCCTGGTCCTGGACAACGTGTTGCTGAGGCTTCGGTCAGTCAAAGAAGGAGCGGTGGAGAAGGTGGCCGTCTGACCGATGCGTTCAGACAATTTTTTAGTCCGCAGCCCCAAGGTATGATCGGTTCTAGCAGCCATCGCCAGCGTCTGGTTTACATGGTGCAGGAATACCTAGGGGCAAGATCAGACTTGGACACCTTTCCCACCGAAAATCCTCTGGGTTACTGGGTCTTGAGGATGGATCACTGGCCAGAGCTTGCACAGTATGCAATTGAGATACTGGCCTGTCCTGCATCCAGCGTTCTTTTAGAACGCACATTCAGTGCTGCTGGAGGCTTTGTAACCGATCACAGGGTGCGCCTGTCAACCGGCTCGGTCGATCGACTGACCTTCATAAAAATGAATCAGTCTTGGATCACCACCAGCTACCAAGCACCTGATGGCTGATGTAACAGAATAATTTTCTTTGAAATGTCAATCCCTTCAAGACTGCCTATGCTGATGCAGGGTGACTATCCTGTTATGCTGAGTGACTATCCTCTTCCTCAATAATCATGCTGATAGCTTGAAAGAACATTTCTGGTTCTGGGCACCGGCACCAGTGGCTAAGGCCCAATTTTTCAGCCCCTGTTTAACAGGGGCGTGTATTTACAATTTTTGATGCAATGCTTTACAGCAGGGCTCATTGCTGTGCTCCAACTACAGTATCTGTGAGGGGTTGCAGTGTTGTGGCACCAGCACCAGTGCCTAAGGCCCAATTTTTCTGCCCCTGTTCAACAGAGGCATGTAATTACAATTCTTGATCTAATATTTCACAGCTGGGCCCATTCCTGCACCCACCAAAAGTAACTGTGAGGACTTAGTGTTGTGGCACCAGCACCACCGCCACCACGAAAGGCCTAATTTTTCAGCCCCTGTTCAACAGGGGCATGCAATTACAATTCTTGATCTAATAATTCACAGCAGGGCCCATTCATGCACCCACCAAGAGTAACTGTGAGGACTTAGTCTTGTAGCACCAGCACCACCGCCACCACCAAAGGCCCAATTTTTCAGCCCCTGTTCAACAGGGGCATGCAATTACAATTCTTGATCTAATAATTCACAGCAGGGCCCATTCATGCGCCCACCAAGAGTAACTGTGAGGGCTTACAGTGTTGTGGCACCAGCACCACCACCAAAGGCCCAATTTTTCCTACCACTGTTCAACAATGGCATGTAATTACAATTCCTGATTATAATAGTTGACAGCAGGGCATTCCAGCGCCCACCAAGAGCAACTGTGAGGGCTTACAGTGTTGTGCCAACACCAACACCTAAGGGGCAAATTTCTGCAGAGTATATACGGCAGGCCCCTACTTTCAAACATCCAACTTACAAACGACTCCTACTTGCAAACGGAAGAAGACAACAGGAAGTGAGAGGAAATCTACCCCTAGGAAGGGAAATTCTCTCCTGTAAGAGTTAGTATGGGAAAAAGGTGTCTCCTCTCTACTGATGCTTTATCACCAATCCTTGTTTCAATAAAAACCCCAAATTTTCAAAAAACATTTGTCATTGGGGTGGAAAGTGAGATGAAATGTTCTGAACAGGTGCAAAGACAGCAAAACAAATGTTACAGGGGTGATAACCCTTCCCTATGTTCTCCAAAAAGCTTAAAAATAGATTTTTTGGCTAGAGCTACACTTAAAAAATGTACCTGTTCCAAATTACAAACAGAAGAACAAACCTACAGTCCCTGTCTTGTTTGCACCTCCTGTATACTGCTGTTCAGAGTATATAGGGCCTTTTTTTATTTTGGGTGCGGGGTTCCCCTTAATATCCATACAAGACCCAAAGGGGCTGTTAATGTGCTAGGGTAGGGGGGGGGGGTAATCGGGTAGCCATGCCATTTTTCTCAATGATTTTCATCCATATTGCCGGGACCAGACATTACATTAAAGCCGCAAGCAGTTTTAAATGGCTTTTTTTCCTTTAGAAATGTCATTTTGTGCAGGGACAGTTCGAAACACGGGAAACACATGCCACTTCACAGGCATACTTTAGACACCCCCCAGGTACGATATTTTCACTTTATGCATCATTAAAATCACTGCTCCCGAAATAACAACCGTTTTTAAAAATTATTTTTGCATTGATGCATGTCCCCTGGGGCAGGACCCGGGTCCCCAAACCCTTTTTAGGAGAATAAATTACATATTAGCCGTTATAATTAGCACTTTAGATTTCGAACGTTCGCGTCCATTGTATTTAATAGGGTTCTAAAGTTTGCGCGAACTTTCGGTCCGTTCGAAGGTTCTGGTGCGAACCGAACGGGGGTTTTTCGGCTCATCCCTATATGTCAGTATTACATTGTATATCCCTGTATGTTGCGGTAGTTCAGGTGCTTATCTAATAGTTTATTGAAACTATCGATGCCCCCCTCTGAAACCACCGCCTGTGGAAGGGAATTCCACATCCTTGCCGCTCTTACAGTAAACCCTCTACGCAGTGTAACCTCTTTTGTTCTAATTTTAGTAAGTGGCCACGTGTCTCATTAAACTGCCTTCCGCAAAAAAGTTTTGTCCCTATTGTGGGGTCATAAGTATGGTATTTGTAAATTGAAATCATATCCCCTCTAAAGCGTCTCTGCTCGCAATTTTTCTTCATAACTAATATCCTCCAGACCCTTTATTAGCTTTGTTGTTCTTCTTTTTACTCGCTCCATTTCCAGTACATCCTTCCTGAGGACTGGTGCCCAGAACTGGACAGCATACTCTAGGTGAGGCCGGACCAGAGTCTTGTAGAGTAGCAGAATTGTCGCTTTATCCCTGCAGTTAATCCCCTTTTTAATGCATGCTATTATTATGTTTGCTTTGTTAGCAGCAGCTTGGCAATGCATGCCATTGCTGAGCCTATCATCTACTAGGACCCCCAGGTCCTTTTCCATCCTAGATACCCCCTAGTGAGTAGATTGCATTCATATTTTTGCTACCCAAATGCATGATTTTAAATTTTTCTACTTTTGCCATGTAGTTGCCCACCCCATTAATTTGTTCAGATCTTCTTGCAAGGTTTCCACATCCTGCAGAGAAGTTATTGCCCTGCTTAGCTTAGTGTCATCCGCAAATACAGAGATTAAGCTGTTTACCCCATCCTCCAGGTCATTTATGAACAAGTTAAACAGGATTGGTCCCAGCACAGTACCCTGGGGGACCCCACTACCCACCCCTGACCATTCTGAATATTCCCCATTTATCACCACCCTCTGAACTCGCCCTTGTAGCCAGTTTTCAATCCATGTACTCACCCTATGGTCCATGCCAATGGACCTTACTTTGTACAGTAAACGTTTATGGGGAACGGTGTCAAATGCTTTTGCAAAATCCAGATACACCACGTCCGCAGGCCTTCCTTTATCTAGATGGCAACTCGCCACCTCATAGAAGGTTAATATATTGGTTTGGCAAGAACAATTCTTCATGAATCAATGCTGATTACTGCTATTATTATTATTATTATTATTATAGCTATTAATTTTCTGAAAGCATTGTAATATTGACAGTTAATATATTTTTTCTATTTTCAAATGGCAACTATAAATAAAGGGCTATATGTGGCTGGTAAATAAATTACATATACAGTGGAACCTTGGTTTAGGAGTAACGTGGTTAACGAGCATTTTGAAAGACAATAAAAATAACAGTGTACTAAAGAATAAACCGCCCCCTTTCCTTAACACACTCCACTGCGCCTTGGAGTATCGTCTGATGAATTCAGACTGAATTACCCTATCAGCTGCTACTTTAAATAAAAATACAGTGAAAAATAATTTTGAATAACCAAAATAGTAGCGCTTAGTGTTTTACAACACAAATCTAAATATAAACCATATACACTCCGTGAGATCGTGCATAAATGTGAATGTTCATAAATATACACCCTGTAAAGAAATGTGCATACAATAAACTTATCAAGTGTCCATAACGTTCATAACAGTGAATATAAAACAATTGCTGAAAAAATTTACTGAAAAAAAGTCCATAAAGGTGCATCCAAAAGTGACTTCAAATAAAGGTGATGACAAACAAAGCTTTCTTGTGTTTTCTTGACAACCTTCACCATACCAATGTGCTCAGTGATTCCACTCCCCAAGGACTTGCACTGGTTTAGGAGTAACGCTGTTAACGAGCATTTTGAAAGACAAACAACTTTTTTTTTTTTTTATTCTGACTCGGTTTGCGAGTGTTGTCTCGCAAAACGAGCAGAATTCAAGCTAATTGGGTGTGCAGTACCGCATTTAGCTTGAGGTGCGGGGGCGCCAGAGCCGATTGGAGCCGTTCAGAAATACTCCGGTGTTTCCAAGCCTTTCCGAGGTCTGCCGAGCTTTCCCCGATCATTTCCGAGGCTCTCCGGCGCCCCCCACCTCTGGCCACATGCGGTATTGCATGCCATTGAAGTCGAATGCGGAACAAATTATTTTTGTTTCCATTGACTTCTATGGGGAAACTCACTTTGATATGCTAGTGCTTTGGATTACAAGAATTCTCCTGGAACGGATTATGCTCATAATCCAAGGTTCCACTGTAGCTGTTTCTTTCTCGTACATCACGGGACACAGAGCGGCATAGTCATTACTATGTGGGTTATATAGTTTACCTTCAGGTGCTGGCACTGGCAACTTCCAAACCGGAAGTACCCTCCCCTATATAAGCCCCTCCCATCCGGGAGCACCTCAGTTTTTTGCCAGTGTCTAAGGTGTTGGCCAAGAAGTAACATGTGTTTTTCACTGAGCTTGCGTACAGGTTCTTTTGGGCCTCAGTAAGCTATTCCGGATCCGACCAAAAAAGCTTCATAGCTAAACGGTCGGTACCCGGGCCTTGCAGAGAAGAGCAAGGTTTTGCCTGTAATGCTTCTCTTAGGAGAGCTGGACCCTGGGATCCAGAGCTCTGGTCATACCCACGACCAAGATGTTTTCTGTGCAGGGTGCTATACAGGTCCAGGGGAGTGGAATCCTTGGGAACCCGGTCCCTGAAGGTTTAATTGCAATGCCTGCCGTGATAGGTGAAGTTTGGGCTTCTGTGGACCAAACAGAGTCCTGCGGCGGGGAAAAGGTAAGTGGGGGCCCCTCAGGAACTTGGTTCTATTGAGGGGACCCCCAAGCCTAATATGTCTTTCTGCCTGTTACCTAACGGTATTCACGCTAAATATCTATGCATGCCTGTAACTACTAAAAAATGTAATATTTTTAATAGTGGTCAAGAAAAAAAATATATATATATAGACTGCGGTACCTGTGTTAATCCACTAGAGGCCGCTGTGGAACGTTTCTTGTCATGTGGACTGGTTTCTTTTCATCAGAACAAGTCCAGGCAGATGGTGAGTTCTCTTGTGGGAAACTGGTTCCTCTGCCATGTTGCAATGCTCGTCCATCCCCCGGCCTGCGGCAAAAGGGCCCTGTCTCCTGTCCCTAGTTTCCCTTTTCAAAAAAGAGCGCCGAAGGCGCCCGTGCGCGTGCACGCGCCTCTATATATAGAGGTGAGCTGGGAAAGGGGGCGGAGCTTGGGGGATGACGCTCTGTGCGCGCCGCAGCGCTTCTGCGCATGTGCGGGCGTCCCAGCATGTTAAAAGGCACAATTATGTGTTGTGAGCTGGCTATGGAGTGCAGAGACAGAGCTGGCAACATTTAAAAAAGGCATACAGCAAGCGATTGATGCAGGCATCCCCATAGAAAGGCACATTAGTAGACACCAACTGTTTTTATAGCAGCAATTGTGCTAGACTATTGTCAGTAAGTGGTGTATTTCGGCTGGAATACCTCAGCTTTGGGCTTAGGAATATGCCGTCTAAAAACTCTGGGACTAAAAATCCCAGGAAGCATAGGGGGTCTCCATCGGGCTCTGAGGATCTTGGGCATGCTTCGGCTGCACCAATCTCCCCTGAAGAATCAGAGGTTAGTGACCATAGAGCACCCTCAGGAGTACCTGGTACTGTGGCTGTCCTCAGTTCACCTGCTCCTGTGTATGTAACAGAGGAGGTTTTTTCCTCAGCTCTGGGAGGACTGGAAGAAAGATTGACAACATTGATCGCTGCTTCCCTGTCACAGGGAAAGAGCGCTCGATCTCTGTCTCCTCCCTCAGAGTACCTGTTAGCAGAGCAACAGTCCCATACAGGGATCGACCTACCTGAAGGGGATCAGGATGAGGTTGATTCTGTTGTAGAGGAATCAACAGTGGAAGAGCCATTCTCAGCATCACATGCTGAAAGATTATGGGTTCAGTCCCTGACTAACATGGTCCGATCAGCATTTAAAATGCCCCTTGCGGAGCCATCATCCACTTCTGTCTCCTCGTTGGGGTCGCTAAAAGCTCCCCAGACTGTTTGTTCCTTTCCAATCCATCCTTTACTGGAAGGGCTCATTTACCAGGATTGGGAGCATCCTGATAAAATATTTACTCCTCCCAAGAGATTTCAGGTGGTCTATCCCATGGAGGATAAGTTCATCAAAAATTGGAGGGTCCCTACAGTGGACGCAGCCATCTCTTGTGTGAATAAATCACTGACATGTCCAGTGGATAATGTCCAAATGTTCAAGGACCCAATAGATAAAAAATTGGAGTCCTTATTAAAATCTGCTTTTGCTACAGCAGGCTTGGTGACACAACCAGCAGTGGCAGCTATTGGGGTCTGCCAAGCAGTGAAGGATCAGTTGAAACAGGTCTTAAGGGACTTGCCAGATCAGCAGGCTCTTGCCCTAGCTGATCTACCTAGAGCCTTATGCTTTGCGGTTGACGCTATAAAGGATTCAATCCATCAGGCCTCCCGCCTTACGCTGTCTGTAGTACATATGCGCAGGCTTCTGTGGCTCAAAAACTGGTCTGCTGAAGCTCCCTGTAAAAAATTGCTGGTCAGCTTCCCATTTCATGGTGAACGCTTATTCGGGGAAGACCTGGACAAATATATCCAGAAAATTTCCAGCGGTAAAAGTACACTCTTGCCGGTTAAAAACAGAGTTAGAGGTCCCTCTTTTAAGAGGCCTGCTTCTCCAGTCCCTAGGACATCGACTGTGAAACAGTTCCGACGACCTCCTCGGTCAAATCCCGGGGGTAAAAATCAGGGACAATCGCAGGGTAACAAGAAACCCTGGATCAGGAGAGGTACAAAACCTCCCCCAAAGTCAAATGCATGAAGGGTTGCCCCCACTCAATGGGGTGGGGGGAAGACTTCAGTTGTTCGCAGAGACCTGGCGGGACACGATCAGAGACAGATGGGTGCTCTCCGCAGTAAGTCTGGGATACAAATTGGAGTTAAAAGACTCCCCTCCTTCCCATTTTATAAGGTCAAACGTGCCAATGGATCCCCAGAAGAGAGGATCCCTCCTGTTGGCACTAGAACAATTATTGCTCCAAGCAGTAATTATAGAGGTTCCCCTGGAAGAATGGGGGTTCGGGTTTTACTCAAACCTCTTTACAGTCCCAAAGCCAAACGGGGACGTGAGGCCCATATTAAATCTAAAAGGGCTAAACAAATTCCTACATATCAGGACTTTCCGAATGGAGTCGATCCGATCGGTGGCCACTGCCCTACAAGGGGAGGAATGGTTAGCCTCGATCGACATCAAAGATGCTTATTTTCACATTCCCATCTTTCCAGTCCACCAAAAATTTCTACGCTTTGCGGTAGAAGGGCGCCATTTTCAGTTCAGAGCCTTACCCTTCGGTCTGGCCACAGCACCACGAGTGTTCACAAAAATTCTGGCCCCATTATTGGCCAATCTAAGAACACGAGGTGTAACGATAATGGCATATCTAGACGACTTGTTGCTGATAGACCACTCAGTGGAAAAACTAGAAGTGGTTGTTCACGAGACAATCGAGTATCTGGAATATCACGGTTGGATTATCAACCGAGACAAGTCAGCCCTAAAACCAGTCAAAAGTCTGGAATACTTGGGGCTAAGGCTGGATTCAGACCAGAGAAAAATTTTCTTGCCTCAAGAAAAGGTGTCGTCTTTGAGAGATTTGATCCACCTAGTGGGTACAAAAAGACAGCCATCCATACGCCTGTGCATGAGGCTGCTGGGAAAAATGGTGGCATCATTCGAAGCAGTACCCTACGGTCAATTCCATTCAAGGAATTTGCAAAGGGCTATACTGTCAGCCTGGAACAAAAGAGTTCAGGCCCTAGACTTACCAATGTCCTTGTCCCCTTCCGTTCGCAAAAGCCTCCGTTGGTGGTTGGTTCCCTAGAATCTGGAAAAAGGGAAATCCTTCAGTCCGATTTCTTGGAAGGTGGTCACTACAGATGCCAGCCTTATAGGCTGGGGAGCAGTACTGGAGCAATGGTCTCTCCAGGGCAGATGGTCGGATGCAGAAAAGGCCCTGCCCATCAATCTCTTAGAGATACGAGCAGCCCGGTATGCCCTAGTAGCATGGACATCAAAACTCCAAGGGTCCCCTGTCAGAATTCAATCGGACAATGCCACGGCAGTGGCATATATCAATCATCAGGGTGGCACCAGGAGTCGTGCAGCCCAGAGGGAAGTAAATTGCATCCTGAAATGGGCAGAAAGATATGTCCCAGCCATATCTGCGGTATTCATTCCAGGAGTGGAGAATTGGAAGGCGGACTTTCTAAGTCGCCAACAATTATGCTCAGGGGAATGGTCCCTTCACCCCGAGGTTTTCCGGACAATATGTCAGCGGTGGGGAACACCGGATGTAGATCTGCTAGCATCCAGATTCAACGCAAAAGTGGACAGGTTTGTCTCTTGGACAAGGGATCCCCTAGCTTGCGGCTCGGATGCCCTAGTGTTCCCTTAGGATCAGTTCAAGCTGATATATGCATTCCCACCGCCACAATTGTTACCTCGTTTACTCCGCAGAATCAGGGTAGAAAAAAAACAGTGATTCTGGTGGCTCCAGCGTGGCCCCGAAGAGCATGGTACGCGGAGATTGTAAAAATGTCTGTGGGGAGTCCTTGGACCCTCCCACATCGTCCGGACCTGCTTTCGCAAGGACCGATATACCACCCTTCCTTACCAGCCCTAGGTTTGACGGCCTGGCTATTGAAGCCCACATTCTAAAAAAGAGAGGTCTCTCTAATCCTGTGGTATCTACCATGATCAATGCCAGGAAGCCGGTATCCAGGCAGATCTACTATAGAATCTGGAAGGCGTACATCGCCTGGTGTGAGGCCAAGAAATGGCATCCACAAAAGTACGTAATAGGTAGGATTCTGGACTTCCTACAGTGGGCTGTAGATAGGAAGCTTGCCTTGAGTACTATCAAGGGTCAGATTTCGGCCTTGTCAATATTTTTTCAGAGGCCCTTGGCTTCGCATTCACTAGTCAAAGCCTTTATACAAGGAGTGATGCGTATTAGCCCTCCGGTTAATATTCCCATATGTCCATGGGACTTAAACCTGGTTCTGTCGGTTCTACAGAAACAACCATTTGAACCATTACAGCATATTTCCCTGGTTCTTCTCACCAGGAAATTGATTTTTCTAGTAGCCATTTGTTCGGCTAAAAGAGTGTCGGAATTAGCCGCTATGTCCTGTAGGGAGCCATATCTGGTTATCCATAAGGACAGAGTAGTGTTACGTCCTCATCCAGCCTTTCTTCCTAAGGTGGTATCGAGGTTTCATTTGAACCAAGATGTGGTTGTTCCTTCTTTTTTCCCCAAGCCTAGTTCGGTAGAGGAAAAATTATTACATTCTTTGGATGTAGTAAGAGCAGTTAAAGCTTATCTAAAAGCCACTGCTCAGATTCGCAGAACGGATACTTTGTTTATTCTGCCGGAAGGCCCCAGAAAGGGTCAGGCAGCGTCAAAATCTACTTTAGCCAAGTGGATTCGACAGGTCATTATGCAAGCCTATGGCTTGAGAAGGAGACCGCCTCCGTTCAAAGTTAGGGCGCACTCCACGAGAGCAGTTGGAACTTCATGGGCAGTGCATCACCAGGCCTCCCTGGCTCAAATCTGTAAGGCCGCAACATGGTCTTCAGTACACACGTTTACTAGGTTCTACCAGGTGGACGTTAGAAGTCAGGAGGATGTCGCCTTTGGGCGCAGTGTGTTGCAGGCCGCAAAAGATCCTCATGTCTGATAGCGCTCAGCTTATGTATGGTGTACCCCCCCCTCATTTGGCATTGCTTTAGGACATCCCACATAGTAATGACTATGCCGCTCTGTGTCCCGTGATGTACGAGAAAGAAAATAGGATTTTTATAACAGCTTACCTGTAAAATCCTTTTCTTGGAGTACATCACGGGACACAGATCTCCCACCCCTCTTTTGGGGACACTTATTGCTTTGCTACAAAACTGAGGTGCTCCCGGATGGGAGGGGCTTATATAGGGGAGGGTACTTCCGGTTTGGAAGTTGCCAGTGCCAGCACCTGAAGGTAAACTATATAACCCACATAGTAATGACTATGCCGCTCTGTGTCCCGTGATGTACTCCAAGAAAAGGATTTTACTGGTAAGCTGTTATAAAAATCCTATTTTTTTGGACAAGTGTGGAGTCTGCCTTGAATGTGACCTTCTGGCACTGGGCACTGCTTGTGGCAGTTTTGAGACCTTTTAGCTCTGTGTCACTTAGCCTCAGAGCGTTTTCCAGATCCAAAGCTGTGGCACAGCCTCTGGTATGATCCTGTCTCTGAGGACTTATTTATGAGTATATCAAGTTGGCCTGAGCATCGGGAGCTACTGCATATATTAGAACTATTGGGTGTTATTGTTATCCATATTTCCTGTTGGTTACCATGGAAATAATTATTCCAATTTATAATGGCAGCCACGCCCTCCGAAACATGTTGTCTTAGCAACAGCTCACATACCCCACAGCAGCCAGCTGCTGGCAATACGTCAACCCAAGCACGTTTTCCTGTGCATGTGAACTGTCAGCGTGCCTGAGATCAAGCACAGCGGTGACAGCATTCGATCCAGGACTGCTGCCATATCCACACTGTCAGCTGGAGCTCCTTTCAAGGGTGGTGAGAGAATTTTGGTGCACAGTACTGTGATGGGGAGATGTGATTAATAAGCTCTGATTCATTTTTACAGTAAAAAGTGAAATGGCGCAAAAAAGTTCTGGCATAGTATGTAATCCCAATGTCATAAATGATGTAGGCACCAGTGGCAGCTACCATAAGCAGAAGCAGGCTCTGTAAAACATAATGAGAAAAGGAAGGTGCGCCAAACTAAGTGCAGTATTGCAATTTTAATAGTACCGGTAAATGGTAAAAACAGCCAAATTGCTACTCACAGGATGGTGGAATATATGAGGCATATATATGTTAAGAATGGTCCGGGGTCATCTGTGGCAGTCTGCGGGGATGGTGTAGATCCCAGATGAAGAAGGAGCTGGAGACAAGTCTGCGGTGTCAGCAGGGAAAGTCTATGGCATCCAGGCGCCGAGGACGTGTGTGGTGTAACCCTTCAGAAAAGACCAGGAAGATGCGCTCAATGTGCGCTTCAGCGTGGAGCAGGAAGAGTTCTGCGGTGTCAGCAGGGAGAGTCTTTGGCATCCAAGGCGCCGAGGACGTGCGTGGTGTATCCCTTCCAATACACAGCAGCATAGACCAGGAAGATGCGCTGCAGTATGCGCTTCAGCGTGGAGCGCAGCGTGCCATTAGACCGGAAGTGACGTGTGCAGGGAACGGACCAATGGGATGACGCGTTTCACAGCATCCACTGTTTCATCAGATCCATGGAGAGCATGGTGATTGGTGGATGTTATATGGGAGAGAAAAGTCTCGTGATTGGTTGCCAGCACACATGCATTTGTGAGGGGGCACTGTGATTGGTTTAGGACGGAATATATATCCAATGATTGTACACGAATATATGAAGGATATATGAAGACTAGGAACGTAAGGGAACAGTGATAAAATTACAAATAAAAATGAAAATAAAAATGAAAATGGGGTATAAGCATTGTGGGGTATATCTTATAATGAAATTATATAAAGGACATTATACAGAAGAGCAGCGCTGGGATGATATACAAGACGGGGGGGGGGGGGGGTTGGGGAAAGAAGGGGAGGAAATATCACAAATAACCACACAGAATTAACTGGGAACAATTTGGATGTAAATAAAAGGGAGTTTAAAGATGACAAGAAATGTCATAAGGACTGAAAGGATACGTATGTATATATAGAGAAAATGGATGATACACAAACAGTTGGGGAAGAAAATAAATAATAATATATAATATGGTATAGGTGTCCGGGTAGGTGTCCGGATGGGTAACTGGTCCACAATTGGGATAAGATGAAAATGGAGGAAGAAATTTATATATTATGAGGGAAGATAATCAATAAGATGTTATATAAATATCTAAATGTGAGAAAATTCACATATATATATAAAAAATATAATAATTATAGAATACACTGAGAGGTGGCAGATATATAAATGGAAAAAAGCCTCGTACATATTTATATGGATGAGTCTAGTACAATCTAGACATAGAGATGATGGATGGACATACGCATACATATACATATATATATACACATATATATACAAAGGAGGGAATGGGAAGAGGGGCCGGGGGGGGGGGACAAAAAGGGGTATACACATATATATATATTATATATATATAGACATATACATAAACACTACATATACATATATATGTGAGAAGACTACAACAAGGGATGAGCAGTCTGGTGGTGGGGGCGGACTATGAGGGTCAAAAGTCGCACAAAACCGCATGAGTAAAAGAGACAATAATAAAATGATATAATAAAATTAAGTTAAAAAAGCACAGAATGGTGGTAATGTAAGATGTTTTAGATGATGTTGTTGGTTTCTATTTCTTCATTGAGGCCGTGGGGCGACATGGTGTTCAAAGAATAAATCCAATAGGTTTCTTGTCTGCAGAGACGTTGGAATCTTTCAACTGCGGTTGGCGTTTACTAATATCTTTGTGATGGTGGGCTGCAAAGTGGCGTGCCACACTGTATTTTGGATTACCCCCTTGGACTGCACGACGGTGTTCTCCGAATCTGGCCCATAGGGCTCTGATGGTTCTGCCTACGTATAGGAGGCCGCATGGACAAGAGATGCAGTAGACTACATAGGTGGTGGAGCAGTTATAGAAAGAACTGAGATTGAAAGTCTTGCTGTTGGCCATAAAGGATTTTTGGCCATGAATGACATTCGAGCAAGTTAGGCATAAGGCCTTTTTGCATTGGAACATCCCTACAAGGGGAATTAAAGTAAGCTGTTTGTGCATATAGTTCTTATGATTGTTAGATGTTTTAATTTTGCTTGGAGCAATCTTACTTTTGATGTTGGGGGCCCTGCGGTAAGCGAATTTGGGAGTGGCTAATAAAGATTTGAGTAAGCAGAGATTCTTGCTGGTAGATGGCGCGAGCCTCTTCGATCAAATGAGGTGGATATCCTTTTTCGATAAATTTGTTTTGAAGTAGGATGCTTTGAGCTGTGTAGTCCTCTAGTCTTGTGCAATTACGTCTAAGGCGATGAAATTGGCTACACCACGCACGTCCTCGGCTTGGATGCCAAAGACTCTCCCTGCTGACACCGCAGACCTCTCCCTGCTCCACGCTGAAGCGCACATTGAGCGCATCTTCCTGGTCTTTTCTGAAGGGTTACACCACGCACGTCCTCAGCGCCTGGATGCCATAGACTTTCCCTGCTGACACTGCAGACTTGTCTCCAGCTCCTTCTTCATCTGGGATCTACACCATCCCCGCAGACTGCCACAGATGACCCCGGACCATTCTTAACATATATATGCCTCATATATTCCACCATCCTGTGAGTAGCCATTTGGCTGTTTTTACCATTTACTATTAAAATCGCAATACTGCACTTAGTTTGGCGCACCTTCCTTTTTTCTCATTCTGATAAATTTTTTCTTGTGGGTGCATTTTTATGTAGTTTTTATGGTATTGCACCAGAGCATGCACACTCTTCTCTCTTGTTTGTGTATTTGACCATATTGCAGCCTATGGACTCACTCACACGCCGCCCGCCCCCAGCCCTGGTCTGTGGACCTCTGTGTTAGTGCTTCTTGGGCTTTTCAGCATCAGGCAACTGTTTTTCAGATTTGTAGGGTTGTCATCTGGGCTTCTGTTCACATGTTTTATCAGGTGGATGTTCAGGTCTCATCTGAAGCTAATTTCAGGTACCTCTTTGAGCTGCAGGATTTGTGAGCCTGTTTGCTTTTTTTTTCGGTGGCTCGGTTCTCAATGAAGAGGTGTCGGGGGGACAGATGCAGCATCGGTCTGATGCTGCATTCACCTAGGTAAGTATGAGACTACAAAAAAACAACAACATACAGTCAGGTCCATAAATATTGTGACATTGACACAATTCTAAACTTTTTGGCTCTATACACCACCACAATTGATTTGAAATTAAACAAACAAGATGTGCTTTAACTGCAGACTTTCAGCTTTAATTTGAGGGTATTTACATCCAAATCAGGTAAACGGTGTAGGAATTACAACAGTTTGTATATGTGCCTCCCACTTTTTAAGGGACCAAAAGTAATGGGACAATTGGCTGCTCAGCTGTTCCATTGCCTGGTGTGTGTTATTCCCTCATTATCCCATTTACAAGGAGCAGATAAAAGGTCCAGAGTTCATTTCAAGTGTGCTATTTGCATTTGGAATTTGTTGCTGTCAACTCTCAATATGAGATCCAAAGAGCTGTCACTATCAGTGAAGTAAGCCATGATTAGGCTGAAAAAACAAAACAAAAACATTAGGTGTGGCCAAATCCACTGTTTTGGAACATTCTTAAAAAGAAAGAACACACTGGTTAACTCAGCAACACCAAAAGACCCGGAAGACCACGGAAAACAACTGTGGTGGATGACCGAAGAATTCTTTCCCTTCACAACAGTTGGCCAGATCAAGAACACTCTCCAGGAGGTAGGTGTATGTGTGTCAAAGTCAACAATCAAGAGAAGACTTCACCATAGTGAATACAGAGGGTTCACCACAAGATGTAAACCATTGGTGAGCCTCAAAAACAGGAAGGCCAGATTAGCGTTTGCCAAACAACATCTAAAAAAGCCTTCACAGTTCTGGAACAACATTCTATGGACAGATGAGACCAAGATAAACTTGTACCAGAGTGATGGGAAGAGAAAAGTATGGTGAAGGAAAGGAACTGCTCATGATCCAAAGCATACCACCTCATCAGTGAAGCATGGTGGTGGTAGTGTCATGGCGTGGGCATGTATGGCTGCCAATGGAACTGGTTCTCTTGTATTTATTGATGATGTGACTGCTGACAAAAGCAGCAGGATGAATTCTCAAGTGTTTCGGGCAATATTATCTGCTCATATTCAGCCAAATGCTTCAGAACTCATTGGACGGCGCTTCACAGTGCAGATGGACAATGACCCGAAGCATACTGGGAAAGCAACCAAAGAGTTTTTTAAGGGAAAGAAGTGGAATGTTATGCAATGACCAAGTCAATCACCTGACCTGAATCCGTTTGAGCATGCATTTCACTTGCTGAAGACAAAACTGAAGGGAAAATTCCCCAAGAACAAGCCGGAACTGAAGACAGTTGCCGTAGAGGCCTGGCAGAGCATCACCAGGGATAAAACCCAGCATCTGGTGATGTCTATGCGTTCCAGACTTCAGGCTGTAATTGACTGCAAAGGATTTGCAACCAAGTATTAAAAAGTGCAAGTTTGATTTATGATTGTTAATCTGTCCCATTACTTTTGGTCCCCCCTTAAAAAATAGGTGGCACATATACAAACTGTTGTAATTCCTACACCGTTCACCTGATTTGGATGTAAATACCCTCAAATTAAAGCTGAAAGTCTGCAGTTAAAGCACATCTTGTTTGTTTAATTTCAAATCCATTATTTTGGTGTATAGAGACAAAAAGATTAGAATTGTGTCAATGTCCCAATATTTATGGACCCGACTGTATTTCTCTTTTATTGTCTACAGTTTAGCTTAAATGGATAATTGTTCTTTTGAAGCCAAAATCTACTCAGAAACTATGGAGGCAGACACTGCTGATCTCTCCTGAAAAATCTTCTTTCCTGGCTGTTATACTTACCCAGTGGCTTCCGTAGTTTGAGTGACTGACCTTGAAGATGTATGCAAGTCAGGAGTTTTGGATTCACTCTCGCTTTTTTGACCTGGGGTTGGAGCCTTAGAAAGTGCCAGAGCCAGAGACAGCCAGGTAACTAGCATTTTCAGGTGGCAATGGCTGCCCTTTAGTATATCCAATTAACAAAAACATGTTTGCAGATTTAATCTTTTGCCTTGTATTTTCTTATTCTTTGTAAGCTGTAATCAAATGCTAAGTCATTTGACATTTTCTTTGCGCAATCAGGATTTTGTGTACAGGTTGTTAAATAAGAAATAAAATCTCAGGATCCTCTTAACGTGCATTTTTCTAAAAGCTTGCTCACAGTTGACTGGCCAAAGTCATATGGGATGCTCTCTGCTAAAATGTCTGTGAAGTTCCTTTTTCTTAGGTCTGTTTAATGCCACGTACACACGACCGTTTTTTCCGACGGGATAAACTCTGAGGGATTTTTCCGACGGAATTCCGCTCAAGCTGTCTTGCATACACATAGACACACCAAATTCCGACCGTCCAAAATGCGGTGACGTACAACACGTACGTCGGCACTATAAAGGGGAAGTTCAAATCCAACGGCGCCACCCTTTGGGCTGATTTTGCTGATCTTGCGATATCGCATGTTAGTAAAAGTTTGGTGAGAGACGATTCGCGTTTTTCAGTGTTTGTGCTTTTCAGATAGTTTTCTGCTGTTCAGTTGGTGCTTGTGGGTTCGTATCTGTCTTTCAGGGCGTGTAGTCAGTTTGTATCTGTTTTTCAGTGCGTTCTTGTCCGCTCGTTTCTGATTTTTAGGTCGTTCTTCATAGGACTTTCTGTTCTTCAGTGCGTTCTGTTTAGTTCGTTCTGACCAGTCGACCGTTTTCTAGCCATGTTGCGGGTACGTACTCGCCGTAGAGTTCGTGCTGCATATGGGCTTGGTGTTGGGGTTCAAGCTCAGTCCATGAACAGGGTGAGGAGGAGTTCATGGACGAAGAATTGGTTGCTCCAGCGGGACCAATTCTGTCACATGCCTTTGCTGCGGGAGATCCAGGAGAATAATCCTGATGACTTCAGGAATTATCTCCGGATGACGGGCCCCGTTTTTCACCGTCTGTTGGCTTTGCTGTCCCCCTATATCGCGAGGCAGGACACCGTCATGCGATAAGCCATCACTGCCGAGCAGAGGCTAGTCGCCACGTTGAGATACCTGGCAACTGGGAGAAGTCTGCAGGACCTGAAGTTCACGACAGGCATCTCCCCCCAGGCTTTGGGAATCATTATACCAGAGACCTGTTCTGCCATCATTCAAGTCCTGCAGAAGGACTATATTAAGGTAAGTTTTCTCCTTTAACATCACATTCTATGTATTTAATGTTTGCTAATGTATTGTATTTCTTTCATTCTTCCCTAATTATCATGATTGTAATATGCTGTGAATGTCCCCTTTGTCCCCATGCAGGCTGTAAGCTTTTAATGCTCCTCTTTTGGCCTACATGCATATTTCCCTTCATGCTATCCTTGGCCCATACACACATAGCCTAGTCACCTAACAATGTATTTTGTCAGCTCCATTGTAGTGCTTTACCCTAAATACCCCCTAAAACGTGTACAAATGTCTTTGTTTTCATTAAATTCAAGCAGGGTGGCAGAGGCTTTTCTTTATCGTACACCACGGGACACAGAGCCAGTCATTACATAATGGGTTAAGGGTCACAAGCGGTGATTGGACACTGGCACAACCAATTGAAGACAGTTCCCTTCCATATAACCCCTCCCATCAGGGAAGTACCTCAGTTTTTCCGCCAGTGTCTAAAAGGTTTGGACGCGATAGGATGCTAAAAGAAAGCTCTGCCAAAGAGACCATTTGGGGGTAAAAGAGCTATGCTTCCGGATCCATCCAAGACGCCTAAAGTAAGCCAAAAACTGGATGGGATCCGGGCCTCACGCATGAGGTGTCGCCTGTAATGTCTCTCTTCGGAGGACTGGGCTCTAATATCCAGCACTTTCGCTACTTCGCTAAAAGTCCTGGTAAGAGTCTTTTACAAGGCCCAGGGGAGAGGTATCCTTTAAATAGGAACCCATATCCCTGAAGGTTGGCACACACAGCCCGCCGTGATGGGTGAAAATTGGTACTGCCTGATTTGAGCCGAAAAACCTACGACGGCGGTAAGGGAAGTGGTTAAGAGTCCTAAACAATGTTTAAGGACCTTTTCCTATATATTGGGTGAGTGTCTTCTCAAAAACCACCACTGGGGGAGTAAAGAGTTGAGTTTAACTCACCATGCTCTGAGTGTCAGTTTTCTTCTGGACAAGACACGTTTTTTCCTCTGCTGCAGAGCTGCTTCAGCGCCTCCCTCCTCCTCCTCACAAGCTGTTCCAAGGTATGGCAAATGCTCAGGACACAGTAGGATGTTATACACAATGTGCGGCCATAAGGAGGGAGCTTCCCTAACACCTGTGATCGCCGCCATTGCCCCAGACGCGCGCACGGGGCGCGCTTTACCGGCGGGGGGGGGGCCATAAAGGACTAACTGAGGCCAGAAAGCTCTATCCTTGAATGGACACAGCAGCATTACAGGGGACACGTAAGACTCCATGTGGTTGGGCTATTGCACTACCAAGAGAGACACTCACTTGTGCATTGAAACTGTGTGTTTAAAGTTGCATACTTTGTTGTAGATTGCTAAACTGAGCACAGTAGTATATGCTTGGGGTACCTCGGCTTTGCTTAAAGCAGTATGACCAGGACAAAAATTAAAAAAGCACCGCCGCTTGAGACAGAAGGCTCTAACAATGCTGACTCAGTACCTTCCTCACCTGTTTTAGCTGACGCACCTGCACAGGATGAGCCATTGCCGCTATCAGGAATAGTGGCTTCCCCAGTGAGGCCTGGGCCTGCATATGTCACTGAAGACACGTTGGCAGTAGCCCTAGGCAACTTAGAAGGGAGAATCACTACGTTAATCGCTAAGTCCTCAAAAAAGCACAAAAATCAAGACAGATCTCCTTCTGTGGTAGACCTCTTTTCAGAAAAATCTGAGGATGAGGACGATTCTTTACCTGCAGAGGATAAGGATGAGGAGTCGGATGGATCAGGGATATCAGATATCAGGGATACTTCTCTGCGTCGCAGGTGCAATGTTATGCTGGAACAGTGCGTTCCGCATTTAAGTTACCCTCTTCGGAGTTAACTGAATCACCTGTCTCCTCCCTGGGTTCATTAAAATCCCAGCAGGGTGCATGCTCTTTCCCGGTTCACCCGTTACTAGAAGGGCTAATGTACGCAGACTGGCAACACCCAGATAAGCGTTTTTCACCTCCTAAGAAGTTTGATATTCTTTATCCTATGGAGGAGAAGTTTTCCAAGAAATGGAGCCTGCCTTCTGTTGACGCAGCTATTTCTTGTATAAATAAAAACCTGACGTGTCCGGTGGATAATGTACAAATGTTTAAAGATCCTTCTGAAAAGAAATTGGAATCTTTACTAAAATCCTCATTTCTTTTGGCCGGTTCAGTTACCCAACCTGCTGTAGCAGCAGTGGGGATGTGTCAGGTCATCAAGCAACAGGTAAAACAGGGGCTGAAGGATCTGCCTTCGTAACAAGCCAAATTTTGGGAAAATTTGCCTAACAACCAAAAGTGCACTCCGAAGAGAGCGATTCCTCAGTGGGACTTTTTAGGGTAACTGTTGAAAACCTCTATATAGAGTAATGTAGTACAAAAAGTATTAGTCATAAAGACTGGTTTATTAAAGTTTTACAAAAAATATAGATATATAGCACTGTACAGACACAACATATATCCACATAGCCAGTGTGCATACACTGAGAGGGAGGTAATCACAAGGCGTATAGACAGATATCATAAATTACACAGGAAAAAGGAGAAGAATGTGGTTCAGGACCCAACACTGTCTCGAAGGTAGGACAGATGCCCAACGTTTCAAGGCCTTTTAATTGTGCAGCCTCTTCTTCAGGGGTAGGGTGCTGCACCTTTTAGTGTTTAGATGATATCTGTGTCCAAAAAATAATACAAAATCAGAAAATAAGATAAGGTAATGAATAAAATAACAAAAGAATAAACAAAAGAGAGGAATCTTTTGGCCGGTTCAGTTACCCAACCTGCTGTAGCAGCAGTGGGGATGTGTCAGGTCATCAAGCAACAGGTAAAACAGGGGCTGAAGGATCTGCCTTCGGAACAAGCCAAATTTTGGGAAAATTTGCCTAAAGCCTTATATTTTACAGTGGATGCCATTAGAGACTCTGTTCTTCAGGCATCGCGCCTTACACTCCAGCTGGTGCAAGTTCTTTGGTTAAAGTATTGGTTAGCAGAAGCTCCATGCAAAAAAACTTTTGCCCAGCTTCCCCTTTCACGGCGAACGCCTCTTTGGGGAGGATCTGGAAAAATATATCCAAGAGATATCGAGCTGTAAAACCACTCTTTTACCTGAGAAAAAGAAAAACAAGCGACCTTGTTTTAAAAGTTCTCTTTCCCCAGTCTCAGGAAGACCTGCTTCCAGCCAGTGGCGATGGCATTTTCAGCCAGCCACAAAAGCCAAAGGAAATCAGGCTCAGAAGAACAAGAAGCCGTGGGGTTCAAGAGCTAACAAGCAAGACCCCAAAGCCTCTCTGTGAAGGGGCGCCCCCGCTCGGCCGAGTGGGGGGGAAGGCTTCGTCAGTTTTCAGCGGCATGGCAGACAGAAATCCAGGACAAGTGGGTAGTATCCACAGTATCCTCAGGGTACAGACTGGAATTTCGAGAGATCCCATCTTCTCAGTTCCGAAGTTCAAGACTCTCCAAAGATCCACAAAAAAGAGGATCCTTCTTCAAAGGTTTGGATCACTTGCTGTCTCAAGGGGTGGTTACAGAAGTACCCCTAAAAGAGCAAGGTTCAGGTTTTTATTCAAACCTCTT
Source organism: Rana muscosa (assembly GCA_029206835.1). Lineage (NCBI taxonomy): Eukaryota > Metazoa > Chordata > Amphibia > Anura > Ranidae > Rana > Rana muscosa. The sequence continues at coordinate 780,307,512 of CM055116.1, read as the reverse complement.
TGTGATTCCAAAACCAAATGGAGACGTCAGACCCATCCTGGATCTAAGATCTCTAAATCGGTTTCTGAACATTCGCCATTTCCGAAAGTGGAACCATTCGATCCGTGGTCGCCACCCTACAAGGCGGAGAATTCATGGCGTCCATAGACATCAAGGATGCATATTTACATGTACCTATCCATCCCGCTCACCAAAGATTCCTAAGGTTTGCGGTAGAACTTTGCCACTTCCAATTTGTGGCCCTGCCCTTTGGTGTGACTACCGCGCCCAGAGTATTTACAAAGGTGCTAGCTCCTCTGTTGGCAAATCTGAGGACACAGGGCATAGCGGTAAAAGCCTATCTAGACGATCTACTTGTGATAGATCAGTCGGAGGCAGCATTAGATTGTGCTGTGCTCACTACAGTAAAGTACCTGGAGCATTTAGGATGGATTGTAAACCTACAAAAATCCTCTCTACAAGCCCGAAGAAGGGTAGAGTATTTGGGCATGAACATAGACACAGCCCAAAGCAGGGTATTCCTGCCAGAGCCAAAGATAGTCTCTGAAAGACCTGGTCCACAAGGTCAAGGCAAAGAAAGGGCCGTCTATTCGCCTTTGCATGAGGCTATTAAGGAAAATGGTGGCCTCCTTCGAGGCTGTCCCTTACGCCCAGTTTCACTCGAGACTACTTCAAGGCACTATCTTAGCTGCCTGGAACAAGAAGATCCAAGCTCTGGATTTACCCATGCGCCTGTCTCCACAAGTGCGCCAAAGCTTCAGTTGGTGGTTAAGAACCAAGAACTTGCGGAAAGGAACATCCTTTCTCCCAGTCACCTATAAGTTGGTGTCTACGGATGCCAGCCTATTGGGCTGGGGAGCAGTGTTAGAAGGAGCTTCAGCCCAGGGAACCTGGGCCAAGACCGAAGAGAGTCTGTCCATCAACAGACTGGAGATTCGGGCTGTATTTCTAGCCCTCAAAACCTGGACACACAGGTTACAGGGCCATCCTGTTCAGATTCAATCCGACAATGCTACTGCAGTAGCTTACATCAATCACCAAGGAGGCACCCGCAGTCAGGGTGCGCAGAAGGAGGTGAATTGGATTTTGACATGGGCAGAAGATCATGTTCCTTGTCTTTCTGCAATCTTCATCCCAGGGATAGAAAACTGGCAAGCGGATTATCTGAGTCGCCAGCAGCTATCACCAGGAGAGTGGTCTCTCCACCCCGATGTCTTTCAGGCCATATGCCAGAGATGGGGGACCCCGGATGTAGACCTGCTAGCTTCCAGGTTCAACAAGAGGTTGGACAACTTTGTGTCCAGGACGAGAGATCCTCTAGCCTACGGAACGGATGCTCTAATAATTCCCTGGAATTAGTTCTCACTGATCTATGCAAAGACTACTTTGAATACCAGTAATCCTAGTGGCCCCAAATTGGCCCAGGAGGCCTTGGTATGCCGAGATCGTAAGGATGGCGGTAGGAAGGCCCTGGAAGCTTCCGCTTCGTCACGACCTGCTGTCGCAGGGTCCAATGTTCCATCCTTCCTTACAAAAGCTAAATTTAATGGTCTGGCTGCTGACCCACATTTTGAAAAAACAAGGGGTCTCTGGTCCAGTTCTTTCTACACTCATTAATGCTAGAAAGCCAGCCTCCAGGCTTATCTACTATAGAGTCTGGAAAGCATACGTTTCCTGGTGTGAATCCAGAGGATGGAATCCTCAGAAATATGAAATAAGCAGGATTCTTGCTTTTTGCCAATTAGGAGTGGATATGAAATTAGCCCTTAGTACCATCAAGGGTCAAATATCGGCTCTTTCAGTCTTCTTTCAAAGACCACTGGCATCTCATTCCCTAGTTCGGGCATTCATTCAGGGGGTACTGCGGATAAATCTGCCAGTCAAGTCTCCCTTGTGCCCGTGGGATTTGAATTTGGTATTGTCAGTGTTGCAAAAGCAACCTTTTGAACCTATTCACCATATTCCTTTAATTATTTTAAGTAGGAAATTGGCTTTTTTGATTGCTATCTCTTCTGCTAGAAGAGTATCGGAACTAGCAGCTCTTTCTTGTAAAGAGCCTTATCTAATTTGTCACAAAGACAAAATTGTACTACGACCCCATCCTGCCTTTTTACCTAAGGTGGTGTCGGCTTTTCATTTGAATCAAGACATTGTTCTGCCTTCTTTTTTTCTAGACCCGCGGATGGCGGGGGAAAATTTATTGCACTCTCTAGATGTAGTGAGAGCAGTAAAGGTGTATCTGCACGCAACCGCTCAGATATGTAAAACAGTTGTTTTGTTTATTTTGCCAGATGGTCCCAAGAAGGGCCAAGCGGCATCAAAATCCACAGTTTCTAGGTGGATTCGACAAGTAATTGTTCAAGCTTATGGTTTAAAGAACAGGACTCCTCCTTTTTCTGTTAAGGCGCACTCTACCAGGGCGATAAGTGCTTCATGGGCAGTGCATCACCAGGCTTTGATGACTCAGATCTGTAAAGCTGCAACTTGGTCTTCAGTCCACACATTTTCCAAATTCTATAAAATAGATGTGAAAGGACATGAGGATTCCGCCTTCGGGCGAAGTGTGCTGCAGGCAGCAGTTTAGGGCTTCTTGTCCGCAAGCGGCCTGCTTGATCTGGGTCTCCCACCCTTCATATTGAGCATTGCTCTGGGACGTCCCATTATGTAATTTCTGGCTCTGTGTCCCGTGGTGTACGACAAAGAAAACAGGATTTTTAATAACAGCTTGGGAGGGGTCATATGGAGGGAAACTGTCTTCAATTGGTTGTGCCAGTGTCCAACCCTTAAACCATTATGTAATTATGACTGGCTTTGTGTCCCGTGGTGTACTCCAAGAAAATGATTTTACAGGTAAGCTGTTATAAAAATCTTGTTTTTTTGTGGTCCCAAACTCAGCTACAAACTGCAACCCCCCCCCCCCCCCCCAAAATGTCTAAAAATGTTTTTGTTCTCATAAAACTCAGGCAGAGTGGCATAGGCTTTTTTTGTGGTCTCAAACTCAGCTAGAACCCCCCCCCCCCCCCTAAAATGTCTCAAAATGTTTTTGTTCTCATTAAATTCAGGCAGAGTGGCATAGGCTTTTTTTGGGGTCCCAAACTCAGCTAGAACCCCCCCCCCTAAAAAATTTCCAATGGGCCATCAGAGGGGGTGAGGAATTTGATAAGTGTAGCTTATATTTTTGTCTTTAAATATTGCTTAAAATAAATGTTATACTGATGTTGGCCAAGAATGTTTTTGTGTAATCTGCTTGCAATGTTATGTGCAAAAGTACAATTTTTTTTCTGGTTTGACTCCACAGTTTCCTTCAACACCACAGGAATGGCAGACTGTGGCTTCCCAATTTGCTGAGCGGTGGGACTTCCCCAACTGTGGAGGGGCAATAGATGGGAAGCACGTCTGCATCGTGCCACCACCCCATTCGGGGTCTTACTATTATAATTTTAAAGGTTTTAATAGTATAGTGTTGATGGCGGTGGTATCGGCACAGTATGAGTTCCTCTATGTGGACGTGGGGAAGGATGGCCGGATGTCCGGTGGTGGAGTCTTCGCACAGATGGAGTTTGCCCAACGTCTCCAGACTGGTGGCCTGGCATTGCCACCTGATGAAGACAACGTTGAGGGCCTTCCGTTCGTCTTTATTGCTGATGAAGCCTTCGGTCTGGGACCACACCTGACGAGGCCATTCCCCCTGAGGACCCTCACCCCGGAGAGGAGGGTTTTTAACTACCGGCTGGCCAGAGCCCGAAGGGTTGTTGAGAATGCCTTTGGGATAATGGCCAGCCGGTTCCGCCTGTTTCTGACAGCTATCAACATGCCGGAATACAAATTGAACCATATAATCTTCAGCTGCTGCATACTGCACAACTTTTTAAGGAAAATTTCTACAAATTATCTTGCCACAGTTGGGCCTGAGGCCGGACTATCAGGGAATCCCCTGATGGGCCTGGATACTGGCCGTACTGGCTTGCCCCCCCCCTCCAAAGCGCCTGTGAAGTGCGGCAGAAATATTGTGATTATTTTACGGGTAGGGGGGGCATTGCTATGCCAGACAATGTCTAAATTTTTTTTATTAAAAAACAAAAAATGATCTGATAAAATCTTGAATTTTCTTTATTGCTTTGTGTTTATTTTAGCTGTCTCCTAGGTTCTCCTAGTGCACTTGTAGTGCCAAGTGGATTTTCCTTTAGTAAATAACCCCCATTGTCACTGTAAACACCAAATTCCTTAAAAAAATGGAATTGAGCATTGAAAGAAGAAGCCACACATTGTTGATTAGAAAAACTATTTTCACTCTGTGCACATTCACAGTTTTCCACAGTTTTCCAATATTTTTTTATATTTTTGTATAAACAGGCATGTTTCAAACCATAAAACATATACAACTCTGGAACTTACAAAGTTCAACCTTGAAAAACTGAAGGCAATATCAGACATTATGGTATGTAAAAAATGTGTTGATGTTGCCTTCATCAGACGGGGTGATGTCACCCCTGAAAAAGCCAAATTTTGAAGATGCACACAAATTGAGATGCAAAATGGGGATTTCCCTCCTGATCCCATGCCTAATGTCAACATGTGCTATCTCCCATCATGGGGGATCAATGGACGTGTTTTGGGGGTGCAACCCCTTCCTCTCACCTACTTGAGTTGTGAGGAAAGGTTTGCACCCACAAAACGCGTACATTGATGTCCTGTGATGGCAGATAGCACATGTTGACACACTGTGTGCATCTTCAAAATTTGGCTTTGAAAATTACAATAACATTTTTGAAATTAGTCCACAAAAAGTTTAAATGGTGGCATTTTGAATCTATTTAGATTATCCCCAACACATCAATCATGTTCTTAATTTGTTGGTCAAAAAAATTGAGTTTATTCCTTATGATGTCTATTTCCCGACTCCACACCATGAGGTCCTGGATTAGGATTTGTGCACTTGCACTGGTGAAATTAGTTTCTTCTTCAACAACCATCACATCACTTAAAACAAAAATACACACCATGTCTTATAAATATGCAGGCATACATCTCTTACATGAATCTGTGGTGACAGACACTGACCTGTTGTGGTGACAATATCGCCCACTTCCTCCTGGTGTCCTCTGAGTGGTGTCCTCCGAGTCTTTGCTCCCCTATGGAATGAAGCAAAAAGTATACTTAGCACACAGATATTTGTGGCCAGAAATAGGAATATAAAAACATTGCTTGGAAGTGAGGTACAATTGTGTGTTTTGGCAGAGTTTCAAGCTGGGGCCCCTGTTGAAGAACATTTGTTCGAAACGCGTAGGGCTTGGTACACTACCTCATTCACTGCCCCTTTTTAAACAGTTTTATTGTTTGTGATCACTTTTATGTTGGTTGAATAAACCCTCATTGACCTGCACCATTGGAGCATTCCTTCCCTTCTTTTCTCCTCACATGGGTGGTTGGTCAAGTAATAGCTTCCTTTGGCCACTGGTTACTAATATTCACCGTGGTAAAGAGTCTCCTTGCTGAGTGGCGGTTCCAGTTCCATCGGAGGACCACCTGGATCGGTATGAAACCCAGAGTCTGCTGTCAAGTCGGGGAGCCTACCGGACAGTCTACATTGGGGACCCATCTGATCCAGTTTCCAGACTAACTGATGAGGAGTGCCACTGGGATTTCGTATGCCTATTTGACCTGCCTAAACCACAGGTCTAATGTACCGGTAAGAGTATTCTACCTCTCTTTTTCTACAAGAGTTATGTGATGACCCTTCAGTGCTACATGTTCTTTCTTCACAACACGAAAATTTTCTATGGACACTGTATGGACTCATTATATTGATATTATTTATCACTTTGGTTTGATTGGAGGCCCAAATTATTGGGCTTCATTTCTTCACTTAGCGCTACATCTTCATTCCATGTTTATTAATTTTAGTCACATTTTATGTAGCAGCTTTATTTTTATTCACTATTTTAGATTAGCGCAGTATTTTCTCTCTTTATATGCATCGTATTTTGTGGGCAAACGATGTTTACTATGACCGATTACTTTGGCCACTAACCTGAAAATTGCCATTTTAAAATGTCCAAACAGTCAATAAAAGCACATGGAGCAACATGCAAGGAATAATAATCATAAGAACACAGGAGAAATACATACTTTTTGCAAGCATTTTCTTGATCCTTCTGTACTGATCATGCTCCCTCAGTTTCAGGTCTGACCAGCGTTTCCTCAGCTGCTCCTTGGATCGTTGTACCCCAAAATTCTTGTGCAGACTTCTCATAACTTTAGTCATGATCTTGGCCTTTCTCACATTTGGATTGGTGTACGGTCCATGCTTCCCATCATAGTCTATCCTACTCAAGATGTCTGCCATCTCTGCAAATTACAAATTTGAGGCCTTATATCTCCTCCTGGATCGGGACGTTTCTGGCTCCGGGCTTTCCTCGTCGTTACTGTAATTAACATGCACCTGCTGTGTCTCCGCCATGCCGTCTCCCACAGCGCGCGGAAAGAGAAGGGGCGGGGAATATCCTAGAAAGTACGTCAGGGGCGGGTGAAGTTTCACGCATGCGCAGTGTATATAAAGCTAACACGCATGTGTCGTAACTACGTTCTGTGTGCGGAGAAAGGAGGAACGGAAGTTACGAGCGTCCTAACGAAGGTAAAATTTAAACTTGGGGCATCAGTGGCCTATACTGCTTCAAGATTGAGGCCTATATTGGGATAAGATTATGACAGTTTAGGCTGACCTATTGTTTTTGTCTTGTGTTTTATCTTGCAGAAATTATGCAGCACTTTAGGGACCCTGAATTCCTGTCCGCTTTCATTGACAGGTACAGGGAGATGGGGAATTTGTGGGAACTGAAAAACGATTTATATCATAATAGAGTTGTAAGGAGGGCAATGATGGAGAAATTGCTAGAATTTGTCCAGACACGGATCCCCGGGGAAGACATCAAGATGTTGATCAATACAATTGCTAAATTGAGGAACATGTATAAGAAGGAGCACAATCAAATCCTCAAATCCCGGAAAACAGTAGCAGCATCGAAAGTGTATGTCCCCAAGCTGTGGTACTTCAACAAACTGCGCTTTCTGGACAACCAACTTGAAGCCAGGGAATCTCTTTCTAGCCTTCCCTCCACCCCAGCAGAGGATGAGGACCAACCTGACCATGACATCCTGGAAGAACCGGATGCGAAAATCTGGAGCCCGGTATAGTATTTTTATACATATTTATTGTCCTATAATTATTGTTGGTAACTAGATGTTAGTATTCACAAATTAATGATTAATTAAAAAGTGTTTTACATATCAATAGACAGTAGTGGCCAAAAAAGATTGGGACAAAAATGAAAACTGCTGGGGTCAGAATGATAGTCTTTTCTCTTTAGTAACATTCAGTTTGCAACAGTCATGAGCTGAAAATTGTGTGTGATTGATGAACCAAAAAGTAAAACTATGTCCCTTTTTCATACACAGGATGACATCAGCCAGGATGAGGGTCAGGAAATTGGCAGGCAGGAGGAGGCAGGGGGAAGTATCAGCCAGGAGGTGGCTGGGCCCAGTGGCAGCCAGGAGGTGGCTGGGCCCAGTGTCAGGCAGGAGGTGGCCGGGCCCTGTGGAAGCACCCAATCGCAAGTGCCTGCCCTCCGCCTTACCAAAAAAAGGCCCAGGAAGGTGAGTCACACGGAGGACGAAGCACTGGGCCTCATTAGGGAGGCAAGTGAGGTCCTCAGAGCCCCCCAACGCTGAAGAGGCCTATGGCTGCTATGTAGCCACCAGGTTACAAAAAGTGGAGGAGGGCCAACGCATCCTCTGTGAGGCGATTATTGGTCAGGCCCTTCAGAAGGCGGTGAGGGGCCAGCTGACAGGGAACAGCCACGTATGTGAGCTCGCCCATCCTCCTCCTCCTCCTCCTCCTGCCACAAGTCCACCACCAGAGCCACAGTCTGCAAGGAAGCGTGCATTGAGGCGTAGAGGGAACGCTGCAGGGAAGCGTGGAGGGAACGCTGCAGGGAAGAAAATAAAGTGATTGCCTGGCTTCAGTCTGGTCTGACAGAAGATGCAGGCTGTTGTAGTACCACAGACTGGGGACATATATGTCATCTGCTGCTGCTCCTGATCTCTGGGATTTGTGGACCAGATTGTGCTCCCTATTATATGGACTCCTCAAGATTGCAATTTTATTTTCCACACAATTGATGTCTGCCTTGGGGTCCAAAGGCTTCGCAAATTCTACCAGTTTCTCCATTGTTGCCTTCCTCTTTATTTTGTTATGACCCAGAATAAATGGATATTTTATTTACTTAAAATACTTGCCTATGTGTTTTTCTTAAAAAGGACAGTGTGTGAGTAGGCAGGTACATTTCAAAAATACAATGTCAAATTAACAAGGGACACCAACAAACCTCCTTGAGGTAAAAAAAAATACAAGGTAATAATGTTATTGCGGTAACTTGACCAAAAAATAAAAACAAAAAATATGGAGATCACGAGAAAATATTAAAACCAAAAAAATAAAAAGGAGATCTTGATTAAGATCAAATAAAAAATAAATAAACTAACAAATAAAACCATTATTATGGAGATCTGGCTTTAAAATCAAATAATAATATTCATGAGATCACAAGAAACAATAAAGAAATAAGTTTGTCAGAACTCTGTGTGAATATCAGCACCAAAAAAACTTAATTATTCTACCATTATAAAGAAGAAAAGAATGCGCTGCATTAAAAGATCCCAGAATTTGCAGCATGACGAATGTGCTATCTCCATTACGAACGCTAGTTTTACCAGTCCGAGCGGTCCCGTCTCGTACTTGATTCTGAGCATGCGTGTTTTTTTCTCCATCGGAGTTCCATACAGACGAACGGAATTTCCGATAGAACATGTTCTCTTTCTAACTCCCGCTGAATTTCCGACGGAAAAAGTCAGATGGGGCATACACACGGTTGGAATATTCGATGAAAAAATTCGGTCTGACTTTTTTCCTCTGAAATTCCGACCGTGTGTACGCGGCATAACACTGGTTTCAGCTTGTATAAGAGCAGTGTGAACAGCAAGCTTTGACAAAGCATTTGCAGAGCTTTCAACAAATGTTGTTAAAGCTTTTAACGCACCATTGAGCTCCAGTTTCCAAATGTTGAATACAGATCCTAATGGGAGTGTTGATTGCCACCTTAACCACTTAACGACCGCCCACCGCCGATTTACGTCGGCAGAATGGCACGGACAGGCAGAATCACGTAGATCTACGTGATCGCCTTTGTGCAGTTGGGGGGTCCATCCGGACCCCCCTTCACTGCAGTGAGCGGCCGTTAAGTGTTCGGGAGCGATCAGGCATGAGGGGGCGGCCGCTCGATTCCGCCCCCCCCCTCGCGATCGCTCCCGGCCAATGAAAATGCTTCCTCCGCCATGTGATGTAAACACAGGCTGGAGGAAGTGATGTCATCTCCCTCGCCGCGGTCTTTTCGTTCCCGGCGCCGAGCAGAGAAGAAGCAGGTTAGTGCTCCAACAGTCCACTGACACGTAGGTACACATAGGCACACAAATCACCCCCCAGTCACCCCCAGATCACCCCCCAGGTCACCCCAAAGCCCCCAATCACAGTGTCACTGATTGCAGTGATCATTTATTTTACTGATCACTGCATTTAGTGTCATCTGTGATTGTAAAAAGTTGCAGGGCAGTTAGGATTAGGCCCCTTTAGGTCCAGGGTAGCCCCCTAACCCCCCCCTAATAAAGGTTTAACCCCTTGATCACCCCCCAGGTAACCCTTTCACCCCCTAACTTCAGCGTCACTAAGCGATTGTTTTTCCGATCGCTGTATTCGTGTCGCTGGTGTTTTAGATAGGCAGTTATTTTTTTTTAGGTTCGCCGCAGGTTTTTATTAGTGTCAGGTACCCCCATATATTATTTTAACCCCCTGATTGCCCCTAGAGTTAACCCTTTCACCAGTGATCGCCGTATAAGCGTCACTGGTGTCACTGGTTAGCCAGTAAGTTATCTAGTTATTTAGGTAACCCGTCAGGTTTTTATATAGCGTCGGGTACCCCCATATTTAACCTAATAAAGGTTTTAACCCCCTGATTGCCCCTAGTTAACCCTTTCACCAGTGATCACCATATAAAGGTTACAGGTGACGCTGGTTGATTAGTTTGCTTTTTATAGCATCAGGGCACCCGCCGTATATAACCCAATAAAGGTTTAACCCCCCTGATCGCCCGGCGGGTGAGATCAATTAGGTTTTAGCGCCAGAGAGGGTCTGCGTCGCCCCAGGCAGTGTTAGGTTAGTTCCAGTAACGCTAACACCCACGCGCAAAGCATACACCCCCCTTAGTGGTATAGTATCTGATCAGATCTATACTAGCATCCCCAGCGGTTTAGGGTTCCCAAAAACGCAGTGTTAGCGGGATCAGCCCAGATACCTGCTAGCGCCTGCGTTTAGCCCCTCCGCCCAGCCCAGCCCAGCCCACCCAAGTGCAGTATCGATCGATCACTGTCACTTACCAAACACAACACACATAACTGCAGCGTTCGCAGAGACAGGCCTGATCCCTGCGATCGCTAACAGTTTTTTTGTAGCGCTTGATATATTTGCTGACGACAGTCAGGTGCTTTTTTTCCTGTGAATCTTACTAGTGTACCCCTAAATTTAGAGCCCAAAATGGCAAGACGAAGGTACACTAGTAAAGAGGCCTACGAGATTCTGAGCATGACAGATAGTGAAGAGGAGGTCACGTATCTGTCAGATTCAGGCTCAGAATATCTTCCCGTAGAAGACAGTGACGTCAGCGGCCCCACGTCAGATAGCTCTGACGACGAAGTTGAGGTCCCTGCTAAGGTCAGGTGTACCCGATCCTGATCTTCTGAGGTTGTTGAGGAGCAAGAACCGCAGGTCTCTCGTATCATGGAGCAGAGTAGTACTAGCGCCGCTATTCCTTCTGGTGAACTGGCAAGCACCAGCGGCCTAGTACAGCCTGGACGTACATCCAGCACTGCAGTAACACTTGGTGACGTGGCGAGTCCCATAAGTGCAGTTCAAGCTGGCGAGGTGGCAAGCACAAGTAGTGTCCCGCTGCCACCAAGAAGACAAAGGCAGGCCCGTCGTGCCCATACTGCCCTTCCTGCAGAATTCGCCTATCCTGATTGGGTCCCCACCACTTCTGCAGAACCCGTACTTCCCCCATTCACTGCCCAACCCGGTATTCAGGTGGAAACAGCTGATTTTATTCCAATTGATTTTTATTCGCTGTTTTTCACGGAAGATCTCTATAGATCTATTGTGGACCAGAGTAATTTATATGCTGGTCAATTTATCGCCGCTAACCCCCAGTTGCCTAAAATTGCCAGAAATTGGAAACCAATTACGGTTTCCGAATTTAAGACCTTTCTGGGCCTTTCCCTCAACATGGGCACACATAAATTTCCGTCATTGCGTGCTTATTGGTCCACGCACCCAATTGACCACATGCCCGTGTTCTCTGCCTCCATGTCCAGGGCACGATACGAGCAGATTTTGCGGTTCATGCACTTCAACGACAATGAACTTTGTCGTCCACGTGGGGACCCTGAATACGACCGGCTCTATAAAATTCGGCCCCTCATAAACCACTTCAACGAACGTTTTGCAGCCTTGTTTACTCCCGATCAAGTTGTCTGCATTGATGAGTCCCTGATTAAATTTTCTGGCCGCTTGTCTTTCAAGCAGTACCTTCCCAGCAAGCGTGCCAGATACGGGGTCAAGCTCTACAAGTTCTGTGACAGGGCAACAGGCTATGTAGTGAACTTTACGGTTTATGAGGGAAAAGACAGTCAGATTGAGTCGGTCAACTGCCCGGATTACATAGGGAGCGCTGGCAAGATAGTGTGGAACTTGGTGTCACCCTTATTCGGAAAGGGGTACCACTTGTATGTGGACAATTATTACACGAGCGTGCCACTGTTTAGTCACTTGTTTGATCATAAGATTGGAGCATGTGGCACCGTGCGACCTAATCGCCGGGGCTTTCCCCAGCGGCTTGTAGATGCCCGTCTTAGGCTGGGGGAGAGAGCCTGCTTGAAGTGTAATAACTTGCTCGCTATGAAGTGGAGGGACAATAAGAATGTTTTCCTTCTTACCTCCCTTCATGCAGACACGACAGTCCAAATTCGTACGGCGACTGGTGTTGTGGAGAAACCCCTCTGTGTCCACGAATATAACCAAAATATGGGAGGGGTGGACCTCAACGACCAGTTGATGGCGCCGTATCTAATTGACCGTAAGGCGAGACGCTGGTACAAAAAAGTGTCTCTATCATTATTCCAATTGGCTTTGCTGAACGCTCATGTGCTATACAGAGCTTCAGGCGGGACGTTATCTCTTCTAAAATTCCAGAATGAGATAGTCACAGAACTCCTGTATCCAGGCGGTTCTGCACCTCACCATCCCCAACCAAATGCAGTAAGCCGGCTGCATGAAAGGCATTATTCGTATGTCCTCCCGAGTACCCCTACCCAAAGCCACCCCCAAAAAAGATGTCGTGTCTGTTGCAAGCGCGGATTTAGGCGTGACACCCGTAGTTTTTGTCCACTCTGTCCTGACAAGCCTGGTCTTTGCCAAGGTGAATGTTTTGAACGCTACCACTCAAAAGTGAAGTTTTAGCGTAGGGTACAGCATTTCACAGACAAGGACACACTTACACAGGGTCTCCCAAGATGCCATTACATTTTGAGAGACCCGAACCATTACAGTTGTAAAGTTACAAAAAAAAAGTGTAAAAAAGAAAAAAAAAACGTAAAAAACAAAACACAAAAAAAATATAAAATAAAAAAACCAAAAATAGTTGTCGTTTTATTGTTCTCTCTCTCTCTATTTTCTCTCTATTGTTCTGCTCTTTTTTACTGTATTCTATTCTGCAATGTTTTATCATGCTTGCTTTTCAGGTATGTAATTTTTTGTTTTCAGGTGCGCCATTCAACTGCAGCGCGGAATTATTTATCTTGACAGCAACAGCGTTTGCTCCCACGATACATAAAGCCGTGACTCCAGTGCTGTAGGAGGTGATTTCACCACCACAGTTAAAAAAAAGAGCATATATGCCGAAGCATGGGGGCAGCAGGGGCGGAGGAGCGATTTTGCTCCTAATGCCGCGTACATACGGTCGAAATTCCGACGGAGGCCTGCCCGTGGAAAATTCCGACCGTGTGTACGCGGCATAACTTTTTTGCGGGAGGATGCCCCCATGCTTCGGCATATATATATTTTAGGCACAGGTTGCGTTAAAACATTTTTTTATTTTTTACTAGGTTTTGTTTTGGTATTTGCTTTGCAGGTATGGCATGGTAAGGTCTTACTGTTGTACTGTAATGTTACTTTGTTTTAATGTTAACCACCATTTGCTTAGCAGGTACGCCATTCAGTTGCAGCGCGGATCTATTTATCTTGACAGCAACAGCGTTTGCTCCCACGATACATAAAGCCGTGACTCCAACGCTGTAGGAGGTGATTTCACCACCACAGTTAAAAAAAAGAGCATATATGCCGAAGCATGGGGGCAGCAGGGGCGGAGGAGCGATTTTGCTCCTAATGCCGCGTACATACGGTCGAAATTCCGACGGAGGCCTGCCCGTGGAAAATTCCGACCGTGTGTACGCGGCATAACTTTTTTGCGGGAGGATGCCCCCATGCTTCGGCATATATATATTTTAGGCACAGGTTGCGTTAAAACATTTTTTTATTTTTTACTAGGTTTTGTTTTGGTATTTGCTTTGCAGGTATGGCATGGTAAGGTCTTACTGTTGTACTGTAATGTTACTTTGTTTTAATGTTAACCACCATTTGCTTAGCAGGTACGCCATTCAGTTGCAGCGCGGATTTATTTATCTTGACAGCAACAGCGTTTGCTCCCACGATACATAAAGCCGTGACTCCAACGCTGTAGGAGGTGATTTCACCACCACAGTTAAAAAAAAGAGCATATATGCCGAAGCATGGGGGCAGCAGGGGCGGAGGAGCGATTTTGCTCCTAATGCCGCGTACATACGGTCGAAATTCCGACGGAGGCCTGCCCGTGGAAAATTCCGACCGTGTGTACGCGGCATAACTTTTTTGCGGGAGGATGCCCCCATGCTTCGGCATATATGCCCATCATTAGAAGTGGGTGGATGAAGGGAGGTATTCTAATGGTGGGCATACCCACCAATCAATCTCTTTTTTTCGTTCAGCCAATAGGCTGTATGAAACAAAAGATTACAATACATGTCCAACAAGGACCAGCAACGTACTGGTATGTTGCTGGACTTTGAATGTTTATACCAGAATGATGCCTGCGGGTTTAGGTATCATCTTGGTATCATTCTTTTCAGCCAGCGGCCGGCTTTCATGTAAAAGCAATTCTAGCAGATAATTAGCCTCTAGACTGCTTTTACAAGCAGTGGGAGGGAATGTCCCCCCCCCCCCCCGGATATAAAAAGCGCCATTGGGAAAGCATTTTATCACACCGATCTTGGTGTGGTCAGATGCTTTGAGGGCAGAGGAAAGATCTAGGGTCTAACCCCCCAATTTTTTTCAAAAAAAGAGTACCTGTCACTACCTATTGCTATCATAGGGGATATTTACATTCCCTGAGATAACGATAAAAATGGTAAAAAAATAAAATATGGAAGGCACAGTTTAAAAATAAAATAAAAAAGCCAAATAAATAATAAAAAAAAAAAAAAAGCACCGCTGTCCCCCCCTGCTCTTGCGCAAAGGCGAACGCAAGCGTCGGTCTAGCGTCATATGTAAACAGCAATTGCATCATGCATGTGAGGTATCACCGCGAAGGTCAGATCGAGGGCAGTCATTTTAGCAGTAGACCTCCTCTGTAAATCTAACGTGGTAACCTGTAAAGGCTTTTAAATGCTTTTAAAAATGAATGTAGTTTGTCGCCGCTGCGCGTTTGTGCGCAATTTTAAAGCATGTCGTGTTTGGTATCCATGTACTCGGCCTATGATCATCTTTTTTATTTCATCAAACATTTGGGCAATATAGTGTTTTTTAGTGCATTAAAAATAAAAAAAGTGTGTTTTTCCCCCAAAAAATGCGTTTGAAAAATCGCTGCGCAAATACTGTGTGGAAAAAAAAAATGCAAAACCAACTATTTTAATCTGTAGGGCCTTTGCTTTAAAAAAATATATAATGTTTGGGGGTTCAACATAATTTTCTTGCAAAAAAAATGTTTTTTTCATGTAAACAAAAAGTGTCAGAAAGGGCTTTGTCTTCAAGTGGTTAGAAGAGTGGATGATGTGTGACATAAGCTTCCTAATGTTGTGCATAAAATGCCAGGACAGTTCAAAACCCCCCCAAATGACCCCATTTTGTAAAGTAGACACCTCAAGCTATTTGCTGAGAGGCATGTTGAGCCCATTGAATTTTTTTTTTTGTCCCAAGTGATTGAATAATGACCAAAAAAAAAAAAATGTACAAAAAGTTGTCACTAAATTATATATTGCTCAAACATGCCATGGGCATATGTGGAATTACACCCCAAAATACATTCTGTTGCTTCTCCTGAGTACGGGGATACCACATGTGTGGGACTTTTTGGGAGCCTAGTCGCGTACGGGACCCCAAAAACCAAGCACCGCCTTCAGGATTTCTATGGGTGTAAATTTTTGGCACGTGTGAAACAGGCCTTATAGCTTTTCTACTCTATCACTTGTGTAAACATGCTTCCTGAGACTTGACTGAAAACTTGTGCTGTGCAAATTTAAGATTTGTTATGGTTCTGGGGATTAAAGCACTGAATGCAGCATACAGTGTCATTTTTTTTTTTTTTAAGGAACTCATCTTTTAAAGTGAGTGGATTGTATCCACAATGCATAATCATATATTTTTGCTTAGGGGATAGCAACATTAACATATTTTTTTTCACAGATCATTTCATCATTAATTATTCAGATTAAGAGAAGCTGGTCAGATGAAAACAAAAAAGAGTAAGTGTTTAACTTTTTATATTGATAATATCTGTATGCAATAGTTATCAGGCCTTTTAATACTACATTTCTGTCTGCAGTCACTGTTATTGTTGTGTTTATTTGTAATGTAATAATGCAAGACACATATATTTTGATTAAGTTTACATTTACACCCTGGGATAATTAGTTGTTTAGTTACAGTTTACTATACCTTGGATAGTCGCTGCAATATAGCCCTTTGCATTGGCAGGGAGACCACTTACTATAAGGGGAAATTATTGGAAGGATAGCTATGCCTATTTCCCTATTATTTCCCCTTATAGCAAGTAAATGCCCGAATGCCTCAAAAAAAGTTTTGTGTTTTGTTTTTTTTAACAGGTAAATTTTATTAAGTTTAATCAAAGAAAATGAGTACAGTGACATAAAACGTTAGTGGCAAGCACTTGTTCAAACGGTGAGAAAGTTGCAACAAATTTTACGAGTCACAATGACGTCGTGATCCGGGAGAACGTATACAATAACAATACACTAGTTAGTATACCAGTTCTTCCTATCCACTCCAACTAAGCTACCATAATTCCAATCCATAGACAAAACATCCTGCAATTAACCCTCAGACCATACGAGTAATCATCTTGGGAGATGGGAGACAGGGACAGCGAGGTAGGAATACCAAAGGAGGAGTGCGGGGGGGGGGGGGGGACAAGGAGTAAGGGTAAGACAGGGTGAGCAAGGAACCAAGAAGCCACCAGGAATTCTGCAAGTATTGAGGAGCAACCAACCAACTCAACCATTGGCTCTTTTACAGTTTCAAGTCTTCAGCTTTGACCCATGCTTGCCAAATTTTGATAGATTTCCTTGGGCAATTTCGACCAAAATAAGTAAGCCCGTAAAGTGTATACATTAATCAAATGCTGTTGCGCTGTATAAAAATCTCAGTGAATCTAAATAAAGTCTCAAGAAATACAAATACAGAAACAAAATTCAGGTGAAGACCTCATGTGAAAATGTGATTAATTTAAATAAAAATAAAGCATCCAGACAAAATCAAAACAATATAGTGTCCATCCTTCATGAAAATTGATACAATGTTGTATAGTCTGTGAACCCTCCACCTCTGCATACACAGCCTCTTACAAAAGCATGTGACCCCAAAATTATAGGATGTCTATCAAAGTATGAAGCTGCGTGGATCATGGACAATGGAAATGGATCCTTAATCACGGGGTTGCTTGTGGCACAATAATGCCGCGTACACACGATCGGAATTTCCGACAACAAAACCGTGCATTTTTTTCTGACGGATTTTCGCTCAAACTTGTCTTGCATACACACGGTCACACAAATGTTGCTTGGAAATTCCGATCGCCAAGAACGCTGTGACGTACAACACTACAACGAGCCGAGAAAAATTAAGTTCAATGATTCCGAGCATGTGTCGAATTGATTCCGAGCATGCGTAGGATTTATGTGCGTCGGAATTGGATACACACGGTCGAAATTTCCGACAAGAACTTTTATTGTTGGAAAAATTGAGAACCAGCTCTCAATCATTTGTTGTCGGAAATTCCGACAGCAAATGTCCGATGGAGCCTACACACGGTCGGAATATCTGATCAAAAGCTCACATTGAACATTTGTTGTTGGAAATTCCGATCGTGTGTACACGGCATTAGACTGTAATCTCCCTCTCACATTTCACAGTTACACCCGGCAAGAGAGTCAACAAGCCTCCAATAGTGAAGTACCGCAGGTTTTTACTAGTACCATCTACTCAAAGAAAATCTTTATGAATGGCACATGAATACATATGACTGCCACTGGCACTGGCTCCAGCGCAGCGTAGGAACTGCCAGCACAAACACTGACTGACTCTGAAGCCGTGTACACACGATCGGTTTTAGCGATGAAAACAGTCCGATGGACTGTTTTCATCGGACGAACCGATAGTGTGTGGGCCCCAACGGTATTTTTTCCATCGGTGTGAAAAAATAGAACATGTTTTAAATTTATCCGATGGGAAAAAAAACGATAGCAAAATCCGATCGTCTGTGTGGAAATCCATCGGATAAAAAACCCACGCATGCTCAGAATCAAGTCGACGCATGCTCAGAAGCATTGAACTTCATTTTTAATTATCGGCTCATTGGAGTGTTTTACGTCACCGCGTTTGAAACGGTCGGTTTTTTGACTGATGGTGTGTGGGCAAGACTGATGGAAGACAGTTTCATCGGATTTCCGATGGAAAAAAAATCGGATTAGAATCCATAGGATATCCGATCGTGTGTACAGGGCTTAACAGCAGCAGCATTTGATATATGTATACAGTACATTTGTATGTATATGCCTCTAAATGCAGCTGTTTATGGATTAGCACTGCTATTTATGCATGGTTCAATTTGAGGCGATTTGTTTTTTATTTAGCACCGAGCGCAGTTTTTTCTTTTCACATTTAAGCCTGTGAAGTGGCAGAACTTTGTTGACCATGGTTCAGCAAAGTGCGGTGAGAGTATCTTCTAATCATCTCTCCCTGTTATGAACTTGCCCAGTTTGTTTGGTCATTTGTCTCCCCTGCCAGTTAGCTCTGCTTGATTTACCCGGATTACAAGTCATTGTCCCTGTGCATCTGCTCAGAAACTTGGTATCATTGCCTGTTACTGGACATTGCAGTGCCCTCGTATCCAGCTATATAATTCATCTGTTAAAGACTGTATTATCACCAATTTGTGAGACTTTTTATCCAACTCTCTCAGCTGTGGATAGGACGAGCCATCAACTCATTTATCTACCCCCTGCACTTCACAATCATAGCAGCCGGATTAAATACATACCAGGAGCTCTTTCCTTTTCAAGACTTCATGGCTGCATGCAATTAAGTATACACGCTTTAATTTGCAGATTGGTTCTGAACTGTCCAATATCTTTTTGATTTATCTGGGGGCGGTATCTACGCCATCCAGCACAGTCATCAATGTGAGCCCTTTGTGGTTTGCACCACTGCTTGATAGCCGGACTTCTCATCCAACTCCTTTGTAATCAGGATTGTACTTCATTCCACTCATTCAACCATAATACTCCACGTATTTACAAGCCATTTTGTTTAGGGACAGTGGTATTCAAGTGGACTTGCCTTTATTAAATTTAATTTTCTATTATTATTATTTTTCATTTTTTCACTTGATGAGTAGGTTCCTTAATATGTGCTAATCCATTATATTGCTTCCATGTGAATGAGGTATGCGCAGCTGCGATCTCCCCTTGTTTTTAGATTGTTTTTAGACTGTATGACAACGTTATCTTATTTTTAAATCAGTCTGTTTTGCACAATCTACTTGCCACTCTTTGATTAATTTAATTGTTGTAATATTAATTTTTTGTAATCAATAAAGTCTTTTTGTATTCATCCGAAGTGTTTTGGTATACCCACTTGAGAGAACTATATTCTCTCCTGTTTATGCGATTTGGGTCTGTCTCAACTGCGTTCCTTGGGCCCCCTTGTGGACGAGATTTGAATGCTTAATGTACCATTACTCCCCTACATTGTAGATTTAATTGCGGTGGATCCAGGCACCCCACCCCTTTTTTTTCTTTTTTTTGACCATGGACCTCCACTGTTGCATCGTGGGAGGATCCGATACTTTCCATTTGGTAAGAATGGATTTCCTGGTGTAGTACACCACAAAAAGGATAAATAGCCTCTTGTGGTGAGTAATGTCAGTCGTATCACCTATTCCCAGCGGGAGCAAGAGCGGGTCCATGGCCACCACCAAGCCACTTACTGCACTAACATCAGCCGCCACTTCATGACAAAAAAGCTTACACAGGAGGGCAAGGCCAAACCATGTGAATAAACGTACCCTATTCAGTTTTGCATTTAGGACAGGAAGAGTCCATAGTAGCATAGAGAGCTGAAAGCCTTTGAAGGCAGAAGTTGTCCCTATGCATAAATTTCAATTGTACCCATCTGTCCCCAGCCGAAATCATAAAAGGGAGCAGGTTGGATACCCTCTCCATCTGTCAATGTAGGCATGTCCTGTTGCCACATTCAATACAATTGAGAGACCCTAGATGTCTCAGCCTGGGCCAGGCAGAGGTAGAGGGGAGAAAGAGCTTTAGCCACCTGTTTGGCTATAAAGAAGCGCTCAACCGCATGGGACCTAAAAATTTTAGTAGGCAGCAGAGTGCAAAATGCCTATGGGTTCCCTTTTAAACACATGTTTTTCCTTGCTTCCTGAGACATAGAAGTTTCATACAAAGACACGTTTGTAGTTATATGAAATTAAATGCTTTTCTTTTCTCACCCAGTGTTTCCGCTGAGCATGTACACGCACTATCTGTGACCTGTGTATGTGTTCTTACGTTGCCTGAAGTAGCCCCATTGCTGGAAGCACTGCTTCTCTATTACTGGTCTGGGCCAAAAGAGGTTCTTGACAACTACTTCTTAGAAGCTTTAAATGATGTTGTGTTGAGGTAAGTCAGCAAAAACTTATTGTGTTTAAAGATTAAAGGGCTCCTGACAAAATGAAAGAAAGGAAAAATATATTGCTCACAAGTTTGTTGCTTCAGCCTGGGATCCCGTATCTGCGGTGTGGCACATCGCAGGTAATTCACACAGGAATCGCACCACATTCCAGTGCAAATCACATGCAATGTGTGTGCAGTGCGATTTGAGACATTCATTTGTGTGAAATTGCAAAAAACCCGCACAAAAATGGTGCAGGACCCTGGGTGTTCACACTTATGCAATCTGATTCTGTCAATCGCACTGCATTTTCCGAACCATTTTGGGATGTCGTTATTTTAACATTGACACCCCCTGCAGTTCACATAATGCTGTGCGATTTCAATACGGTGCTGAAAACCCGCAGGATTCGCTGCATTTCCCACACTGCAATGTTTTTTTTTCTTCTCTGAAAGTTGTTTTTGCTTTAGTGCCAGTTCACAGCAGATGCAGTTCCGTGCAGTTCCGTTTTTTTCTGCACCAATACAGTCAGTTCTGCACTGGAACTGACTGCACTGGTGTGAACTAGAGCCATTGGAATACATGGAAAACACTGTGCTTGCATTTTTAGTGCAGAAAAAAAGCACACGGAACTGCATCTGGTGTGAACTGGCCCTTAATGTTTTTTATTTGCTATGAAAATGTAAATTTTGGTGATTTCTGTAAACAGTCCTATTTTTATATCTGATATCTAGTGGGTAATATTTTTGCTATACAGTGTAACAAAAAGATTTTTGTGTTTTGAGTAAGGAGACACATTGAAAATAAGTAAATCAACCCAGTCACATTAGTAAACTTGTTTCAAGCAAGCACATACAGCCATGGACAAAGTTTCCTGGTACCTTTCCAAAAAAGGAAGAACCCATAATTTTCTCAAAAAAAAACTTGAAAATGACAAAAGTAATTTGCATCCAACAAATCCAATGCTTTGTTGCACATCTTTTAGAGGCAATCACTACTATCAATTTGTTTCTGTAGCCAGCAGGTATTTTGACCCACTCTTCTTGAGAAAACAGCTCCAGCTGTCTCAGATTTGAAGGGTGCCTTACTTAAGACTGTATGTTTAGACTCTTTCCATGGATGTTTGATATGATTCATATCATAGAAGGGCACTTCAGAACGGTCCTGTGTTTTGTTATTAGCTATTCTTGGTTGCTTTGAGCTGTGTGTTTTGGGTCATTATCCTGTTTGAGGACCTATGATCTGCGACTAGGACAGAACTTTCTGGCACTCTGCAAAGCAGTCTCAAAATATTACTGAGCCTCCTCCGTGGTTTACATTATGTAAGGTGTTATTGAAAGTTTTAGGTTTCATCTGTGAATATACAACTGATGTGACTTGCAAATAGCCCCAGTTCTGTCTCATCGTTCCAGAACATTCTCCCAGAAGTATTGTTTTTTGTCAATCTGCATTTTAGTAAATTCCAGGCTGATTATTTTAGTTTTTTTTTCCTCCTGTGTCTTCTTTTTTTGAGTCCACTGCCACTCATAAAAAGATTGATAGTGCAGTCAGACACTGATTTGTCTTTACCTTGTGGTTCAGTATCTCTTTGGAAGTTTTCCTTGGCTCTTTGCTTACCATTCCCACTATTTCTGCTCAATGTGGGGAGGATTGTAATGATCAGGGCAGTTGGCTACACTTCCATGCATCTTATATTTCCTAATAATATTTGCAACTGTGGTCACAAGAACACATTGCTTGGAGATGGTCCTATATCCTTTATTCTCAGGCAACTATCTCATTTGATTTCTTTGGTCCATGTTCAGTGTGCTGCAGATAAAACCAGACAGCAGGTTGACTGCTTTTCTCCATTCAGATAGACTGACTTAACTCAAAATGTTGGATTTTCCAGTCATTTCTTTAACTAGCGATAATGGTCTCCAGGAAAAATAAAGTGACTCATCTTAGCAGGGACACAGACAGCAATAAAAACCTGACAGGGGTTCTAGTCCTGATCTAATGCCCCGAACACACGGTCCGAAAATTGGACGACAGATCGTCAGACTTTTTTCGTTTACTAGTCGCAAGTAGAAATTGAATAGGTTACTAAAGTCACGAAAATTCTCGTACGACAGAAAAAAAAATCGGAAGTGATGTCATGTGTTGTAATGTATTTGTGTTGTATTTTCGGACGACAACTGTACTGACTAAACGAAAATCGTACAAGGAAAATTTTCGTGCATGTCCGATAAAATAATATCGGATGAACTGTCATGATCGGCTCACGGAAGCTCTGTACTAACAATCCGATTATCGTACGATTCTTACTCGGACGACATTTTTCGTACGATATTCGGATCGTGTGTACGGGCCATAAGGCTATAATAGGTTTGAATATGTTTTCAGCAGCTCTGTGTATAACATTGGATACATTGTCATTAGCTTCTAACAGCTGTATCTATCACAGTGTATCAAAGAGGGTTGAATGTGCACATTCAAAATCCAGGTCAGTGAATGTGAAAGCATAACGAGCACTATAATAGAATGACAGCCAGGTAGCTAACATTTTCAGAAGTGGTCAGCACTTTAAAGTGGTTCTAAAGACGAGACATTTTTTACCTTAATGCATTCCCTGCATTAAAGTGGTTGTAAACCTCAGTGTCCTTACCATCCAATCTCCTCATTGACCTCTGCAGAGTGTAACTTCAGCTCCCCGCCCCCTGCTTTCTGAAATTCCAGACAAGCTGTATAAATTCTGCACTTTGAACTTTCCTCACAAGACACAGAGGCATCAACGGAGGAGGGGGAGGGCAGTTGTGCTGTGTGTCTAGCTATGGGGACGCACACAGAAGAGGAGCAAACAAGAGTGCTGCCTCTGGGGACCCCAGAAGAGGAGGTTTGGGGCTGCTCTTTGAATTACCATTGCAGAGAGCAGATTCGTATACCGGTACCATGTTTATTATATTAAGAAATAATAAATAAGCCTTTACAACCACTTTAAGACTTAATCTCTCACGGTTCCATGAAAGCTGGCTGTAGACATAAGCTAGGTAGTGAACCAACCCCTAAAATATCTGTATTAAATTTGTCCTTTACATTTGTATGTCTAATTTATATCCTATTTGGGTGATGCCTGCTCTTACATATAGATATTGATGCAATCTACTTGAGACTGTTGCACTCTTTCTTAAACATTCTTTGCAGCCACACAAAAAACACAATAGTTTTAATCTGTTCTAATCAAATATATTGATAAATGACTACTATTATATGGGTTTATTTTACAAGCACTGGAAAAAAAACGTATGAAACATTGAACGGTCGGCCATAGCACAGTCAGAATTTCTCTATCCACTTTAGCAATGGAGATTACTAGCTACTAAAAGCAACTTGTGTCGTTTTGCTCAGTGTTATTTCCGATTCATCTTATCAGCCCTATATTATTTGCTGAAATTTTTCATCATGATGGAAATCTTGTGCTACTTCAGTAAAAAGTTATTTAGAAAAATAGTTTTCACTTACAAAATGCAAAAAATGTCTAAAACTGCTATACTGCTAGCATGCGTTGGAAAGGCAGCAACCTGCCAAGTCAGCTTCTTATGTCAGAAGCAATTTTACAGAATAAGAATAATGGGGACATGATAAAGAGATGATTATGCAGCTAAGTCATTATTCAGTTTAACTATGAATCGGTAATAATATGAGTTTGTAATACATATGCTTACTTTATTTGGATTTGTGCTTGGTTATATTGCCATCTAGTGGCAGACTTTTAAAATTGATAAAGGAACACTTGGTTATTTTTCCTGACTTTAAAGACATGGATTTACAAAGTGTGGACACAGAAGCATATCCAGCCACTTAGAAAAAAATGCATCATGATTTGAACTTAGGACATTTTTAGATGGAGTGGACCCCAGGGAAACAGCATGGAAAAATATGACTTAATTGTAATTTTGACATGTAACAGTAAACTACAAGCCTATGTTTTGCTCTTTGTTTATGTCATTCCAATGATCTTGGTGACTGTATATCTCTCTGTTGCTCTTTGTTATTTATGCCATTGCGCAGATGTACTAAATAGGGGAGTCTTTCCGCTTTTCCTTGCATTTGTACTGTAAACGTCTTAAAAATAATTGAACAAGAAAGGCTTTAGCTGTCTAGTCTGCTGTTAAAACATCACAGCTAAATGCACAGTGCAATTAAAATCTTCAGATATAATGAAGGGTATGATATTAGCACAGTTAAGCAGTGTGCATTACTTGATTAAAGTTTTTGTAAACCCTAACAATTACCTCCTCTTTTGGTTTGTTAAATGTATTAATGAATGCGTTCATTTTTTTGTCTGCCTAGTTGGGCTGATACTACCGTTTAAGACTTTAGTGCAGCAGTGACAGAGTGCAAAGAAAGTTGCAAGCTCAATGGATTTTTGGCAGTATTAAGTATTTTTCACTAAGACTTCAGTGCAGCAGAGACAGAGTGCAAAGAAAGTTGCAAGCTCAATGGATTTTTGGCAGTATTAAGTATTTTTCACTAACTAGTAGTTAGTGAAAAATACTTAATACTGGCAAAAATCCATTGAGCTTGCAACTTTCTTTGCACTCTGTCTCTGCTGCACTGAAGTCTTAAACGGTAGTATCAGCCCTGCCCAGTTCACCTTCGTAAACTACAAGCACCTCCTGCTTATTTTAGAAAGATGAAGAAAGAGGGAAGTGTTCTGTAGCCAAAATTAGGAGTAGGCAGACTAGGGCGACAGTACTATGCCTCCTGAATAAGCATTGTCACACCAGGGCAAGAAGTTTGCTATTGGCAGGATAACCAGGTAAAAATAGGTAGAGAAGTCTGAAATAAAAAAACGAATGCAGCTACCACATCTAAGAACTGGTAAACTGCAATATATTAAAAAAAAAAAATCTTTAGTTTAGATAGACTTGAAATGGTTGATTTAAGTGTCTTACCATAGACTGAATAGCACACTTCATGGAGAACATCTATCTCAAGAGTTTTTTTTTTACATTTTGGGTAGAGTGAAACAGGTTTCATTCTCCTACTGGAACCATAAATGGAAAGCCCCCTTCCCCTTTAACCACTTGCTTACTGAGCACTTAAACACCCCTCCTGCCCAGACCAATTTTCAGCTTTCAGTGCTCTCACACTTTGAATGACAATTACTCAGTCATGCAACACTGTACCCAAATTATTTTTTTGTCCTTTTTTCATACAAATAGAGCTTTCTTTTGGTGGTTTTTGATCGCCTCTGGGTTTTTTATTTTTTGCGCTATAAATTAAAAAAGACCGAATTTTTCTTAGTTTCTGTGATAAAATTTTGCAAATTATTAATTTTTCTTCAAAAATTTTGGCCACAATTTATACTGCTACATATCTTTGATAAAAATAACCCCAAATTTTGGGAAATTATTTGGTCTGTGTGAAAGCTTTAGAGTCTACAAGCTATAGTGCAAATCATAAAAAAATTATCACATCTGATGTACTGGCGGCCTATCTAATTTCTTGAGACCCTAACAAGCCAGGAAAATACAAATGCCCCCCCAAATAACCCCTTTTTGGAAAGTAGACATTCCAAGGTATTTAGTAAGAGGCATGGTGAGTTATTTGAAGTTGTAATTTTTTCCCACGATTCTTTGAAAAATTACGATTTTTATTTTTTGTTTTTATTTTTTCTCAAAATTGTCACTGTAATAGCTTATTTCTCTCACATGGCATGTGCATACCACAAATGACACCTCAAAATACATTCTGCTACTCCTCCTGAGTATTACAATACCACATGTGTGGGACTTTTTTACTTCCTGGCCACATAGAGAGGCCCAACATGCAGGGAGCACCATCAGGTGTACTAGGGAGCATAAATTACACATCTAACTAGTTGACTACCTATTACACTTTTGAAGGCCCTGGAGCACCAGGACAATGGAAACACCCACAAAATGACCCCATTTTGGAAAGCTAACACCCCAACGTATAATCTATGAGGCATAATGACTCTTTTGAACAGTTCATTTTTTCCCAGAAGTTTTGGGAAAAAAAATGAAAACGCATTTATTTTACGCAAAGTTGTCCGTTTATAAGATATTTCCAACACATAGCATGTACATAGCAAAAATGACACCCCAAAATACATTCTGCTACTCCTGAGTATGGCAATACCAAATGTGTGGGACTTTTACATAGCCTGTCCACATACAGAGGACCTACATTGAAGTAGCACCTTCAGGCGTTCTAGGAGCATAAATTACACATCTCATTTCTCAACCACCTATTACACATTTGAAGGCCCTGGAGCACCAGGACAATGGAAACACCCACAAAATGACCCCATTTTGGAAAGTTAACACCCCAACGTATAATCTATGAGGCATAATGACTATTTTGAACGGTTTATTTTTTTCCAGACGTTTTTGGAAAATGTGGAAAAAAAAATGAAAACGCATTTTTTTTACGCAAAGTTGTCCGTTTATAAGATATTTCCAACACATAGCATGTACATAGCAAAAATGACACCCCAAAATACATTTTGCTACTCCTTCTGAGTATGGCGATACCAAATGTGTGGGACTTTTACACAGCCTGTCCACATACAGAGGCCCAACATGCAAGGAACACCATCAGATGTTCTAGGGACACATAGTATGCACATACCAAGAATTAGACCCCCAAATACATTATGCTGAGAAAAGCATAAAAACAAAAGATTACCTGTGGTTTTAGTAGCGCAGTTCTACACAGCAGGATCGCACTGGTCCAGGCAGCAGGCAGGGACTTGGTCAGCAACGGCATACACAATTGTCCAGGCAGCAGGCAGGGATACTGTCCATATACAGTCCAGGGTCAGTGCAGGCAGAAATATTGTCAGCAGTGCCAAAAATATTGGTCCTGGTAGTAGGCAGGTCCATTTGGTGTGGTCAGTTCATGTGACAGGCAGAGGCATGATGGCATAGGTCCTACAGGCAGCAGGCAGAAGTAGGGCCTTGTTCAGGACAGAATGGGGACAGGGGTAGAGGCTTCTCCCACCCAAATCTCTTTGAAGCCTCCGAGTCTCCAGACCCTAATCGTGGATGAGAAAACAAAAAAAAATAGTTTTCATCATCCAGAAAAACTTTTCTGGAGCCCCTCACATATGCGAGACCCCTGTGTTGAATCCCACTAGTCCAGTAGCAGGGTACAAGATCAATCCAAGAGGCAGGCAAAAAGCATGGTCAAACAGTCCAAGGTCAGTTCCAGATCAGGCAG
The DNA here is from genome assembly GCA_029206835.1 of Rana muscosa. Taxonomy (NCBI): domain Eukaryota; kingdom Metazoa; phylum Chordata; class Amphibia; order Anura; family Ranidae; genus Rana; species Rana muscosa. The sequence continues at coordinate 780,279,905 of CM055116.1, read as the reverse complement.
AGGTATGTACAGAATCGTTAGGCAGAATCATGGTCGAAAAACAGTCCAGAGTCAGTTCCAGATCAGGCAGAGGTAGTACAGAATCATTAGGCAGAAGCGTGGTTGAATAACAAGCCAGGGTCAGTTCCAGATCAGGCAGAGGTAGTACAGAATCGTTAGGCAGAAGCGTGGTCGAATAACAAGCCAGGGTCAGTTACAGAGCAGGCAGTGGCATAAGGGGTGTGAAGGTGTGTGAAGGCAGGAACTGAGGATTACATTTACCATACTTCACTAATAATTTCGTGAAGTATGGTAACGGCGAAAACAGTCAGTTACACAGAGGCCTGGTTGGGAAGGACACTCTGCACAATAATAAACTGTGTCTCGTCTGACTCCTCCACTGGTACACACCTTACATTTTTTTTGACGTCGTTGACCTGTTGCTGTGGGAGGGACTTTATCGGGAAAGTGACATTCGGAGAGTCGACTCATAACATCAGATCGGATGTTTTGGGGTGGGCCGTTCGGGAATATAAGGGCAGTGATAAGGTCCTCCTGGTAGCCAAGGAAGCGTTTGGGGTTTTGGGTGGAGTTGCGGTATATGATGTACGAATTGTATATGGCCAATTGAAAAAAATAAATTGCAACTTTTTTGTACCAATGATATGTCCGTCTTGTGGCAAGATAGGGATCCAGCATCTGATCATTGAAGTCGACTCCCCCCATAAACAAATTGTAGTCCTGGATGCATGTGGGCTTTCGGATGGGGCCATTCCTTCTGGGGATTTCCACGAAGGTATCGTTGTGGATGGAAGACAACATGTATACATCCCTTCTGTCCTTCCACTTCACTGCCAGAACCTCCTTGTTTCTCAGACTTGCCGATTCTCCTCTTCTCAGTTTCTTATTTACAAGATTCTGAGGAAAGCCCTTCCGATTTTTTCTGATGGTGCCACATGCTGGCGTCTGCATCCGGTGAAGGTTATGGAACAGGGGAAGAGATGTATAAAAGTTGTCAACGTAGAGATGGTAGCCTTTTTTCAGCAGGGGGTATATGAGGTCCCAAACAATTTTCCCACTTGATCCCAAGTAGTCTGGGCAATTAGGGGGATTCAGCTGGCTGTCCTTCCCCTCGTACACTAAGAAGGCATACGTGTACCCTGTGACTCGGTCACATAGCTTGTAAACCTTCACACCATAGTGGGCCCTTTTGCTGGGAATGAATTGTTTTATTTAAAGCCTGCCACTAAACTTAACAAGGGACTCATCCACACATATGTGTTGGTCCGGGGTATAAAGCTGGGGGAATTTTTCGGAAAAATAATTCAGTAAGGCTCGAATTTTGAAAAGCCTGTCAAAATTTGGGTGATTTCGGGGAAGGCACTGGGTGTTATCGTTAAAATGTAGGAATCTCATTATCATGAAGTATCTGGTTCTGGGCATTACCTTGGAGAATATTGGCATGTGATAGATGGGGCGTTTTGACCAAAAGGAACGCAAGGTGTTTTTTGGGTTGAGTCCCATACAAAACGTGAGGCCTAAAAAAATCTTCAACTCCTCCACCGTTAGGTCTCTCCACTCGAAGGGACGGGCATAATATGCTGTAGGATTGTTCAAAATAAATTGTTGGGCATATAGATTGCACTGGGTGACAATGTTGGATAGCATGTCCTCGGTAAAAATAAGGTCAAAAAAATCAATTGGGGTAAAATTCTCTGTGTTTACTTGGACTCCTGGCTGGGCAGTGAAAGGGGGAATGTTGGCTTCTCCTGAATTAGGAGGAAGCCACAAGGGGTTCTGAAGGGCATAGGGAAGGCTGGCATGGGTCCTTGGCCTTTCTTGCCGAGGCACTGCGGTGCTGGTGGATGGCACTGCGGTGCTGGTGGATGGCACTGCCTCTTCACCAGAACGCCTTCATTTGGCGGGCCGACTAGCTTCCTCCTCTGAGTCACTAAGTGTTGCACTACTGAGGACTGGCTCATAATTGACGTCCGACTCAGAATCGGAATTGGAAAGGGAATCTGAAAGCGAGAGCTCCACGTTGCTCTCGTCGGGCGTGGAAAGGATTTGGTATGCCTCCTTGGCGGAAAATAATCTTTTTGACATTTTTTGCTGCTGGTGTTGCGACTACACAGGTGTGTGCCAAGCCTTCACTGATGGGCACTGATGAGGCGGAACAGATGGGCACTGATGAGGCAGAACAGATGGGCACTGATGAGGCGGAACAGATGGGCACTGATTGGTGGCACTGATTGGCGGCACAGATGGGCACTGATGAGACGGCACAGATGTGCACTGACTGATTGCACAGATGTGCACTGATTGGCACAGGTAGGCACTGATTGCACAGATCACTGACGTCACAGACTGGCACAGGTGGGCACTGTATAGGCACAGGTGGGCACTGCATAGGCACAGGTGGGCACTGTAATAGGCACAGGTGGGCACTGTTATAGGCACAGGTGGGCACTGTAATAGGCTCAGGTGGGCACTGTATGGGTACTGTGGCAGTTGAAGAATCACTCACTGTTGAAACAAATGTATCAGATCGCTCTCCCTCCTCACACGCGGTATCTGTGTGAGGAGGGAGAGCAGGCAATGAGAGATGATCTCATATGTTTACATTTGAGATCATCTCTCATTGGCTGCACAGATCGCATAGTAAATGGCCACTCTAATTGGCCATTCACAGCGATCTGTGATTCGTTGTGTCCAAGGGACACAGGCAGCAAAGAATTTCCCCGCTGCGCGCGCGGGAGCGCGCGCGGGGAACGAGCAAAGGGGAGGCCGTATAATGACGGCCTCCCGGATTTTCAGGTCCGCACTGAAGCCGTCATTCGGCTATAGCGCGGGCCTCAAGGGGTTAACACAGCTACGACAGACCCACCCAGCTCAACTATGCAACTGTCCTTTGTGTATGACCTTCTTTTTTTTAACAAAAGTATTCGTTATTTTTTTATAAAGGGTACATATGAAAAATCACAGTATTGTGGGTGCAGCTGCTATATTAACAGAGGAAAGGAACAACATAAAAAGCGCCTAGGTAGAGAGCTTGTCACACGTACATATTAGCAAGTATGTTGGTGTAATTAAAGTATAGGCATTATGCCTAGTTTTAGGCTGGGTTCACACTGATACGACACAACAGTCATACAACTTTCATCCTACTTTGCTCTGCGACATCAGTCCTACATTGATCCTAGATTGGTCCGACATCCATCCGACTTTCATGAACAGGATACTACTTTGATCCGACTTTGTGATAGTCTGACTTGTCCTTTGACCAATCAAAACAATCCCAGGGTGAGATAAATTCCTTTTACTGCTGCTGTAATCACCATGTCGGATGTCAAATGTCGGATGGTTAGGACAAGGATCCTACTTTGATCCGACTTCAATGATATTCAATGGGCTGAAGTAGGACCAAAGTCGGACCAAAGTAGTACAGGGAGCATTTTCAAAGTCGGACCGACTTGTGTCGGACCAGTTAAGACGGCTCTCATAGGGAAACATTGATTTTCACACGTCATGCGACATGAGCTCCCAATGTCGGAGCGTTTGTCGGACAAGTGTGAACCCAGCCTAAGGCCTACTCATCATTAGAGCATGTTGTGTATGACCTTCTATATGTAGTATGTTCTTCTTCATATTTTTTTATGAAGAATCCAGCACAAGTGATTCTGTCTGTTAGCCTGTCTCCTTAGGAATGTGTGTGTTCAATCAAGTAGCTGACACAAAAACGTTGGCTTTAAAATTTATCTCAGCTTGTCATAGACTGAAGGTAATATCTTCACTTTGCAATCCCAGTAAAGAATGAGCAAAGAACTTCCCATTCCAACCAAAATGGAAAAACAAACAAAAAGAATTGAGCAAATATGTGTCAGAAAAACTGGTAATTACTCAAAGCACGGAGTTCAAGCTCCAAAACGCTGTTGGAGAAAATTTTTATTCTCTATACTATGGCAGTGTTTCTCAACTCCAGTCCTTAAGGCACCCCAACAGGTCATGTTTTCAGGCTTTCCATTATTTTGCACAGGTGATTTGATCAGTTTCACTGCCTTAGTAATTAGCACAGCTGTTTCATCTGAGGGAAATCCTGAAAACATGACCTGTTAGGGCGCCTTGAGGACTGGAGTTGAGAAACATTGCTCTATGGAGACAGTTCACATCTCCACTCCAAGTTGCCTGAAGCTCCAAAAAGTTCTTTTTTTTTGTAGCTTGAATTGGGCAGATTTGAGTGTTTTTGGCACATTCCCAATCCCATAGAAAGCAATATAAATGTGCCATTTGTGGGTTTTTGTGCGCATGTGCACGTTTTCTCATGTGATTTTCTTTTTAAATGGAAAAAATGTTATACCTAAAATAGTAATAATATTTGAATAAATAAATGTAAAATAAATACACAAAGAAAAATCATAAATAAAATAATTAAAAAATGTGCAATAATACATAAATAATAACCCCTAACCTTAAAAAATATGAAATTATTATTAATACTAATAATAATATTAATAATAAAAAATAAAATAAAGCCCCAAACCCATTTTTTTTTTTTGATATAATAATTTATTCATTTATTGTGTTAGGGTTAGGGTGTTATTTTTTTATGTAAATTTTTATTTAGTTTTTTTTGTTACGGGTTAGGGGTTCATTTTTATTTTTATTTTTTTGTTTTTTTATTTGTGGGTTTTTTTTTTCATGTATTTATTCATTTATTAGTATTTTTTAATAGTAGTAGTAGAAGTATTTATACCCTAACAAAATTTTTTTAAATAATCCTAACCCTTACCCCAACTCCTAATCTAAATCATGACCTAACCATAACTCTAACCCCTTACCCTAAAAAAAAAAAAAAAAGCTAATGGTAAAACTAAAAAGGTGAAATATCTAGCAACAAATGATGCAACATATGAGTTTTCCCTATTGGCTAATAAAAACCCGCCAAAGCTCAAAATCGCACATAAAAATAACAAAGTCGCGTATAAAGACGCGCCAAAACCAGCTGCTTTAAACTGTTGCCTCCTTGCATACGCATAAATATGGCAGCACCAATGCTTTTGGATCACTGTTTTGCTGCATATATGCATACAGAGTCTGACAGGCTGCGGGAAGCAGGGCTGTACAGTGCACCTCTGCCCTTTGCTCACAGGTAAGCGCTGGAACCTCGTTCATCTGGGCTAAATGGACAGTGCACATGAGGCATTCAAGGACTGTAAGCTTTTTTTGACAAGTATGGATTGGTATAATTTAGGCAATAGTCCCATATCATAGAATGATAAAACTAGAATATATTTGTAATGTCTTTATGTCCATTTATAGTTTTGGACACACAGGTACTTTAATGTAAAGTTTGCGTACAGTCTGTTAATTTGTGTTGTAGTGTGTTTTAAGCACATACAAAAAGTATGTGCTTCTTTAACAATTTTCCAAAGATTTCTGGAAATGTGCTTTTGATGTCACAGGGTGTGTACAGTAACAGACTAGAAATGCCGGTCTTCATTTCATATGTTGTCTATCATAAGAAAAAATTAGTTTTAAATTGGTTTGTGTTTTCCTTGCAAATAAAGGAAGAAGATTGTGCTAAGTGAATCAGCAGTACTTAGCCTGTGGCTTCGTCATTTACCGAGCCTTGAAAAGGCCGTGCTGGATCTATTTCAAAGATTAATTGCCCTCCAAAGCAAATCAGTGAAAGAAATGGAACAGATTATAAAGGATTCATTCTTGGTAAGTGCTTTAGTCTAACAGAAGTTTCTATTTATCCCAAGATTATTGTAGGAATAAATGTTTGCAATATACAGGATACCTATACATATATGTATATGTCTAGCATATCTATAGTAGATATAAAAAGTCTACATACCCTGTTAAAATGTCAGGTTTCTGCAATGTAAAAAAATGAAACAAAGATAAAGAATTTTTCGAACATTTTCCACCTTTAATATGACCTATAAACTGTACAACTCAGTTGAACAACAAACTGAAATATTTAAGGGAACTAAAAATAAAAAAATAAAATAATATGGTTGCATAAGTGCGCACCTTTTGATTTTATTACAGCACTCCGTCCTTTTGGGTATGAGTGTATCAGCATGGCACATCTTGACTTGGCAATATTTGCCCACGCTTCTTTGCAAAAACACTCCAAATCTGTCAGATTGCAAGGGCATCTCCTGTGCACAGCCCTCTTCAGATCACAAACAGATTTTCAATCGGATTCAGGTCTGGGCTCTGGCTGGGCCCTTCCAAAACTTGAATCTTCTTCTGGTGAAGATATTCCTTTGTTGATTTGGATGTATGCTTTGGGTCGTTGTCATGCTGAAAGATGAAGTTCCTCTTCATGTTCAACTTTCTAGCAGAAGTCTGAAGGTTTTGTGTCAATATTGACTGGTATTTGGAACTGTTCATAACTCCTTCTACCTTAACTAAGGCCCCTGTTCCAGCTGAAGAAAAACTGCCCCAAAGCATGATGCTGCCACCACCATGCTTCACTGTGGGTATGGTGTTCTTTTGGTGGTATGCAATGTTGTTTTTGCGCCAAATATATCTTTTGGAATTTTGGCCAAAAATTTCAACCTTGGTTTCATCAGACCATAACACATTTTCCCACATGCTTTTGGAAAACTTCAGATGTGTTTTTGCAAAATTTAGCCAGACTGGAAAAAAATGTATTCATAAGAAAAGGCCTCTACCCCATAGCCCAGACATATGAAGAATATGGGAGATTGTTATTACATGTACCACGCAGCCAGTACTTGCCAGATATTATTGCAGCTGCTTTAATGTTGCTGTAGGCCTCTTGGACCAGTTTTCATCTCGTCTTCATCAATTTTGGAGGGACATCCAGTTCTTAGTAATGTGCCATATTTTCTCCACTTAATGATGACTGTGTTCCATGGTATATCTAATGCCTTGGAAATTTATTTCTACCCTTCTCCTGACTGATACCTTTTAAGAAAGAGATCCCTCTGAAGCTTTGGAAGCTCTCTGCGGACCATGGCTTTTGCTGTAGGATGCGACTAAGAAAATGTCAGGAAAGACCTATTAGAACAGCTGAACTTTATTTGGGATTAATTAGAGGCACTTTAAATGATGGCAGGTGTGTGCTGACTCCTATTTAACATGAGTTTGAATGTGATTACGTAATTCTTAACACAGCTACATTCCCAGTTATAAGAGGGTGTGCACACTTATACAACCACATTATTTTATTTTTTTATTTTCAATTCTCCCCTCCATTGTATATATAAAAAGTCCTTTAAAATATACTCAGTCTCATGTCTTTGCTTGAATTTGGAGAGTAGTAACTGTGTGTTTATTCCGTATCTGTAACACCCCTAAAGTTCACCACTCACATTACAATCTGACAGTCCAGTCTTCTTTAAATCTACCAACAACTATGTAGTACATGGGTCTTCCTGATTGGATATAAATTAGTTGGATAGTTACTTAGGTCCTAATATTACACCTGTTTCTGGAAGGGCCCAGAGTTTGTTAGAAAACATATGTACAAAGACTATCACTAACAAGTCTGAGATAACGTTCTGCCAGACCACCATTTAGGGCTATAAAAAAAAAAAGATTTCAAAGTTTACAGTGATTTTAAAGGCTTTATTTTTCTAAAAAAATAAGACTGGGCCAGCATAACAATGTCCTAAACGCACAGCCACAATTGCAGTGTTTTAAAAAGAATCACATGGATGCATTAGAATGGCCCATTCAATCCAACTAAAATCTTGCAAGGAAACATATAGAATAATACAATGTTATTTAAATTTTGATTTTTTTTTTTTACGTTGGGTTGATTTTGCTGTTAATCTCAGATGAATGTATATGAAGAGAAGGAAGTATCACTTAAATCTGTCTGGGACACATCTAGGGATATGCACAAAACAGACATCAGATTGCATTACAACACAAGTGTGGAAAGTCTCCCACCTCTCACTTGTGGGAGTTGAGATCTCAACCTAGCTTCTTTAATGAAAGTAACCTCTCTCGTCTTTTTTTGTGAACGATTCGGATTCTACAAATGGTGTGTTAATGGCCTGTACATAATCCATATGGTGTTAGGTGATTAGTCTATGTGAGAATGTGAGTCATGCATTCTTTGTGATTAAATTATGCTCTCTAATCATGACTGTGGTAGTGTAAGGCAAATGTATAGTTATTAAAGCTAGAACAATATGTGTATCTGAATGAACTATCTGTAGGATCTGCACAGTGCACATTCTGTTTCAGCACAAAGTGGAAATGTGATCTTCTCTGCATTATATTTCGTTCATGAGAGTAATTAAAGTGTGTGATGGTCTAGTGACTTCTATTTTATAAGGTGTGCAGTTAATTTTTTTTCCTGTCCCCTGAGAATGAAACAAAATGAACTGTAGAAATTCTAGAATCTCTGTGAAGTTATAAAATAGTTGAATAAAGATACTGTACATTTGTGCTTCCTCTGAAATAATGTTTCCCTCTGTATATTATCTGTAGGATGGGGGTCTGTTCTTTTGCATTTTAGTGAAAATACAAAGAAGAACATTAATGAAGGCAAAAAACAATTACTAGTATGCCACTTCTTAAAACTACTTTTTTATCGTGAGCATTTTAAGTCTCTGCACTGAATAAGGATGACATAATAGGGTTCAAACAAGATATGGACATCAACACACTGGACAACCAGCCTCTACCATGGACAGACCATCATGCCATCAAGTTTACTATAACGACCAACACGGCCCTCCAAAAATCAATACAATCAGCAACAACACACTGGACAAGATCACAGAAGAAACTATACTCTGAGCTTTTCAAAACCACGCTATTGAACAATATGGAAATGCTAAACCAAAACCACTCAACAGAAGAAACACTCAACTTCCTGAACAATGCTTTGCTACAGACAGCAGATACGGTTGCTCCAAGACGCAGAGCACTCATCCGCAAAAACAATGCAGGCTGGTTCAATGACGCTCTTACTTTACTGAAACAAGAACGCAGAAGAGCAGAAGGAGCCTGGAGAAGAAATGCAACAAAGGAGAACTACACAATCTACAAAGCACTCACTAGGAAATATCATAAAGCAATCTTCAAAGCAAAAAGAGACCATTTCGCAAACACCATCGCAAAAGCCCTAAACCGCCCCCGCAAACTCTTCAAACTAGTAGCTCAGACCATGAATCCCACCTGTTTTGGAGTCTTCAGCAAACGAAACACAGGAATTCTGCAATGAACTATCCAATTTTTTTATCGACAAAATTGATAACATTAGGAAAATAATTCAGCAGGAAAAATCAAACAACCCCACACAGCCAAAGGAAGAAAAGAACCAGATAAATATTCTGCAATCAAAGAAATTTACTCTGGTCCCAATTACAATCGACACTACTAAAAACATCATCAGAAGCCTCCAAGATAGCACTTCACCGAACGACATCATTCCGGCAAAACTGCTGAAAGAATGTACCGACATCTTGGCACCCCACATAACACACTTCATCAACCAATCGTTCAAAGAAGGTATTGTGCCGACTTCCCTTAAACAAGGAATAATCAAACCCCTATTAAAGAAACCCAACCTCGACCCGAATGACCCAAATTTTAGAAGACCAGTAACAAGCCTGACCACCATCTCCAAGATTATCGAGAAAGTTGTAACACAACAGCTACAACTTCATTTGGATACCCACAATCTCCTGGACCCACTTCAATCGGGGTTCCGCCCAGGCCATGGGACGGAAACGGCACTTCTCAAAATATGGGACGACGTACTAGAAGCAGCAGATGACGGAGAATCATGTCTCCTGGTGCTGCTGGACCTCAGTGCAGCCTTTGACACAGTAGATCACAAAATCCTACTTACGCGTCTCACCGAAGTAGCAGGAGTCGCAGACACGGACCTACCATGGTTCGCATCCTTCTTAGAAAACCGATCCCAGACAGTGAAACTGGGAGCCTTTACCTCGGCACCACGCACAAATACATGCGGAGTCCCTCAAGGATCACCCCTGTCACCGGTACTCTTCAACATCTACCTTCGGCCACTCCTCAAAATCATCAGTGAACAGGACATGCGTTATCACTCCTATGCAGATGACACTCAACTATACTTTCGCATCAACAACAAAAAAGATCAATATTACGGACTGGAAAAATGCCTTACATTGATCAACAATTGGATGACAGAGAGCTCCCTCAAGCTTAATGGATCCAAAACAGAACTGCTCATTTTCCACGCTAACCGAAAGAAAAACGCCAGGACCACATGGACGCCACCCACCATCCTGGGACAAAACATAACCCCAAGCACCAAAGTTAAAAGCCTGGGAGTTATCTTTGACTCAGACATGACTATGGACGCACAAATAGGATCAGCAGTCAGTGGATCCCACCACCTTCTCCGCCTGCTACGAAGACTCATCCCGTTCATCCCGGAAAAAGACAGAGCAGTAGTAGTCAGAACCATTATCAATTCACGGCTTGACTACGCTAACTCACTTTACCTAGGACTACCCAAATACCAAGTTGCACGTCTACAAGTCGTCCAAAACACAGCGGCCAGACTGGTAACAGGGAAAAAACCCTGGGAATCAATCGCACCATCCCTGAAAAGCCTCCATTGGCTAGCCGTAAAGGATCGGATCACATTCAAGACCCTCTGCCTCACCCACAAATGCGCACAAGGTAACGCTCCTGAATACTTATGCGAGAAATTAAAACACTACACCACTACTCGTGACCTTCGATCAAATAACCAAAACCTCCTCCACATCCCCAAGACCCGCTACAAAGCCAAGGGAGAACAAAGGTTTGCTGTCCAAGGACCAAGGCTATGGAATGCGCTACCCACGAATATCCGCATGGAAGAAAACCATCGGGCCTTCCGGAAAATACTAAAGACCCATCTCTTCTAACAATCTCAACGACACTGGATGCAAAGCGCCTTGAGGCGATTTAGTTCGCAATTGCAGCGCTATACAAGTTACTCACTCACTCACTCAGGGATAAATCTTATGGTAATACAGTGGAACCTTGGATTACAAGCATAACCCGTTCCAGGAGAATGCTTGTAATCCAAAGCACTCGCATATCAAAGCAAGTTTTCCCATAGAAGTCAATGGAAACGAAAATAATTTGTTCCACATTGACTTCTAGGCATGCAATACCGCATGTGGCCAGAGGTGGGGGGGGCGGGTGCCGGAAAGACTCGAAGACCATTTGGCTGCATTCGGAAAACCCTCGGAAAGGCTCGGAAACACTCAAGAATGGAGTATTTCCGATTGGCTCCGGCGCCCCCGCACCTCTGGCCAAATGCGGTACTGCACACCACAGTGGCTTGACTCCTGCTCGTTTTGTGAGACAACACTCGCAAACCGAGTCAGAATTAAAAAAAAAAATTGTCCGTATTGCGAAACGCTCGTTAACCGCAATACTCGCAATCCGAGGTTCCACTGTAAATGTTATTCAATATAGCATTTTGAACATCAGGCCAATGTCCAGACACATGTGTATCATGATGCCTGGCATGTAATGATGCTCACATTGCATGGACAAATAGCAAGGTAATAAGTCCAGCTGTAATCTGCTCATTAGTAGATCACAAAGTATTGAGAATTGCAGATACAGCTGCAAGTGTGTTAACTGCAAGTGTGTTTATTAAGTTGAAAAAATGAAAGGCAAAAAAAAGTGAAGCTGAGCACAAAAAAAGCACTGACATATATTCCTCAACAGTTACAAACAATATAAATCCACTTTGTGTGCATCAAATACATTATCTCACAAAAGTGAGTACACTCCTCACATTTTTGTAAATATTTTATTATATCTTTTCATGTGACAACACTAAAGAAATAACCATTTGCTACAATGTAAAGTAGTGAGTGTACAGCTTGTATAACAGTGTAAATTTGCTGTCCCCTCAAATTAACTTAACACTCAGCCATTTATGTCTAAACCGCTGCCAACAAAAGTGAGTACACCCCTAAGTGAAATTGTCCAAATTGGGCCTAAAGTGACAATATTTTGTGTGGCCACCATTATTTTCCATCACTGCCAAAAGTGGATGGAAACCCACTCTCATCAATTATAAAGTAATGGCATAGTGCTGAACTATAAGGATATACATGCCTCCTGCATGTATCCTTACCTTTCAAATATCTCCCCCTTCTCTATTTGGAGCCCCACAAAACTCTACACTCCCCTTGGCCAGAGCGCTCATGGCCCCCCTGTCAGTCCTGCACAAATGTCCAGTGACAGTCGGGGATGATCGGTGCGGCAGGGACAGCTGTGAGCACCGACCCCCCTGCATGTTTTTTCAGCTGACAGTCGCAGGAGGGAGAGAAGGAGAAGCAGCTGATGAAAAGCCATGCAGGGAGATTGGTGCTTAGAGCTGTCCCCCACTACACCGATCATCCCCGACTCTCTCAGAAGAGAGGAAGCGATGTACAGGAGTATGAAGCGATACTCAGAAGAGATAAAGCAAGGTACAGGAGGATAAAAGGAGTAATGTATATACAGGATATTTTATAGAGTCCCATGTTACAAAGTTTGATCACCTGGGCATCTCACGAGTGCCCATCCCTATCCAAGTTTAATAGCCCCTCAATAAAACAAAAACAAAATGCAAGGACTGTTTTATTGTCTCTGAGGTGTGAAAAATGTGTGCCTGGCTGGACAGGGTGACAGACGGACCATTATACTCAGCAGCCCCTACAGGGGTACCGCTACACAATGTAAGCCACGCCCACATTTTGCAGCGGCTGTATCATGTTCGAACACACTCTGACCAACTCTTGTATCATGTCCACACACTCTCTGATCAACTCCCGCATCATGTCCACACACTCTCTGACCAACTCCTGTATCATGTCTGCAAAGTCTCTAATCAACTCCTGTATCATGTGCAAAAGATTACAGGAGGAGGCAGATACAAGACCAGCCATCCTGCACAAGTAGAAAGAGCACCAGTTACTGGTCTTTATTACAGGATGTCCCTGCACATAGGAAAAATGTCACGCTGGGTTAATGCACAAATGTGTAAGAAATACACAAACCACACCAAGATCCAAGTATAAATACACATACCTCTTATATGAAGGTATGCGTGTGTGCCGGACGCATTTTCTCTGACACAGTAGCCCATTCATTTGAATGGGCTGCCATGCTTGCGTTTCCCGCAGAAAAAGGTGCTTGCACCGCTGGGAAATTGCATTGTCATTTTAACCATGAGGTTCCTGGACCAACAAATGTGCTGCGTTTTCACATGCATGAGTGTACCATTCAGAATGAATGGCAGCCCCGCGCTTTTTCTCACAGCAGTGTGTTTTCAGTGCGGATGGTTGCAGGTGTGGGAATCGCTGCGATTCCCGCACCTACAGCAACCTGCATAGATGTGAACCTCGCAATATTAGCTGATTCTAAAGTTCAACTTTAACTCTTCATTTACCAAGACAAGTTCACACATGTCCTTTTTCCCAGAAACTCCCAGAAAGATAGTTTGTATAATGTAAGAGCAATTTAAAAGGCCTCGCTTTTCAGTAGATTAGAACACGTTTTAGAGGCAGGTTCTTTAAAGCAGAGTTCCACCCAAAAGTGGAACTTCCGCTCATCGGATTTCTCCCTCCCTCCGGTGTCACAATTGGCACCTGTAACGACAGGAGTTAACGTTGTTTAAATATATTCCATTCCCGAACACACAGCAGCTACCAGACACTCCAACCAGCCGAATCAGACCCCATACAAATATTTCTCCCCGCACAAACGAGACAACGCTCTGTGTTGAAGTTCCAAAAAACAGGGCATGAATCTTTATTACAAGCACATGGTAACACACTTCCCTTCAAAACACTTCCCTCCCATCCTTGGGGAACAGGGCGGGTTAAACTGTCCAATGACAATGGTGATACAGGTCAGGTGTGTTCAAACTTCTCCCTCAGTAAACAGTCTTAGCAGGAGGGGTTGCTGGAGTGATTCCCCCCCCCCCTTTCCTCACAGCAAGACACTTAAACATCCCATAATAGGCAGCCAGACGGTCTACCAAGCTCCAATCCACATCACCACAAACAACAATGAAAAGGTCTTTGGAAGCTAGTCTGGATTTAATCTTCATTACACAGGCAGCCAGGTGGTTAGAGTTGAACACATCAGCATCTCTCAATTAACCTGTTGAGTTCAGAATCAAACAACCAGTAAATAGTCCTTTACAGATATCCTGGGAAATACCGTGGATTAATATTACAGACCCATTTCAAAGCAATCCAAGACAAATTCTCAATGTCCATTATTTTTTGGCTCATACTTTCTAAGAACTTCTGGGTTCCACGGGCCCTCCCGTTACATCTCTCCCCTTTCGGCAGGAGACTAACACAGGAGGAGACCCCAGACGGGTTGACTCCGAAGTTAGTCCATAGTTCCCTTCCTCTTATGCCTGGACAACCCATCAGCATTGCCATTTTGCTTACCGGGGTCAGTAGCTGATGGTGAAGTTGTAAGATTGCAGGGCGAATAATGGAATTCAGTTCTGGAACAGTCACTTGCATTGCTCTCTCAATGGCTCCCAAAACTTGTTGCTGATGCTCTTGGGAGAGGTAAGGCAAAACCTGGGCGCAAATCCCATTTAACCTTTTGACAATTTCAGCCTGTTTGTGCATTTCAATGTTCAAGCCATGGGACATCTCATAATACATGACGTAGTGTCGTTGCATCTCCGATTTCTCACTGGCCAACTTGTCACATTCCAATTTTAGACTGTGATATTGTACCTGATCTAAGGTAAATGTCGGGGAAGATAGTCTTACCCGGGTCTCGGAGGCAAGCGGGTCGGTTCCAGCAGCACGGGTCTGGGCACAGGTAGTCACTGGGTTGGCTTCAGCGGGGCCCATCGCGGCGTAAGCAGAAACGAGGGGGGCCAAATCATTCCACAGTAGTACATCCGCTGGCAAATCCTTCATCACCCCCACATTCACGTGTCCCGAACCAACCCCCCAATCCAGGTGAACACGGGCAACGGGTAGCCGGAAGACGGTGCCTCCCGCTACACTTACGGCTACAGTGTCTCCGGTATGTTGGCTCTCTGGGATGAAGTTCTTCTGTAGTAGGGGCATGGTGGCGCCAGTATCACGTAGGCCATTGGCTACATTTCCATTGACACAGACAGTCTGCCTGTGTTGCTGCCGGTTGTCCCGGTTAGCTGCTTGTATAGGATCAGCCTCGTGTAGGACGCAGCAATGTTCTTCCTCCTCAACGCAGTGGGCCGCAGGCATGGATGTGTGGGGGTTCCCCCTTGCTGGCTGTCTCCATGACTGGGACTGCCTGGCTGGATTCAACGGACAGTCTGGCTTTTTGTGCCCTAGCTGTTTACACCCGAAACACCTGATGGGTTGTGAGTAGCCCTGGGAGTTGGACCTGGGCTGCTGAGAATAAGTGGCCACTGGAGGTGGTGCTGTAGGGTGGCACGACTGGGGTTGGTAGGCGATAGCCGGAGGGGGTGCCACTGTTCCATAATCCACCCGAGCTGTTGTCTTGACCACAGGGTCATCCACTTTGCGGGCGTCTGCGTATTCATCCGCCAAGCGAGCTGCTTCAGGCAAGGTGAAAGGTTTTCGGTCCCGGACCCACTCTCTGACTTCCAGGAACAGTTTGTCAAAGAAGTGCTCCAGAGCGAACACCTGCAGCACCTCTTTCCGGGATTCTGCTTGGCATCCAGCGACCCAGTGGGATGCAGTGCGGTGTAGGCGACATGCCCACTCGGTATACGAGTCTCCAGTCTGCTTGCTCATCTCTCGGAACCGCCTCCGGTATGCCGGCATACCTGGCCAAAAGTGCTTCTTTTACCAGTCCATAGTTCATAATATCCTCGTCTGGGATGGCCCTGAACGCTTCACTGGCCCGGCCCGGACAGTTTCCCAGACAAAATGGTAACCCATTCCTCTGTGGGCACCCGGTGTAGGGCACATTGCCGTTCAAAATCGGCAAGGTACCCATCAATCTCTCCTTCAGTTTCAATAAAAAAGCAGTAAAATGTATCTTTCTCCTTTCACTTGGTGCTGCTCTGACTTCTGCTGCTGCAGCACCTCTTTGCTGTAGCCAATTTGCATCCACAGCCGCTATAACTCGGTCTATGATCTCCGCTGTAGGGTTATGACCATAATGTGCCAGTCTTATGTTAACAGCCCGATCAAAACTTGCCTCTTCGGGTGTCCTGTTTGTTACGCTGGGCCTTTCGGTTATGTTGGGTCTTTCAGCTCCATCCATTTCGACTCGTTCTGCGATTAATGTCCCTTTTCTTATGGTTGTTGGCCGGTCTGCCCTGGTTTTCCAGTAAGTCCTTGAGGGAAGAGAGCTTTAGCCGTCCCTACTGTGCTTCCATTGTCCTGTGTCTTCTTGTAGCTGTCCTTATAGGCTGTGGAATCATCCCACTGGTTGCCAACAATGTAACGACAGGAGTTAACGTCGTTTAACGTCGTTTAAATATATTCCATTCGCGAACACACAGCAGCTACCAGACACTCCAACCAGTCAAATAAGACCCCATACAAATATTTCTCAAAAAACAGGGAATGAATCTTTATTACAAGCACATGGTAACACACTTCCCTTCAAAACACTTCCCTCTCATCCTTGGGGAACAGGGCGGGTTAAACTGTCCAATGACAATGATGATACAGGTCAGGTGTGTTCAAACTTCTCCTTCAGTAAACAGTCTTAGCAGGAGGGGTTGCTGGAGTGATTCCCCCCCCCCCTTTCCTCACAGCAAGACACTTAAACATCCCATAATAGGCAGCCAGACGGTCTACCAAGCTCCAATTTACATCACCACAAACAACAATGAAAAGGTCTTTGGATTTAATCTACATTACACAGGCAGCCAGGTGGTTAGCGTTGAACACATCAGCATCTCTCAATTAACCTGTTGAGTTCAGAATCAAACAACCAGTAAATAGTCCTTTTACAGGTATCCTGGGAAATACCGTGAATTAATATTACAGACCCATTTCAAAGCAATCCAAGACATATTCTCAATGTCCATTATTTTCTGGCTCATACTTTCTAAGAACTTCTGGGTTCCACGGGCCCTCCTATTACAGCACCTTTCAGGGGGGAGGGGGGACAGGATACCTGTCTTTGACAGGTATCCTTTCCCACTTCCGGGAGTCCAGGCCGCGGCCCATGGCGTCAGCGCGGGGCTCCCTCCTCCTCCCCAGGCCACCGGGCCAGTAGGAGAGAGGAGCGGGCCTCGCGCATGCGCAGTAGGGTTCCCGGCGTGAAGCCGAAAGGCTACACTGCCGGGTACCCTTACCCAAAATGGCGCCGGCAGCACCCGACAGCTGCGAGTGCCGAGATCGCTGGACTCCAGGACAGGTAAGTGACCATTTATTAAAAGCCAGCAGCTGCAGTATTTGTAGCTGCTGGATTTTAATTTTTTTTTTGTGGAACACCGGTTTTACAAAAAAAATGTAATGAAGACTTCTACCTGGTAAAGTAGAGGGTGTCAAGTCATCTGTGCCCAGTCATGCCACAAAGAAATAATCAATTTCTGAGCAAACCTCTTGTGTTTTTTTAGTAAGATAAAAAAACGACACAGATACGTTTTTGGCGCCACATCCCCCACTGCTATTGACTGACCTCTCATTTCTTTATCTCATGAACAAGCAGAGAGCAGGGTGTTACCATTCCAGCTTCACATACCCCCTCTTTTCTTCTCCAGCACTCCCAGGATTGGCTGATCCACAACTCAGCATGATTGGGCATGCTGAAGTCATGTGGTGCCTTTCCTCAGTTTTGACTGGATGTCACTCATCATGGGACATGATCAGTGTAGCTGAAGAGTAGGAGAGTGAAGAGGTGGGCGGGGAATCTTGTGACATCACGACTCCACCCACTGAGCTGCGGCAAAGAGACCCACCCACTGATTGCAGAGTTTTGTGGGGGTCCTACTGCTGAAGGGGGTGACATTTGCAAGGTAGGGATACATGCAGGAGGCTTGCATGTATATATACAATAATACTTTACCATTTGTTTATACTGGGTGAGTGGTGGGTTTACATCCACTTTAGTGAGGGGTTGTTTTTTGTGTTAACATTTATCACATAACAATATTGTCCAGATATTTGATTACATTTTAGTCTGAGGTGAAATGACATGATCTGCTTGCATCTGAGATCTCTAGAAAGACAAAGTACTAAATACATCTTGGTTATTTTATTTTGAGTGTATTTTTGTAAGTGTTGGCTATAGTAAGATGACTAGATTTTTTAAATGAAATGCAGGGACATATTTTTTTTTCTACTAGTAATGGCGGCAATCAGCGACTCTCTGCCCGTAGCCGCCCGCCTCACAGCCTGTCAAATCTTACTCTCCAGGCCCGGCTACTACTGGGTGGGGAGCGGAGGAAGATCACTCTGCCAGGGAAGGCAAGGAGATAAGCAGGCAGGCGGCTGGCCGGGACTTGAGCCAAGGCAGAAGAACATGCGAGCGGAGCTGAATGGGCATGCACCATGAAGAAATATTCCCTCTGATCCGACCAGCACATGATCATCAGAAAGGGGCACAGATAATGGAAAAAAATACACCCCTAAGCTAGTAGGAGCGGGGGTGTGTAATTCAGTTTTTTTTTTTTAATTCTGAACTGACTGCCTTTGAAATTGCCCCAGCCCCTGTTCAAATCCAATCCGGGGACAAAACCAGGGACAGACTTGGTCTGGGGACAGTGTCCTCAATCCGGGGACTGTCCCCGGAAACCGGGGATGTCTGGTCACCCTAAGCTAGAGGTAAAATATTGAATTCCTATTTCTTGATTCCTTTTCCATATATAATGTGAGCACAAAAAAGTATGAAAGCCATATCCATTGGCAAAAATCTGTATTCAGTTTGTAGCACCCTCTACCATAGGTAGGTGCTAGAAGTGAAGATTTTTGTGTGGTAAGCTGCCAGGGAGGTAAATTTAGGCAGGCCTAAGCTGCGTGCTAGGCCTGTTTGTTTTGATCTGGGGGCAGGGAGTGGTTAGTGTAGCAGCGGGTGTGACCACCTGTGCTTCAGTTCTTTGGCGCCTCCCCTGCTTCCAGGGAGAATGATCTGGAAGAGGGGCAGGGCTGAGAGCTGGAGTGACAGGGAGCTCATGTGAGGAGACCTGACCAATACCCAACTGGAAATGGCAGGGGGCAGGCCTCCTACTTAAGCTCAGGTCCAGCCCACTGGAGGGGAGTTGTCGGCTAGGAGACGTGAAGAATGGAGTGCTAGATCACAGCAGGAGGCCCATCCCCATCTGGGGGGGGGGTGCGCGCCTCAGCGGTGGAGCCCGGGAGAGCTGGGAGGGAGCCTCATCTGTACACAGTCATGGAAGAGGTGTCCTGGAACAGAAGGGCTGGAGAAATGATTGGAACGCATGTCCAGTTAAGTTCCTCATCATGGACTCAGGGCAGGAGAAGGTCGGTGAGTGTGACACAGTGGATATCTGGAGGAGTCATGCCAGGGGAGCTGGGTGCAAAACCAGAGGAGAGACTGTGGGGTTTTGTGTCAAATTGATGTGGCCTGCGGGCACGGGATTTGCAAGTTGGGCTAGCTGGGATCAGTAGTCCACCAACTAATACCAGCTGCTAATTAACTAGGCTGCAAGAAAGGGTACTGCAGGCCCCCCGGCCTAATAACAGTTCAGCAAGTCAGCAAGCATATAGGACTATTCAGAGTATTCCTTTTTGTACAGTGAAGATGATGAGGCGGAAAGACTAATAGTTCACAGTGAAAGGTTGTGCAGTAGGAGAGGAGCCCTGGGAGAAACAGTCTGCAGGAGTTGATGCAGAGGAGGAACAATGGTCTGCAGGAGTTATGCAGGGGAAGTGACTGATTATTAGTGTCTATCAGTTCTTCAAATGCTCAATTCATTCAACTAATTCTTAAAATATGATGACAAAGTGATCCGTTCTATGGGCATCCCATAATCCCTTTCCCCCAACCAAGTTGTATCCCCCAAATAAACAAAAACAAAACAACGCAAATGACT
Organism: Rana muscosa; assembly: GCA_029206835.1. Lineage (NCBI taxonomy): Eukaryota > Metazoa > Chordata > Amphibia > Anura > Ranidae > Rana > Rana muscosa. Next base: position 780,259,942 of record CM055116.1, on the reverse strand, counting down.
GTTCATTGTCTCTGAGAGTGATATATGGAGGTCTGGCAGCAGGGTGATATGGTGGATGTTAGTACCTAGTAGCAAGCATCTGCTACAAGATGAAAACATTAAATGATAAATTAGTGAGGCGCTTAAAGTAAAATTGAATGTCCATGTAAATGGGCATTATTTATCAGTGTTTAACATAGGTTTGAAGAGCATTTCAAATGCAGATCAGCAAATTCCTATTGATTTCAATGGATTCGTGTAGATGACTCTTTCAGATGTTGCCTTTGACCTGTGTTGCGTTTTATTTGAAAAGCAGCATGTCGAATTGAGGTCTGTTAAAACTACAGGCAAATCAGATCAAACGTAGCCTTTGTTAGACACTGCTTTTTCTTTTCAAATGCATGCATTTGAGCAGCACTGTGAAAAATTGCAGAACAATCTATTTTTATAGTCTGAAGCCTCGTACACACGGCCGAGAATCTCGTCAAGAAAAAACACGTAGTTTTTTTTGACGAGATTCTTGGACAAGAATCTTGTCCCGTCCAAGTGTACACACGCTCCTTTCAAAGAACCCGCGGTTCTTTGAATGGAGCGAACGCGGTGACGTAATCGACTACGACGAGCGTGCGCTCGTCACATTCGATGCCGCCGCCATCTTGCTACACCCTACCTATGCCTAGGAAGCTACCGCGCATGCGTCAAAGTCATTTCGAGCATGCGTGGGCTTCCCGGAGGACAGGTAAGTGTACACACACACACTTTTCTCGTCGAGAAACCTGCTGACAAGAATCTCAACGAGAAAAAAGAGAGCAGGTTCTCTATTTTTCTCGTTGAGATTCTTGTTGGTTTTCTTGACGAGAAACATGATAATCGCGTGCACACGACCGATTTACTCGGCAAGAAAGCTCTGCCAGCAAGTTTCTTGCTGGTTCTTGCCGAGAAACTCGGTCGTGTGTACAAGGCTTGAGGCTACACAAATATGAATGCTGTAAAAGACATTACTACACCAAAAAATTCAGAAAGTACAGTGGTTATAGAAAAGAACCCCCCCCCCCCCTTTAAAATAATCACATTTTGTTGCTTTGCAGCATAAAATAAAGACAGACATAGTTTTTTGTTTTATCTAGCTGTATTTTCTAGTTCAACTTATAACATCCAAGTGAAACATATAACACCAACATGTCAGAAAAAATTAAAAAAATCAAAAACAGAATTACTGTGTTGGAAAAAGGATCACCCACTTATGTCAGTATTTTGTTGGACCACATTTTGCTTCAATTACAGCCTTTACGCTGTTGGGATATGTCTCTACTAACTTTTCACATCTAGACTTTGCAAGATTTGCCCATTCTTCTTTGCATAACTGTTCAAGTTCAGTTAAATTTGATGGTGACCGTTTGTGGACTGCAGTCTTCAAGTCATTCCTTGAATTTTCAATGGGGTTTAAGTCTGGGCTCTGACTAAGCCATGCAAGGACATTCACCATTTTCACCTTTAGTCACTGTGTGGTCATTTTTGCTGTGTGCTTTGGTTTATTTCCAGTAATGTTGGAAGGTAAACCTTCTTCCCATTGACAACCTTCTGAGGGCAGCAGATTTCTCACAAATTTGATGGTATTTAGCCCCATCCATTCTTCTTCTATCCTGACAAGTGCGCCAGTCCTTGCTGCAGAGAAACACCCCCATAACAGGATATTACCACCTCCATGCTTTACTGTAGAATTGCGGTTATTTGGATGGTGCGCTGTATTGGATTTCCACCAGAAATATGGTTTGGTGTTGAGGCCAAATAGTAAAATTTTAGTCTAATCTGACCACCTTAAACGCACATTGAGGATTCTGAGGCCACATGGAAAAAGATGTTATGGTCAGATGAGACTAAGACCCCTTTCACAATGGGGTGTTTTTCAGGCGCTTTTGGGCTAAAAATAGCTCCTGTAAAGCACCTGAGAAACGCCTCCTCTGCAGTCCCAGTGTGAAAGCCCGAGTACTTCCACACTGGGGCGCTGCGCTGGCAGGACGTTGAAAAAAGTCCTGGAAGCAGCATCTTTGGGGCGGCAGAGTTTATGGGTGAATAGGCACCGCTGCCGAAGCGCCTGCAAAGCGCTTCAGCAGCCTCACTACAAGGTCCCATTTAACCCTTTATTCGTCTGCTAGTGGGGGATAAAAGCGACCCACTAGCGGTCGAATATCGCATGCTAAAATGACAGTAAAGCGCCGCTAAATCAAGCAGCGTTTTACCATCAACGCCTGCCTGCGCCAGTGTGAAAACCTAAAATGTAATTATTTGACCTCAACACCAAGCGATGTCTGGCGGAAATCCAATACAGAGCACCAGCTAAATAACACTATTGCTACAGTAAAGCATGGAGGTGGTAATATCCTGTTATGAGGGTGTTTTTCTGCAGCAGAGCACTTGTCAGGATAGAAGAAAAATGGAAGGGGCAAATTACCAACAAATTCTGGAGGAAATTCTGCTGTCCTCTGCTAGAAGGATGTCATTTGGAAGAAGATTTACCTTCTTCACAGTGGTTGAAGGAGAAAAAGGTGAATGTCCTTGCATGGCTTAATCAGAGCCCAGACTTAAACCCCATTGAAAATCCGTGGAATGACTAGAAGACTGCAGTACACAAATGGTCACCATCAAATTTAACTGAACTTGAGCCGTTCTGCAAAGAAGAGTGGGCAAATATTGCAAAGTCTAGATGTGCAAAGTTAGTAGACACATATCCCAACGGACTAAATGCTGTGATTAACTACTTAAAGGGGACCTTCAGTCATTTTTTCAACTTTCCATCTATTAAATCTTCTGCCCTTGTTGTTTTAACTGTGGATAGTAAAATATTTATTTTCTGCCAGTAAATACCTTATACAGCCCACTTCCTGTTTCTTGTCTGGTCATTAGCATAGGCTTATGACATCATGCACAGCTCTCTCTCTCTCACTCTCGTGAGAGTTTGCCAGGAAGGGAGGGGTGAGTTATAAAAGAGCCAACGAGAGCTGCTGAGCTAGAGGCGTGCCTATTTTTGTCTGTGTAAATCCAGGAAGTGACCAGGTAGCAGCCTCGTCTGCCCACAGTTAAAATGGTTGCAGCCAGACTCAGTGGAGGGAGAATTCTGCTGCATATTTGGCAAGTACAGAATCATAGTATATATAAAATAATATGCAAAGTGGTTGGAGGGAAGCTTCAGAATGGCAGATGTATTTATTACAAATTATGTGAGCAGCCTGCAGTTCCTCTTTAACCACTTAAGCCCCGGACCATTTGGCTGGCCAAAGACCAGAGGACTTTTTGCGATTCGGCACTGCGTCGCTTTAACTGACAATTGCGTGGTCGTGCGACGTGGCTCCCAAACAAAATTGACATCCTTTTTTTCCCACAAATAGAGCTTTCTTTTGGTGGTATTTGATCACCTCTGCATTTTTTTTTTTTTTGCACTATAAAAAAAATAGAGCGATCATTTTGAAAAAAATGCAATATTTTAAACTTTTTGTGATAATAAATATCCCCCAAAAAACTAAAAAAAAAAAAAATTTCCACAGTTTAGGCCGATACGTATTTTTCTACATATTTTTGGTAAAAAAAATCGCAATAAGCGTATATTGATTGGTTTGCGCAAAAGTTATAGCGTCTACAAAATAGGGGATAGTTTTATGGCATTTTTATTATTTATGTTTTTTCCACTAGTAATGGCGGCGATCAGTGATTTATATCGTGACTGCGACATTATGGCGGACTCATCGGACACTTTTGACACATTTTTGGGACCATTGTCATTTTTACAGCGATCAGTGCTATAAATATGCACTGATTACTGTGAAAATGACACTGGCAGTGAAGGGGTTAACAAGGTGTATCCAGCTGGTCCTGAATCCGCATATCAGTCGGCACCGCAAATTCCCGTAAACACCAGGAAGTGTGAATACATATAGTCTTGTTGGAGCCAGAGATACGGTAACCACATAACATGCGTAATGGGGAAAAAAACTCACATAGTGTGATACCGTACAAGGAAGTATTTATTTAAAAAAAGATTAAAAAATGTATACTCACATTTGGAAGAACATCATAGGCATATCACAAAATGCAAGAGCGATGTGTGTAAATGGGTCCACCCGACGCGTTTCAACTAAAAAGTCATCATCTGGGGACCAGGCCTATTTTTGACAGCTGTTTACAAGTTAAAAAAATTACTTGGAATCCCCAAACATTATAAAAAAATTTTCAGACACCCTAGAGAATAAAATAGTGGTTGTTGCCATACTTTGTCACACCGTATTTGCGCAGCGGTCTTACAAACGATTTTTTTGGGGGAAAAATTCACTTTTTTTATTAAGAAAATAATTCAACAAAATTGCGCCCGCTCATGGAATGGCGACAAACTTTGGAACTTAAAAATTTCTCCCGCTGTTACGATTAATAAAAATTGTTATTTGAAAAAATAAATAAAGATCTCCATAGACAATTTCTACAGGTTACCAGTTTTAAGTTACAGAGGAGGTCCTATGCTAAAATTATTGCTCTTGCTCCAACGATTGCGGCGATACCTCACATGTGTGGTTTTAAAACCGTTTTCATATGTGGGCGCGACTTACATATGTGTTTACTTTTGCGCTGGAGCTCGGAAGGACGGGGCGCTTTAAAAAAAAAAATCGTATTTTACTTCTTAGTTTTTATTTTTACACGGTCCTTTAAAAAAAAAAAAAAAATTATGACTTTTATTCCTATTATGTAAACATCCCTTGTAATAGAAAAAAAAAACATGACATGACCTCTTTAACCACTTCAATACCATGCACTTTCGCCCCTTCCTGCCCAGGACAGTTTTGAGCTTTCAGCACTGTCGCACTTTGAATGACAATTGCGCGGTCATGCAACACTGTACCCAAACTAAATTTTTATAATTTTCTTCCCACAAATAGAGCTTTCTTTAGGTGGTATTTGATCACCTCTGCGGTTTTCATTTTTTGCTAAACAAACTAAAAAGGACCGACATTTTTGAAAAAATAATTTTTTTCTTCATTTCTGTTATAAAATTTTGCTTTCTCCTTCACTGACGGGCACTGATGAGTCGGCACTGATGGGCGCTGATGAGACAGCACCGATGGGCACTGATGAGTTGGCACTGATTAGGTGGCACTGATATGTAGAATTTATGGGCACTGATAGCTGGCACTAATTTGCAGCACTGACAGGCGGCACTGATGGGCACTGACAGGCGGAACTGATGGGCACTGACAGGAGACACTGATGGGCACTGATTGGCAACACTGGCACTGACAGGTGGCATTGATGGACACTAATAGATGGCACTGATGGGCAGCACTGATTGGGCAGGTACTGGACTGGTGTTAATGCTGGGCACTGATTGGCACTGTGATGGACACTGGCACTGTGGTGGGCACTGATTAGAACTTTATTGGGCACTGAGAGGGGGTTATGATGGGGCACAGACTGGGCACCGATTGGCAGCTGATGGGTACACCAATTGATGGGGCTGTGCTGATAATCAATGTGCATTATCAGCACAGAACCCCCCCCCCCCCCCCGGCACTTCCTGGTTCACGCTGTGATCAGCTGTGATTGGTCACAGCTGATCACGTGGTAAGAAGCCTCTGTCCGAGGCTTCTTACCACGATCGGAGATGCAGTGAGTCATATGACACCCAGTCAGGATAACAGAACCACAACCCGGCCGTCATTCTGCATACGTCGGGTGGGAAGTGGTTGATGTGATCTCACATTTACACTTAAAGGCAATAAAAGAACAAACAAACAAAAAAGTATATTTTTTTCAATAAAAAAAATTGTCCCTTTTAAGGGGTTAGTAAACCCTAGTTTTTTTTTTTTAAATAACAAATATGTCATACATACCTCCACTGTGCAGTTAGTTTTGCACAGTGTGGCCCCGATCACCATCTTCTGTGGTCTCCTGGCGGCTCTCGCGGCTCCTCCCCACATCGGTTAACCACCTGGGAGAAGTGCTCTCCCGGGGAGTTACCTTGCGGGCGCGCTCCCGAGTCCACCCTGGCGCCCGCGTCATTGGATTTGATTGACAGCAGTAGGAGCCAATGGCTGCGCTGCTATTAATCTATCCAATCAAGAGCCGAGAATCCCGGGCAGAGAGGAAGAGAGCGTCTCCGCTGAGGGATCAAAGGGCTCAGGTGAGTAAAACGGGGGTGCTGGGGGTCTGGTCACTGTCAGAAGTTTTTTCACCTTAGTTCATATGATGCATTAACCAGTTCCCGACCAGCTCACGCAGATATACTGCGGCAGAATGACTCCCCTGGGTGAAATCCTGTATGGGTACGTCCTTCCCTTTAGCACCCTCTGCACGGCGGGGGACACACAACTCCCTGTACTGTCAGGGAAGAGGAGCCATATCATAGGAAAAACTATATGTCTCCTCTCCTAGTCAATCCCATCCCCATACAGTTAGAACACACTGAGGGAACACACATTTAACCCCTTGATCGCCCCCTAGTGTTAACCCCTTCCCTGCCAGTGACATTTACACAGTAATCAGTGCATTTTTATAGCACTGATCACTGTATAAATGCCAGTGGTCCCAAAAAAGTGTCAAAAGTCTCAGATCTGTCCGTCACAATGTCGCAGGACCGCTAAAAATCGCAGATCACCGTCATTACTAGTAGAAAAAAATAAATGCCATAAATCTTTCCCATAGTTTGTAGACACTATAATTTTTGCGCAAATCAATCAATATACGCTTCTTTTTTTTCACCAAAAATATGTAGAAGAATATATATTGGTCTATACTGATGAAGAGATTTGTTTTTTAACCACTTAAGCCCCGGACCATTTCGGGCCATTAGGACCAGGCCTGTTTTTGGGATTCGGCACTGCACTGCTTTAACTGTAAATTGTGCGGACATGCAATGTTGTACCCAAATGAAATTTGCGTCCTTTTCTTCCCACAAATAGAGCTTTCTTTTAATGGTATTTGATTGCCTCTGCGATTTTTATTTTTTGCGATATAAACAGAAAAAGACCGAAAATTTTGAAAAAAAATGATATTTTCTACTTTTTGTTATAAGAAAAATCGAATAAACTCAATTTTAGTCATACATTTAGGCCAAAATGTATTCAGCCACATGTCTTTAGTAAAAAAAATGTCAATAAGCGTATATTTATTGGTTTGCGCAAAAGTTATAGCGTTTACAAACTAGGGTACATTTTCTGAAATTTACACAGCTTTAAATTTATGACTGCCTATCTCATTTCTTGAGGTGCTAAAATGGCAGGGCAGTACAAAACCCCCCCCAAATGACCCCATTTTGGAAAGTAGACACCCCAAGGAAATTGCTGAGAGGCATGTTGAGCCCATTGAATATTTTTTTTTTGTCCCAAGTGATTGAATAATGACAAAAAAAAATTACAAAAAGTTGTCACTAAATGATATATTGCTCACACATGCCATGGTTATATGTGGAATTGCACCCCAAAATACATTCTGCTGCTTCTCCTGAGTACGGGGATACCACATGTGTGGGACTTTTTAGGAGCCTAGCCACGTACGGGACCCCGGAAACCAAGCACCGCCTTCAGGATTTCTAAGGGCGCAAATTTTTGATTTCACTCCTCACTACCTATCACAGTTTCGAAGGCCATAAAATGCCAAAATAGCACAAACCCCCCCAAATGACCCCATTTTGGAAAGTAGACACCCCAAGCTATTTACTGAGAGGCATGTTCAGTCCATGGAATATTTTTTATTTTGCCACAAGTTGCGGGAATATGACAAACTTTTTTTTTTTTGCACAAAGTTGTCACTAAATGATATATTGCTCACACATGCCATGGGCATATGTGAAATTACACCCCAAAATACATTCTGCTGCTTCTCCTGAGTACGGGGATACCACATGTGTGGGACTTTTTGGGAGCCTAGCCGCGTACGGGACCCCAAAAACCAAGCACCGCCTTCAAGGTTTCTAAGGGCATAAATTTTTGATTTCACTCCTCACTACCTATCACAGTTTTGAAGGCCATAAAATGCCAAGATGGCACAAAACCCCCCCAAATGACCCCATTTTGGAAAGTAGACACCCCAAGCTATTTGCTGAGAGGCATGTTGACCCCATTGAATATTTTTTTTTGTCCCAAATGATTGAATAATGACAAAAAGAAAAAAAAAAAATGTACAAAAAGTTGTCACTAAATGATATATTGCTCACACATGCCATGGTTATATGTGGAATTGCACCCCAAAATACATTCTGCTGCTTTTCCTGAGTACGGGGATACCACATGTGTGGGACTTTTTGGGAGCCTAGCCGCGTACAGGGCCCCAAAAACCAAGCACCGCCTTCAGGATTTCTAAGGGCGTAAATTTTTGATTTCACTCCTCACTACCTATCACAGTTTTGAAGGCCATAAAATGCCAAGATGGCACAAAACCCCCCCAAATGACCCCATTTTGGAAAGTAGACACCCCAAGCTATTTGCTGAGAGGCATGTTGACCCCATTGAATATTTTTTTTTTGTCCCAAATGATTGAATAATGACAAAAAGAAAAAAAAAAATGTACAAAAAGTTGTCACTAAATGATATATTGCTCACACATGCCATGGTTATATGTGGAATTGCACCCCAAAATACATTCTGCTGCTTTTCCTGAGTACGGGGATACCACATGTGTGGGACTTTTTGGGAGCCTAGCCGCGTACAGGGCCCCAAAAACCAAGCACCGCCTTCAGGATTTCTAAGGGCGTAAATTTTTGATTTCACTCCTCACTACCTATCACAGTTTCGAAGGCCATAAAATGCCAAAATAGCACAAAACCCCCCCAAATTACCCCATTTTGGAAAGTAGACACCCCAAGCTATTTGCTGAGAGGCATGTTGAGTCCATGGAATATTTTATATTTTGCCACAGGTTGCGGGAATATGACAAACTTTTTTTTTTTTTGCACAAAGTTGTCACTAAATGATATATTGCTCACACATGCCATGGGCATATGTGAAATTACACCCCAAAATACATTCTGCTACTTCTCCTGAGTACGGGGATACCACATGTGTGGGACTTTTTGGGAGCCTATCCGCGTACGGGACCCCAAAAACCAAGCACCGCCTTCAAGGTTTCTAAGGGCATAAATTTTTGATTTCGCTCCTCACTACCTATCACAGTTTTGAAGGCCATAAAATGCCAAGATGGCACAAAACCCCCCCAAATGACCCCATTTTGGAAAGTAGACACCCCAAGCTATTTGCTGAGAGGCATGGTGAGTATTTTACAGCTCTCATTTGTTTTTGAAAATTAAGAAAGACATTTTTTTTTCTTTTTTTTTTCTTTTTTTACATTTTCAAAACTTTGTGACAAAAAGCGAGATCTGCAAAATACTCAACATACCTCTCAGCAAATAGCTTGGGATGTCTACTTTCCAAAATGGGGTCATTTGGGGGGGTTTGTGCCATCTGGGCATTCCATGGCCTCCGAAACTGTGATAGGCAGTGAGGAGTGAAATCAAAAATTTACACCCATAGAAATCCTGAAGGCGGTGCTTGGTTTTTGGGGTCCCGTACGCGACTAGGCTCCCAAAAAGTCCCACACATGTGGTATCCCCGTACTCAGGAGAAGCAACAGAATGTATTTTGGGGTGTAATTCCACATATGCCCATGGCATGTTTGAGCAATATATAATTTAGTGACAACTTTTTGTACATTTTTTTTTTTTTTGGTCATTATTCAATCACTTGGGACAAAAAAAAAATATTCAATGGGCTCAACATGCCTCTCAGCAAATAGCTTGAGGTGTCTACTTTACAAAATGGGGTCATTTGGGGGGGTTTTGAACTGTCCTGGCATTTTATGCACAACATTAGGAAGCTTATGTCACACATCATCCACTCTTCTAACCACTTGAAGACAAAGCCCTTTCTGACACTTTTTGTTTACATGAAAAAAAAAATTTTTTTGCAAGAAAATTATGTTGAACCCCCAAACATTATTTATTTTTTTAAAGCAAAGGCCCTACAGATTAAAATAGTGGGTGTTGCATTTTTTTTTCCACACAGTATTTGCGCAGCGATTTTTCAAACGCATTTTTTGGGGGAAAAACACACTTTTTTTATTTTTAATGCACTAAAAAACACTATATTGCCCAAATGTTTGATGAAATAAAAAAGATGATCATAGGCCGAGTACATGGATACCAAACACGACATGCTTTAAAATTGCGCACAAACGCGCAGCGGCGACAAACTACATTCATTTTTAAAAGCATTTAAAAGCCTTTACAGGTTACCACGTTAGATTTACAGAGGAGGTCTACTGCTAAAATGACTGCCCTCGATCTGACCTTCGCGGTGATACCTCACATGCATGATGCAATTGCTGTTTACATATGACGCTAGACCGACGCTTGCGTTCACCTTTGCGCAAGAGCAGGGGGGGACAGCGGTGCTTTTTTTTTTTTTTTTTTTTTTTTTTATTATTTATTTGGCTTTTTTATTTTATTTTTAAACTGTGCCTTCCATATTTTATTTTTTTACCATTTTTATCGTTATCTCAGGGAATGTAAATATCCCCTATGATAGCAATAAGTAGTGACAGGTACTCTTTTTTTGAAAAAAATTGGGGGGTTAGACCCTAGATCTTTCCTCTGCCCTCAAAGCATCTGACCACACCAAGATCGGTGTGATAAAATGCTTTCCCAATTTCCCAATGGCGCTTTTTATATCCGGGGGGGGACATTCCCTCCCACTGCTTGTAAAAGCAGTCTAGAGGCTAATTATCTGCTAGAATTGCTTTTACATGAAAGCCGGCTGCTGGCTGAAAAGAATGATACCAAGATGATACCTAAACCCGCAGGCATCATTCTGGTATAAACATTCAAAGTCCAGCAACATACCAGTACGTTGCTGGTCCTTGTTGGACATGTATTGTAATCTTTTTTTTCATACAGCCTATTGGCTGAACGAAAAAAAGAGATTGATTGGTGGGTATGCCCACCATTAGAATACCTCCCTTCATCCACCCACTTCTAATGATGGGCATATTGTCATGGATATGCATTAATGTCTGTCTGCCATCTTACCTTCCTCCTCATGTGTTCATCTAGAGACCAGACCTCCTTCACCTGGCTTCCTTTATAATCTCCTCCCAGCCTGACTCCACCCCAGGCCCTATCACTGAACACTATATTAACCTGTGCACTGCAAGCCTGCTTTGCTGATCAACGTGTTTGTTAGGCATTGTGTGTTTGGGTTCCTGCCTGCCGTGTGCTACGTCTGTCTCTCTGTTACGTTATTGGCTTGTCCCCGACCATCCCTGTCTGCTCGTGACCCTTGACCTTCGGCTCGTTCTTCGTTATCCTTGTCTGCTTGTGGCCCCTGACCTTCGGCTTGTTATTCGGTTCTCTCTATCGTGTGCCGCTGCTTCCCCTTATCCTACGGGGCGTGAGCTAGGAAACTCCAGGGGCCGCGACCTGGTCCCAGCCTGCAGCGTAACATCCTCACCACTAGAGGCCCTGGAGAAGACCAGCTGGGTCTTAGACTCCGCGCCCTGGGGAATCTTGGCTCTCGCTTCCGTTGGGATCCCGGTTGTGCTCCTCTGGTCCCGCTTTCCACAACCACCCAGTTTCCTACCCACAGAAGCCAGCCATAGGGTTCACTACCTCGCGGTGCACTCCTGTCCCCCTACGGTGTGCATCTGTCACCTGGCCACAGGTGACCCTGACAGTTTGATCAGCCATGAACCCGGCTGACATCCCGCTTCCCGCGGATGATCCATTGCAGGGCATAGTTCGCAGACTTGAGACCCAGGAATCAAATCAGACCCAGGTGATGCGATTCCTCCAGGATCTGGCTTCTCGATTCGAGCAGCTTCAGGTCTCCTTGGGAACCCCGAATCCGCAACCCCAAGTACAACCAGCGGCTGTACCTATCGCACCAGTCGCAGCCTCACACTCACTAAGATTGCCAGCTCCGTTCCGTTTCTCTGGGGACTCCAAGGCCTGCAGGGGGTTTCTCAGCCAATGCACTATTCATTTTGAGCTTCAGCCTCAAAGCTTCCTATCTGACCGGGCTAAGGTAGCCTATATCATTTCCCTCCTCTCCGGTGAAGCTTTGGCCTGGGCTGCCCCCCTGTGGGAGAGGAACGATCCGGTGGTTTCCAGTCTGTCCGAATTCTTGAAGCTCTTTCGTAATATCTTCGAAGAGCCGGCTCGGGCTTCTTCAGCGGCTAGTGCTGTCTTACGTCTTCGCCAAGAATCTAGTTCAGTGGGGCAATATGCTCTTCAGTTCCGTATCCACACAGCTGAATTGAGCTGGAATAATGAGGCCCTGGTCGCTACCTTTTTACATGGCCTCTCTGACCGAGTGAAAGACGAATTAGCGGGAAGAGCCATTCCCGTCGGTCTGGACGATGTAATTTCATTATGCAACCAGATCGACATTCGTTTTCAAGAGAGGTCCTTAGAAAAAAGACGCCAGCACTCTCTGGGTCCTAGCCAGTCTGAGCTCCCCTCCCTTCATTCCGTGGAGCATCCTCTACCTGCTGAAGAACCTATGCAGCTGGGCCGGACCAGACTAACCCCCGAAGAACGTGCTAGGCGCAGAACTCTGGGCTTGTGCCTCTATTGTGGGGGCAAGGGTCATTTTCGTGACTCCTGCTCGCTTCGTCCGGGAAACGCTCGGGTCTAATACATTTGGAAGGTGGAGTATTGGACCCAGAAACATCACCTTCTCGCCTGCTCTTGCCGGTGTCCCTTCATGTAGGCACTTCTCCTCAGTCAACCCTTGCATACCTGGATTCCGGGGCTGCCGGCAATTTCATGGATTGGAGAACTGCTTCTTCTATGAAGCTTACCCTTTCACCTCTCACTACCCCATTGGTAGTCTCGGCAATTGATGGCACTGTTCTCCCAGGGGGCCCTATTCGCTTCCAGACGCTACCCATTAGGATGTCGGTAGGGATTCTCCACCAGGAGTGGATATCCTTTCTTATTCTACCCAAGGCCTCTACCCCAGTTGTATTGGGCCTCCCTTGGCTACAGCTCCACTCTCCACATGTGGACTGGGTCTCTGGGCAGATCCTGGCCTGGGGTTCCTCATGTTTCTCGTCGTGTCTTCTCAAGGTGACCCCCAAGGAGAGTCTTCCGGTTGCTGCCACTTCTGTTTCTTCTGATCTTCCCGCCGCATACAGCGATTACCGGGATGTGTTCTGTAAAAAATCAGCTGAGGTGCTTCCTCCCCACAGGTCTTTTGACTGTGCTATTGATCTTGTCCCCGGAGCAACTCTACCCAGGGGTCGTACCTACCCTCTGTCCATCCCAGAGACCCAGGCCATGTCGGAGTATGTAGCAGAGAATCTGGAGAGAGGGTTCATCCGGAAATCCTCATCGCCTGCAGGGGCAGGGTTCTTTTTTGTTGCCAAAAAGGATGGTACCTTAAGACCCTGCATCGATTATCGGGGTTTAAATGCGGTTACTATTAAAAATCGATACCCCTTACCCTTAATATCTGAGCTATTCGATAGGTTGAAGGGTGCCTCCATTTTCACCAAGTTGGATCTCAGAGGCGCGTACAATCTCATTCGAATACGGGAGGGTGACGAATGGAAGACTGCATTTAACACTAGAGACGGGCATTACGAATATCTGGTGATGCCTTTTGGTCTGTGTAATGCTCCAGCCGTGTTTCAAAACTTTGTCAATGAAATCTTCAGAGATCTGCTGTACCAGTTTGTTGTCATCTATCTGGATGACATTCTGATCTTTTCTGAAAATCTGCTCGTCCACAGAAACCATGTCCGCACTGTACTTCAACGTCTTAGAGAGAACAATCTCTATGCCAAGCTGGAGAAATGTTCCTTTGAATGTTCTGAGGTCCTGTTTTTGGGGTGCTTTGTCTCATGTTCGGGGCTTCGTATGGACCCTGGGAAGGTCTTGGCTATCACCAACTGGCCTCTTCCTGCTAGCCTCAAGGCCACACAGCGCTTTCTTGGCTTCACTAATTATTATAGGCAGTTCATAAGGAATTACTCTTCCATTGCCGCGCCTATTATCGCTTTGACCAAGAAGGGTGTGAATGCCAGAGACTGGCCTCCCGAAGCTGTCTCTGCATTTCACAACCTGAAACAGGCCTTTGTTTCTGGCCCCCTCTTGAGGAGACCAAATCCTGGGAATGCATTTTTTATTGAAGTGGACGCTTCCTCAATGGGGGTGGGAGCTGTGCTTCTTCAAATCTTTGAGAAGAGACGCCAACCATGTGCGTTCTTCTCCAAAAAATTTTCTCAGGCAGAGAGGAATTATGCCATCGGTGATCGGGAACTTCTCGCTATTAAATTGGCGTTAGAGGAGTGGCGTCATCTCTTGGAGGGTTCCCCTCACTCCATAACGATCTTTACCGATCACAAGAATTTACAGTATCTACAGAATGCTAAACGTCTGAATCCTAGACAGGCCAGGTGGAGTCTCTTCTTTGCCCGTTTTAATTTCACGATTACCTACAAACCTGGTTCCTGCAACGGTCGGGCTGATGCGCTCTCTAGGTCATTTGACACTTTGGACGAGGAGTCCGCCCCTGAACCTGAGCCGATCATTCCCACCTCATGCATTGTTGCCCACTCTACCACCCTGAAGTCTAAAATTCCGCCTGGTAAGACCTTTGTCCCCACTGAGCTAAGAGCTAAGATCCTTCGTTGGGGACATGATTCCAAGGTGGCAGGGCATTCTGGATTCCTCCGATCCTTCCTACTCATCAGTCGTCACTACTGGTGGCCTAATCTCCGCTCAGACGTCAAAGACTACGTTAAAGCTTGTCATGTCTGTGCTCAGTCCAAATCCTCCACACAAGCTCCTGCTGGTCTCCTCATGCCCTTGCCTATTCCTAAGGAACCCTGGGCCCATATTGCCATGGATTTTATCACCGATCTCCCACTGTCTGAGAATAATACAGTCATTTGGGTGGTAATCGATCGATTCTCCAAGATGGCTCATTTTGTTCCTCTTCCTGGTCTTCCTTCTGCCCCTGCCTTGGTTCCCATTTTCATTCGAGAAATTCTCCGCCTACATGGGGTCCCTTCTCATATTGTTTCCGACAGGGGAGTCCAATTCACGTCTCGTTTTTGGAGAGCCTTTTGCAAATCCCTCAATATTGTCTTGGATTTTTCTTCTTCTTACCATCCCCAATCCAATGGACAGACTGAGAGGGTTAATCAGGAGTTAGAGGTCTTTCTTCGCACCTTTGTGTCTTCTCACCATGACGATTGGTCCTCTCTACTCCCGTGGGCAGAATTCTCCCATAACAATCATGTGAATACCAGTTCGCAGAAGACACCCTTTTTCACAGTTTATGGAAAACACCCTCAACTTCCTCTTCCTATGATCTGTTCTCCAGACATTCCAGCTTTGGCTTCGGTTCAGGAGTCTCTCAATTCCGTTTGGGGTCACGTTCATGATTCCCTCCGGGCAGCTGCTGAAAAATTCAAAGGCTTTGCAGACCGCCGCAGGCGTAAACCGCCTTCTCTTCAGCCAGGGGACAAAGTCTGGCTCTCTACCAGGAACATCAAGCTCCGAGTTCCTTCTCTGAAGTTTGCTCCACGATTCATCGGTCCATACACGGTAACTGCTAAACTGAATCCGGTTTGTTTCAAACTCCAGATTCCTAAGAGCCTTAAAATCACTAACTCCTTTCATGTTGCTCTTCTAAAGCCTTTAGTCCTCAATAAATTCTCTCGTCCTCTTCCTACCGTGGCGCCTGTCTCGGAGGATAATCAGGAGTACGAGATCAGTCAAATTCTGGACTCCCGACTCTGTAAAGGCGTTCTTCAGTACCTCGTTCATTGGAAAGGGTTTGGTCCTGAGGAGAGGTCTTGGATCACTGCATCTGAGGTCTTTGCACCTCGTCTGTTAAAGGAGTTTCATCTGAAGTTTCCCTCTAAACCTGGGCCCAGGCGGGGAAGGGGGAGGCCTCGTAAGAGGGAGGGTACTGTCATGGATATGCATTAATGTCTGTCTGCCATCTTACCTTCCTCCTCATGTGTTCATCTAGAGACCAGACCTCCTTCACCTGGCTTCCTTTATAATCTCCTCCCAGCCTGACTCCACCCCAGGCCCTATCACTGAACACTATATTAACCTGTGCACTGCAAGCCTGCTTTGCTGATCAACGTGTTTGTTAGGCATTGTGTGTTTGGGTTCCTGCCTGCCGTGTGCTACGTCTGTCTCTCTGTTACGTTATTGGCTTGTCCCCGACCATCCCTGTCTGCTCGTGACCCTTGACCTTCGGCTCGTTCTTCGTTATCCTTGTCTGCTTGTGGCCCCTGACCTTCGGCTTGTTATTCGGTTCTCTCTATCGTGTGCCGCTGCTTCCCCTTATCCTACGGGGCGTGAGCTAGGAAACTCCAGGGGCCGCGACCTGGTCCCAGCCTGCAGCGTAACATCCTCACCACTAGAGGCCCTGGAGAAGACCAGCTGGGTCTTAGACTCCGCGCCCTGGGGAATCTTGGCTCTCGCTTCCGTTGGGATCCCGGTTGTGCTCCTCTGGTCCCGCTTTCCACAACCACCCAGTTTCCTACCCACAGAAGCCAGCCATAGGGTTCACTACCTCGCGGTGCACTCCTGTCCCCCTACGGTGTGCATCTGTCACCTGGCCACAGGTGACCCTGACACATATATGCCGAAGCATGGGGGCATCCTCCCGCAAAAAAGTTATGCCGCGTACACACGGTCAAGCCTTCGTCGGAATTTCGACCGTATGTACGCGGCATAAAAGGTTATGCCGCGTACACACGGTCGGACTTTTCCACGGGCAAGCCTCCGTTGGAATTTCGACCGTATATACGCGGCATTAGGAGCAAAATCGCTCCTCCGCCCCTGCTGCCCCCATGCTTCGGCATATATGCTCTTTTTTTTAACTGTGGTGGTGAAATCACCTCCTACAGCGTTGGAGTCACAGCTTTATGTATCGTGGGAGCAAACGCTGTTGCTGTCGAGATAAATAGATCCGCGCTGCAACTGAATGGCGTACCTGCTAAGCAAATGGTGGTTAACATTAAAACAAAGTAACATTACAGTACAACAGTAAGACCTTACCATGCCATACCTGCAAAGCAAATACCAAAACAAAACCTAGTAAAAAATAAAAAAATGTTTTAACGCAACCTGTGCCTAAAATATATATATGCCGAAGCATGGGGGCATCCTCCCGCAAAAAAGTTATGCCGCGTACACACGGTCGGAATTTTCCACGGGCAGGCCTCCGTCGGAATTTCGACCGTATGTACGCGGCATTAGGAGCAAAATCGCTCCTCCGCCCCTGCTGCCCCCATGCTTCGGCATATATGCTCTTTTTTTTAACTGTGGTGGTGAAATCACCTCCTACAGCACTGGAGTCACGGCTTTATGTATCGTGGGAGCAAACGCTGTTGCTGTCAAGATAAATAATTCCGCGCTGCAGTTGAATGGCGCACCTGAAAACAAAAAATTACATACCTGAAAAGCAAGCATGATAAAACATTGCAGAATAGAATACAGTAAAAAAGAGCAGAACAATAGAGAGAAAATAGAGAGAGAGAGAGAACAATAAAACGACAACTATTTTTGGTTTTTTTATTTTATATTTTTTTTGTGTTTTGTTTTTTACGTTTTTATTTTTTCTTTTTTACACTTTTTTTTGTAACTTTACAACTGTAATGGTTCGGGTCTCTCAAAATGTAATGGCATCTTGGGAGACCCTGTGTAAGTGTGTCCTTGTCTGTGAAATGCTGTACCCTACGCTAAAACTTCACTTTTGAGTGGTAGCGTTCAAAACATTCACCTTGGCAAAGACCAGGCTTGTCAGGACAGAGTGGACAAAAACTACGGGTGTCACGCCTAAATCCGCGCTTGCTACAGACACAACATCTTTTTTGGGGGTGGCTTTGGGTAGGGGTACTCGGGAGGACATACGAATAATGCCTCTCATGCAGCCGGCTTACTGCATTTGGTTGGGGATGGTGAGGTGCAGAACCGCCTGGATACAGGAGTTCTGTGACTATCTCATTCTGGAATTTTAGAAGAGATAACGTCCCGCCTGAAGCTCTGTATAGCACATGAGCGTTCAGCAAAGCCAATTGGAATAATGATAGAGACACTTTTTTGTACCAGCGTCTCGCCTTACGGTCAATTAGATACGGCGCCTTCAACTGGTCGTTGAGGTCCACCCCTCCCATATTTTGGTTATATTCGTGGACACAGAGGGGTTTCTCCACAACACCAGTCGCCGTACGAATTTGGACTGTCGTGTCTGCATGAAGGGAGGTAAGAAGGAAAACATTCTTATTGTCCCTCCACTTCATAGCGAGCAAGTTATTACACTTCAAGCAGGCTCTCTCCCCCAGCCTGAGACGGGCATCTACAAGCCGCTGGGGAAAGCCCCGGCGATTAGGTCGCACGGTGCCACATGCTCCAATCTGATGATCAAACAAGTGACTAAACAGTGGCACGCTCGTGTAATAATTGTCCACATACAAGTGGTACCCCTTTCCGAATAAGGGTGACACCAAGTTCCACACTATCTTGCCAGCGCTCCCTATGTAATCCGGGCAGTTGACCGACTCAATCTGACTATCTTTTCCCTCATAAACCGTAAAGTTCACTACATAGCCTGTTGCCCTGTCACAGAACTTGTAGAGCTTGACCCCGTATCTGGCACGCTTGCTGGGAAGGTACTGCTTGAAAGACAAGCGGCCAGAAAATTTAATCAGGGACTCATCAACGCAGACAACTTGATCGGGAGTAAACAAGGCTGCAAAACGTTCGTTGAAGTGGTTTATGAGGGGCCGAATTTTATAGAGCCGGTCGTATTCAGGGTCCCCACGTGGAAGACAAAGTTCATTGTCGTTGAAGTGCATGAACCGCAAAATCTGCTCGTATCGTGCCCTGGACATGGAGGCAGAGAACACGGGCATGTGGTCAATTGGGTGCGTGGACCAATAAGCACGCAATGACGGAAATTTATGTGTGCCCATGTTGAGGGAAAGGCCCAGAAAGGTCTTAAATTCGGAAACCGTAATTGGTTTCCAATTTCTGGCAATTTTAGGCAACTGGGGGTTAGCGGCGATAAATTGACCAGCATATAAATTACTCTGGTCCACAATAGATCTATAGAGATCTTCCGTGAAAAACAGCGAATAAAAATCAATTGGAATAAAATCAGCTGTTTCCACCTGAATACCGGGTTGGGCAGTGAATGGGGGAATTACGGGTTCTGCAGAAGTGGTGGGGACCCAATCAGGATAGGCGAATTCTGCAGGAAGGGCAGTATGGGCACGACGGGCCTGCCTTTGTCTTCTTGGTGGCAGCGGGACACTACTTGTGCTTGCCACCTCGCCAGCTTGAACTGCACTTATGGGACTCGCCACGTCACCAAGTGTTACTGCAGTGCTGGATGTACGTCCAGGCTGTACTAGGCCGCTGGTGCTTGCCAGTTCACCAGAAGGAATAGCGGCGCTAGTACTACTCTGCTCCATGATACGAGAGACCTGCGGTTCTTGCTCCTCAACAACCTCAGAAGATCGGGATCGGGTACACCTGACCTTAGCAGGGACCTCAACTTCGTCGTCAGAGCTATCTGACGTGGGGCCGCTGACGTCACTGTCTTCTACGGGAAGATATTCTGAGCCTGAATCTGACAGATACGTGACCTCCTCTTCACTATCTGTCATGCTCAGAATCTCGTAGGCCTCTTTACTAGTGTACCTTCGTCTTGCCATTTTGGGCTCTAAATTTAGGGGTACACTAGTAAGATTCACAGGAAAAAAAGCACCTGACTGTCGTCAGCAAATATATCAAACGCTACAAAAAAACTGTTAGCGATCGCAGGGATCAGGCCTGTCTCTGCGAACGCTGCAGTTATGTGTGTTGTGTTTGGTAAGTGACAGTGATCGATCGATACTGCACTTGGGTGGGCTGGGCTGGGCGGAGGGGCTAAACGCAGGCGCTAGCAGGTATCTGGGCTGATCCCGCTAACACTGCGTTTTTGGGAACCCTAAACCGCTGGGGATGCTAGTATAGATCTGATCAGATACTATACCACTAAGGGGGGTGTATGCTTTGCGCGTGGGTGTTAGCGTTGCTGGCACTAACCTAACACTGCCTGGGGCGACGCAGACCCTCTCTGGCGCTAAAACCTAATTGATCTCACCCGCCGGGCAATCAGGGGGGTTAAACCTTTATTGGGTTATATAGGGCGGGTGCCCTGATGCTATAAAAAGCAAACTAATCAACCAGCGTCACCCGTAACCTTTATATAGTGATCACTGGTGAAAGGGTTAACTAGGGGCAATCAGGGGGTTAAAACCTTTATTAGGTTAAATATGGGGGTACCTGACACTATATAAAAACCTGACGGGTAACCTAAATAACTAAATAACTTACTGGCTAACCAGTGACACCAGTGACGCTTATACGGCGATCACTGGTGAAAGGGTTAACTCTAGGGGCAATCAGGGGGTTAAAATAATATATGGGGGTACCTGACACTAATAAAAACCTGCGGCGAACCTAAAAAAAAATAACTGCCTATCTAAAACACCAGCGACACGAATACAGCGATCGGAAAAACAATTGCTTAGTGACGCTGAAGTTAGGGGGTGAAAGGGTTACCTGGGGGGTGATCAAGGGGTTAAACCTTTATTAGGGGGGGGTTAGGGGGCTACCCTGGACCTAAAGGGGCCTAATCCTAACTGCCCTGCAACTTTTTACAATCACAGATGACACTAAATGCAGTGATCAGTAAAATAAATGATCACTGCAATCAGTGACACTGTGATTGGGGGCTTTGGGGTGACCTGGGGGGTGATCTGGGGGTGACTGGGGGGTGATTTGTGTGCCTATGTGTACCTACGTGTCAGTGGACTGTTGGTGCACTAACCTGCTTCTTCTCTGCTCGGCGCCGGGAACGAAAAGACCGCGGCGAGGGAGATGACATCACTTCCTCCAGCCTGTGTTTACATTTCAGGCAGGAGGAAGCATTTTCATTGGCCGGGAGCGATCGCGAGGGGGGGGGGGCGGAATCGAGCGGCCGCCCCCTCATGCCTGATCGCTCCCGAACACTTAACGGCCGCTCACTGCAGTGAAGGGGGGTCCGGATGGACCCCCCAACTGCACAAAGGCGATCACGTAGATCTACGTGATTCTGCCTGTCGGTGCCATTCTGCCGACGTAAATCGGCGGTGGGCGGTCGTTAAGTGGTTAAAAAGATTTTTGGGGATATTTATTATAGCAAAAAGTAAGAGGTTATCAAATACCACCAAAAGAAAGCTCTATTTGTGGGGGAAAAAAAGGACGTTTGGGTACAGTGTTGAACGACCGCGCATAGGTGTGCGCACAGGGTGTGCCGGGTGTGCCTAGGCACACCCTAATCACCCCATGTGCATTAGCATTATCCAGGAGCAGCACCAGGTGGGTGGTTGGGGGTGCCAGTGGCCATTGTAAATGCCCCCATTATATTAAAATCTAGGTTCATCTTTAGGAACACGTTACAACCGTATTTAGGGTGTATAGTAATATGCTCCCAATCAACTGGCTCCCACCACCAGCGCCCCTTCCTGTGACAGCAGGTGGCATTCATGTGTGTTTGAGCTTTGGGGTGCACACCCTAATGCAATAGGCTGCGCACACCTATGCGACCGCGCAATTGTCAGTTAAAGCAACGCAGTGCAAAATTGTAAAAAGTGCTCTGGTCAGGAAGGGGGTAAAATCTTCCGGGGCTGAAGTGGTTAAGGTGAAAAAACACGAGGGTTTACAACCCCTTTAAGCTGAAGTGACGTTTGACGTCGCTGCCATCTTCCAATGGCACAGAGTCGAGTGGGACCTTCATTCCCTCACTCGACTTAGTGCCAAGCAGGGGAAAGGATCGTATTGTCTCCGCCCCTACCGGCGGCTCCTGTAAGCAGCAGAGATGACCAGGATACGGCGGGAGGGGGGGTGTGCACCTCTTCCGCCGCTGATAAAAGTGATCTTGCCACAGAGGCCACTTTTATCTTAATGCGTACCCCCCGTTGTTGACGAAAATGCCAGGGTTTTGGCAGCTATCTCCTGCCATAACAACTGTATTTAATGTCAAAGGACCCACGTACAGTGGGGCAAAAAAGTATTTAGTCAGCCACCAATTGTGCAAGTTCTCCCACTTAAAAAGATGAGAGAGGCCTGTAATTGTCATCATAGGTATACCTCAACTATGAGAGACAAAATGTGGAAACAAATCCAGACAATCACATTGTCTGATTTGGAAATAATTTTTTTGGCAAATTATGGTGGAAAATAAGTATTTGGTCACCTACAAACAAACAAGATTTCTGGCTCTCACAGACCTGTATCTTCTTCTTTAAGAGGCTCCTCTGTCCTCCACTCATTACCTGTATTAATGGCACCTGTTTGAACTTGTTATCAGTATAAAAGACACCTATCCACAACCTCAAACAGTCACACTTCAAACTCCACTATGGTGAAGACCAAAGAGCTGTCAAAGGACACCAGAAACAAAATTGTAGACCTGCAGCAGGCTGGGATAACTGAATCTGCAATAGGCAAGCAGCTTGGTGTGAAGAAATCAACTGTGGGAGCAATAATTAGAAAATGGAAGACATACAAGAGCACTGATAATCTCCCTCGATCTGGGGCTCCACGCAAGATCTCACCCCGTGGGGTCAAAATGATCACAAGAACGGTGAGCAAAAATCCCAGAACCACACGGGGGGACCTAGTGAATGACCTGCAGAGAGCTGGGACCAACTTAACAAAGGCTACCATCAGTAACACACTACGCCGACAGGGACTCAGATCCTGCAGTGCCAGACGTGTCCCCCTGCTTAAGCCAGTACATGTCCGGGCCCGTCTGAGGTTTGCTAGAGAGCATTTGGATGATCCAGAAGAGGATTGGGAGAATGTCATATGGTCAGATGAAACCAAAGTAGAACTGTTTGGTAGAAACACAACTCGTCGTGTTTGGAGGAGAGAGAATGCTGAGTTGCAACCAAAGAACACCATATCTACTGTGAAGCATGGGGGTGGTAACATCATGCTTTTGGGCTGTTTCTCTGCAAAGGCAACAGGACGACTGATCCGTGTACATGAAAGAATGAATGGGGCCATGTATCGTGAGATTTTGAGTGCAAACCTCCTCCCATCAGCAAGGGCATTGAAGATGAAACGTAGCTGGGTCTTTCAGCATGACAATGATCCCAAAAATACCGCCCGGGCAACGAAGGAGTGGCTTCGTAAGAAGCATTTCAAGGTCCTGGAGTGGCCTAGCCAGTCTCCAGATCTCAACCCCATAGAAAACCTTTGGAGAGAGTTGAAAGTCCGTGTTGCCCAGCGACAGCCCCAAAACATCACTGCTCTAGAGGAGATCTGCATGGAGGAATGGGCCAAAATACCAGTAACAGTGTGACAACCTTGTGAAGACTTACAGAAAACATTTGACCTCTGTCATTGCCAACAAAGGATATATAACAAAGTATTGAGATGAACTTTTGATATTGACCAAATACTTATTTTCCACCATAATTTGCAAAAAAAAATTCTTTCCAAATCAGACAATGTGATTGTCTGGATTTGTTTCCACATTTTGTCTCTCATAGTTGAGGTATACCTATGATGACAATTACAGGCCCCTCTCATCTTTTTAAGTGGGAGAACTTGCACAACGGGTGGCTGACTAAATACTTTTTTGCCCCATTGTATATTGACGGAGGGGGGTCTGGAAGTGGTTAAAGAAAAAAGAGGTACTGACCTAAGGGGGTGATCCTTTTTCCAACTCAGTGATTTTGTTTTTGAATTTCTTTTATTTTTTTCTGACATGTCGGTGTTTCATTTTTTCACCCGGATGTTATAAGTTGCACTAGTAAATATAGCTGGATAAAATAAAAACTGTTTCCGTCCTCATTTCAGGCTGAAAAGCAACACAATTTGATTATTTTAACCACTTCCCGCCCGCAGTACGTTATATGATATCCACCGGCGATTCCCTGCATAGTAAGAACAATCATAGCTGCTGTTCAGCCGCTTGATTGTTCTTACAGGCAGCGTGGGGGGAGGGGAACATCCGGTGCTTCTACCGGCTTGCGTATGCGATCGGCGAGCCGGAGAAGAAATCTGCCGGCTGGCGGAAGTTCACCATAGAGAATACCGAGGACCAGATGGTCCCCAGTAGTCTCTATGACTCTTGGAGGCCCGGGCGCGACGTTATGGCATCACGTCCGACCTGGCTGTTGTAAACACTGCCGTGTACGCGGCTGGAAAGCTGAGATCGTTTTGTTTTGTTTTTTGATCTCTGGCTTTCCAGCCTGGAGTTGAGATGACCCCAGATCTCCCCATAAAGAGGACCTGTCATGCACTATTCCTATTACAAGAGATGTCTACATTCCTTGTAATAGAAATAAAAGTGCTAAAAAAAAAAAATGTAAAAGGGAAGTGTAAAAATTAAAAAATTTAAATAAACAATTTTTTTTTAAAGTGCCCCTGTCCCCACATGCTCGCACGCAGGAACGAACGCATATGTATGTTGCGCCCACATAGCCTAAGATCTCCTCTGTAACTCTAAATAGGTAACCTGTAAAAAAAATGTAGTGTTGCCTATGGAGATTTTTTAAGTACCGAAGTTTGGCGCCATTCCATAAGTGTGCGCAATTTAATGCGTGACATGTTAGGTAGCTATTTACTCAGCGTAACATCATCTTTCACATTATACAAAAGACCCTAGGATTTCTGCTAAAATACATATATAATGTTTGAGTGTTCTGAGTAGTTTTTTAGCAAAAAAATTATGATTTTTACAAGTAGGAGCAGAGTGCCAGAATTGGCCCTGGTATGGAAGTGGTTAAGGGGGGTGATTATTTTCTATGCACACTGTATCTGGACCCAAGAATGGCATTAACAGCTCTAATATGCAATTATACTACAATAAACCATAACAGTGTACACTGCCTGTATGAACTATATATTAAATTTCTCCTACTCGGAAACTTGAATTCTGCTATTTACATTTAGAAATTCTAAAAAAAAAATAAAAAAAAATAAAAAAAAATGAGATTGTTTATACATTAAACAAGAGTATCCTCTAAAATGGAGGCAGATAAAAATGGCTATATGCATAACAAGTAGTTAGATGTCTGCTTTTATTTTCTAACCTGTGCTAGAAGAATGACAAGTTAAATCTGATCAGTTGCTAGGGCAACACCTTGGCTTGCTATTTCCTTATTTTTTATAGAATAACTTCATAGAAATTGAGCTAATGTCATTGTAATGCTTGCAAAGACAAGTAATTTGCAAAATACACTGCTTTCATACCCACTCTTTCCATTAGTATGCTCTGCAATACTTTTATCAATTTTTTTTTTTTTTAGCATTATTCCTACAAGTATAAATGCAAATAATTGCTTGAATAAAAATGGGGCAAAATATTTTGATTTATATGAAACATGAAACCTAAGTGCGTCAATGTTTCAACAGCTCTGGTTTTCTCCAGTTCCAGTAAAAAGCCAACCTATTGAACCATTCATTCATCTTGTTTTCCCGGGGTGATTGAATGAAAACCACCTCATCATGATGAATTTGTTAAACTTGTAAAATTCACTTCATTCTCACAGACACTAGATGGCAATATTTTAAAGGTTTTTTTGTTTCATTTATGTGGCTTAGTGCATTTTTTTTCCTCTTTTCTTTGTATGCAGGAAACATCATTTATAAAGCTGTTAAGAGGGCATAGTTACTGAATATAATCCAGCAAGAGATATTTTTTGCAGAAAACAAACTTTCTGAAATTTTTGACACTTTTGATAGAGGTTTATGCTGAATAATTTATTTATAAATTTCCACACAAAATTCACACAGCTTTCAAACAGTGAAACCAATTAGAAACCTGTGTAAATCTTGTCTTAAAGTTGTATGAAAACTCTTATGCCTCGTACACACGACCGAGTTTCTCGTCCAAAACCGGCAAGAAAAGTGCCGCGTGAGCTTTTTTGTCGAGAAAACCGTTCGTGTGTATGGTTTTACGACGAGAAAATTGCCGTGAATCTCGACGAGAAAATAGAGAACCTGCTCTCTATTTTCTCGTCAGGATTCCAGATTTCCTCGTCGTGTTTCTTGTCGGCCTGTTTTGTGACGAGAAAATGGTTCGTGTGTATGCTTTTACGACTCTTCCAACAGCGCGCATGCTCACAAGGAACTATGAGACGGGAGCGCATCTTCTGGTAAAACAAGCCTTCGTAATGGAGATAGCACATGCGTCACGCTCAAAATTTTTGCATCGTTTAAATGTTGTGCATTGAAATCTTCGTTAGAATGTGACATTAATCCAAACGAATGAACTTCTTTTGCTGCTGATATTCACACAGAGTTATGACTATCTTTTTTTAACCTTTTTCATGCTGCTCTTAAGAAGATTTATGTGTATTATATCGTGCAAGTTTTTAGGAATATTTAAAAATTAGTTATTTTTCTAACTGATGTTAATTTTAATTTCGCAATGTTTTGGTAATGATCTCCCATTGAATCTTTTAATATATATGATTTAAATTTACACACTTTTTTGGGAAATACGATTTCGTTATTTTTTTGGGGGGTTGTTATCTGTCCCTTTTTTTGTCAGTCAAATGTATCTGCTTACTCCAAAGCTAAATTTTACATTTTTACAAATACACATAGTCAAGTATGAACTTAAAGAAAAATAACATTTATTCATGTTTGAACTAAAATAAAGAGAAGGCAGCGCTGGAGAAGCTGCTGCCATTTGTGCATCCCAGGGACCCCAGAGCACACAGCAACCCTGTGTGGACACTAAAATTGGGAGCTTGAGAAGGCCAACATTTCTGAACACAATCTGATGCTGGCCTCCCAGAGGTCAGGAACAGCAGCAGGTGATATATATGTCCCAAGTGTGTGGTACTACAACAGGCTGCCTTCTGTCCGACCACAATGAAGCAAGGCCATCACTTCCTCGTCTTCCTGGCAACCTTCCCTGCAACATTTCCTGAAGCCTTCCCTGCAGCCTTCCTTCTTCGTTTGGCTGGAGGCTGGGCCACTGGAGGGGTACTCCTGTCAGGAGGAGGAGGAGGTGGAGGAGAAGGGGGTGGCGCAGAAGAACAAGGTGGAGGTGGAGGAGAAGGGGGTGGGGCGGAAGAACAAGGTGGAGGTGGAGGAGAAGGGGGTGGGGCGGAAGAACAAGGTGGAGGTGGAGGAGAAGGGGGTGGGGCGGAAGAACAAGGTGGAGGTGGAGGAGAAGGGGGTGGGGCGGAAGAAGAATGTGGAGGTGGAGGAGGAGGTTGAGGTTGGGACAGTTGTGCCACCTCACAAATGGCGGTATTGGGGGTAATTTTTTCCATCACCCCCTTGTTGAGCAAGGTGATGAGCAGGGGCTCGCATAGGAGGCGTTGCTCCATGCTCATCACCTTGAACTTTGCCTCCACTAGGCCGGCAATGGCCTCTTCAGGGGATGTGGGCTCTTTGAGGGTGGCATGGGCCTCTTTAATAAGGGCCATTGCTGCCTCACTGGTGGTCCTGTCCCTCCTGCCTCTTTTGGGAAGCCGGATGGGAGGCACCTGGGATCTGGTGCTTCTCCTTTGCCCTGCCACCTCCTGCCTGCCACTGGGCCGTGCCACCTCCTGGCTGCCACTGGGCCCTGCCACCTCCTGGCTGCCACTGGGCCCTGCCACCTCCTGGCTGCCACTGGGCCCTTCCTCCTCCTGCCTGACAGTTTCCAGACCCTCCTCCTGGCTGATTTCATCCTGTGTATGAAAAAGGGACATAGTTTAATATGTTGGTTTAATCTTTGCATCAAACTTTATAAACATGATTGAAGCAATTAGAATGTAAATCCAGAAATAATTTTTTATAATTTACACCTACATCAGATTGACTATTTAGCACCCAATTAAGTGCAGACTAATGTCTAGAGATCTTGATTTCACTTGTGGAACCCAAAATATTGTATGTTTCTCATCTTGACCTATTTGTCAAACATTAATTTTATCCCAATACATTTTCATTTAATACTATACCTGGCTCCAGATGGCCAAATCAGGATCATCCAGGATGGCTGCCTCCTCTTGCTCCAGAGAAGGCTCAGGTTGGCTGCAGGGAAGTCTGGGGGGAAGAGTGGATAGTGATGGCCTTGCCTCAATGTGGTCATCCAGGAAGGACATCCTGCTGTAGTACCACAAAATCGGGACATAAACATCATCTGCTGCTGCTCCTGACCTCTGAGAAGCCAGGACCTTAGAGCGTTCAGTCCTGTAGGTGCCTCTCAAGCTTCCAATTTTAGTGTCCAC
This sequence comes from Rana muscosa, assembly GCA_029206835.1. Classification (NCBI taxonomy): domain Eukaryota; kingdom Metazoa; phylum Chordata; class Amphibia; order Anura; family Ranidae; genus Rana; species Rana muscosa. The sequence continues at coordinate 780,231,685 of CM055116.1, read as the reverse complement.
TTGTTTTGCTGTGGCTGTGGGCACCTTGGTCTGCACAAATGGGAGCAGCTTCTCCAGCGCTGCTTTTCTCACCCCTCTTTTTTTATGGATGGGGTTTTTCGTCTCCCACAGAGCGGCCAGCTCCCTTACCCGGTCAATAAATTCCACCAGGAACTCTTTGTCGCTAATAAAGACATTCATATTGTATCTGCAAGTTTAAGAAATAATATATAACTAATGTGAGGCAAACAGTCTAACCTCCTTAACATCGTAGTCACCATATATATCCTACAACATTCTCAAAACAGTATAGGCCAACAATTTGAACAAGTCACAAAATCACATACCTTCGTTCGCACGTCCGTCACTTGAACTCCTCTCTCCGCACACCGAACGTACTATAGTCACATGTGTGTTTGCTATATACACACCACGCATGCGTCAAAATTCGAACACGTCGCTCCGCACACGTCGCCCGCCCATGACGTTCTAACTAACATCTTTTCCCCGCCCCTTCTCTTTCAGCGCGCAGACAGATATGGCAGAGTTACAGCAGGTGTCTGATAATTCCGCAACTAACGAGGAGGAGACAAGCCCGGAGACCGAGGAAACGTCACGATCAAGGAGGAGATAAAAGGCATCGAATATGTCTTTTGCGGAGATGGCGGAGATGGTGGACATCTTGCTCAAGTCCGATTATGACGCAAAGCATGGGCCGTATAGCAAACCAAATAGAAGGAAGGCCAAAATCCTCATTAAAGTCGTGAAGAGTCTGAAGACGAATTTCGGGGTGAAACGCTCAAATGAGCAGCTCAGAAAGAGGTGGTCAGACCTCAAACTGAGGGAGCCAGAGCAGTTGAGGAGCATTAAGAGAATGCTCGCTAAAAGTAAGTAAAATGTACACTTTTCTGCTATTAATCCTTTTCTAAACTGACATGTTGCTGTTTTTTTTTGTTTTTCTTATTGGACTCCAAAATGTTATAGTTTGAACTTGGTTGGGCACAGTAATCGTTCGTAACGTTACAGACACTTCGTTCGGCCACTATCCGCTGTTTTGGATTATTTTACAGCCACAAAAGTAATTAGACATCTGCCATTTTTTGTGAAATTTGGGGCACAAAGTTTTAGGCTAGATGATGTGTTTGTAAAGAGAATGAAATGCAAACTTTTGTCAGTGTAAAGGAGAGGACACTCAGCAGCTGCTTCCACATCTGTACTTTGGAGCACTATAGTGTGGGCCAACAGACCCGCCTTTTTTGGGTGTTCCACACAGGTGCATCAGAGAATTTTTGTGTTGCCTACATGTCTAAAAAATGACAGACAAAGGTGAATACTAAACATATTCTTGGTCAGAAATAATGCATTCATCTTTAACTTCCGCCCAAACACACACTTGTACCCCACTTCCAAGCAATTTAGCCTGTTTTTTTGTTTAACATAGAGAATTTCTGTGTGAAAACTCTACCTTTTGTTTGATTCTCATAGGGGAGAGAAGACTGGGAGGAGGACACTCCAGGGAGCACAAGAACCCCACAGCTTCACAACAACCCCAAACTCCCAAAGACCCACAAACGAAGGATGTAGAGGAAGTTGAGGTGGAGGAAGGAGAAGTGCAGGAAGGAGAGGTGGATGACGTTGTGGAACTGGTCACCACAACAGGTCAGTATCTGTCACCACAGCTTCAGGTAAGAGAGGTAGGCCTGCAGAGTTATAATACCTTTTTATTTTGTTTTTAGGGGATGTGAATGTTGGGGTGAAGGATAGTACAGGTTTCTCTGCTGACAGTGCCCTCCGCCTCATCCAGCAAGTGATGGAATGTAGCACGGAACTGGACAAAATTAAAGAAAGAATACATGTGATGGATCAAACATTTAAAGACATTCTCGATGTTTTGGGGAGAATTCAATAAGGCATCCCAACCCCCTTTTTTCTCATGTTTGTTCTTCAACTTTTAAAAAACTTTTTGACAATCAAACCAGCCAAAAATTGAATATGCACACAGTGTGTCAACATGTGCTATCTGCCATCAGGGGATATCCATGTACGTATTTTGGGGGTGCAACCCCTTCCTCGTATCTAAAGTAGGTGAACTGAGGAAGGGGTTGCACCCCCAAAACACGTCCATTGATCACCCCTGATGGCAGATAGCACATGTTGACAATAGGGATCAGGAGTCTAAAATCCCTATAGGAAAATAATCCCAATTGTGTGCATATTCAATTTTTGGCTGGGCAAGGGGTGGCAGGACCCCATATTAGGACGGGCACATAGAGACATATAGTTTGTGTAAGTGAATGTCTCAGATTGCTCCGAGGTATCCAATTTTGTAATTTTTGGATTGCAACTGTTGTTTTTGTATTTTCCTAAGAAAACAATTGCCGGTTTGTGGCCAGGCAAACAAAAAATGTAAAAATAAAAAAAAAAAGGTGTGTGAATTTGCACATAGTAAAAGATTTGAACACAAACAACGTGTAGCTTCTTTTTCTAATATGCTCTAACCTTATTTGGTAAATTTTTTAAGGTTACATAGTGAAATGGTTGGTATTTACTAAAGGAAAATACACTTGGCACTACAAATGCACTAAGACAAACTAGGAGACAGGAAACCAAGAAAAGGTAGAAGTTTAAACAAGATTTTTATTTGGATCGTTAGACAGCAATCTTTAGACATAGCCTGGCATAGGAATTGCCCCCCCTACCCGTGAAATAGTCCATGTATTTGTCCCGAACCTCACGGGCATTTTGGGGGGGCAAGCCAGCACGGGCAGATTCCAGGCCCGGCAGGGGATTATCAGGGGAAAGTCCAGCCTCTGGCAAAACTGAGGCCATATATGAATTTGATTTGCGGCAAAGAAAATTGTGTAGCACACAGCAGCATAACACTACATAGTTTATTTTGTAGTCCGCCAAGTGGATGGGAGTCCTAAAAAGGCGGAACCGGCTGGCCATTATGCCGAAGGCATTTTCAATGACTCTTCGGCCCCTGGCCAGCCGGTAATTGAACACCCTCTTCTCTGGGGTCAGGGTCCTCTGAGGAAATGGCCTTATAAGATGTGGTCCGAGCCCGAAGGCTTCATCAGCCAAAAAAACAAAGGGGAGTCCTTCAATATTCCCTGCATCCGGTGGCAATGCAAGGTCGTCACTCTGGAGACGGAGGGCAAACTCCGTCTGGATGAAGGATCCCCCATCGGACATCCGGCCATTCTTCCCTACATCAACATAGAGGAATTCATACCGTGCTGACACCACCGCCATCAGCACAATGCTATGAAACCCCTTGTAGTTGTAGTATTAGGACCCAGAACGGGGTGGCGGCACGATGCGGACGTGCTTCCCGTCTATAGCACCACCGCAGTTGGGGAAGTCCCACCGCGTGGCAAACTCCGATGCCACAGTCTGCCATTCCTGTGGCGTGGAAGGAAGCTGTGGAGTCAAACAAGATGAAAAAATATTAGAATACACAAATCAAACATTACAAGTATATTCTAAGAAAATACATTAGAGGCCAACATCAAGCAAAGTCTACGTTTATTAAGGTGTTTTAAATAAGTATAATGGAAGGCTCATGTATCATATTCATCACCCCCTATGATGGTCCATTAATAAATTATAATGGGGAGGGGGGGAGATGTGTTTGGCCACAGGATAGCATTGCAGTGGCGGTGCGTCCAGAGTGGGCGCTGGAGCACTGCCCCCTCTCTCCTGTGCCCGTCACTCAGAACAATACATAGGTTTATGCCTTGCATTAACCTATGTATTGTCTATGCCGGCCACTATTCAGGTGGATGGCCCCCTGTTAAGCGACCAACATATGAAGAACTGCGGCATTTATGGGCTTAAAATTGCATATCAGAAACAGTAAGGAAAATTATCTTGCACATTACAGCCTGAGGGATGTAATTGGCTGCAGAAAAGTAAAATAGGGGACGCAGGGGGGGGGGGCATTCCTTGGGTAAACACTGACAGGCTGCTCTGCCAATCATGTTCACCAAGTCTGTTTAATGGTAACATGATTGGCTGATGCAACATCAAGGGAAGGAAAAGACATCAAGGACAGAAGAAGGATGGCGCTGACCACAAGAAGGTAAGTGCAGGGCTGGGGGGGAACTGGCTGCATTGGAGGGGACAAAATGGCTGCATTAGAGGGAACAAAATGGCTGCATTGGAGGGGACAAAATGGCTGCATTGGAGGGGACAAATGGGGGCGTTTAATAGGCACCAGAGCAAAAAAGGAGGAAGTTTATTTCCTAAATTGGGGTTTGAACCCCCAAACATTTGGAGCAACAGGCGCCCCTGCTGGAAAGGTTAGTGAAGGGAAATATGCATGGAGGAGAAAAAAGGGGCAATCTAAAGCTTCCAGCATGCATGGGGACAAAGGGGACATTCTCAGCATATTACAATCATGGTAATTAGGGAAGGATGAAAGAAATACAATACATTAGCATACATGTAATACATAAAATGTGATGTTAAAGGAGAAAACTTACCCTAATATAGTCCTCCTGCAGGACTTGTATAATGGCAGAACAGGTGTCTGGGATTATGAGGCCCAGAGCCTGGGGGGAGATGCCTGTCGTGAACTTCAAGTCCTGAAGACTTCTCCCTGTCGCCAGGTACCGTAAGGTCGCGATGAGCCTCTGCTCAGCACTGATGGCTTCCCGCATAACGGTGTCCTTCCTGGTAATATAGGGGGACACCAAAGCCAACAGTTCCTGAAAAACGGGGTCAGACATCCGCAGAAAATTCCTGTAGTCCTCAGGATTATTCTCGACGATCTCCCGCAGCAGAGGCATGTGGCAGAATTGGTCCCGCTGGAGCAACCAATTCTTGGTCCATGAACTCCTCCTCACACCATTCATGGACTGGTCTTGGTCCAAAACAAGCAGACCAACACCAAGCGCACGCACAGCACGAACTCGACGACGAGAACGTCCAGGCGACATGGCTAGGAAACGGTCGTCTTATCAGAACGTACAGAACAGAACGCACTTTAGAACAGCAAGGCCTATGAATAACGAACTGAAAAACAGAAACGAACAGGCAAGAACGCACTGTAAAACAGATACGACCTGCCTAGACGCCCTGAAAGTCAAGATACGAACCCACAAGCACAAACTGAACCGCAGAAAACGATCTAAAAAGTACGAAGACTGAAAAGCGCGAATCGTCTCTTCCCAAACTTTTACTTCACACGCGGTAACACGAGATCAGCAAAAGCAGCCCAAGGGGTGGCGCCAAGAAAAAAGATCTTCCCCTTTATAGTGCCGTCGTACGTGATGGACGTGACCGCGGAGAACAACGAGGAAATTGGGAAATGTCAGTGTGTACGCATGGAAAGCTTGACGAGAAAATCGACAAGCTTAACAAGAATCTCGTCGAAAAAAACAACGTGTTTTTTACGACGAGAAACTCGGTCATGTGTACGAGGCTTCATAAATGGAACCTGTCAATGTTTGGAACCGGGAGTACAAGGTTTTCCAAATGTTTTATTTTCTGTCGCAACATTTTTTCAGCTTTTTTTTCTGTTTCAAAATATTTTCACTTTTTTTTTTCTTTACCATGACTTTACAATTTTGGAGGTGAATGTGGTTGAAGTGTGCAAATAAAGAGCAGTTCTTTCTTTATTGCTGAACTTCTGTTTGTGTCATGAAGGTAGATTTTCAGTATGACAGACAAAGGCCAAGTGTGTAGTGTAATGCCGCGTATACACGGTCGGAATTTCCGACAACAAATATTCGATTGGTAGCTTGTTGTCGGAAAATCTGACCGTGTGTATGCTCCATCGGACATTTGCTGTCGGACTTTCCGACAACAAAAATTTGAGAGCTGGTTCTCAAATTTTCCGACAACAAAAGTTGTTGTCGGAAATTCCGACCGTGTGTCCACAAAAATTCTACGCATGCTCGGAATCATTTAACTTAATTTTTCTCAGCTCGTCGTAGTGTTGTACGTCACCACGTTCTTGATGTTCACAATTTCCGACAACATTTGTGTGACCGTGTGTATGCAAGACAAGTTTGAACGCACATCCATCGGAAAAAAATCCACCGTTTTGTTGTCAGAATGTCCGATTGTGTGTACTCGGCATTAGTCTACCCGATATGCTGAAATATAAATGAATTTCCAGGTAGATTGCATCCACACTGTGAATTGGGATCATGCAGCAGACTCTAAACCACTCCGATTTGCAAGTCACTGTTTTTTTAGCTTCTTATACACAAGTTACCAAAATGTGGCAGAATGCTTCAGGCTGCATCAAAGTCACTCCATGATGAATCTCCATGCATAGTGGGTGTGGATGTCAATTGCCCAACTCCCTCTGAAAATGGTAGTTGCCTAGCCATTTATAGGTTCAGTTTTTTCTGACACATGTAGCTGAAAAAAGTATGCTGATCAGAAAAGTTATAGCATACTTGTTCCAGGAAGGTGACTCAAAGTACTGAAGACATTTGATCATCACGAAAGCCAGGACGCTAACATTTTCAGAAGTGAAGGTTAACAATCAAAACCTTCCAATGCATCCAAAAAGGCAACGTGGAGGGGCTTTGCATTGCTGTATAGAACAAACCCTGTAACATGCATCAATTTGTTAAATATTCTTTGACATTTTTGGATAGGGATTCAGTTGTAATTTGACAACCACATAAAACTGGGACTTTTTTCCCAATTGTATTGGAATATTTTTATTTTACAAATTGTTCTAAATCATTGCACAATAAGCAACAGTTTGAAGCTCTGGCCAGATCTAAAACGCACTCCTGATCCCTGCACTCTGAGCGCAACGCACTCCTGATCCCTGCACTCTGAGCGCAACACACTCCTGATCCCTGCACTCTGAGCGCAACACACTCCTGATCCATAATCCCTGAATTCTGAACATAACACACTCCTGATCCCTACATTCTGAGCATAACGCACTCCTGATCCCTGCATTCTGAGCATAACGCAATCCTGATCCTTGATTCCTGCATTCTGAGCAAGATGCACTCCTGATCCCAGCATTCTGAGCATAATGCACTCCTGATCTCTGCCTTCTGAGCACACCACACTCCTAATCCCTGCACTCTGACCGAAACTCACTCCTGATCCCTGCACTCTGAACATAACGAACTCCTGATCCCTGCATTTTGAGCATAACATACTCCTGATCCCTGCATTCTGAGCATAACACACTCCTGATCCCTGCATTCTGGGCGCAACACAACCCTGATCCCTGTTTCCCACATTATGAGCGTAACACACTCCTGATCCCTTCATTCTGAGCACAACGCACTCCTGATCCCTGCATTCTGAGCACAATGCACTTCTTAACCCTGCATTCTGAGTGTAATGGCATGCATTAAAAAAAGGGATTAACTCCAGAGATAAGACAATAATTCTCCCACTCTACAAGACTCTGGTCTGGCCGCACCTAGAGTATGCTGTCCAGTTCGGGGCACCAGTCCTCAGGAAGGATGTACTGAAAATGGAGCGAGCACAAAGAAGAGCAACAAAGCTAATAAAGGGTCTGGAGGATATTAGTTATGAGGAAAGGTTGCGAGCACTGAACTTTTTCTCTCTGGAGAAGAGATGCTTAAGAGGGGATATGATTTCAATTTACAAATACCATACTGGTGACCCCACAATAGGGATAAAACTTTTTTGCGGAAGGGAGTTTAACAAGACACGTGGCCACTCATTAAAATTAGAAGAAAAGAGGTTTAACCTTAAACTACATAGAGGGTTCTTTACAGTAAGAGCAGGAAGGATGTGGAATTCCCTTCCACAGGCGGTGGTCTCAGCGGGGGCATCGATAGTTTCAAGAAACTATTAGATAAGCACCTGAATGACCACAACATACAGGGATATACAAGGTAATACTGACATATAAACACACACATAGGTTGGACTTGTGTCTTTTTTCAACCTCACCAACTATGTACCGCACTCCTAAACACTGCACTCCTTTCTAATACTTTTTTTTAGCCCACTGTGTTTGTTAACCCCAAAATAGATCCCAATGTATCATCACCCACAGTAGATCACAAAGGCAGTGTGTTTTGAACACTATGCAGGGAAACACACATGGAACATGCCTTTCTGGCATCGCAGTCTGGTGTGAACCAGGCCTAACAACAGGACACTGTGCCCAGTGATCTTTGACTCCACCAGTGTTGTTCAAGTAGATCTCCATCTCTCTAAGGTTGCCTACCCCTGCTGTAAATGCTATAGGTGCAGTAAATGTGCAATAGCAGCAGGCTACTATTGATTGATTGCTGCGATTAGACACAGCCATCATGTGATCAGGAGGGCCAATCACAGAGCCCCCCTGCCGAGCAATGTTGCCCTGTCTCTAGGGACACAGGCACATCAGGATTGCGCCAGCACGCGGCCGCGCAATCCCGCTTCTTCCCCCAGACTGTGTTTAAGTGACATGATGGCTGTGATTGGACACAGCCATCAAGTGATCAGGAGGGAAAATCGCAGGCCCCTTCTGCCGATCCGAGATGCAGCGTGTCTGGGGGAAACGTGCGCATCGGGGCTGCGCGATCCTACTACTTCTGAAGGACATTCGGAACGTCCACTCAGAAGGAGGAAGCGTCCACCCGGCTGTTTATGTGCAGTGGCTGGGTGGGAAGTGGTTAAAGGGTAACTACATTTGTGGGAAAAAATCATTTAATTTATTGTTATTAAAAATGGCCTTTCATTTTCTGTAAACTTCAATGAAATATGGCAACTTAGAGGCCTTCTGTATACAGTTAGTGTACAGAATGCCCCCCAGAAATATTTTTCCTGCTTGTGTGATTTGGCTCACTGATTTTCCAAGAAGTTTGTAACAAGTCAGATCATAACATCCCGTGCAATACTCACAAAAGGGTTGATAAGTTCTAGAGGGATGCAGACATTGCAACGTTCCTCATTAGAACACTGCAAATGCATCCTCTGATTAAAAAATGAAAATGTCACCCCCATTCATATTCACTCTGCATACAACAAGCTGTTTTTACTTCAGAGCAGAAACGGGTAGGAATCTAAGGTTTAGTAAGATCCCTGCAAAGTACATTGATTACCCAGAGGGGATTGTTTAAGTTTAAAAAAATACATATTAATTTTATATTGCATGTCCCTCAAAGACAAACAGTGCATATATGCAGAAATTACAAAGCATTCCAAAGAATAAACACACAAGCAAAACAGTTTTCTTTAAAAAAAAAAAAAGTTAAATAAAAAAAAAATACTGAAATAATTCAGAAGTAAGAAAATGAACAACTGTTACGTTTCAAACCTCAAGAATATCCTGTCAGAGTAAAAAAAGTAGTTACCAACTTCCCACCATCCTTAGCAATAAGATGTGAGGGGGTGGTTACAGGTTACCTAATATACACAGGCATGTTTTGACTTACACCCTCATAACTGCACAATTGTGAGATACAAATCTGCAATTATGGTTACTTGGCACTCATTTATCTATACATGGATACAGAGAAACATAAATATTAAACATGACATAAGCACACAGAGACAAATTAGTAATAACTCTCTCAATCTGAAGATTTACGATTCAATAATGTACAACAAGGTATAGAACTATTAAGTAATTTTTGAGATTTTCAAAACATTTGCATCAAGATACAGGATAAATGGCAACAGCTATGGTTACCTGGCCATTAACCACTTGCCACCCAGGCCAATTCTGACATTTGTCTCCTACATGTAAAAATCATAATTTTTTTTTTTTTGCTAGAAAATTACATAGAACCCCCAAACATTATATATGTTTTTTTAGCAGAGACCCTAGAGAATACAATGGCGGTCATTGACATTTTTCAAACACAGTTAATGCTTTAAAAAAAAAAAAAAAAAGTAAAGTTCGTCCAATTTTGTTCTATAATGTGAAATATGAAGTTACGCTGAGTAAATAGATACCTAACATGTCGTGCTCCAAAATTGCACATGCTCGTGGAAGGGCGCCAAACTTCGGTACTTAAAAATCCCCAGAGGCGACGCTTTAATTTGTTTTGCTGGTCACTTGTTTTGAGTTACAGAGGAGGTCTAGGGCTAGAATTATTGCTCTCGCTCTAACGTTCGCAGCGATACCTCACATGTGTGGTTTGAACACCGTTTTCATATGTGGGCGGGACTTACGTATGTGTTCGCTTCTGCGTGCGAGCACACGGGGGCTATTTAATTTTTTTTATTGTTAATTTAACTTTTATTAGACATTTAAAAAAAATAATTTTTATCACTTTTATTCCTTTTACAAGAAATGTAAACACCCCTTGTAATAGGAATATGGCATGACAGGTCCTGTTTATAGTGAGATATGGTGTAAAAAAAAAAAAAAAAGAAAAGATCTCCAATTCCCAGCCAAGGCGGCACCGTTTGTTTGAATGCAGAGGCTGGGCGTGACGTCATAACATCGCACCTGGCCTCCGAACGATCATAGAGACTCCGGCAACCATCTGGTCCACCGGAAATCTCTATGGTAAACATCCGGGGTCGGCATATACTGTCTACGACTTACCGATAGCACCGGAGGGCGGCGGGTTGGGGGAACGTCCACTCTCACCACCTATAAGAACGATCAAGTGGCTGAACAGTTACTATGATCATTCTTATGGTGTAGGGAATCGCCGACTGAAAAGGACGATATCTGAATGATGCCTGTAGCTGCAGGCATCATTCAGATATCTCCGCTCAAAGTCGGCGGGCAGGAAGTGGATAAGTCTAATAGAAATGTTAATGCAAGCTTTGGCTTATTTCTGTAATACATACATCTTAATTAAACATATAAACTTTTAAGTACTGTGCTGATAAAAAAAATGGGGTCACCAGCAGGATTTTGTTTGGGAATAGGTGCTAGTATGCATCCCCCTCCCCCAAGCTATCCTTGTCTCCGTTACTTCCCAACATCCTTTTTTTTATTTTTTTAGATGATGCGAACAAAGTATCATTTAATTAAATAAATGGAAATAATCTCTGCGCTATAGAAAGCCACCCGTCACAAAGACGGAAGTGACAAAAAGCATCGGAGCATGGCTACACAGCTACAGAAGGAGACGGCAGGGCCGGAACAAACGGCATACGGAGACAACACAGCCTCAATGAGCTAGATGAATCCTGACACAAATTTGTATTAAACGCACAAACTGCTTTTAATGTGTGAATGGTTTTTAATTTTGTAAATAAAGTGTTTGGCGTGGTTACTGTACTATTGGAAGAAATCTCTCTTTTCTTTTATATGTCATCTGGCCATTTACCAACTTTGTGGAGGCATATAGCGGCATCCATATAAGGATAGAACTGGTGTACTGATATATAAAGTGTGTCATGCCAACCATGAGAGTGGGAGGCATGATTATCCTTTGAGTTCTTTTCTATTGGGAGAGGGATCACCTGTGCACACGAGGAGATTTTTTGGTTGATTTGGAAGACATCCTAAATCCTGCACTTGGTGAATGTTATCAGCACACGTGACACTGGGTGGGCTTTGTGTTATTGATATATTTAATTTTTATGTAATTTTTATTTTAATTTTACAAACGTTTTTGATGAACGTGATTTTTTTGTATATCACAGCCTAACTGTTAGGCCCCTTTCACACAGGCCTGCCGCTGTTGAAAGCATGTTTTGTTATTTTGAAATTCCAAGACTCCAGGCACAGCGATCACTTGCATTTGTACATTGCGATTACTTGCGTTTACATGCGGCTGCGTTTAGCTGCGTTGGAACATTCTTGCCATTTCTGATGTGCTTTCTGTTGTTTTTCCTTCCTTGTTGCCGCTGCTATCTGCAGGTGAAATAGTACACTGTGATTACCTGCAGTTATGTGCAGATAGCTGCAATAAATCATTTCTGGACGCAGTCAAATACATTTTTTCTAACCACCGCACCAAACCCCATGTAACAAAACCGTTGCTAAATGCAGTGTGTGAATGGGGCCATAGGAAAGCATTGTCTGAAATTAGCTGCGGTAGATAACTTGATCTATCCACAGCTAAAAGCTGAATTCTATCCACCCGTGTGAAAGGGGTCTTAAAGTGATAAATATTTGCATTTTGATATTTTTGGTTTATCATTTACCGTAGGGAAGTTTCAGGAAAAAAACTTTCCACAGCCCCCTGCATATAACACGCAGGCACAGTTTACCCTCTATTTTCAGGGTAACAAAGTGAGTGTTATACGCCAATAAATACAGTAGTTATGATTAGTGATGAGCTACAGGTTGACTTTGAGTCCACCGTCACCAAGCTGTTAGCAGTCCACTGAATGGTCGAGCTGAATGCACATATTTTGCCACCTGCCTGAACCTCCAGCTGATGCAGCTGGAAGTAGGTCATTGACAGTTTTACTACCACCATTAACTGGCAGCTTCCAGTCACCCGTTGGCTTGTTTCAAATTGTAAACAAGCCAGCAGTCATAATGGGTGGTGTCATTATCCAAATATGGTCAGTGACATTAGCCAGAATCACCAGGTAGTTTGTTGACAGCCAGGGAGCTGTCATTTAGTGATGGAAGTACAGTGGGAAAGGATCATTGTGGTATGGGTCATCATGTCAGTGAGGGAACCTTCAATGTGATTTGATGTTGGACTTACATTGGGGAATAATGTAAGTGTTAATATGTTTATTTACTTTGTCTTTTTTTTTTTTGTGAATGAATAACACGAGGTAGCATGTACTCCTTATTTTTTTACATAGGGTCTTCCAAATTTATGCAAGTCATCCCCCACATCTACCAGGCCAGGGATGTGGGTGTGAGGCCCTTATGACCATCAACATATGGACAAAGTGTCTCGTCAGAAATGCCCCTTATATTTGACAAGTTGTGCTTTTTTTTGTGCCTGGTGCAGGGGTAAAAATGTATATGGGTAGTCTCTTTGTTGCTTATCTGAAATCCCATGTATTGTTAACATTGTCTTAAAGGTCAATTTAACACATCCAAAAAAAGAACAGAAAAAGTCTGTTGCAGTAGAGTTTGATGTCCTCAGATTCTGTCAATAGTGACATTGATGCATTTTTCATGGCATTGGACAGATAGAATGTCTTTCACGTCTAGAGAAGAAGCCTGTTTAAAAGATCTTCCTTTTCTGTAGTGTTGAGGAGTCATGTGAGCTGCATCCTGTTTTCAGCAAAAGGACATTGTATTTGTCTTTGGTATGGGTATCAAAAGATCCCCTTAAAAGCAGTAGACTTTCTTTTTACAAAATAAAATGCAGTAGACTTTAAGTCTTAAATGTTACTTATTACAATGATATTTACACTGCTGAGAACACTTCTCAGATGTACACTTAACAGGAAAATATGACAGAAATGAGCATGATACTTCCAACTTTTACTGGCCCATTGCCACGGTTGACTCTTTATTTTAAGTAAGTTGCACAGTCCCATTTATTTCTAAAATAGTGCATTTAGAAGCAGTTAAAATTCTAGTCCATTAACCATGCTTAACTTGCGTTGTATCTCCTTTTATATTTGCTGCATATACAGTAAAGTATTAGGACACTAAAGCCCTGTACACACGATCGGTTTTACCGATGAAAACAGTCCGATCGTGTGTGGGCCCCATCGGACTTATTTCCATCGGTGAAAAAAAATAGAACATGTTTTAAATTTTTCCGATGGAAAAAAAACCGATGGGAAATTCCGTTCGTCTGTGTGGAACTCCATCGGAGAAAAAACCCACGCATGCTCAGACTGAATTAGGAGACGGGAGCGCTCGTTCTGGTAAAACTAGCGTTCGTAATGGAGATAGCACATTCGTCATGCTGTAACGGACTGAAAAGCACGGAGACTGAAAAGCACGGAGACTGAAAAGCACGAATCGGCTCTCACCAAACTTTTACTAACACGCGGTAACACGAAATCAGCAAAAGCAGCCCAAAGGGTGGCGCCATTGCATTTGAACTTCCCATTTATAGTGTCGTCGTACGTGTTGTACGTCACGGCATTTGGGACGGTCGGAATCTTGTCTGATGGTGTGTAGGCAAAACTGATAGAAGTCAGCTTCATCAGAATTCCGATGGAAAAATCCATCGGATTTGATTCCATCGGAAATCCAATCGTGTGTACAGGGCTTTAGGCTTCATGCGACTGGCAGTTTGAGTTTAGGAGCTTTTGGCGTTTTTTTGCCAAAACTAGTAAACTTAACTCCATAAAAGCCTTTGTGTCCATGTACACGTGTTTTTGCTGTGGTCATGAGCTACCAGTGTACATAAAGCCTGTCCACAGGACCCACTAACAGGCCAGGTTTGCAAGATAACTGAAATATATCACAGGTGATATCATTTGCTGCTCAGTGATTGCAGTATTCTAGTCTGCATCTCCCCAAGGTAATACTTAAAATCTGGCCTGTTAGTGGGTCCTGAGGACAGGAGTTGAGAACCACTGGTCTAGGGGGTACACACTTAAATTAAAGTGACTAGCTTGCTGCATAATTTTTTCACTTTAATTTTTGGGGTGTCTTTGAATTCAGCCCTCTGTAGGTGGATAATTTTCATTTCCATCAAATGATGTGCCATCCTTTCATTCCTAACACATTACCCAGTCCATATCAGTTTAAATATCCAGCATGAGATTTTTCCCCGTTGAGATCTGATGTGTTTTCAAAGTGTTCCTTTAATTTTTTTGAGCAGTGTATGTATGTATGTATATATGTATATATATATATATTATAATTATTATTACTATTATCATTTGTGCTTGATTGTTAATTTTGTTTTATATTTTTTTTCTTCCCTAGTTACGAGCTGCTTGTCACCCATCTATTTTTAGAGTTATTGATGATATCTTCAGGTAAGTTCTGCATCATAATAATAAATCGGTTAAATATTCCGTGTTATGAAAATGTACGTGTAGGAGGAAAAATAAAATACAACCCCAATTTCAAAAAGCTGGGACGCTGTGCAAAATCTACATAAAAACGAAATCCAATGATTTGTAAATTTTATAAACCCATATTTTATTCACAAAGGAAAATGGAAATTATATCAGATGTTCAAACTGAGAAAATGTACAATTTTAAGAAAAACATAAGGTAATTTTGAAATTGATGGGACCAGCACGTCTGAAAAAAGTTGAGACAAGGCAATAAAAAGCTGGCAAAGTAAGTGGTACTAACAATGAGGAGCTAAATGAAGATCTGGTTTAAAAGAAAGGCCATCTTAGAGAGTCGGAGTTTAACTGTAAATGTCTGGGAGCTGAGGAGACCAGTTGCTGGAGTTTTGGGAGAGGAATGTTGCCCTATTGCCTGAGCAATATGCTGCTCTAAAACCTGGATATCTCTTTCAGCACAGATCTTTCCAGATGTGCAAGCTGCCCATTCTGTCCGCACTAATGCACCCCCATGCCATCAGAGATGCAGGCATTTGAGCTGGGTGCTGATGACAAGCCAGAAGGTCCATCTCCCCTTTAGCCCAGAGGAAGCAGTGGCCATAATTGCCAAAAAGAAAGTCCCAATTTGATCACAGAAAAATTTTCCACTTTTCATTAGACTATTTTTATTGCGCTTTGGTCCAGAGAAGATAGCAGCATTTCTAGATCATGTTCCGATATGGCTTCTTTGCATGATAGAGCTTTACCATGCATTCTTAGATGGCACAGTGAACTGTTTTCACAGTGATTTTTGGAAGTATTCCTAAGCCCATACACTGATGTCCATCACATAATCATGCCTGTTTTTATTGCAATGCCATCTAAAGGCCCGAAGATCACAGGCATCTAATAATGCCTTTCAGCCTTAGACTGGCCATACACTATACAATTTTCTTGTACAATTTTCCTTTAAATTTACCAAAACCATATAATATGAGGTCAAACCTTAACACTTTGCATTTGTATGCAATCATGCACTACATAGTTGAAGGTAAATCTAAAGGAAATTGAACAAGAAAATTGTAAAATGACCCCTTGCACACGGGTTTCTGTAGATTCTCAGAAACTTTTGATATTATGTACTGTAGATGATATATTTAGCAGCTTCAACCCCATAGGACATAACCACTTCAACCTGAGGACGTATGGATATACCTGGATGATGGCCACAACCATTTTCCCAGCACGAACATTTTCAGCTGGCAATGGGCTATACTGTACAAGTGATCTGAGCAGCGCTACAGTTTTGTAAATTTTACACAGTGCCCCAACTTTTTTGAACACACCTATTAAACATTCACAGTGCTGGAGGAAAAAGTAAGTGAACACTTGGAGTTAATAGCTGGTCGAACCTCTTATGGCAGCAATAACTTCAAGCAAGCGCTTTTGGTAGCTCTAGATCAGATCTAAACAATATTCAGGAGTAATGTTTGACCATTCCTCTTTACAAAACTGCTACAGTTCAGAAACATTTGTAGGATGCCTGTTGTGAGCGGCTTACATCGATGCTTAGGGTTATTGTCCTGCTGTATCACCCACCTTCTACTAAGCTTCAGCTGCCAGACAGCCACCCTGACTTTATGCTGTAGAACTTTTTTGGTAAACTTGGGAATTCAATTTCTCCTCTGATGACAAATGGAACAGGCCCTAAGGCAGCAAAGCAAACCCAAATCATGATGTTCCCTTCACCATACTTCACTGTTGGGATGAAGTTCTGATGTTGGTAAGCTGTGTCCTTTTTGCGCCATACATAGTATAGAGTATTCAACTTTTGTTTCATCAGTCCACAGAACATTTTCCCAGTAGTGCTGTGGTTTGCCAAGGTGCACTTTGGCAAACTTCAGGCACAAAGCAATGTGTTTTTTTGGAGAGCAAAGGCTTCCTCTGTGGTGTTCTGCCATGGACACCCTGCTTGTTCAAAGACTAACGTATGGTAGACTCATGAAAAGGGATGTTTGCCAGTTCAAGTGATGGCTTCAAGCCTTTAGCTGTTACTCATGGGTTCTTTTTTTACCTCATTGAGGATTCTGGATTGTGCCTTGGGAGTCATCTTGATTGGGCGCCTACTTCTAGGAAGTGTAGCCTCAGTACTAAACTGTTTCCATATATAGACAATTTGCCTAGCTGTCAACTGATGGATGCCTAACACTTTGAGATTGCTTTATAACCCTTTCCAACCTTATGCAGATCAACTACTCTTGATCGTATGTCTTCAGCTGCTTTTTGCGTGGAATGGTTAATGTCAGCTGATGCTTCTTATGAACAGCAGTCTTAAAATGTTTGAGTGTCTTTTATCAATCAAAGTATTTCTAAACCACACCTATTTTAATTATTGTTTACTCCAGGTGTATAAACTACTGACTCCAGTTTGCTTTCATTAAAGAAATTAGTCTATGTTTTCACTTACTTTTTCCTCTAGCACTGTGAATGTTTCATGGTGTGTTTAATAAACATACCAGAAATTTTAATTGCTTGTGTGTGATCAGCTTAAGTGTGTTGTGTTTGTCTGTCGTGACTTAGATCACATTTTATGGCTAATTACTGCAGAAAACTAGTTAATGCCAAAGGCTTCACATACTTTTCTTTATATATATATATATATATATATATATATATATATATATTGTGACAGCAGGAAGGTAAAGTCACCTGGTTGCATCCAGGGGGGTAGATATATTTCGCCCAGATTCAGGCTTTACGCCGACTTATACAACTAGGTGGAGAGTTGTATAAGGCTAGTGGGCTCATGGATGACTCATACCTCTAGGGAGAGTGTGGGGCGTCGTGCAGACAGAGATGAGGAGACCAGCTGAACCTTGTCAGCTCATTTAGGCCTCTATAAGAACTCCCAGCTTCATTAGATGTTAGCTCATGCCTGGAACCAGACCTGTGTGGACTGTCTAGGGAGAGTGAACCCCTGTGCGGTGAGACAAAGCCTGTGTGGCTATTTGCTTGGACATTTAAAACCAGGGACTTAGGGACTAGGACAGCCCTAGGCTGATCCCAGTTGTTAGTTAGGAAACCTGTATGTTTAGTCAGAGGTCAAGTTGACCAGGATTTATTTTGTTTATGTTTCTTTTGCTTTGCTGTGTTTTGTCACTGTAAATAGAAAATAAACCGCACCTTTTTGATTTTGAAAACCACAACCTCCGTTTGCTGGGCCTGTTTTTGTGTGGGGAGCCCATCTCGGGGGTCACACACACCCGCTGCCGAGCTAACCCCCTCACAGTTGGTGGAGAACCAGTGGCAGTTTTTTTTTTTTTTTAAGCCAGCATGGAGGAGATACTGAAGCAGCTGGCTCTAGCAAATGCCAATCAACAGCAGACAAATGCAGGTTTGCAAAAGAACTTCGCAGCCCAGCAGCAAGCTCATCAACAGAGCCTTGCAGCCCAGCAGCAGACAAACGCAACTTTGCAACAGAGTCTGGAGGCTCAGCAACAAGCCCAGCAGCAATCTGAGGCCCGCTTCATAGACCTGTTGCAGAAGCAAGAGCAGAGACTACAACAACAGATGGAAGCAGTAATGCAGCAACGTCCGCAGACCAGTGAGGAAAGCCGTCCCACTAATACCGCGTCCTTTGGGGTGAGTCGTTTATTGACAAAAATGACTGGAGAGGATGATCCAGAGGTATTTTTGACCACATTTGAAAGGACCGCTGAAAGAGAAAAGTGGCCTGAGGAGCAGTGGGCTGGACTGGTGGCTCCTCTGTTAACTGGTGAATCGCAGAAAGCTTACTATGACCTAGAGCCTAACCAAGCAAAAGACTATGTGATGCTAAAAGCTGAAATATTGGCAAGGCTGGGTGTCACCCAGGCTGTCCGGGCTCAGCGTGTGCATAACTGGACTTTCCAGCTTGGAAAACCCCCCAGGTCTCAAATGTATGATCTCATTCACCTGAGCAGAAAGTGGCTACAGCCAGAGACTTTGTCCGCACCAAAGATTGTGGAACGTGTTGTAATGGATCGGTTTTTGAGAGCTCTTCCTACTGCCATCCAAAAGTGGGTAAGCCATGGAGACCCAGAGACGGCCGATGGTCTTGTGGATCGTGTGGAGAAATACTTGGCTACAGAGAACCTGACGGCCTCTTCCAGAGACACTCGGACTTTCCACCCTAAGACCAGACCATCCCCAGGGGCGGATAAGAGGATTCCAAGGGGTGAGGGTGGAGAGAGTGAGAGGGTGGGAGCTCTACCCCAAGTTTGGCGAGAACAGCCTGGGAAATCAGCGGCTCAAGAGGCCGCAAGAAGGATCGTTTGCTACCGCTGCCGGCAAGCAGGACATATTGCAGCCAATTGCCCGGTTGTGGAGGAACCCATGCAGTGTGACTTTCTGACGGGCAGACGTCAGTCGCTGTGTGCGACAGTCGCATGCACTGCCATTCGAGGAACTGAGAAACATTTATGCAAAATGTGTGTTAATGGTAGAAATGTTGTGGTATTGTTGGATTCAGGTAGCCTTGTGACCCTGATAAAGGCTGAGTTAGTTAAAACAGAGGTCTCTGGGAATAGCAAGGTAGCTGTTATTTGTGTGCATGGGGACACCCGAGAGTATCCAGTGACTACAGTGTGTTTCGAGACCCCCAAAGGTACCCTCTCTCATCCAGTGGGCTTAGTATCTCAGTTACCGCATGACGCCATTGTGGGAAGGGATTTTCCGAAGTTCTGGGAACTGTGGGATGATCCTGAGCCCCCCACTGGTGCCCCTATGTACCAGGAATGTGATAGCCAGAACTCCCCTGAGAGTGGTGAGGACTCTCCGGAATTTCCCTTATCAGTATTGGCAGGGGAGACTCAAGAAACTGGAGAGGAGCCCACCTCCTCAGACGAAAACCTACCGTCTGTGGAGTTTTCTGATCTTGAGGTTCACAGGGAAAACTTTGCCACAGAACAGTTGAAAGACCCCGCCCTAATAAAGGCACGGGAAAACGTAGTGAAAATAGATGGCGAGTTAGTGAACCCAGATAATACCTGCACTTACCCATACTTCAGCGTAGAGAAGGACCTACTGTATCGGGTGGCAAAAAGGGCAGAAGAAACCGTTGAGCAGCTTGTGGTGCCCAAACCTTACAGGAAGTTGGTGTTGGAGTTGGCCCATGGGCACATTCTTGGAGGTCATCTGGGGACAGAGAAAACCCGAGAGAGGGTATTACAGAGATTCTATTGGCCGGGGGTGATGAAGGACATAGAAAATTATTGTTCCTCCTGCCCTGTGTGTCAGAGGTCGGCCCCGATGCCACATTTCCGTAGCCCGCTGGTCCCTCTACCCATCATTGAGGTCCCGTTTGAGAGGATCGCCATGGATTTGGTAGGTCCTATAATCAAGTCCGCTAGGGGGCACCAGTACATATTAGTTATAATGGACTATGCCACCCGTTATCCAGAAGCGATCCCTCTCCGAAATACCTCGGCCAAAACCATAGCCAAAGAGCTATCTCTTGTGTTTAGCCGGGTGGGTATTTGTAAAGAACTGCTTACGGACCAAGGTACACCCTTTATGTCCCGGGTTATGAAGGAGCTGTGTAAATTGTTCAAAGTGACGCAATTACGTACATCTGTGTATCACCCCCAAACCGATGGGCTGGTTGAAAGGTTCAACAAAACCCTAAAACAAATGTTGAAGAAAGTGGTGGATAGAGATGGAAAGGATTGGGACTGTCTACTTCCTTATCTGATGTTTGCTATTAGGGAGGTGCCCCAATCCTCTACGGGATTCTCCCCCTTTGAGTTACTGTATGGGAGACACCCAAGAGGGCTGTTGGATATTGCCAAGGAAACTTGGGAAAGTGAGAGTTCTCCCCACAGGAGTGTGATTGAGCATGTCGCCCTGATGCAAGACCGAATTGCACAGGTAATGCCCATCGTGAAGGAACATTTGGCCCAAGCGCAGTTAGCACAGCAGAGAGTGTACAACCGTGGAGCCAAGACCCGTACCTTTTCCCCGGGGGATAGGATACTGGTACTTGTCCCTACGGTTGAAAGTAAATTCCTTGCCAAATGGCAAGGCCCCTACGAGATAATGGAAAAAGTGAGCGAAGTGAATTACAAGGTCAGACAACCAGGAAGGCGAAAGCCCGAACAGATCTATCACGTTAATCTGTTGAAAGCCTGGAGGGATAGAGAGTCCCTAGTCGCAGACACTTGGTCACCAGCTCAAACTGGTTGCGTGATTCCTGAGGTTGGAATAGCAGCCACCTTGTCACAACCCCAACAACAGGAGGTTAAGGAGTTTGTGCTTCGCAACAAGGAGGTATTCTCTGAGCTGCCGGGACAAACATCTGGGGTAGAGCATGACATCATTACCCCGCCCGGTGAAAGGGTGAAGTTAAAACCCTATCGGATCCCAGAGGCCCGACGGGAGGCAATACGGGAGGAAGTACAGAAAATGCTGAACTTAGGGGTGATAGAGGAGTCCCAAAGTGATTGGTCTAGTCCCATTGTGTTGGTGCCTAAACCGGATGGGAGCTGGCGATTTTGTAACGATTTTCGTCAGTTGAACAAAGTTACAAAATTTGACACCTACCCCATGCCACGTATAGATGAGTTGATCGACCGGCTGGGAACAGCCCGATACATGACGACTCTTGACCTCACAAAAGGGTATTGGCAAATCCCCCTGGCCAAGTCGGCCAAAGAGAAAACCGCATTTGTAACCCCAGACGGGGCGTTCCAATATAAAAGAATGCCGTTCGGGTTACAGAATGCGCCGGCCACATTCCAGCGGAAAATGGACCAGATGCTGAGGCCCCATCGGAAGTATGCTGCGGCTTACCTGGATGACATAATTGTCCATAGCACAGATTGGGCCTCACATCTGCCAAAAGTGCAAGCAGTCCTGGACTCTGTTCAGGAAGCGGGGTTTACGGCTAACCCCAAGAAGTGTACCATTGGGCAGGAGGAGGCCAAATATCTTGGGTACACCATTGGGAGGGGAGTAATAAAACCCCAACTCAACAAAGTCGAGGCCATCCAGAGTTGGCCACGTCCCAACAGCAAGAAGCAGGTACGAGCCTTTCTGGGAATCGCTGGGTATTATCGGCGATTCATTCCCCACTTTGCTTCTAAGGCTGTGCCCCTAACCAACCTGACGAAGGGGAAAGGGTCGGTCATGATTAAATGGACCCCCGAGGCTGAGGCAGCATTCCAATTCTTGAAACAAGCCTTATGTAGCCAGCCAGTGTTGTACTCACCCGACTTCTCTAAAGACTTTGTCGTACAAAGTGATGCGTCAGATGTGGGGTTAGGAGCAGTATTGTCCCAGGTCTGGAACGGGGAAGAGCACCCAGTCATTTACCTCAGCAGGAAGTTGAAGTCCCATGAGGTAAATTACGCCACCGTTGAAAAGGAGTGTTTAGCGGTGAAGTGGGCTCTAGATTCCCTTCGGTACTACCTGCTAGGTAGGCACTTTGACATGGTTACGGATCACGCTCCGTTAAAGTGGATGGCTCAAAACAAGGAAACAAATAGAAGAGTGAATAGGTGGTTCCTGGCCCTCCAGGAATTCAACTTCACAGTAAAGCATCGCCCTGGCGTTCAAATGGGGAATGTGGATGCTTTGTCTCGAGTACATGAATGCCTGATTGCTGGTGTTCCAACCCCGAGGTTAAAACAAGAGGGGGGGGTATGTGACAGCAGGAAGGTAAAGTCACCTGGTTGCATCCAGGGGGGTAGATATATTTCGCCCAGATTCAGGCTTTACGCCGACTTATACAACTAGGTGGAGAGTTGTATAAGGCTAGTGGGCTCATGGATGACTCATACCTCTAGGGAGAGTGTGGGGCGTCGTGCAGACAGAGATGAGGAGACCAGCTGAACCTTGTCAGCTCATTTAGGCCTCTATAAGAACTCCCAGCTTCATTAGATGTTAGCTCATGCCTGGAACCAGACCTGTGTGGACTGTCTAGGGAGAGTGAACCCCTGTGCGGTGAGACAAAGCCTGTGTGGCTATTTGCTTGGACATTTAAAACCAGGGACTTAGGGACTAGGACAGCCCTAGGCTGATCCCAGTTGTTAGTTAGGAAACCTGTATGTTTAGTCAGAGGTCAAGTTGACCAGGATTTATTTTGTTTATGTTTCTTTTGCTTTGCTGTGTTTTGTCACTGTAAATAGAAAATAAACCGCACCTTTTTGATTTTGAAAACCACAACCTCCGTTTGCTGGGCCTGTTTTTGTGTGGGGAGCCCATCTCGGGGGTCACACACACCCGCTGCCGAGCTAACCCCCTCACAATATGTATGCACAGTATCTCACAAAAGTGAGTACACCCCTCACATTTTTGTAAATATTTTATTATATCTTTTCATGTGACAACACTGAAGAAATTATACTTTTCTACAATGTAGTAAATGTACAGCTAACAGTGTAAGTTTGCTGTCTCCTCAAAATAACTCAACACACAGCCATTAATGTCTAAACCGCTGGCAACAAAAGTGAGTACACCCCTAAGTGAAAATTTCCAAATTGGGCCCAATTAGCCATTTTCCCTCCCCGGTGTCATGTGACTCGTTAGTGTTACAAGGAAGCAGGTGTGTTCAATTTGGTGTTTTATCACTCTCACTCTCCCATACTGGTCACTGGAAGTTCAACATGGCCCCTTATGGCAAAAAACTCTGAGGATGTGAAAAAAAAGAATTGTTGCTCTACCTACAGATGGCCTAGGCTGTAAGAAGATTGCCAAGACCTTGAAACTGAGCTGCAGCACATTTGTGAGGTCAGGCACTGATATGGACAAGAAGGTCTGGCTTGCAGTCTCCACGCTATTCATCTGAAATGTGTTCTATCGTGTTGGGGTCAGGGCTCTGTGCAGGCCAGTCAAGTTCCTCCATTCCAAACTCGCTCATCCATGTCTTTATGGATCTTGCTTTGTGCACTGGTGCACAGTCATGTTGGAACAGGAAGGGGCCATCCCGAAACTGTTCCCACAAAGTTGGGAGCATGAAATTGTCCAAAATGTCTTGGTATGCTAACACCTGAAGAGGTCCCTGCACAGAGTCCTGACCTCAACCAGAGAAAAAAACACCTTTGGGATGAATTAGAGCAGGGACTACGAGCCAGGCCTTCTTGTCCACATCAGTACAAACCTTACAAATGCGCTTCTGGAACAATGATCATACATTCCCATAGACACACTCCTAAACCTTGTGGACAGCCTTCCCAGAACAGTTGAAGCTGTTATAGCTGCAAAGGGTGGGCCAACTCAATATTGAACCCCACGGACTAAGACTGGCATTAAAGTTCATGTGTGTGTGTGTGTAAAGGCAGGCATCCCAATACTTTTGATAATTTAGTGTGTGTGTATAAATATATATATCTATATATATATATATATATATATATATATATATATTAGTGTGGAAAAGTCATAGCTACTTTAACCACTTAAGCCCCGGACCATTTTGTAGCTAAAGGACCAGAGGTGTTTTCAGAATTTGGCACTGCGCTGCTTTAACTGTAAATTGTGCGGACATGCAATGTTGTACCCAAACGAAATTTGCGTCCTTTTCTTCCCACAAATAGAGCTTTCTTTTAATGGTATTTGATTGCCTCTGCGATTTTAATTTTTTGCGATATAAATGGAAAAAGACTGAAAATTTTGAAAAAAATGATATTTTCTAATTTTTGTTATAAGAAAAATCAAATAAACTCAATTTTAGTCATACCTTCAGGCCAAAATGTATTCAGCCACATGTCTTTAGTAAAAAAAATGTCAATAAGCGTATATTTATTGGTTTGCGCAAAAGTTATAGTGTCTACAAACAAGGGTAAATTTTCTGGAATTTACACAGCTTTTAATTTATGACTGCCTATCTCATTTCTTGAGGTGCTAAAATGGCAGGGCAGTACAAATCCCCCCCCAAATGACCCCATTTTGGAAAGTAGACATCCCAAGGAAATTGCTGAGAGGCATGTTGAGCCCATTGAATATTTTTATTTTTTTGTCTCAAGTGATTGAATAATGACAGAAAAAATAAAGAATTACAAAAAGTTGTCACTAAATGATATATTGCTCACACATGCCATGGTTATATGTGGAATTGCACCCCAAAATAAATTTTCCTGCTTCTCCTGAGTACGGGGATACCACATGTGTGGGACTTTTTAGGAGCCTAGCCACGTACGGGGCCCCGAAAACCAAGCACCGCCTTCAGGATAAGGGTGCAAATTTTTGATTTCACTCCTCACTACCTATCACAGTTTCGAAAGCCATAAAATGCCAAAATAGCACAAAACCCCCCCCAAATTACCCCATTTTGGAAAGTAGACACCCCAAGCTATTTGCTGAGAGGCATGTTGAGTATTTTACAGCTCTCATTTGTTTTTGAAAATGAAGAAAGAAAATAATTTTCTTTTTTTTTTTTCAATTTTCAAAACTTTGTGACAAAAAGTGAGATCTGCAACATACTCACCACACCTCTCAGCAAATAGCTTGGGGTGTCTACTTTCCAAAATGGGGTCATTTGGGGGGGTTTTGTGCCATCTGGGCATTCCATGGCCTCCGAAACTGTGATAGGCAGTGAGAAGTGAAATCAAAAATTTACACCCTTAGAAAGCCTGAAGGCGGTGCTTGGTTTTTGGGGTCCCGTACGCGGCTAGGCTCCCAAAAAGTCTCATACATGTCGTATCCCCGTACTCAGGAGAAGCAACAGAATGTATTTTGGGGTGTAATTCCACATATGCCCATGGCATGTTTGAGCAATATATCATTTAGTAACAACTTTGTGCAAAAAAAAAAAAAAAAAAATTGTCTTTTTTCCGCAACTTGTGTCAACATATAAAATATTCCATGGACTCGACATGCCTCTCAGTATATATCTTGGGGTGTCTACTTTCCAAAATGGGGTCATTTGGGGGGGTTTTGAACTGTTCTGGCATTTTATACACAACATTAGGAAGCTTACATCCACTCTTCTAACCACTTGAAGACAAAGCCCTTTCTGACACTTTTTGTTTACATGAAAACATATTTTTTTTTTGCAAGAAAATTATGTTGAACCCCCAAACATTATATATTTTTTTTAAGCAAAGGCCCTACAGATTAAAATGGTGGGTGTTGCATTTTTTTTGTACACGCAGTATTTGCGCAGCGATTTTTCAAACGCATTTTTTGGGGAAAAAATACACTTTTTTTAATTTTAATGCACTAAAACACACTATATTGCCCAAATGTTTGATGAAATAAAAAAGATGATCTTAGGCCGAGTACATAGATACCAAACACGACATGCTTTAAAATTTCGCACAAACGCGCATTGGCGACAAACTACATACATTTTTAAAAGCCTTTACAGGTTACCACGTTAGATTTACAGAGGAGGTCTACTGCTAAAATGACTGCCCTCGATCTGACCTTCGCGCTGATACCTCACATGCATGGTGCAATTGCTGTTTACATATGACGCCAGACCGACACTTGTGTTCGCCATTGCACAAGAGCAGGGCAGGACAGGGGTGCTTTTTTTTTATTTATTTTTTTATTATTATTAATTTTGCTTTTTTATTTTATTTTTAAACTGTTCCTTCCATATATTTTTTTTAATAATTTTTATTGTTATCTCAGGGAATGTAAATATCCCCTATGATAGCAATAGGTAGTGACAGGTACTCTTTTTTTGAAAAAACTGGGGTCTATTAGACTTTAGATCTTTCCTCTGCCCTCAAAGCATCTGACCACACCAAGATCGGTGTGATAAAATGCTTTCCCAATTTCCCAATGGCGCTTTTTATATCCGGGTGGGGACATTCCTTCCCACTGCTTGTAAAAGCAGTCCGGAGGCTAATTAGCCGCTAGGATTGCTTTTACATGAAAGCCGGCCGCTGGCTGAAAAGAATGATACCAAGATGATACCTAAACCCGCAGGCATCAATCTGGTATAACCATTCAAAGTCCAGCAACATACCAGTACATTGCTGGTCCTTGTTGGACATGTATTGTAATCTTTTTTTTCATGCAGCCTGTTGGCTGAACGAAAAAAAGAGATTGATCGGTGGGTATGCCCACCATTAGAATACCGCCATTCATCCACCCACTTCTAACGATGGGCATACATGCACCATTTATATATGCCGAAGCATTGGGGCATCCTCCCGCAAAAATTATGCCGCACACACATGGTCGGACTTTTCCACGGGCAAGCCTCCGTCGGAATTTCGACCGTATGTATGCGGCATTAGGAGCAGAATCGCTCCTCCGCCCCTGCTGCCCCAATGCTTCGGCATATATGCTTTTTTTTTTTAAACTGTGGTGGTGAAATCACCTCCTACAGCACTGGAGTCGCAGGGATCAGGCCTGTCTCTGCGAACGCTGCAGTTATGTGTGTTGTGTTTTGTAAGTGACAGTGATCGATCAATACTGCACTTGGGTGGCCTGGGCTGGACGGAGGGGCAAAACGCAGGTGCTAGCAGGTATCTGGGCTGATCTCGCTAACACTGCATTTTTGGGAACCCTAAACTGCTGGGGACACTAGTATAGATCTGATCAGATCAGATATTGATCTGTTCAGATACTATGCCACTAAGGGAGGTGTATGCTTCACGCATGGGTGTTAGCGTTACTGGCACTAACCTGACGCTGCCTGGGGTGTGACGCAGGGTTAACTAGGGGCAATTGGGGGGTTAAAACCTTTATTAGATAATATATGGGGGTACCTGACGCTATAAAAACCTGCCGCGAACCTAAAAAAAATAACTGGCTATCTATCGGCACCAGCATAAGTTATATAGCGATCAGAAAAACGATCGCTTAGTGACACTGGCAAAAGGGGGTGAAAGGGTTACCTGGGGGGGCGATCAAGGGGTTAAACCTTTATTAGGTAATATATGGGGGTACCTGACGCTATAAAAACCTGCGGCGAACCTAAAAAAAATAACTGGCTACCTATCGGCATCACCAACAATAAGACAGCGATCAGAAAAACGATTGCTTAGCGACAGTGGTGATAGGGGGTGAAAGGGTTACCTGGGGGGCGATCAAGGGGGTTTAACCCTTATTAGGTAATATATGGGGGTACCTGACGCTATAAAAACCTGCGGTGAACCTAAAAAAAATAACTGGCTACCTATCGGCATCACCGACAATAAGACAGCGATCAGAAAAACGATCGCTTAGCGACAGTGGTGATAGGGGGTGAAAGGGTTACCTGGGGGGCGATCAAGGGGGTTAAGCCTTTATTAGGTAATATATGGGGGTAGCTGACGCTATAAAAACTTGCGGCGAACCTAAAAAAAATAACTGGCTACCTATCGGCATCACCGACAATAAGACAGCGATCAGAAAAACGATCGCTTAGCGACAGTGGTGATAGGGGGTGAAAGGGTTACCCGGGGGGGCGATCAAGGGGGTTAAACCTTTATTAGGTAATATATGGGGGTACCTGACGCTATAAAAACCTGCGGCGAACCTAAAAAAAATAACTGGCTACCGATCGGCATCACCGACACTAAAACAGCGATCAGAAAAACGATCGCTTAGCGACAGTGGTGATAGGGGGTGAAAGGGTTATCTGGGGGGTGATCAGGGGGTTAAACCTGGACCTAAAACTAACTGTAGTGACACTTTTACAGTCACAAATGTCACTGATTGCAATGATCAGTAAATAAATGGTCACTGCAACTGGGGGCTGGGGGGGGGCGATTTATGTTCCTATGTGTCCTGGTGTCAGTGTACTGTTTGTGCACTAACCTGTGTGTCTTCTCTTGTACGGCGCTCGGTATATGTGAGCGCCGCATGAGAGATGACATCACTTCCACAATCACGCGTGTCCACCAGCAGATAGGAGTCGGCCGGCATGCAGACACCTGTCCACGAGAGATGACGTCAGCTTCCCCAGGCTGACAACATCGCTCGTGGACGTGGACGGATGTCTGCATGCCGGCCGGCTCCTTTTATATATGAAAGTTTTTATCTGCTATTTTGTAAGTGCAACCTTTTATTATTAAACTTGCCTTCTTAGTCTGTATTACACTATGTGAGCTTTTTCATTTATGGGGATATGAATGCTGGTTCCTGTATCGCTCGGTGTATTGAGTCCATCCAGTCTGGTTCTTCCTTTCCCCGCTGTGAGTTGGAGTCAGTTGCCATTCAGGAGTGAGATCATATATAGCATGGATATGCAATTAGCGGACCCCCAGCTGTTGCAAAACTACAAGTCCCATCATGCCTCTGCCTTTGGGCGTCATGCTTGCTGCTGTCAGAGTCTCGCTATGCCTCATGGGACTTGTAGTTTGGCAACAGCTGGAGGTCCGCTAATTGCATATCCCTGATATATAGGCTTCATACAGCTTACCTTCTGGTAAGCAGTTTATCTATCTGGTGGTGGACACGCGTGATTGTGGTGTTATTCCTGCAGTTCACTCCTCCCCCCTGTTTTCACTACACCATCAAGTGGTCAAGTGGTTCGACTGCATCTTCTGTATTCAATATATGGACTTTGAGTTTCATTCACTTTATTTCACTGTTCTCTATGATGTTTGGAATGGCCTACTACACAAGTATCTTCATGCAAGTGTACCTAGAGGATTCTGGTTGTGTTAAAAGCAAAGGGTGGCCACACCAAATATTGATGCTGTATATGGCTTATTTCTGGCTGCTGCACTTTCTGGGAAGTTTCTTAATTAACGTGTTTGTAAAGTCTTGTTTTTTTTATTTTATTTTTATATATATATATTTAAATAACATTATATTCACCTGCTCTCTGCAGTGGTTTTGCACAAGGCAGTACGGATCCTCCTCTTCTCGAGTCCTTGGCTGGAGCTCCTGGCCCCTCCCCCTGTTGAGTACCCCTACAGCAAGCAGCTTGCCATGGAGGCACCCGAGCCGAGCAGCAGCTCCTTGTATCCATTCAGACATGGAACCGCATTTCGGCTCCACCCCCTCTCTTTCCTGATTGGCTAACTGAGTTCGATTGACAGCAGTGGGAGCCAATGGCGCCACTGCTCTGTCTTAGCCATTAAAGAGGGAGTGTCCCGGACTTGTGGATATCGCTGGATAGAGATGGGCTCAGGTAAGTATTGGGGGGGCTGGGGGAGGCGGAGGGGTGGCTGCTGCACACAGAAGGCTTTTTATCTTGATGCATTAAGATAAAAAACCTTCTGCCTTTACAACCACTTTAAAGAAAAGTTTTTGAATGTACATTAAGATACAGAGAGCTTCTGTAAATGTAAAAATAAACTAATTCAAGCGTAGGAATGGTGAGAGCTGCCAGGTTGCTATCCCAGTTTGCAGATGTTCTATAGCTTTATACATATTTGATTATGGTTTATGGTAAACATTTATTTTAAAGTGCCCTTTAAAAATCACATAATTTAGTGCTATCAGGCTAGTACTATTCATGAAGGCCAGAACACATTGCTGTATACAAGAAGTAGTCTTGATTGCATATATGTATAAGCTAAGCAGAGGTCATATATTTTCATTGCTTATGCTATTTGGACTTGACCTTCCTTTCATAGCTTCTTGAAAATAATACAGGTCATATACTGCAGATTATATTAAGAAAAACCTATCAATGTTTTTTCTGGTAACTGATTTTATAAGGATAGCTGATTTCCTGAAGGCCAAAAATTCCTTAGTTGGTTGGTTCTCCATTGCAGTTTCATGTTTTCCTATCCAGCAGTAATTATCCTAAATATTCCTTGCACTGTTGTTTTAAAAGCTGATGCCAGGACTATAACATTGCAGCAAAAAGGAGTTGCTAATTGCAAATGAATTATCATAAAATAAAACATGTAGTATTTTTTATATATATATATATATATATATATATATATATATATATATATATACAAAAGCTACTTGCTTGGCTTTTTAACCACTTCAATACCATGCACTTATACAGCTTCCTGCCCAAGCCAATTTTGAGCTTTCAGCGCTGTCGCAATTTGAATGACAATTGCGCGGTCATACTATGTACCCAAACAAATTTTTTATCATTTTGTTCCCACAAATAGAGCTTTCTTTTGGTGGTATTTGATCGCCTCTGCGATTTTTATTTTTTGCACAACAAATAAAAAAAGAGCGAAAATTAAAAAAAAAAAAAAGTTTTTCTTTGTTTCTGTTAATTTTTTTTGTAAATAAGTACCTTTTCTACTTTAATGACGGGCACTGATAAGGCGGCTCTGAAGGGCACTCATAAGGCGACACTGATGGGCACCGATGAGGTGGCACCAATGAGGTGGCACTGATGAGGTGGCACTGATGGGCACTGATAGGCGGCACTGATAGGCGGCACTGATGGGCACTGATATGTGGCACTGGTATGCGGCACTGATGGGCACTCATAGGTGGCACTGATTGGCACTCATAGGCGGCACTGATTGGCACTCATGGGCGGCACTGATGGGCACTTATGGGTGGCACTGATAGGTGGCATGGACGGGCACTGATAGGTGGGCACAGATTGGCACGGATGGGCACTGATAGGTGGCACTGATGGACACTAGTAGGTGGCATTGGTGGCACTGGTGCCCAGCAATGCCAGCCACCACACATTGTGAAAGTGCCAGTCAGTGCCCATTTGTGGGCACTGATTGGCATATTTTTTTTAATGTTTTTATTTTATTTATTTATTTTTACTACATGTGGATGGCCATGGGGGCCATCCACATGATTGGGGCTTCCCTGGTGGTTCTGGGGGGATTCCCTGGTGGTCTAGTGTGGGTATCCGAGGGGGGGCTGCGCTGATAAACAATCAGCGCGAACCCCCCCTGTCAGGAGAGCCGCCGATCGGCTCTCCTCTACTCGCGTCTGTCATGCGAGTGAGGAAGAGCCGATCAACGGCTCTTCCTGTTTACTTCCTGATCAGCCGTGATTCGACACGGCTGATCACATGGTAAAAAGCCTCCGACGGAGGCTTTTTACAGAGATCAGTGTAGCGGTGGGTCAGACTGACCCACTGCTCCACCGATCGCCGCGATGCGCCCCCCCGGGCGCGCGGCGGCTGTTATCCCGCAGGACGTCATATGATGTCCAGTGTGGATAACAGAACCACTTCCCGGACGTCAATCCGCTATTGACGGGGCGGGAAGTGGTTAATATATAAAATACTCTACTGTGCAAACATTTTAGGCAGCTGTAAAAAATACTGTAAACTAAGAATGCTTTCAGAGATGGAAGTGTTAGGCCCGGTTCACATAGGGGCGACTCCTCAGGCGACTCGGTCGCCTGAGGAGTCGCGTCCCGGTCTGTGCTATGGAACCGTTCTAAT
The DNA here is from genome assembly GCA_029206835.1 of Rana muscosa. Lineage (NCBI taxonomy): Eukaryota > Metazoa > Chordata > Amphibia > Anura > Ranidae > Rana > Rana muscosa. The sequence goes on along the minus strand of CM055116.1, from coordinate 780,199,656 downwards.
AGGAGCGACCTGAGTCGCTCCGACTTAGAAAAAGTTTCCTGTACTACTTTTGGGGGCGACGCAGGGCGACTTGCATTGACTTCTATACAGAAGTCATTATGCAAATCGCCTCGGCAGGCGTCTCAAGTCGTCTTGAGATCGCGCCGCCGAGGTCGCCCCCGAAGTCGTGCTGCCCCTGTGTGAAGCGGGCCTTAATCGTTTATTTTCATCAATTAACAAAATGAAAAGTAAATAAAAAGAAGAAAAATCCAAATAAAATAATATTTGGTGTGACCCCACTTTTGCCTTCAAAATAGCATCAATTCTTCTAGGTACACGTGCACACGAAGGATCTCAGCAGGTAGGTTGTTCCAAACATCTTAGAGAGCTAACCACAGATCTTCTGTGCATGTAGGCTGCCTCAAATCCTTCTGTCCCTTCATGTAATCCAAGACAGACTCTATGATGTTGAGATCAGGGCTCTGAGGGCAGGGCTGCTGTTATAAATCACGGGGCCTTATACAGCCTTCCTTACAGACCCCCCCCCCCTCTCCTGGGCTGAAACTGACTGAGGACATAGAGTTAAGCCACCAGCACTGCAGAGGAAAGGGACACACAGGGGGGCCCGGACAACAGATGGAAGGGGTACATGTGCTGGAACCAATCTCCTTGAAGTGCAGCCAGAGTGGGGGAGAGGAGGAGAAGCTGGCAGCACTGCAGTGGGAGACAGACGAGAATCGGCATCTGCAATAAGACAGTACAGCCGGCCCTCCTGCTCAGCAGGTGCCTGGGCCCCCCTTTTGAGCCCAGTACAGGAGGGCCGGTACAGTACAGTACTGCCCTATAAGCGGCCCTGTCTGTGGTTGCCAAACCATCACTTCCAGGACTCCTTGTTCTTCTTTACCTTGAAGATAGTTCTATCCGGGCATTGGCTGTATATTTAGGGTCGTTGTCCTGCTGCAGAATAAATTTGGGGTCAATCACACACCTCCCTGATGGTGTGGCATAATGGATAATATATGTGTGTGTGTTTACTAATTTTAAGGTCTGTCTACCATTTCCATTATGATTTTAACCATTATTTCAGCAAATAATTAAGTTTAACCACTTAAGCCCCGGACCATTTGGTAGCTAAAGGACCAGAGCTGTTTTCAGAATTTTGCACTGCGCTGCTTTAACTGTAAATTGTGCGGACATGCAATGTTGTACCCAAACTAAATTTGCGTCCTTTTCTTCCCACAAATAGAGCTTTCTTTTAATGGTATTTGATTGCCTCTACGATTTTCATTTTTTGCGATATAAACGGAAAAAGACCGAAAATTTTGAAAAAAATGATATTTTCTACTTTTTGTTATAAGAAAAATCGAATAAACTCAATTTTAGTCATACATTTAGGCCAAAATGTATTCAGCCACATGTCTTTAGTGAAAAAAATGTCAATAAGCGTATATTTATTGGTTTGCGCAAAAGTTATAGCGTCTACAAACTAGGGTACATTTTCTGTAATTTACACAGCTTTTAATTTATGACTGCCTATCTCATTTCTTGAGGTGCTAAAATGGCAGGGCAGTACAAAACCCCCCAAATGACCCCATTTTGGAAAGTAGACATCCCAAGGAAATTGCTGAGAGGCATGTTGAGCCCATTGAATATTTTTTTTTTGTCTCAAGTGATTGAAAAATGACAAAAAAAAAAAAAAAAATTACAAAAAGTTGTCACTAAATGATATATTGCTCACACATGCCATAGTTATATGTGGAATTGCACCCCAAAATACATTTTGCTGCTTCTCCTGAGTACGGGGATACCACATGTGTGGGACTTTTTGGGAGCCTAGCCGCGTACGGGCCCCCGAAAACCAAGCACCGCCTTCAGGATTTCTAAGGGCACAAATTTTTAATTTCACTCCTCACTACCTATCACAGTTTCGAAGGCCATAAAATGCCAAAATAGCACAAAACCCCCCCAAATGACCCCATTTTGGAAAGTAGACACCCCAAGCTATTTGCTGAGACGCATGGTGAGTATTTTACAGCTCTCATTTGTTTTTGAAAATGAAGAAAGAAAATATATATATATTTTTTTTCAATTTTCAAAACTTTGTGACAAAAAGCGCATTGGCGACAAACTACATACATTTTTAAAAGCCTTTACAGATTACCCCGTTAGATTTACAGAGGAGGTCCACTGCTAAAATGACTGCCCTCGATCTGACCTTCGCGGTGATACCTCACATGAATGGTGCAATTGCTGTTTACATATGACGCCAGACCGACGCTTGCGTTCGCCATTGGGCAAGAGCAGTGCAGGACAGGGGTGCTTTTTTTTTTTTTTTTTTTTTTATTATTATTAATTTTGCTTATTTATTTTATTTTTAAACTGTTCCTTCCATATTTTTTTTTTTTTATCATTTTTATTGTTATCTCAGGGAATGTAAATATCCCCTATGATAGCAATAGGTAGTGACAGGTACTCTTTTTTTTGAAAAAACTGGGGTCTTCTAGACCCTAGATCTTTCCTCTGCCCTCAAAGCATCTGATCACACCAAGATCGGTGTGATAAAATGCTTTCCCAATTTCCCAATGGCGCTTTTTATATCCAGGGGGGGGGGGACATTCCCTCCCACTGCTTGTAAAAGCAGTCCAGAGGCTAATTAGCCACTAGGATTGCTTTTACATGAAAGCCGGCCGCTGGCTGAAAAGAATGATACCAAGATAATACCTAAACCCGCAGGCATCATTCTGGTATAAACATTCAAAGTCCAGCAACATACCAGTACGTTGCTGGTCCTTGTTGGACATGTATTGTAATCTTTTTTTTTCATGCAGCCTGTTGGCTAAACGAAAAAAGAGATTGATCGGTGGGTATGCCCACCATTAGAATACCGCCCTTCATCCACCCACTTCTAATGATGGGCATACACGCACCATTTATATCTGCTGAAGCATGGGGGCATCCTCCCGCAAAAAAGTTATGCCGCACACACATGGTCAGACTTTTCCACGGGCAAGCCTCAGTCGGAATTTCGACCGTATCTACGCGGCATTAGGAGCAAAATCGCTCCTCCGCTCCTCCGCCCCTGCTGCCCCCATGATTCGGCATATATGTTTGGTTTTTTTTAACTGTGGTGGTGAAATCACCTCCTACAGCACTGGAGTCGCAGGGATCAGGCCTGTCTCTGCGAACGCTGCAGTTATGTGTTTTGTAAGTGACAGCGATCGATCGATACTGCACTTGGGTGGCCTGGGCTGGACGGAGGGGCAAAACGCAGGTGCTAGCAGGTATCTGGGCTGATCCCGCTAACACTGCTTTTTTGGGAACCCTAAACTGCTGGGGACGCTAGTATAGATCTGATCAGATATTGATCTGTTCAGATACTATACCACTAAGGGAGGTGTATGCTTCACGCGTGGGTGTTAGCGCTACTGGCACTAACCTGACGCTGCCTGGGGTGTGACGCAGACCCTCTCTGACGCTAAAACCTAATTGATATCACCCGCCGGGCGATCAGGGGGTTAAACCTTTATTGGGTTATATACGGCCGGTGCCCTGACACTATAAAAAGCAAACTAACTAACCAGCTTCACCCGTAACACTTATATGGTGATCACTGGTGAAAGGGTTAACTAGGGGCAATTAGGGGGTTAAAACCTTTATTAGGTAATATATGGGGGTACCTGACGCTATATAAAAACCTGACGGGGAACCTAAAAAAAATTACTGGCTACCGATCGGCATCACCGACACTAAGACAGCGATCAGAAAAACGATCGCTTAGCGACAGTGGTGATAGGGGGTGAAAGGGTTACCTGGGGGGCGATCAAGGGGGTTAAACCTTTATTAGGTAATATATGGGGGTAGCTGACGCTATAAAAACCTGCGGCGAACCTAAAAAAAATTACTGGCTACCTATCGGCATCACTGACACTAAGACAGCGATCAGAAAAACGATCGCTTAGCGACAGTGGTGATAGGGGGTGAAAGGGTTACCTGGGGGGCGATCAAGGGGGTTAAACCTTTATTAGATAATATATGGGGGTACCTGACGCTATAAAAACCTGCGGCGAACCTAAAAAAAATTACTGGCTACCGATCGGCATCACCGACGCTAAGACAGCGATCAGAAAAATGATCGCTTAGCGACAGTGGTGATAGGGGGTGAAAGGGTTATCTGGGGGCGATCAGGGGGTTAAACCTTTATTAGGGGGGGTTAGGGGGCTACACTGGACCTAAAACTAACTTTAGTGACACTTTAAAGCCTCGTACACACGACCGAGTTTCTCGTCCAAAACCGGCAAGAAAAGTGCCGCGAGAGCTTTTTTGTCGAGAAAACCGTTCGTGTGTATGGTTTTACGACGAGAAAACTGCAGTGAATATCGACGAGAAAATAGAGAACCTGCTCTCTATTTTCTCGTCAGGATTCCAGATTTCCTCGTCGTGTTTCTCGTCGGCCTGTTTTGTGACGAGAAAATGGTTCGTGTGTATGCTTTTACGACTCTTCCAAAAGCGCGCATGCTCACAAGGAACTATGAGACGGGAGCGCATCTTCTGGTAAAACAAGGCTTCGTAATGGAGATAGCACATTCGTCACGCTCCAAATTTTTGCATCGTTTAAATGTTGTGCATTGAAATCTTCGTTAGAATGTGACATTAATCCAAACGAATGAACTTCTTTTGCTGCTGATATTCACACAGAGTTATGACTATCTTTTTTTAACCTTTTTCATGCTGCTCTTAAGAAGATTTATGTGTATTATATCGTGCAAGTTTTTAGGAATATTTAAAAATTAGTTATTTTTCTAACTGATGTTAATTGTAATTTCGCAATGTTTTGGTAGTGATCTCCCATTGAATCTTTTAATATATATGATTTAAATTTACACACTTTTTTGGGAAACACGATTTAGTTATTTTTTTGGGGGGTTGTTATCTGTCCCTTTTTTTGTCAGTCAAATGTATCTGCTTACTCCAAAGCTAGATTTTACATTTTTACAAATACACATAGTCAAGTATGAACTTAAACAAAAATAACATTTATTCATGTTTCAAATAAAATAAAGAGAAGGCAGCGCTGGAGAAGCTGCTGCCATTTGTGCATCCCAGGGACCCCAGAGCACACAGCAACCCTGTGTGGACACTAAAATTGGGAGCTTGAGAAGGCCAACATTTCTGAACACAATCTGATGCTGGCCTCCCAGAGGTCAGGAACAGCAGCAGGTGATATATATGTCCCAAGTGTGTGGTACTACAACAGGCTGCCTTCTGTCCGACCACAATGAAGCAAGGCCATCACTTCCTCGTCTTCCTGGCAACCTTCCCTGCAACCTTTCCTGAAGCCTTCCCTGCAGCCTTCCTTCTTCGTTTGGCTGGAGGCTGGGCCACTGGAGGGGTACTCCTGTCAGGTGGAGGTGGAGGAGAAGGGGGTGGCGCAGAAGAACAAGGTGGAGGTGGAGGAGAAGGGGGTGGGGCGGAAGAACAAGGTGGAGGTGGAGGAGAAGGGGGTGGGGCGGAAGAAGAATGTGGAGGTGGAGGAGAAGGGGGTGGGGCGGAAGAACAAGGTGGAGGTGGAGGAGAAGGGGGTGGGGCGGAAGAAGAATGTGGAGGTGGAGGAGGAGGTTGAGGTTGGGACAGTTGTGCCACCTCACAAATGGCGGTATTGGGGGTAATTTTTTCCATCACCCCCTTGTGGAGCAAGGTGATGAGCAGGGGCTCGCATAGGAGGCGTTGCTCCATGCTCATCACCTTGAACTTTGCCTCCACTAGGCCGGCAATGGCCTCTTCAGGGGATGTGGGCTCTTTGAGGGTGGCATGGGCCTCTTTAATAAGGGCCATTGCTGCCTCACTGGTGGTCCTGTCCCTCCTGCCTCTTTTGGGAAGCCGGATGGGAGGCACCTGGGATCTGGTGCTTCTCCTTTGCCCTGCCACCTCCTGCCTGCCACTGGGCCCTGCCACCTCCTGGCTGCCACTGGGCCCTGCCACCTCCTGGCTGCCACTGGGCCCTTCCTCCTCCTGCCTGACAATTTCCAGACCCTCCTCCTGGCTGATTTCATCCTGTGTATGAAAAAGGGACATAGTTTAATATGTTGTTTTAATCTTTGCATCAAACTTTATAAACATGATTGAAGCAATTAGAATGTAAATCCAGAAATCATTTTTTATAATTTACACCTACATCAGATTGACTATTTAGCACCCAATTAAGTGCAGACTAATGTCTCGAGATCTTGATTTCACTTGTGGAACCCAAAATATTGTATGTTTCTCATCTTGACATATTTGTCAAACATTAATTTTATCCCAATACATTTTCATTTAATACTATACCTGGCTCCAGATGGCCAAATCAGGATCATCCAGGATGGCTGCCTCCTCTTGCTCCAGAGAAGGCTCAGGTTGGCTGCAGGGAAGTCTGGGGGGAAGAGTGGAGAGTGATGGCCTTGCCTCAATGTGGTCATCCAGGAAGGACATCCTGCTGTAGTACCACAAAATCGGAACATACACATCATCTGCTGCTGCTCCTGACCTCTGAGAAGCCAGGACCTTAGAGCGTTCAGTCCTGTAGGTGCCTCTCAAGCTCCCAATTTTAGTGTCCACTTGTTTTGCTGTGGCTGTGGGCACCTTGGTCTGCACAAATGGGAGCAGCTTCTCCAGCGCTGCTTTTCTCACCCCTCTTTTTTTATGGATGGGGTTTTTTGTCTCCCACAGAGCGGGCAGCTCCCTTACCCGGTCAATAAATTCCGCCAGGAACTCTTTGTCGCTAATAAAGACATTCATATTGTATCTGCAAGTTTAAGAAATAATATATAACTAATGTGAGGCAAACAGTCTAACCTCCTTAACATCGTAGTCACCATATATATCCTACAACATTCTCAAAACAGTATAGGCCAACAATTTGTACAAGTCACAAAATCACATACCTTCGTTCGCACGTCCGTCACTTGAACTCCTCTCTCCGCACACCGAACGTACTATAGTCACATGTGTGTTTGCTATATACACACCACGCATGCGTCAAAATTCGAACACGTCGCTCCGCACACGTCGCCCGCCCATGACGTTCTAACTAACATCTTTTCCCCGCCCCTTCTCTTTCGGCGCACAGACAGATATGGCGGAGTTACAGCAGGTGTCTGATAATTCCACAACTAACGAGGAGGAGACAAGCCCGGAGACCGAGGAAACGTCACGATCAAGGAGGAGATTCAAGGCATCGAATATGTCTTTTGCGGAGATGGCGGAGATGGTGGACATCTTGCTCAAGTCTGATTATGACGCAAAGCATGGGCCATATAGCAAACCAAATAGAAGGAAGGCCAAAATCCTCACTAAAGTCGTGAAGAGTCTGAAGACGAATTTCGGGGTGAAACGCTCAAATGAGCAGCTCAGAAAGAGGTGGTCAGACCTCAAACTGAGGGAGCCAGAGCAGTTAAGAAGCATTAAGAGAATGCTCGCTAAAAGTAAGTAAAATGTACACTTTTCTGCTATTAATCCTTTTCTAAACTGACATGTTGCTGTTTTTTTTTGTTTTTCTTATTGGACTCCCTTCCAAAATGTTATATTTTGAACTTGGTTGGGCACAGTAATCGTTCGTAACGTTACAGACACTTCGTTCGGCCACTATCCGCTGTTTTGGATTATTTTACAGCCACAAAAGTAATTAGACATCTGCCATTTTTTGTGAAATTTGGGGCACAAAGTTTTAGGCTAGATGATGTGTTTGTAAAGAGAATGAAATGCAAACTTTTGTCAGTGTAAAGGAGAGGACACTCAGCAGCTGCTTCCACATCTGTACTTTGGAGTACTATAGTGTGGGCCAACAGACCCGCCTTTTTGGGGTGTCCCACACAGGTGCTTCAGAGAATTTTTGTGTTGCCTACATGTCTAAAAAATGACAGACAAAGGTGAATACTAAGCATATTCTTGGTCAGAAATAATGCATTCATCTTTAACTTCCGCCCAAACACACACTTGTACCCCACTTCCAAGCAATTTAGCCTGTTTTTTGGTTTAACATAGAGAATTTCTGTGTGATAACTCTACCTTTTGTTTGATTCTCATAGGGGAGAGAAGACTGGGAGGAGGACACTCCAGGGAGCACAAGAACCCCACAGCTTCACAACAACCCCAAACTCCCAAAGACCAACAACTTAAAGATGTGGAGGAAGTTGAGGTGGAGGAAGGAGAAGTGCAGGAAGGAGAGGTGGATGACGTTGTGGAACTGGTCACCACAACAGGTCAGTATCTGTCACCACAGCTTCAGGTAAGAGAGGTAGGCCTGCAGAGTTATAATACCTTTTTATTTTGTTTTTAGGGGATGTGAATGTTGGGGTGAAGAATAGTACAGGTTTCCCTGCTGACAGTGCCCTCCGCCTCATCCAGCAAGTGATGGAATGTAGCACGGAACTGGACAAAATTAAAGAAAGAATACATGTGATGGATCAAACATTTAAAGACATTCTCGATGTATTGGGGAGAATTCAATAAGGCATCCCAACCCCCTTTTTTCTCATGTTTGTTTTTCAACTTTTAAAAAACTTTTTGACAATCAAACCAGCCAAAAATTGAATCTGCACACAGTGTGTCAACATGTGCTATCTGCCATCAGGGGATATCCATGTACGTCTTTTGGGGGTGCAACCCCTTCCTCGTATCTAAAGTAGGTGAACTGAGGAAGGGGTTGCACCCCCAAAACACGTCCATTGATCACCCCTGATGGCAGATAGCACATGTTGACAATAGGGATCAGGAGCCTAAAATCCCTATAGGAAAATTATCCCAATTGTGTGCATATTCAATTTTTGGCTGGGCAAGGGGTGGCAGGACCCCATATTAGGACGGGCACATAGAGACATATAGTTTGTGTAAGTGAATGTCTCAGATTGCTCCGAGGTATCCAATTTTGTAATTTTTGGAATGCAACTGTTGTTTTTGTATTTTCCTAAGAAAACAATTGCCGGTTTGTGGCCAGGCAAACAAAAAATGTAAAATTAAAAAAAAAAAGGTGTGTGAATTTGCACATAGTAAAAGATTTGAACACAAACAACGTGTAGCTTCTTTTTCTAATATGCTCTAACCTTATTTCGTAAATTTTTAAAGGTTGATAGTGAAATGGTTGGTATTTACTAAAGGAAAATACACTTGGCACTACAAATGCACTAAGACAAACTAGGAGACAGGAAACCAACAAAAGTTAGAAGTTTAAACAAGATTTTTATTTGGATCGTTAGACAGCAATCTTTAGACATAGCCTGGCATAGGAATTGCCCCCCTACCCGTGAAATAGTCCATGTATTTGTCCCGAACCTCACGGGCATTTTGGGGGGGCAAGCCAGCACAGGCAGATTCCAGGCCCGGCAGGGGATTATCAGGGGAAAGTCCAGCCTCTGGCAAAACTGAGGCCATATTAGGGCTGGGCGATTTTCCCCCAAAAAAAAATCTGCGATTTTTTTATAAAAAACTCGATTTACGATTCGATTCGATTTTTTTTTTTTTTTTTTTATTACATTAATTAAAGTGCATCAACAAACAAAATTGCAAAGGCAAACCCTTTCTCTAACTGCAAAGTCAGTGTGCAACAAACACACAATATAATCCAGCGCTCATGGAACATACATTATTAACTATTGAAAACTCTTGAAACTCTGTGTGTGATTCCTTCTGTCCCAGCCTTGCTGCGATCCTGGCTCTGCATCCTTTTGGGTTGGAGGGCCCTCCACACGCTGGTCTGCCTGTTGTCCATCATTCAAGGTACTGTGCTCACACTGAGATCATGCCACAGGCTTTGTTTTGACTTTTTTAACCCCTCCTTGCTCCACGGATGTCACTGCAAGTTTAACAAGTTTGTCACCACTGGCAACTGGAGAGTTAAGATTCATTTGTCCTCTGCACATTTGAGATTGGATCCCTCTCTTTATTGTGATAAATGGACTAAGCTTTTTTCTCTTGTCATCCATGGACTGACACAGCGTGTCTTATACACCTTTACACGTGGGTTATGTCCCTGCTTGCAGGAGAAGACCTAGGCAGAATGTGAGATGTTATACATACATTCTAAACAGCCAGAGCTGAACAGCCCCGCCCAGGGGGGCGGTCCCTCCGGCATAACCCTCCCACTGCAGTCAGCAGATCTCAGTTTTTTTCTGCCTAGCAGAAGGAGAAGACGTGGCTCTCTCAGGAGCCAGTCTCCTGACCTATTTTTTATTCCTTTTGGAATTTTTTTCTATTTTTTTCTTTTGAGATCTTCTATCAACTGTCGGCTGGGCAACAGGTTGGGTACAAGATATCCTCGTAGTCTTCCCTGTCCGACCATCGAGCGTGCTGATCCTCGCCTTGTGTGCGTGAGACTCAGTTCACGACATGCCCCACGACTCCAGGGGTGGCCGGTGGGCTTCCAGCTCCGCGGTCCTCTCAAGATAGAACAGTCCGGCTGTATCTTTCGCGGTGGACCGGGCCGACAGCTACTCAGTACCGCACTGTGATAATTCTGTCAGAAACACACCAGTGGGTCCCTCAGGGGACGGGTAAGTAGTCTCTCCTGGCTGCAGGTGAGTACATGCTGTGTGTTTCTTGTGTGGGGGATTTCCCTGTCTCCCCCTGTGTTTTTTAATGTCACTCTCTGTGCACTTCGCTGGCGCTGTACTGTGTGGGGTGCCTGGGGGCCATACTGTCCTGGGGGGGGCTCATGCTGCTCTGCATTTCGCTGGGGCTGTTTATTTGAGAGTGAGGGGCCTGGGCGCCGTTCGGTGCCATGTTTGGTGACTGTGCTGTTTTTTACATTGGCGGCCATCTTGCCGTGGTCCGCCAGAGCACATTGCGGAGGCCATTTTCTTGTAGCCGCACCTTCTTCTAGCTCTAGTTTGGCCTCTAGCGCCGCTCAGGAACGGCGCGAATCTCAGTCTCTCTCCTCTCAGCTCACTCACGCTGAGCAGCGCGGCGCGGAGGGACAGGGCAGCGGAACCGAGCGGTCCTGGTCAGGTTGGTGGGTCCCCTGGGCATTCCCCTACTTCAGTCAGCACAGCCTGTGGGTGGTCTCAGAGGGGGACATTATGGAGTCAGAGTCACCAGCTTCCCCTAACATGCCAGAGGCAGCAGCCAGTGCTCCAGCACCTGCGGTCCCTATGGACCAATTGTCGGCAGTCCTGGAATCATTTCTGACCAGGATGGAAGCTGTGTGTGAGCACAAGGGAGCAAAAAAGCGCCCTCTCCCCACTTTATCTCCACAAGGGGAGTGCTCTGATTCAGATATGGGCCTAGCTATTGCTGCTCAGGACCCTAGCTCTGAATATTTGGATGGTTTTGAACAGGACATTCCTTGTGAGGAAGACTCCAGTTCTGAGTCAGTAAATGACAGGGCGCTTGTTAGTGAACTCATTGATGCTGTGAGGGACACTCTCAAGCTAAATGCTGCGACTGCAGAACCTCAGGCGGATATAGTCTCCTTTGGTTCTTTTAAGACCAAGCCTTCTAAAAAGGTTTTTCCATATGTACCTTTCTTTGACCAGCTCATTGACCAGGTCTGGGAAAAGCCGCAGAAGACTTTCATGGTCCCGCGGCGTTTGTCTATTAGATACCTCTTTGAAGACGCCCTGCTTAAAAAGTGGGCTTCTCCCCCGGTGGTCGACCCTCCAGTCGCCCGTTTAATCAAGGCCACCACTCTCCCGATGGAGGGGACTCCTGCGTTTAAGGACCCCACTGACAGGAGGTCAGAAGTGGTGAGTAGAGCCATGTTCGCCTTGTTGGGATCCGCCCTACGGCCAGTAGTAGCGGCGACCCTTGTGTCTCAGACACTCACGGAATGGGCAAAAATTTTGCACCAAACTGTGCAGGAGTATAACCTTCCTCCAGACACTATTGCTCTGCCCCACCAGATGGTGCAGGGTCCGATATATGTGTGCGACGCCACGTTGGACGCGGCCCCATTAATATCCAGGGCCTCTGTCTCGGCGGTGGTATTGCGTCGTCTCATCTGGTTGAAATGCTGGTCTGCTGACCTAGCCTCTAAGAAGCTCCTGACGGATCTACCTTTTAAGGGTGGTAGACTTTTTGGTGCTGCTCTGGATGACATCGTCAAGGATGTCACGGGAGGTAAAAGCACTCTCCTTCCTCGAACTATCAAGGGTAAGGAGGCCCGACGTAAACCGGGTCCTTCCTTTCCAGCAAAAAAGGGTTTTTTTCGTCCGTCAGAGTCCACGGGTAAGCCATCCCAGACTGACAACAGTGCGGCTGGCGGGCACAAGCGCCCCTGGGTGCGTAAGCCGAACAAGCCGGCTCCCAAGCCCGCCTCCGCGTGAAGTCTTGCCCCCGCCCGTCTCTGGGGTGGGGGGACGACTTCGCAGGTTCACGGATCTCCGACCGGTGGGTGTGCGAGGTGGTCACCTCAGGATACAGAATAGAGTTCCGCTCCTGGCCCCCAGACAGATTCTTTCCCTCAAATCTCCCTCTCCTTCCTGCCCGTCGGGCAGCCCTCTTGGGGGCTGTACAGGATTTGATCGGGTCCGGAGTAATTGTGCCGGTTCCGTCCCAGGAGAGGTTTCAGGGGATCTACTCGAATCTGTTTGTTTTTCCAAAAAAGGACGGGGTTCGGCCAATCCTGGACCTCAAGGCCCTGAATGCCTTCGTGAAGGTGCAAAAATTCCGCATGGAATCCATTCGCACGGTGATCGCTACACTCCATCAAGGGGATTTTCTGGCATCCTTGGACATCAAGGACGCCTACTTGCATGTTCCGACCTGCGCAAGCCCCAGAAGTTTCTGCGCTTTGCGGTAGGCGAAGTCCACTATCAATTTGTGGCTCTTCCCTTCGGCCTAGCCTCGGCACCGAGGGTGTTCACCAAGGTGCTTGCTCCGGTCCTAGCTTTGCTGAGACAGCGAGGCATTGCTATCGTGGGCTATCTGAACGATTTTCTTCTAAGAGCAGACAGTGGCTCAGAATTGGAAGAAAGTGTGACTATCGTCAGTCAGACCCTCAGGGAGTTTGGGTGGCTCCTGAACGTTCAGAAGTCGGTTCTAGTCCCGACTCAGCGTCTGGAGTATCTAGGTCTGATTCTGGACTCCTTGGAGGCAAGAGTCTTCCTAACTCCAGACAAACGACTGACACTTCAGTCTGCAGTACGGGTGCTGACGTCCCGAAAATGGTCGTCAATCCGCTTTTGCATGAGAGTCCTGGGACTCATGGTGGCCTCCTTCCAGGCCGTTTCTTATGCCCAAGCGCACACCAGGGCTTTACAGAAAGAGATCTTGTCCACTTGGGACAAATCCCCGTTGTCCTTGGATCTTCAGATCCAGGTGAGTCACCTGGTCAGGGCGTCCCTGACGTGGTGGTTGAGGTCCCCGGCTCTTCGGTCCGGGAAGTCGTTCCTCCCCATCCAATGGACGGTGATCACAAAGGACGCCAGCCTGATGGGCTGGGGGGGAGTCTGGGGAGTCCTGTCGGCCCAAGGGCTTTGGACTCCGGACGAAGCCCTCTTACCGATCAATGTGCTGGAGATACGGGCAATCAGACTGTGCCTCTCCTCATGGTCGGAGAAACTACAGGGTCACTCCATCAGGATCCAATCGGACAACGCCACAGCAGTGGCGTATGTCAACCATCAAGGGGGGACTCGGAGCTCAGCTGCGGCTTCCGAGGTCGCCCGCATCCTGAGGTGGGCCGAAAGAAGTGTGCCGGCTCTGTCGGCCGTCTACATTCCGGGCGTAGACAATTGGCAGGCGGACTATCTAAGTCGCCAGACGCTGGACCAGGGAGAGTGGTCCTTGCACCCGGAGGTCTTTCAACTCCTTTGCAGACGGTGGGGCACGCCGGATGTGGACCTGATGGCCTCTCGACTCAATCGCAAGGGGTCGAGGTTTGTGGCCAGATCCAGGGATCCCTGGGCGGATGCCTCGGATGCGTTGGTGGCCCCATGGGGTCAGTATCACCTGATATACGTTTATCCTCCGCTGCAGTTGCTGCCTCACCTGCTCCGCAGGGTAGCGACCGAGGGAATTCCGGTGATCCTCATTGCTCCGGATTGGCCTCGGCGTCACTGGTACGCCGATCTGGCACGTCTCGTCGCAGACGTTCCCTGGCGGTTACCAATGCGGGGGGACCTTCTGTCTCAAGGTCCTATATTTCATCCTGCTTTACAGTCTCTGGCTTTAACGGCATGGTTATTGAAAGCCAGGTGCTGAGAGACCGAGGTCTCTCGGATTCGGTCATTTCGACCATGTTAAGGGCACGGAAGTCTTCCTCCAGAAAGATCTATCACCGTACTTGGAGAGCTTACATCGCCATGTGCGAAGAGCTGGACTGGCGCCCACGAACGTATTCCGTTCCCAGAATCCTGCATTTTCTGCAGCGTGGCGTGACCCAAAAGCTCGCTTTGAGTACCATTAAGGGTCAGATTTCGGCCTTGGCCATCTTCTTTCAGCGACCGCTGGCGGGTCATCCCTTGGTTAGCACCTTTGTGCAGGGGGTTCGCCATGTGCTCCCCCCTGTCAAGCCTCCTCTCCCCCCGTGGGATCTGAATTTGGTGCTCTCGGTTCTCCAGGAACCTCACTTTGAGAATATTAGAGATATTCCCCTCTTGACCTTGTCTCAGAAGGTGGCCTTCTTGGTGGCCATTACTTCCATTAGACGAGTGTCTGAGTTGGCGGCCTTGTCCTGCAAGTCGCCCTTTTTGGTCATCCATAAGGATAAGGCGGTGTTGCGTCCGCGACCTTCTTTTCTGCCAAAGGTGGTCTCGGCCTTCCACTTAAATGAGGACATTGTCCTCCCGTCCTTGTGTCCTCACCCATCGCATCCCAGAGAGTTTGCGCTTCACACTTTGGATGTGGTACGAGCCTTGCGGGTGTACCTGTCTGCTACTGCCTCTATTCGGAAGTCTGACTCACTATTTGTGGCTGTCTCTGGTCCAAAACAGGGCCAAGCGGTTTCGTCTGCCACCATTTCTAGGTGGATCAGACAAACCGTCATTCAAGCTTATGCTCTCAAGGGGCGGGCGCCTTCCTTTCCGGTTACGGCACATTCCACCAGGGCAATTGGTGCTTCCTGGGCTTTCCGACATCAAGCGTCGGTTGCACAAGTGTGCAAGGCGGCGACCTGGTCGTCTATTCATACCTTTTCTAAATTTTATAAGGTTGATGTGGCTGCATCTTCGGATGCTTCCTTCGGCCGCAAGGTGTTGCAGGCCGCTGGTTGATGTTGCAACTCCTCCGTTGAGGAGCTCTGCCTTGTTTGGAGTGAAGTTTTTGGTTTTCCATTTATACTGCTCCCATCCCTCTTGACACTGCTTTGGGACATCCCACGTGTAAAGGTGTATAAGACACGCTGTGTCAGTCCATGGATGACAAGAGAAAATAGGATTTTTGTACTCACCGTAAAATCCGTCTCTCTGGCATCCATGGACTGACACAGCACCCACCCTTCTTTTCGAGTTTGTACTGCTTTGTTACGAACTGAGGTCTGCTGACTGCAGTGGGAGGGTTATGCCGGAGGGACCGCCCCCCTGGGCGGGGCTGTTCAGCTCTGGCTGTTTAGAATGTATGTATAACATCTCACATTCTGCCTAGGTCTTCTCCTGCAAGCAGGGACATAACCCACGTGTAAAGGTGTATAAGACACGCTGTGTCAGTCCATGGATGCCAGAGAAACGGATTTTACGGTGAGTACAAAAATCCTATTTTATCAATTCTTCAAGAGTTTTCAATAGTTAATAATGTATGTTCCATGAGCGCTGGATTATATTGTGTGCATGTTGTGTATTTTGTACTTCTGGGTACAGATTTTTTCTTGCTGCGCTGGATCCTGTTTTTTCCCCCTTTTGGATACTTTGTACTTCCCAAAATATTTGGGATTTTTTTCTTATTATTAATATTATCATCCATTTATATTTTTTTCTTTATCCACCAATTTAGCGCTTGTGACCTTTTGTTGTTTTTTGCAGTGTGCAACAAAGATTGTTAAACATCCAAATTATGAATACTGTATTTGGATTTAGCTAATAAAACAAAAAATCCTGAGGTTACTCTTAGTTGAATTGAACTGTGTCCATGCCTCACTGTACCCTTGTCTCACTGTACCCTTGTCTCACTGTGCCTGTGTCTCACTGTGCCCGTGCTTCAATCACTGTGCCCGTACCTGATGCAGATTTTCATGGTATACGGATTTTACTGCTACACCGGTGGCCATTCCAGTATTCAAAAGCCGCGCCTCCTCCTCGTCTGTGATAGGCGGAACACTCAATTTCCCAGCATTCAGTGTTCTGCCTATCATGGTCATCCTCATAACACAGACGAGGATGAGAGGATGTCCGTGATAGGCTGAATACTGCCTGCTGTGAAATTGAGTGTTCCGCCTATCACAGACGACGAGGACTCGGGAGGCGCGGCTTTTGAACACTGCAATGGCCGCCGTCTGTCTGCATGACACGCTGATCAGGTAGGCAGACGGTGGCTGCAGCGAGTAGATGTAATTGGGGTAACGCTGCCCAGTGCCATTCCGGATACGCCCCCTGCAGTCCTGCTACGGAAACTTTGAAGGAAAAAAAAAAAAAATTTTTTTTATTTTTTTTTTTTTAAAAAAATCTAAAAAAATCGATTTTCTTCAAAACTGAATCGATTTGAGCTCAAAACTCGATTCAAGATTAAAATCGATTTTTTTCCCAGCCCTAGGCCATATATGAATTTGATTTGCGGCAAAGAAAATTGTGTAGCACACAGCAGCATAACACTACATAGTTTATTTCTTTTTCGTACATCACGGGACACAGAGCGACTTAGTCATTACTAATGGGTTATATAGATTACCTTCAGGTGCTGGCACTGGCAACTTCCAAACCGGAAGTACCCTCCCCTATATAAGCCCCTCCCATCCGGGAGCACCTCAGTTTTTTGCCAGTGTCTAAGGTGTTGGCCAAAGAGTAACATGTGTTTTCACTGGGCTTGCGTACAGGTTCTTTTACGGGCCTTAGTAAGCTGTTCCGGATCCCACCAAAAAAGCTTCATAGCTAAACGGTCGGTACCCGGGCCTTGCAGCAGAAGAGCAAGGTTTTGCCTGTAATGCCTCTCTTAGGAGGGCTGGACCCTGGGATCCAGAGCTCTGGTCATACCCACGACCAAGATGTTGTCTGTGCAGGGTGCTATACAGGTCCAGGGGAGTGGAATCCTTGGGAACCCGGTCCCTGAAGGTTTAATTACAATGCCTGCTGTGATAGGTGAAGTTTGGGCTTCTGTGGACCAAACAAAGTCCTGCGGCGGGGAACAGGTAAGTGGGGGCCCCCAGGAACTTGGTTCTATTGGGGGACCCCCAAGCCTAATTTGTCTTTCTGTCTGTTACCTAACGGTATTCCCGCTGATATCTGTGTATGCCTGTAACTACTGGAAAATGTAAAATTTTAATAGTAGTCAAGAAAAAAAAAAAAAAAAAAGGAGACCGCGGTACCTGTGTTAAACCACTAGAGGCCGCTGTGGTCCATTTTTCTTGTCATGTGGATCTTTGGCTTTTTAAAGTCAAAAGATCCAGGCAGTTGGTAAGTTTCTCTGTGGGAATCCACTTCCTCTGCCCTGTTGCTGCGCTCATCCACCGCACAGGCCCTCCGGCAAAAAGGGCCCTGGCTCCTAGTCCCTGCTTGGTTTCAAAAAAGGCGCGCGGGCGCGTGCACGCACCTATGAAAGGAAAGGGGCGGGGCGGGTGGATGACGCTCGATGCACGCCGCGGCGCTTCTGCGCATGTGCAGGCGTCCCAGCATGGATAAAAGACACAGTACAAGTGTCAGCTGGATGCAAACAGAGCTAGCAACAAAACGGTGGCACACAGAGGCGGTTGATGCAGGCATCCCCATAGAAAGGCACTTTAGTGGACACCAGCTGGTATATAGCAGCAACTGTGTTAGACTATTACCAGCAAAATTGGTGTATGACGACGGGAATACCTCAGCTTTGTGCTTAAAGGATATGTCGTCCAGACGCTCCGGAAATAAGTCTTCCAGGAAGCCAAAGGGGTCTCCATCGGGCTCTGAGGATTTTGGGCATGCTTGTACTGCACCAATCTCCCCTGAAAATTCAGAGGTCAGTAGCCGTAGGAACCCCGCAGGAGTACCTGGTGCTGTGGCTGTCCCCAGTCCACCTGCTCCTGTATATATAACAGAGGAGGTTTTATCCTCAACTCTGGGAGGATTGGAAGAGAGATTAACAGCATTGATCGCTGCTTCCCTGTCACAGGGAAAGCGCGTCCGATCTCCGTCTGCTCCTTCAGAGTGCCTGTTAGTGGAGGAACAGCCCCACACAGAGATCGACCTACCTGAAGGGGATCAGGATGAGGTTGATTCAGTTATAGAGGAATCAACAGTGGAAGAACCTTTCTCAGCATCTCAGGCTGAAAGATTATGGGTTCAGTCTCTGACTAACATGGTCCGATCAGCAGTTTAAATGCCTCTGGCGGAACCATCAACCACTACGGTTTCCTCGCTGGGGTCGCTGAAGGCTCCCCAGGCTGTCTGTTCCTTCCCAATCCACCCTTTATTGGAAGGGCTTATTTACCAGGATTGGGAGCATCCTGATAAAATATTTACTCCTCCCAAGAGATTTCCGGTGATCTATCCCATGGAGGATAAGTTCATAAGAAAAAATGGAGGGTCCCTACAGTGGACGCAGCCATCTCTTGTGTGAATAAATCACTGACATGTCCAGTAGATAATGTTCCAATGTTCAAAGACCCAATAGATAAAAAATTGGAGTCTTTACTAAAATCTGCTTTCTCTACAGCAAGCATGGTGACACAACCTGCAGTAGCAGCGATTGGGGTCTGCCAAGCAGTGAAGGATCAGTTGAAACAAGTCTTAAAAGACTTACCAGATCAGCAGGCTCTTGCCCTAGCTGACCTACCTAGAGCCTTGTGTTTTGCGGTGGACGCCATAAAGGATACAATCCAACAGGCCTCCCGCTTTACGCTGTCTGTAGTACATATGCGTAGGCTTCTATGGCTCAGAAACTGGTCTGCTGAAGCTCCCTGTAAGAATTGCTGATTAGCTTCCCATTTCATGGAGAATGCTTATTCGGAGAAGATCTGGACAAGTATATCCAGAAAATTTCTGCCGGTAAAAGTACACTCTTGCCGGTTAAGAACAAGGGTAGAAGTCCTTCTTTTAAGAGGCCTACTTCTCCAGTCCCTGGCACATCGGCTTTGAAACAGTTCCGACGGCCTCCGCGGTCAAATCCAGGAGGCAGAAATCAGGGACAATCACAGGGTAACAAGAAACCCTGGGTCAAGAGAGGTACAAAACCTCCCCCCAAGTCAGTTGCCCCCACTCAATCGGGTAGGGGGAAGACTTCAGTTGTTCACAGAGACCTGGCAGGACACCATCAGAGACAGATGGGTGATCTCCGCAGTAAGTCTGGGATACAGGTTGGAGTTAAAAGACACTCCTCCTGCCCATTTTATGAGGTCAAACGTGCCAAGCGATCCCCAAAAGAGAGGATCCCTCCTTCTGGCACTAGAACAACTATTGCTCCAAGGTGTAATCATGAAGGTTCCCTTGGAAGAAAGCGGGTTCGGGTTTTACTCGAACCTTTTCACAGTCCCCAAAACAAATGGGGACGTGAGGCCCATATTAAATCTAAAAGGGCTAAACAAGTTCCTACATATCAGGACTTTTCGGATGGAGTCGATCCGATCGGTGCCCACCGCCCTACAAGGGCAGGAATGGTTAGCCTCGGTCGACATAAGGGATGCTTATCTGCATATTCCCATCTTTCCGGCCCACCAGAAATTTCTACGCTTTGCAGTAGAAGGGCGCCATTTTCAGTTCAGAGCCTTACCTTTCGGTCTTGCCACAGCACCACGAATGTTCACAAAAATTCTGGCCCCACTATTGGCCAATCGAAGAACACAAGGTGTAACGATAATGGCATATCTAGACGACTTGTTGCTGATAGACCACTCAGTGAAAAAAACTAGAAGTGGTCGTTCACAAGACAATCAAGTATCTGGAATCTCACGGTTGGATTATCAACCGAGACAAGTCAGCCCTAAAACCAGTCAAAAGTCTGGAATACTTGGGGCTAAGACTGGATTCAAATCAGAGAAAGATTTCTTACCTCCAGAGAAGGTGTCGTCTTTGAAAGATTTGACCCACTTAGTGGGTACAAAAAGAAAACCATCCATACGCCTGTGCATGAGGCTGCTGGGAAAAATGGTGGCTTCATTCGAAGCAGTACCCTACGGTCAATTCCATTCAAGGAACTTGCAGAGGGCCATACTGTCAGCCTGGAACAAAAAAGTTCAGGCTTTAGACTTACCAATGTCCCTGTCCCCTTCCGTTCGCAAGAGCCTCCATTGGTGGTTGGTGCCCCAGAATCTGGAAAAAGGGAAACCCCTCAGTCCGGTTTCTTGGAAGGGGGTCACTACAGATGCCAGCCTCATAGGCTGGGGGGCAGTACTGGAGCAATGGTCTCTCCAGGGCAAGGGGTCAGATGCAGAGAAGGCCCTGCCCATCAATCTCTTAGAGATACGAGCAGCCCGGTATGCCCTAGTAGCATGGACATCCAAACTCCAAGGGTCCCCTGTCAGAATTCAATCAGACAATGCCACAGCAGTGGCATATATCAATCATCAGGAGTCGTGCAGCCCAGAGGGAAGCGAATTGCATCCTGGAATGGGCAGAAAGATATGTCCCAGCCATATCCGCGGTTATGCCCGGGGGAATGGTCTCTTCACCCCGAGGTTTTCCAGGCAATATGCCAGCGGTGGGGAACACCGGATGTAGATCTGCTAGCATCCAGATTCAACGCAAAGGTGGACAGATTTGTGTCTCGCACAAGGGATCCCCTAGCTTGCGGCTCGGATGCCCTAGTGTTCCCTTGAGATCAGTTCAAACTGATATATGCATTCCCACCGCCACAATTGTTACCGCGATTAATCCGCAGAATCAGGGTAGAAAAGAAACCAGTGATTCTGGTGGCTCCAGCGTGGCCCCGAAGAGCATGGTACGCGGAGATCGTAAAAATGTCAGTGGGGAGTCCTTGGACCCTCCCACATCGTCCGGACCTGCTTTCGCAGGGACCGATATACCACCCTTCCTTACCAGCCCTGGGTTTGACGGCCTGGCTATTGAAGCCCACATTCTAAGAAAGAGAGGGCTCCCTAATCCTGTGGTATCTACCATGATCAATGCCAGGAAGCCGGTATCCAGGCAGATCTATTATAGGATCTGGAAGGCGTACATCGCGTGGTGTGAAGCCAGGAAATGGCATCCACGTAAGTACGTAATAGGTAGGATTCTGGACTTCCTACAGTGGGCTGTAGATAGGAAGCTTGCCTTGAGTACTATCAAGGGTCAGATTTCGGCCTTGTCAATATTTTTTCAAAGGCCCTTGGCTTTGCATTCTTTAATCAAAGCTTTCATATAAGGAGTGATGCGTATTAGCCCTCCGGTTAGTATTCCCATATGTCCATGGGACTTAAACCTGGTTCTGTCGGTTCTACAGAAACAACCATTTGAATCATTGCAGCACATTTCCTTGGTTCTTCTCACCAGGAAATTGATTTTCTTAGTAGCCATTTGTTCGGCTAAAAGAGTATCGGAATTAGCCGCCTTGTCCTGTAAGGAGCCATATCTGGTTGTCCATAAGGACAGAGTAGTATTATGTCCTCATCCAGCCTTTCTTCCTAAGGTGGTATCGAGGTTTCATTTGAACCAAGATATGGTTCTTCCTTCCTTTTTTCCCAAACCTAGTTCGGTAGAGGAAAAGTTATTGCATTCTTTGGATGTAGTAAGAGCAGTTAAAGCTTATCTAAAAGCCACTGCTCAGATTCGTAGAACGGATACTTTGTTTGTTCTGCCGGAAGGCCCCAGAAAGGGTCAGGCAGCATCAAAATCTACTTTAGCCAAGTGGATTCGACAGGTCATAATACAAGCCTATGGCTTGAGAAGGAGACCGCCTCCGTTCAAAGTTAGGGCGCACTCCACAAGAGCAGTTGGAACTTCATGGGCAGTGCATCACCAGGCCTCCCTGGCTCAAGTCTGTAAGGCCGCAACATGGTCTTCAGTACACACGTTTACTAGATTCTACCAGGTTAGACGTTAGAAGTCAGGAGGATGTCGCCTTTGGGCGCAGTGTGTTGCAGGCTGCAAAAGATCCTCATGCCTGATGGCGCCCAGCTTATGTATAGTGTATCCCTCCCCTCATTTGGCATTGCTTTGGGACGTCCCATTAGTAATGACTAAGTCGCTCTGTGTCCCGTGATGTACGAAAAAGAAAAAGGGATTTTTATAACAGCTTACCTGTAAAATCCTTTTCTTGGAGTACATCACGGGACACAGAGCTCCCACCCCTCTTTTAGGGACACTTATTGCTTTGCTACAAAACTGAGGTGCTCCCGGATGGGAGGGGCTTATATAGGGGAGGGTACTTCCGGTTTGGAAGTTGCCAGTGCCAGCACCTGAAGGTAATCTATATAACCCATTAGTAATGACTAAGTCGCTCTGTGTCCCGTGATGTACTCCAAGAAAAGGATTTTACAGGTAAGCTGTTATAAAAATCCCTTTTTTGTAGTCCACCAAGTGGATGGAAGTCATAAAAAGGCGGAACCGGCTGGCCATTATGCCGAAGGCATTTTCAACGACTCTTCGGCCCCTGGCCAGCCGGTAATTGAACACCCTCTTCTCTGGGGTCAGGGTCCTCTGAGGAAATGGCCTCATAAGATGTGGTCCGAGCCCGAAGGCTTCATCAGCCAAAAAAACAAAGGGGAGTCCTTCAATATTCCCTGCATCCGGTGGCAATGCAAGGTCGTCACTCTGGAGACGGAGGGCCAACCCCCGTCTGGATGAAGGATCCCCCATCGGACATCCGGCCATTCTTCCCTACATCAACATAGAGGAATTCATACCGTGCTGACACCACCGCCATCAGCACAATGCTATGAAACCCCTTGTAGTTGTAGTAGTAGGAGCCAGAACGGGGTGGCGGCACGATGCGGACGTGCTTCCCGTCTATAGCACCACCGCAGTTGGGGGAGTCCCACCGCGTGGCAAACTCCGATGCCACAGTCTGCCATTCCTGTGGCGTGGAAGGAAGCTGTGGAGTCAAACAAGATGAAAAAATATTAGAATACACAAATCAAACATTACAAGTATATTCTACGAAAATACATTAGAGGCCAACATCAAGCAAAGTCTACGTTTATTAAGGTGTTTTAAATAAGTATAATGGAAGGCTCATGTATCATATTCATCACCCCCTATGATGGTCCATTAATAAATTCTAATGGGGAGGGGGGGGGAGATGTGTTTGGCCACAGGATAGCATTGCCGTGGCGGTGTGTCCAGAGTGGGCGCTGGAGCACTGCCCCCTCTCTCCTGTGCCCGTCACTCAGAACAATACATAGGTTTATGCCTTGCATTAACCTATGTATTGTCTATGCCGCCCACTATTCAGGTGGATGGCCCCCTGTTAAGCGACCGACATATGAAGAACTGCGGCATTTATGGGCTTAAAATTGCATATCAGAAACAGTATGGAAAATTGTCTTGCACATTACAGCCTGAGGGATGTAATTGGCTTCAGAAAAGTTAAATAGGGGACGCAGGGGGGGGGGGCATTCCTTGGGTAAACACTGACAGGCTGCTCTGCCAATCATGTTCACCAAGTCTGTTTAATGGTAACATGATTGGCTGATGCAACATCAAGGGAAGGAGAAGACATCAAGGACAGAAGAAGGATGGCGCTGACCACAAGAAGGTAAGTGCAGGGCTGGGGGGGAACTGGCTGCATTGGAGGGAACAAAATGGCTGCATTGGAGGGAACAAAATGGCTGCATTGGAGGGGACAAAATGGCTGCATTGGAGGGGACAAATGGGGGGCGTTTAATAGGCACCAGAGCAAAAAAGGAGGAAGTTTATTTCCTAAATTGGGGTTTGAACCCCCAAACATTTGGAGCAACAGGCGCCCCTGCTGGAAAGGTTAGTGAAGGGAAATGTGCATGGAGGAGAAAAAAGGGGCAATCTAAAGCTTCCAGCATGCATGGGGACAAAGGGGACATTCTCAGCATATTACAATCATGGTAATTAGGGAAGGATGAAAGAAATACAATACATTAGCATACATGTAATACATAAAATGTGATGTTAATGGAGAAAACTTACCCTAATATAGTCCTCCTGCAGGACTTGTATAATGGCAGAACAGGTGTCTGGGATTATGAGGCCCAGAGCCTGGGGGGAGATGCCTGTCGTGAACTTCAAGTCCTGAAGACTTCTCCCTGTCGCCAGGTACCGTAAGGTGGCGATGAGCCTCTGCTCAGCACTGATGGCTTCCCGCATAACGGTGTCCTTCCTGGTAATATAGGGGGACACCAAAGCCAACAGTTCCTGAAAAACGGGGTCAGACATCCGCAGAAAATTCCTGTAGTCCTCAGGATTATTCTCGACAATCTCCCGCAGCAGAGGCATGTGGCAGAATTGGTCCCGCTGGAGCAACCAATTCTTGGTCCATGAACTCCTCCTCACACCATTCATGGACTGGTCTTGGTCCAAAACAAGCAGACCAACACCAAGCGCACGCACAGCACGAACTCGACGACGAGAACGTCCAGGCGACATGGCTAGGAAACGGTCGTCTTATCAGAACGTACAGAACAGAACGCACTTGAGAACAGCAAGGCCTATGAATAACGAACTGAAAATCAGAAACGAACAGGCAAGAACGCACTGTAAAACAGATACGACCTGCCTAGACGCCCTGAAAGTCAAGATACGAACCCACAAGCACAAACTGAACCGCAGAAAACGATCTGAAAAGTACGAAGACTGAAAAGCGCGAATCGTCTCTTCCCAAACTTTTACTTCACACGCGGTAACACGAGATCAGCAAAAGCAGCCCAAGGGGTGGCGCCAAGAAAAAAGATCTTCCCCTTTATAGTGCCGTCGTATGTGATGGACGTGACCGCGGAGAACAACGAGGAAATTGGGAAATGTCAGTGTGTACGCATGGAAAGCTTGACGAGAAAATCGACAAGCTTAACAAGAATCTCGTCGAAAAAAACGACGTGTTTTTTACGACGAGAAACTCGGTCGTGTGTACGAGGCTTAACAGTCACAAATGTCACTGATTGCAGTGATCAGTAAATAAATGGTCACTGCAATCAGTGACACTGTGACTGGGGGCTGGGGGGTGATCTGGGGGGGCGATTTATGTGCCTATGTGTCCTGGTGTCAGTGTAGTGTTTTGTGCACTAACCTGGCATCTTCTCTTGTGCGGCGCTCGGTATATGTGAGCGCCGCAAAAGAGATGACATCACTTCCTCTGCCTGTGTTTACATTACACAGGCAGAGGAAGCTCTCTCATTCGCCGGGAGCGATCGCGAGGGGGTGGCCGGAATCGATCGGCCGTACCCTCATCCCGGATCGCTCCCGAACACTTAACCACCGCTCACTGTAAAGAAGGGGGGTCCGATCAGACCCCCCAACTATACAAAGGCGATCACGTAGATATACGTGATTCTGCCTGTCGGTGCCATTCTGCCGACGTATATTTACAGTGGGCGGTCGTTAAGTGGTTAAAATTATGTGGGAATTTCTTTTAAGTCTGTGTTCTTTTAAGTCGGTGTAAGCACCATAATTCATGCATGAATCATTGTGAATTGACTTTTATGGTCTATACACCTAAAAAATTTCAACTTAATAATGTGTGTGTAATAATGTCAGCTAAGTGCATTTTTTTTATGAATGGTTGTACTTTATTCTGTCCCCCTTCTTCCCCATTAAAGTGGTTGTAAACCCTAAACATTTTTTACTGTAATGCATTTCGTGCATTAAGGTAAAAAATGTTTCTGGATATGTACTCTCACCCTCCCCCTATACTTACCTGAGCCCGTTCTTGATCCAGCGCTGTGCCTGGAAAGGACCCACAGGGGTCGCAGGAGTCTCCATTGCGACCCGTTACCATGCTGCAGGGGGCCCGTGCAGCCCCCCTGTAGGCCTGGATAGGAAAAGTGGCAAGGGTGGCTGAGACCGGGCTCCCCGTTCCTCTGCCAAACTGTAAATCGGCACTGCGGGAGCTGGGCACGCTTTAGACCTAAGTAAGTGAAAGCACAGTCTGTGCTATGTTCTCTGCCTCCTCCTACAGTGCAGTACCCAGCAAGGAAGAGTTAAATTGGATGTAAACCCGATTCATGAAATTTGAGCTGGGCACATATATCTGCAGTGTTTTGTTATCTCTCTTCAAAGCACTATGTCCCGTAGCTGTCTCCTGCTCCGTTCTTATGTTATCATCCTGATAACTCCTGACAAGTTCTCCGTCACATATGATAAAAGCAGCCTGAGTTTTTGTGTTGGGGAAGAAGCTATAAATAGATTAGCAGAGACCTGAACTATTCAACAAACAGAGCTGAAAGTCTATGAGGAGAGGGGGTATGTGCCTTTCCTCCAATCATCTGTCTTGGCTGTATGCCCAGGCTTCACTGCAGTGCTAACCAAGAAGAGAAAATCTCCTAACATGATGTGCACTTTCTAAACAGTATATAAAGATGAAGACCGCAGATATGCAGTACATGTAAAACTTATGTAGGGAGCTTTGTTTCATCTCTGTGTATCATCTAAGGCTGTTCACTTCACTGGGCATATGTGAGGATATGTGAGGTTTTACATCCACTTTGTATGTATGTATGTGTGTATACAGTTGTGCTCAAAAAGTTGGCGTACCCTGGCAGAAATTGTGACATTTTGGCAGTTGTATTGCAAATATGATTAATCATGCCAAAAAACTATCTTTTATTCATTGATAGTGATCACATGAAGCCACTTATTATCACATAGTTTTTTGGATCCTTTTTAAATCATAACAACAGAAATCACCCAAGTGGCCCTGATTAAAAGTTTACTTACCCTGGAATGTTTGGCATTGGTACAGACATAGAAGGTGGCACACAAAATGACAATTAAAGGTTAATTTCTCACATTTATGGCTTTATACAGCCAAGTATAAATAGTCAATTAGTTTGTTAGCTCTCACATGGATGCACTAAGCAGACTAGACACTGAGCCACGAGGAGGTAGAAAAGAACAGTCAAAATACCTGCGTAACAAGGTAATGGAACTTTATAAAGATGGAAAAGCATATAAAAAGATGCCGAAAGCCTTAATTATGCCAGTCAGTAAATCTTTCTTGATCAACCTGACCTTGGCTTGGTATTAAGAGATCCCCAATTTTTCCACTTCTTAAGTGATTGAGCAGTACTGACTGGCATATTCAAGGCTTTGGATATCTTTTTATATCCTTTTCCATCTTTGTAAAGTTTCATTACCTTGTTACGCAGGTCTTTTGACTGTTCTTTTCTGCTCCCCATGGCTTAGTATCTAGTCTGCTTAGTGCATCCATGTGAGAGCTAACAAACTTATTGACTATTTGTACACAGACACTAATTGTGATTTAACCGCTTCCAGACCGCCCGTCGAATGGCTCCCCTGCGCGAATCGCCGTAGCTATACGGCGGCCGCTTTAAGGGGATTAGGGGTCGCGCATCGCAGAAGAGCCCGTGCGAGTGCCCGTTGGCCGCGATGTCTGCCAGCGCACTTGCGAGCGCTCCTGATAGAGTAGGAACGGGGATTTGTGTGTGTAAACACATACATCCATGTCATGTCAGGGGAGAGAACACAGATCGTGTGTTCCTAATATATATAGGAGCACCAATCTCTCTCCTTCCCTAGTCAGTCCCATCTCCCCTACAGTTAGAACACACAGGGAACACAGTTAACCCCTTGATCGCCCTCTAGTGTTAACCCCCTTCCCTCCCAATGTCATTTATACAGTAATCAGTGGCTATTTAACCACTTGTTTACTGGGCACTTAAACCCCCTTCCTGCCCAGGCCAATTTTCAGCTTTCAGCACTGCGTCGCTTTAACTGACAATTGCGCGGTCGTGGGACGTGGCTCCCAAACAAAATTGACGTCCTTTTTTTCCCACAAATAGAGCTTTCTTTTGGTGGTATTTGATCACCTCTGCGGTTTTTATTTTTTGCGCTATAAACAAAAATAGAGCGACAATTTTGAAAAAAAAACACAATAGTTTTTACTTTTTGCTATAATAAATATCCCAATTTTTTTTTATTTTTTTTAAATTTTTCTCAGTTTAGGCCGATACGTATTCTTCTACATATTTTTGGTAAAAAAAAATTGCAATAAACGTTTATTGATTGGTTTGCGCAAAAGTTAAAGCGTCTACAAAATAGGGGATAGTTTTATAGCATTTTTATTAATAATTTTTTTTTTACTTTTATTGGCGGCGATCAGCGATTTTTATTGTGACTGCGACATTATGGCGGACACATCGGACACTTTTGACACCGTTTTGGGAGCATTGTCATTTTTACAGCGATCAGTGCTATAAAAATGCACTGGTTACTGTAAAAATGACACTGGCAGTGAAGGGGTTAACCACTAGGTGGCACTGAAGGGGTTAAGTGTGTCCTAGGGAGTAATTCTAACTGTTAGGTGGCATGGCTACGAGTGACACGTCACTGATCGCTGCTCCCGATGAGAGGGGATCATACGATCAGTCACAGTGTCACTAGGCAGAACGGGGAGATGCTTGTTTACACTTGCCTCTCGAGTCTGCGGGTCCCGCGGGCACGGTCACGGAGCTCGCGGCAGGGACGTACACCGCCGGTGGGAATTTCAAAGTGGCGTAAATATACGTTACTTTGCCAAGCCGTGCCATTCTGCCGACGTATATGTACGGGAGTCGGTCGGGAACCGGTTAAGGACCAGGCCTATTTTTGACAGCTGTTTACAAGTTAAAAAAATTACTTGGAATCCCCAAACATTATAAAAAAAAAATTTCAGACACCCTAGAGAATAAAATAGTGGTTGTTGCAGTACTTTGTCACACCGTATTTGCGCAGCGGTCTTACAAACGCATTTTTTTGGGGAAAAATTCACTTTTTTTATTAAGAAAATATTTCAACAAAATTGCGCCCGCTCATGGAATGGCGACAAACTTTGGCACTTAAAAATTTCTCCCGCTGTTACGATTAATAAAAATTGTTATTTGAAAAAATAAATAAAAATCTCCATAGACAATTTCTACAGGTTACCAGTTTTAAGTTACAGAGGAGGTCCTATGCTAAAATTATTGCTCTTGCTCCAACAATCGCGGCGATACCTCACATGTGTGGTTTGAAAACCGTTTTCATATGTGGGCGCGACTTACGTATGTGTTTACTTTTGCGCTGGAGCTCGGAAGGACAGGGCGCTTTAAAAAAAAATCTTATTTTACTTATTAGTTTTTATTTTTACACGGTCCTTTTAAAAAAAAAAATTTTTATGACTTTTATTCCTATTATGTAAACATCCCTTGTAATAGAAAAAAAAACATGACATGACCTCTATAACCACTTCAATACCAGCATCGGTCTCCTCTCCCTGACAGGACGTGGATCTCTGTGTTTACACACAGAGATCCACGTCCTTGTCTGTGTACCGGTCGATCGCGGGTGCCTGGCGGACATTGCGGCCACCAGGCACGCGCATCGGCATCTCAGTGAGACGCCGGGCATGCTCGCGCGCCCCCCAGTGGCCACAGGGAACGAAGCAAGGGGCGGACGTCAATTGACGTCCTCCTGGCATTCTAGGTCCGCGCTGTAGCCATCATTCGGCTATAGCGCGGGCCTGTAATGGTTAAAGCATTAATCGCTGAATAAATGTCAATGGTCCCAAAATAGTGTCAAAAGTGTCCGATCTGTCCGCTGCAATGTTGCAGTCCTGATAAAAAATCGCAGATCGCGGCCATTACTTGTAAAAAAAAAAATAATAATAATAAAAATGCCATAAATCTATCCCCTATTTTGTAGACGCTATAACTTTTGTGCAAACCAATCAATGTACGCTTATTGTGATTTTTTTAAGAAAATTATGTAGAAGAATACATATCTGCCTAAACTAAGGAAGAAATGTGTTTTTTTGTTTTTTTTAAATTGGGATATTTATTATAGCAAAAAGTAAACAACATTGTGTTTTTTTCAAAATTGACGCTCTTTTTTTGTTTATAGCGCAAAAAATAAAAACCACAGAGGTGATCAAATACCACCAAAAGAAAGCTCTATTTGTGGGGAAAAAAGGACAGCTCAATTGTCAGATAAAGTGACGCAGTGCCATAACGCAAAAAATGGCCTGGTCAGGAAGGGGTTAACCACTTCAGCCCAGGAAGATTTGGCTGCTCAATGACCAGGCCATTTTTTGCGTTACGACACTGCGTCGCTTTAACTCACAATTGAGCGGTCGTACGACGCTGTACCCAAACAAAATGTATGTCTTTTTTTCCCCACAAATAGAGCTTTCTTTTGGTGGTATTTGATCACCTCTGCAGTTTTTATTTTTTGCGCTATAAACAAAAGAAGAGCGACAATTTTGAAAAAAACACAATCTTTTACTTTTTGCTATAATAAATATCCCACATTTTTAAAAACAAAAACAATTTTTTTTCCTCAGTTTAGGCCGATATGTATTCTTCTACATATTTTTGAAAAAAAAAATTGCAATAAGCGTATGTTGATTAGTTTACGCAAAAGTTATAGCTTCTACAAAACAGGTGTCAGGTCACCTGTGGCCAGATGACAGATGCACACCGTTGGGGGTCAGGAGTGCACCACAAGGTAGTGAACACTATGGCTGACTGCTGCGGATGGGACACTGGGTGGTTGTGGAAAGCGGGACCAGTGAAGCACAACAGGGATCCACAGGGAGCTAGAGCCCAAGATTCCCCAGGGCGCGGAGTCTAAGATCCAGCAGGTTTTCACCAGAGCCTCTAGTGGTGAGGATGGCCTACGCTGCAGCTGGGTCCAGGTCGCAGCCCCCAGAGTCCCCTAGCTCACGCTCCGTAGGGTAAAGAGGATAGAGGGGAAGCAGCAGCACAGGATACAAGAATAGTGAGGGGAAAAGCCAAGGTCAGGGCAACAAGCAGATACGGATAAACAAAGGACAAGCCGAAGGTCAAGGTCACTAACAGACAGGGATAGTCGGGCACAAGCCAATATCGTAAAAACAGAGACAGACGTAGCACACGGCAGGCAGGAACCCAAACACACAATGCTTAACAAACACGTTGATCAGCAAGGCAGACTTGCAGTGCACAGGTTAATATAGAGTTCTGTGATGGGGCCTGGGGTGGAGCCAGGCTGGGAGGAGAGATTATAAAAGCAGCCAGGTGAGAGAGTCTGGCCTCTAAGGTGAACACAAGAGGTGGAAGGTAAGATGGCAGACAAACATTACTGCATATCCATGACAGTACCCTCCCTCTTACGAGGCCTCCCCCTTCCCCGCCTGGGCCCGGGATTAGAGGGAAACTTCAGATGAAACTTCTTTAACAGACGAGGTGCGAAGACCTCAGATACAGTGATCCAAGACCTCTCCTCAGGACCAAACCCTTTCCAATGAACGAGGTACTGAAGAACGCCTCTACAGAGTCGGGAGTCCAGAATTTGACTGACCTCGTACTCCTGATTATCCTCAGACAGGTGCCACGGTAGGGAGAGGACGAGAGAACTTATTGAGGACTAAAGGCTTCAGAAGGGCAACATGGAAGGAGTTAGCGATTTTAAGGCTTTTAGGAATCTGGAGTTTGAAACAAACCGGATTCAGTTTAGTAGTTGTCCCCTGGCTGAAGAGAAGGCGGTTTACACCTGCGACGGTCAGCAAAACCTTTGTATTTTTTAGCAGCTGCCCGGAGGGAATCTTGAACGTCACCCCAAACAGAATTAAGAGACTCCTGAACCGAAGCCAAAGCTGGAATATCTGGAGAACAGGTCATGGGAAGAGAAAGTTGAGGGTGTTTTCCATAAACTGTGAAAAAAGGGTGTCTTCTGCAATCTGGTATTTACATGATTGTTATGAGAGAATTCTTCCCACGGAGTAGAGAGGACCAATCGTCATGATGAGCAGACACTAAGGTGCGAAGAAAGACCTCTAACTCCTGATTAACCCTCTCAGTCTGTCCATTGGATTGAGGATGGTAAGAAGAGGAAAAATCCAAGACAATATTGAGGGATTTGCAAAAGGCTCTCCAAAAACGAGACGTAAATTGAACCTATATGAGAAGGAACCCCATGGAGGCAGAAAATTTCTCGAATAAAAATGGGAACCAAGGCAGGAGCAGAAGGAAGACCAGGAAGAGGAACAAAATGAGCCATCTTGGAGAACCGATCGATTACCACCCAAATGACCGTATTATTCTCAGACAGTGGGAGATCGGTGATAAAAGCCATGGCAATGTGAGCCCAGGGTTCCTTAGGAATGGGCAAGGGCATGAGGAGACCAGCAGGAGCTTGTGTGGAGGATTTAGACTGAGCACAGACATGACAAGCCTTAATGTAATCTTTGACATCTGAGCGGAGATTAGGCCACCAGTAGTGACGACTGATGAGTAAGAAGGACCGGAGGAATCCAGAATGACCTGCCACCTTGGAATCATGTCCCCAATGAAAGATCTTAGCTCAGTGGGGACAAAGGTCTTACCAGGAGGAATTTTTGACTTCAGGGTGGTAGAATGGGCAACAATGCACAAGGTTGGAATGGCTCAGGTTCAGGGGTGGACTCGTCCAAAGTGTCAAATGACCTAGAGAGCGCATCAGCCCGACTGTTGCAGGAATCAGGTTTGTACGTAATCGTGAAATTAAAACGGGAAAAGAAGAGACTCCACCTGGCCTGTCTGGGATTCAGACGTTTAGCATTCTGTAGATACTGTAAATTCTTGTGATCAGTAAAGATGGTTATGGAGTGAGGGGAACCCTCCAAGAGATGATGCCACTCCTCTAACGCCAATTTAATTGCGAGAAGTTCCCGATCACCGATGGCATAATTCTTCTCTGCCTGACAATTTTTTGGGGAGAAGAACGCACATGGTTGACATCTCTTCTCAAAGAATTGAAGAAGCACAGCTCCCACCCCCATTGAGGAAGCGTCCACTGCAATAAAAAATGCATCCCCAGGATTTGGTCTCCTCAAGAGAGGTCCAGAAACAAAGGCCTGTTTCAGGTCGTGAAACGCAGAGACAGCTTCAAGAGGCCAGTCTTTGGCATTCGCACCCTTCTTGGTCAAAGTGATAATAGGCGTGGCAATGGAAGAATTGATAAATGATATGTTGCTCAAACATGCCATGGTTATATGTGGAATTACACCCCAAAATACATTTTTCTGCTTCTCCTTAGTACGGGGATACGGGGAGTACGGGGATACCACATGTGTGGGACTTTTTGAGAGCCTAGCCGCGTACGGGGCCCCGAAAACCAAGCACCGCCTTCAGGATTTCTAAGGGCACAAATTTTTGATTTCACTCCTCACTACCTATCACAGTTTTGAAGGCCATAAAATGCCAAGATAGCCCAAAACCCCCACAAATGACCCCATTTTGGAAAGTAGACACCCCAAGCTATTTGCTGAGAGGCATGGTGAGTATTTTACAGCTCTCATTTGTTTTTGAAAATGAAGAAAGACATTTTTTTTTTTATTTTTTTTTATTTTTTCAATTTTCAAAACTTTGTGACAAAAAGCGAGATCTGCAAAATACTCAACATACCTCTCAGCAAATAGCTTGGGGTGTCTACTTTCCAAAATGGGGTCATTTGGGGGGGTTTTGTGTCATCTGGGCATTCCATGGCCTCCGAAACTGTGATAGGCAGTGAGGAGTGAAATCAAAAATTTACACCCTTAGAAATCCTGAAGACGGTGCTTGGTTTTCGGGGTCCTGTACGCGGCTAGGCTCCCAAAATGTCTCACACATGTGGTATCCCCGTACTCAGGAGAAGCAACAGAATGTATTTTGGGGTGTATTTCCACATATGCCCATGGCATGTTTGAGCAATATATAATTTAGTAACAACTTTTTGTACATTTTTTTTTTTTTTTGTCATTATTCAATCACTTGGGACAAAAAAAAAATATTCAGTGGGCTCAACATGCCTCTCAGCAAATAGCTTGAGGTGTCTACTTTCCAAAATGGGGTCATTTGGGGGGGTTTTGAACTGTCCTGGCATTTTATGCACAACATTAGGAAGCTTATGTCACACATCATCCACTCTTCTAACCACTTGAAGACAAAGCCCTTTCTGACACTTTTTGTTTACATGAAAACATTTTTTTTTTTTTTTGCAAGAAAATTATGTTGAACCCCCAAACATTATATATATTTTTTAAAGCAAAGGCCCTACAGATTAAAATAGTGGGTGTTGCATTTTCTTTTTCGTACATCACGGGACACAGAGCGACTTAGTCATTACTAATGGGTTATATAGATTACCTTCAGGTGCTGGCACTGGCCACTTCCAAACCGGAAGTACCCTCCCCTATATAAGCCCCTCCCATCCGGGAGCACCTCAGTTTTTTGCCAGTGTCTAAGGTGTTGGCCAAAGAGTAACATGTGTTTTCACTGGGCTTGCGTACAGGTTCTTTTGGGCCTTAGTAAGCTGTTCCGGATCCCACCAAAAAAGCTTCATAGCTAAACGGTCGGTACCCGGGCCTTGCAGCAGAAGAGCAAGGTTTTGCCTGTAATGCCTCTCTTAGGAGGGCTGGACCCTGGGATCCAGAGCTCTGGTCATACCCACGACCAAGATGTTGTCTGTGCAGGGTGCTATACAGGTCCAGGGGAGTGGAATCCTTGGGAACCCGGTCCCTGAAGGTTTAATTACAATGCCTGCCGTGATAGGTGAAGTTTGGGCTTCTGTGGACCAAACAAAGTCCTGCGGCGGGGATCAGGTAAGTGGGGGCCCCCAGGAACTTGGTTCTATTGGGGGACCCCCAAGCCTAATTTGTCTTTCTGTCTGTTACCTAACGGTATTCCCGCTAATATCTGTGTATGCCTGTAACTACTGAAAATGTAAAATTTTAATAGTAGTCAAGAAAAAAAAAAAAGGAC
This sequence comes from Rana muscosa, assembly GCA_029206835.1. Classification (NCBI taxonomy): domain Eukaryota; kingdom Metazoa; phylum Chordata; class Amphibia; order Anura; family Ranidae; genus Rana; species Rana muscosa. Next base: position 780,164,798 of record CM055116.1, on the reverse strand, counting down.
CGCGGTACCTGTGTTAAACCACTAGAGGCCGCTGTGGTCCATTTTTCTTGTCATGTGGATCTTTGGTTTTCTCAAGTCAAAAGATCCAGGCAGTTGGTAAGTTTCTCTGTGGGAATCCACTTCCTCTGCCCTGTTGCTGCGCTCATCCACCGCACAGGCCCTCCGGCAAAAAAGGCCCTGGCTCCTAGTCCCTGTTTGATTTTCGAAAAGGGCGCCAATGGCGCGCGGGCGCGTGCACGCGCCTCCTATGAAAAAAAGGGGCGGGGCGGGTGGATGACGCTCGATGCGCGCCACGGCGCTTCTGCGCATGTGCAGGCGTCCCAGCTTGTATAAAGACACAGTACAAGTGTCAGCTGGATGCAAACAGAGCTAGCAACAAACAGTGGCACACAGAGGCGGTTGATGCAGGCATCTCCATAGAAAGGCACTTTAGTGGACACCAGCTGGTATATAGCAGCAACTGTGTTAGACTATTACCAGCAAAATTGGTGTATGACGACGGGAATACCTCAGCTTTGTGCTTATAGGATATGTCGTCCAGACGCTCTGGAAATAGATCTTCCAAGAAGCGAAAGGGGTCTCCGTCGGGCTCTGAGGATTTTGGGCATGCTGTACTGCGCCAATCTTCCCTGAAATTTCAGAGGTCAGTAGCCGTAGGAACCCCGCAGGAGTACCTGGTACTGCGGCTGTCCCCAGTCCACCTGCTCCTATATATATAACAGAGGAGGTTTTATCCTCAACTCTGGGAGGATTGGAAGAGAGATTAACAGCATTGATCGCTGCTTCCCTGTCACAGGAAAAGCGCGTCCGATCTCCGTCTCCTCCTGCAGAGTGCCTGTTAGTGGAGGAACAGTCCCAGAGATCGACCTACCTGAAGGGGATCAGGTGAGGTTGATAAAGTTATAGAGGAATCAACAGTGGAAGAACCTTTCTCAGCATCTCAGGCTGAAAGATTATGGGTTCAGTCTCTGACTAACATGGTCCGAGCAGCATTTTAAATGCCTCTGGCGGAACCATCAACCACTACTGTCTCCTCGCTGGGGTCGCTGAAAGCTCCCCAGACTGTCTGTTCCTTCCCAATCCACCCTTTATTGGAAGGGTTTATTTACCAGGATTGGGAGCATCCTGTAAAATATTTACTCCCCCCAAGAGATTTCCAGTGATCTATCCCATGGAGGATAAGTTCATAAAAAAAAAAAAAAAAAAATGGAGGGTCCCTACAGTGGACACAGCCATCTCTTGTGTAAATAAATCACTGACATGTCCAGTAGATAATGTTCCAATGTTCAAGGACCCAATAGATAAAAAATTGGAGTCTTTACTAAAATCTGCTTTCTCTACAGCAAGCATGGTGACACAACCTGCAGTAGCAGCGATTGGAGTCTGCCAAGAAATGAAAGATCAGTTGAAACAAGTCTTAAGGGACTTACCAGATCAGCAGGCTCTTGCCCTAGCTGACCTACCTAGAGCCTTGTGTTGCGGTGGACGCCATAAAGGATACAATCCAACAGGCATCCCGCTTTACGCTGTCTGTAGACATATGCGTAGGCTTCTATGGCTCAAAAACTGGTCTGCTGAAGCTCCCTGTAAGAAATTGCTGATTAGCTTCCCATTTCATGGAGAACGCTTATCTGGAGATGATCTGGACAAATATATCCAGAAAACTTCTGCCGGTAAAAGTACACTCTTGCCGGTTAAGAACAAGGGTAGAAGTCCTTCTTTTAAGAGGCCTACTTCTCCAGTCCCTGGCACATCGGCTGTGAAACAGTTCCGACGGCCTCCGCGGTCAAATCCAGGGGGCAGAAATCAGGGACAATCACAGGGTAACAAGAAACCCTGGGTCAAGAGAGGTACAAAACCTCCCCCTAAGTCATGAAGGGTTGCCCCCACTCAGTCGGGTGAGGGGAAGACTTCAGTTGTTCACAGAGACCTGGCGGGACACCATCAGAGATGGGTGATCTCCGCAGTAAGTCTGGGATACAGGCTGGAGTTAAAAGACATTCCTCCTGCCCATTTTATAAGGTCAAATGTGCCAAGCGATCCCCAGAAGAGTGGATCCCTCCTTCTGGCACTAGAGCAACTATTGCCCCAAGGGTAATCATGAAGGTTCCCTTGGAAGAAAACGGGTTCGGGTTTTACTCGAACCTTGTCACAGTCCCCAAACCAAATGGGGACATGAGGCCCATATTAAATCTAAAAGGGCTAAACAAGTTCCTACATATCAGGACTTTTTCGGATGGAGTCGATCCGATCGGTGGCCACCACCCTACAAGGGCAGGAATGGTTAGCCTCGATCGACATAAGGGATGCTTATTTGCATATTCCCATCTGTCCGGCCCACCAGAAATTTCTACGCCTTACAGTAGAAGGGCGCCATTTTCAGTTCAGAGCCTTACCTTTCGGTCTGGCCACGGCACCACGAGTGTTCACAAAAATTCTGGCCCTACGATTGGCCAAACTAGGAACACAAGGTGTAACGATAATGGCATATCTAGACGACTTGTTGCTGATAGACCACTCAGTGAAAAAAACTAGAAGTGGTCGTTCACAAGATAATCAAGTATCTGGAATCTCACGGTTGCATTATCAACCGAGACAAGTCAGCCCTAAAACCAGTCAAAAGCCTGGAATACTTGGGGGCTAAGACTGGATTCAAATCAGAGAAAGATTTTCTTACCTCCAGAGAAGGTGTCGTCTTTGAAAGATTTGACCCACTTAGTGGGTACAAAAAAGAAAAACCATCCATACGCCTGTGTATAAGGCTGCTGGGAAAAATGGTGGCTTCATTCGAAGCGGTACCCTACGGTCAATTCCATTCAAGGAACTTGCAGAGGGCCATACTGTCAGCCTGGAACAAAAAAGTTCAGGCTTTAGACTTACCAATGTCCCTGTCCCCTTCCGTTCGCAAGAGCCTCCATTGGTGGTTGGTACCAGAATCGGGAAAAAGGGAAACCCTTCAGTCCGGTTTCTTGGAAGGTGGTCACTACAGTTGCCAGCCTCATAGGCTGGGGGGCAGTACTGGAGCAATGGTCTCTCCAGGGCAAGTGGTCAGAAGCAGAGAAGGCCCTGCCCACCAATCTCTTAGAGATACGAGCAGCCCGGTATGCCCTAGTAGCATGGACATCCAAACTCCAAGGGTCACCTGTCAGAATTCAATCAGACAATGCCACAGCAGTGGCATATATCAGTCACCAGGGTGGCACCAGGAGTCGTGCAGCCCAGAGGGAAGCGAATTGCATCCTGGAATGGGCAGAAAGGTATGTCACAGCCATATCCACGGTTTTCATCCCAGGAGTGGAAAATTGGAGAGCGGACTTTTTAAGTCGCCAGCAATTATGCCCGGGGAATGGTCTCTTCACCCCGAGGTTTTCCAGGCAATATGCCAGCGGTGGGGAACACCGGATGTAGATCTGCTAGCATCCAGATTCAACGCAAAGGTGGACAGATTTGTGTCTCGCACAAAGGATCCCCTAGCTTGCGGTTCGGATGCCCTAGTGTTCCCTTGGGATCAGTTCAAGCTGATATATGCATTCCCACCGCGATTAATCCGCAGAATCAGGGTAGAAAAGAAACCAGTGATTCTGGTGGCTCCAGCGTGGCCCCGAAGGGCATGGTACGCGGAGATTGTAAAAATGTCAGTGGGAAGTCCTTGGACCCTCCCACATCGTCCGGACCTGCTTTCGCAAGGACCGATATACTACCCTTCCTTACCAGCCCTAGGTTTGACGGCCTGGCTATTGAAGCCCACATTCTAAAAAAGAGAGGGCTCTCTAATCCTGTGGTATCTACCATGATCAATGCCAGGAAGCCGGTATCCAGGCAGATCTATTATAGGATCTAGAAGGCGTACATCACGTGGTGTGAGGCCAGGAAATGGCATCCACGTAAGTACGTAATAGGTAGGATTCTGGACTTCCTACAGTGGGCTGTACATAGGAAGCTTGCCTTGAGTACTATCAAGGGTCAGACGGCCTTGTCAATATTTTTTTCAAAGGCCCTTGGCTTTGCATTCATTAGTCAAAGCTTTCATACAAGGAGTGATGCGTATTAGCCCTCCGGTTAGTATTCCCATATGTCCATGGGACTTAAACCTGGTTCTGTCGGTTCTACAGAAACAACCATTTGAACCATTGCGGCACATTTCCTTGGTTCTTTTCACCAGGAAATTGATTTTCTTAGTAGCCATTTGTTCGGCTAAAAGAGTATCGGAATTAGCCGCCTTGTCCTGTAAGGAGCCATATCTGGTTATCCATAAGGACAGAGTAGTATTACGTCCTCATCCAGCCTTCTTCCTAAGGTGGTATCGAGGTGCCATTTGAACCAAGATGTGGTTCTTCCTTCCTTTTTCCCCAAACCTAGTTCGGTAGAGGAAAAGTTATTGCATTCTTTGGATGTAGTAAAAGCAGTTAAAGCTTATCTTAAAGCCACTGCTCAGATTCGTGGAACGGATACTTTGTTTGTTCTGCCGGAAGGCCCCAGAAAGGGTCAGGCAGCATCAAAAATCTACATTAGCCAAGTGGATTCGACAGGTCATAATACAAGCCTATGGCTTGAAAAGGAGACCGCCTCCGTTCAAAGTTAGGGCGCACTCCACAAGAGCAGTTGGAACTTCATGGGCAGTGCATCACCAAGCCTCCCTGGCTCAAGTCTGTAAGGCCACAACATGGTCCTTAGTACACACGTTTACTAGATTCTACCAGGTAGACGTCAGAAGTCAGGAGGATGTCGCCTTTGGGCGCAGTGTGTTGCAGGCCGCAAAAGAGCCTCATGCCTGATGGCGCCCAGCTTATGTATCCCTCCCCTCATTTGGCATTGCTTTGGGACGTCCCATTAGTAATGACTAAGTCGCTCTGTGTCCCGTGATGTACGAAAAAGAAAAAGGGATTTTTATAACAGCTTACCTGTAAAATCCTTTTCTTGGAGTACATCACGGGACACAGAGCTCCCACCCCTCTTTTTGGGACACTTATTGCTTTGCTACAAAACTGAGGTGCTCCCGGATGGGAGGGGCTTATATAGGGGAGGGTACTTCCGGTTTGGAAGTGGCCAGTGCCAGCACCTGAAGGTAATCTATATAACCCATTAGTAATGACTAAGTCGCTCTGTGTCCCGTGATGTACTCCAAGAATAGGATTTTACAGGTAAGCTGTTATAAAAATCCCCTTTTTTTTTTCCACACAGTATTTGCGCAGCGATTTTTCAAACGCATTTTTGGGGGAAAAAACACCCTTTTTTATTTTTAATGCACTAAAACACACTATATTGCCCAAATGTTTGATGAAATAAAAAAGATGATCTTAGGCCGAGTACATAGATACCAAACACGACATGCTTTAAAATTGCGCACAAATGCGCAGCGGCGACAAACTACATTCATTTTTAAAAGCCTTTAAAAGCCTTTACAGGTTACCACGTTAGATTTACAGAGGAGGTCTACTGCTAAAATTACTGCCCTCGATCTGACCTTCGCGGTGATACCTCACATGCATGGTGCAATTGCTGTTTACATATGACGCTAGACCGGCGCTTGCGTTCGCCTTTTGCAAGAGCAGGAGGGAACAGCGGTGCTTTTTTTATTATTATTTATTTTGCTTTTTTATTTTATTTTTAAACTGTTCCTTCCATATTTTTTTTTTTTACCATTTTTATTGTTATCTCAGGGAATGTAAATATCCCCTATGATAGCAATAGGTTGTGACAGGTACTCTTTTTTGAAAAAAATTGGGGGGTTAGACCCTAGATCTTTCCTCTGCCCTCAAAGCATCTGACCACACCAAGATCAGTGTGATAAAATGCTTTCCCAATTTCCCAATGGCGCTGTTTATATCCGGGGGGGACATTCCCTCCCACTGCTTGTAAAAGCAGTCTAAAGGCTAATTATCTGCTAGGATTGCTTTTACATGAAAGCCGGCCGCTGGCTGAAAAGAATGATACCAAGATGATACCTAAACCTGCAGGCATCATTCTGGTATAAACATTCAAAGCCCAGCAACATACCAGTATGTTGCTGGTCCTTGTTGGACATGTATTGTAATCTTTTTTTCATGCAGCCTGTTGGCTGAACGAAAAAAAGAGATTGATCGTGAGTATGCCCACCATTAGAATACCTCCCTTACATATGGCAAGGTAAAAAAGGCCAGAATTAAATATACACTGTTAATCCGGGGGAAAAAAAGGGGGGGGTGGCCCTACCAGATATAAAAAGATACCACAAGGCGATTATACTAGCCAGAGTAGTGGAATGGGCAAATCCACACACAAAAAAAGAAGTGGGCACAAATGGAAGACACTTTAACCACTTAAGCCCCGGACCATTTGGTAGCTAAAGGACCAGAGGTGAATTCAGAATTTTGCACTGCGCTGCTTTAACTGTAAATTGTGCGGACATGCAATGTTGTACCCAAACGAAATTTGCGTCCTTTTCTTCCCACAAATAGAGCTTTCTTTTAATGGTATTTGATTGCCTCTGCGATTTTTATTTTTTGCGATATAAACGGAAAAAGACCGAAAATTTTGAAAAAAAATGATATTTTCTACTTTTTGTTATAAGAAAAATCGAATAAACTCAATTGTAGTCATACATTTAGGCCAAAATGTATTCAGCCACATGTTTTTAGTAAAAAAAATGTCAATAAGCGTATATTTATTGGTTTGCGCAAAAGTTATAGAGTTTACAAACCAGGGTACATTTTCTGAAATTTACACAGCTTTAAATTTATGACTGCCTATCTCATTTCTTGAGGTGCTAAAATGACAGGGCAGTACAACCCCCCCCCAAATGACCCCATTTTGGAAAGTAGACACCCCAAGGAAATTGCTGAGAGGCATGTTGAGCCCATTGAATTATTTTTTTTTGTCCCAAGTGATTGAATAATGACTAAAAAAAAAAAAATTACAAAAAGTTGTCACTAAATGATATATTGCTCACACATGCCATGGTTATATGTGGAATTTCACCCCAAAATACATTTTGCTGCTTCTCCTGAGTACGGGGATACCACATGTGTGGGACTTTTTGGGAGCCTAGCCGCGTACGGGACCCCGGAAACCAAGCACCGCCTTCAGGATTTCTAAGGGCGCAAATTTTTGATTTCACTCCTCACTACCTATCACAGTTTCGAAGGCCATAAAATGCCAAAATAGCACAAACCCCCCCCCAAATGACCCCATTTTAGAAAGTAGACACCCCAAGGAAATTGCTGAGAGGCCTGTTGAGCCCATTGAATATATATTTTTTTGTCCCAAGTGATTGAATAATGACAAAAAAAAAAATTACAAAAAGTTGTCACTAAATGATATATTGCTCACACATGCCATGGTTATATGTGGAATTACACCCCAAAATACATTTTTCTGCTTCTCCTGAGTACGGGGATACCACATGTGTGGGACTTTTTAGGAGCCTAGCCGCGTACGGGACCCCGAAAACCAAGCACCGCCTTCAGGATTTCTAGGCACAAATTTTTGATTTCACTCCTCACTACCTATCACAGTTTCGAAGGCCATAAAATGCCAAAATCGCACAAAACCCCCCCAAATGACCCCATTTTGAAATATAGACACCCCAAGCTATTTGCTGAGAGGAATGGCGAGTATTTTACAGCTCTAATTTGTTTTTGAAAATGAAGAAAGAAAATATATATATATTTTTATTTTTTTTTTCAATTTTCAAAACTTTGTGACAAAAAGCGAGATCTGCAAAATACTCACAATACCTCTCAGCAAATAGCTTGGGGTGTCTACTTTCCAAAATGGGGTCATTTGGGGGGGTTTTGTGCTATCTGGGCATTCCATGGCCTCCGAAACTGTGATAGGCAGTGAGAAGTGAAATCAAAAATTTACACCCTTAGAAAGCCTGAAGACGGTGCTTGGATTTTGGGGTCCCGTACGTGGCTAGGCTCCCAAAAAGTCTCACACATGTGGTATCCCCGTACTCAGGAGAAGCAACAGAATGTATTTTGGGGTGTAATTCCACATATGCCCATGGCATGTTTGAGCAATATATCATTTAGTGACAACTTTGTGCAAAAAAATAAATAAATAAATTGTCGTTTTTCCGCAACTTGTGTCAACATATAAAATATTCCATGGACTCGACATGCCTCTCAGTATATAGCTTGGGGTGTCTACTTTCCAAAATGGGGTCATTTGGGGGGGTTTTGAACTGTTCTGGCATTTTATACACAACATTAGGAAGCTTACATCCACTCTTCTAACCACTTGAAGACAAAGCCCTTTTTGACACTTTTTGTTTACATGAAAACATTTTTTTTTTTGCAAGAAAATTATGTTGAACCCCCAAACATTATAAATATTTTTAAAGCAAAGGCCCTACAGATTAAAATGGTGGGTGTTGCATTTTTTTTTTCTACACAGTATTTGCGCAGCGATTTTTCAAACGCATTTTTTGGGTTAAAAAATACACTTTTTTTAATTTTAATGCACTAAAACACACTATATTGCCCAAATGTTTGATGAAATAAAAAAGATGATCTTAGGCCGAGTACATAGATACCAAACACGACATGCTTTAAAATTTCACACAAACGCGCATTGGCGACAAACTACATACATTTTTAAAAGCCTTTAAAAGCCTTTACAGGTTACCCCAGTAGATTTACAGAGGAGGTCTACTGCTAAAATGATTGCCCTCGATCTGACCTTCGCGGTGATACCTCACATGCATGGTGCAATTGCTGTTTACATATGACGCCAGACCGACGCTTGCGTTCGCCATTGGGCAAGAGCAGGGCAGGACAGGGGTGCTTTTTTTTTTTTTTTTTTTTTTTTTTTATTAATTTTGCTTTTTTATTTTATTTTTAAATTGTTCCTTCCAAGTATATATTTTTTTTATCATTTTTATTGTTATCTCAGAGAATGTAAATATCCCCTATGATAGCAATAGGTAGTGACAGGTACTCTTTTTTAAAAAAAACTGGGGTCTTCTAGACCCTAGATTTTTCCTCTGCCCTCAAAGCATCTGACCACACCAAGATCGGTGTGATAAAATGCTTTCCCAATTTCCCAATGGCGCTTTTTATATCCGGGGGGGGGGGGCATTCCCTCCCACTGCTTGTAAAAGCAGTCTAAAGGCTAATTAGCCGCTAGGATTGCTTTTATATGAAAGCCGGCCGCAGGCTGAAAAGAATGATACCAAGATGATACCTAAACCCACAGGCATCATTCTGGTATAAACATTCAAAGTCCAGCAACATACCAGTACGTTGCTGGTCCTTGTTGGACATTTATTGTAATCTTTTTTTTTCATGCAGCCAGTTGGCTGAACGAAAAAAGAGATTGATCGGTGGGTATGCCCACCATTAGAATACCGCCCTTCATGCACCCACTTCCAATGATGGGCATACACGCACCATTTATATATGCCGAAGCATGGGGGCATCCTCCCGCAAAAAAGTTATGCCGCACACACATGGTCGGACTTTTCCACGGGCAAGCCTCCGTCGGAATTTCGACCGTATGTACGCGGCATTAGGAGCAAAATCGCTCCTCCGCCCCTGCTGCCCCAATGCTTCGGCATATTTGCTTTTTTTTTTTAACTGTGGTGGTGAAATCACCTCCTACAGCACTGGAGTCGCAGGGATCAGGCCTGTCTCTGCGAACGCTGCAGTTATGTGTGTTTTTGTTTTGTAAGTGACAGTGATCGATCGATACTGCACTTGGGTGGCCTGGGCTGGACGGAGGGGCAAAACGCAGGTGCCAGCAGGTATCTGGGCTGATCCCGCTAACACTGCATTTTTGGGAACCCTAAACTGCTGGGGACGCTAGTATAGATCTGATCAGATCAGATATTGATCTGTTCAGATACTATACCACTAAGGGGGGTGTATGCTTCACGCGTGGGTGTTAGCGTTACTGGCACTAACCTGACGCTGCCTGGGGTGTGACGCAGACCCTCTCTGACGCTAAAACCTAATTGATATCACCCGCCGGGCGATCAGGGGGTTAAACCTTTATTGGGTTATATACACGGCGGGTGCCCTGACACTATAAAAAGCAAACTAACTAACCAGCGTCACCCGTAACACTTATATGGTGATCACTGGTGAAAGGGTTAACTAGGGGCAATCAGGGGGTTAAAACCTTTATTAGATAATATATGGGGGTACCTGATGCTATAAAAACCTGCGGCGAACCTAAAAAAAATTACCAGCTACCGATCTGCATCACCGACACTAAGACAGCGTTTAGAAAAACGATCGCTTAGTGACAGTGGTGATGGGGGTGAAAGGGTTACCTGGGGGGCGATCAAGGGGGTTAAACCTTTATTAGATAATATATTGGGGTACCTGACGCTATAAAAACATGCGGCGAACCTAAAAAAAATTACTGGCTACCGATCTGCATCACCGACACTAAGACAGCGTTTAGAAAAACGATTGCTTAGCGACAGTGGTGATAGGGGGTGAAAGGGTTACCTGGGGGGCGATCAAGGGGGTTAAACCTTTATTAGATAATATATTGGGGTACCTGACGCTATAAAAACCTGCGGCGAACCTAAAAAAAATTACCAGCTACCGATCTGCATCACCAACACTAAGACAGCGTTTAGAAAAACGATCGCTTAGCGACAGTGGTGATGGGGGTGAAAGGGTTACCTGGGGGGCGATCAAGGGGGTTAAACCTTTATTAGATAATATATTGGGGTACCTGACGCTATAAAAACATGCAGCGAACCTAAAAAAAATTACTGGCTACCGATCTGCATCACCGACACTAAGACAGCGTTTAGAAAAACAATTGCTTAGCGACAGTGGTTATAGGGGGTGAAAGGGTTACCTGGGGGGCGATCAAGGGGGTTAAACCTTTATTAGATAATATATTGGGGTACCTGACGCGATAAAAACATGCGGCGAACCTAACAAAAATTACTGGCTGCCGATCGGCATCACTGACGCTAAGACAGCGATCAGAAAAATGATCGCTTAGCGACAGTGGTGATAGGGGGTGAAAGGGTTATCTGGGGGGTGATCAGGGGGTTAAACCTTTATTAGGGGGGGTTAGGGGGCTACACTGGACCTAAGACTAAACTTTGGTGACACTTTTACAGTCACAAATGTCACTGATTGCAGTGATCACTAAATAAATGGTCACTGCAATCAGTGACACTGTGACTGGGGGCTGGGGGGTGATCTGGGGGGGGGCGATTTATGTCCCTATGTGTCCTGGTGTCAGTGTAGTGTTGTGTGCACTGACCTGATGTCTTCTCTTGTACGGCGCTCGGTATATGTGAGCGCCGCACCAGAGATGACATCACTTCCTCCTGCTCCCTCTGTCTGACACAGACAGAGGGGGCATTTCCATTCGTCGGGAGCGATCGCGAGGGGGCGGCCAGAAACGAATGGCTGCCCCCTCATCCCGGAACGCTCCCGGACACTAAGCCACCGCTCACTGTATAGGAGGGGGGTCCGATTGGACCCCCCAACTGTACAAAGGCAATCACGTACACTCTACGTGATTGTGCCTGTCGGTGCCATTCTGCCGACGTATATATACAGTGAGCGGTCGTTAAGTGGTTAAGTAAGACGCATCTAAAAAAAAACATATGGATACCACCGAAATTTAGAGCACTATGTAAAGAAACACATAATATAACTAGAAAGGTATTTAAAACATGGGACACACTGTATAGACACTATAAATGGAAATATAATTCTCCATTAATCTCATTAGCAGACACAGAGTTTTTTAAACCAGGAAATGGTACACGATTGGGAAAACAAATGGGAACTGCACAATTAAAGGACATTATTTCACTAGGAAAAATAAGGACAAAGCAAGAACTAAACAAGAAGCACGGGTGGAATCAACTTGGTGACTGGGAATATCTCCAAATAAAACACTTAGTAAGCACCATTCCACAACCAATTAGAAACGAAAAAGCGCTAACCCCCATAGAAAAGATATGTAGTATAGAGAAGCCTCTGAGGCACGGTATATCGCAGGTATATAAAATATTAACAGACTTAGAAACGGAAGGATCATTACCCTTCGTAGAAAAATGGAGTCAAGATCTAGGTAAAGAAATAGAGGAAAAACAAATAATAGAATCAATCTATAGTTTTGCATCTGACATAGCGACGATACAAACAAACTATAAAAACTTGGTATGCTGGCATTTGACCCCAGAGAGAATGAACAAAATACATCCTAATAACTCCCCATTGTGTGGGAGGGGGTGTGGGCACCTAGGAACGACAATTCATATGTGGTGGGAATGCCCAAAAATAGAGGAGTATTGGACTGAAATCCTCAATTATATAGAAATAGTAACCGGAGAACAAATTTTACAAAATGCCTGGACATGCCTATTCCATGGCACAAATAAAACAAAGAAACAATACAGAAAAACGTTAGTCCCATCCCTGCTAAACGCGGCAAAGGGGTTAATTCCAAGAAATTGGTTATCAATAAGAAAGCCAACCATAAAAGAATGGATACAGCAAGTGGACTATGTCGCCGAGATGGAATACCTGAGCCGGGGAGAGCAGGGAAGAGGGAAAAGTAATAGAGTAAAATGGGAAAAATGCAGAAATTTCAAACTGTCAGATAAATATGCGAAGGGAATGACAGAAAAAGATAAATAATAAAACAGAGTAAGACGGGAAAAGAGAGGAAGGAGAAAGGAAAGAAGAAGGAGTCGGTGTAGGAAAAAAAAAAAGGGAAAGGAAAGAGTGAGGAGAAAAAGCAGAGGAAAGAGGAAGGAAAGAGCAGATCTGGGGGGGGGGGGGGGGGCGGGTAGTAGAATAGAGAGGGGAGGGGGGGTTAGGGGAAATAAGGTAAAAAGGGAGGATTAGAAAAAATGTATACATTTGTATTTTTTGTATGATGAAGCTGTATCACACCAATGTGGGTGTGTGCTGTATAATTTTAATAGTCTCTTCAATAAAAAAAAGAATACCTCCCTTTATCCACCCACTTCTAATGATGGGCATACATGCACCATTTATATATGCCGAAGCATGGGGGCATCCTCCCGCAAAAAAGTTATGCCGCGTACACATGGTCGGACTTTTCCACGGGCAAGCCTCCGTCGGAAATTTCGACCACATGTACGCGGCATTAGGAGCAAAATCGCTCCTCCGCCCCTGCTGCCCCCATGCTTCGGCATATATGCTTTTTTTTTTTAACTGTGGTGGTGAAATCACGTCCTACAGCACTGGAGTCACGGCTTTATGTATCGTGGGAGCAAACGCTGTTGCTGTCAAGATAAATAATTCCGCGCTGCAGCTGAATTGCGCACCTGAAAACAAAAAATTACATACCTGAAAAGCAAGCATGATAAAACATTGCAGAATAGAATACAGTAAAAAAGAGCAGAACAATAGAGATAAAATGGAGAGAGAGAGAGAACAATAAAACGACAACTATTTTATTTTATTTTTTTTTATATATTTTTTGTGTTTTGTTTTTTACGTTTTTTTTTTATTTTTTACACTTTGTTTTGTAACTTTAACAACTGTAATGGTTCGGGTCTCTCAAAATGCGAAGGCATCTTGGGAGACCCTGTGTAAGTGTGTCCTAGTCTGTGAAATGCTGTACCCTACGCTATAACTTCACTTTTGAGTGGAAGCATTCAAAACATTCACCAAGGCAAAGACCAGGCTTGTCAGGACAGCGTGGACAATAATAACGGGTGTCACGCCTAAATCCGCGCTTGCTACAGACACAACATCTTTTTTGGGGGGCTCGTTGGGTTGGGGTACTCTCGAGGACATACGTATAATGCCTCTCATGCAGCCGGCTTACTGCATTTGGTAGGGGATGGTGAAGTGCAGAACCGCCTAGATACAGGAGTTCTGTGACTATCTCATCCTGGAATTTTTGGAGAGATAAAGTCCCGCCTGAAGCTCTGTATAGCACATGAGCGTTCAGCAAAGCCAATTGGAATAAGGATAGAGACACTTTTTTGTACCAGCGTCTCGCCTTACGGTCAATTAGATAGGGCGCCAACAACTGGTCGTTGAGGTCCACCCCTCCCATATTTTTGTTATATTCGTGGACACAGAGGGGTTTCTCCACAACACCAGTCGCCGTAGGAATTTGGACTGTCGTGTCTGCATGAAGGGAGGTAAGAAGGAAAACATTCTTATTATCCCTCCACTTCATAGCGAGCAAGTTATTACACTTCACGCAGGCTCTCTCCCCCAGCCTAAGACGGGCATCTACAAGCCGCTGGCGAAAGCCCCGGCGATTAGGTCACACGGTGCCACATGCTCCAATCTGATGATCAAACAAGTGACTAAACAGTGGCACGCTCGTGTAATAATTGTCCACATACAAGTGGTACCCCTTTCCGAATAAGGGTGACACCAATTTCCACACTATCTTGCCAGCGCTCCCTATGTAATCCGGGCAGTTGACCGACTCAATCTGACTGTCTTTTCCCTCATAAACCGTAAAGTTCACTACATAGCCTGTTGCCCTGTCACAGAACTTATAGAGCTTGACCCCGTATCTGGCACGCTTTCTGGGAAGGTACTGCTTGAAAGACAAGCGGCCATAAAATTTAATCAGGGACTCATCAACGCAGACAACTTGATCGGGAATAAACAAGGCTGCAAAACGTTCGTTGAAGTGGTTTATGAGGGGCCGAATTTTGTAGAGCCGGTCGTATTCAGGGTCTCCACGTGGACGACAAAGTGCATGAACCGCAAAATCTGCTCGTATCGTTTCCTGGGCATGGGGTCAATTGGGTGTGTGGACCAATAAGCACGCAATGACGGGAATTTATGTGTGCCCATGTTGAGGGAAAGGCCCAGAAAGGTTTTAAATTCGGAAACCGTAATTGGTTTCCAATCTTTGGCAATGGAAGGCAACTGGGGGTTAGCGGCGATGAATTGACCAGCATATAAATTACTCTGGTCCACAAAAGATCTATAGAGATCTTTCGTGAAAAACAGCGAATAATAATCAATTGGCTTAACCACTTAAGCCCCGGACCATTTCGGGCCATTAGGACCAGGCCTGTTTTTGGGATTCGGCACTGCGCTGCTTTAACTGTAAATTGTGCGGACATGCAATGTTGTACCCAAATGAAATTTGTGTCCTTTTCTTCCCACAAATAGAGCTTTCTTTTAATGGTATTTGATTGCCTCTGCGATTTTTATTTTTTGCGATATAAACAGAAAAAGACCGAAAATTTTGAAAAAAAATGATATTTTCTACTTTTTGTTATAAGAAAAATCGAATAAACTCAATTTTAGTCATACATTTAGGCCAAAATGTATTCAGCCACATGTCTTTAGTAAAAAAAATGTCAATAAGCGTATATTTATTGGTTTGCGCAAAAGTTATAGCGTTTACAAACTAGGGTACATTTTCTGAAATTTACACAGCTTTAAATTTATGACTGCCTATCTCATTTCTTGAGGTGCTAAAATGGCAGGGCAGTACAAAACCCCCCCAAATGACCCCATTTTGGAAAGTAGACACCCCAAGGAAATTGCTGAGAGGCATGTTGAGCCCATTGAATTTTTTTTTTTTTGTCCCAAGTGATTGAATAATGACAAAAAAAAAAAAAAATTACAAAAAGTTGTCACTAAATGATATATTGCTCACACATGCCATGGTTATATGTGGAATTGCACTCCAAAATACATTCTGCTGCTTCTCCTGAGTACGGGGATACCACATGTGTGGGACTTTTTAGGAGCCTAGCCACGTACGGGACCCCGGAAACCAAGCACCGCCTTCAGGATTTCTAAGGGCGCAAATTTTTGATTTCACTCCTCACTACCTATCACAGTTTCGAAGGCCATAAAATGCCAAAATAGCACAAAACCCCCCCAAATGACCCCATTTTGGAAAGTAGACACCCCAAGCTATTTGCTGAGAGGCATGTTGAGTCCATGGAATATTTTATATTTTGCCACAGGTTGCGGGAATATGACAAACTTTTTTTTTTTTGCACAAAGTTGTCACTAAATGATATATTGCTCACACATGCCATGGGCATATGTGAAATTACACCCCAAAATACATTCTGCTGCTTCTCCTGAGTACGGGGATACCACATGTGTGGGACTTTTTGGGAGCCTAGCCGCGTACGGGACCCCAAAAACCAAGCACCGCCTTCAAGGTTTCTAAGGGCATAAATTTTTGATTTCGCTCCTCACTACCTATCACAGTTTTGAAGGCCATAAAATGCCAAGATGGCACAAACCCCCCCAAATGACCCCATTTTGGAAAGTAGACACCCCAAGCTATTTGCTGAGAGGCATGTTGAGCCCATTGAATAATTTTTTTTTTGTCCCAAATGATTGAATAATGACAAAAAGAAAAAAAAAATGTACAAAAAGTTGTCACTAAATGATATATTGCTCACACATGCCATGGTTATATGTGAAATTACACCCCAAAATACATTCTGCTGCTTCTCCTGAGTACGGGGATACCACATGTGTGGGACTTTTTGGGAGCCTAGCCGCGTACGGGACCCCAAAAACCAAGCACCGCCTTCAAGGTTTCTAAGGGCATACATTTTTGATTTCACTCCTCACTACCTATCACAGTTTTGAAGGCCATAAAATGTCAAAATAGCCCAAAACCCCCACAAATGACCCCATTTTGGAAAGTAGACACCCCAAGCTATTTGCTGAGAGGCATGGTGAGTATTTTACAGCTCTCATTTGTTTTTGAAAATTAAGAAAGTCATTTTTTTTTCTTTTTTTTTTTCTTTTTTTACATTTTCAAAACTTTGTGACAAAAAGTGAGATCTGCAAAATACTCAACATACCTCTCAGCAAATAGCTTGGGGTGTCTACTTTCCAAAATGGGGTCATTTGGGGGGGTTTTGTGCCATCTGGGCATTCCATGGCCTCCGAAACTGTGATATGCAGTGAGGAGTGAAATCAAAAATTTACACCCATAGAAATCCTGAAGGCGGTGCTTGGTTTTTGGGGTCCCGTACGCGACTAGGCTCCCAAAAAGTCCCACACATGTGGTATCCCCGTACTCAGGAGAAGCAACAGAATGTATTTTGGGGTGTAATTCCACATATGCCCATGGCATGTTTGAGCAATATATAATTTAGTGACAACTTTTTGTACATTTTTTTTTTTGGTCATTATTCAATCACTTGGGACAAAAAAAAATATTCAATGGGCTCAACATGCCTCTCAGCAAATAGCTTGAGGTGTCTACTTTACAAAATGGGGTCATTTGGGGGGTTTTGAACTGTCCTGGCATTTTATGCACAACATTAGGAAGCTTATGTCACACATCATCCACTCTTCTAACCACTTGAAGACAAAGCCCTTTCTGACACTTTTTGTTTACATGAAAAAAAAATTTTTTTTGCAAGAAAATTATGTTGAACCCCCAAACATTATATATTTTTTTTAAAGCAAAGGCCCTACAGATTAAAATAGTGGGTGTTGCATTTTTTTTTTCCACACAGTATTTGCGCAGCGATTTTTCAAACGCATTTTTTGGGGGAAAAACACACTTTTTTTATTTTTAATGCACTAAAAAACACTATATTGCCCAAATGTTTGATGAAATAAAAAAGATGATCATAGGCCGAGTACATGGATACCAAACACGACATGCTTTAAAATTGCGCACAAACGCGCAGCGGCGACAAACTACATTCATTTTTAAAAGCATTTAAAAGCCTTTACAGGTTACCACGTTAGATTTACAGAGGAGGTCTACTGCTAAAATGACTGCCCTCGATCTGACCTTCGTGGTGATACCTCACATGCATGATGCAATTGCTGTTTACATATGACGCTAGACCGACGCTTGCGTTCGCCTTTGCGCAAGAGCAGGGGGGGACAGCGGTGCATTTTTTTTTTTTTTTTATTATTTATTTGGCTTTTTTATTTTATTTTTAAACTGTGCCTTCCATATTTTATTTTTTTACCATTTTTATCGTTATCTCAGGGAATGTAAATATCCCCTATGATAGCAATAAGTAGTGACAGGTACTCTTTTTTTGAAAAAAATTGGGGGGTTAGACCCTAGATCTTTCCTCTGCCCTCAAAGCATCTGACCACACCAAGATCGGTGTGATAAAATGCTTTCCCAATTTCCCAATGGCGCTTTTTATATCCGGGGGGGGGACATTCCCTCCCACTGCTTGTAAAAGCAGTCTAGAGGCTAATTATCTGCTAGAATTGCTTTTACATGAAAGCCGGCTGCTGGCTGAAAAGAATGATACCAAGATGATACCTAAACCCGCAGGCATCATTCTGGTATAAACATTCAAAGTCCAGCAACATACCAGTACGTTGCTGGTCCTTGTTGGACATGTATTGTAATCTTTTTTTTCATACAGCCTATTGGCTGAACGAAAAAAAGAGATTGATTGGTGGGTATGCCCACCATTAGAATACCTCCCTTCATCCACCCACTTCTAATGATGGGCATATATGCCGAAGCATGGGGGCATCCTCCCGCAAAAAAGTTATGCCGCGTACACACGGTCAAGCCTTCGTCGGAATTTCGACCGTATGTACGCGGCATAAAAGGTTATGCCGCGTACACACGGTCGGACTTTTCCACGGGCAAGCCTCCGTTGGAATTTCGACCGTATATACGCGGCATTAGGAGCAAAATCGCTCCTCCGCCCCTGCTGCCCCCATGCTTCGGCATATATGTTCTTTTTTTTAACTGTGGTGGTGAAATCACCTCCTACAGCGTTGGAGTCACGGCTGTCAAGATAAATAGATCCGCGCTGCAACTGAATGGCGTACCTGCTAAGCAAATGGTGGTTAACATTAAAACAAAGTAACATTACAGTACAACAGTAAGACCTTACCATGCCATACCTGCAAAGCAAATACCAAAACAAAACCTAGTAAAAAATAAAAAAATGTTTTAACGCAACCTGTGCCTAAAATATATATATGCCGAAGCATGGGGGCATCCTCCCGCAAAAAAGTTATGCCGCGTACACACGGTCGGAATTTTCCACGGGCAGGCCTCCGTCGGAATTTCGACCGTATGTACGCGGCATTAGGAGCAAAATCGCTCCTCCGCCCCTGCTGCCCCCATGCTTCGGCATATATGCTCTTTTTTTTAACTGTGGTGGTGAAATCACCTCCTACAGCACTGGAGTCACGGCTTTATGTATCGTGGGAGCAAACGCTGTTGCTGTCAAGATAAATAATTCCGCGCTGCAGTTGAATGGCGCACCTGAAAACAAAAAATTACATACCTGAAAAGCAAGCATGATAAAACATTGCAGAATAGAATACAGTAAAAAAGAGCAGAACAATAGAGAGAAAATAGAGAGAGAGAGAACAATAAAACGACAACTATTTTTGGTTTTTTTATTTTATATTTTTTTGTGTTTTTTTTTTTTTTTTCTTTTTTACACTTTTTTTTGTAACTTTACAACTGTAATGGTTCGGGTCTCTCAAAATGTAATGGCATCTTGGGAGACCCTGTGTAAGTGTGTCCTTGTCTGTGAAATGCTGTACCCTACGCTAAAACTTCACTTTTGAGTGGTAGCGTTCAAAACATTCACCTTGGACTGGTTGATATTGATGGTTGCTATGGACTGGTTGCTATGGACGGTTGCTATGGACAGTTGCTATGGACGGTTGCTATGGATTGGTTGCCATGGACAGTTGCTATGGACTGGATGCTATGGATAGTTGCTATGGATGGTTGCTATGGACAGTTGCTATGGACGGTTGCTATGGACTGGTTGCAATGGATGGTTGCTATGGACAGTTGCTATAGACTGGTTGCTATGGATGGTTGCTATGGACGGTTGCTATGGACTGGTTGCTATGGACGTTTGCTATGGACTGGTTGATATGGATCAGGCCTGTCTCTGCGAACGCTGCAGTTATGTGTGTTGTGTTTGGTAAGTGACAGTGATCGATCGATACTGCACTTGGGTGGGCTGGGCTGGGCTGGGCTGGGCGGAGGGGCTAAACGCAGGCGCTAGCAGGTATCTGGGCTGATCCCGCTAACACTGCGTTTTTGGGAACCCTAAACCGCTGGGGATGCTAGTATAGATCTGATCAGATACTATACCACTAAGGGGGGTGTATGCTTTGCGCGTGGGTGTTAGCGTTACTGGCACTAACCTAACACTGCCTGGGGCGACGCAGACCCTCTCTGGCGCTAAAACCTAATTGATCTCACCCGCCGGGCGATCAGGGGGGTTAAACCTTTATTGGGTTATATACGGCGGGTGCCCTGATGCTATAAAAAGCAAACTAATCAACCAGCGTCACCCGTAACCTTTATATGGTGATCACTGGTGAAAGGGTTAACTAGGGGCAATCAGGGGGTTAAAACCTTTATTAGGTTAAATATGGGGGTACCTGACACTATATAAAAACCTGACGGGTAACCTAAATAACTAAATAACTTACTGGCTAACCAGTGACACCAGTGACGCTTATACGGCGATCACTGGTGAAAGGGTTAACTCTAGGGGCAATCAGGGGGTTAAAATAATATATGGGGGTACCTGACACTAATAAAAACCTGCGGCGAACCTAAAAAAAAATAACTGCCTATCTAAAACACCAGCGACACGAATACAGCGATCGGAAAAACAATCGCTTAGTGACGCTGAAGTTAGGGGGTGAAAGGGTTACCTGGGGGGTGATCAAGGGGTTAAACCTTTATTAGGGGGGGGGGTTAGGGGGCTACCCTGGACCTAAAGGGGCCTAATCCTAACTGCCCTGCAACTTTTTACAATCACAGATGACACTAAATGCAGTGATCAGTAAAATAAATGATCACTGCAATCAGTGACACTGTGATTGGGGGCTTTGGGGTGACCTGGGGGTGACTGGGGGGTGAAATGTGTGCCTATGTGTACCTACGTGTCAGTGGACTGTTGGTGCACTAACCTGCTTCTTCTGTCCTCGGCGCCGGGAACGAAAAGACCGCAGCGAGGGAGATGACATCACTTCCTCCAGCCTGTATTTACATTTCAGGCAGGAGGAAGCAATTTCATTCGCCGGGAGCGATCGCGAGGGGGGGGGGGCGGAATCGAGCGGCCGCCCCCTCATGCCTGATCGCTCCCGAACACTTAACGGCCGCTCACTGCAGTGAAGGGGGGTCCGGATGGACCCCCCAACTGCACAAAGGCGATCACGTAGATCTACGTGATTCTGCCTGTCTGTGCCATTCTGCTGACGTAAATCGGCGGTGGGCGGTCGTTAAGTGGTTAAAATCAGCTGTTTCCACCTGAATACCGGGTTGAGCAGTGAATGGGGGAAGTACGGGTTCTGCAGAAGTGGTGGGGACCCAATCAGGATAGGCGAATTCTGCAGGAAGGGCACTATGGGCCCGACGGGCCTGCTTTTGTCTTCTTGGTGGCAGCGGGTCACTACTTGTGCTTGCCACCTCGCCAGCTTGAACTGCACTTATGGGACTCGCCACGTCACCACGTGATACTGCAGTGCTGGATGTACGCCCAGGCTGTACTAGGCCGCTGGTGCTTGCCAATTCACCAGAAGGAATAGCGGCACTAGTACTACTCTGCTCCATGATACGAGAGCCCTGCGGTTCTTGCTCCTCAACAACCTCAGAAGATCGGGATCGGGTACGCCTGACCTTAGCAGGGACCTCACCTTCGTCGTCCGATCTATCTGACGTGGAGCCGCTGACTTCACTGTCTTCTACGGGAAGATATTCTGAGCCTGAATCTGACAGATACGTGACCTCCTCTTCACCATCTGTCATGCTCAGAATCTCGTAGGCCTCTTTACTAGTGTACCTTCGATTTGCCATTTTGGGCTCTAAATTTAGGGGTACACTAGTAAGATTCACAGGTAAAAAAAGCACCTGACTGTCAGCAAATGTATCAAACGCTTCAAAAAAAACTGTTAGCGATCGCAGGGATCAGGACTGTCTCTGCGAACGCTGCAGTTATGTGTTTTGTGTTTGGTAAGTGACAGTGATCGATTGATACTGCACTTGGGTGGGCTGGGCTGGGCTGGGTGGAGGGGCTAAACGCAGGTGCTAGCAGGTATCTGGTCTGATCCCGCTAACACTGCGTTTTTGGGAACCCTAAACTGCTGGGGACGCTAGTATAGATCTGATCAGATCAGATATTGATCTGTTCAGATACTATACCACTAAGGGAGGTGTATGCTTTGCGCGTGGGTATTATCTCTACTGGCACTAACCTAACGCTGCCTGGGGCACGCAGACCCTCTCTGGTGCTAAAACCTAATTGATCTCACCCACCGGGCGATCAGGGGGTTAAACCTTTATTGGGTTATATACGGCGGGTGCCCTGATGCTATAAAAAGCAAACTAACCAACCAGCATCACCCGTGCCCTTCATATGGTGATCACTGGTGAAAGGGTTAACTAGGGGCAATCAGGGGGTTAAAACCTTTATTAGGTTAAATATGGGGGTACCTGACGCTATATAAAAACCTGACGGGTAACCTAAAAAACGAAATAACTAACTGGCCAACCAGTGTCACCAGTGACACTTATACGGTGATCACTGGTGAAAGGGTTAACTCTAGGGGCAATCAGGGGGTTAAAATAATATATGGGGGTACCTGACGCTATAAAAACCTGCGGTGAACCTAAAAATAAATAACTGGCTATCTAGGGCACCAGCGACACGAATACAGCGATCGGAAAAACGATCGCTTAGTGACGCTGGAAATAGGGGGTGAAAGGGTTACCTGGGGGGCGATCAAGGGGGTTAAACCTTTATTAGGGGGGGGTTAGGGGGCTACCCTGGACCTAAGGGGTCCTAAACCTAACTGCCCTGCAACTTTTTACTGTCACAGATGACGCTAAATGCAGTGATCAGTAAAATAAATGATCACTGCAATCAGCGACACTGTGACTGGGGGCTGGGGGTGACTGGGGAGTGAAATGTGTGCCTATGTGTGCCTACGTGTCAGTGGACTGTTGGTGCACTAACCTGTGTCTTCTCTCCTCGGCGCCGCAAGCGAAAAGACCGACACGAGGAGAGATGACATCACGTCCTCTGCCTGTGTTTACATTTACACAGGCAGAGGAAGATTTTCATTCGCCGGGAGCGATCGCGAGGGGATGGCCGGAATCGAACGGCCGTCCCCTCATCCCGGATCGCTCCCCAACGGATAACGACCGCTCACTGTATAGAAGGGGGGTCCGATTGGACCCCCCAACTATACAAAGGCAGTCACGTACACTGTACGTGATTGTGCCTGTCGGTGCCATTCTGCCGACGTATATATACAGTGAGCGGTCGTTAAAGCACCCGTCCCAACAAGCTCATGCGCAGAAGCGAACGCATACGTGAGCAGCGCCCGCATATGAAAACGGTGTTTAAACCACACATGTGAGGTATCACCGTGATCGTTAGAGCGAGAGCAATAATTCTAGCCCTAGACCTCCTCTGTAACTCAAAACATGCAACCTGTAGAGTTTTTTAAATGTTGCCTATGGAGATTTTTATGGGTAAAAGTTTGTCGCCATTCCACGAGCGGGCGCAACTTTGAAGCGTGACATGTTGGGTATCAATTTACTCGCCGTAACATTATCTTTCAGAATATAAAAAAATTGGGCTAACTTTACTGTTAAAAAGAGCTTTTAAGACCGCTGCGCAAATACAGTGTGACAAAAAGTATTGCAACGACCGCCATTTTATTCTCTATGGTGTTAGAAAAAAATATATATAATATTTGGGGGTTCTAAGTAATTTTCTAGCAAAAAAACTGTTTTTAACTTGTAAACACCAAATCTCAGAAAGAGGCTCGGTCCTTAACCGCACGATATACGTCGACAGAATGGCTCCATGACCGGGCCCGCCGGTGTCCTGCAATCGGGTCACAGAGCTGAAGAACGGGGAGAGGTAAGTGTAAACAAACCTTTCCCCGTTCTTCCTAGTGGCATGTTAGTGATCCTCTGTTCCCTGTCAAAGGGAATGACGATCAGTGACGTCACACGCCAAGCCACACCCCCCTACAGTAAGAATCACTCACTAGGGCACACTTAACCCCTACAGCGCCACCTAGAGGTTAACCCCTTCACTGCCAGTTTCGTTTTCACAGTAATCAGTGCATATTTATAGCACTGATCGCTGTAAAAATCACAATGGTCCCAAAAATGTGTCAAAAGTGTCCGATGTGTCTGCCATAATGTCGCAGTCACGATAAAAATCGCAGATCGCCGCCATTAGTAGTAAAAAATAAATATATTAATAAAAATGCCATAAAACTATTCCCTATTTTGGCGCTATAACTTTTGCGCAAACCAATCACTATACGCTTATTGCAATTTTATTTTACCAAAAATATGTAGAAGAATACGTATCGGCCAAAACTGAGGAAATTTTTTTTTTCGATATTTTTGGGGGATATTTATTATAGCAAAAAGTTAAAAAGATAGAATTTTTTTCAAAATTGTCGCTCTATTTTTGTCTATAGAGCAAAAAATAAAAACCGCAGAGGTGATCAAAATACCACCAAAAGAAAGCTCTATTTGTGGGAAAAAAAGGAAGTCAATTTTGTTTGGCAGCCACGTCGCACGACCGCGCAATTGTCAGTTAAAGCAACGCAGTGCCGAATCGCAAAAAGGGGCCTGGTCCTTTAGCAACAAAATGGTCCGGGGGTTAAGTGGTTAACCTGTGTGTGCCACCTTCTGTGTCTGTACCAAGGCCAAACATTCCAGGGTATGTAAACTTTTCATAAGGGCCATTTGGGTCATTTCTGTTATCATTATGCTTTTAAAAGGAGCCAAAAAACTATGTGATAATAAATGGCTTCATGTGATCACTATCCTTAGGTAAAAATAGGATTTTTATAACAGCTTACCTGTAAAATCCTTTTCTTGGAGTACATCACGGGACACAGAGCGACATAGTCATTACTAATGGGTTATATAGATACCGTCAGGTGCTGGCACTGGCAACTTCCAAAACCGGAAGTACCCTCCCCTATATAAGCCCCTCCCATCCGGGAGCACCTCAGTTTTGTAGCAAAGCAATAAGTGTCCCCAAAGAGGGGCGGGAGCTCTGTGTCCCGTGATGTACTCCAAGAAAAGGATTTTACAGGTAAGCTGTTATAAAAATCCTATTTTCTTTCTCGTACATCACGGGACACAGAGCGACATAGTCATTACTAATGGGATGTCCTAAAGCAATGCCAAATGAGGGGGGGGATACACCATATATAAGCTGAGCGCTATCAGACATGAGGATCTTTTGCGGCCTGCAACACACTGCGCCCAAAGGCGACATCCTCCTGACTTCTAACGTCCACCTGGTAGAACCTAGTAAACGTGTGTACTGAAGACCATGTTGCGGCCTTACAGATTTGAGCCAGGGAGGCTTGGTGATGCACTGCCCATGAAGTTCCAACTGCTCTCGTGGAGTGCGCTCTAACTTTGAACGGAGGCGGTCTCCTTCTCAAGCCATAGGCTTGCATTATGACCTGTCGAATCCACCTGGCTAAAGCAGATTTTGACGCTGCCTGACCCTTTCTGGGGCCTTCCGGCAGAATAAACAAAGTATCCGTTCTGCGAATCTGAGCAGTGGCTTTTAGATAAGCTTTAACTGCTCTTACTACATCCAAAGAATGTAATAACTTTTCCTCTACCGAACTAGGTTTGGGGAAAAAAGGAGGAAGAACCACATCTTGGTTCAAATGAAACCTCGATACCACCTTAGGAAGAAAGGCTGGATGAGGACGTAACACTACTCTGTCCTTATGGATAACCAGATATGGCTCCTTACAGGACATAGCGGCTAATTCCGACACTCCTTTAGCCGAACAAATGGCTACTAGAAAAATCAATTTCCTGGTGAGAAGAACCAAAGAAATATGCTGTAATGGTTCAAATGGTTGTTTCTGTAAAACCGACAGAACCAGGTTTATGTCCCAAGGACATATGGGAATATTAACCGGAGGACTAATACGCATCACTCCTTGTATGAAAGCTTTGACTAGTGAATGCGAAGCCAAGGGCCTTTGAAAAAATATTGACAAGGCCGAAATCTGACCCTTGATAGTACTCAAGGCAAGCTTCCTATCTACAGCCCATTGTAGGAAGTCCAGAATCCTACCTATTACGTATTTACGTGGATGCCATTTCTTGGCCTCACACCAGGCGATGTACGCCTTCCAGATACTATAGTAGATCTGCCTGGATACCGGCTTCCTGGCATTGATCATGGTAGATACCACAGCATTAGAGAGCCCTCTCTTTTTTAGAATGTGGGCTTCAATAGCCAGGCCGTCAAACCTAGGGCTGGTAAGGAAGGGTGGTATATCGGTCCTTGCGAAAGCAGGTCCGGACGATGTGGGAGGGTCCAAGGACTCCCCACAGACATTTTTACAATCTCCGCGTACCATGCTCTTCGGGGCCACGCTGGAGCCACCAGAATCACTGGTTTCTTTTCTACCCTGATTCTGCGGAGTAATCGAGGTAACAATTGTGGCGGTGGGAATGCATATATCAGCTTGAACTGATCCCAAGGGAACACTAGGGCATCCGAGCCGCAAGCTAGGGGATCCCTTGTCCAAGAGACAAACCTGTCCACTTTTGCGTTGAATCTGGGTGCTAGCAGATCTACATCCGGTGTTCCCCACCGCTGACATATTGTCCGGAAAACCTCGGGATGAAGGGACCATTCCCCTGGGCATAATTGTTGGCGACTTAGAAAGTCCGCCTTCCAATTCTCCACTCCTGGAATGAATACCGCAGATATGGCTGGGACATATCTTTCTGCCCATCTCAGGATGTAATTTACTTCCCTTTGGGCTGCACGACTCCTGGTGCCCCCCTGATGATTGATATATGCCACTGCTGTGGCATTGTCTGATTGAATTCTGACAGGGGACCCTTGGAGTTTGGATGTCCATGCTACTAGGGCATACCGGGCTGCTCGTATCTCTAAGAGATTGATGGGCAGGGCCTTTTCCGCATCCGACCATCTGCCCTGGAGAGACCATTGCTCCAGTACTGCTCCCCAGCCTATAAGGCTGGCATCTGTAGTGACCACCTTCCAGGAAATCGGACTGAAGGATTTCCCTCTTTCCAGATTCTGGGGAACCAACCACCAGCGGAGGCTCTTGCGAACGGAAGGGGACAAGGACATTGGTAAGTCCAGAGCCTGAACTTTTTTGTTCCAGGCTGACAGTATGGCCCTTTGCAACTTCCTTGAATGGAATTGACCGTAGGGTACTGCTTCGAATGATGCCACCATTTTCCCCAGCAGCCTCATGCACAGGCGTATGGATGGCTGTCTTTTTGAACCCACTAAGTGGATCAAATCTCTCAAAGACGACCCCTTTTCTTGAGGCAAGAATATTTTTCTCTGGTCTGAATCCAGCCTTAGCCCCAAGTATTCCAGACTTTTGACTGGTTTTAGGGCTGACTTGTCTCGGTTGATAATCCAACCGTGATATTCCAGATACTTGATTGTCTCGTGAACAACCACTTCTAGTTTTTCCACTGAGTGGTCTATCAGCAACAAGTCGTCTAGATATGCCATTATCGTTACACCTCGTGTTCTTAGATTGGCCAATAATGGGGCCAGAATTTTTGTGAACACTCTTGGTGCTGTGGCCAGACCGAAGGGTAAGGCTCTGAACTGAAAATGGCGCCCTTCTACCGCAAAGCGTAGAAATTTTTTGTGGGCTGGAAAGATGGGAATGTGCAAATAAGCATCTTTGATGTCGATCGAGGCTAACCATTCCTCCCCTTGTAGGGCAGTGGCTACCGATCGGATCGACTCCATCCGGAAAGTCCTGATATGTAGGAATTTGTTTAGCCCTTTTAGATTTAATATGGGCCTCACGTCCCCGTTTGGCTTCGGGACTGTAAAGAGGTTTGAGTAAAACCCGAACCCCCATTCTTCCAGGGGAACCTCTATAATTACTGCTTGGAGCAATAATTGTTCTAGTGCCAACAGGAGGGATCCTCTCTTCTGGGGATCCCTTGGCACGTTTGACCTTATAAAGCGGGAAGGAGGGGAGTTTTTTTAACTCCAATTTGTATCCCAGATTTACTGCGGAGAGCACCCATCTGTCTCGGATCGTGTCCCGCCAGGTCTCTGTGAACAACTGAAGTCTTCCCCCCACCCGATTGGGTGGGGGCAACCCTTCATGCATTTGACTTTGGGGGAGGTTTTGTACCTCTCCTGCTCCAGGGCTTCTTGTTACCCTGCAACTGTCCCTGATTTTTACCTCCGGGATTTGACCGAGGAGGCCGTCGGAACTGTTTCACAGCCGATGTCCTAGGGACTGGAGAAGCAGGCCTCTTAAAAGAGGGACCTCTAACTCTATTTTTAACCGGCAAAAGTGTACTTTTACCGCTGGAAATTCTCTGGATATATTTGTCCAGGTCTTCCCCGAATAAGCGTTCACCATGAAATGGGAAGCTGACCAGCAATTTTTTACAGGGAGCTTCAGCAGACCAGTTTTTGAGCCATAGAAGCCTGCGCATATGTACTACAGACAGCGTAAGGCGGGAGGCCTGATGGATTGAATCCTTTATAGCGTCCACCGCAAAGCATAAGGCTCTAGGTAGATCAGCTAGGGCAAGAGCCTGCTGATCTGGCAGGTCCCTGAAGACCTGTTTCAACTGATCTTTCACTGCTTGGCAGACCCCAATAGCTGCCACTGCTGGTTGTGTCACCAATCCTGCTGTAGAGAAAGCAGATTTTAATAAGGACTCCAATTTTTTATCTATTGGGTCCTTGAACATTTGGACATTATCCACCGGACATGTCAGTGATTTATTCACACAAGAGATGGCTGCGTCCACTGTAGGGACCCTCCATTTTCTGATGAACTTATCCTCCATGGGATAGACTACCGGAGATCTCTTGGGGGGAGTAAATATTTTGTCAGGATGCTCCCAATCCTGGTAAATGAGCCCTTCCAGTAAAGGATGGATCGGAAAGGAACAAACAGTCTGGGGAGCTTTTAGCGACCCCAACGAGGAGACAGAAGTGGATGATGGCTCCGCAAGTGGCATTTTAAATGCTGATCGGACCATATTAGTCAGGGACTGAACCCATAACCTTTCAGCATGTGATGCTGAGAACGGCTCTTCCACTGTTGATTCCTCTACAACCGAATCGACCTCATCCTGATCCCCTTCAGGTAGGTCGATCCCTGTATGGGACTGTTGCTCTGTTAACAGGCACTCTGAGGGAGGAGACGGAGATCGGGCGCTTTTCTCCTGTGACAGGGAAGCCGCGATCAATGCTGACAATCTCTCTTCCAGCCCTCACAGAGCTGAGGAAAAAACCTCCTCTGTTACATACACAGGAGCAGGTGAACTGAGGACAGCCACAGTACCAGGTACTCCTGAGGGTGCTCCACGGTCACTAACCTCTGATTCTTCAGGGGAGACTGGTGCAGCCGAAGCATGCCCAAGATCCTCAGAGCCCGATGGAGACCCCCTATTCCTCCTGGAATTTCTAGTCCCGGAGTTTTTAGACGGCATATTCCTAAGCCACAAAGCTGAGGTATTCCAGCCGAAATACACCAGTTACTGACAATAGTCTAGCATAAATGCTGCTATAAGAAACAGTTGGTGTCTACTAATGTGCCTTTCTAGGGGATGCCTGTATCAACCGCTTGCTGTATGCCTTCTTTAAATGTTGCCAGCTCTGTCTCTGTACTTCATAGCCAGCTCACCACACAAAATTGTGGTTTTTAACATGCTGGGACGCCCGCACATGCGCAGAAGCGCTGCGGCGCGCACAGAGCGTCATCCCCCAGGCTCCGCCCCCTTTCCCGGCTCACCTCTATATATAGAGGCGCGTGCACGCGTGCCTTCGGCGCTAATTTCGAAAATGGAAACCAGGGACAAGAGCCAGGGCCCCTTTGCCGCAGGCCGGGGGATGGACGAGCATTGCAACATGGCAGAGGAAGCAGTTTCCCATAAGAGAACTCACCATCTGCCTGGACTCGCTCTGATGAGAAGAAACTAGTCCACATGACAAGAAACGTTCCACAGCGGCCTCTAGTGGACAAACACAGGTACCGCAGTCTAATATATAAAATATATATATATAAAAAAAATTTTTTATTTTTTTCTTGACCACCATTAAAAATTATTACATTTTTTTAGTAGTTACAGGCATGCACAGAATTTTGCGGGAATACCATTAGGTAACAGACAGAAAGACAAATTAGGCTTGGGGGTCCCCCAATAGAACCAAGTTCCTGGGGGCCCCCACTTACCTGTTCCCCGCCGCAGGACTTTGTTTGGTCCACAAAAGCCCAAACTTCACCTATCACGGCAGGCATTGTAATCAAACCTTCAGGGACCGGGTTCCCAAGGATTCCACTCCCCTGGACCTGTATAGCACCCTGCACAGAAAACATCTTGGTCGTGGGTATGACCAGAGCTCTGGATCCCAGGGTCCAGCTCTCCTAAGAGAAGCATTACAGGCAAAACCTTGCTCTTCTCTGCAAGGCCCGGGTACCGACCGTTTAGCTATGAAGCTTTTTTGGTCGGATCCGGAATAGCTTACTGAGGCCCAAAAGAACCTGTACGCAAGCTCAGTGAAAAACACATGTTTCTTCTTGGCCAACACCTTAGACACTGGCAAAAAACTGAGGTGCTCCCGGATGGGAGGGGCTTATATAGGGGAGGGTACTTCCGGTTTTGGAAGTTGCCAGTGCCAGCACCTGACGGTATCTATATAACCCATTAGTAATGACTATGTCGCTCTGTGTCCCGTGATGTACGAGAAAGAAAGACAGTTTTTTGGCATGATTAGTCATATTTTCAATATAAATGCCAAAATTTCTCAATTTCTGACAGGTTATGAAAACTTTTGAGCACAACTGTTTGTGTTTGTGTGTGTGTATATATATATATATATATATATATATATATATATATATATATACACACAATGTGTGTGTGTGTGTACAGTTGATGATTTCTTGGCCATTTTTCCGAGAATATGAATAACACAAAAACTTTTTTTTCACTCATGAACTCACTTTTTCTTTCACTCATCAACTGTGTTTACAATGACAACAAAAACTACCCAAATGACCCTGATCAAAAGTTCCTAATACCAGACATGGGAGTAAGTCACACATGTGCAAGTCACAAGCAAGTCTCAAGTCTTAACCTTCCGGTCTCATGCAAGTCCCAAGTTACTGTGACGAAAAGCAAGAAAGTCAAGTCGAGTCCCTGCTAGAAGTCAAGCAAGTCAAGTCATTTATTTTGGTCAAGTCACAAATCAAGTCAAAATACTGATCTACCCCATACTGTATAAAAATAATAGGGATAACAATAAATAATATTGGTTATGTGCCCATGCCTCACTGTGCCCGTGCCTCACTGTGCCCGTGCTTCACTGTGCCCATGTCTCACTGTGCCCATGTCTCACTGTGCCCAATGCCTCACTGTGCCCGTGTCTCACTGTGCCCAATGCCTCACTGGGCCCGTGTCTCACTGTGCCCATGCTTCACTGTGCCCGTCAGCCGTGTACCTGATCGGCGGCATCCTGGCGGCCATTCCAGTATTCAAAAGCCGTGCCCCCTCCTCGTCTGTGATAGGCGGAACACTCAATTTCCCAGCATTCAGTGTTCCGCCTATCACGGACATCCGCTCATCCTCATAACACAGACGAGGATAAGAGGATGTCCGTGATAGGCTGAACACTGCCTGCTGTGAAATTGAGTGTTCCGCCTATCACAGACGAGGAGGCGCGGCTTTTGAACACTGCAATGGCCGCCGTCTGTCTGCATGACACGCTGATCAGGTAGGCAGACGGCGGCTTGCGGTTAGTGTTAGTGGTGCCAAGTCATTGCAAGTCATATAGCCCAAGTCAAAATCAAGTCGCAAGTCATAAGTGACAAGTCAAAGTCAAGTCGAGTCATTTATTGAATTCTGTCAAGCAAGTCGCAAGTCCTCAAACAGGTGACTCAAGTCTGACTTAAGTCAAGTCATGTGACTCAAGTCCCCCACCTCTGCCTAATACCATGTATTGCCCCCTTTAACATTAATGACAGCTTGAAGTCTTTTGTGGTATTTGTGGATGAGGCTGTTTATCTTCTCTGATGGTAAAGCTGCCCATTCCTCTTGGCAAAACATCAGCGATCCACCTCCGTGTTTCACCGTAGGAATGGTGTACCTTTCATCATAGGCCTTGTTGACTCCTCTCCAAATGTAGCATTTATGGTTGTGGCCAAAAAGCAAATTTTGGTCTTATCAATCCAAATGACTTTGTGCCAGGCGGCTTGAGGCTTGTCTCTGTGCTGTTTGGCATATTGTGATACTTTGTGGCATCTTTCTTCAAGTGCCTCTTTATTGTGCATCTTGAAACAGCCAGACCACATGTTTTCAGAGAGTCCTGTATTTCACCTGAAGTTATTTGTCGGTTTTTCTTTGCATCCCGAACAATTTTCCTGGCAGTTGTGGCTGAAATTTTAGTCTGTCTACCTGACCGTGGTTTGGTTTCAACAGAACCCCTCATTTTCCACTTCTTGATTAGATTTTGAACACTGCAGATTGTCATTCTCAATTCCTTGGATATCTTTTTATATCCCTTTCCTGTTTTATACAGTTTAACTATCTTTTCCCGCAGATCCTTTGACAATTCTTTTGCTTTCCCCATGACTCAGAATCCAGAAACGTCAGTGCAGCACTGGATGAAAGATGCAAGGGTCTGTCAGGAGTCCATAAACACATTGACCTTTTATACACATATACTACTTACAAGCAACAGATCACAGGTAAGGATGGTTATGTTTAATAGCCATTCAAACCCCTTTGTGTCAACTTGTATGCATATTATCAGGCCAAAATATCCATTGTATGTAATCTTTTGATAAGGGTAATTTGGGTAGTTTCTGTTGTCATTATGATTTAAAAAGAGTAAGCACAGTTGATTGATAATAAATGGCTTCAGCCAAACACTAACCATAAGTGAAAGAAAAGTTTGTGTTATCATTCATATTCTCTGAAAAATGGCGTAGAAATCATAAATTCTGCCAGGGTACGTAAACGTATGAGCACAACTGTATGTGTGTGCATGTATGTGTCTGTGTGTTTATATATGTTGTGAGGGGGTTAGCTCGGCAGCGGGTGTGTGTGATCCCCTGGATGGGCTCCCCACACAAAAACAGGCCCAGCAGACGGAGGTTGTGGTTTTCAAGATCAAAAAGGTGCGGTTTATTTCTCTATTTACAGTGACAAAAAACACAGCAAAGCAAAAAGAAACATAAACAAAATAAACCCTGGTCAGCTTGACCTCTGACTAAACATGCAGGTTTCCTAACTAACAACTGGGATCAGCCTGGTGCTGTCCTAGTCCCTAAGTCCCTGGTTTAGTAAATGTCCAAACAAATAGCCACACAGGCTTTGTCTCACCGCACAGGGGTTCACTCTCCCTAGACAGTCCACACAGGTCTGGTTCCAGGCATGAGCAAACACCTAATGAAGCTGGGAGTTTTTATAGAGGCCTTAAACGAGCTGACAAGCTTCAGCTGGTCTCCTCAACTCCCTGCCTGCACGACGCCCAGCACTCTCCCTAGAGGTATGAATCATCCATGAGCCCACTAGCCTCAGCTGGGCTTCATCAACTCTCTCCCTAGTTGTATAAGTCGGCATAAAGCCTGAATCTGGGAGAAATATACCTACCCCCCTGGATGCAACCAGGTGACTTTACCTTCCTGCTGTCACATACCCCCCCCTCTTGTTTTAACCTTGGGGTTGGAACACCAGCAATCAGGCATTCATGTACTCGAGACAAAGCATCCACATTCCCCATTTGAACGCCAGGGCGATGCTTTACTGTGAAGTTGAATTCCTGTAGGGCCAGGAACCACCTATTTACTCTTCTATTTGTCTCCTTGTTTTGAGCCATCCACTTTAACGGAGCGTGATCCGTAACCATGTCAAAGTGCCTACCTAGCAGATAGTACCGAAGGGAATCTAGAGCCCACTTCACCGCTAAACACTCCTTTTCAACCGTGGCGTAATTTACCTCATGGGACTTCAACTTCCTGCTGAGGTAAATGACTGGGTGCTCTTCCCCGTTCCAGACCTGGGACAATACTGCTCCTAACCCCACATCTGACGCATCACTTTGTACGACAAAGTCTTTAGAGAAGTCGGGTGAGTACAACACTGGCTGGCTACATAAGGCTTGTTTCAAGAATTGGAACGCTGCCTCAGCCTCGGGGGTCCATTTAATCATGACCGACCCTTTCCCTTTCGTCAGGTTGGTTAGGGGCACAGCCTTAGAAGCAAAGTGGGGAATGAAGCGCCGATAATAACCCGCGATTCCCAGAAAGGCTCGTACCTGCTTCTTGCTGTTGGGACGTGGCCAACTCTGGATGGCCTCGACTTTGTTGAGTTGGGGTTTTATTACTCCCCTGCCAATGGTGTACCCAAGATATTTGGCCTCCTCCTGCCCAATGGTACACTTCTTGGGGTTAGCCGTAAACCCCGCTTCCCGGATAGAGTCTAGGACTGCTTGCACTTTTGGCAGATGTGAGGCCCAATCTGTGCTATGGACAATTACGTCATCCAGGTAAGCCGCAGCATACTTCCGATGGGGCCTCAGTATCTGGTCCATTTTCCGCTGGAATGTGGCCGGCGCATTCTGTAACCCGAACGGCATTCTCTTATATTGGAACGCCCCGTCTGGGGTTACAAATGCGGTTTTCTCTTTGGCCGACTTGGCCAGGGGAATTTGCCAATACCCTTTTGTGAGGTCCAGAGTCGTCATGTATCGGGCTGTTCCCAGCCGGTCGATCAACTCATCTATACGTGGCATGGGGTAGGTGTCAAATTTTGTAACTTTGTTCAACTGACGAAAATCGTTACAAAATCGCCAGCTCCCATCCGGTTTAGGCACCAACACAATGGGACTAGACCAATCACTTTGGGACTCCTCTATCACCCCTAAGTTCAGCATTTTCTGTACTTCCTCCCGTATTGCCTCCCGTCGGGCCTCTGGGATCCGATAGGGTTTTAACTTCACCCTTTCACCGGGCGGGGTAATAATATCATGCTCTACCCCAGATGTTTGTCCCGGCAGCTCAGAGAACACCTCCTTGTTGCGAAGCACAAACTCCTTAACCTCCTGTTGTTGGGGTTGTGACAAGGTGGCTGCTATTCCAACCTCCGGAATCACGCAACCAGTTTGAGCTGGTGACCAAGTTTCTGCGACTAGGGACTCTCTATCCCTCCAGGCTTTCAACAGATTAACGTGATAGATCTGTTCGGGCTTTCGCCTTCCTGGTTGTCTGACCTTGTAATTCACTTCGCTCACTTTTTCCATTATCTCGTAGGGGCCTTGCCATTTGGCAAGGAATTTACTTTCAACCGTAGGGACAAGTACCAATATCCTATCCCCCGGGGAAAAGGTACGGGTCTTGGCTCCACGGTTGTACACTCTCTGCTGTGCCAACTGCGCTTGGGCCAAATGTTCCTTCACGATGGGCATTACCTGTGCAATTCGATCTTGCATCAGGGCGACATGCTCAATCACACTCCTGTGGGGAGAACTCTCACTTTCCCAAGTTTCCTTGGCAATATCCAACAGCCCTCTTGGGTGTCTCCCATACAGTAACTCAAAGGGGGAGAATCCCGTAGAGGATTGGGGCACCTCCCTAATAGCAAACATCAGATAAGGAAGTAGACAGTCCCAATCCTTTCCATCTCTATCCACCACTTTCTTCAACATTTGTTTTAGGGTTTTGTTGAATCTTTCAACCAGCCCATCGGTTTGGGGGTGATACACAGATGTACGTAATTGCGTCACTTTGAACAATTTACACAGCTCCTTCATAACCCGGGACATAAAGGGTGTACCTTGGTCCGTAAGCAGTTCTTTACAAATACCCACCCGGCTAAAAACAAGAGATAGCTCTTTGGCTATGGTTTTGGCCGAGGTATTTCGGAGAGGGATCGCTTCTGGATAACGGGTGGCATAGTCCATTATAACTAATATGTACTGGTGCCCCCTAGCGGACTTGATTATAGGACCTACCAAATCCATTGCGATCCTCTCAAACGGGACCTCAATGATGGGTAGAGGGACCAGCGGGCTACGGAAATGTGGCATCGGGGCCGACCTCTGACACACAGGGCAGGAGGAACAATAATTTTCTATGTCCTTCATCACCCCAGGCCAATAGAATCTCTGTAATACCCTCTCTCTGGTTTTCTCTGTCCCCAGATGACCTCCAAGAATGTGCCCATGGGCCAACTCCAACACCAACTTCCTGTAAGGTTTGGGCACCACAAGCTGCTCAACGGTTTCTTCTGCCCTTTTTGCCACCCGATACAGTAGGTCCTTCTCTATGCTGAAGTATGGGTAAGTGCAGGTATTATCTGGGTTCACTAACTCGCCATCTATTTCCACTACGTTTTCCCGTGCCTTTATTAGGGCGGGGTCTTTTAACTGTTATGTGGCAAAATTTTCCCTGTGAACCTCAAGATCAGAAAACTCCACAGACGGTAGGTTTTCGTCTGAGGAGGTGGGCTCCTCTCCAGTTTCTTGAGTCTCGCCTGCCAATACTGACAAGGGAAATTCTGGAGAGTCCTCACCACTCTCAGAGGAGTTCTGGCTATCACCTTCCTGGTACATAGGGGCACCAGTGGGGGGCTCAGGATCATCCCACAGTTCCCAGAACTTCGGAAAATCCCTTCCCACAATGGCATCATGCGGTAATTGAGATACTAACCCCACTGGATGAGAGAGGGTACCTTTGGGGGTCTTGAAACACACTGTAGTCACTGGATACTCTCAGGTGTCCCCATGCACACAAATAACAGCTACCTTGCTATTCCCAGAGACCTCTGTTTTAACTAATTCAGCCTTTATCAGGGTCACAAGGCTACCTGAATCCAGTAATACCACAACATTTCTACCATTAATACACATTTTGCATAAATGTTTCTCAGTTCCCCGAATGGCAGTGCATGCGACTGTCGCACACAGCGACTGACGTCTGTCCGTCAGAAAGTCACATTGCATGGGTTCCTCCACAACCGGGCAATTTGCTGCAATATGTCCCGCTTGCCGGCAGCGGTAGCAAACAATCCATTTGGCTGCCTCTTGAGCCCCTGACTTCCCAGGCTGTTCTCGCCAAACTTTGGGTAGAGCTCCCACCCTCTCACTCTCTCCACCCTCACCCCTTGGAATCCTCTTATCCGCCCCTGGGGATGGTCTGGTCTTAGGGTGGAAAGTCCGAGAGTCTCTGGAAGAGGCCGTCAGGTTCTCTGTAGCCAAGTATTTCTCTACATGATCCACAAGACCACCGGCCGTCTCTGGGTCTCCATGGCTTACCCACTTTTGGATGGCAGTAGGAAGAGCTCTCAAAAACCGATCCATTACAACACGTTCCACAATCTCTGGTGCGGACAAAGTCTCTGGCTGTAGCCACTTCCTGCTCAGGTGAATGAGATCATACATTTGAGACCTGGGGGGTTTTCCAAGCTGGAAAGTCCAGTTATGCACACGCTGAGCCCGGACAGCCAGGGTGACACCCAGCCTTGCCAATATTTCAGCTTTTAGCATCACATAGTCTTTTGCTTGGTCAGGCTCTAGGTCATAGTAAGCCTTCTGCGATTCACCAGTTAACAGAGGAGCCACCAGTCCAGCCCACTGCTCCTCAGGCCACTTTTCTCTTTCAGCAGTCCTTTCAAATGTGGTCAAAAATACCTCTGGATCATCCTCTCCAGTCATTTTTGTCAATAAACGACTCACCCCAAAGGACGCGGTATTAGTGGGACGGCTTTCCTCACTGGTCTGCGGACGTTGCTGCATTACTGCTTCCATTTGTTGTAGTCTCTGCTCTTGCTTCTGTAACAGGTCTATGAAGCGGGCCTCAGATTGCTGCTGGGCTGCAAGGCTCTGTTGATGAGCTTGCTGCTGGGCTGCGAAGCTCTGTTGTTGAGCTGCAAGGCTCTTTTGCAAACCTGCATTTGTCTGCTGTTGATTGGCATTTGCTAGAGCCAGCTGTTTCAGTATCTCCTCCATGCTGGCTTAAAAAAAAAACTGCCACTGGTTCTCCACCAACTGTGAGGGGGTTAGCTCGGCAGCGGGTGTGTGTGATCCCCTGGATGGGCTCCCCACACAAAAACAGGCCCAGCAGACGGAGGTTGTGGTTTTCAAGATCAAAAAGGTGCGGTTTATTTCTCTATTTACAGTGACAAAAAACACAGCAAAGCAAAAAGAAACATAAACAAAATAAACCCTGGTCAGCTTGACCTCTGACTAAACATGCAGGTTTCCTAACTAACAACTGGGATCAGCCTGGTGCTGTCCTAGTCCCTAAGTCCCTGGTTTAGTAAATGTCCAAACAAATAGCCACACAGGCTTTGTCTCACCGCACAGGGGTTCACTCTCCCTAGACAGTCCACACAGGTCTGGTTCCAGGCATGAGCAAACACCTAATGAAGCTGGGAGTTTTTATAAAGGCCTTAAACGAGCTGACAAGCTTCAGCTGGTCTCCTCAACTCCCTGCCTGCACGACGCCCAGCACTCTCCCTAGAGGTATGAATCATCCATGAGCCCACTAGCCTCAGCTGGGCTTCATCAACTCTCTCCCTAGTTGTATAAGTCGGCATAAAGCCTGAATCTGGGAGAAATATACCTACCCCCCTGGATGCAACCAGGTGACTTTACCTTCCTGCTGTCACAATGTGTATGTATGTTTGTGTATGTGCGTACATGTCTGTTTACATGCATGTGTATGTATGCACATTGCTTTTAATCCTGACCCCCTATATGTGTACAATCAATACAGATTTTTTACGGCTTGTTCATAGTACCAGCAAGAAAATGCCATTCCTCTGAAAAGTGATCCATGCATAAGGGTACCATTAAGACGTAATGACACCCCTGTGTGTCTGCTAAAGAGTAGCACGTTTGTGTGACAGGAACATGCTCAATTTTGCACACATTCTGTGGCACGCAGTAATGTGAACCTTAACTTAGACTGGGGTCCCTCCAGACTGAAAATACTTTCAAGGGAGGGAGAGGAGGGGAAGCGGGGGGAAAATGGAAAGATCAGTTCCTTTATATGCAGCTGCCCCCACAGCTTCTCCTATGCAGCGTCTTTCTGCTGCCCCCCTGTGTGCTTTCCAGCCCCCTTGTGCTTTTTTCTGCCTCCCCCTCCCCACGGCTCTGCAGGGTTCTCCCCTCTCCCGCCGGTTGCTGCGGGGGGATCTGTCAGGATGAAACATTTTCTGAATGGAGAGTCCGTGATCCGTACCAATCCTTTTCCAGTGCGGACCTTGGCTGCCCCGGAAGTATGTCAACCAGCTCCATTGCGAGCTGGGTACACTCTTCTGTCATGAAAATTGGATGCGGGGAAACCTGTGTGTGCCACCTTCTGTGTCTGTACCAAGGCCAAACATTCCAGGGTATGTAAACTTTTTATAAGGGCCATTTGGGTAATTTCTGTTATCATTATGCTTTTAAAAGGAGCCAAAAAACTCCTAATTTTTTTTTTTTTATATTTTAAAAATAATATTGTAATCAAAATGAATAAAACAAATGGTAGAAAAATAAAAGTAAAAAACTACTGACACCAGTAGCAGAACTACCACACTAACTTTGCACTTGCAACTGGGCAGTGGCATTCCGCCACAGGGCTCAGAGGGAAGGGCCCGGCCTGGGGGTTCATGGGGGCCCTTCATGGTTTCTTGTATCTGGGCCCCGAAGGTTCTAGTTATGCCATTGGCGGGAGTCATTGGCTCACGCTGCTGTCAATCAAATCATGTGACGAGGTAGTGGGGAACTGACTGTGTCTATAGAGGCAGGTGGCGCAGTTCAAGATCAAGCCTGCAGGTATACCACCACAGAAGGCACACCAAGAAGAGGAGGAGCAGGGCTGCTCTGTGCAATACGTCTAAGTATATAATGTTTGTTGTTTTAAAAAAAATTATACTTTAATTTATGTCAGTTTTACATATTAACAGAAAGTAACCGCTCATAATGCATTAGTCCTATCTCTCTGATGACTAATAGATGGTGGATAGAGTAATCTTCCCTGTTGAGCCATTCCATTCTGACAAAGTCGACCATTAGATAGACTTGTGTCGAGCAGAAACTGCCAAAGATTACAAAGAGTGCTACACCCTACACTACCCTTGTATGCTACCGCGCATGCGTGAAAGTCTTTTCGAGCATGCGCGGGTTTACCTGGGGCAGGTAAGCATACACACTCACGGTTTTCTCGGCAGGAAACACTCTGCCGAGAATCCCGACGTGAAAATAGAGAACAGGCTCTCTATTTTTCTCGTCGGGATTCCCGGCAGTTTTCTCGCCGAGAAAGCATACACACGCACGGTTTTCACGGCAAAAAGCTCTCCCAGCAGCTTTCTTGGCGAGAAAACCGTGCGTGTGTACGAGGCTTCAAACTTTGAAAAGTTTTTTTTCATAACAATGCAGTGCTGTCAGTTGTTGTCTGTTAACAAATACTGTAGTGACATAACTGACTTCCAGTTATTTCAGCGAACACTGACAGTCAAGTACTGTATAGTTAAATACTTTTGTTCGTTTGCTAGCAGTCATTTCAAGCTTTGATATGTACCTGCTTTATCATATCAAGTCACAAAGTGCATGTACAGTATATATGCTTTTGAATGCTGCATTTTTTTTACTTAAAGAAATGCATTGTGTATGTCTTTTCTGATATTACCCTTAGTATATAATTGTCAACTAAAACTTTATGTTGTGTAATACATAGGAATGCACTACTTGAAAGTGATGGAAATGTTAAAGTGAGTACTATTATAAGGGTATTCACACACACTTTTATGAAAGAATATGACAAGGATAATCTACAGGTAATGTTCCTAAGTTTTTCTTCTTTCATCCAACTGTTTGTTCATTATATTCTTGTCTATTTTCTTCTCCTGCGTTGTATTCTATACCCCCCTACTTCAGCTCACAGGCTCTGAAGTTTGCATTCCCAG
Source organism: Rana muscosa (assembly GCA_029206835.1). Classification (NCBI taxonomy): domain Eukaryota; kingdom Metazoa; phylum Chordata; class Amphibia; order Anura; family Ranidae; genus Rana; species Rana muscosa. The sequence continues at coordinate 780,123,929 of CM055116.1, read as the reverse complement.
AAAGTGATGGCAGTGGGCCAACCCAATCTACAGCATGCAGCAAACAGATTGCACAAACACTGACAGAGCACTCCCATAATCATTACACATAAAAAACATGCACAGTCAGAGCTCACACAGATATAGCATGCGCAGCAATTTCAAACACAGAATACATGCAGAAGAGAATGCACAGACAAAGCATGCACAATTATACCGCACGGGTAACCATTTGCCGACCACAATACATATACAGTGCTATGAAAAAGTATTTGCCCCCTTCCTGATTTTTAATTTTTTTTTGCATATTTCTCACACTTAAATGATTGAGATCATCAAACATATTTTTATATTACAATAAGATAACCCGAGTAAATCCTAGATGCAGTTTTTAAATTATTATTTCATTTATTAAGGGAAAAAAGCTGTTCAAACCTGCCTGGCCCTATGTGAAAACGTAACTGCCCCATCCTATGCTGAATCATGAATGAACTGTGATTAACCACAATTTTTTGGAACGCTCAGTTAAATTTCACTCGCACCCCCCCCCCCCCCAGTCCTGATTACTGTCAGACCTGTTGAATCAAGAAATCACATAAATAGAAGCTGTCTGACAAAGTGAAGCACGCTAACAGATCTCAAAAAGCCACACACCATGCTACAATCTAAAAAAAAATCAAGAACAAGTTAGAAACAAAGTTATTTGTTTCTAATGTACATGTATTGGTCTAGGAAGGGTTTCAAAGCCATTTCTAAGGCTTTGGAACTCCAGTGAACCTCGGGGAGAGCCATTATCCACAAATGGAGATAACTTGAAACAGTGGTGAACCTTCCCAGGAGTGGCTGGCCTACAAAAATTACTCCAAGAGCATGACGACGACTCATCTAGGAGGTCATAAAAGAACCCAGAACAACATCTAAAGAACTGCAGGCATCACTTGCCTCAGCCATTTCGTGAAGGCATGTGCACCAACTATTAATATGAATAAAGTCCCAAAATACTAAAAAGAATTCAGGATGGAGGTGTGACCGTGGAAGGGGTAGAAGAAGTTGAGGATTGATGCTCTAAATATTCATGCAACACCCGTGATCCACCACCATTTGAATACCAGAGGTAAGGGAATAACAAGCCCATCAACACTCTGGTTCCTCCAATGGGGATAACCGGATCCAATGCGGTCAGGAGATGACATCAACCCACGAATGGTCCCTCTCTAATACCCTGAATGAGGTGGCTTTGATAGATAGGAGCGACCTACTTAAAGATAGGCCCAAAATAAATTTAAGAACGCCATCTATTCCCTTTATCACCACTTATTCAGCCCCAAAAGCTTATTAAGAAGCACTGGCACATACTCACCAATGGTCAGGTTCTTCATGGAGTTCTGCCTGAGCAACCTCTATTTGTTTACAAAGGTGCGCCATCCATTAGAGGGAGAGTGGCACCGAATATTTTAGACCCTCCTTCCATCAAGAGGACTTTTCTTGATCATTTGGCGGGTTTCATATTAATAGTTGGTGCACATGCCTTCACGAAAGGGCTAATTTATGCATTTTTTCACTACTTAACACAACGGTTTATTACTGTTCGTCTAATTATTATTTTATTTTTTCTTCTGGTATTTTTATGTTATCACATAATTACAGTTGCTGCTTGCTTCCTTTTTTATTTTCAGTTAGCGCAGTTTATTTTCTTTTTTCCTATATCACTTGCCTCAGGTAAGATCAGTGTTCATGATTCAGCAATAAGAAAGAGACTGGGCAAAAATGGCATCCATGGGAGAGTTCCAAGGCCAAAGCCACTGCTGACCAAAAAGAACACAAAGGCTCATTTCACATTTACCAAAAAACATCTTGATTATCCCCAAGACTTTTAGGCAAATATTCTGTAGACTGATGAGACAAAAATGTTACTTTTTGGAAGGTGTGTGTCCCGTTGCATAAAACAAATACAGCATTTCATAACAAGAACATCGTACCAGCAGTTAGACATGGTGGTGGTAGCGTGATGGTCTGAGGCTGCTTTGCAGCTTCAGGACCTGGAAAACTTACCATGAATTCTGAGCTCTACCAGAAAATCCTAAATGAGACTCTCCGGCCATTGGCTTGTGACCTCAAGCTCAAGTGCACTTGGGTTATTCAGCAGGACAATGATCCAAAACACAGCAGCAAGTCCACCTCAATAAGGTTCAAACAAAGCAAAATTTAGGTTTTAGAGTGGACTAGTCAAAGCCCGGACTTAAATCCAACTGAGATGCTGTATAATGACCTTACACAGGCCATTCATGCTGGAAAACCCTCCAATCTGGCTGATTTAAATCAATTCTGCAAAGAGTGGGCCAAAATTGCTCCACAGCAATGTGAAAGACTCATTGGCAATTATCGCAAACGCTTGATTGCAGTTGTTGCCACCAAGGGTGGCACAACCAGTTATTAGGTTTAGGGAGCAATTACTTTTTCACATAAAGCCAGGCAGGTTTGGACAGCTTTTTTGCCTTATTAAATGAAACCATTGTTTAAAAACTGGATTTTGTATTTACTCTGGTTATCTTTGTGTAATAATAAAATTTGTTATTTAAGTTGGTCAAATATGCAAAAAAAAATCAGAAGAAGGGGGGCAAATACTTTTTCACAGCATTGTATATACGTTGCAGTTTGCAAGTGGTTTACTGGGATTATGACTGAAGCTATCAGCCATGACCCCAGTATTTCTTATGAAAGCAGTCCGAGGGGCTCATTAACCACTGGACCACTTTCAGAAGTGGCGGAAGGGGACGTTCCCCGTTGCTCACTGGTGTTTCTCGGGCTTACCAATTTCACCGGCACACCCAAGAAACGATCCACCTGTGCGGCTGGCTGGACACAGATGCGGACAGAGACTAGATCATCTCTGATTGCCTCTATGGCCTTGGAAGACCAGAGCGAAATCATGACATCCCTTCCTGGTAAATTTTTTGGCATGACATGTTAAGTATCTATTTACTTAACATAACATCATCTTTCATATTTTGGAAAAAAAAATAGGTATATGTTGTGTTTTTTTTATTCAATAAAGTTTATTTTTTCCATAAAAATTGCGTTTGAAGAACCGCTGCGCAAATATCGTGTGACATGAATTGCAAAACAATCGCCATTCTATTCCCTAGAGTCTCTGCTAAAAAAAAATATAATGTTTGGGGGTTATACAAAATTTTCGAGCCATAAAAGGCTTGGTCAGCAAGTTGTTAAAGACCAGATGGAGCATACTCAGAGAGCACACAAAATCACTCATCACACAAAAAAAGAATGCACAGATAGAGCACACACAAGATGGTGGCCAGACATAATGCACAGGCACAGAGCACACAAACAAATTGCAATCCCACTTATTCATGTTGTGGCAAGCATATCCAGAATTGAGTGGCAATGTTCAGTCAAAACAGCCAACTCATCTAAATCTCCAACCACGTCACTTCCGGTGACTCTCCAGCATCAGTAATTGAATTTGGACGAGTTCACTGTTTTGACACAACATCGGCAGTGTATACACAACGGTACATGATATAAGGAGTGGACATTTTTAGTCCGCCCACTAGTAACCAACAACATGGCCGTCTCCAAGGCGGCAACAACTTTTTCCTCCTTAGCCGCTGTTCTGTCAAAACAGGCAAATCATTGTGTACTGTAGTGTATACACTGCCGATGTTGTGTCAAAACAGCCAACTCGTCGAAATCTCCATTTACTGATGCTGGAAGTGATGTGGTTGGAGATTTCGATGACTTGGCTATTTTGACAGAACAGTGGCACTGAAATTGCTACTTTTGTTTCTAATGTTGCACTGAAGTTATTATTGCATGTAATGGGAGATTTCCTGGTTATTTCTCTGTAAGTGGCAACTGGGTTCTAGTGAAATATGGTGGTTTGGTTGAAGTACTAGTGTGATGTGCTTAGTAGGTTACAGAAGAGGAGGAGAAGAAAGCTTTATAAAAGTGGAAGATGTCTGTGCAACCGAAAATATTTAGGCTTCGTTTCCACTAGTGCGACTTGTCATAAAGTCGCATGACAAGTCACAGCCCATTGATTTCAATGGCAACCGTTCCCATCTATGCGACTTAAAGTTGCAGCGACTTTGAAAAGGTTCCTGTACTATTTTGATGCGATTTTTGATGCATCTTTGATGTAGAGACTGTAAAGTTGGATCAAAGCTGCACTCAGTCGCATCCCAAAGTCCCACTCTAAATCGTGCGACTTTGGGGTCACAATAGTGGAAACGTAGCCCTAGTATGAGACTTCAGAAACAAAACACTTGTGTGTGTGTATACAGTTGTGCTCATAAGTTTACATGCCAAGTTTACATACTCTGGTAAAATTTATGATTACTTGGCCATTTTTCAGAGAATATGATAACACAAAAATATTTCTTTCACTCATGGTTAGTGTTTGACTGAAGCCATTTATTATCAATCAACTGTGTTTACTCTTTTTAAATCATAATCACAACTGAAACTACCCAAATGACCCTGATCAAAAGTTTACATACTCTGGTGATTTTAGCCTGATAACATGCACACAAGTTGACACAAAGGGTTTTGAATGGCTATTAAAGGTAATTGTCGTCAGAGTCTTCGAGTGTGACAGCGATAACCCTAATGAACCAAGGCCTGAGGTGTGCCTTGGCCTAGCTGGTCAGTATGCCTGAAAAGTGGGCATACCCTGAATGTAAGAATAAGTATAAGGAAAATAGAATGAGTATGCATGAATCTGGGGGAAACGGGTGGGTGGGAGCCCAGAAATGACGGCAACCCATACCCGACAGGGGAGGAGGCTTAAGTAGCCCTCTCAGCCTCCTCCCACGAATACAGGCTGGCCTTCAGCCAGCCTTACACTTGTCGTCAGAGTCTTCGAGTGTGACAGTGATAACCCTAATGAACCAAGGCCTGAGGTGTGCATTGGCCTAGCTGGTCAGTATGCCTGAAAAGTGGGCAAAAAGAGACAACTGTAGGTGAAGAAGGGAAGGTAACAAATCGTCAGTGAAGTAGCACGCACCCGGATGGCAACAGTATCTGAACCCGGTCCCGTGCAAGAATGGAATAAGCCTGATGCCCGGCACAACCCAGACATGAGAATGACCTGCTAGTAAATGACAGGATACGTGGGGGAAAGGAAGCAAAGGCTGGCCCGAGGAGCCTCTGCAACCGATGGGCGAGAAGATCGTTCTACTTCAACCGGACATCTGAGATGTGCCCCCGGCCTACCCAAACTAGGTATGGGGAAGAGAGAGGGAAAGGGCAAAAATGGACAACTGGCAGGAGTTGTAGGGCTGGATACCTGATGGATGGGTTGCAGGAGTCGGCGGATAAGGCCAAAGCGCTACGGCAATGAGCATCGTCAAGCATGGAGAAACATGCCAGACACAGAACACTGGTCCCACCTGACTCGATCGGGTCGTGCCACCGCCTGTAACCTGACAACCAAGTCTGAATCCTGCACCGAGGAAGGAGGGTCAGGCTCCATCCCGGGCAAGAAAGTCCCATGGCATGATGCAGACATGCCCAAACAAGAGATCAGAGCCGCTAGCGGAACCCGGAAACATGACGACGTTGCCCAAACCCACCCCTGTGGCCGACAAGGGGCCGTGGCTCAGCACACACCCTGAGAGAGACTGTGAAACCCTAGGTGGTGACCAGGACCTCAGCAACAGAACGACAACTGAAAGAAAATGAAGACTGCTTCCTACCCAAGGGTGAGCCCAGTGGTGAATGACATCTGTACCAATCAACTAGCAAGCATGGTTGATAATGGGGAAGATGCCAGCGCAGCCCAACCTGAGAACACAAACTAGAGAAAATGACAGACAACCAGACATGAGAACAACAACGAGCCTACCTAAGAAAGAGAACTTGCAGAAGTGACAAGGCCACCGCGCGTACATGAACCTGATGACGGATGACCCCCCCCCCACCCTTGTGTGAGTGGCGAGTGAGCCCGAGTAACCTGTAGCGCAGAGACAGGTAATTAAACTGAACACTCAGGGCTGGTGTACCCACGGACCGTGGGGGGTGATCGTATAGGTGTAATGAATGAACGTGCATCGTATGACGTATGGTATACGGGCGAGAAGATTGTGGTCAACAATCATTAACAAACGAAACCTCAGCCCGTATGGATCTGTAGACGTGACAGATCCCAAAATGTGAGCCCTAGCTAACTAACCCAGGTACAAACATGAACGAAAATACAATGATACATGGTAACCAACGAAGATGAGAACAGCTACTGGAGCATGCCGTGAGTGAACCACAACGCCCCTCTGAAAGGCTAAGACTGAAAAGTAGCAATGAAATGCTGAGACTGAACGCTGAGGCGGAAGCGCTACGACAGAAATTTTGGGGCAGAAACGCAAGGACAGAAATGCGGAGACCGAAACGTTTGAGGCAGAAATGTAAAGACGGAAAATGCTGAGACTGCAATGCTGAGGCAGAAATCCTGGAGGCAGAACGCTATGACAGAAGTGCTGAAACTGAACGCTGAGGCAGAAACAAAATACCAGAATCCTGGGGCAGAATGCTGAGCAGAAACGCCATGACAGAAAAACCGGGGCAGATACGCTATGACGGAAATGCTGAGACTGGACACCGAGACAGAAATACTGGGGCAGAATGCTACGATGGAAACGCAACAACAGAAATCCTGGGGCAGCAAAACGCAGACAGAAATCCTGGGGCAGCAAAACGCAGACAGAAATCCTGGGGCAGCAAAACGCAGACAGAAATCCTGGGGAAGCAAAACGCAGACAGAAATCCTGGGGCAGAAAAATGCAGACTGAAATCCTGGGGCAGAAAAAACGCAGACAGAAATCCTGGGGCAGAAAAAACGCAGACAGAAATCCTGGGGCAGAAAACGCAGACAGAAACCCTGGGACAGAAAACGCAGACAGAAACCCTGGGGCAGAAAACGCAGACAGAAACCCCCCCCCCACAGCCCCCCCGCATAAACAATGGGCCCCCATGCTGGAAGTAATACCAGTGACAGTAAGAAGCGGATGCGCGGCAGCGCCCCCCCCCCCCCCCCGACCATGCGGGATAGAGCCCAGCAAGGTAGGTGGACTAAAAGCCCCCCCCCCAACCAGGCCTAGGCTAAACTGAGGCGGTGGATGCCCGGGAGGTGAGCAGGTGGGTGAGCGCCCCCCGCAGCCGGCGTGAGAACCGGGAGGCATGCGGGCATCCCCTCCATGCCTGACATGAGATCCAGGGAGGTGAACTGGCGGTGAGTGCCCCCCCAGATGGAGCGGCGTGAGAAACGGGCGGTGAGTGGCTTCCCAGATGGAGCGGTCTGAGAAACGGGCGGTGAGTGGCTCCCCCCACTCCCTGCTGCTCAGCGTGAGGACCGGGATAGTAGGCAGGCAGCCCCCCGACGATACCTGGCGTGAGCTCCGGGAGAGGAACCGCCACGAGACTCCATCGGTCGATCTGCCGTAACCGGAAGTGACGCGGTCCCCTCTGAAATAACGCCAACCCAGGGGAGCCCAGAAACGACGGCAACCCAGACCCGACAGGGGAGGAGGCTTAAGTAGCCCTCTCAGTCTCCTCCCACAAATACAGGCTGGCCTGCAGCCAGCCTTACACCTATCCTCACCTGTGATCTTTCTGCTTGTAATTAGTGTGTGTGTATAAAAGGTCAATGAGTTTCTGGACTCTTGACAGACCCTTGCATCTTTCATCCAGTGCTGCACTGACATTTCTGGATTCTGAGTCATGGGGAAGCAAAAGAATTGTCAAAGGATCTGCCGGGAAAAGGTAGTTGAACTGTATAAAAACAGGAAAAGGCTATAAAAAGATATCCAAGGAATTGAGAATGCCAATCAGCAGTGTTCAAACACAGGACACTCTGAAAACATGTGGTGTGGCTGTTTCAAAATGCACAATAGGGAGGCACTTGAAGAAAGATGGGCTGCATGGTCGAGTCGCCAGAAGAAAGCCATTACTCCACAAATGCACAAAAGTATCCCGCTTACGATATGCCAAACAGCACAGAGACAAGCCTCAAACCTTCTGGCACAAAATCATTTGGAGTGATGAGACCAAAATTTTGCATTATGACCACAAACATAAATGCTACATTGGGAGAGGAGTCAACAAGGCCTATGATGAAAGGTACACCATTCCTACTGTGAAACACAGAGGTGGATCGCTGATGTTTTGGGTATGTGTGAGCTACAAATGCACAGGAAATTTGGTCAAAATTGATGGCAAGATGAATGCAGTATGTTGTCAAAAAATACCGTAGAAACATTTGCATTCATCAGTCAGGAAGCTGCGCATGGGACGTACTTGGACATTCCAACATGACAATCATTCAAAACACAAGGTCAAGTCAACCTGTCATTGGCTACAGCTGAATAAAGTGAAGGTTCTGGAGTGGCCATCTCAGTCTCCTGACCTCAATATCATTGAGCCACTCTGGGGAGATCTCAAATGTGCAGTTCATGCAAGCCAGTCCAAGAATTTACAGGAACTGGAGGCTTTTTGCCAAGAGGAATGGGCAGCTTTACCATCTGAGAAGATAAAGAGCCTCATCCACAAAAGACTTCAAGCTGCCATTGATGTTAAAGGGGACAATACACGGTATTAAGAACTGGGGTATGTAAACTTTTGATTAGGGTCATTTGGGTAGTTTCAGTTGTGATTATGATTTAAAAAGAGCAAACACAGTGGATTGATAATAAATGGCTTTAGCCAAACACTAACTATGAGTGAAAGAAAGGTTTTTGTGTTATCATTCATATTCTCAGAAAAATGGCCAAGAAATCATAAATTCTGCCAGGGTATGTAAACTTATGAGCACAACTGTGTGTGTGTGTGTATATACAGTGGGTATGTAAGGGGGTCTGAAAGTATTCAGACCCCCTTAAATTTTTTACTCTTTGTTATATTGCAGCCATTTGCTAAAATCATTTAAGTTCATTTTTTCCCCTCATTATTGTACACACAGCACCCCAAGTTGACAGAAACACACAGAATTGTTGACATTTTTGCAGATTTATTTAAAAAGAAAAACTGAAATATCACATGGTCCTAAGTATTCAGACCCTTTTCTCAGTATTTAGTATTTGCAGCCTTTGATCTAATACAGCCATGAGTCTTTTTGGGAAAGATGCAACAAGTTTTTCACACCTGGATTTGGGGATCCTCTGCCATTCCTCTCCAGTTCTGTCAGGTTGGATGGTAAACGTTGGTGGACAGCCATTTTTAGGTCTCTCCAGAGATGCTCAATTGGGTTTAAGTCAGGGCTCTGGCTGGGCCATTCAAGAACAGTCACGGAGTTGTTGTGAAGCCACTCCTTCGTTATTTTAGCTGTGTGCTTAGGGTCATTGTCTTGTTGGAAGGTAAACCTTCGACCCAGTCTGAGGTCCTGAGCACTCTGGAGAAGGTTTTCGTCCAGGATATCCCTGTACTTGGCCGCATTCATCTTTCCCTCGATTGCAACCAGTCGTCATGTCCCTGCAGCTTAAAAACACCGCCACAGCATGATGCTGCCACCACCATGCTTCACTGTTGGGACTGTATTGGACAGGTGATGAGCAGTGCCTGGTTTTCTCCACACATACCGCTTAGAATTAAGGCCAAAAAGTTGTAACTTGGTCTCATCAGACCAGAGAATCCTATTTCTCACCATCTTGGAGTCCTTCAGGTGTTTTTTTTCAAGCAAACTCCATGCAGGATTTCATGTGTCTTGCACTGAAGAGAGGCTTCCATCGGGCCACTCTGCCATAAAGCCCCGACTGGTGGAGGGCTGCAGTGATGGTTGACTTTCTACAACTTTCTCCCATCTCCCGACTGCATCTCTGGAGCTCAGCCACAGTGATCTTTGGGTTCTTCTTTACCTCTCTCACCAAGGCTCTTCTCCCCCGATAGCTCAGTTTGGCCGGACGGCCAGCTCTAAAAAGGGTTCTGGTCATCCCAAACGTCTTCCATTTAAGGATTATGGAGGCCACTGTGCTCTTAGGAACCTTAAGTGCAGCAGAATTTTTTTTTGTAACCTTGGCCAGATCTGTGCCTTGCCACAATTCTGTCTCTGAGCTCTTCAGGCAGTTCCTTTGACCTCATGATTCTCATTTGCTCTGACATGCACTGTGAGCTGTAAGGTCTTATATAGACAGGTGTGTGGCTTTCCTTATCAAGTCCAATCAGTATAATCAAACACAGCTGGACTCAAATGAAGGTGTAGAACCATCTCAAGGATGATCAGAAGAAATGGACAGCACCTGAGTTAAATATATGAGTGTCACAGCAAAGGGTCTGAATACTTAGGACCATGTGATAATTTAGTTTTTCTTTTTTAATAAATCTGCAAAAATGTCAACAATTCTGTGTTTTTCTGTCAATATGGGGTGCTGTGTGTACATTAATGAGGAAAAAAATTAACTTAAATGATTTTAGCAAATGGCTGCAATATAACAAAGAGTGAAAAATTTAAGGGGATCTGAATACTTTCCGTACCCACTGTGTGTGTATATATATATATATATATATATATATATACATATACACGCACACACTGTATATATCTATGTGTATACATATACATGCACACCTACTACATTAAAAATAAATAAAATAAATGTAAACAAACATTTTAAAATGTATTAAAACATGGACAATGTCAGTAGAGCAGTGGACGTGTCAGTAGGGCAGAGATTGGTGTAAGTTAGTAGAGCAGTGGACTTTGTTATTATGGCAGTGGACAGTGTCAGTAGTTTTTTATTTTTTTTATTTATTTTAATTTTTTTACAATTGTATTACTTTTTACAATAATATTTGTATTATTATTTTTTATATTTTATTAGGAGTTGGGGGGCTTTGGTGAAAGGGGAAATTGGTGCCACATGGGGTGATTAGGGTGTGCCCAGGCACACATGGCCACCCTGCGTGCGCACCTATGCCTCATGGGCTTTTGTCACTGTAGTTTAGTATTTGTTAAGGCTTTGTTATAAAGCCTTCTGCCAGCTCAGCTGGTAAGCCTTACAAAAATCTATATTTTTGATTAATCTATCTAGTTTACTAGATAATATCTTAAGAGTACAGTGGCACTTAAAGAACTGTGCTGCAGGTGGTAGCAATTTGCTGATATCTGAAACATAAAATAACAAAAACTGGACCTGTACTGTATATTTATTTATTCCTCAGATGTAAGGTCACCCTTAATCCAAATTCTGCTAGATTTTACTTCACAGGAGTTTTTAACATATAAGTTAAAATATGCTTTGTGTCAAGTCAAATTCTTTGCCCCGAGCGACAAGTTGAGTGCTGAGGCTGCAGATGTCTGATAGTATAATATTTGTTTCTAAGTGTGTATGCGTGGCAGATGTGTACAGAACCTCATGTAATAATTTTTTTCTTCTAGAACAGAAACCTAGGTCATTTAAAAAATTTACCTATCTACTATATGTATAATAAAGTATTGCTAAAAGAGAGCACTAAAGCAGACATGTATGTCTTAGCTCTGACCGTGTATATATAGATGATTAGCCATTATATGATATTGAATGGAACTGGTGTATTCTTAGTATCACACAGCCCACCAGCACCCAGTAGAGTAGAACACCACCTGGTTGTGCTTAGGCCAGAGCATAAAAAACTGTATGTTAGCATGGTCAGAAGTTTGTGTGACGGTAAATAATTTATACTGAGCAGAACAATTAAAACCAGCTGGACCTTGCCTAATTAAAATCTCAATTGTTCCTTAAAGTGGTTGTAAATCCTTAAATATGTCCAGGGAAGTGACTAGCCTCAGGAGATACTCGGAGATGAAACAAATCCTCCTACATGAGTTGTACCTGTCTATCTGCAACCATTTCTTCTCTAAATCCATAACTTATACAGCTTGTGTGAGCTTTTAGAAAGCAGGGGACAGGGAGCTGAAGTTACACTATGCAGAGCTCAGTGAGGAGAGCTCTGAGAGATGATTGGAGGGAAGAGGCACACCCCCTTCACACAGCCCACAGAAACAGAGCTGAGGCTGTCCATCACATGCTGTGTGCTGGAGCTCCCTCTCTGTCAACTTTTTACCTCTGGATGTCAGAAAAAACTTGTCAAAAGTGACACATACAGATAGCAGAGAAAGGAGGCAGCAGAGAGAAATTACACTTTGTGCTCTGGATTGGGACAAGTACACACTATAGAGATTACTGAATAGTCCTAGTTTATAAAATATCTTTAATTCAAGTTTACAGAGATTATGGTATATTTGTAATCTTGAAAAAGAATTGAGGAACTAGGCTGCAGAGAGGAAAAATCATAACCATCTCTTTGAGTGATAAAGCTGAAGCCCAGGCAAGCTTCTAATTACACAGTTTAAATACATATATGCAAACTCCGAAGGATTTTTAGTTTTTTTAAACCAGTGATTTTGGCGCATCTGCCAGATAGCACAGCCAGAATGTGCTCCTTCACGGCTGTGTCAGCACAGCTTGGTTCTAGCTTGATGACTGGAAAATGAAGGGACAGCAGCACACTGCTCTGTCCTGATATTGCCATAATTACTGCCTGCTCAGGAGCACTGCAGCATCGCCTGATTGGCTCCCAGTGCTGGCCCTCCATCTCTGAGTCATGTTGGATTACAGGAAACCAGTACAAAGAAAAATGTAGATATTTGCTTTAACTGCCTTTAAAAAATCATTCTGTTTCTGTTTTAACTGCTTGCCAACCGCCGCACGGACAGGCAGAAGGGCGTATATATACTTCCCCTTTAAATTGGCGCTGTGTGGTCGCACGCGCGCCAGCGCGCTCGCGACCCTGTCGCAAGCTTCGTGACCACGCCCGCAGGGACCCACGGACCCGATCGCTGCCGGTGTCCCGCGATCGGGTCACAGAGCTGAACAACAGGGAGATGTTGTGTGTAAACACAACATCTCCCCGTTCTGCCTAGTGACACTGTCACTGATCGTGTTCCCTGTCATCGGGAACAACGATCAGTGACGTGTCACGGCAAGCCACGCCCCCCCTACAGTAAAAATCACTCTTATGGTCACACTTAACCCCTTCAGCGCCCCCTAGTGGTTAACCCCTTCACTGCCAGTGTCATTTTTACAGTAACCAGTGCATTTTTATAGCACTGGTCGTTGTAAAAATGACAATGGTCCCAAAACGGTGTCAAAAGTGTCCGATGTGTCCGCCATAATGTCGCAGTCACGATAAAAATCGCTGATTGCCGCCATTACTAGTAAAAAATATATATATTAATAAAAATGCCATAAAACTATCCCCTATTTTGTAGAAAAAAGTAAACAAAAATTATTTTTTTTTCAAAATTGTTGCTCTATTTTTGTTTATAGCGCAAAAAATAAAAACCGCAGAGGTGATCAAATACCACCAAAAGGAAGCTCTATTTGTGGGAAAAAAAGGACATAAATTTTGTTTGGGAGCCACGTCGCACGACCGCGCAATCGTCAGTTAATGCGATGCAGTGCCGAATCAAAAAGTGGCCTGGTCATTGAGCAGCAAAATGGTCCGGGGCTTAAGTGGTTAATGATTGCATAATTACATTTATGGTGTTTTCTGATTAATCAGTGTTTTTTAATATTTGCCTAGAGTTCCGTGTAATGAGAAGGAGTAAAATTGTATGTGTGTGTGTCTGTTGGTGATGCTTGGGAATCTCTGAAACAGCAAGTAAACATGTATATAAACTTGTATATAAAGATCACCTGTCCTAGTAATTTACAAATTATAAGTGTAATAATAAATCTTTCTATTCTAGCCAAAGCTTCCACTAAGAGCATATTTTCCCAGTGAAAGTCCTGCGCTGGTGTTGGCATTACTTAGAAAGTATGAAGGTATGTTTTTTAAATAGGCTGCTTTAAATGGCATAGTATAGTTCTCAGTTGTATATGAAATATTGTTACATTCTTTTCATTTAATCTTGGTTTTAGGAACCTTCTGTGCACCTGTTTATTGACTCCATTGTGCAAAAGGGAGCTGATTTTTGCTTCTCCTTGCAGAAACCATTTCTCATCTCATCTATCATGTGTTGCATTGTCATGTTAACAAGCTTTGCATGTAATGCTCTGATTCTCAAGGATATCAGATGCTTGTGCATCAGTATACAGCTGAATGTGCTCACATCTCATTTCAACATGTTATAGGATCTGAGGTCAGGCAAGAAAATAAATCTCTCTCGCCCTCAGCATTCCCCTTGCAATATTCCAGTTGACAGTGTTTCACTGCGGGAATTTCCAAACTGTATCATACTTATATTTTCTCTGCTCTGCATCAAGGTAAACAGAAAAACTCCTTTACTGCACAAATTTTATATTGCATCAAGAGTTCTGAAACAACAATTCCTGCTACATTTTAAATCAGTAATTATTATTCCAAAAATGTTTCGTCTAGTGGGGCACAACTCTGACCCTTCAACTCTGGTGAGAGTACAGTATTCTTAGTTTTCTTTGCTTTACCTGCAGGTATTTGCACTGTTAGTGGGACTAACGCCAGTGGGTCTGAATGATTTTTTCTGGGTCTGTGGTAGATAATTTGTTCTAGATATTTTTTTTGTCATTTCTTTTCGTATGTTCTGTTTGTGTAACAATATACACACAAACTTTTGAAAGTACAGTATGTATGTATATAATCCAATACAAAACATTCCCAATGCTTTTGCAACATTTTCCATGGTTTAGTCACATGCATTTAAAAGGAAATTACATACTTTAGGTTGCAAACTCAAATCCAAAGTATATCTAAGGTCCAGGCTTTTAATTAGAGTAGGGAGGATTTATAACACCTTTCAGGTTTTTAAGGCTGTATGTGCCCCATATTGGTAAATTCACTCTTTCTTTTTGTCCAGGTGACCAATGTCACTTGGGCTGAAAGCCAAGGTACATCCAAAATCTTGAGTTATTACCACAACAGAAATAAAGTGGAAATCTTTTGATAGGAACAGTTGTCCCGGGGACAACTAAGAGGGAATTTCCCTCAATTTGCAGCCATTTCATCTCACCCCTGTTGCATCTTACAGGTCAGGAAGTGAGACAAAATCTTTTAATAGAACACAAATGGCAAAAAAACTATCAGTTTTTAACTATTCTATATTCTATTCAAATGAAAAAAAAAATTGAGCTTTAGATATACTTGAATTTACAGTGATTTTGTGCATCGCAAGCTTGTTTTGCATATGTGTTCATCACGGTTTCTTTGTCTTTGTATATACAGTAATCTACATTAAATTCACAGAAATAGATCCACATGCAGTGGGTAAAATAAGTATTGAACATGTCACTATTTTTCCAGGTAAATACAGTTGTGCTCATAAGTTTACATACCCTGGCAGAATTTATGATTTCTTGGCCATTTTTCAGAGAATATGAATAACACAAAAACATTTCTTTTACTCATGGTTAGTGTTTGACTGAAGCCATTTATTATCAATAAACTGTGTTTACGCTTTTGAAATCATAATGACAGCAGAAACTACCCAAATGACCCTGATCAAAAGTTTACATGCCCTGGTGATTTTGGCCTGATAACATGCACACAAGTTGACACAAAGGGGTTTCAATGGCTATTAAAGGTAACTATCTTCACCTGTGATCTGTTTGCTTGTAATTAGTGTGTGTGTAAAAAGGTCAACGAGTTTGTGAACTCCTGACAGACCCTTGCATCTTTCATCCAGTGCTGCACTGACGTTTCTGGATTCTGAGTCATGGGGAAAGCAAAAGAATTGTCAAAAGATCTGCAGGAAAGGGTAGTTGAACTGTATAAAACAGGAAATGGATATAAAAAGATATCCAAGGAATTGAGAATGCCAATCAGCAGTGTTGAAAATCTAATCAAGAAGTGGAAAATGAGGGGTTCTGTTGAAACCAAACCACGATCAGGCAGACCAACTAAAATTTCAGCCACAACTGCCAGGATAATTGTTTGAATGCAAAGAAAAATCCACAAATAACTTCAGGTGAAATAGAGGACTCTCTGAAAACATTTGGTGTGGCTGATTCAAGATGCACAATAAGGAGGAACTTGAAGAAAGATGGGCTGCATAGTTGAGTCACCAGAAGAGAGCCATTACTACGCAAACGCCACAAAGTATCCCGCTTACAATACGCCAAACAGCACAGGGACAAGCCTCAAACCTTCTGCACAAAGTAATTTGGAGTGATGAGACCAAAATGTAGCTTTTTGGTCACCCACCATAAACACTAGGCACAGGAAATTTGGTCAAAATTGTTTGCAAGATGAATGCAGTATGTTATCAAAATATACTGGAGGAACATTTTGCGTTCATCAGCCAGGAAGCTGCGCATGGGACGTACTTGGACATTCCAACATGACAATGATCCAAAACACAAAGCCAAGTCAACCTGTGATTGGCTACAGCAGAATAAAGTGAAGGTTCTGTAATGCCCAAGAATTTCCAGTAACTGGAGGCTTTTTGCCAAGAGGAATGGGCAGCTTTACTATCTGAGAAGATATAGAGCCTCATCCATAAATGCCACAAAAGACTTCAAGCTGTCATTGATGTTAAAGGGGGCAATACACGGTATTAAGAACTGCGGTGTGTAAACTTTTGATCAGGGTCATTTGGGTAGTTTCTGTTGTCATTATGATTTAAAAAGAGTAAACACAGTTGATTAATAATAAATGGCTTCAGCCAAATACTAACCATGAGTACAAGAAAAGTTTTTGTGTTATCATTCGTATTCTCTGAAAAATGGCCAAGAAATCATAAATTCTGCCAGGGTATATAAACTTATGAGCACAACTGTATTTTTCTGAAGGTGCTATTGACATGACATTTTCACCACATGTCGGTAACAATCCATACATACAAAGAAACCAAAACAAATAAGTTCAGAAATTAGGTTATGTGTAATTAAATGGAATGACACAGAGAAAAAGTATTGAATACATGACTAAAGAAAGATGCAAAAAGGCATTTAGCCCTCGTTCACACTGAGTTCAGCTGAACTCGCACAATTTCAAACCGGTATTTCAGTCCGAATTCGGGGGCGATTTGACAAACATCTCTGCGGGTTCATGCACAGATGTCTATTGAAATCACCCCCGAAGTCACCAAAAGTAGTGCAGAAACGACTTTTGGGAATCGGTGCAACGCCGACTTTGCAGCATAATGGTATTGGTAACGGTATTGCTGGCAATGGTACGGACGATGCCATTGCCAGCAATAGGCTCCGATTTGACATATCAAATCACATGCCAAATTGGCCCAATGTGAACGTGGGCTAAAAGCCAAGACACCAACTGAAATCTATCAGTAATTAGAAAGCAAACCTGCCCCTTGTCAGTGCAAATTAATATCAGTTGGTTCAGTCTAAACTGATGGCCTAAAAAAAGGTGCCCGATTACCAAGGTGTCACACAAGAAACATCTCATGATGGGTAAAAGCAAAGAGCTCTCTCAAGACCTTCACAACCTTATTGTTGCAAAACATACTGATGGCATTGGTTACAGAAGGATTTCTAAACTTCTGAATGTTCCAGTGTGCACTGTTGTGGCCATAATCAGGAAGTGGAAAGAACATAATTTCACCATAAACTGGCCATGACCAGGTGCTCCTCACAAGATTTCTGACAGAGGAGTGAAAAGAATGATCAGAAGAGTTGTCCAAGAGCCAAGAACCACTTGTGGAGAGCTTCAGAAAGACCTGGAATTTTCAGATACAATTATTTCAAAGAAAACAATAAGTAATGCACTCAACCGCAATGGCCTGTATGCACGCTCACCACGCAAGACTCCATTGCTGGAGAAAAAGCATGTTGAAGCTTGTTTAAAGTTTGCTGCACAACATTTAGACAAGCCTGTGAAATAGTGGGAGAATATATTCTGGTCAGATGAGAACAAAATGTAACTTTTTGGATGCCATAATACACACCATGTTTGGAGGTCAAATGACCATGCACATCACCCCCAAAACACCATACCTACAGTAAATTTTAGAGGTGGGAACATGGTGTGGTGCTGTTTTTTGGCATACGTTATTGGCAAACTTCATGTCATTGAAGGAAGGATGAATGGAAAAATGTACCAAGAAGATAAAAATCTGCTGTCATCTACCAGGATGGTGAAGATAAAATGAGGGAGGACATTTCAGCAAGACAATGATCCCAAACACAAAGCCAAGGAAACTCAACTGGTTTTCAAAGAAAGGAAAACAAAGCTGCTAGAATGGCCCAGCCAATCATCTGACTTAAATCCAATAGAACATCTATGGAAAGAACTAAAGATCAGAGTTCATAGAAGAGGCTCACGGCACCTTCAAGATTTGAAAACTGTGTGGAAGAATGGGCCAAAATCACACCTAAGTAATGAATGCGCCTATTTTCTCCATACAAGAGGCGTCTTGAAGCTGCAACAAAGGATTTTGTATGAAGTATTAAATACATTTCAGTTAGCAATATTTTTTCCCTGAGTCATTCCATTTTATTACACATAACTTCATTTCTGAATGTATTTGTTTTGGTTTCTTTGTGTTTATGGATTGCATGGGCTGCTACCGACTTGGTGAAAATGTCATGTCAATAGCACCTTATGTTATGTTAAAATGGATTTACAATTGTCATAAAATTTCAATAATCTCAGCAGTGGGTATGGGCGTCAGGATTTCACAAATTACTAGACCCTGTTATTAGTATGCTTATAGTACAGCAAAATACAGTACAGTCCAACAGCTTTTATGTACAAACTGTTTTAGCTTTGCTTAACCCCCTCCTGCCGCTGCCTTCTGACCCTTTAACAGGATCTAAATGCTGGGATGCCTGGGGCAGGCATTCCGATCATGTGACAGCTGTGATTGGAAGTCACATGATCAGAAAGTTCCCGGTCACTAGTATGGATCGGGAGCTTTCTGGTACCTGCTTGCTACTGTGCTGGGAGCACGCTCTCCGCACAGGAAAGTGTTTACCCAGGGACGCACATATTCGGCTGCTCGCCGTTAAAGTCCACCTGCCGAGAGTCTGCATATATGCTCCAGGTCGGCGAGAAGAGGTTAAATATTATCTAGTTGTTTTCCTTCCTTAAATTTTTAATGGAAAATGTTTGCAAGCTTATAAAACAATTAGAAAAATATTGAAAGTGGGGGAGGGGAGGACATCACATGAGCCATAGAAGTGGGGGGGAGGGGGGGATGGATTAGGATTGACAGGAACAGTAAATCAGTTTAGGGGGCCCAATAAGTAAAATTAGCTGATTATTCTAAAGTTATACATTTGACCAGAACGCTTTCAGTTTCTCTTTCAGTTTCAGACTCTGTTTCCCCATATCTTATCAATTCACTTCATCACTCAATCACATGTGTATCTCCTTATCTTCATGGCCAATGAAGCATAAGTGCTTCCGTACTGCTTCTGCCCTTTAAATCTATGATTAAGCCCGGTGGGCCCGGAAAACATGTCAGAAGGCGTGGCTTGTGGAGTTGTGTAAGACTGAGCCCATCTCACACATGTTAACAATACAGACTGGACTGGGAGAGCTGCGATTTTTCGAAGTATACTACACAATACTGGATGGTAATACTGTATTTCATGCCGGCACCCCATTCCTGAGCACCAGCAACACAATATACATTTTCAGTTTTTTTTGCTTACAGCGGCACTACAAATATAAGCTAGCCAAGATATGTGTTTCTTCTTTCTTTGGTTTTTTAGGCCATGTAGATGTTTAAAAAGGTGAAGCTACGTAAGTGACCTGATATAATGCATTGTATTCTGTGGTGAGATGAACACCTATGTATGGTAGCCGGGAACAAACCCAGGTGAATTTAAAGATGTCTTTTGTATAGTCATTAATAGTGAGCTGAAAAACTTTACCAAATTTTTAAAACAGTCAAGAAGGGATTAGAAATCTATATAGTAGGATTGGTTATGAAAGGGAAATGACATAACATGTCAGTTTGAATCTCCAAACACTTAGTAGAGGTCTCCTTTATATTATTTCCTCTTCTGATAAAATGTTCTTACCCTACATTTTAGTGTTAAGCCCTGTACACACGATCGGATTTCCTATGGTTTTTAAACCGATGGATTTTTCCATCGGAAAACCGATGAAGCTGGCTTCCATCAGTCTTGCCTACACACCATCAGTTAAAAAACTGACCGTTCCAAACGCGGTGACGTAAAACACTCCGATGAGCCGAGAAAAATGAAGTTCAATGCTTCTGAGCATGCGTCGACTTGATTCTGAGCATGCATGGGTTTTTTATCCGATGGAGTTCCCCACAGACAATAGTAATTTGCTATCGGTTTTTTAACCATCGTATAAATTTAAAACATGTTCTATTTTTAAACACCGATGGAAAAAAGACCGATGGGGCCCATAAACGATCGGTTTGTCCGATGAAAAAAGTCCATCGGACTGTTTTCATCTGTAAAACCTATCGTGTGTACACGGCTTTAAGCTATTTTCTCTATTGGTTGAATGTTCTTTACCTCTTCTGCTCAAATGATAAGACTATTTTCTCTTTGAACAAATGTTAGGGTATGTTACATTCGCCTTGTGAAAGGCAATGAAAAAGAAACTGACACACATATTACAAACATTACAGAGATTATTGACTTTTGTGGCAGTCTGAGACTGGCTATGATCAGGATTTACAGTAAATGCAGTTTTTATATCAGATGGCCCTAGGTGTGATGGCCCTTTTATAATACCATAACAATGAACACATTTGAGAAAGGATTGCTAGTGTCTTTCCTGTTTGCTGCCTTCAAGAAATTGACTGTCTTATCCTGTCTACATCACAAACTTGTAGTGGAGCTACAACTCAAGAGCAACATCAAGGGAGTTCTAAGCAGAATTTCTGTTGAGAGGCCTCCTGTAGTTGGATTGACAGGAGTGAGGAGGACTAATAAGAAACATTTTTAAAGATAAGTTAAAGGAATGCATCAGGTTAAGGAGTGAGAAAGAGCTTTTAAGGTTCTGTGAGCAGAGGGAATGAAGATAAAAAATTAGAAGTACTGTATATGTAAAGAGAACTGAGAACAGTTTGGAAGTATATATGAAAAATATATGTGAGGAAGCCGAATGGAATGAAGATAACTGTCAATTGACTGAGATGTAGAGGAAGACTGAGTACAGTAACAAGTAGGGTTTTTTAGGAGGAGCAGGAAGAACTTGGAAGAAGCAGTTTGTAGGAAAAATTACAAAGGTTTGGCACAGAGTGTGTCTGTCTGAGGTACATCCTTAAATGGATGTTGTATTTTTAGCTTTTGTCCAACAAGCTATCAGTAAAGAAAAGTTAAGTTGATTTTATGAAGTATTATTAGCATCTCCTCTTATTTTTTCCAGGATTACCATCTGATGCCTGTGTTCAACACTTGTACACTGTTGTTAAAATTCTAAGAACTATGGACAAGGAAGAGAGGTAACAACATTTGGTTCCAAAACCTATGCACAAAAAAATTGTGAAAACTCCATCTGCTTGAAACCTCTTAGAAGAAGGAACCCGAGAGGCTTCCTTTTAATATAGTTCATAGAGAATCAATAGGGGTTTGAAGATTTAAAAAGATCTAACCCTAACAGAATGCCATTTCATTTGCTAAAGCACTGTGTATCCTAAACAGTGTTGATATTTTTTAAATAAAATACTGTTTTCAATCTTTTTTAAATTATTTTTTGCATCTCATGCCGCGTACACACGACCGCTTTTCTCGACGAGAAAAACGGCATATTTTTTTTCGCCGAGAAAAACGATCGTCTGTGGGCTTTATGTCGTTTTTCTTGTTGAGAAAAACGGCAGAAAAAACGACGAGAAAAATTAGAACATGTTCTAAATTTTCTCATCGTTTTTTCCATCATTTTTTTCCGCGGCAGTTTTCCCATAGGGGGACACTGCCGCGGAGCCCACAGACGGTCGTTTTTCTCGACAAAGAAAAAAATGACAGGAAAAACTGTCGTGTGTGGGGGAAAATGCCGTTCCCTCGTTTTTCATTTTATTTCATGTCGTGATTCACGGCGGTGTTTTCACCGCCGTGAATCACGATCGTGTGTACGCGGCATATGTGCTTATAATCTCATTTGGCTTCTTTTAGCCACACCTGATAGTGACAGTGATGGACACTTTTTGTCTCTGTGACAGAGTTGCCTGCAACAAGGTGACAATGGAAATCAAGAACTTTCACGGTTGAATCAATAGATGCTGCAGATTTAAGAGATTGAAAATAACTTTTGAAGTTACATTCGGTCTACTTTAAACCCTGAATTGTTCTTTGAATCACATTTGCATAAACTTGCTTAGAATTGCAGAACATGCATACTTATGTGATATACAGACACTTTAGGCTTCTGTCTAATCCTCTAAAACAAACAATTAACTAGCCCCCTCGATACATTTTTCCCGCAAGGGCGGTTTTCCTGGGAAAAATTATACAAAAGTACGGAAGGGCACATAATAACACTACATAATCTTTCTATGGCTCTACATCAAAAATGCCACTATAAACATTTATCATTATCCATTCCCATAAAATGAGGCGGATCAAGGAACAAGATAGGGTAATACTATTTTAGAAAATGACTGACATCCCAGTGGTGATTTAGACCTAGGAGAATTCTTGAGTAACATAAGTATCTACCAAACTTCACGTTCAAGGAGCATGAAGACATCATAATGCTATCACTGTATAACACTGGCAGGTGTTTGCTTATGATATTTCTGATATTTTGAAACTCCACAGAAAAAGTTGTTACAAAAGTAACTCCCCTTAAGGCGTGGTAGCAAGGAAAGCCCAACTACCTTGTATGGATCTATAGCCTCGTACACACGGCCGAGATTCTCGTCGAAAAAAACATGTCGTTTTTTTCGACGAGATTCTTGGACAAGAAACTTGTCCCGGCCGAGTGTACACACGCTCGATTCAAAGAACCCGCGGTTCTTTGAATGGAGCGTACGCAGTGACGTCATCGACTACGACGAGCATGCGCTTGTCACATTCGATGCCGTCGCCGCCATCTTGGTATACCCTACCTATGCCTAGGAAGCTACTGCGCATGCGTCGAATTCATTTCGAACATGCGCGGGCTTCCCGGAGGACAGGTAAGTGTACACACACTCACTTTTCTCGTCGAGAAACAGGCTGACGAGAATCTCGACGAGAAAATAGAGAGCAGGTTCTCTATTTTCTCGTCGAGATTACTTGTCGGTTTTCTTGACGAGAAACCATACACACGAACGAATTTCTCGGCAAGACATCTCTGCCAGCAAGTTTCTTGCTGGTTCTTGCCGAGAAACTCGGTCGTGTGTACGAGGCCTTTGAGTAGTGAAATCAGCAGGAACAAGTTGGTTCCACAAGTTCCTGAAGCATTTGTAGGTCAAGGGAGAGGGTTCTTGGAAAGTTTGATTGTTGGGGATCACTGGAAAGCACCTAATGCCTTCTTGGAATGGGAAGAAAAGGGAACTACCATGAGTATACGTGGTTTGTTTTTAAGCTAAAACTTAAGAAAAGATTGCCTGTTGCAGACTGTGGCACAATTAGCTGCCACAGGGAGTGGCCCCTGAGGGTAATGCTTAGATAGAAATGCAGGCATAATTTCTTGTGTTCTGGCATCAGTTGTTCAATAGCACCAGTGCAAATGAACTGGCTATAGGGTAAACCCTTT
This sequence comes from Rana muscosa, assembly GCA_029206835.1. Lineage (NCBI taxonomy): Eukaryota > Metazoa > Chordata > Amphibia > Anura > Ranidae > Rana > Rana muscosa. Next base: position 780,100,364 of record CM055116.1, on the reverse strand, counting down.
TTAAGGGGATACTGGTTAAAACTTGTGGCAGATGGGTGGTTAGTCCTATCTGTAGGTTTATGATAAAGGTCAATTGACAGGTTTCCCTGGTGAAGGTGTATGTCAGCATCTAAGAAGTTAATCTGGGTAGAGTTAAAGTCAAGTGAGAAAAAAAGATTGGGTAGACACTGGATTAGGTAAGAATGAAATGCAAACTGGTCATCCAGTGGCCTCTGCTAAATGAATGCAATGTGATTAATGTACCTTCCATAGAAAAATGTGGCCATAGTACACTGGATGAGTGTAAACATAAGTTGTTTTAATATCAACCATGTACAGGTTTGCATAGCTTGATGCTACGTTCAAGCCCATTGCTGTCCCCTAGAGCTGTAGGTACTGTAAAACTTACTTAAAAGCTAAAGTAATTCTTAATGGGTATAATATGGAGTAAGAAAAGAGAGAAAAAATAAAGTGCCAAGGTCCTAAAGTCCTATTTTCCATTATTTTCTTTTCTAATTCACATATTTAGATGTGGTGCCATTTCAAGCAAACTGAGCTCCCCCTTTTTTTTTCTTTACAATATGGAGTACCTCTATCTAAAATTCTAGAATGTCTGGTTGTAGTGCCATACTTGTCAGGACATTAGATTACCCAATTTCTAACGGAGTGCGGGATTGAAGGTATATAAACTGCTAACGTCCATAGTGCACAAGTGACAATCTGATGGTGACCTACCCACTCTCTGAAGGGAGCTGAGAAAGTCAGTTTTGGTATGAAGGTATGGACATGCAAGAGGTTGTAATACAGAGTCAGTACACAATGAGAAATCCTGGGGGATTAGTATGGTTCTTATGGATTTTTGGCAGGTAATAGAAAAATAGTGTGACGTAGTAATCTGTGCATAAAAACGTTCTAAGCTTCCCATCAATGGTACTAATCGAGTGTGCAGATGAAATGAGTGCATCCGTCTCAGATGTCTTGTATGTACATGTTTACTACTCTTTGTTTAAGGAGAGCATCACTGGCCTGTCCTCCCTGCTGCTGCCTTACAGTGACTCGGTCATAGATAGTTGATAACCGCTCCTGCTTTTGAAGCTGATCCATGAGTACCTGTTGGCATATTCACTGTTCCCTGCTTGAGTCTACATACCCCTCCGAGTTTTTATTAGCTCTTTCAGGCATAGCTCCCTCCTCTCTGTTATCCAGGGAGAAACTTTCTTTAACTGTGTCAATATTTATGACCAAGTCAATAGCCGATTTAGAATGCAGGGGTCACAAGCGTACTTCTTCGCCCTCTCCTCCTGTCTCTGAGGTGCCTGCAGCTGCTTCAGCTAAGAATACTAAGGAATGTACCTTATACTTTTGGAAGAGTTTGTACCTGAGAAGGTTCAGCCTGGTGACAAACTTTCTAAGCTTAAAGATACCATCTCTGTCTAGTCCAGTGCACATGTGTAAAGAACTGGAGCAACCGGAATCCAAATTTTCTGGAGGTACCAGTCTGAGATACATAATAGTCCCCATCCTGTTAAAACATTGCCAGTGCACTGGCTACTGCAACCTGTTTTGTATGGTGACTGGTCTCGCCAAGACAAGCTAATTGTTTTTCTCAGCAATACCCTAATGAGAGGAAGTTTGTTAATACGTGGTTAAGTAATTTACATTGTGGATCTGGCTATTTTCTGTCTTAGCAAAGCACTGACTGTTCCTTTTGAGAACACTGCAGTGTTTAAAGACCCTGTGGATAAAAGACTGCAAGAACTTTCTCAGGCATTATTTTTCCTAGCACACCCTGCCCTGCATTTCCCAAAGCAAATGGAAGCATTAGCCCCATTTTGTAGCTAAAGGTACTCAATACCTTCATTTGAGTGCAAAAATCCTGCATAGTTTCCACCATGTCAGTCATATCTTCTCTTCATCTGGGGACTTTCTGGCCTCTGTGGACAAGAAGATACCTATTTGCATATCCCTGTCCTTCCAATACATTAACGCAACCTTTGTTTCTGCGGTGGACACACAACATTACTAGTTTGTTGCCCTTCCCTTATGTCCATCTACCATGCCTCAGATCTTCAACATGGTGCTAGTCCCTGTGGTTGCTCTATTTCTTTCACAAAGCATTCCCATAGTGGGACACCCAAACCTTTTACCGAGGAAACAGTTGGCACAGACCTTGTCAGTCACTGTTCAACAGACCGTTTAAACTGTCCAGTGATTTGTGTGGATCCTAAACCTCAAGAAGTTTGTGCTGGCTCATTACCTGGAATATGTAGGTCTTCCTCTAGATACTGTTTAGTCCAGGTTCTTTCCAGCAGCTGTTCAAACTCTACTTTTACTTGAGGGTTCCAGGCTTAATGGTTGCCTGCTTCAAGGCAGTTTAAAATTTCCAATTTCACTTACGGCCGTTGCAACTAAACATTCTGGTAGAGCGAGAAGGCGCTTTCTTTTGCATATGAGATGCACCTGACACTCAAGACCAAGTTGTCCTTGGCCTGGAGGCTCACAAATCCAGAACTGGGAGTCAAGAAAAATCATTCCTTCCACTAGTCTGGAAGATTCTCATGAAGGATATCATCCTGACAGGATGGGAAAGGAGTCCTAGACATCCCCTCAGTGCAAGGAATTTGGTCGCCAGAGGAAGCTTGTCTACTGATTAACATACCAGAGCTAAAAGTGATTTGGTTATCCCTTTAGCACTGGACCACTAATCTGTGACATCCAACAAGAAGTCACTTGGACAATGCCACAGTCATGGAAAATGTCAACTATCAAGAAGAAATCAAAGTCTTTCAACTCAAAGAGAATTCTGGCATGGGCGGAACTTTATGTTCCAGCTCTGTCCGTTGTATACATTCCAGGCATAGAAAATTGTCAGGCGGACTTTCTCAGTCGACAGCATCTAAATTTAGAGGAATGGTCTCTTCACCTTGAGGTGTTTAACCACTTAAGCCCCGGACCATTTTGTTGCTAAAGGACAAGGTCCCTTTTTGCGATTTTTTTCGTCGCTTTAACTGACAATTGCGCGGTCGTGCGATGTGGCCCCCAAACAAAATTGACGTCCTTTTTTTCCCACAAATAGAGCTTTCTTTTGGTGGTATTTGATCACCTCTGCGTTTTTTTATTTTTTGCGCTATAAACAAAAATAGAGCGACAATTTTGAAAAAAATTACATATTTTTTACTTTTTGCTATAATAAATATCCCCAAAAAATCTATAAAAAAATAAATGTTTTCCTCAGTTTAGGCCGATACGTATTCTTCTACATATTTTTGCAATAAGTGTTTGATTGGTTTGCACAAAAGTTATAGCGTCTACAAAATAGGGGGTAGTTTTATGGTATTTTTATTAATATTTTTTTTTTACTAGTAATGGCGGCGATCAGAGATTTTTATCATGACTGCGACATTATGGCGTACACATCGGACACTTTTGACAAATTTTTGGGACCATTGTCATTTTTATAGCGATCAGTGCTATAAATATGCACTGATTACTGTGAAAATGACACCAGCAGTGAATGGGTTAACCTCTAGGTGGCGCTATAGGGGTTAAGTGTGACCTAATGAGTGATTCTTACTGTAGGGGGCGTGGCTTAGCGTATGACGTCACTGATCGTCGTTCCCTATGACAGGGAACAGACGATCACTGACATGCCACTAGGAAGAATGGGGAAAGGTTTTTTTACACTCACCTCTCCCCGTTCTTCAGCTCTGTGACCCGATCGCGGGACACCGGCGGCTGCGATCGGTTCCGCGGGAGTGGTCATGGAGCATCGGACCGGGTCGCGAGCGCGGCGGCACGCGCGCGACCCACGGACGGGTTCTTAAAGGGGGGACGTACCTGTACGCCCTTGTGCCTGTCTGTGCCATTCTGTCGACGTACATCGTCGTGCGGCGGTCCTTAACCACTTAACGACCGCTCACTGTATATATACGTCGGCAGAATGGCACCGACAGGCACAATCACGTAGAGTGTACGTGATTGCCTTTGTATAGTTGGGGGGTCCAATCGGACCCCCTCCTATAGAGTGAGCGGTGGCTAAGTGTCCGGGAGCGTTCCGGGATGAGGGGGCAGCCATTCTTTTCCGGCCACCCCCTCGCGATCGCTCCCGGCGAATGGAAATGCCCCCTCTGTCTGTGTCAGGCAGAGGAAGCAGGAGGAAGTGATGTCATCTCTGGTGCGGCGCTCACATATACCGAGCGCCGTACAAGAGAAGACATCAGGTCAGTGCACACAACACTACACTGACACCAGGACACATAGGGACATAAATCGCCCCCCCAGACACCCCCAGATCACCCCCCCAGCCCCCAGTCACAGTGTCACTGATTGCAGTGACCATTTATTTACTGATCACTGCAATCAGTGACATTTGTGACTGTAAAAGTGTCAGTACATTCAGTTTTAGGTCCAGTGTAGCCCCCTAACCCCCCCTAATAAAGGTTTAACCCCCTGATCACCCCCCAGATAACCCTATCACCACTGTCGCTAAGCGATCATTTTTCTGATCGCTGTCTTAGCGTCAGTGATGCCGATCTGCAGCCAGTAATTTTTTTTAGGTTCGCCGCATGTTTTTATAGCGTCAGGTACCCCAATATATTATCTGATAAAGGTTTAACCCCCTTGATCGCCCCCAGGTAACCCTTTCACCCCCTATCACCACTGTCGCTAAGCGATCGTTTTTCTAAACGCTGTCTTAGTGCCGGTGATGCAGATCGGTAGCCAGTAATTTTTTTTAGGTTCGCCGCATGTTTTTATAGCGTCAGGTACCCCAATATATTATCTAATAAAGGTTTAACCCCTGTGAGGGGGTTAGCTCGGCAGCGGGTGTGTGTGACCCCCGGGATGGGCTCCCCACACAAAACAGGCCCAGCAAACGGAGGTTGTGGTTTTCAAAATCAAAAAGGTGCGGTTTATTTTCTATTTACAGTGACAAAACACAGCAAAGCAAAAGAAACATAACCAAAATAAATCCTGGTCAAGTTGACCTCTGACTAAACATACAGGTTTCCTAACTAACAACTGGGATCAGCCTAGTGCTGTCCTAGTCCCTAAGTCCCTGGTTTTAAATGTCCAAGCAAATAGCCACACAGGCTTTGTCTCACCGCACAGGGGTTCACTCTCCCTAGACAGTCCACACAGGTCTGGTTCCAGGCATGAGCTAACATCTAATGAAGCTGGGAGTTCTTATAGAGGCCTAAATGAGCTGACAAGCTTCAGCTGGTCTCATCAACTCCCTGTCTGCACGACGCCCAGCCCTCTCCCTAGAGGTATGAGTCATCCATGAGCCCACTAGCCTTATACAACTCTCCACCTAGTTGTATAAGTCGGCGTAAAGCCTGAATCTGGGCGAAATATATCTACCCCCCTGGATGCAACCAGGTGACTTTACCTTCCTGCTGTCACATACCCCCCCTCTTGTTTTAACCTTGGGGTTGGAACACCAGCAATCAGGCATTCATGTACTCGAGACAAAGCATCCACATTCCCCATTTGAACGCCAGGGCGATGCTTTACTGTGAAGTTGAATTCCTGGAGGGCCAGGAACCACCTATTCACTCTTCTATTTGTTTCCTTGTTTTGAGCCATCCACTTTAACGGAGCGTGATCCGTAACCATGTCAAAGTGCCTACCTAGCAGGTAGTACCGAAGGGAATCTAGAGCCCACTTCACCGCTAAACACTCCTTTTCAACGGTGGCGTAATTTACCTCATGGGACTTCAACTTCCTGCTGAGGTAAATGACTGGGTGCTCTTCCCCGTTCCAGACCTGGGACAATACTGCTCCTAACCCCACATCTGACGCATCACTTTGTACGACAAAGTCTTTAGAGAAGTCGGGTGAGTACAACACTGGCTGGCTACATAAGGCTTGTTTCAAGAATTGGAATGCTGCCTCAGCCTCGGGGGTCCATTTAATCATGACCGACCCTTTCCCCTTCGTCAGGTTGGTTAGGGGCACAGCCTTAGAAGCAAAGTGGGGAATGAATCGCCGATAATACCCAGCGATTCCCAGAAAGGCTCGTACCTGCTTCTTGCTGTTGGGACGTGGCCAACTCTGGATGGCCTCGACTTTGTTGAGTTGGGGTTTTATTACTCCCCTCCCAATGGTGTACCCAAGATATTTGGCCTCCTCCTGCCCAATGGTACACTTCTTGGGGTTAGCCGTAAACCCCGCTTCCCGAACAGAGTCCAGGACTGCTTGCACTTTTGGCAGATGTGAGGCCCAATCTGTGCTATGGACAATTACGTCATCCAGGTAAGCCGCAGCATACTTCCGATGGGGCCTCAGCATCTGGTCCATTTTCCGCTGGAATGTGGCCGGCGCATTCTGTAACCCGAACGGCATTCTTTTATATTGGAACGCCCCGTCTGGGGTTACAAATGCGGTTTTCTCTTTGGCCGATTTGGCCAGGGGGATTTGCCAATACCCTTTTGTGAGGTCAAGAGTCGTCATGTATCGGGCTGTTCCCAGCCGGTCGATCAACTCATCTATACGTGGCATGGGGTAGGTGTCAAATTTTGTAACTTTGTTCAACTGACGAAAATCGTTACAAAATCGCCAGCTCCCATCCGGTTTAGGCACCAACACGATGGGACTAGACCAATCACTTTGGGACTCCTCTATCACCCCTAAGTTCAGCATTTGTTTTAGGGTTTTGTTGAATCTTTCAACCAGCCCATCGGTTTGGGGGTGATACACAGACGTACGCAATTGCGTCACTTTGAACAATTTACACAGCTCTTTCATAACCCGGGACATAAAGGGTGTACCTTGGTCCGTAAGCAGTTCTTTACAAATACCCACCCGGCTAAAAACAAGAGATAGCTCTTTGGCTATGGTTTTGGCCGAGGTATTTCGGAGAGGGATCGCTTCTGGATAACGGGTGGCATAGTCCATTATAACTAATATGTACTGGTGCCCCCTAGCGGACTTGATTATAGGACCTACCAAATCCATGGCGATCCTCTCAAACGGGACCTCAATGATGGGTAGAGGGACCAGCGGGCTACGGAAATGTGGCATCGGGGCCAACCTCTGACACACAGGGCAGGAGGAACAATAATTTTCTACGTCCTTCATCACCCCCGGCCAATAGAATCTCTGTAATACCCTCTCTCGGGTTTTCTCTGTCCCCAGATGACCTCCAAGAATGTGCCCATGGGCCAACTCCAACACCAACTTCCTGTAAGGTTTGGGCACCACAAGCTGCTCAACGGTTTCTTCTGCCCTTTTTGCCACCCGATACAGTAGGTCCTTCTCTACGCTGAAGTATGGGTAAGTGCAGGTATTATCTGGGTTCACTAACTCGCCATCTATTTCCACTACGTTTTCCCGTGCCTTTATTAGGGCGGGGTCTTTCAACTGTTCTGTGGCAAAGTTTTCCCTGTGAACCTCAAGATCAGAAAACTCCACAGACGGTAGGTTTTCGTCTGAGGAGGTGGGCTCCTCTCCAGTTTCTTGAGTCTCCCCTGCCAATACTGATAAGGGAAATTCCGGAGAGTCCTCACCACTCTCAGGGGAGTTCTGGCTATCACATTCCTGGTACATAGGGGCACCAGTGAGGGGCTCAGGATCATCCCACAGTTCCCAGAACTTCGGAAAATCCCTTCCCACAATGGCGTCATGCGGTAACTGAGATACTAAGCCCACTGGATGAGAGAGGGTACCTTTGGGGGTCTCGAAACACACTGTAGTCACTGGATACTCTCGGGTGTCCCCATGCACACAAATAACAGCTACCTTGCTATTCCCAGAGACCTCTGTTTTAACTAACTCAGCCTTTATCAGGGTCACAAGGCTACCTGAATCCAGCAATACCACAACATTTCTACCATTAACACACATTTTGCATAAATGTTTCTCAGTTCCTCGAATGGCAGTGCATGCGACTGTCGCACACAGCGACTGACGTCTGCCCGTCAGAAAGTCACACTGCATGGGTTCCTCCACAACCGGGCAATTGGCTGCAATATGTCCCGCTTGCCGGCAGCGGTAGCAAACGATCCTTCTTGCCGCCTCTTGAGCCGCTGATTTCCCAGGCTGTTCTCGCCAAACTTGGGGTAGAGCTCCCACCCTCTCACTCTCTCCACCCTCACCCCTTGGAATCCTCTTATCCGCCCCTGGGGATGGTCTGGTCTTAGGGTGGAAAGTCCGAGTGTCTCTGGAAGAGGCCGTCAGGTTCTCTGTAGCCAAGTATTTCTCCACACGATCCACAAGACCATCGGCCGTCTCTGGGTCTCCATGGCTTACCCACTTTTGGATGGCAGTAGGAAGGGCTCTCAAAAACCGATCCATTACAACACGTTCCACAATCTTTGGTGCGGACAAAGTCTCTGGCTGTAGCCACTTTCTGCTCAGGTGAATGAGATCATACATTTGAGACCTGGGGGGTTTTCCAAGCTGGAAAGTCCAGTTATGCACACGCTGAGCCCGGACAGCCTGGGTGACACCCAGCCTTGCCAAAATTTCAGCTTTTAGCATCACATAGTCTTTTGCTTGGTTAGGCTCTAGGTCATAGTAAGCTTTCTGCGATTCACCAGTTAACAGAGGAGCCACCAGTCCAGCCCACTGCTCCTCAGGCCACTTTTCTCTTTCAGCGGTCCTTTCAAATGTGGTCAAAAATACCTCTGGATCATCCTCTCCAGTCATTTTTGTCAATAAACGACTCACCCCAAAGGACGCGGTATTAGTGGGACGGCTTTCCTCACTGGTCTGCGGACGTTGCTGCATTACTGCTTCCATTTGTTGTAGTCTCTGCTCTTGCTTCTGTAACAGGTCTATGAAGCGGGCCTCAGATTGCTGCTGGGCTTGTTGCTGAGCTTCCAGACTCTGTTGGTGAGCTTGCTGCTGGGCTGCAAGGCTCTGTTGATGAGCTTGCTGCTGGGCTGCAAGGCTCCTTTGCAAACCTGCATTTGTCTGCTGTTGATTGGCATTTGCTAGAGCCAGCTGTTTCAGTATCTCCTCCATGCTGGCTTAAAAAAAAACTGCCCGCATTCTCCACCAACTGTGAGGGGGTTAGCTCGGCAGCGGGTGTGTGTGACCCCCGGGATGGGCTCCCCACACAAAACAGGCCCAGCAAACGGAGGTTGTGGTTTTCAAAATCAAAAAGGTGCGGTTTATTTTCTATTTACAGTGACAAAACACAGCAAAGCAAAAGAAACATAACCAAAATAAATCCTGGTCAAGTTGACCTCTGACTAAACATACAGGTTTCCTAACTAACAACTGGGATCAGCCTAGTGCTGTCCTAGTCCCTAAGTCCCTGGTTTTAAATGTCCAAGCAAATAGCCACACAGGCTTTGTCTCACCGCACAGGGGTTCACTCTCCCTAGACAGTCCACACAGGTCTGGTTCCAGGCATGAGCTAACATCTAATGAAGCTGGGAGTTCTTATAGAGGCCTAAATGAGCTGACAAGCTTCAGCTGGTCTCATCAACTCCCTGTCTGCACGACGCCCAGCCCTCTCCCTAGAGGTATGAGTCATCCATGAGCCCACTAGCCTTATACAACTCTCCACCTAGTTGTATAAGTCGGCGTAAAGCCTGAATCTGGGCGAAATATATCTACCCCCCTGGATGCAACCAGGTGACTTTACCTTCCTGCTGTCACACCCCCTTGATCGCCCCCCAGGTAACCCTTTCACCCCCTATCACCACTGTCGCTAAGCGATCGTTTTTCTAAACGCTGTCTTAGTGTCGGTGATGCAAATCGGTAGCTGGTAATTTTTTTTAGGTTCGCCGCAGGTTTTTATAGCGTCAGGTACCCCAATATATTATCTAATAAAGGTTAAACCCCCTTGATCGCCCCCCAGGTAACCCTTTCACCCCCTATCACCACTGTCGCTAAGCGATCGTTTTTCTAAACGCTGTCTTAGTGTCGGTGATGCAGATCGGTAGCCAGTAATTTTTTTTAGGTTCGCCGCAGGTTTTTATAGCGTCAGGTACCCCAATATATTATCTAATAAAGGTTTTAACCCCCTGATTGCCCCTAGTTAACCCTTTCACCAGTGATCACCATATAAGTGTTACGGGTGACGCTGGTTAGTTAGTTTGCTTTTTATAGTGTCAGGGCACCCGCCGTATATAACCCAATAAAGGTTTAACCCCCTGATCGCCCGGCGGGTGATATCAATTAGGTTTTAGCGTCAGAGAGGGTCTGCGTCACACCCCAGGCAGCGTCAGGTTAGTGCCAGTAACGCTAACACCCACGCGTGAAGCATACACCCCCCTTAGTGGTATAGTATCTGAACAGATCAATATCTGATCAGATCTATACTAGCGTCCCCAGCAGTTTAGGGTTCCCAAAAACGCAGTGTTAGCGGGATCAGCCCAGATACCTGCTGGCACCTGCGTTTTGCCCCTCCGTCCAGCCCAGGCCACCCAAGTGCAGTATCGATCGATCACTGTCACTTACAAAACAAAAACACACATAACTGCAGCGTTCGCAGAGACAGGCCTGATCCCTGCGACTCCAGTGCTGTAGGAGGTGATTTCACCACCACAGTTAAATAAAAAAAGCATATATGCTGAAGCATTGGGGCAGCAGGAGTGGAGGAGCGATTTTGCTCCTAATGCCGCGTACATACGGTCGAAATTCCGACGGAGGCTTGCCCGTGGAAAAGTCCGACCATGTGTGTGCGGCATAACTTTTTTGCGGGAGGATGCCCCCATGCTTCGGCATATATAAATGGTGCGTGTATGCCCATCATTGGAAGTGGGTGGATGAAGGGCGGTATTCTAATGGTGGGCATACCCACCGATCAATCTCTTTTTTCGTTCAGCCAACTGGCTGCATGAAAAAAAAAGATTACAATACATGTCCAACAAGGACCAGCAACGTACTGGTATGTTGCTGGACTTTGAATGTTTATACCAGAATGATGCCTGCGGGTTTAGGTATCATCTTGGTATCATTCTTTCCAGCCTGCGGCCGGCTTTCATGTAAAAGCAATCCTAGCGGCTAATTAGCCTCTGGACTGCTTTTACAAGCAGTGGGAGGGAATGCCCCCCCCCCCGGATATAAAAAGCGCCATTGGGAAAGCATTTTATCACACCGATCTTGGTGTGGTCAGATGCTTTGAGGGCAGAGGAAAAATCTAGGGTCTAGAAGACCCCAGTTTTTTCAAAAAAAGAGTACCTGTCACTACCTATTGCTATCATAGGGGATATTTACATTCCCTGAGATAACAATAAAAATGATAACAAAAAAATACTTGGAAGGAACAATTTAAAAATAAAATAAAAAAGCAAAATTAATAATAAAAAAAAAAAAAGCACCCCTGTCCTGCCCTGCTCTTGCCCAATGGCGAACGCAAGCGTCGGTCTGGCGTCATATGTAAACAGCAATTGCACCATGCATGTGAGGTATCACCGCGAAGGTCAGATCGAGGGCAGTCATTTTAGCAGTAGACCTCCTCTGTAAATCTACTGGGGTAACCTGTAAAGGCTTTTAAAAATGTATGTAGTTTGTCGCCAATGCGCGTTTGTGCGAAATTTTAAAGCATGTCGTGTTTGGTATCTATGTACTCGGCCTAAGATCATCTTTTTTATTTCATCAAACATTTGGGCAATATAGTGTGTTTTAGTGCATTAAAATTAAAAAAAGTGTATTTTTTAACCCAAAAAATGCGTTTGAAAAATCGCTGCGCAAATACTGTGTAGAAAAAAAAAATGCAACACCCACCATTTTAATCTGTAGGGCCTTTGCTTTAAAATATATATATAATGTTTGGGGGTTCAACATAATTTTCTTGCAAAAAAAAAATGTTTTCATGTAAACAAAAAGTGTCAAAAATAGGATTTTTATAACAGCTTACCTGTAAAATCCTTTTCTTGGAGTACATCACGGGACACAGAGCGACATAGTCATTACTAATGGGTTATATAGTTACCGTCAGGTGCTGGCACTGGCAACTTCCAAAACCGGAAGTACCCTCCCCTATATAAGCCCCTCCCATCCGGGAGCACCTCAGTTTTGTAGCAAAGCAATAAGTGTCCCCAAAGAGGGGCGGGAGCTCTGTGTCCCGTGATGTACTCCAAGAAAAGGATTTTACAGGTAAGCTGTTATAAAAATCCTATTTTCTTTCTCGTACATCACGGGACACAGAGCGACATAGTCATTACTAATGGGATGTCCTAAAGCAATGCCAAATGAGGGGGGGGATACACCATATATAAGCTGAGCGCTATCAGACATGAGGATCTTTTACGGCCTGCAACACACTGCGCCCAAAGGCGACATCCTCCTGACTTCTAACGTCCACCTGGTAGAACCTAGTAAACGTGTGTACCGAAGACCATGTTGCGGCCTTACAGATTTGAGCCAGGGAGGCCTGGTGATGCACTGCCCATGAAGTTCCAACTGCTCTCGTGGAGTGCGCCCTAACTTTGAACGGAGGCGGTCTACTTCTCAAGCTATAGGCTTGTATTATGACCTGTCGAATCCACTTGGCTAAAGTAGATTTTGATGCTGCCTGACCCTTTCTGGGGCCTTCCGGCAGAATAAACAAAGTATCCGTTCTGCGAATCTGAGCAGTGGCTTTTAGATAAGCTTTAACTGCTCTTACTACATCCAAAGAATGCAATAACTTTTCCTCTACCGAAGTAGGCTTGGGGAAAAAAGAAGGAAGAACCACATCTTGGTTCAAATGAAAACTCGATACCACCTTAGGAAGAAAGGCTGGATGAGGACGTAACACTACTCTGTCCTTATGGATAACCAGATATGGCTCTTTACAGGACATAGCTGCTAATTCCGATACTCTTTTTAGCCGAACAAATGGCTACTAGAAAAATCAATTTCCTGGTGAGAAGCACTAAGGAAATATGCTGTAATGGTTCAAATGGTTGTTTCTGTAGAACCGACAGAACCAAGTTTAGATCCCATGGACATATGGGAATATTAACCGGAGGACTAATACGCATCACTCCTTGTATAAAGGCTTTGACTAGTGAATGCGAAGCCAAGGGCCTTTGAAAAAATATTGACAAGGCCGAAATCTGACCCTTGATAGTACTCAAGGCAAGCTTCCTATCTACAGCCCATTGTAGGAAGTCCAGAATCCTACCTATTACGTATTTACGTGGATGCCATTTCTTGGCTTCACACCAGGCGATGTACGCCTTCCAGATTCTATAGTAGATCTGCCTGGATACCGGCTTCCTGGCATTGATCATGGTAGATACCACAGCATTAGAGAGCCCTCTCTTTTTTAGAATGTGGGCTTCAATAGCCAGGCCGTCAAACCTAGGGCTGGTAAGGAAGGGTGGTATATCGGTCCCTGCGAAAGCAGGTCCGGACGATGTGGGAGGGTCCAAGGACTCCCCACAGACATTTTTACAATCTCCGCGTACCATGCTCTTCGGGGCCACGCTGGAGCCACCAGAATCACTGGTTTCTTTTCTACCCTGATTCTGCGGAGTAATCGAGGTAACAATTGTGGCGGTGGGAATGCATATATCAGCTTGAACTGATCCCAAGGGAACACTAGGGCATCCGAGCCGCACGCTAGGGGATCCCTTGCCCAAGAGACAAACCTGTCCACTTTTGTGTTGAATCTGGATGCTAGCAGATCTACATCCGGTGTTCCCCACCGCTGACATATTGTCCGGAAAACCTCGGGATGAAGGGACCATTCCCCTGGGCATAATTGTTGGCGACTTAGAAAGTCCGCCTTCCAATTCTCCACCCCTGGAATGAATACCGCAGATATGGCTGGGACATATCTTTCTGCCCATCTCAGGATGTAATTTACTTCCCTTTGGGCTGCACGACTCCTGGTGCCCCCCTGACGATTGATATATGCCACTGCTGTGGCATTGTCTGACTGAACTCTGACAGGGGACCCTTGGAGTTTGGATGTCCATGCTACTAGGGCATACCGGGCTGCTCGTATCTCTAAGAGATTGATGGGCAGGGCCTTTTCCGCATCCGACCATCTGCCCTGGAGAGACCATTGCTCCAGTACTGCTCCCCAGCCTATAAGGCTGGCATCTGTAGTGACCACCTTCCAGGAAATCGGACTGAAGGATTTCCCTCTTTCCAGATTCTGGGGAACCAACCACCAGCGGAGGCTCCTGCGAACGGAAGGGGACAAGGACATTGGTAAGTCCAGAGCCTAAACTTTTTTGTTCCAGGCTGACAGTATGGCCCTTTGCAACTTCCTTGAATGGAATTGACCGTAGGGTACTGCTTCGAATGATGCCACCATTTTTCCCAGCAGCCTCATGCACAGGCGTATGGATGGCTGTCTTTTTGAACCCACTAAGTGGATCAAATCTCTCAAAGACGACCCCTTTTCTTGAGGCAAGAAAATCTTTCTCTGGTCTGAATCCAGCCTTAGCCCCAAGTATTCCAGACTTTTGACTGGTTTTAGGGCTGACTTGTCTCGGTTGATAATCCAACCGTGATATTCCAGATACTTGATTGTCTCGTGAACAACCACTTCTAGTTTTTCCACTGAGTGGTCTATCAGCAACAAGTCGTCTAGATATGCCATTATCGTTACACCTCGTGTTCTTAGATTGGCCAATAATGGGGCCAGAATTTTTGTGAACACTCTTGGTGCTGTGGCCAGACCGAAGGGTAAGGCTCTGAACTGAAAATGGCGCCCTTCTACCGCAAAGCGTAGAAATTTTTGGTGGGCTGGAAAGATGGGGATGTGCAAATAAGCATCTTTGATGTCGATCGAGGCTAACCATTCCTCCCCTTGTAGGGCAGTGGCTACCGATCGGATCGACTCCATCCGGAAAGTCCTGATATGTAGGAATTTGTTTAGCCCTTTTAGATTTAATATGGGCCTCACGTCCCCGTTTGGCTTCGGAACTGTAAAGAGGTTTGAGTAAAACCCGAACCCCCATTCTTCCAGGGGAACCTCTATAATTACTGCTTGAAGCAATAATTGTTCCAGTGCCAACAGGAGGGATCCTCTCTTCTGGGGATCCCTTGGCACGTTTGACCTTATAAAGCGGGAAGGAGGGGAGTTTTTTAACTCCAATTTGTATCCCAGACTTACTGCGGAGAGCACCCATCTGTCTCGGATCGTGTCCCGCCAGGTTTCTGTGAACAACTGAAGTCTTCCCCCCACCCGATTGGGTGGGGGCAACCCTTCATGCATTTGACTTTGGGGGAGGTTTTGTACCTCTCCTGCTCCAGGGCTTCTTGTTACCCTGCAACTGTCCCTGATTTTTACCTCCGGGATTTGACCGGGGAGGCCGTCGGAACTGTTTCACAGCCGATGTCCTAGGGACTGGAGAAGCCGGCCTCTTAAAGGAGGGACCTCTAACTCTATTTTTAACCGGCAAAAGTGTACTTTTACCGCTGGAAATTCTCTGGATATACTTGTCCAGGTCTTCCCCGAATAAGCGCTCCCCATGAAATGGGAAGCTGACCAGCAATTTTTTACAGGGAGCTTCAGCAGACCAGTTTTTGAGCCATAGAAGCCTGCGCATATGTACTACAGACAGCGTAAGGCGGGAGGCCTGATGGATTGAATCCTTTATAGCGTCCACCGCAAAGCATAAGGCTCTAGGTAGATCAGCTAGGGCAAGAGCCTGCTGATCCGGCAAGTCTCTTAAGACCTGTTTCAACTGATCCTTCACTGCTTGGCAGACCCCTATAGCTGCCACTGCTGGTTGTGTCACCAATCCTGCTGTAGAAAAAGCAGATTTCAATAATGACTCCAATTTTTTATCTATTGGGTCCTTGAACATTTGGACATTTTCCACCGGACATGTCAGTGATTTATTCACACAAGAGATGGCTGCGTCCACTGTAGGGACCTTCCATTTTCTGATGAACTTATCCTCCATGGGATAGACCACCGGAAATCTCTTGGGGGGAGTAAATATTTTGTCAGGATGCTCCCAATCCTGGTAAATGAGCCCCTCCAGTAAAGGATGGATCGGAAAGGAACAAACAGTCTGGGGAGCTTTTAGCGACCCCAACGAGGAGACAGAAGTGGAGGATGGCTCCGCAAGTGGCATTTTAAATGCTGATCGGACCATGTTAGTCAGAGACTGAACCCATAACCTTTCAGCATGTGATGCTGAGAACGGCTCTTCCACTGTTGATTCCTCTACAACCGAATCAACCTCATCCTGATCCCCCTCAGGTAGGTCGACCTCTGTATGGGACTGTTGCTCTGTTAACAGGCACTCTGAGGGAGGAGACGGAGATCGAGCGCTTTTCTCCTGTGACAGGGAAGCAGCGATCAATGCTGACAATCTCTCTTCCAGCCCTCCCAGAGCTGAGGAAAAAACCTCCTCTGTTACATACACAGGAGCAGGTGAACTGAGGACAGCCACAGTACCAGGTACTCCTGAGGGTGCTCTACGGTCACTAACCTCTGATTCTTCAGGGGAGACTGGTGCAGCCAAAGCATGCCCAAGATCCTCAGAGCCCGATGGAGACCCCCTATTCCTCCTGGAATTTCTAGTCCCGGAGTTTTTAGACGGCATATTCCTAAGCCACAAAGCTGAGGTATTCCAGCCGAAATACACCAGTTACTGATAATAGTCTAGCATAAATGCTGCTATAATAAACAGTTGGTGTCTACTAATGTGCCTTTCTAGGGGATGCCTGTATCAACCGCTTGCTGTATGCCTTTAAATGTTGCCAGCTCTGTCTCTGTACTTCATAGCCAGCTTACTACAATATTGTGGCTTTTTAAAACCTGCTGGGACGCCCGCACATGCGCAGAAGCGGTGCGGCGCGCACAGAGCGTCATCCCCCAGGCTCCGCCCCCTTTCCCGGCTCACCTCTATATATAGAGGCGCGTGCACGCGCGCGGCCACGTGCGCCCTCGGCGCTAATTTCAAACATGGAAACCAGGGACAGGAGCCAGGGCCCCTCTTTGCCGCAGGCCGGGGGATGGACGAGCACTGCAACATGGCAGAGGAAGCAGTTTCCTATAGGAGAACTCACCAACTGCCTGGACTTTGCTCTCTGAGAAGAAACTAGTCCACATGACAAGAAAACATTCCACAGCGGCCTCTAGTGGACAAACACAGGTACCGCAGTCTAATATACTAAATATATATAAAAAAACATTTTTTTTTTTTTTTTTTTTTTTCTTGACCACCATTAAAAATTATTACATTTTTTTAGTAGTTACAGGCATGCACAGAATCTTGCGGGAATACCATTAGGTAACAGACAGAAAGACAAATTAGGCTTGGGGGTCCCCCAATAGAACCAAGTTCCTGGGGGCCCCCACTTACCTGTTCCTCGCCGCAGGACTTTGTTTGGTCCACAAAAGCCCAAACTTCACCTATCACGGCAGGCATTGTAATCAAACCTTCAGGGACCGGGTTCCCAAGGATTCCACTCCCCTGGACCTGTATAGCACCCTGCACAGAAAACATCTTGGTCGTGGGTATGACCAGAGCTCTGGATCCCAGGGTCCAGCTCTCCTAAGAGAAGCATTACAGGCAGAACCTTGCTCTTCTCTTTGCAAGGCCCGGGTACCGACCGTTTAGCTATGAAGCTTTTTTGGTCGGATCCGGAATAGCTTACTGAGGCCCAAAAGAACCTGTACGCAAGCTCAGTGAAAAACACATGTTTCTTCTTGGCCAACACCTTAGACACTGGCAAAAAACTGAGGTGCTCCCGGATGGGAGGGGCTTATATAGGGGAGGGTACTTCCGGTTTTGGAAGTTGCCAGTGCCAGCACCTGACGGTAACTATATAACCCATTAGTAATGACTATGTCGCTCTGTGTCCCGTGATGTACGAGAAAGAAAAGGGCTTTGTCTTCAAGTGGTTAGAAGAGTGGATGTAAGCTTCCTAATGTTGTGTATAAAATGCCAGAACAGTTCAAAACCCCCCCAAATGACCCCATTTTGGAAAGTAGACACCCCAAGCTATATACTGAGAGGCATGTCGAGTCCATGGAATATTTTATATGTTGACACAAGTTGCGGAAAAACGACAATTTTTTTTTTTTTTGCACAAAGTTGTCACTAAATGATATATTGCTCAAACATGCCATGGGCATATGTGGAATTACACCCCAAAATACATTCTGTTGCTTCTCCTGAGTACGGGGATACCACATGTGTGAGACCTTTTGGGAGCCTAGCCGCGTACGGGACCCCAAAAACCAAGCACCGCCTTCAGGCTTTCTAAGGGTGTAAATTTTTGATTTCACTTCTCACTGCCTATCACAGTTTCGGAGGCCATGGAATGCCCAGATGGCACAAACCCCCCCCCCCCAAATGACCCCATTTTGGAAAGTAGACACCCCAAGCTATTTGCTGAGAGGTATTGTGAGTATTTTGCAGATCTCGCTTTTTGTCACAAAGTTTTGAAAATTGAAAAAAAATTAAATATGTATATATATTTTCTTTCTTCATTTTCAAAAACAAATGAGAGCTGTAAAATACTCGCCATGCCTCTCAGCAAATAGCTTGGGGTGTCTATATTCCAAAATGGGGTCATTTGGGGGGGGGGTTTGTGCTATTTTGGCATTTTATGGCCTTCGAAACTGTGATAGGTAGTGAAGAGTGAAATCAAAAATTTGTGGCTAGAAATCCTGAAGGCGGTGCTTGGTTTTCGGGGTCCTGTACGCGGCTAGGCTCCCTAAAATGTCCCACACATGTGGTATCCCCGTACTCAGGAGAAGCAGCAAAATTTATTTTGGGGTGCAATTCCACATATAACCATGGCATGTGTGAGCAATATATCATTTAGTGACAACTTTTTGTATTTTTTTTTTTTTTTTTTTTTGTCATTATTCAATCACTTGGGACAAAAAAAAAATATATTCAATGGGCTCAACAGGCCTCTCAGCAATTTCCTTGGGGTGTCTACTTTCTAAAATGGGGTCATTTGGGGGGTTTTTGTGCTATTTTGGCATTTTATGGCCTTCGAAACTGTGATAGGTAGTGAGGAGTGAAATCAAAAATTTGCGCCCTTAGAAATCCTGAAGGCGGTGCTTGGTTTCCGGGGTCCCGTACGTGGCTAGGCTCCCTAAAAAGTCCCACACATGTGGTATCCCCGTACTCAGGAGAAGCAGCAAAATTTATTTTGGGGTGCAATTCCACATATAACCATGGCATGTGTGAGCAATATATCATTTAGTGACAACTTTTTGTAATTTTTTATTTTTTTTTTGTCATTATTCAATCACTTGGGACAAAAAAATAATATATTCAATGGGCTCAACAGGCCTCTCAGCAATTTCCTTGGGGTGTCTACTTTCTAAAATGGGGTCATTTGGGGGGGTTTTGTGCTATTTTGGCATTTTATGGCCTTCGAAACTGTGATAGGTAGTGAGGAGTGAAATCAAAAATTTGCGCCCTTAGAAATCCTGAAGGCGGTGCTTGGTTTCCGGGGTCCCGTACGTGGCTAGGCTCCCTAAAAAGTCCCACACATGTGGTATCCCCGTACTCAGGAGAAGCAGAAAAATTTATTTTGGGGTGTAATTCCACATATAACCATGGCATGTGTGAGCAATATATCATTTAGTGACAACTTTTTGTAATTTTTTTTTATTTTTTTTTTGTCATTATTCAATCACTTGGGACAAAAAAATAAAATATATATTCAATGGGCTCAACAGGCCTCTCAGCAATTTCCTTGGGGTGTCTACTTTCTAAAATGGGGTCATTTGGGGCGGTTTTGTGCTATTTTGGCATTTTATGGCCTTCGAAACTGTGATAGGTAGTGAGGAGTGAAATCAAAAATTTGCGCCCTTAGAAATCCTGAAGGCGGTGCTTGCTTTCCGGGGTCCCGTACGCGGCTAGGCTCCCTAAAATGTCCCACACATGTGGTATCCCCGTACTCAAGAGAAGCAGCAAAATTTATTTTGGGGTGCAATTCCACATATAACCATGGCATGTGTGAGCAATATATCATTTAGTGACAACTTTTTTTTTTTTTTTTGTCATTATTCAATCACTTGGGACAAAAAAAAAATATATTCAATGGGCTCAACAGGCCTCTCAGCAATTTCCTTGGGGTGTCTACTTTCTAAAATGGGGTCATTTGGGGAGGTTTTGTGCTATTTTGGCATTTTATGGCCTTCGAAACTGTGATAGGTAGTGAGGAGTGAAATCAAAAATTTGCGCCCTTAGAAATCCTGAAGGCGGTGCTTGGTTTCCGGGGTCCCGTACGTGGCTAGGCTCCCTAAAAAGTCCCACACATGTGGTATCCCCGTACTCAGGAGAAGCAGCAAAATTTATTTTGGGGTGCAATTCCACATATAACCATGGCATGTGTGAGCAATATATCATTTGGTGACAACTTTTTGTAATTTTTTATTTTTTTTGTCATTATTCAATCACTTAAGACAAAAAAAAAAAATTCAATGGGCTCAACATGCCTCTCAGCAATTTCCTTGGGGTGTCTACTTTCCAAAATGGGGTCATTTGGGGGGGTTTTGTACTGCCCTGTCATTTTAGCACCTCAAGAAATGAGATAGGCAGTCATAAATTTAAAGCTGTGTAAATTTCAGAAAATGTACCCTAGTTTGTAAACTCTATAACTTTTGCGCAAACCAATAAATATACGCTTATTGACATTTTTTTTTACTAAAGACATGTGGCTGAATACATTTTGGCCTAAATGTATGACTACAATTGAGTTTATTAGATTTTTCTTATAACAAAAAGTAGAAAATATCATTTTTTTTCAAAATTTTCGGTCTTTTTCCGTTTATATCGCAAAAAATAAAAATCGCAGAGGCAATCAAATACCATTAAAAGAAAGCTCTATTTGTGGGAAGAAAAGGACGCAAATTTCGTTTGGGTACAACATTGCATGTCCGCACAATTTACAGTTAAAGCAGCGCAGTGAAAATTCTGAATTCACCTCTGGTCCTTTAGCTACCAAATGGTCCGGGGCTTAAGTGGTTAAGTGGTTAAAGACCTGTGTCCTAGGTGGGAAACTCAGATATGCTTCTCCTGGTCTCCAGATTCAATGACAAACTGAACAAATGTGTCCCCAGGTTTAGGGAGCATTAGCTGTGCATGTATTTGGGATGCTCAGTGGGATCAGTTCAGACTGAACGTCAGGAATGTAGCAGAATACATTCTGGCCTAAATTTATGAAGAAAGGTTATTTGAATTTTTTTATAACAGAAACTAAGAATCACTTTTTTTTCTAAATTATTTATTTTTCCATTTATTTAGCAAAAAATTAATAAAAAACGGTGTTGATTAAGTACCACCCAGGGAAAGCTCTGTCTCAAAAATTATCAATATTTCATTTGGGCACGGTGATGCATGACTAATTGTCATTCAAAGTGTGACAGCGCTGAAATCTGAAAATTGGCCTGGGTAGGGAGTGAAAATTTCTGGTATTGAGGTGGTTAAAGTGCCATTCAACTCCAGTTTGTAAATGTTGAACTCAGATCCTAATGGGAGTGTTGATTGCCACTTTAAGCAAGCTGCTATCGGGCTTCAGCAGGCTTTCACCAACTTCAAGTAGTGCTGAAGCCTGCTAGCAGCTGGGTAGTCAGCACTCATATTAGGGTCTGTGTTCAACATTTACAAACTGGAGTTTAATAGTACTTTAACCACCTCCATACTGGACAGAAGCTTCAACAAAACTTGCTGAAAGCCCTGCAAATGCGTGGTCCCTTACTACCTAAGCTTCCAACCTGGGAAATACACTCACGGCCACTTTATTAGGTACACCTTGCTAGTATTAAATTGGATCCCATTTTGCCTTCAGAACTGCCTTAATTTTCAATAATGTGTTGGAAACATTCCTCAGAGATTTTGGTCCATATTGACATGATAGCATTACAAAGTTGCTGCAGATTTGTCAGCTGCACATCCATGATGTGAATCTCCTGTTCCACCACATCCCAAAGGTGCTCTATTGCAGGGCTCGACAAATCCCGGGCGCCAGGTCGCCATTGCGACTAGAATTAGCGACCTGGCACCTGGGGCAGCACAGCTGGGGTATCCTGTGTCTCCGTGCCCGCGCCGCGGGATCGCGTCGGGCCACGCCATTCGGTAATTGAGGCCGCGGCTTTGCGGCCTTCTGCAGGCCTATACTTCCTTCTGTGAACTAGCGCCATCTTGTGGTGGCAGTTGGTATGACAACCAGCAATGCTAATGGAGTTTCCCTGTCTGTTTTCCCTGCCATCTCCTTCCCTCTAATTAGAACCCCCAAAACATTATATATATTTTTTATTCTAACACCCTAGAGAATAAAATGGCGGTTGTTGCAATACTTTCTGTCACACCGTATTTGCGCAGCGGTCTTACAAGCGCACTTTTTGGGTAAAAAATACACTTTTTTTTAAATAAAAAAATAAAACAGTAAAGTTAGCCCAATTTATTTTTATATTGTGAAAGATAATGTTACGCTGAGTAAATTGATACCCAACATGTCACGCTTCAAAATTGCGTCCGCTCGTGGAATGGCGACTAACTTTTACCCTTTAAAATCTCCATAGGCGACGTTTAAAAAATTCTACAGGTTACATGTTTTGAGTTACAGAGGAGGTCTAGGGCTAGAATTATTGCTCTCGCTCTACCGATCACGGCGATACCTCACATGTGTGGTTTGAACACCGCTTTCATATGCGGGCGCTACTCACGTATGCGTTTGCTTCTGCGCGCGAGCTCGGCGGGACAGGGCGCGTTCCTGGCTCCTAACTTTTTTAGCTGGCTCCTAGATTCCAAGCAAATTTGTCAAGCTCTGCTCTATTGGATTTAGATCTGGTGACTGTGGAGGCCATTGGAGTACAGTGACCTAATTATCACATTCAAGAAACCAGTTTGAGATGAGTTAAGCTTGTGACATCGTGCATTATCCTGCTGGAGGTAGCCAACCGAAGATTGGTACACTGTAGTCATAAAGGGATGGACATGGTCAGCAACAATACTCAGGTAGGCTGTGGCTTTTAACGACATAAGCCCCGGACCATATTGCTGCTTAATGACCATGCCACTTTTTGCGATTCGGCACTGCCTCGCTTTAACTGACAATTGCACGGTCACGCGACGTGGCTCCCCAAAAAATTGACGTCCTTTTTTTTCCCACAAATAGCTTTCTTTTGGTGGTATTTGATCACCTCTGCGGTTTTAATTTTTTGCGCTATAAACAAAAATAGAGCGACAATTTTGAAAAAAATTATATATTTTTTACTTTTTGCTATAATAAATATCCCCAAAAAATATATAAAATAAAATATTTTTTCCTCAGTTTAGGCCGATATTTATTCTTCTACATATTTCTGGTAAAAAAAATCGGTTTGCGCAAAAGTTATAGCTTCTACAAAATAGGGGAGTGTTATATGGCATTTTTATTAATATTTTTTTTTTTTACTAGTTATGGTGGCGATCAGCGATTTTTATCATGACTTTGACATTATGGCGGACACTTTTGACACTATTTTGGGACCATTGTCATTTTTACAGCGATCAGTGCTATAAAAATGCACTGATTACTGTAAAAATTACACTGGCAGTGAAGGGGTTAACCACTAGGTGGCCCTGTAGGGGTTAAGTGTGCCCTAGTGAGTGATTCTTACTGTGAGGGGGCGTGGCTACACGTGACACGTCACTGATGACCGTTCCCGGGGAACGGTCATCAGTGACAGTGTCACAAGGTAGAATAGGGGTATGACTTGTTTACAAAGGCATTCCCCTGCTCTGCTCTTGCCGACCGCAATCGCGGGACTCCCGGGAACATCGAGTTCCCGGGACCCGCGGCCGCAATCGCGAGGCACGCGGCGCCCGCTGTGCGGCAGATTTAAAGGGACGTACCTGTATGCCAATCTGCCTGCCCGTGCCATTCTGCCGACGTACATCGGTGTGTGCTGGTCGGCATGTGGTTAAACTATGCTCAATTGATACTAAGGAGCCCAAAGTGTGCCAAGAAAATATCCCCCACACCATTATATCACCACCACAAGCCTAAACCATTGATACAAGGCAGGGTGGATCCATGATTTCATGATGTTTATGCCAAATTCTGACCCTACCATCTGAATTTCACAGCTGAAATTGAGACTCATCAGACCAGGCAATGTTTTTCCAATCTTCTATTGTCCAATTTTAGTGAGCCTGTGCGAATTGTTGCCTCGGTTTCCTGTTCTTAGCTGACAGGAGTGGCACCCGGTGTGGTCTTCTGCTGCTGTAGCCCATCTTCTTCAAGGTTTGATGTGTTGTGCATTCAGAGATGTTATTCTGCATACCTTGGTTGTAACAAGTGGTTATTTGAGTTACTGTTGCCTTTCTATCATCTTGAACCATTCTGCCCATTCTCCTCTGATCTCTGACAAGGCATTTTTCTCCACACAACTGCCACTCACTGGATATTTTCACTTCTTCAAACCAATCTTTGTAAACCCTAGGGATTATTTGAGCATGAAAATCCCAGTAGATTAGCAGCTTTTGAAATACTCAGACCAGCCCGTCTGGCACCAACAACCATGTCACATTCAGAGTCACTTAAACCTCCTTTCTTCCCCATTCTAATGCTCGGTTTGAACTTCAGTAAATTGTCTTCACCAAATCTAGATGCCTAAATGCATTGAGTTGCTGCCATGTAATGGGCTGATTAGAAATTTGTGTTACCAAGCAATTGAACAGGTGTACCTAATAAAATGGCCAGTGTGTGTATATAAACCAGTGTATAAACTTGAAGCTGTCCTGGAGGGTAGCCTCGTCCATCATAATTTTTGTATTGTTCTGCCACTCCTATGTACACCTTTCCTTGTGTAAGGTGTAAATTGGTAAGGTTTAAATTGATCTCTTTATTTGACTAGTTGGCGCATTTATACAGAGCTGCTATTTATGGTGATATCTTATGCCTGGATCTCCTGTAGTATACAGGATGCTAGTTCAAGATTCAGATCTCGAATAGCCACACAACACAAAAATACTACTTTGTGGTAGGTTTACGATTCATTATGTATCTAATATGTTTAACATTAGGGATGGGCCGAACACCCCCCGGTTCGGTTCGCATCCAGAACATGCGAACGGACCGAAAGTTTGTGCGAACATTCGAACACCGTTAAAGTCTATGGGACTCGAACGTGAGAAATCAAAAGTGCGAATTTTAAAGGCTAATATGCAAGTTATTGTCCTAAAAAGGGTTTGGGGACCCGGGTCCTGCCCCAGGGCAGGGGACATGTATCAATGCAAAAAAAGTTTTACAAATGGATGTTTTTTCGGGAGCAGTGATTTTAATGATGCTTAAAGTGAAAAAATAAAAGTGAAATATTCCTTTAAATATCTACCTGGGGGTGTCTATAGTATGCCTGTAAAGTGGTGCGTGTTTTCCGTGTTTAGAACAGTCCCTGCACAAAATGACATTTCTAAAGTCATTTAAAACTGCTTGCGGCTTTAAAGCGGAGGTTCCGCGGCATTTTTTTTTTTTTTTTTCCGCTTGCATGCAAAGTATTTGTAGATCACCAATTAGTACTCACGTGTTTGGTGACTTTAAACCTCCCCTGTCTTTTTTCTGGCAAAAGATGCACTTTTGAAATCAGCCGTCTGAATTTTCCATTTTGCTTGTGGGCATTTTGAAGCCCACAAGCACTGACTTCCTGGTGGTGGACGGTGTAATGCAGAAAAAGTTCCCCGGCGGATAAGGTTCCCCCCCCCTGTACTGCGCATGCGCGGCACGAACCTCAACGGAGTTTCCGAAAGTAGCCGAACATGTAGAGCTGCGAGTTAGCTCTACACGGCGCCTGCGCAATGACTAGGAGTCATGTAGAGCTGACTGCGCAGGCGCTGTGTAGAGCCGACTCGCAGCTCTTCCTGTTCGGCTACTTTCGGAAACTCCGTTGAGGTTCGTGCCGCGCATGCGCAGTACAGGGGGGGGGAACCTTATCCGCCGGGGAACTTTTTCTGCAGGACATGTCACATCTGGGCGAACTCCCAGATTGCATTGCGGGTGAATAGAAACGCCTACTCCCGCGGGAGTGAGTACCCGGAAGACGAAATTGGAAATGACATTAGTACGGTATGTACTACATAAAAATAAAAAAAAGTGGCTAATGTACATGTTCGTTCTTTAAGGAGTGTGCTTGTATATGGATGTTATTTTGCCTGAACCTCCGCTTTAATGTAATGTCGGGTCTTGGCAATATGGATGAAAATCATTGAGAAAAACGGCATGGGTACCCCCCCAAGCCCATTACCAGGCCCTTTGGGTCTTGTATGGATATTAAGGGGAACCCCACAACCAAATAAAAATAAGAAAAGGCGTGGGGCCCCCAGGCCCTATATACTCTGAACAGCAGTATGCAGGCGGTGCAAACAGAACAGGGACTGTAGGTTTGTTCTTAAGTAGAATCTGTTTGTAATTTGGAAAAGGTACATTTTGTAAGTGTAGCTCCAGCCAAAATATCTATTTTAAAGCTTTTTGGATAACATAGGGAAGGGTTATCACCTCTGTAACATTTGTTTTGCTGTCTGTGCCCCTGTTCAGAAGATTTCACCTAACTTTCTGTCCCAATGATAATTGGATTTTGAAAATTTGGGATTTTTAGGGAAACAAGGATTGGTGATAAAGCATCAGTGGAGACACCTTTTTCCCATATTAACTCTTACAGGAGAGAATTTTTCTTCCTAGGGGTAGATTTCCTCTCACTTCCTGTTGTCTCCCTCCGTTTGTAAGTAGGAGTCGTTTGGAAGTCGGATGTTTGAAAGTAGGGGACCGCCTGTATATACTATACGGCCTGCCCTATATAATTTGCAGAAATTTGGGCCTTGTGTTGGTGGTACCAGAACACTGTAATCCCTCACAGTTACTCTTGGTGGGCGCTGGAACGGGCCCTGCTGTGAAATATTATATCAAGAATTATAATTACTTGCCCTTGTTAAACAGGGCTAGAAAATTGGGCCTGTGGTGGTGGTGCCACAACACTGTAAGCCCTCAGTTACTCTTGGTGGACGCTGGAACGGGCCCTGCTCTGAAATATTATATCAAGAATTGTAATTACATGCCCCTGTTGAACAGGGGTAGAAAAATTGGGCCTTTGGTGGTGGTGCCACAACACTGTAAGCCCTCACAGTTACTCTTGGTGGTTGCAGGAACGGGCCCTGCTGTGAAATATTGGATCACAAATTGTAATTACACGCCCCTGTTAAACAGGGGCAGAAAATTTGGGCTTTAGGCACTGGTGTTGGTGCCACAACACTGCAATCCCTCACAGATACTCTAGTTGAGCGCAGGAACGAGCCCTGCTGCAAAATATTCCAGCAAAAAATTTAATTACACGCCCCTGTTAAACAGGGGCAGAAAAATTGGGCTTTAGGCACTGGTGTTGGTGCCACAACACTGCAACCCCTCACAGATACTCTAGTTTAGCGCAGGAACGAGCCCTGCCGCAAAATATTACAGCAAAAATTGTAATTATATGCCCCTGTTAAACAGGGGCAGAGAAATTGGACCTTCGCCACTGGTGGTTCTGCCCAGAAGCAAAAATTTTCTTAGAAGCTATCAACATGAACATTGAGGAGGAATAGTATAGTCACTCAGCATCAGCATAGTCTTGAAGGGATCTCACATTCATAAAAAAATTCATGAGTTACATCAGCATCAGGTACTTGGTAGCTGGTGATCCAAGACTGATACATTTTTATGAAGATTAGCCGATCAACCAAGTCGGTGGACAGGCGCACTCTGTGATCGGTTACAAAGCCTCCAGCAGCACTGAATGTGCGTTCCGAAAAAACGCTGGATGCAGGACAGGCCAGTAGCTCAACTGCATACTGTGCAAGCTCTGGCCAGTGATCCATCCTCAAGACCCAGTAAACCAGTGGATTTTCGGTTGGAAAGGTGTCCAAGTCTGATCTTACCTCTAGGTATTCCTGCACCATGTAAATCAGACGCTGGCGATGGTTGCTGAAATCGATCAGACCTTGGGGCTGCGGACTAAAAAATTGTCTGAACGCATTGGTCAGACGGCCACCTTCTCCACCGTTCCTTCTGTGACTGACCGAAGCCTCGGCAACAGGACCAGGAATTTGTAACCTCCCAGGCTCTGGAAACGCATTGCACAAACCTTACTGCAAGGCCTCCCGAAGATGTTTCATCCTCTTCTCCCTCTGCAATGGCTGGATAAGTTCCGCAACCTTACCCTTGTAACGTGGATCAAGAAGGGTTGCCAGCCAGTAATGATCCCTCTCCTTGATACCACAAATCCGAGGGTCCTTTCGCAGGCTTTGCAGGATCAGGGAGGCCATGCAACGTAGATTTGCTGAGGCATTCAGTCCGGAATCCTCTGGGTCACTAAGGACGACATGATCCGCAGCCACCTCCTCCCAGCCACGTACAAGTCCATGGGTTTCTGGGGACTGTAAATGATCCCTTGAAGACTGATGCTGAGTGCTTGGCTCCACCTCCATGCTGACACAATCCTTATCCTCCTCCTCTTCCTGTGTGAGCGGCGGCCCCGCAGGAATACTGTCTGGATAAAGGGGGCCTTGAGAGATGAGGAAGTCCTCCTCTTCCTCCCTCTGTTCTGCCTCAAGCGCCCTGTCCATTATTCCACGCAGCGTGTGCTCCAACAGGAAGACAAGAGGGACAGTATCACTGATGCATGTACTGTCACTGCTCACCATCCTCGTGGCCTCCTCAAATGGTGACAGGACAGTGCATGCATCCTTGATCATTACCCACTGGCGTGGCGAAAAAAAGCCAAGCTCCCCTGACCCTGTCCTGGTGCCATAGTCGCACAGGTACTGATTGATGGCCCTCTGCTGCGTGTGCAACCGCTGCAGCTTTGCCAACGTTGAGTTCCACCTGGTGGGCATGTCAAAGATGAGGCGGTTCTTGGGCAGGTTGCATTCCTTTTGACGGTCAGCCAGCCGAGCACTGGCATTATATGACCGGCGGAAATGCCCACAGACTTTCCTGGCCTGCCTCAGGAAATCCTGTAAGCCCGGGTACCTGCACAAGAACCGCTGCACCACCAAATTAAGGACGTGAGCCAAACAGGGCACATGGGTCAAGTGTCCCTGTCGGAGGGCGGAGAGGAGGTTGGTGCCATTGTCGCAAACCACCATTCCTGGCTGAAGCTGGCATGGCGTCAAACACCTCTGAGCCTGCCCCTGCAGAGCTGTCAGAATCTCTGCCCCAGTGTGGCTCTTGTCCCCTAAACAGACCAACTCAAGCACCGCTTGGCATCTTTTTGCCTGAGTGCTCACGTAGCCCCTAGAATGCCTACGAAGCACCGCTGGTTCCGAGGACAAATCTGCACAGGAAGAGGCCATAGAGGAAGAAGAAGAGGAGGGGGTGGAGGAGAGAGGTGTGGCAGAATCGCCACTCCCAGCATTTTGGAGGTGTGGTGGCGGAACAAGCGCCAACAATACTGCACCCTGTCCTGCATCCTTCCCAGCTGCCAGCAGGGTTACCCAGTGCGCCGTGAAAGAAAGGAAACGTCCCTGTCCATGCCTGCTGGACCATGAGTCAGTGGTAATATGCACCTTACCGCTGACCGCCCTGTCCAACGAGGCCAAGACATTGCCTTCCACATGTCGGTAGAGAGCCGGAATGGCCTTCCGAGAAAAAAATTGGCATTTGGGAACCTGCCACTGAGGTTACCGCACATTCCACAAATTCTCGAAAGGGGGCAGAGTCTACCAGCTGAAAAATCAGCAGTTGGAGTGCTAGCAATTTAGCCAAACTAGCATTCAGCTGCTGAGCATGTGGATGGCTGGGACCAAATTTCTTTTGCCGTTTTAGCAACTGGGGTAGGGAAATTTGTCTGCCACAATCGGATGTTGGTGTTCCGCTAGCAGATTGCCCGGAAGTGCTTGGGACACCTAATTCTACAACTTGATTCCTCTCAGTGCAAGTCTCTGAGAGGACTGAAGTTATAGTGGGGTTGGAGATCCCAGCTGATGAGGAGCTAGGAGAGGTCCCTTGTTCTTTGGTGTGGGTCTTTTAAGTAGTGTTGCCAACGGACTGCATTGGAGGTCGACATATGTCTGATCAAGCGCGTGGTGCCCAAGCGGCTGCTGTTTTGGTCATGCTTGATATGCTTCAGACATATGTTGCAAACAGCAACGGTGCGATCTGCTGCACACGGCTCAAAAAAGGTCCACACCGAAGAACTTTTGAAAAAACGCACGGAGTCAGCAGCACCCTGCACATGCGGAGCTTTGCGGTGTGATGCAGTCGGTTGGCTGCCCTTAAGCTGGCCCCTGGAGGGCATCCTGCCTCATTGGAGATGTGCCTCCTCCTCCCACCTCCTCGCCATTGGAGCAAACCTGGCCGTATGCTGCAGCTGGGGGAACATGACTGCCAGTTTCTTGTCCTTCTTGGGCACCCCCTCTCTCTGGGCTCACATTACTGCCTTCATCCTCAACCTGGGTACCATCATCAGAGCCTTCAAAACGCTGCGCATCCTCCTGCAGCATATACCCTACACTGTGTTCGAACAGTTCAGGGGACTCCTCAGGGCATGATGGTGGGGCTAGGGAAGGAGTGACTGATGACATTGAGCCGATGGAAGAGGCCGCTTTGGCAGCTGCATTGGCAGACAAAGTACCCTCAGCCTGGGTGACAGAGGATGAGGACGGTTTGGTCATCCACTCTACCAATTCTTCTGCATGTTGTGGCTCAACACGGCCAGCTGCCGAAAAAAATGACAAGCGTGCCCCACGGCCACGTGCTGAGGATGCACCGTGTCCACGACCAGCACTGTTGGCTGTAGACACAGAGCCTGCTTGCCCTCTTTTAGTGGCCTGTGAGCGTCTGCCTCTCCTTGGTGGCCTTCCAGACATACTTTACAATTAGATTAGCAAAACAACACCTGAAGTTTACTAAAAACAGTACACCAGGAATGGCCTACAGTCAGGTATAGGCTTGGCTGGACTACAATGCAGTGGATGTATATTTTATGAACTGCAGCTCACTGAGTCGCCTGCCTGAAAGTGTCTTTGAACACATACTCCTAGCTGCACAGGATACAGTGTGTGTGTTTGTATGTGCGTGTGTGTATATATATATATATATATATATATATATATAGAAATATACACAAAGATGGGATGTATATAAATACTGAATACACTGCAGCTAACTGAATCAACTGCCTGCCTGCAGTATTTTAGAAACAGTACACCAGGAACGGTCTGCAGTGAGATCTAGCTGCACAGGATACAGTGTGTATATAAAGCTGGGATGTATACATATATATATATATATATATATATATATATATATACTGAATCAACTGCCCTGCCTGCCTGAAGTATTTTAGAGCCAGTATACCAGAAACGGCCTGCAATGAGATCTAGCTAAACTGGATACAGTGTGTGTGTATGTATATATATATATATATGTATATATATATATATATATATATATATATATATATATATATATATATATATATATACAAAACCGGGATGCATATATATATTTTTTTTTTTTTATATCTTTTTATTGTTTTTTTAACAACACATCACATATTTTACAATACAGTACATAGGACACATACACACTCTCAATATTTCCAAACAGCAACAACACAAAAAAAAAAAAAAGACAATACTCTACACTCCTATATATAAAAGGCCCGGCCATGAAATCTCCCAATGCCTAGGGGAATCAAGGCTGGGCGGGAGAGAGGGCAAGGAGTAATCAGAAATAGAAGCAGAGCAGCGAGGAAGGGAGAGAGATAAAGAGGGGGAAAAAAAAAAAAACCTTCTACCTACTAACAAAAAGACAATTATTAGAACCTGATATAGGCTATGTAAATAAGAAAGTGTCAATACCTATGTGTAGAGACAAAAAGTGACCAGGATGTGGAGGGGGAAGGAAAAAAAAAAGGGGGGGGAAGGGAAGAGAATTAAGAAAAAGGGGAGGGAAAGGAAGGGGGAGTAATATTATTCTCTCCCCGGTGTCTTATAAGTGATACTCTGATATGGGTGCTCTTTAAAATGGGATAGTTCCAAACACTTCTACTAACTAAAAACCTAGTGTTAAAATCTGCCAAAAAAAAAAAAAAAAAAACTTCTACCTACTAACAAAAAGACAAGTATTAGAACCTGATATAGGCTATGTAAATAAGAAAGTGTCAATACCTATGTGTAGAGACAAAAAGTGACCAGGATGTGGAAGGGGAAAGAAAAAAAAAAAAAAGATGCATATATATACTAAATACACTGTAACTGCAGCTAACTGAATCGCATGCCTGCTCAAAGTAAAGTAAATGAAATGACACTCTCTCTCTCTGACACTCTCTCTCTCTCTATCTCCGCCGGAACACACTACATAAGGCCGTGAAGGCGGCCTTATATAGTGTGGGGCGTGGCACCCTGCCTTTGGCCAATTATGTCTCTCTTTGCTTAAGGCTCTGTGATTGGCCAAAGCATGTGGGTCATAGTGCATTCTTGGCCAATCATCAGCCAGCAATGCACTGCGATGACGCAGTGCATTATGGGCCGTGACGCGCCGCTCGAATTTGGTGCGAACGGCCCATAATGTTCCATCTTCGGCGAACGATCAAACAGCCGATGTTCGACTAGAACAGATAGCCCATCCCTATTTAACATCAATAATATATCATAATATTTAGCAATGGTAATTTGTTTGCATCATATGATATTGTTCGAGGTAGACATTGTACATATTTGACAGGTGTAAAGGATAATTGCACTGTCTGTTTAAAAAAAAAACATAGTTCATAGTTGAATTTCTTCTCATTGTTTTTGTCTCCTTCTACAATACACCCCTTGTCCCCCAGCATCCATCTTACTGAGCTTGAATCAAATCTTCTACAAATTGTTAATGTGTAGTGGGTTAATTGAGATGGAAATATGATTACTTTTTCCTTTATTTTACTGCAATCCATTATTTCATTTTTGCAGGACTGCTGACTGTGTCTTTAAATCCTGGTATTTACTAATCCACTTTGGCGAATGGGTAGACATTGCAGCAGAGCAGCTGTTGACATCAGACTTGGAAGTTTCAGATGACCTGCTGTGGCTTTTGGCATTTTACTACAATCCATGCAATGAGAACCAAAGCAGAGATAGAACAATGGTGGGTTGTAAATGAAAATAGCGTGAGTCTCGTTACAAACAAGAATTGTGCACTCTGTTTGAATTAACTACATACATATGCCAACTGACAGTTATACCTGTTTTCAAAATGTGATGTATTATAAAAAAAATTGTTGTATTTAATACATACAAGTTTAATGTCAAACTACAAAAAACATCTCAGAAAGGCAGCATATGCCTTGGGAAAGGCAACCTTTCAGGGCTTTTCCTCTGGTATTGTTTCAAGACTCTAATACATGGAAATGACTTGCCTCACGTCACAATTGACAGTGTTGCTGTGCTAGAGGGACTTCTCTCCCAGGGTTTATATATAAAAAAAAGCTTTATAAATGTAACAAACATTAATACAGTCACAATGACTATAACTATACTGTATGTGTAATATGAATTTTTCCTAAGCACCATCTAGTGGCCATAATGCAGTATTTTTAAATACCTTAAGCATTAGGCACTTTCAATCATAGGGAATAATCCTATTAGAAAAAGAAGCAATTCTGTTGGGTCTGTGCAAATGTTTGTCACATTTGTATAGCATTGTTTTTTTGGCCTTTTGTATTTCTGTTTTCTGTGCAGATTCTGTTCTTTTTCTCAGTTTAGGTGAGCCACAAAATAGTTGGCTAAACAAATCTGCTTTGCACACCAAAGTGGTTTAGGCACCATGTCTGTATGGTTAGCATACATGCCTTTGCACTGCTGATTCCTGGGTTCATATCCCACCAGTGACAAGCTCTGCTTAGATGTATGTATGATTCTTTCAATGTTTGTGGGGGACTTGCTCCAGGTGATCTAGCGTCTTCCCAAAACCTAGAAACATACTGGTGGGTTTGTTGACATCTGACCATAGTAGGAGAGCAGAAGAAACATTGTATTATAAAACATCTTCAAGGACATTTACCATAGTGAGTACAATACGTTATCTGTTGGTCCATTCTTAACATCATACATAAATCCTATCAGGTTCGTCTGCTTTCAGCCAATGCACATTGAAATTTTGACTACAGATGTTATGTTGCTTGCTTTTTCCCATTACCAGACAGAGCTTTATAGAGCGAGGAAGATTTTTCTGTGTTCATAATGTGCCAAAATTCAGGTATTTTGACCCAAGTTAGGAAGAACTTCTCAAATAGTTTCTTTCATATTTCTGTCTGCAAACCTACTATATTGAAGGGTGTCCTCAGAAATGATACAAGTAGTTATACTCATTCTATCACTCAAATTTATTTCAGTCTGTGAAAAGTTCTGACCACCCAGGAAGATGTCTCTTAATTTTCAGTAAGTATTTGGGAAACCACTTGTATTTGCATTCTTTCACGAGACCGCACATGAAATAAAAGCTGCATTTATACAGGGAACAAATAACTCTATATGCATATATCCTGTTTTTCCAGAGTCTTTGGATGGGATATATTTACACCATGGCGTCCCAGAGTATGAGTGGAGTTTAAACTAACTCTAAATAAGACAATTTTTAAAGAAGCAATTTAAGGTCTCCGTTGATTGCTTAATTTAACAAAAGAGTAATTCACCACATATCAAATAATTATTTCCTTGTTTTCTTCAAGTAGATACACATTTCTTTGTAAAGAGGTTTAACCTACAATCCATATATCCCTTTAATATCAAGTTTAAATAAAGCCTTTACCTTTCCTTTACAGCTGTTTGAACATACCTGTTTACATTTTGTTTTGTTTAACTTCCTGATGGACATACTGTAAGATGATTGCCATCTATTTTAGCATTGTTGTTCACAAGCTGACTTCACACTATTTTGTGTTATAAACATGGGTGAATGGCAGCCCAACACAACTGCATTACCGTGCATTGTGGTGCATGGCTTTGGTTAAAGTAGTACATGCAACTTTTCTGTGCATTTTGGTGAAGTGCACACACAAATGTAAAGAGGCCTTTAAAAAGATTAAAGAAGCAGCCAGATTCTGTCTGCAAATCCATATGACCTTAAGCCTCATACACATGATCGGACTTCAAACAAACTTTTCCGTGGATTTTTGTTCGAAGGGCGTTGGCCGTGAACTTAGTATGCATACACACGGCAGGACTTTTTCAGAAAACTTTCACCAAATCACGTGGTTTTTCTGCTCTTTACCGCCACCCTTTGGTCAACTTCTGTATTGTTGTCTGATCTTTTGCATTGGTTCTGAACATGCGTGTTTGTACTTTGGACTTAAGTCCGATGGATTTCAGTACACACGGCAGGACTTTGCACCATCAGACTTTTGTTGCCGGAAAGTTTGTCTGTTTGCAGAGCGAACATTTATCCGATGAAAACCAAAAAAGTTTGTCCGATGGAGCGTACACACGGTCGGATTTTCTGAAAAACCTGGTAATTTTGAAGTTTGTTGTCAAAAAGTCTGATCGTGTGTATGGGCCTTTAGACTTTTTCGCTACAGTCCTCAGTCTATGTAACATATGACTTATCACACATTACCTTTTTTTACACCATGTTTTAAATGAAATAACATTTGCTATACTTGTAAATAGATTTGCAGGCAGAATCTGGCTGCTTGTAAATGGAAACTGTCCTGAGATAAATATTTAGGCTGACCCCTTTGTGAAAATGTTGCCTAGGTGTCTCTAGCTCCAGTACTTTCAGGGTTACTGATGCAGAACAGTTGTGCAACAAGTGAAGTCAGAATGTTTGCTCTACATGACTGTTACAGCTCAGTGACTCAGAAGGTTTTGAGAGCACCGGATCAACATGACAACATGAAACATGAATTTACAGTGACTTTTGTGAGACTTATACTTATAGAATGCAAGCACATAAAATCCCACCTACTGGACTCATTTACTCCTTAACCACTTAAGCCCCAATACGGGCCATTATGACCAGGCCCCTTTTTGCGATTCGGCACTGCGTCGCTTTAACTGACAATTGCGCGGTCGTGCGACGTGGCTCCCAATCAAAATTGGCGTCCTTTTTTTCCCACAAATAGTGCTTTCTTTTGGTGGTATTTGATCACCTCTGCGGTTTTTATTTTTTGCGCTATAAACAAAAATAGAGCGAAAATTTTGAAAAAAATGACATATTTTTTACTTTTTGCTATAATAAATATCCCCAAAAAAATATATAAAAAAACATTTTTTTTTTCCTCAGTTTAGGCCGATACGTATTCTTCTACATATTTTTGGTAAAAAAAATCGCAATCGCCGTTTATTGATTGGTTTGCGCAAAAATTATAGCGTTTACAAAATAGGGGATAGTTTTAAGGCATTTTTATAATTTTTTTTTTACTAGTTATGGCGGCGATCAGCGATTTTTTTCGTGACTGCGACATTATGGCAGACACATTGGACACTTTTGACACATTTTTGGGACCATTGTCATTTTCACAGCGATCAGTGCAATAAAAATGCACTGGTTGCTATGAAAATGACACTGGCAGTGAAGGGGTTAACCACTACGGGCGCTGGAGGGGTTAAGTGTGCCTAGGGGCGTGTTACTAACTGAGGGGGCGTGGCTACGACTGACACGTCACCGATCTCCGCTCTGATTACACAGAGTGGAGATCGCTGACATTGTCAGTAGAGGAGCGGGGAGATGATGTGTTTACACACACATCTCCCCGCTCCGAGCCTCCGTGAGACGATCGCGGGAATCCCCGCGGCGATCGAGTCCGCGGGACCCGCGGTCCCACTCACAGGGAAGGAAGGGGGGTCGCGAGCGCGCCGCCGGCGCGCGTGCGACCCCGACGTCGGCAGTTAAGGGGCCACGTACAGGTACGTGATTGTGGGGGGTCGGCAAGTGGTTAAAGCTCAACTCCAGTATGACCCCTCCCAAATTTTTGACACATCCCTGCCCCCATGGAGCACCTCTGCCAACTTTTTTCTTTCTTTTTAGTTGAATACATACATTTAGGTCCACATGTATTTGGACACAGGCCCAATTTAATACTTTTGGCTCTGTATGCCACCAGAATAAAATTAAAACAAAACAATCCAAATGAATTTGAAGTGCAGACTTTCAGCTCTAATTCAAGGAGTTGAAGATAAATATCAAGTACAAGTTTTAGGAACTGCAACCATTTTTATACACAGTCCCCTCATTTTTGGGGGCTCAAATGTAATTGGACAAATGAATATAATCATAAATAAAATGCAATTTTTTTTATATTTTGTTGAGCAATGACTGCCTGAAGTCTGGAACCCATAGACGTTACCAAAGACTGTGTTTCCTCCTGTCTGATGCTTTGCCAGGCTCCAATTACAGCTGTCTTCAGTTGTTCTTTGTTTGTGGGTCTTTCTGCCTTTAGTTTTGCCTTCATCAAGTGAAATGCATGCGCAATTGGGTTGAGTTCAGGTGACTGACTCAGCCATTGTAGAATATTCCACTTCTTTTCCTTTAAAAACTCCTTCGTTGCTTTTGCAGTGTGTTTTGGATCATTGTCCATCTGTACTGTGAGACACCGTCAAATTAACTTTGCTGCATTTGGCTGAATCTGGGCTGACAGTATATTTCTAAACACTGCAGAATTCATCTGGCTGCATAAACACCAATGACACAGTGCCACTGGAGGCCATGCATGCCCATGCCATCACACTGTCTCCACCATGTTTTACAGATGATGTTGTGTGCTTTGGATCATGAGCTATTCCAAGCCTTCTCCACACTTTTTTCTTCCCATTATTCTGGTACAAATTAATCTTAGTTCCATTTGTCCAAAGAATGCTTTTCCAGAACTGGTCTGGCTTTTTGGATGTTTTTTGGAAAAGCCTAATCTGGCTTTTCTATTCTTCAGGCTTATGAATTGTTTGCACCTTGTGTTGAACCCTCTGTATTTGCTCTTGTGAAGTCTTCTCTTGATTGTAGACTTTGACAATGATTTGCCCATCTCCTGGAGAGTGTCTTTCACTTGTCTGGATGTTGTGAATGGGTTTTTCTTTAACATCCACCACTGTTGTCTTCCGTAGACATCCAGGCCTTTTTATGTTGCTGAGCTCACCAGTGCGTTCATCTTTCCTCAGAATGTACCAAACTGTTGATTTTGCCACTCCTAATGTTGCTACTTTCTCTCTGATGGATTTGTTTTGTTTTTAAAGCCTTACAATGGCCTGTTTCACTTGCATGAACAGCTTCTTTTATACCCATGATGTAGGTTCACAGCAATAGATTCCAAATGCAAATACCACACTTAGAACAGACCTTTTACCTGCTTAACCACTTTAAGACCGCCCAACGGACATATACTGCGACAAATTGTCGCTCTTCTTTTGTTTATAGCGCAAAAAATAAAAACCGCAGAGGTGATCAAATACCACCAAAAGATGGTAGGCATACGGGCCTCCTACCTATCGACTCAGCGGCTGACCAGGCGGCAGACCTCTCATTACCCCTGTCCTGGGCCTCAACAATCCGTTACCTGGGGATCAACATCACCCCCAATGTGACAGACTTTATTGCCTTGAACCTCACTCCCCTATTATCAACCCTTAAATCCAAATTAAGACCTTTGGACAATATGCCCCTATCTCTTATAAGCAGAATAAACCTATTCAAAATGAAGTGCCTCCCTATTTTGCTATATGTCATCAGGCACACTCCAGTATGGATACCCCAATTTTTTTTTACACAATTAGATGCCATCATCTCTTCATTCCTATGGAAGTCTAAAACCCCCAGGTTTAGCAAGTCTATCCTCTGTAGACCCTGGACGGAGGGGGGTCTGGTCTGTCCAGACCTACAAAAATATTTCTTTGCAGCTCTACTTGTCCAAGAACATAATTGAGTGATCTCTGATGATACAAACGCCTCAGTGGTGCTGGAGGCTGCATCGCTGGGGTCCAGATGGTCCCCGGATATCCCTTATGGCTCAACCCATTCCTCACTGAGTTCCATACTTTTCCTGATCCGAGCTTATGGGCAACAAGGGGCATTAAGGTACTCGACTATATATGTGATAACGGGGCTATCCTGCCCTTTAACACTCTCAAACAGAACCATAACTTATCCAATTGTTACTTCTTTAGATATCCGAAGCTCAGGCAATGCCTTCTCTTCCCAATTTGGGTCTCAACCATTATTACTCCTTGACTCCACTCTAGAATCCCTCCTCCGGAACGATGAGCTGGTAAAACCCCTATCCACCATAAATAAGGCACTACTACCATCAATGCATTTTGGGCTTGAAACTCTCCAAGCTAAATGGAGGGTGGACTTTCCTGAACTAGACACAGAGGATTGGGAGGATATGTGGGAATACCTATTTCTCCAAATATTGGCAGTTAAGGATCGCTTAATTCAATTCAGGATTCTACAACGGGTGTATTTAACGCCGCAACGGCTGAACAAAATTTATCCTGGGGCCTATACTAGCTGTTGGAAATGTGGTAATCTAGAGGCCAGTTTCCGTCATATGTTGTGGTCCTGTCCCAAAGTGCACTCTTTCTGGGTATAGGTGACGCAATTTATAGCAATCCCAATCCCGCAGACTGTACCGGTCTGCTTGCTGGGCCTGGTGGGCTCTTTATCGCACCGCACAGCAACTAAGACCCTCATAGGACTTTTGCTCTTTTACGCCCGTAAAGCAATATTACTAAAATGGAAACAATCAGATGCGCCCTCTCTGAACTCTTGGAAAGCCCTGGTCAATTATACAATACCATTATATAAAGCCACATATCACTCCCGTGGGTGTATTGCAAAATTTGACAAAGTGTGGAAACTATGGCTTGACTTTGCCTCCACTAATGCTGCTCAAGAATAGACGGTTTATCTGATACACATTAACTACTCCTTCCGTGCTAACACCTGCTAAGACCCTCCTGACACCCCTATAGTTGAACCCTTAGTATTCTAGGCCTAGTACCAGAGTTCCCTCTTGGGAAACCTCACCTCTATCGAAGACGAGTAGCACATTCTTCTTTCATAATTTCTCCAAATGGAGTGGCTGAAAAGTGATGTTTTGTTGTTTGTATCTTTGTTTTTTGTTTTGTTTTGTTTTTCTGTCGCTAACAGCACTGTTTAGGCAGATAACCTGTTGTTAGGTACCGATTTACGTGGTACTTTTTGAGCCGGGGAATGTCCCAAGGCTCTGTTTTTGTAAATCTATTAACCACTTGCCGACCGCCGCACGCAGATGTACGTCGACACAATGGCACGGGCAGGCAAATGGGCGTACCTGTAACTCCCTTTAAATTTTGCTTCGTGATCGTGTTTGCGGGTCCTGGGAACTCGATGTTCCCGGGCGGCCCGCGATTGCGGTCGGCAAAGGCAGAACAGGGGGATGCCTTTGTAAACAAGGCATTCCCCTATTCTGCCTAGTGACATGTCACTGATGGCTGTTCCCCGTGATTGGGAACGGTCATCAGTGACGTGTCACGTGTAGCCACACCCCTAACAGTAAGAATCACTTCCTAGTACTGTAAAAATGACAATGGTACCAAAAATGTGTCAAAAGTGTTCGATGTGTCCGCCATAAAGTCGCAGTCACAATAAAAATCGAAGATCGCCGCCATTACTAGTAAAAAAATATATTAATAAAAATGCCATAAAACTACCCCCTATTTTGTAGATGCTATAACTTTTGCGCAAACCAATCAATAAACGCTTATTGCAATTTTTTTTTTAGCAAAAATATGTAGAATACATATCGACCTAAGCTGAGGGAAAAAAAATGTTTTATATATTTTTTGGGGATATTTATTATAGCAAAAAGTAAAAAATATAGATTTTTTTTTTCAAAATTGTCGCTCTATTTTTGTTTATAGCGCAAAAAAATTAAACCGCAGAGGTGATCAAATACCACCAAAAGAAAGCTCTATTTTTTGGAAAAAAAGGACGTTAATTTTGTTTGGGAGCCACGTCGCATGACCACGCAATTGTCAGTTAAAGCAACGCAGTGCTGAATCACAAAAAGTGGCCTGGTCTTTGGCCAGCGAAATGGTCCGGGGCTGAAGCAGTTAATAATCAATAAAGAGAATTAAAAAAAAAATACCACCAAAAGAAAGCTCTATTTTTGGGGGGAAAAGGACAATTTTGTTTGGGTACAACGTTGCATGACCGCGCAATTGTCAGTTAAAGCGACGCAGTGCCAAATCGCTAAAATGGCCTGGTCATTAAGGGGGTAAATCATTCCGGGTCTGAAGTGGTTAATTGATGAAGAACTAACGAAGGAGTAGCCTACACCTGGCCATGAAACAGCTTTTAATTCAATTGTACTTTTCGTCCCTTAAAAAAAGGGGGGATGCCCTTGTCTGCCTTAGCCCTGGGTCTCAAGGCTCAGGCATAACGCACTGACCCCCGGCCCTGGCTGGTGGGTCGGTGTCAGTTCATAATCTGTACCCTTATTATATATATTTTATCATGTACTTTTACGTGAACTCCTTTATGTTTCATGTCCATATCTCCTGCGTGGGAATTTATCTGTTTCCCTTTTTTGTATCTCAATAAAAAAACATTGTTCCAGAAAAAGGGGGGATGGCTAGT
Organism: Rana muscosa; assembly: GCA_029206835.1. Taxonomy (NCBI): domain Eukaryota; kingdom Metazoa; phylum Chordata; class Amphibia; order Anura; family Ranidae; genus Rana; species Rana muscosa. The sequence goes on along the minus strand of CM055116.1, from coordinate 780,058,952 downwards.
CTGAAAAACTGTATTTACTAAACTCTTCCTCCAATTTGGATGTACATACCCTCAAATTAAACCTTTCAGCTCATATCCATTATATAACTAAAGTTTGAATATGTTTTGGTAAATACCTGAAAAAAGACTAAAATTGTGCCTGTGGGGGGCGTGGCCAACGACCGGGATGTGAGGACGTGCTTAGCCTGAGCTCCGTCCGTGCCGCTTACATCCTGACTGAATCCTGCTGATCCGTTCGCCATCCGAGGATCCCATTTGTCCCTGCAGCATCCAGGGAACCTTGTGCCCACCTGGAGATGGTCAAATACGGCCCACCGATGGAGGAAGCCTCAGGATCCGTCCCACCACCCCTGACATGCAAACAGAGGCAAGATGGCACCGGTCACCATGCTGCAGACACATGCAGCCAGCCATCCTCATGCTCCTCAGCAGTGGCAAAGAAGCCTGCAGGGAAGGGTGAGTCACACTGTCCCCCCCCCCCTGTTCTAAGCCCGGAAGATCCTTTCCTGTTCTCTCCAGCTGAGGACATTGCCCCTGATACCCCCAGTGAGGACACTGCTGATGCAGGCCCTGCAGAGCCATCCCTGTCCCAGATCATGGAGGCCATCCAGCACAGCCATGCTTCTCCGACCACTCAAATGGACTCCATAAAAACTGACTTATCCTTCCTAAAACAGGATGTCCATAACCTCCGCCACAGGGTGTCTAATGCTGAGCAGCGCATTAGCATGCTGGAGGATGAGACCCGTCCATTACAGGGCTCTGTTAGGGAGCTACGCCAGGCCCAGGATTACACAGCAGATAAGCTCACTGAAATGGAGGACCGTTTACGGAGGAGCAATTTACGTTTCCTGGGGTTTCCAGAGGGGGCTGAGGGTAGAACCCCGGAGGTTTTTATGGAAAGATGGCTAATCACCACATTCGGCGCTTCAACCTTTTCACCGTTATTCGCCATTGAACGAGCACACAGGGTTCCCATGCGCCCCCTCCCACCTGGGGCCCAGCCACGTGCAGTGATCATCAAACTCCTGCACTTCAGGGACAGGGAGGCAATTCTTGGTGCTGCCAGAGAAAAGGGAAGGGTGTCCTTTAATGGGAGTGGAATTACTATTTTCCCTGACTTCACTGTAGCTACACAAAAGCAGAGGGCCACTTTCCTGGCTATTAAACGCAGGCTCCGTGAGCATCATCTCCCCTATGGCATGCTATATCCTGCTCGATTGAGGATTGTCTACCAGGGCAAGGCTTACTTCTTCACGGATCCTAAGGAGGCATCTCACTGGGTGGATACCCTGGGACATCCTGAATGCCGGAATCAGAATCAAAGATCCCCTCCGCGCTGACATCGCACCTAACCTGCACCTTTTAATAGCTACACCTTGTGCCTTATGTGGCCTACGTTACCCCTTTCCAGCAAAGGACAGCTGAGGGGGGTAGGAGTGGGTCTGGAAATCCTTATGCCTGTGATCATCTCACTTCCCTCTTTACAGTTATATGAAAGTGGCGAACTACATTCTACTAACTCTGTTTGTTTCCTACTTGTTTGATCTGGATGACTGCTGCATTTTTTCCCTCAGACTCAGGGTCAACTAGCATACTTGTCCTGTACGGTCACGGACGGTGGCCCGCGTCTAAGGGACTTTAACGCTCCTCAGGGTTTGTTGATTGGGGGTCTGTGTCATGACCCCCCTGCTTTGCAGTTTTGGGAACAAAGCTCTCATATGTTTTGGTTTGGGAGCCGGGAGGGCTAGGGTGGGTGGGGATGTTTGGGGATTTTTGTTTGAAGTTTTTATTATTATGTGTTTTGTTCTGCAGTGCTGGTATCCATTGGTGCATGTCCATTTACAGGCTGGTATAGCTGACCCTTATGATATGCATCTGATCACTTTATTTCCTATGCTCTTGCCTTATCTTTTTGACCTGTTTTATACCTTGCGCACTTCCCCTGGTTCGCGGGACCTCGGGCCCTGCTTGTTTCCGGCGGGCCATGGGAAGTGGGTACGGTTAGTTATGTGCTTTACGCCTCCCTATGTCTAAGCTACGTTTAGTGTCTTGGAATGAACGGGGGCTGAATTCCAAGGTGAAAAGATCTCTGATGTTTGACTACTTGGCACGCCACAATCCGCATGTAATCCTACTTCAGGAAACCCACCTCCAGGGCTCTAGAGTCATGGCCCTCAAACGGGCAAAAATTGCCTACGCCCTCCATTCTACATACTCCACATATGCCAGGGGGACCTCCATCCTAATAGCCAAATCAGCCCCGGTTAGTATTAAGCATGTTAAACTGGACCCGCAAGGGTGTTTTGTAGTTGTTGTACTCAAACTTATGGGAAGACCATATACCGTGACTAGCCTGTATGCCCCTCCCCCTTTACTAAATTGTTCTTTGAAAAAGTTATGACCTCCATTCTGGCAATAGCAGAGGGTCCTTTGCTAATAGCGGGTGACTATAATACAGTACTGGATAATTCCATAGACAGGTTACGTTGCTCTTCATTACCCCCCACTCCCCTGGGTTCCTTCTTAAATCAATTTGACTTGGTGGAGGCCTGGAGGTGGAAGCATGCGGACAGGAGGGAGTATTCATGTCACTCTGAGTCACACGGTACTCTGTCTCGTATAGATTTGTGTCTGGTCTCGTCGGATCTACTTTCCATGGTATCAGAGGTTAAATACCTCCCTAGGGCGATATCCGACCATTCTCCTTTGATGGTGGACCTCGCCCTGGGCCCTTCCTCCTCCTATCGGGTGTGGCGACTGAGCCCACTGTGGTTGGTGGATAAGATCGTGGTAAACCAATGTATGACAGAGATGAATTCATACTGGCTACTTAATAAACAGAGTGCATCCGTTCCAGTGGTATGGGATGCCTTTAAGGCCACTACACGTGGCTCTTTTGCTGCGGCGGTTGGTCAGACACGAAAGGCCTCTATGTCCAAGTTGATGGATGCAGAGGGGGCTCTCAGGGAGGCAGAAGCCACTTATACCGCGACTCCCTCTCCTGAGACACATGCTGCCTGGAAGCATGGGTCCAGAGAATTGGACCTAGTGCTTTTGGAACGCACCCAGAAGAAGCTGTTATACCAGAATCAGCGAATCTTTGAATTTGGTGACAAGAATAGCCGTTTGTTGGCATATCTTTCTAAGCCTGACTATCAGCCATGCAGCATACCTAGAATTAAGAGCGCAGAGGGCATAGTGTTAGAACAGAACAATGAGATCATGATAGCCTTTATCTCCTTTTACTCCTCCCTATATGCTACTAGAGCTCACTACACGATTGTGGAATTGGATGACTATCTTGCGGACATTTCGTTGCCCAGACTTCAGACCCAGCAGGCGTCAGATCTTGACGCTGCTCTGTCAATTGAGGAAATTGGGGAGGCTATCCAATCCTTTGCCAGAAACAAAACGCTGGGACTGGATGGGTTCCCCATCGAGTGGTATCTGCAATACAAAGATTTGCTTATACCCCATCTAAGCAGGGTGTATGATTTTGCTATGAAAACGGGACAGCTACCCCCCTCTATGTCGGAGGCGCTGATTGTCCTCATTCCTAAGCCACATAAGGATCACCTCTTATGTGAATCTTACAGACCAATATCACTCATCAATTCAGATGTTAAGATTTTGGCCAAGGTGCTCGCCCGGCGATTGAACACAGATATTACTACCATTATTGGTGCGGACCAAACTGGGTTCATCCCTGGGCGATCGACCTCCATCAACCTGCGGAGATTGTTCACCAATCTACAGGCCACTCATGCGGAGATGGGTTCCAGGGCTGTTCTGACCTTAGACGCACACAAGGCATTTGATTCAGTCGAATGGCCTTATCTGCTGGAGGTCCTGGCAAAGTTTGGTTTTGACAGTACCTTCATCAGATGGGTCCAGCTGTTATATTCGAAATCCACTGCTCGACTGAGGGTGAACGTGGCCGTGTCTGATCCCTTTCCGATAAAGAGAGGCACCAGACAGGGGTGCCCTATGTCGCCGTTGCTCTTTGCACTGGCGATAGAGCCCTTGGCAGCACTGATAAGATCTTGCGGGGAGGTTGCGGGACTGACGATTGGGGGTCTGGAGAAGGTGTCTCTTTATGCTGACGACATGTTGATCTATTTGTCGGACCCCCAGTCGTCTCTCCCAGTCCTGCTGGAGATTATTGGCAAGTTTGGGCATTTCTCCAGGTTCCGGGTTAACTGGGACAAGTCCATCTTGTTTCAGATTGACCAGGCAGATCCACCCAGGCTACCTTCCTCTTGCCCACTACAAATAGTCACCTCCTTCTGATATTTAGGAGTTATGGTACAGCTCCCTATTACCTCTTATGCTAAACTCAATATAGACCCCCTTATAGGAAGAATGAAGACCACATTCAAAACCTGGGCAAATCTCCCACTTACCTTATTGGGCAGGATTAATATTTTTAAAATGATATTCCTGCCACGATTTCTGTATGTATTGGGTAATTCACCAATATATGTCACTTACTTCCTTTTTATGGAGGGGGGTAGTAGTCAGGATTGCCAAGACCACCCTCCATTTACCGGTACTGAAAGGCGGATTGGCCTTACCCTGTCTCCACATCTATTATATTGCCTCACAATTAGCTCATGCACATTGGTGGTTTTTTCCTGAAGCCAACAACGCAGCCACTGCTTTGGAGGCTGCTATCCTTACCTCCTATGAATCCCTACAGAACCTGATTTATCGTATGTCCCTTAGAGGGCGGGAGGGTACGAGTGTCCTGGCAATGACTATAAGGCTTATTAAGCAAACAAAACTACAGTCGTTCGCTTACAGTAATACTTACTCGCCGAACACTCCACTCTGGGGGAACCCGACTCTACCAGAATTCTTCCGCAGATCCGACGGGGGATTCTGGTCGAAAAGGGGGGTGAAAACTATTTTGCATTTATTCTCAGACAATGTGTTCCGTTCTTTTGATGAATTTCGTAGAGATTACAATCTACCACGCACAGCTTACTTCCTCTACCTACAGATACGCCATACTGCAGCAACACAGTTTGGTCTTCGCAACATATCCATTCAACTCTCCCGACTGGAACGTATGTTGACCGACTCCTCTCACACCAAGCTAGTTTCTACATATTATAGGTAGGGATGAGCTCGATGTTCGAGTCGAACATAGGTTCGACTCGAACATCGGCTGTTCGCGCGTTCGGCGAACAACGAACGATTTGGGCCGTTCGCGCCAAATTCGAGTGACGCGAACGGCCCACAATACACTGCGCCATCGCAGTGTAATCCCAGCGCTGTGATTGGCCAAGCATGCACTGTGACCCTGCATGCTTGGCCAATCACAGTGCCGGCAGCGAGGAGAGCAATGATTGGCCACAGGCAGGATGCCTGTGGCCAATTATAGCTGAGGGGGTTTAGTACACGCCCCACACTATAAAAGGCCGCCAGCGCGGCGGCCTTGTGTAGTGTGTTCCGGAGCAGGGAAAGTGAAGGATAGGCAGGGACAGTGTCAAATCTTGTCAAATCTATTCTTTGCTAAACCTTGTGTGTAGGGACAGAGAAGGATAGGCAGGGAGAGTGTCAGTGTCATATTCTTTGCTAAACCTTGTGTGTAGGGAGAGAGAAGGATAGGCAGGGAGAGTGTCAGTGTCATATACTTTGATAAACCTTGTGTGCAGGGAGAGAGAAGGATAGGCAGGGGACAGTGTCAGTGTCATATTCTTTGCTAAACCTTGTGTGCAGGGAGAGAGAAGGATAGGCAGGGAGAGTGTCAGTGTCATATACTTTGATAAACCTTGTGTGCAGGGAGAGAGAAGGATAGGCAGGGGACAGTGTCAGTGTCATTGTTGCTAAGCCTCCTGCACATTATACACCTTAAGTTAGCCCGTATTGCTGCTTTTTCCTGGTGTGTTACACCAACAGGATTTTGCGGTACTTACAGCGGGCGGAGTGTGCCTCCTGACCATATTACACCTTAACTTAGCCTGTATTGCTGCTTTTTCCTGGTGTGTTACACCAACAGGATTTTGCGGCACTTACAGCGGGCGGAGTGTGCCTCCTGACCATATTACACCTTAACTTAGCCTGTATTGCTGCTTTTTCCTGGTGTGTTACACCAACAGGATTTTGCGGCACTTACAGCGGGCGGAGTGTACCTCCTGACCATATTACACCTTAACTTAGCCTGTATTGCTGCTTTTTCCTGGTGTGTTACACCAACAGGATTTTGCGGCACTTACAGCGGGTGGAGTGTACCTCCTGACCATATTACACCTTAACTTAGCCTGTATTGCTGCTTTTTCCTGGTGTGTTACACCAACAGGATTTTGCGGCACTTACAGCGGGCGGAGTGTGCCTCCTGACCATATTACACCTTAACTTAGCCTGTATTGCTGCTTTTTCCTGGTGTGTTACACCAACAGGATTTTGCAGCACTTACAGCGGGCGGAGTGTGCCTCCTGACCATATTACACCTTAACTTAGCCTGTATTGCTGCTTTTTCCTGGTGTGTTACACCAACAGGATTTTGCGACACTTACAGCGGGCGGAGTGTGCCTCCTGACCATACTACACCTTAACTTAGCCTGTATTGCTGCTTTTTCCTGGTGTGTTACACCAACAGGATTTTGCGACACTTACAGCGGGCGGAGTGTGCCTCCTGACCATATTACACCTTAACTTAGCCTGTATTGCTGCTTTTCCCATTTCCCTGCAGGCCATTAGAATGTCTGGAAGGCAAACAAGGAGAGGCAGACAGTCAGGAGCCAATAAAAGAGGGCAAGCAGGCTCTGTGTCTAGAGACAACAGTGCTGGTCGTGGACGCGGTGCATCGCCATCAGCACGTGGCCATGGGACACGCTTGTCCTTCTTTTCGGCAGCTGGACGTGTTGAGCCGCATCATGCCGAAGACTTGGTAGAGTGGATGACCAAGCCCTCCTCATCCTCCTCATCCTCCCTCACCCAGGCTCAGGGTACTGGCAAAGCAGCTGCCAAAGCGTCCTCTTCCCTGGTATCAATGTCATCATCAGTCACTCCTTCCCTAGACCAACCATGTCCTCCTGAGGAGTCCCCCGAACTGTTTGAGCACAGTGTTGGGTACATGCTCCAGGAGGATGCCCAGCGTTTTGAAGGGTCTGATGATGATACCCAGCTAGAGGAAGGCAGTAGCGTGAGAGCAGAGAGAGGGGATGCTCAAGAAGGACACCAATCTGGCAGTCATGTTCCAGCAGCTGCAGCATACTGCCAGATTGGCTCCAGTGATGAGGAGGGAGGGGATGATGAGGTCACTGACTCCACGTGGGTGCCTAATAGGAGAGAGGAGGAGGAGGATGAGGAGGAGGCACATCTCCAACGAGGCAGGATGCCCTCGGGGGCCAGCGTAAGGGCAGCACACCGACGGAATCACACCGCAGAGCTCCGCCTGTGCAGGGCGCTGCCTCTGCCCGTTATTCAAAAAGTTATTTGGTGTGGGCCTTTTTTGAGTCGAGTGCATCAGATCGCACAGCTGCTGTTTGCAACATATGTCTCAAGCGTATATCGCGTGGCCAAAACATCACCCGCTTGGGCACCACATGCTTGACCAGACATATGTTGACCTGCCATGCAGCTCGTTGGCAAGCCTATCTTAAAGACCCACACCAAAGAACAAAGCTGACCTCTTCTTGCACCGCATCAGCTGGGATCTCCAACCCCACTATACCTTCAGTCCTCTCTGAAACCTGCTCTGAGAGGAATGAAGGTGTAGAATTAGGTGTGTCACAGCCAAGTACTTGCGGGCACTCTGCTAGCAGTACACCGACGTCCGATTCTAGCAGGCAAATTTCCCTGCCCCAGCTGCTGGACCGTCGAAAGAAGTTCACTCCCAGCCATCCACATGCCCAGCGGTTGAATGCTAGCTTGGCTAAATTGCTAGCGCTTCAACTGCTGCCTTTTCAGTTGGTAGACTCGGCCCCCTTCCGTGAGTTTGTGCAATGTGCGGTTCCTCAGTGGCAGGTTCCCAAACGCCACTTTTTCTCACGGAAGGCGATTCCGGCTCTCTACCGGCATGTGGAAGGCAATGTCTTGGCCTCGCTGGACAGGGCTGTCAGCGGTAAGGTGCATATTACCGCTGACTCATGGTCCAGCAGGCATGGACAGGGACGTTACCTTTCTTTCACGGCCCATTGGGTCACTCTTTTGGCAGCTGGGAAGGATGCAGGACAAGGTGCAGTAGTGTTGGAGGTTGTTCCACCGCCACGCCTCCAAAATGCTACTACTGGTTGTGACACACCTCTGTCCTCCACCCCCTCCTCTTCTTCTTCCTCCGTGGCCTCTTCCTGTGCTTTGTCCTCGGAACCAGCGGTGCTTCGTAGGCGTTCAAGGGGCTACGCAAGTACGCAGGCAAAAAGATGCCATGCCGTGCTTGCGCTGGTGTGTTTGGGGGACAGGAGCCACACTGGGGCAGAGGTTCTTTCTGCTCTGCAGGGGCAGGCCGAGAGGTGGTTGACGCCACGCCAGCTTAAGCCAGGAATGGTAGTTTGCGACAATGGCACCAACCTCCTCTCCGCTCTCTGACAGGGACAACTGACCCATGTGCCCTGTGTGGCTCACGTCCTTAACCTGGTGGTGCAGCGGTTCTTGGGCAGGTACCCGGGCTTACAGGATGTCCTGAGGCAGGCCAGGAAAGTCTGTGTGCATTTCCGCAGATCTTATAATGCCAGTGCTGGCCTGGCTGAGCTGCAAAAGGAGTTGAACCTGCCCAAGAACCGCCTTATATGTGACATGCCCACCAGGTGGAACTCAACGTTGGCCATGCTGCAGCGGCTGCACACGCAGCAGAGGGCCACCAATGAGTACCTGTGCGACTACGGCACCAGGACAGGGTCAGGGGAGCTTGGGTTTTTTTCACCACGCCAGTGGGGCATGATCAGGGATGCATGCACTGTCCTGGCACCATTTGAGGAGGCCACGAGGATGGTGAGCAGTGACAGTGCATGCATCAGTGACACTGACGCTGCGTGGAATAATGGACAGGACACTTGAGGCAGAACAGAGGCAGGAAGAGGAGGACTTCCTTGCCTCTCAAGGCCCCCTTTACCCAGACAGTGTTCCTTCTGTCCCACCCATCGCACAGGAAGAAGAGGAGAAGGAGGATTGTGTCAGCATGGAGGTGGAGCCTGGCACTCAGCATCATCAGCAGCAGTCTTTTAGGGATGATTTACAGTCCCAAGAAACCAGTGGACTTGTACGTGGCTGGGAGGAGGTGGCTGCGGATCATGTCGTCCTTAGTGACCCAGAGGACTCCGGACCGAATGCCTCAGCTAACCTACGCTGCATGGCCTCCCTGATCCTGCAAAGTCTGCGGAAGGATCCTCGTATTCTTCGGATCAAGGAGAGGGACCATTACTGGCTGATCCACGGTACAAGGGTAAGGTTGCGGACCTTATCTTACCGTCGCAGAGGGAGCAGAGGATGAGACAACTCCGGGAGGTTTGCAGAAAGGTCTGTGCAACGCGTTCCCAGAGACTGGGAGGTTACAAACTCCTGGTCCTGGACAACGAGTTACTGAAGCTTCGGTCAGTCAAAGAAGGAGCGGTTGGGAAGGTGGCCGTCTGACCGAAGCGTTCAGACAATTCTTTAGTCCGCAGCCCCAAGGTATGATCGGTTCCAGCAACCATCGCCAGCGTCTGATATACATGGTGCAGGAATACCTAGGGGCAAGGTCAGACTTGGACACCTTCCCCACCGAAAATCCTCTGGCTTACTGGGTCTTGAGGATGGATCACTGGCCAGAGCTTGCACAGTATGCAATTGAGCTACTGGCCTGTCCTGCATCCAGCGTTCTTTCAGAATGCACATTCAGTGCTGCTGGAGGATTTGTCACGGATCACAGGGTGCGCCTGTCCACCGACTCTGTTGATCGACTGACCTTCATAAAGATGAACCAGTCTTGGATCACCACCAGCTACCAAACACCTGAAGCTGATATAACAAACTAATTTATTTTCAAATGTCACATCCCTTCAAGACTGATGCTGATGCTGAGAGACTGTCCTGTTATGTTGACTGACTATCCTCCTCCTCCTCAATGATCCGATTGACGATGATAGCTTGGAAGAACATTTTTGTTTCTGGGTGCCACCACCAGTGGCTAAGGCCCAATTTTTCAGCCCCTGTTTAACAGGGGTGTGTTATTACGATTTTTTATGCAATGCTTTGCAGCAGGGCTCATTCCTGCACTCCAACTAGAGTATCTGGGAGTGGTTGCAGTGTCGTGGCACCAGCACCAGTGGCTAAGGCCCAATTTTTCAGCCCCTGTTTAACAGGGGCGTGTAATTACAATTTTTGATGCAATACTTTGCAACAGGGCTCATTGCTGTGCTCCAAGTACAGTATCTGTGAGGGGTTGCAGTGTTGTGGCACCAGTGCCTAAGGCCCAATTTTTCTGCCCCTGTTTAACAGGGGCATGTAATTACAATTCTTGATCTAATAATTCACAGCAGGGCCCATTCCTGCGCCCACCAAGACTAACTTTGAGGCCTTACAGTGTTGTGTCAACACCACCACCACCAAAGGCCCAATTTTTCAGCCCCTGTTCAACAGGGGCATGCAATTACAATTCTTGATCTAATAATTCACAGCAGGGCCCATTCATGCGCCCACCAAGAGTAACTGTGAGGGCTCACAGTGTTGTGGCAACACCAACATGTAAGGGGCAAATTTCAGCTGAGTATATACGGCAGGCCCCTACTTTCAAACATCCAACTTACAAACGACTCCTTGCAAACGGAAGGATACAACAGGAAGTGAGAGGAAATATACCCCTAGGAAGGCAAATTCTCTCCTGTAAGAGTTAATATGGCAAAAAAAGTGTCTCCTCTCAACTGATGCTTTATCACCAATTCTTGTTTCAATAAAAAAAACAAATTTTCAAAAAACATTTGTCATTAGGACGGAAAGTGAGGTGAACTGTTCTGAACAGGTGCACACTGCACAGACAGCAAAACTGTCAGGGTCACCTGTGGCCAGGTGACAGATGCACACCGTAGGGGGACAGGAGTGGTGCGAGGTAGTGAACCCTATGGCTGGCTTCTGCGGATAGGAAACTGGGTGGTTGTGGAAAGCGGGACCAGAGGAGCACAACCGGGATCCAAACGGAAGCTAGAGCCAAGATTCCCCAGGGCGCGGAGTCTAAGACCCAGCTGGTCTTCTCCAGGGCCTCTAGTGGTGAGGATGTTAGCTGCAGGCTGGGACCAGGTCGCGGCCCCTGGAGTTTCCTAGCTCACACCCCGTAGGATAAGGGGAAAAGAGGGGAAGCAGCAGCACACGATAAGAGAGAACCGAATAACAAGCTGAAGGTCAGGGGCCACAAGCAGACAAGGATAACGAAGAACGAGCCGAAGGTCAAGGGTCACGAGCAGACAGGGATAGTCGGGGACAAGCCAATAACGTAACAGAGAGACAGACGTAGCACACGGCAGGCAGGAACCCAAACACACAATGCCTAACAAACACGTTGATCAGCAAAGCAGGCTTGCAGTGCACAGGTTAATATAGTGTTCTGTGATAGGGCCTGGGGTGGAGTCTGGCTGGGAGGAGATTAAAAAGGAAGCCAGGTGAAAGGGCTCAGGCCTCTAAGATGAACACATGGGAAGGAAGGTAAGCTGACAGACAAACACTACTGCATATCCATGACAGTACCCTTCCTCTTATGGGCCCTCCCCCGCCTGGGCCCAGGCTTAAAGGGAAATCTCTGATGAAACCTTCTCAACAGATGAGGTGCAGCGACATCAGATGCAGCGATCCAAGACGCCTCCTCAGGACCAAAACCTCTCCAATGCACAAGGTACTGAAGAATGCCTCTGCAGAGCCGAGAATCCAGAACTTGTCTAACCTCGTACTTAAGATTATCCTCAGAGACCGAAAACGAGGTAGGGAGATGACAAGAAGATCTATTGAGGACCAAAGGCTCTCTAGGAATAAGCAAGGGCATGAGAGGATCAACAGGAATCTGAGGAGGGTCCCCTAGACCCTTAAAGGGGAACTGGTCATCTTGCACAGGACCATCAGACTGGGCAGATGTCAGTGGAACCCTGAAGTCAGGTTGGTTAGAAGGTGACATGTCGCCGGAGTCAAGCTGAATAGCTGAAGGACAAGCAGAATGTCCCGAACAAGAAAAAGTAGGAGGCTCACTGGGCATGGGCTGGACTGGCATAACTAGTACAGAGGCAGAGTGAATAGCTGAGTCAGGTGTAGCGACTACCTGAATCGCATCGCAAGACGTAGCGACTGCAGGACTTGTAGACAAGCTAGCCTGGCTGTGCGTCCAAGGGTGGTTAGGGACAGAGAAATGTAAATGGTTATGCAACCTGGAATGAATGACCGGCTCAGATTCACAGGGGGCAACCTTGGGTAGGCAGGACAAGGAACAGGAGGGACCCCAAGCCAGGATCTGTCCAGTAGTCCAGTCCATATGAGGAGAATGGAGCTGTAACCATGGGAGACCCAAAATTATAGGCGTTGAGGCCTTGGGTAAGATAAGGAAGGATATCCACTCCTGGTGGAGTGTCCCTACCGACATCTTAACAGGGAGGGTCTGGAAGCGGATAGGTCCCCCTGGGAGAACAGTACCATCAATCGCCAAGACCACCAATGGTGTGGTGAGGGGCAAAAGAGTAAGTCTCATGGACGATGCGATTTCCCAGTCCATAAAATTACCAGCGGCTCCGGAATCCAGATATGCTGAGACCGAATGAGAAGAAGCACCAACATGAAGGAACACAGAAAGCAGAAGACGAGAAGGGGAAGGTGATATTTCTGGGTCCAATACTCCACTTTCCAGATGAAGTGGACCCGAACGTTTTTCTGGACAAAGAGAGCAAGTGTCACGAAAATGACCTTTGCCCCCACAGTAAAGACACAGACCAAGAGTTCTGCGCCTAGCACGTTCCTCGGGGGATAGCCTGGTCCGACCCAGCTGCATGGGTTCCTCAGCTGGTAGGAGATGCTCTACGGGTCGAAGAGAGGGGAGCTCAGGCTGACTAAGAACCAAGGAGTGCTGGCGTTGCTTTTCTAAGGTCCTCTCCTGAAAGCGAATATCGATCTGGTTACACAAGGAGATAACGCCGGCCAGATCAGTGGGGATGGTTCTTCCTGCTAATTCATCCTTCACTCTATCAGACAGGCCATGCAAAAAGGTTGCGACTAAGGCCTCATTGTTCCAGCTCAACTCAGCCGACAGTATGCGGAAATGAAGGGCATACTGTCCCACAGAAGCAGACTCTTGGCGGAGACGTAAAAGGGCGCTGGCCGCTAAAGAGACACGAGCCGGTTCTTCAAAGATATTCCGAAAAAGTTTCAAGAAGCCAGACAGGCTAGAAACCACTGGATCATTCAGTTCCCACAGAGGGGCTTCCCAGGCTAAAGCTTCACCAGAGAGGAGGGAAATTATATAGGCTACCTTAGCCCGATCAGACAGGAAGTTTTGGGGCTGGAGCTCAAAATGAATTGTGCATTGGCTAAGGAACCCCCTGCAAGCCTTGGAGTCCCCAGAGAAACGGGACGGAGCTGGCAGCTGTAGTGAGTGTGTGGCTGCGACTGGTGCAATAGGTGCAGCCGCTGGTTGTATTTGAGGTTGCGGATTCAGGGTTCCCAAGGAGGCCTGAAGCTGCTCAAAGCGAGAAGCCAGATCCTGGAGGAATCGCATCACCTGAGTCTGATTCGATTCCTGGGTTTCAAGTCTGCAAACTATGCCCTGCAACGGATCATCCACGGGTAACGGGATGTCAGCCGGGTTCATGGCTGATCAAACTGTCAGGGTCACCTGTGGCCAGGTGACAGATGCACACCGTAGGGGGACAGGAGTGCACCGCGAGGTAGTGAACCCTATGGCTGGCTTCTGCGGATAGGAAACTGGGTGGTTGTGGAAAGCGGGACCAGAGGAGCACAACCGGGATCCAAACGGAAGCTAGAGCCAAGATTCCCCAGGGCGCGGAGTCTAAGACCCAGCTGGTCTTCTCCAGGGCCTCTAGTGGTGAGGATGTTAGCTGCAGGCTGGGACCAGGTCGCGGCCCCTGGAGTTTCCTAGCTCATGCCCCGTAGGATAAGGGGAAAAGAGGGGAAGCAGCAGCACACGATAAGAGAGAACCGAATAACAAGCTGAAGGTCAGGGGCCACAAGCAGACAAGGATAACGAAGAACGAGCCGAAGGTCAAGGGTCACGAGCAGACAGGGATAGTCGGGGACAAGCCAATAACGTAACAGAGAGACAGACGTAGCACACGGCAGGCAGGAACCCAAACACACAATGCCTAACAAACACGTTGATCAGCAAAGCAGGCTTGCAGTGCACAGGTTAATATAGTGTTCTGTGATAGGGCCTGGGGTGGAATCTGGCTGGGAGGAGATTAAAAAGGAAGCCAGGTGAAAGGGCTCAGGCCTCTAAGATGAACACATGGGAAGGAAGGTAAGCTGACAGACAAACACTACTGCATATCCATGACAAAAACAAATGTTACAGGGGTGATAACCCTTCCCTATGTTTTCCAAAAAGCTTTAAAATAGATTTTTTGCCTGGAGCTACACTTAAACAATATACCTGTTCAAAATTACAAACAGATTCTACATAAGAACAAACCTACAGTCCCTGTCTTGTATGCACCACCTGTATACGGCTGTTCAGAGTATATAGGGCCTTTTTTATTTTGTGTGCGGGGTTCCCCTTAATATCCATACAAGACCCAAAGGGGCTGGTAATGGGCTGGGGTAGGGGGGGGGGTGTGTGATGGGGTAGCTATGCCATTTTTCTTAAAGATTTTCATCCATATTACCGGGACCAGACATTACATTAAAGCCGCAAGCAGTTTTAAATGGCTTTTTTTCCTTTAGAAATGTAATTTTGTGCAGGGACAGTTGTAAACACGGGAAACACGTGGCACTTCACAGGCATACTTTAGACACCCCCCAGGTACGATATTTAAAGGAATATTTGACTTTTTTTTTTTTTCACTTTATGCATCATTAAAATGACTGCTCCAGAAAAACGGCCGTTTTTAAAACTTCTTTTTGCATTGATACATGTCCCCTGGTGCAGAACCCGGGTTCCCAAACCCTTTTTAGGACAATAACATGCATAATAGTCATTATAATTAGCACTTTAGATTTCGAACGTTCGCATCCATTGTATTTAATAGGGTTCTAAAGTTCGTGCGAACTTTCGGTCCGTTCGCGGGTTCTGGTGCGAACCGAACCCGGGGGTGTTCGGCTCATCACTAATTATAGGTCCCTTCTGCATTCCACGACCCAAAGGCTGAGCAAGACGGCTGCCAGCTGGAGAGCTGATATTCCTGAGCTGATGGAGGAAATCTGGCAGGAGCTTTTGCCCCTCCAGGTTCCCTCTGTCATCTCTTCTTGTGATAAAGTAATACAAACTAAATTGTTATACAGATCCTACTTTACTCCATGCTTACTATTTAAACTGAATAGATTGCCCTCTGCATTATGCTCTCGTTGCGGCATGGCTGATGGCATGTTCTTTCATTTAATGTGGGAGTGTGCTCCGATCAGGAAGTTCTGGTCGGAGGTCACGACCTTCATTAGTTCATTGACACAATTACCTAATGTCTGTAATCCTCTTAGGTGTTTACTGGGCTATATTGATGATGATAGTATATCCGAGAACACACAAACATTTCTGAGAATAGTATTGTTTTATGCTAAGAAAGCAATAACCTTCCACTGGAAGTCTCCATCCTTACCCACTATTGCCTTCTGGCTCACAAATATTAACCATGCTGTATCATTATACAAACTGACATATGAGGCTAGAGGGTGTCCGAAAAAATTCAGGAAGGTTTGGGGCTACTGGGTTGATTCTGAGAGCACTGTCTCTCCTGCTCCTTAAAAATGTGACTGAATATTGTCTTCCTGATATATGCCAATTGTTTACCAGCTTTCTAAAAAACATTTTTTGCACTGTACTGGATTGGGTGATGTTCGCTCCATGTGTGTCTGTTTGTTGTCTATTGTATGTCTTGTTTTGAAAAAAAAAACTTAATAAAAAATTTAAAATATATATGGACCTAACTGTACTTTTTTTTTTTTGCCATTCCGTTTGTGTCATCTTTTTGCATCCTGAATGCTGCAGAGAGCGGCTCCATGTCAGGACTTGCCTATGAATCCAGGGCAGCCTGATAAAGCACTATGCGGGAAACCTCTCTGGTTTGCATAGCGTAGTATTAAAGGGGTTGTAAACCCTCGTGTTTTTCACCTTAATGCATCCTATGCATTAGGGTGAAAAAACTTCTGGCAGTGACTGGCCCCCCAGCCCCCCGTTTTACTTACCTGAGCCCCGTATTTCCCTCGGCGAAGATTCGCTGTCCCTATCTGTACGGGGGTCCCGACTCTAGATTGGATAGATTGATAGCAGCGCAACCATTGACTCACGCTGTTGTCAATCAAATCCAATGACCCGGGGGCTGGGCCGAGTCCGGCATTCATGCCTATGGATGCCGGATGCTGGACTCGAGAGCGTGCCTGCAAGGTAACCCCCCGGGAGAGCGCTTCTCCTTGGGGTTTATCTGATGCAGGGAGGAGCCGCGAGAGCCACCGGGGGACCCCAGAAGAGGACGATCGGGGCCAGTAAAATAACTTATAGTAAACTGAAATCTGATTGATTGCTGGGGCTTCCTGCACTATGCATGTTAATATTGGGCTTTGTATTTTCCAGATAAAGAAGCACAGAAGAAATGAACCTTCACATCAAACAAGCTGTTTTATAAATAAAGCACACCTTTACATTTAAAGTCAGCTTGTCACAACTAAAAACAAATGAAACTAAGCTCAGAACCTAAGTGTAGGCACCCCCACACACAGCAATTCTCATGAAACACTACTGCACTACCTCCACAAATCCATATGTAAATACAGCAGACTTTTCATAAAATTGGCGACCAATTCACATACCCCAGTGCACTGTGAAGGGCACCTGCATTGCATTATGTAATGAAGTCTGTACATGTTAAAGCTCTTGCTTTTTCCAACCCATGGATCATAGGCTGGAGTTCAAGTGGAGATCTTGTGTGCAAAAGGAGTAGTTTACTTTATATTTAACTTTTTCCTAATAGTTGATTTGAAGATTGCAGCCTTTCTGATATATGGACAATTATGTAATATGTTACCAATGGTCAAACTTATAAATGAAAAAACATCTGTCTTGAAATAAAAAAGACGATTTATATTGCCACTTAATACAGCAAAACAGAGGTGACGTTTTCTCAGTTTTTGGATAGGTCAGAAATACTATCCTGGCTTTCTCTGAAAGTTCTGACATCAGAGTGATACATACAGTATCTCCTAAAAGTGAGTACACCCCTCACATTTTTGTTAATATTTTATTATATCTTTTCATGTGACAACACTGACGAAATTACACTTTGCTACAATGTAAAGTAGTGAGTGTACAGCTTGTACAACAGTTAAATTTGCTGTTCCCTCAAAATAAACTCAACACACAGCCATTAATGTCTAAACCGCTGGCAACAAAAGTGAGTACACTCCTAAGTGAAAATGTCCAAATTGGGCCCAAAGTGTCAATATTTTGTGTGGCCACCATTATTTAACAGCACTGCCTTATCCCTCTTGGGCATGGAGTTCACCAGAGCTTCACAGGTTGCCACTGGAGTCCTTTTCCACTCCTCCATGACGACATCACTGAGCTGGTGGATGTTAAAGACCTTGTGCTCCTCCACCTTCCATTTGAGGATTCCCCACAGATGATTAATAGGGTTTAGGTCTAGAGACATGCTTGGCCAGTCCATCACCTTTACCCTCAGCTACTTTAGCAAGGCAGTGATTGTCTTGGAGGTGTGTTTGGGGTTGTTATCATGTTGAAATACTGCCCTGCGGCCCAGTCTCCGAAGGGAGGGGATCATGCTCTGCTTCAGTATGTCACAGTATATGTTGGCATTCATGGTTCCCTCAATGAACTGTAGCTTGCCAGTGCCGGCAGCACTCATGCAGCCCCAGACCATGACACTCCCACCGCCATGCTTGAATGTAGGCAAGACACACTTGTCTTTGTACACCTCATCTGGTTGCCGCCACACACGCTTGACACCATCTGAACCAAATATGTTTATCTTGGTTTCATCAGACCACGGGACATGGTTCCAGTAATCCATGTCCTTAGTCTGCTTGTCTTCAGCAAACTGTTTACGGCTTTCTTGTGCATCATCTTTAGAAGAGGCTTCCTTCTGGGACGACAGCTATGCAGACCAATTTGATGCAGTGTGTGGCATATGGTCTGAGCCCTGACAGGCTGACCCCCCACCTCTTCAACCTCTGCAGCAATGCTGGCAGCACTCATACATCTATTTCCCAACGACAACCTCTGGATATGATGCTGAGCACGTGCACTCAACTTCTTTAATCGACCATGGTTAGGCCTGTTCTGAGTGGAACCTGTCCTGCTAAACCACTGTATGGTCTTGGTTACTGTGCTGCAGATCCGTTTCAGGGTCTTGGCAATCTTCTTATAGCCTAGGTCATCTTTATGTGGAGCAGCAATTCTTTTTTTCAGATCCTCAGAGAGTTCTTTCCCATGAGGTGCCATGTTGAACTTCCAGTGACCAGTATGAGGAAGTGAGAGCGATAACACCAAATTTAACACACCTGCTCCCCATTCACACCTGAGACCTTGTAACACTAACGAGTCTCATGACATCAGGGAGGGAAAATGGCTAATTTGGGCCAATTTGGACATTTTCACTTAGGGGTGTACTATCTTTTGTTGCCAGCAGTTTAGACATTAATGGCTGTGTAATGAGTTATTTTGAGGGGACAGCAAATTTACACTGTTATACAAGCTGTACACTCAATACTTTACATTGTAGCAAAGTGTCATTTCTTCAGTGTTGTCACAACGAAAGATATAATTAAATATTTACAAAAATGTGAGGGGTGTACTCACTTTTGTGAGATACTGTATCTAATACTTTACCAAGAGGCAAGCAGGGACATTACTTCACTGCCATATTATGTACATTATATGTTATTCTACTTTAAGACCTAGAATAATGGTATTTCCTCTGAAAAACATGCAGTTCTGAAATCAGATTGTGGGATTTTCATTTCAGCAATCTGCTGTTATCCTCTAATTACAACAGATCATTTACAAATCCTGCTGAATAATAGTAAACAGGGCTTATTCTTGTGATGCCCGTGAAAATGTGTTGTATAATAGTGACAATACAGAAAGACATTATTCAAGGAGTTTTCCGTTTCTGATTTCCCAATTAATTATTCGGTTGTTGGCAGATTGCCCTCTGACAGCTTAATAATAGAGACTAAAGAAATTTAGGGTATTTAATTTTTGCTTTTTCAAAGTTTTAGTGTCAAGCTGAGTGTCCCAGTGCCTAAATCCAGCCTCTTCTGAAAGTGAATGGTCTGCTGACTTCCTAACATGGATTTCAGCTGTCACTAATCCCTCATTACAAAACTTCTTGGAGACATCTGTGTGCTTGATGTTCTGCATCGCTTTTTGCAGTGTCAGATGAGAGCTTTTTCTGCCAATTATTAAAAAAAATATTTAAGACAAAGTTGATAATGTCTTCATCATCTATGCAGTATTATTTTGAGAATCCTATAGGTTTTGAGGCATCCTACAGGAAAGCATGTGTTAAAGCTGTAATCCAGGATAAACAAATATTGTCTAAATACAAGAGTCATTTGTATTCTTAGTTGAATCTTGGTGTGTTTTGTGTATTTCTTCCAGATATGTGCAGTAATTTAGGTTGAAATTTTGCCCCATAAAGGAGCTTCCTGTAATAAAGACCAGTCACTGCTGCTCTCTCTCTCCTTATATAAGCTGACTGGTCTTGTCTCCGTCTACTCCTGCAGTTTTATGCAGGCATCCTGTAGTGGGTGGGGTCTGCTGGGCTTTTTCCACAACAGGCTATGTACTGCCCAATGATGATATTACTGCTGCCTGCTCAAAGATGTGCTACATTTAAATAGATCAGCTGATGTTTTCTTAATTGTCTTATGTTGCATCTCCTAGGTGGAAGCAAAATCCGCATATAGAAGTTTAGTATCACTCTTCAGAAATTCAACAGTTTGTATTACATCCCTGAAAAAAATATTCCAAGTGGAAAATAAATCAGATGAATGGCAAGCGTGTACTCTGCAGCTGATCAGACATCTTTGCGTAACTTTCCTTCTGTGTTCTCCTGAGTGGCATAACATCATCAAACAGTGTATTTCTTTTGTAAGTGTTAAAGATGTAATATGTATCAAAGTCATTTTGAAAGCCAATGTCAGCTTACACAGTGTTGCTTACACATAATACTGTACAAGAGTGCCAAAACTAGGCGCTGTAAGGGGAAACAAGATTAATTATACTGTAGGATTGATTTGTATTATTATCTCCTCCATCCTCCTCCAGGGGCTTTTCTACATTTTTAAAGACAATTTTACTAGAGCAACAGAGGACAGAGATAACATAAGGGTGAGGTTTTCTTCTCCATTGGAGGAATTTATTACAAATCTGTGCTTTAGCTTCACTTATTTTCACCCCCCCAGCATCAACGCCCCTCTCCAAACATGGATCTCGGTGGATCCCTTGCAATTGCCGACTCCCTCTGCTGCCCCCCTGCCGGCAATGGCACTGTTAAACTGCCAATGATGTCTCCCCCATCCGCTGGCACCCCCTTCACTGCCCCCCCTTGCTTATCGATCCCGGGCGGCCCCTCCATGCAGCTCTGCAAGCGGCATTCCCCGCTGCTGCTGCCCGGGAGATTGGCGAGTTCTGTGTCAGGATGGGGAGGGGGGTTTGGTAAACGGTCATATGTTCAGCTGTCACAGTCGGTGGCATAGTAAACAGTGTTTACTATGCCACCGTTTATGAATGAATGAGAGCCGCTATTCAGAGGCTTCCATCCATTCAAGTATTGCAGCTGAGCCTACAGAGAAAGGGATTGAACTCTTCAGTCCTTTTCTCTGTCTAAAAAAAGAGACATTAGAGGTTTTTTTAGACCCCTGAGGTCTCTCCAAAGACATACCCCCCACCCCCCCTCAAAAAAAAAATCATAGCAAAGGCCCCTTTCACACAGGCACCTCCATGGGATGGAATCCACTTGTTCACTTGAACGGTCTGCTAATCCCCCACAGATGACAGGTCCGTTTCCACTCTGCTGTGCAGAGCGGAGACAGACACAGTCCAAATAATTTTTTGCAGGATCAGATATCGGCGGATGTCAGCGGACATGTCATCGCTGACATCCGGTGCTCCATAGGGGAGACTGGAGGATCCGATCAAGTCCGCCTGAAAAACTGACAGGTGGACCTGATCGGACAGCCCGTGTGAAAGGGCCCTAAGGGTAAATTTGGAAATGCGTCCAAATCACCCTTGCCTCTGAAGCCCAAGGCTAACCTCCAGAGACTACTGGCAGGTGGTGAGCAAAGCGATGCGATGCCTTCTCACCACATGTTTTAACCCCATTTTTGCAAAAAATTGCAGGACCTTAAAAATCAGTAGCACCTTTTTTTAATTCTACTGGTTATGTGCTTTCAGAAAATATATGGTTTGAGGAGTCTTTCACAAATTCTGAATGCTGTAAGAGAAAAATGAAAACCTGCAGATTTTTAGAAAAATTTTAATATATACATTTTTGCATACATTCGATTTTAACCATTTTGCAAAAAAGCGCAATGTAAAAATTACAAATATTTGTTTTTTATTAACTCCATAAAGGTTAAGCTTTTATATTTAGTTGGAATTCAGCAGGAATTTTGTAAAATTGTGTGTTATCTGCTAATAATGGTTTTGGTGTATTTTTTGTGACAATATTGTTTTGATAAACATTTGTGCAAATACCACGGGGCCTAAAAAATCAGTAGCACCTTATTTTTATTTTAGAGGTCATATGGTTTCAGAAAATATATGGTTTTGGGGGTCTTTCACAAATTCTGAAAGCTGTAAGGGAAAATTTAAAACCTTCAGATTTGTGGAGAAATTTTGATATTTACATTTTTGCGTATGTGTGCGATTTTCACCATTTTGCAAAAAGGTGCAATGTAAAAATTCATATTTCTCTTCTTCGTCCATGGACGGACACAGCTCCATAAATCTTGACTGTTGGGTATGTTCCGTCTATTAGGAGAGGACTAGGCAGAAACATGTTAATATGCATACATGTTATTTTAAAACAGAGTTGAAACAGCCCTGCCCAGGGGGCGGTCCCTCTGAACATAACCCTCCTCCCTGCAGCCAGCAGCCTCAGTTTTTTTCTGCCTAGCAGAGGAGAAGATGTAGCTCCCTTCGAGCCCAGTATCCTGAACAGATTTTTTACTTTTACTTTTACTATTTTATTATTTTCCTTTTGAGAAATCTTCTATCAACTGCCGGCTGGGCATGACAGGCAGGATATTATAGATCCTTGTAGTCCCCCCAGTCCGGCCACCGAGCGTGTTACCGTCCCCTCGCAGAGAAGCGTGGGGTCTGTCACGACAAACCCCATGGCTTCAGGGATGGCCGGTGAGCTATATGCTCCAGGGTCCACATATGACCGTGCGGCTTGCTGTCTCAGTCACAGTGGACCGGGCCGACAGCTACTCCGTACTGCTCAGTTGTAGGTCTGTCAGAAACGCACCAGCAGGTCCTCGCATGGGACAGGTAAGTACAGTTCCTCCTGCTTCGGTGGGATGGAACAGCTGGGTATTCCTACGGGGGTCGCTAGGGTTCTATGGCTCTTACCCCTTTTCCCTCTGTCACCCCCTTTTTTCCTCCTCCCCATTGCGGGGCTCGCTGCGACCGGGAAATACCTTGGCAGGGCTCCGGGTCCTGGCGGGGGGCTGTGGGGGTGTCCGGGTCCGCTCTCTGTGTGGGGGGGTGTATTTCGTGTGAAGCCTCCGTGCCTGGCCTTCTCGTCCACCTGGCTTGCTGGGCGCCATTTTTTGTAGCTCTGGCGCCATTCGTTTGGGGCCTGTGCATTGCATTGTTTTTCCCACTGGCGGTCATTTTGCCGTGGTCTGGTGATTGCGGGCAGCCATTTTCTTGTGGTCCGCACGCTTTATTTCAGGCACTCAGTGGCCATTTTGGAGTGGGTTTTGGCCTCTAGTGGCATCTGGCTTCCTGAACGGCGCGCTTTCTCTCACACAGATCCTCAGGCACACGCGGTGTACGGATGCAGAGCGGGCAGCGGCGCTGAAGTAGTCCCTGGCTAGGCGGTGAGTCCCCTGGGTATTCCCCCCCCCCTCTCAGTCAGTGCAGCAAGGAGGGTGGACGTCAGTGTGTCAGTATTTTGACTGGGTCCCTAAGGGCGGTCAGTGGGCAGTTATGGAGTCAGAAGCTGGTGTTTCCCCAGACATTCCAGAGGCAGCAACCAGTGCCACTGCACCTACTATTCCCCTGGAAGCTTTGTCGGCAGTCCTGGAGTCATTTGTTGCCAGGGTAGAATCGGCATGCGGGCGTAAAAGGGGTACTAAGCGCTTCCTCCCCCGCCATCGCCTGGGGAATGTTCTGACTCAGACACGGGCCTAGCTGCGGCTCGGGACCCCTGTTCTGGTGTGTCAGAGGATGCGGACCAGGAGCTTCCCTGTGAGGAGGACCCTTCGTCCGGGTCAGCTCAAGACAGTGCACTTGTCAGTGCACTTATCAATGCTGTGAGGGACACTCTCAAGCTGGGAGATGCAGCTGGAACTTCCACAGCAGAGTCTATCCCTTTTGGGTCACACAGACCGACCCGCTCGGCTAAGGATTTTCCTTATGTTGAATTTTTTGACAAGTTCATAGCTAAGGAATGGGAACGGCCACACAGGCCCTTTGCGGTCTCTCAGCGCATGGCGTTCCGTTATCCATTTGAGGAAAGCCTTGTGAAAAAATGGGCTTCTCCCCTGGTGGTTGATCTCCCGGTCTCTCGGTTGAATAAAGCAACCATTATTCCGGTGGAAGGGACCCCTGCTTTTAAGGACCCTACTGATAGGAGGTCCGAAGCGGTGACCCGCTCTATGTTTGCCATGCTGGGGTCATCAGCATTCCGGCCTATTTTGGCAGCTACCTTGGTGTCCCAGACACTTACGGAATGGGAAAAGATTTTGCACCAGACTGTGGAGGCGAATCAGCTCCCGCCGGAATGCGTGTTACTGGCCGAGCAGTTGGTACAGGGACTTGTGTACGTCTGTGATGCAACCCTGGACGCTGCTCCTTTGATATCCAGAGCTTCAGCATCTGCAGTGGTTTTGCGCCACCTACTGTGGCTGAAATGCTGGTCCGCTGACCAAGCTTCTAAGAAAACCCTGGCGGACTTGCCTTTCAAGGGTGGGAGGCTTTTTGGTGCCTCGCTGGACGACATCATTAAGGATGTCACTGGAGGTAAGAGCACACTTCTCCCTCAGTCCACTAAAGGGAAGGGGCTGCGCCGTAGGCCGGAGCCCTCCTTTCGCACGCAAAAACCTGCCGGCAGACCCTCCAATGCGGACAAAGGTCCGGCTGGGAGACAGAAGCGTCCCTGGGTGCGTAAACCCGCCAAGCCGGCTAGCAAGCCTGCTACCGCATGAAGTTTTGCCCCCGCCCAACTCCAGGGTGGGGGGACGGCTTTGCGGGTTTGCAGCTCGGTGGACCTCCCTGCTCTCCGATCAGTGGGTCTGCGAGGTGGTCACCTCGGGGTACAAGATAGAATTCCTTTCTTGTCCACCAAGCAGATTTTTTCCCTCAAATCTGTCCCTTCTTCCGGCTCGCCGGGCTGCCCTCCAGGGGGTGGTGCGAGACTTGTTGGGATGCGGGGTGATCATACCCGTACCACCACAGGACAGGTTTCAGGGTTTTTATTTGAATCTGTTTGTGGTCCCAAAGAAGGACGGAGTTCGAATTGATTTGTTCGGTTGTGGCTGCGCTCCATCCCGGGGATTTTCTGGCATCCTTGGATATCAAGGACACATACTTGCATGTCCCCATCTGCGTCAGGCATCAGAGGTTCCTGCGCTTTGCGATTGGCGAAGACCACTATCAATTTGTGGCTCTTCACTTTGGCCTAGCATCGGCACCAAGAGTTTTCACCAAGGTGCTCGCCACGATTCTAGCTTTGCTGAGACAGCGCGGTATTGCTATCATAGGCTACCTGGACGACCTTCTTCTGAGAGCTGCTTCAAGCTCAGAATTAGAGGAGGACGTGTCTATAGTCAGTCAGACCCTCCGGGAGTTCGAGTGGATAGTGAACCTCCAGAAGTCGGTGTTAGTACCGACCCAGCCTCTAGAGTACCTGGGGCTAATTCTGGACTCCTCGGAGGCCAGGGTCTTTCTTCCCACAGAGAAGTTGCAGACACTCCAGGCAGCAGTCAGGGTGTTGACATCTCGCAAGTGGTCGTCTCTCCGTTTCTGCATGCGAGTTCTGGGTCTCATGGTGGCCTCCTTCGAGGCAGTACCGTATGCCCAATTCCACACACGGGCCTTGCAGAAGGAGATTCTCTCCAAATGGAACAAATCTCCGTTGTCTCTGGATCGTCAAATTCAGTTAAGTTACCTTGTCAGGTCATCTCTGAATTGGTGGCTGAGATCCCCGGCTCTTCGAACCGGGAAGTCCTTCCTCCCTTTTCTTTGGACGGTGATCACGACGGACGCCAGGCTGACCGGTTGGGGGGGAGTCTGGGGGGTTCAAGCGGCCCAGGGCCGCTGGTCCCCGACCGAATCCCAACTGTCGATCAATGTTCTGGAACCCCGGGCGATCAGACTGTGCCTCTCCAAGTGGTTTTAGAGGCTGCAGGGGTGTCCGGTCAGGATCCAGTCAGACAACGCCCCAGCGGTGGCATACGTCAACCATCAAGGAGGAACAAGAAGTGCAGCCACAGCGTCGGAAGTCTCTCACATCTTACGGTGGGCGGAAAGGAGCGTGCCAGCCCTATCGGCTGTTTACATTCCAGGCGTGGAAAACTGGCAGGCGGACTATCTGAGCCGCCAGATGCTGCACCACGGGGAATGGTCGTTACAGCCGGAGGTTTTTCAACTCCTTTGCCGGAAGTGGGGTATGCCAGACATGGATCTCCTGGCTTCTCGACTCAATCGCAAGGTATCGAGGTTTGTGGCCAGGTCCAGAGATCCCTGGGCAGACGCGTCAGACGCGTTGGTGGCTCCGTGGGGTCGGTATCGGCTGATTTATGCCTTTCCCCCACTGAAGTTGCTCCCACGTCTACTCCGCAGGGTAGAGTTAGAAGGAATTCCAGTGATTCTAATTGTCCCAGGCGGCCCTGGTACGCCAACCTCGTGTGGCTGGTGGCGGATGTGCCCTGGCGGCTACCACTAAGGGAGGACCTTCTGTCGCAAGGTCCCATTCTTCATCCTGCTTTACAGTCGCTGGCTTTAACGGCGTGGCTATTGAAAGCCAGGTGTTGAGGGACTGAGGCCTGTCGGATTTGGTCGTTTCAACTATGTTGAGGGCTTGGAAAATTTCTTCTAGGAAGATCTATCATCCCACATGGAGAGCTTACATCTCTATGTGTGAGGAGATGGAATGGCGTCCACGGACTTATTCGATTTCCAGGATCCTGCTGTTTTTGCAGCGCGGTGTGTATCAGAAACTGGCCCTAAGCACCATTAAGGGGCAGATTTCAGCCTTGGCTGTTTTCTTTCAGCGACCCCTGGCGTCTCATTCGCTAGTGAGTTTGTTTGTGCAGGGGGTCCGACATGTGGCTCCTCCGGTGCGGCCTCCACAACCTCCGTGGGATTTGAATCTGGTGCTCTCGGCCCTTCAGAAACCTCCTTTTGAGGACATTAGGGAGATTCCTCTTTTGACACTCTCTCAGAAGGTGGCTTTCCTAGTAGCCATTACATCTGTCCGGGGGGTTTCTGAATTGGCGGCTTTGTCTTGTAAGTCCCCATATTTGGTCTTACATAAGGATAAAGCGGTGCTACGCCCGCGGCCTTCCTTCCTTCCTAAGGTGGTTTCGGCCTTTCACCTGAATGAGAACATTGTGCTTCCATCCTTGTGTCCTCGGCCATCTCATGCCAGGGAGGTTGCGTTGCATTCCCTGGACGTGGTACGTGCCCTGCGAGTATACCTGTCTGTTACGGCTTCGTTTCGGAGGTCTGACTCACTGTTTGTGTCGGTGTCTGGTCCGCAGAAAGGTTAGGCGGTCTCGTCGTCCACCATTTCTCGGTGGATCAGGCAGATTGTCATTCAGGCCTATGCCCTTAAAGGGCGGGCGCCTCCTTTTCCCGTTACGACGCATTCGACCAGGGCTATTGGTGCCTCTTGGGCTTTCCGACATCAAGCGTCTGTCTCGCAAGTGTGTAAGGTGGCGACCTGGTCATCTGTGCACACTTTTTCAAAGTTTTACAAGGTTGATGTGAGTGCATCTTCGGATGCTAGCTTCGGCCACAAAGTTTTGCAGGCGGCTGTTTGAGGTTGCAACTCCTCCGTTGAGGAGCTCTGTTTGGGGTGAAACAGTTTTTTTTCGTTTGCTGTGCCCACCCCTCATTTTTTGACAATGCTTTGGGACGTCCCAACAGTCAAGATTTATGGAGCTGTGTCCAACCATGGATGGAGAAGAGAAAATAGGATTTTTTTATTCAGTGTAAAATCCTTTTCTCGATTCGTCCATGGACGGACACAGCTCCCACCCCTCCTTTGTTTTTTAGTTTGTACTGCTTGTTACGAACTGAGGCTGCTGGCTGCAGGGAGGAGGGTTATGTTCAGAGGGACCGTCCCCTGGGCGGGACTGTTTTAACTTTGTTTTAAAATAACATGTATGCATAGTAACATGTTTCTGCCTAGTCCTCTCCTAATAGACGGAACATACCCAACAGTCAAGATTTATGGAGCTGTGTCCGTCCATGGACGAATCGAGAAAAGGATTTTACGGTGAGTAAATCCATACAGGTTTGTTAAATAAGCTGTGTTTTTATCTGCTAATAATGGTATTTTTTGCGAATATATTGTTTTGATAAACATTTGGCGGTGATCAGCAATTTTTAGCGGAACTTGCGACATTGCGGCGGACAGATCGGACACTTTTGACACTTTTTTGGGACCAGTGACATTTATACAGTGATCAGTGCTATAAAAATGCACTGATTACTGTATAAATGACACTGATTACTGTATAAATGACACTGGCAGGGAAGGGCCAAACACTAGGGGTCGATCAAGGGGTCAAATGTGTTCCCTGTGAAGTGTTTCTAACTGTGGGGGGAGTGTATTGACTGGAGAAGGAGAGAGATTTCTGTTCCTGATCACTAGTAACAGACTATCTCTCTCTACTCCCCTGTCAGAATGGGGATCTGTTTGTTTACAATGACAGATCCCCATTCTGGCCCTCTGTGGAGTGATCGTGAGTGGCCTGTGGCCGCCAGTCATGCGCTGTATCTATTGCACGAATGGACGTACAGCTACGGCGCTCCGCGCAATAGAGCCGACCTGCTGCAGTATAATGACGGCAGCTGGTCGGCAAGTGGTTAACTGACAATTGCGACACTGTACCCAAATAAAATGTATGTCCTTTTTTCCCACAAATATAGCTTCTTTTTTTTTTTTTTGGTGCTATTTGATCACCTCTGTTTTTTCAATTTTGTGTGCTATAAACAAAAAAAAGACTGACAATTTTGAAAAAAAAAAAAAACAATATTTTTTACTTTCTGCTATAAAACATACCCAATAAAAAAATTGAAAAAAAAAATGTCTTCATCAATTTAGGACAATATGTATTCTGCTACATATTTTTGGTAAAAAAAATCCCAATAAGTGTATATTGATTGGTTTGCGCAAAACTTGTCTACAAACTATGGGATTTTTTTTTTTACTAGTAATGGTGGCGATCAGCGACTTATAGCAGGGCTGTGATATTGCGGTGAACAGTTGGACACTGACACTTTTGACTCTTTCTGGGGACCATTGTCATTAATACAGTGATCAGTTCTAAAAATATGAACTGTCACTGTAATAATGACACTGGCTGGGAAAGAGTTAAACATCAGGGGCAATCAAAGGGTTAACTGTGTTCCTAGCCAGTGTTTTAGTGTACTGTGGGAGATGCATTTTTTTTTTTTTTTATACACAAATTTTATCCCTTCCCTCCTGTCAGAAAGGGGATCTTCCTTGTTTACATAGGCGGATCGCCGTTCTGGCTCTCTGCCTAATGATCGATGGTTGCTGGCGGACATTGAGTCTACGGTACCCGCAGATCAGCTCCCAGCATGCACGCCCCCCTACCCGGAAGTGTCGGATCAATTACTAGGTAAGTGATCTGGTGCAGCCGAGCCGTCTTGACGCTGTATATATAGATTATACAGTTGACAAGTGGTTAAATACCATCAAAAGAAAGCTCTAATTGTGTGAACAAAATGATAAACATTTCTTATGGGTACAGTGTTGCATGACAGCGGAATTGTCATTTAAAGTGCAACACTGCAGAAAGCTAAAAATTGCCCTGGGCAAGAAGGGGGCAAAAGTGCCTGGTATTGAAGTGGTTAAGTGCTGCTGCATTTTTTATTATTTATTTTTTTAAGTGGGAGACTATGGTTCTACGTTATTATCAAAAAAGCATTGTGTCAGTCTTTTTGGCTCAGTACAAGATATGAATCAGCTGGTAAATATAATATGAAATGTATATAGGATTGGTTAATTATTTTAAACTGTGAGTAAAAATTTTGCTCCCAGAAAATGCAGTACAGTTAGGTAAGAAGGGGGTTATTGTATGTTCTCTGTCAAAATGTTGTAATTTTCGTTATGCACAAAATGTACATGGCTTATGTAAATGCATTCTTTTGCTATATTTATCTCGTTGTTTAGTTGCAAAGCCTTTGATTTTTGAACATGGCAAGACCCAAAGCGAAGGTCAGAGTCTGATCAGATTGCAGGGAGCTGGCTTTTACATTACAGAGAATAATTAGAAACATGAAAGTTGTTTGTTTTGTGGTCATAGTGTGGCTTATTAGCATTTGGAAAAATGTATTGCATATTTGTTTGTGGAATACTAAAAGGCATTTGAGGATAACGTTACTTGTTTCCTCTCTCTCAGATGACTCAGACACAGGAAGCTGCCAGTGAAGTTTCTGACGTACTGGCTCGTACTTTATGCAGACTTGATATTCCTGCAATGGAAAGTCGAAAGATAATCACGATAGCGCACTGGCTGCTTCAGGACTCCTAATAGGAATTAAGGAAAACAGGACCTAATGTGTCTTACAACAACAGTGTATACAGCCGCTTGCTTTTCACTCAGCCAGTGGAAATTTGATGTTTCTTGGCAAACTGTTTTGTCCATGTCACTTTTTCCTGTACAAAAATGGAGCCATTTATTCACAGCAGTGGCTCCAGGGAATTGCTTATTTAGAATACAGATGTCAGGAAGTTGTTTGTGACTAGTTTAATATTAATGAGTGATTTGGAACTTCCACCAGCATTTGCCTATGAAATGGGCACACTGTGGATAAAAGGCAAGCAAAATATGTAAAGAATTTGAATTGTACCCTCTATTTTATTTTTCTTATTCTTTTCAATGTTATAGTTATTTGTTAGTCAATATATGATACAACATCTCAGATGTTTTTAATTACACTTTTTTATTTTTTATTATGTACAAAAAAAAACAGACGCACATAAACATTCAAAAATGCAAGGGTACAGAAAAACTTTGAGTGTTCTGTCTTTCAAATTTGATGAAATACAAGGCATTTAATACCATGGCTTACTGTAGATTTCACTGAAGAATGAGGCCCTACGTAGCTATCATACTATAGGAATGTAAACCCTTCTTCTCCGGATGTACACTACATTTAAAATTCAGCTAAAACTATCATACAAACATTTGCCATTTCAATTATTTTATATTTGAATGTAAATCTCTAATACAAATTATAATTCAAGAACTTAAAAAGCTGAAATGGTTTTGAGTGAGTTTTTGCCTGTTTTACGCTGCTACATCATTGAAAAATAAAAATGTGCAAGAAGAATGTGCACCAAACAACCTTTCATTATATAGTATAACCCCCATTCATCACACCTTCATGCCTGTAGGAAAAAAAAAAGTTAGGCATACATCCAATATGCCAATTATTAAACATAAAACTTGCTGGAACTGACATTAGATGCAGATCAAAAGATACTTATTTGATCTGGTGCAAAAGAGCTCAAAATACATTGCAAAAATATTGATATACAATAATTCTGAATATTTCTACTGCTTTCAGATTTCACATTAGGTTCACACTGACTGGGGGAATGAAATTGTGCGAGTTCAACGATTTTATTCCCGCATGTCAGTCCCAACACAGTTCCTGCACAGATATCAATGGAAACTGCAGCCCGAAATCGCCAAAAGTAGTACAGAAACTACTTTTGGAAAATGGTGCGGCGCCGAAAATGCGGCATTGCACTGATTCGGACGCTGCCATTGCCGGAAATTGACGCTCATTTGGCATGCGATTTGACATGTCAAATCGCATGCCAAATCGCATCAATGTAAATCAGGGCTCAGTCATACAGAACCTGCTCTTGAGCAAAGACCATAACTGACTACCACTCCTAAACATTTCACTAGTTAGAGCAGCTATGGCTTGATATGAAGCCATGGGGGTACAAGGTATACTCAAGTTCTTGATTTAAGTAAAGTATGCTTAAGGCTCGGTTCACACTGCTGCGATGGCAAAGTCGTATGACGACTTTGCCCTGCGACTTCCTTCCAACTTGGATGCTATTTAGGAGCCTGTACAAGGGCTGAAATTGCAACCAAGTCAGACCAAAGTAGTACAGAAACCTCTTCTAAAGTCGGAGCGACTTGTGTAGTATTAGTTAAGATGGCTCTCATAGGGAAACATTGGATTTGACATGTCATGTGACTTGGTTTCTCACAAGTTGGATTCCATGTCGCAGCAGTGTGAACTGAGCCTAAGGTCTTCACATGATTTTAACTGCTAAATTTCAAGTGCGATAACTCAGAGTAAACAGTCAGATTAGGGTAAAATTGGGTTCTGATTGGTAGTTTTTTGGTGGACAAACTTAGGGGTTGATTTAGTAAAGGCAAATATGCTGTTTTCACGTTGCAAGGGAATTTTCCAATAGCTTAGTGAATGAAGTGAAGTTCTGCTGACTTTTATCATCCAATCATGTACAAGCAAAAATACAGTTTTTTTTTTATTTATGTATTTTTTATTATTTTTCTTGCACATGATTGAGTATTCTTTGCAAAGTGAATTTTCGAAAAGCCTGTGTGAAAGACGTGATGCCTTTATTTTTTTACTCTTGGTCATTATGTGACAAGAGTTGCTCTTCTCGTTGCTTTTCCTAAGTTTGGAAGGCTGCTACCTGTGTTGTTGGAGGTCAGGCAGCAGCATGAGATGTATGGAGGTCTGTCAAATAACCACTTGCCGATTTGTATAACTTTAATAAACGGCGGGAAGGTTACACCTCTGCGCCGGATCACCTACCAAGTACATGATCCGACACATCCAGTTTGGGGGTGCGCACGCGTGCTGCCGGCAGCCCACTCAAGCTGTGATTATACATAGTGGGAGCTTATCTGCGGGTACCATGGACTCAATGTCTGCCAGCACCCACCCTTCATCCAGCACAGAGGCAGAACGGTGATCTGCCTATGTCAACAAGGCAAATCGCTGTTCTGTCAGTAGGGAAGGCATGGAAAGCACCACATACAATTTAAAAAAACACTGGCTAGGCACACAGTTAACCTTTTGATTGCCCCTGATGTTAACCCCTTACCAGCCAGTGTCATTAGTACAGTGACAGTGCATATCTTATAGCACTGATCACTGTAATAGTGTCACTGGTCCCCAAAAAGTGTCAAAATGTCTGCCGCAATATCACAGTCCCGCTATAAGTCGCTGATTGCCGCCATATCTAATACATTTAAAAAATAAAAATATCCCAAAGTTTGTAGAAGCTATAACTTTTGCGTAAACCAATCAATATACACAGCAGAAAGTAATAAAGCAGAAAGTAAAAAATATTGGGGGTTTTTTGTTTTTTTTTTCAATATTGTCAGTCTTTTTTGGTTTATAGTACAAAAAAATAACACAGAGGTGACCAAATATCATCAAAATCAAAGTAAATTTTATTTAGATACAGCGTTGCATGATCGCACAATTGTCAGTTAAAGAGACACAGTGCCGTTTCGCAAAAATGGCTGGTCAGGAATGGGGGTAAATCTTCCAGAGGTCAAGTGGTTAACCTCCTGGCAGTATGATTCTGTCTGGAATTATGTACCAAAAGCGGTACAATTATTTTGCATGGAAATTTGGTGTTTTGTATTGTAGGCCTGCAATTCTTAGTATTTACTTACTTAAACCTGACCAAACAAGAGTCTAGTAGACATCCCGGGTATGATAAAGTTTGAAACACAAAATCATAAATTATAATATAAAATAACTATAAATAATTATAACAAATAGTAATGTAATTATAAGAAAAATTATTCAATAATGTAATCAAATCAAAAACACTGAAATTTGCTCAGTTGCAGAATTGTCGCTGTCATTAGATTTAGTGTTTGATGACGAATTTCCCAACAAATCGCTATCGCTCAATTCTGCGAGTGATTCTAATTTATTATCGCTGTTTTCTAGCCAGTTTAAAAACACTTTTGACATAAAGGGACACTTTTTGGTTGCTATGGACAATCTCTAGTTTCCAGGCAGAAAGAACAGTTTTTATCATATAAAACTGCATGCAGGACACTGGATAGACCACTAGGGACAAAGGGTGTGTGTAATTATTTGATACAGTACTGTAATCTGTAAGATTACAGTATACTGTATCTATACTGTCTTTCTTTTTCGTACATCACGGGACACAGAGCGACTTAGTCATTACTAATGGGTTATATAGTTTACCTTCAGGTGTTGGCACTGGCCAATTCCAAACCGGAAGTACCCTCCCCTATATAAGCCCCTCCCACCCGGGAGCACCTCAGTTTTTTGCCAGTGTCTAAGGTGTTGGCCAAAGAGTAACGTGTTTTCACTGGGCTTGCGTACAGGTTCTTTTGGGCCTTAGTAAGCTGTTCCGGATCCCACCAAAAAAAGCTTCATAGCTAAACGGTCGGTACCCGGGCCTTGCAGCAGAAGAGCAAGGTTTTGCCTGTAATGCTTCTCTTAGGAGGGCTGGACCCTGGGATCCAGAGCTCTGGTCATACCCACGACCAAGACGCTGTCTGTGCAGGGTGCTATACAGGTCCAGGGGAGTGGAATCCTTGGGAACCCGGTCCCTGAAGGTTTAATTACAATGCCTGCCGTGATAGGTGAAGTTTGGACTTTTGTGGACCAAACAAAGTCCTGCGGCGGGGATCAGGTAAGTGGGGGCCCTCAGGAACTTGGTTCTATTGGGGGACCCCCAAGCCTAATTTGTCTTTCTGTCTGTTACCTAACGGTATTCCCGCTAAATATCTGTGTTTGCCTATAACTACTGAAAATGTAAAATTTTAATAGTAGTCAAGAAAAAAAAAAAAAAACAGGGACCGCGGTACCTGTGTTAAACCACTAGAGGCCGCTGTAGTCCATTTTTCTTGTAAATGTGGATCTTTGGTTTTCTCAACTCAAAAGATCCAGGCAGCTGGTAAGTTTCTCTGAGGGAATCCACTTCCTCTGCCCTGTTGCTGCGTTCATCCACCGCACAGGCCCTCCGGCAAAAAGGGCCCTGGCTCCTAGTCCTCTGTTGGTTTTCGAAAAGGGCGCCATTGGCGCACGGGCGCGCGCGCGGGCGCGTGCACGCGCCTCCTATGAAAAAAAAGGGGCGGGGCGGGTGGATGACGCTCGATGCGCGCCGCGGCGCTTCTGCGCATGTGCGGGCGTCCCAGCATGGTTAAAAGACACAGTACAAGTGTCAGCTGCATGCAAACAGAGCTAGCAACAAACAGTGGCACACAGAGGCGGTTGATGCAGGCATCCCCATAGAAAGGCACTTTAGTGGACACCAGCTGGTATATAGCAGCACCTGTGTTAGACTATTACCAGCAAAAATTGGTGTATGACGACGGGAATACCTCAGCTTTGTGCTTGAAGGATATGTCGTCCAGACGCTCCGGAAATAAATCTTCCAGGAAGCCAAAGGGGTCTCCATCGGGCTCTGAGGATATTGGGCATGCTTGCACTGCACCAATCTCCCCTGAGAATGCAGAGGTCAGTAGCCGTAGAAACCCCGCAGGAATGTCTGGTGCTGCGGCTGTCCCCAGTCCACCTGCTCCTGTATATATAACAGAGGAGGTTTTATCCTCAACTCTGGGAGGATTGGAAGAGAGATTAACAGCATTGATCGCTGCTTCCCTGTCACAGGAAAAGCGCGTCCGATCTCCGTCTCCTCCTTCAGAGTGCCTGTTAGTGGAGGAACAGCCCCACACAGAGATCGACCTACCTGAAGGGGATCAGGATGAGGTTGATTCACTTATAGAGGAATCAACAGTGGAAGAACCTTTCTCAGCTTCTCAGGCTGAAAGATTATGGGTTCAGTCTCTGACTAACATGGTCCGATCAGCATTTAAAATGCCTCTGGCGGAACCACCATCCACTACGGTTTCCTCGCTGGGGTCGCTAAAAGCTCCCCAGGCGGTCTGTTCCTTCCCAATCCACCCTTTATTAGAAGGGCTTATTTACCAGGATTGGGAGCATCCTGATAAAATATTTGCTCCCCCCAAGAGATTTCCGGTGATCTATCCCATGGAGGATAAGTTCATAAGAAAATGGAGGGTCCCTATAGTGGACGCAGCCATCTCTTCTGTTAACAAATCACTGACATGTCCAGTAGATAATGTTCCAATGTTCAAAGACCCAATAGATAAAAAATTGGAGTCTTTACTAAAATCTGCTTTCTCTACAGCAAGTATGGTGACACAACCTGCGGTAGCAGCGATTGGAGTCTGCCAAGCAGTGAAAGATCAGTTGAAACAAGTCTTAAGGGACTTACCAGATCAGCAGGCTCATGCCCTAGCTGACCTGCCTAGAGCCTTGTGTTTTGCGGTGGACGCCATAAAGGATACAATCCAACAGGCCTCCCGCTTTACGCTGTCTATAGTACATATGCGTAGGCTTTTGTGGCTCAAAAACTGGTCTGCTGAAGCTCCCTGTAAAAGACTGCTGGTTAGCTTCCCATTTCATGGAGAACGCTTATTTGGAGAAGATCTGGACAAATATATCCAGAAAATTTCTGCTGGTAAAAGTTCACTCTTACCGGTTAAGAACAAGGGTAGAAGTCCTTCTTTTAAGAGGCCTACCTCTCCAGTCCCGGGCACATCGGCTGTGAAGCAGTTCCGACGGCCTCCGCGGTCAAATTCAGGGGGCAGAAATCAGGGACAATCACAGGGTAACAAGAAGCCCTGGATCAAGAGAGGTACAAAACCTCCCCCTAAGGCATGAAGTATTGCCCCCGCTCAATCGGGTGGGGGGAAGACTTCAGTTGTTCACAGAGACCTGGCGGGACACCATCAGAGACAGATGGGTGCTCTCCGCAGTAAGTCTGGGATACAAGCTGGAGTTAAAAGGCACTCCTCCTGCCCAATTTATGAGGTCAAACGTGCCAAGAGATCCCCAAAAGAGAGGATCCCTCCTTCTGGCACTAGAACAACTATTGCTCCAAGGGGTAATCATGAAGGTTCCCCTGGAAGAAAGCGGATTCGGGTTTTACTCGAACCTTTTCACAGTCCCCAAACCAAATGGGGACGTGAGGCCCATATTAAATCTAAAAGGGCTAAACAAGTTCCTAAATATCAGGACCTTTCGGATGGAGTCGATCCGATCAGTGGCCACCGCCCTACAAGGGCAGGAATGGCTAGCCTCGATCGACATAAGGGATGCTTATCTGCATATTCCCATCTTTCCGGCCCATCAGAAATTTCTACGCTTTGCAGTAGAAGGGCGCCATTTTCAGTTCAGAGCCTTACCTTTCGGTCTGGCCACAGCACCACGAGTGTTCACAAAAATTCTGGCCCCATTATTGGCCAATCTAAGAACACAGGGTGTAACGATAATGGCATATCTAGACGACCTGCTACTAATAGACCACTCAGTGGAAAAGCTGGAAGTAGCTATTCACAAGACAATCGAGTATCTGGAATATCACGGTTGGATTATCAACCGGGACAAGTCAGCTCTAAGACCAGTCAAAAGTCTGGAATACTTAGGGCTAAGGCTGGATTCAAATCAAAGAAAGATTTTCTTACCTCCAGAGAAGGTGTCGTCTTTAAGAAATTTGACCCACTTAGTGGGTACAAAAAGAAAACCATCCATACGTCTCTGCATGAGGCTGCTGGGAAAGATGGTGGCTTCATTCGAAGCGGTACCCTACGGTCAATTCCATTGAAGGAATTTGCAAAGGGCCATACTGTCAGCCTGGAACAAAAAAGTTCAGGCTTTAGACTTACCAATGTCCCTGTCCCCTTCCGTTCGCAAGAGCCTCCATTGGTGGTTGGTGCCCCAGAATCTGGAAAGAGGGAAACCCTTCAGTCCGGTTTCTTGGAAGGTGGTCACTACAGATGCCAGCCTCATCGGCTGGGGGGCAGTGCTGGAGCAATGGTCTCTCCAGGGCAGGTGGTCAGAAGCAGAGAAGGCCCTGCCCATCAATCTCTTAGAGATACGAGCAGCCCGGTATGCCCTAGTAGCATGGACATCCAAACTCCAGGGGTCCCCTGTCAGAATTCAATCAGACAATGCCACGGCAGTGGCATATATCAATCATCAGGGTGGCACCAAAAGTCGTGCAGCCCAGAAGGAAGCAAATTGCATCCTGGAGTGGGCAGAAAGATATGTCCCAGCCATATCTGCGGTTTTCATCCCAGGAGTGGAAAATTGGAGAGCGGACTTTCTAAGTCGCCAACAATTATGCCCGGGGGAATGGTCTCTTCACCCCGAGGTTTTCCAGGCAATATGCCAGCGGTGGGGAACACCGGATGTAGATCTGCTAGCATCCAGATTCAACGCAAAGGTGGACAGGTTTGTGTCTCGCACAAGGGATCCCCTAGCTTGCGGCTCGGATGCCCTAGTGTTCCCTTGGGATCGGTTCAAGCTGATATATGCATTCCCACCGCCACAATTGTTACCGCGATTACTCCGCAGAATCAGGGTAGAAAAGAAACCAGTGATTCTGGTGGCTCCAGCGTGGCCCCGAAGGGCATGGTACGCGGAGATGGTAAAAATGTCAGTGAGGAGTCCTTGGACCCTCCCACTTCGTCCGGACCTGCTTTCGCAGGGACCGATATACCACCCTTCCTTACCAGCCCTAGGTTTGACGGCCTGGCTATTGAAGCCCACATTCTGAAAAAGAGAGGGCTCTCTAATTCTGTGGTATCTACCATGATCAATGCCAGGAAACCGGTATCCAGGCAGATCTATTATAGGATCTGGAAAGCGTACATTACGTGGTGTGAGACCAAGAAATGGCATCCACGTAAGTACATGATAGGGAGGATTCTGGACTTCCTACAGTGGGCTGTAGATAGGAAACTGGCCTTGAGTACTATCAAGGGTCAGATTTCGGCCTTGTCAATATTTTTTCAAAGGCCCTTGGCTTCGCATTCACTAGTCAAAGCCTTTATACAAGGAGTGATGCGTATTAGCCCTCCGGTTAGTATTCCCATATGTCCTTGGGACTTAAACCTGGTTCTGTCGGTTCTACAGAAACAACCGTTTGAACCATTACAACACATTTCCTTGGTTCGTCTCACCAGGAAATTGGTTTTCTTAGTAGCCATTTGTTCGGCTAAAAGAGTGTCGGAATTAGCAGCTATGTCCTGTAAGGAGCCATATCTGGTTGTCCATAAGGACAGAGTAGTATTACGTCCTCATCCAGCCTTTCTTCCTAAGGTGGTATCGAGGTTTCATTTGAACCAAGATGTGGTTCTTCCTTCTTTTTTCCCCAAACCTAGCTCAGTAGAGGAAAAGTTATTACATTCTTTGGATGTGGTAAGAGCAGTTAAAGCTTATCTAAAAGCCACTGCTCAGATTCGCAGAACGGATTCTTTGTTTGTTCTGCCGGAAGGCCCCAGAAGGGGTCAGGCAGCATCAAAATCTACTTTAGCCAAGTGGATTCGACAGGTCATAATACAAGCCTATGGCTTGAGAAAGAGACCGCCTCCGTTCAAAGTTAGGGCGCACTCCACAAGAGCGGTTGGAACTTCATGGGCAGTGCATCACCAGGCCTCCCTGGCTCAAGTATGTAAGGCCGCAACATGGTCTTCGGTACACACGTTTACTAGATTCTATCAGGTAGACGTTAGAAGTCAGGAGGATGTCGCCTTTGGGCGCAGTGTGTTGCAGGCCGCAAAAGATCCTCATGCCTGATGGCGCCCAGCTTATGTACCCCCCCCTCATTTGGCATTGCTTTGGGACGTCCCATTAGTAATGACTAAGTCGCTCTGTGTCCCGTGATGTACGAAAAAGAAAAAGGGATTTTTATAACAGCTTACCTGTAAAATCCTTTTCTTGGAGTACATCACGGGACACAGAGCTCCCACCCCTCTTTTTGGGACACTTATTGCTTGGCTACAAAACTGAGGTGCTCCCGGGTGGGAGGGGCTTATATAGGGGAGGGTACTTCCGGTTTGGAATTGGCCAGTGCCAACACCTGAAGGTAAACTATATAACCCATTAGTAATGACTAAGTCGCTCTGTGTCCCGTGATGTACTCCAAGAAAAGGATTTTACAGGTAAGCTGTTATAAAAATCCCTTTTTTTCACTTTTTGAATTTGGCGCCGAACTCCGTCCCCGTGCGCCGCAACGTCGCAGGGAACGGAGCTCGGCACTCGGCAGTGTGGATCGAGCGAGACACGGCTCGCACACACTGCGGGAGGACATCGCAGGATCCAGGGAACAAGGTAAGTAACTTCCCTGTATCCTGCAATGCAATCCCGAGTCTGGCTCAGGGTTACCGCTCTTAGCATGAAAAACTCACCCCGAGCCCGACTCGGGATTACCGCCAGGGAGGTTAAGTCAAGGGGGACTGGGCAGGTTGCGTGTCTTATAGATAACTACAGAGCTACAGGCACACCGTTCACATTTTAGCTTGGATAAGAATCTATGGAATGCAAACACTAATCTACTTGTAGCGATACCTTCAACTAAGAAGGCCGCAGAATAGTTTGGGCCCTGAAGACAGCTCCGCCAACCCCCGGCAATGTACTCGACCCCCTACTGGCACAGTTAGTTATGGCAGCAATATATTTCTTATACTGTATGAGTAAACTCAGACACCAAGACAATAATAAAAGGGGATATCTTATTTTACTTTAAGCTTATGGTAAAAAGGGTTAACAGTGGTAACAGTGTATAGGTAATAAGTTGCAGAGCCCTGCAGCAATAAACATACAACGTATTGAATGAACAGTAAAGGTGCGCCACGTGGGCGACCGTTAACTAGGCGCCCTGTGGCGCAGTAACTAAATGAACTAGCTAGCTGGCCAGGCCTGGCTCAGATATCTAAAATTCAGTCTATAGGGGATGATGGTTTCTTCACCGGCAATTCTTTAAAGGTGGTGCACATAACAGAATAACATTTGTAATCCAGTGGAAAGATTATAATGAAATAAACACTTTACTTCAGAACCTCTGAGTTCAGTTCTGATATGGATCTCCAGCGAGAGTATCAGATAGAAACCTGTGGGCTACGGCAGTCTATAGGCACATCAGCAACAAACATTATATGGTCTGAGCATACGCTCGCTCACCCCTCCGGACGCGATCCCAGTCCGGGAACTTCCACCCACTGTGTCCTCACACACACTGTCTCCAGCGATCGGGTCTCCGATCCAACAAAGGCTGTAGATAAGCGAAATCAGATGCCACCCAGGCTCGCAGTGGGGAGGAAGGCTCTTTGGTGCTGCGCAAGGCCTCAGGCTTCAGGCCTTGCACTCCAGCACATCCGCACAGGAGGATCAGTCACTGAAGTCTCGTGTCCCAAAGAGGCCGAGCCCAGCCTCGCCTCCTCCTATTATAACCCCTCCCATGAGTCTCTGGGGTGGAAACATGCCGAAAGGGATTCTGGGCAAGGTAGTCCCGCGAGTCTTAAAGGGGACCCCGCTACACGCTCCCCCCACTTAAATTCTTTGGTCCCCAAAGAAACTTTAGCATACACTGCGTACAACCCCAGACAACATAGCATAAGAGGTTGGCATAGGGAATTCCCACCAAAACCGAGGGGTTGGATTCCCTTGCCCACAGGTCACACTATCCTGAGTGGCCTGCCTAACTGTGCCAGAGAGTGAGTGGGGGTTGCCCTCTACCAAATGTACAGTGGAGGGGTCCGGATTCTCTACACTCCTCCTAGCAGTGACCACAGAATCTTCTGAGCTCTTTCCCATTTGTGGGTAGGTCAACTTTCTGGGAGGCCTTATGACTCTGCGAGCCCTTTGTTCCCTTGGGGTTTCTGGCTCTGGTGCCACAGGCTCTTCTTCTGTAACAGGCTCAGGCAACACGGCAGGCTCTGTAACATCTGCTTCAGGGGCCGAGGGACACATAAAGTCTCTAGGGTCCTGTTCAGGGTAAACATCACAGGCATCTTCCCAATAATCCGATGAAGGACTAGATGGGATGAATTCAGCAGCTTCTGCATTCAGTTGTCCATCTATAGTGTCTTCAGTAGTTGGAAGATCTATAGCAGAAGTCCCTTGAGTTGGGGAAGGCCACAGCCAGTCAAGCTCTCTCTCTTCATCTCCACTGAGTTCAGAAGCTTCCGTATCTTCAGTCCGAGAGGCCTGGGACCGAGTGTTTGGCCTGGGGGTATCCAAAATAGAGACTGGTTCAGGGGAGTCTCTCACTGGAGGTATCCTGACTGCTTCAGCAAGTGGGAGCAGGTGGTTTCGATGCCACGTCTTCAGTGGGCCTACTTTTCCTTCTGGCTTCAACTTGTAGACAGGTAGGCCCGGCAGCTTCCTACAGATGACATAGGGTTCAGATCTCCATCTGTCTGCAAGTTTGTGTTTTCCAGAGACCCCCAGATTGCGTAGCAGTACTCGGTCCCCAGGCTGCAGGTCTTGTACCCGGACCTTCAAGTCGAAGTTTCTTTTGTTTCGAGCTCCCCTTTGATCTGAGGCCGCTTGAGCTTGTTCATAGGCTACTTTCAGGCTGTGTCTGAGCCTGTCCACATATCCTTTGTGGGATGTGGCTGAGGGATGGTCTAAAGAAGTGCCAAAGGCCAGGTCCACAGGCAACCTCGCTTCTCTCCCAAACATGAGTCGATATGGGGAGTAGCCTGTAGCATCACTGGTGGTGCAGTTGTAAGCGTGTACTTTAGCTGCTATGTGTTTGCTCCAATGTTGTTTCTTCTCACTTTCCAGAGTCCCCAACATGTTGAGAGCAGGGTTCGGTTAAACCTCTCCGGCTGAGCATCTCCCTGGGGGTGGTAAGGTGTGGTTCGAGTTTTCTTGATTCCTAACGAATCCAGGAGTTTCCGGATCAGTCGACTCTCAAAGTCCCTTCCTTGATCTGAATGAAGTCGCTGTGGCAGCCCATAATGGACAAAATACTTCTCCATAAGTACCTTGGCTACTGTGGAAGCCTTCTGGTCTTTGGTTGGGAAAGCTTGGGCATACCGGGTGAAATGATCGGTTATCACAAGAACATTTCCGAGTCCACTCAGATCGGGTTCGAGGCAGAGGAAATCAATGCATACCAGATCCATTGGGCCTTGACTTTGTAGATGGCCCATTGGGGCAGCTTGATGGGGCAAAGTCTTCCTCTGGATGCAGCGTACACACGAATGGCAGTACTCTTCCACTTCTGCCCTCATGCAGG
Organism: Rana muscosa; assembly: GCA_029206835.1. Taxonomy (NCBI): domain Eukaryota; kingdom Metazoa; phylum Chordata; class Amphibia; order Anura; family Ranidae; genus Rana; species Rana muscosa. The sequence goes on along the minus strand of CM055116.1, from coordinate 780,016,278 downwards.
GCCAATAGAACCGACTTCTGACAAGTTGAAAGGTCCTCTCCGCCCCTAAGTGGCCATGATTGTCATGTAGGGCAATCAGAACAGTCTCTCTGTGTTTTTCCGGAAGAAACAATTGCCATTTATCTTCCAGGTCATCAGAGGGGCCCCTTCGGTAGACCACTCCCTGATGCACCTGTAACCTGTCCCACTCTTTCCTCAACAGGCAAGCTTCCTTTGAGGAGTGACTCAGAAGTCTGTTTGGATCCTGATTCTCCAGGGCTTCCAGAACTAACTTCCCAATGGAGTCTTCTAATTGGTCACATCTTAGCTCCTTCTTGGACAGCTTTGGCAGATGGTCTTCCTCCAGTTGAGTTATTCCACAGTATTGTTTGGGGACTCCTACCATGGTAACTCCTATCTCTTCCGCCCTTGAGCCCCCTCTCGCTTGTAATTCAGCCCCTTGACAAAGGGCCCGCACCCCGTCAGGTGCCACTTGAGTCAAGTCTTCCATGTCACGGGTGGGACCATGAGATCTTCTGGACAGGGCGTCTGCATCTCGATTCCCAATCACTGGCCTGTACTTTAGGCTGAAATTGAATCCAGACAATGCGGCCAGCCACCTGTGTCCAGTGGCGTCCAGCTTTGCTGTAGTGAATAGGTAGGTAAGGGGGTTGTTGTCGGTCTTCACAGTGAACTCCGCCCCATACAGGTAGTCTTTTTTTTTTTTAAGTTTTATTTATAGCTTTTGACAAAACAAACAGACCCAATGGGCCAAACACAAACTAAATACAAATCTTCAGCATTGGCTCCCTCTCCCTCCCTCCAGACCCCCACCCATCAACAGGAATAATACAGTTATAAAGTCACTTTAACTCAATCACAGTCATATGTTGTTTGGAAATGTCACATAATCACAACCATAATCAACTCTTACTGCAAGTGCATTTATAATGGGTGCCCCTCAATCCGCCACCGTAAGTTCACTATTCATCCAAACACCCCATACTTTATCAAATTTCTGAGGTGCGCCCCTACTAGCATACGTAGCTTTGTACAGCGGTACAGCTCTATTCACCACCCCCTTCCATGCTGATACAGTGGGCGGATTGGGCTTTTTCCATGATAACACTATCAGTTTCCTGGCGTAATATATGAGAATCGTCAACAGAGCCCGAGTCGCTCTCCTTGGGGCTAGATTGTCTACCAGACCCAAGAGGCATACCTCAATTGAAGGCTGTAACTGGATGGTGGTCACCCCAGCTATGCAGTCGGCAACCCCTCTCCAGAACCTTTGGATGAATGAGCAATTCCAAAAGACATGCATAAAATCGGCCGTGAGGGAACTGCACCACCAGCAACAAGGAGACTGTGTAGGGAATATCTTGGCCAGTCTAGCCGGCGTACGATAGATGCGATGCAGGAATTTAAATTGGATGAGATGGTCCCTGGCAGAGACCAATCTGGTAAAATTAATGTCCCATACATCATCCCAGTCATCCCTGTCCATCTGGGGGAACACCTCACCCCACCCCGCCCTACACTTTGCCAGGAGATCACCTCCCTCACTGAACAGCTGTTTATATATTGTAGACAAGGCCTTGTCTAAAGTGTCCTCTCTCAGTAAAGACTCCATATCACTAGTTTGCATGGTGATACCAATATCTCCAAATTGGGCCTTAAATGCATGTCTGAGCTGAAGAAAACGAAACAAGTGCGTATTGGGCAGATCAAGCCTGGCTTTAAGGGCGTCAAACTGTAAGAGTTTCCCACCCCCCACTATGTCCCTCAGAGTCTTAATGCTATACTTAGTCCAGGTGACTGGATCGGGGTACTCACAAAAGTGTGGTAGCTGAGGATTCTTCCAAAGTGGTGTGTAAGGAGAAATTTCAGAGGCGCCACCCACCTTATTCACTGCCACCCATGCCCTACAAGCGGCACGCATGGATATCGTGAGCCTATACGGAGCCCTGATTCCCCGAAGCGGGAGATGCTTCAGTGCCTCATACGAACCCACAACCGCCGCCTCCAGCGTATTAGCAGTGTCGTCCTCAGGTAGAGTGAACCACCTGTGGACAAATACCAGCTGACCAGCTAAGAAATACCTGTGAAAATCCGGGACCGCCAGTCCCCCTTGTTTCCACGGCAGTTGTAACACCCGGAATTTAATTCAAGGGCGTCTTCCCTGCCATAAGAAAGTTGTTATGAGACTATCTATTTTCTTAAAAACATATCTCGGTATCCAAACAGGGGAATTCCGAAATATATACAAAAACAAAGGTAAAAATTTCATTTTCACTAAATTCACCCTACCAATGAGCGTCAAAGGTAAGTTTTGCCATGCTTGTAGCCTGGATTTCAGTTTAGTCAAAAGTGGATCGACATTTAAGGCAATAAAATCGGACACGGAATTAGAAATGTTTAACCCCAGAAATTTGAGCACCTCCACCCGCTGTAAAGGACAATCAACAGGAATCTCGCACCTGGGGGATGGCGTCCTGAGTGATAGAATTTGGGATTTTCCCCAGTTGACTTTCAGACCCGAAAAACGTGCAAAAGAGTTCAGGATATCTAGTGCTGCCGACAAGGAATTTCCGGAGTCCCGCAGAAAAAGAACCATGTCGTCCGCATAAAGTGCCGTCTTTTCGTTCAAGTCACCCACCATGATCCCCCGCACCTCCTCAGAGGCCCGCAAGGCCGCAGCCACGGGTTCAATCATGATGGAAAATAGACCCGGGGACAAAGGGCAACCCTGGCGAGTGCCCCTCCGCACTGAAAAAAATTCCGACAACATATTGTTTAACTTAATGGCCGCTGTAGGGGAATGATATAGAATGTCGATCCACTTCCTGAAATGAGGCCCGAAACCGAATACCTCCAGCACCACCCTCATGTAATTCCAGTCAACGGAATCAAAGGCCTTCTCCAAATCCAAAAAGACCAGTATCCCGCCGCTGGAACTGTCCGGACCCAACTGCGTGTGGGTGAAAACCCTACGCAGATTGATATCCGTGGCTTTCCTGGGCATGAAACCTGTCTGGTCAGGGGAGATAACATGGTGCAAGACCGACATAAGTCTAGTAGCCAACATCTTAGTAAGTATTTTGAAGTCCATATTCAGTAAAGAAATGGGCCTATATGAAGAACATAGCATTGGGTCTTTGTCCGGCTTGGCCAACAGTACAATATGAGCCTCATAAAAGGAAGGGGGGAGGCCCCCCTTCTGAAAACAGTCGGCATACAATTGCAGTAGTCTAGGCACCAGGATCTCTGAGTAACGACGGTACCAGTCAATAGGCAGACCATCCGGACCCGGAGCCCTGCCACCAGGAAACGACCCAACTGCGGAGACCACCTCCTCCTCCCCGAACTCGGCATCAAGAAAATTACGAGATTCCTCTGGCAGCTCAGGCAACCGCAGGGCCCCCAATGTGACCCCAAGGTCACCCGCGTCATAGGGATCTATAGGCGAGTACAGAGACTTATAGAACGATACAAACTCCCGTACTACGTCCTCCCTGTCTCTCAACAGGTGTCCAGACTGGGACATTACGCAAGGCACTACCGTTGGGGACGTGTCCCCAACCGTCAAAAAAGCCAATAGTTTACCGTTTTTATCCCCCTGTTCAAAAACACGCGCCGCACTCCTTTGCAGATGACAAGTAGTCGCCTCTCGGTAATGGAGAGAAACGTTCCTCCTTGCAAACCGCAACTGAGCCAACGAGTCAGGAGAAGGTGAGTCCGCATGAGCCTTAGCGCACTCCCGCTCCCTGTCATGGAGTTGTTTTTCTACACTATTCCGCTCAATTCTCAGGGCTTTTATGGCTGATATGTACTCCCCCCTAGTAGTGGCCTTGAAGGCCTCCCATTCCATATGTAATGTGGCCGATCCCTCGTTAACCTGCCAAAATGTGTCAATGTGTGGTTGCAGCATCTCCTCCACAGAGGGCTCCCCCACCCAACTAGGTGATAAACGCCAGACTCTCCTTGAATTCTGGGAACCCACTTGCAAAGTGATCCGGAGAGGAGTGTGATCCGAGACACCCCCCGGAAGGTAGGACGTCTCAGCCACCAGAGGCAACATTGCTCCATTAGCAAACGCCAGGTCTATTCTGGAGGACGAAGCATGTACCGAGGACAGATAAGAATAGCATCTGTCCGTAGGATGCTTCCACCGCCAGTTTTCAGTAAGACCCGCAGCATCCGCCCACTGTGACAATTCACGGTTTGGAGCCCTATGTGGGTTGGACGTGTCCAACGTATAATTGAGAACATTATTAAAATCACCAGCCATCAATAACTGAAATGGAGCGTGAGGTGCCAATTTCTCCAACACCTCATACAGGATATTGCCTGTAAAAGGAGGGGGAATATATATATTTACCAGGGCCAACTTCCTAGAGTAAACTTCAATTATGACCACTAAATACCTTCCTCCAGGATCAGTGATCACTGTATTTATGGAGCAAGGTAAGGACTTGTTTAACAAAATAGATACACCCCTAGCATATGACGAATAGGTGGCATGTATGGCTCTGTGCATCCAGGGATGCTTCATGGCCAGAATTTTGTTGCCTAATAAATGCGTTTCCTGTAAAAACATTATGTGAGGATGTTGGGCCTGCAAAAATTTCAACACCAAAGCTCTCTTGTATTTAGAATTCAATCCCCTGACATTCCAAGAGATGATTTTAACTTTTAAAGACATGACTGTAATTCCGAAATTTGCCACAAGATGGGGGCCTAGGAGCACAGGAGAGGTCCAGAAGTACACAGAGCCATACAACAAGCTGAAGAATAACTATAACATCTCTACAGACAGTACTTTGTGCCTGAGCCCGGTTCTGAGTGTCCCCTGGCCCACCAATTGTGGAACACCGAGGATGACACCACAAACCAGCAGCCCCAAATAAAATGGAGCAGAGACAAACAGACAAAACATAAAAAAAAACAAAAGCAAAACATTTGCTCATAAACAGTCCCATCTTAGTAATCCCCTGTCTAGCCAGCAAACAAAAAAACACAAAAAAAAAAAAAGGGAAACAACTAGCGCCAGCAGACTTAATCCCCAAAACCAAAAACAAAAACAAAAAATGGAAAAGTGTTCTATAGAGTTATTCCATATGCCCCTTTGGAGGGGACTAAAGTGTCAACCAGGTGAGTGCTGACACCGTACGCCTTTTACGACTACTCAGCGCAGCAGAGAGAGCATCCGGCTCCATTGGTCATGCAGCACTAAGCAGCCAAATGCACCCCGCAGCCTCCTGAAAGTAACATTTTGTACAGGAAAAACAAGGACAGTCCAGATCACTTCCACCATCCAGGCACACCAATACTAAGCTCACTGGAGGGGGTAACATGGGGTAGGATGAAAGTCAAAGTATATGTGACTACCAGCGTGCACTGAAGCAGAAGCAGATGTAAGGGTGGCCAAACAGAGTATGCCAAAAATAGAAAAAATAAATCAAAGTAAAATAAATGCTGTACATTAAGCCAGAGTCTCCAACCAATCCGAGACATCCGAGGGGACCTCAAAAAATTTCACAGAGCCCTGGTATTCAACACGGAGCTTGCTGGGGTATAGCATGCTGTATTTGAGGCCCTTGTCCCGGAGCCTCTTCCGAACATCCACGAACGTGCGACGGCGCCTCTGCAACTCTGGGGAGAAATCCGGGAAGAAGTGCACATTGGTATTTTCAAACCGGAGCTGTGGTGACTTCCGGGCTTCCGCCAGAATGAGATCTCTGTCTCACGGTAATTTAGAAACAGCACGAGGAATGGTCTGGGCAATGCGCCCCGTGGTCTCGGGCCTGTGGGGACCCTATGAGCCTGCTCCACAATATACGCAGAGGAGACATGCTGTAACGCCAGGATATCCTTGAAAAAGGTTTCAGCAAAGCTGGCTGGCTGCGAGCCCTCCGCACCCTCAGGCAGGCCCACCACGCGCACATTATTGCGGCGCAGCCTATTTTCGGCGTCCTCAGACCGCGCCATCAAGGTTTTAACCGTGCGTTGCAGATCAGCGACATTCTGGGATGTTATAGCCGCGGTATCCTCAATATCTGAGATACGAGTCTCAGCAGCAGTTACACGGCCTCTAAACTTGTCCATATCTTGCCTGATGAGGCCACACTCCATGGCCAGTGTGTCTATTTTCCCCATAACCAGGGTTTTGCTCTCCTCAATGGCCGCCAAAATGACTGCCGTGGAGGCAGTGCCCTCAGATTTCTCCATACCTTGGGGCTGCTGCGGGTCACCATCCACCTGCTCCATGTCCCTCAGAAGCTGCAGGGCTGTCTGTATGGCTACTGCACGCTCCGCACCGGAGGGCTGTTTCTTGGTCGATTTCCTCCTGGATGGCATCGGTGTACTCCGGAGGTGACCCCGAGCACGGAGCAGCTGTCCACCGGCCCGGATGCCGCTCAGCGCAGGAGAAATTCACAGGATTCTTAACCCAGGAGCCGGAGCTCTCTCACACACGTCCTCTCTTCCTCACATCCGGACACGCCCCCCATACAGGTAGTCTTTGAGCTTGTCTACTACTGCCCACTTTAGGGCCAGGAACTCCAGCTTGTGAGTGGAGTAGTTTTTCTCAGAGGGGGTCAGGCTCCTGCTCACGTAGGCAACAGGCCGTAGTTGTCCCTCGTGTTCTTGATAAAGTACTCCTCCCAGACCATCATGACTAGCATCTACGTGTAGTTCATAGGGTTTGGTTGGATCCGCGTAGGCCAAGACTGGAGCAGTGGTTAGGCTCTTCTTCAACGCCTGGAAGGCCTCTTCACATTTCTGGTTCCACTGATCTCTGACTGACTCTGCCGGCTTCCTGGGCCCTGAGTCGTCCTCTTCTCCCTCAGTCTTGAGTAGTTCATTCAATGGTCTAGCAATTCGGGCGAATCCTTCCACAAACCTCCTGTAATAGGAGCAGAACCCTAAGAAGGATCTGAGTTCTGTTACTGTGGTGGGTCGTGGCCAGGAAGTAACTGCCTCCAATTTCTCAGGGTCTGTGGCCACCCCTACTTCAGACACTATGTGCCCCAGATAGTTCACAGAAGACTGGTAAAACTGACACTTCTCAGGCGAAAGCTTGAGCCCCTCCTCACTGAGTCTCCTCAACACTTTTTCCAGGTTCTCCCAAAGACAATGACATCGTCCAGGTATACCAGGACTTCAATAAGGTTCATGTCTCCTACAGTCTTCTCCATGAGACGTTGGAAGGTAGCAGGAGCGCCAGACAGTCCCTGGGGCATTCGATCAAACTCAAAGAACCCCACTGGGGTTATGAAGGCTGTCTTCTCCTTGTCTTCTGGGTGCATAGGGATCTGATAGTATCCACTCTTGAGATCCATAACGCTGAACCACTTGGCTCCAGACAAACTCTGTAAAGCGTCCTCTATCCTCGGAGTGGTGTACTGGTCGGGTATGGTTCTCCTGTTGAGAGTCCTGTAGTCTATACAGAGCCTCAACGACCCATTCTTCTTCCTGACCACCACTATCGGGGAGGCATAGGGGCTTCTAGACTCCCGGATCACACCAGTCCTCTTGAGTTCTGCAAGTTGTTCCCTTAGATCCTCCAGATCTGCTAGTGGGACCCGCCTGACCCTCTCTCTGAAGGGCTTAACTTCTTGGAGGCGGATCCGATGGGTGGCACTCCTTGCACACCCCACATCGAACTCATCTTTGGAGAAGATCTTCTCCCATCTGGTCAACTGGGCCTTGGCTCTCTCTTTCCAAGCCCTGGGCAGATTCGGGTTTTCCATGGATAGCTTCTCCCAGGCATCTCCTCCTTCACCTGTCCCCTTGACTTCTGACAGGGTAACAGGGGCAGCAGGGCTCACCTGGCCCAGCAGCATCCTGGCTGGGATTTCCATGGGGCCATCTGTATTGTTCCTAACACTCACCGGAACTCTACAATGGGCCTTCTTCAGGGCCTTCAGTGGAATCACTTCTGGTATCACTTCCAGACCGGGGGACTCTTCCCTTGGGTCGGATTCCAACATGACAAAGGGTCCTGGCTGTTCCCAAGTAAGCTTCACAGTGGCTCTGAGACAGGTTACTTCGCCGGGCTGCAACACTACCCCTTCTCTTCCAAGTCTCCACACCTTCCCTATCCCCTCCCTAGGGGTCTTCTGCTCTAGGACCAGCCGTTGGTAGGCCGTCTAGCAGCATGGTGGTCCCGCGAGTCTTAAAGGGGACCCCGCTACATACTTTTGTGCTTAGCATGGTCAAAATGATTCAAGAACAAAAAGGGACTAGTAGGACAACCAGATAGTTTATGCTGAAAATGAATGTAGATTAAAAAATGAAAGCACGTGCACAAAACAAACTTTTGACACAGGAATGTATTTGAAATTATTGCCACAGGAATGCATTAAAGAGATCTGAATAAGACTGGAGTGTACATCTGTGCAGGTCTGATGCATGGCTCAGAATACAGACAGACCAGACCAGCATAAATGTACACGTGTGCTCGGAGATCCATGCAGGTCCGTGCAGCCAGCCATCTGTCATTGATTTGAACAGGTCGCCTGCACATTCCTGCACCGAACACCTGTGCTTCCTGAGCAGCTAAAGACGGCCTTTTGCTTGGGTGTATGGATTAGTACGTCCATGTAAATGAGGCCTAAGTGACAAAATGGCTTGTGTAACATACTGTGTATATATGGAAATAAAGGGGAAAAATATTGCGCTAGTCTGACGCTGAAAATTAAAATTAAGAGAGACCAAATCGCACTAATGAGATGGGCCTCAAGGTGCAACAAAAGTGAATATAAAAATAAATAAGTCCACATAAACGTCCATTCAAAAATCCATAGAATGGGATGATGGAACGAGACGTGAAACAGTATGGGTCATCACATAAACCTTCTTGCAAAGGAGTAAGGGAGAATACTCTTACCGGAACCGGTGGATCTACTTATTAGGCAGATCGTTAGAGCCTGTGAAATCCTAATGGCAAGTCGCGTCTGCTTGTCTGAAGACTCAAGATGGACCAAACGGATCACAAATGACAACTCTTTGGAACGTATCCCGACCTCAAAGGAGACTGGATTTACTGGGTGTCCACGAGGTCCTCAGGCGATGATAGAACGACTTCCAATCGAGGAATCCTTTTCAGGATTGGAGGATAACAGGACGGAGAGAACTCCAGGCAGCAACCCAATCAACCACAACATGGAAGAAAAAGATGAAGGAGGTGCTCCGATAGTGCAGGTCAAATGTGGGTTTATTGAAAAACCGACAAAGTATAAAAGTGATCACAGTACAAACTATTAAAAAGGGCAATGAGCGGAGTGGTGTACCAAGTCCGACGCATTTCGTACACAAGTACTTCAACAGGGGCATCAACCTGCTCCCACAAATTGCCAAACATTTATAATAAACTCTCCTAACCTAACTGAAATCTAACCAATCAGAGAGGTTTCTGATACTAACACGGAGTTGGAGGAAAGCCACCACCTGATCAGGTAAAGGTGGCAACCTCCAACTCTAAGCCAATCAAAATCACCGCTGGAAAAAACTTCAGGTCAGTGATGACAGTGGAATGACTCACCGGAAGTGAACTTAGCGGTGGCCAATTGAGGTTTCAGAATAACCCGCAAAAAATGGGAGGAGAGGCCTGCAGTGATTGAGCACCCACATGTCCGCCCCTCTCACCCCATTGGCGGAACCTGAGCACCTCCTTCATCTTTTTCTTCCATGTTGTGGTTGATTGGGTTGCTGCCTGGAGTTCTCTCCGTCCTGTTATCCTCCAATCCTGAAAAGGATTCCCCAATTGGTCGTTCTATCATCGCCTGAGGACCACATGGACACCCAGTGAATCCAGAGTCTCCTTTGAGGTCGGGATACCTTCCAAAGAGTGGTCATCTGTGATCCGTTTGGTCCATCTTGAGTCTTCAGACAAGCAGACGCGACTTGCCATTAGGATTTCACACGCTCTAACGATCTGCCTAATAAGTAGATCCATCGGTTCCGGTAAGAGTATTCTCCCTTACTCCTTTGCAAGAAGGTTTATGTGATGACCCATACTGTTTCACGTCTGGTTCCATCATCCCATTCTATGGATTTTTGAATGGACGTTTATGTGGACTTATTTATTTTTATATTCACATTTGTTGCACCTTGAGGCCCATCTCGTTAAGTGCGATTTGGTCTCTCTTAATTTTAGCGCTACATTTTCCACTTACTGTATGTATATATATTGTGACAGCAGGAAGGTAAAGTCACCTGGTTGCATCCAGGGGGGTAGATATATTTCGCCCAGATTCAGGCTTTACGCCGACTTATACAACTAGGTGGAGAGTTGTATAAGCCCAGCTGAGGCTAGTGGGCTCATGGATGACTCATACCTCTAGGGAGAGTGTGGGGCGTCGTGCAGACAGGGAGTTGATGAGACCAGCTGAAGCTTGTCAGCTCATTTAGGCCTCTATAAGAACTCCCAGATTCATTAGGTGTTTGCTCATGCCTGGAACCAGACCTGTGTGGACTGTCTAGGGAGAGTGAACCCCTGTGCGGTGAGACAAAGCCTGTGTGGCCATTTGCTTGGACATTTAAAACCAGGGACTTAGGGACTAGGACAGCACTAGGCTGATCCCAGTTGTTAGTTAGGAAACCTGTATGTTTACTCAGAGGTCAAGTTGACCAGGATTTATTTTATTTATGTTTCTTTTGCTTTGCTGTGTTTTGTCACTGTAAATAGAAAATAAACCGCACCTTTTTGATTTTGAAAACCACAACCTCCGTTTGCTGGGCCTGTTTTTGTGTGGGGAGCCCATCCCGGGGGTCACACACACCCGCTGCCGAGCTAACCCCCTCACAGTTGGTGGAGAATGCAGGTAGTTTTTTTTAAGCCAGCATGGAGGAGATACTGAAACAGCTGGCTCTAGCAAATGCCAATCAACAGCAGACAAATGCAGGTTTGCAAAGGAGCCTTGCAGCCCAGCAGCAAGCTCATCAACAGAGCCTTGCAGCCCAGCAGCAAGCTCACCAACAGAGTCTGGAAGCTCAGCAACAAGCCCAGCAGCAATCTGAGGCCCGCTTCATAGACCTGTTACAGAAGCAAGAGCAGAGACTACAACAAATGGAAGCAGTAGTGCAGCAACGTCCGCAGACCAGTGAGGAAAGCCGTCCCACTAATACCGCGTCCTTTGGGGTGAGTCGTTTATTGACAAAAATGACTGGAGAGGATGATCCAGAGGTATTTTTGACCACATTTGAAAGGACTGCTGAAAGAGAAAAGTGGCCTGAGGAGCAGTGGGCTGGACTGGTGGCTCCTCTGTTAACTGGTGAATCGCAGAAGGCTTACTATGACCTAGAGCCTGACCAAGCAAAAGACTATGTGATGCTAAAAGCTGAAATATTGGCAAGGCTGGGTGTCACCCTGGCTGTCCGGGCTCAGCGTGTGCATAACTGGACTTTCCAGCTTGGAAAACCCCCCAGGTCTCAAATGTATGATCTCATTCACCTGAGCAGGAAGTGGCTACAGCCAGAGACTTTGTCCGCACCAGAGATTGTGGAACGTGTTGTAATGGATCGGTTTTTGAGAGCTCTTCCTACTGCCATCCAAAAGTGGGTAAGCCATGGAGACCCAGAGACGGCCGGTGGTCTTGTGGATCGTGTGGAGAAATACTTGGCTACAGAGAACCTGACGGCCTCTTCCAGAGACACTCGGACTTTCCACCCTAAGACCAGACCATCCCCAGGGGCGGATAAGAGGATTCCAAGGGGTGAGGGTGGAGAGAGTGAGAGGGTGGGAGCTCTACCCCAAGTTTGGCGAGAACAGCCTGGGAAATCAGCGGTTCAAGAGGCGGCAAGAAGGATCGTTTGCTACCGCTGCCGGCAAGCGGGACATATTGCAGCAAATTGCCCGGTTGTGGAGGAACCCATGCAGTGTGACTTTCTGACGGGCAGACGTCAGTCGCTGTGTGCGACAGTCGCATGCACTGCCATTCGAGGAACTGAGAAACATTTATGCAAAATGTGTGTTAATGGTAGAAATGTTGTGGTATTGCTGGATTCAGGTAGCCTTGTGACCCTGATAAAGGCTGAATTAGTTAAAACAGAGGTCTCTGGGAATAGCAAGGTAGCTGTTATTTGTGTGCATGGGGACACCCGAGAGTATCCAGTGACTACAGTGTGTTTCGAGACCCCCAAAGGTACCCTCTCTCATCCAGTGGGGTTAGTATCTCAATTACCGCATGATGCCATTGTGGGAAGGGATTTTCCGAAGTTCTGGGAACTGTGGGATGATCCTGAGCCCCCCACTGGTGCCCCTATGTACCAGGAATGTGATAGCCAGAACTCCTCTGAGAGTGGTGAGGACTCTCCAGAATTTCCCTTGTCAGTATTGGCAGGGGAGACTCAAGAAACTGGAGAGGAGCCCACCTCCTCAGACGAAAACCTACCGTCTGTGGAGTTTTCTGATCTGGAGGTTCACAGGGAAAATTTTGCCACAGAACAGTTAAAAGACCCCGCCCTAATAAAGGCACGGGAAAACGTAGTGGAAATAGATGGCGAGTTAGTGAACCCAGATAATACCTGCACTTACCCATACTTCAGCGTAGAGAAGGACCTACTGTATCGGGTGGCAAAAAGGGCAGAAGAAACCGTTGAGCAGCTTGTGGTGCCCAAACCTTACAGGAAGTTGGTGTTGGAGTTGGCCCATGGGCACATTCTTGGAGGTCATCTGGGGACAGAGAAAACCCGAGAGAGGGTATTACAGAGATTCTATTGGCCTGGGGTGATGAAGGACATAGAAAATTATTGTTCCTCCTGCCCTGTGTGTCAGAGGTCGGCCCCGATGCCACATTTCCGTAGCCCGCTGGTCCCTCTACCCATCATTGAGGTCCCGTTTGAGAGAATCGCAATGGATTTGGTAGGTCCTATAATCAAGTCCGCTAGGGGGCACCAGTACATATTGGTTATAATGGACTATGCCACCCGTTATCCAGAAGCGATCCCTCTCAGAAATACCTCGGCCAAAACCATAGCCAAAGAGCTATCTCTTGTTTTTAGCCGGGTGGGTATTTGTAAAGAACTGCTTACGGACCAAGGTACACCCTTTATGTCCCGGGTTATGAAAGAGCTGTGTAAATTTTTCAAAGTGACGCAATTGCGTACATCTGTGTATCACCCCCAAACCGATGGGCTGGTTGAAAGATTCAACAAAACCCTAAAACAAATGTTGAAGAAAGTGGTGGATAGAGATGGAAAGGATTGGGACTGTCTACTTCCTTATTTGATGTTTGCTATTAGGGAGGTGCCCCAATCCTCTACGGGATTCTCCCCCTTTGAGTTACTGTATGGGAGACACCCAAGAGGGCTGTTGGATATTGCCAAGGAAACTTGGGAAAGTGAGAGTTCTCCCCACAGGAGTGTGATTGAGCATGTCGCCCTGATGCAAGACCGAATTGCACAGGTAATGCCCATCGTGAAGGAACATTTGGCCCAAGCGCAGTTAGCACAGCAGAGAGTGTACAACCGTGGAGCCAAGACCCGTACCTTTTCCCCGGGGGATAGGATACTGGTACTTGTCCCTACGGTTGAAAGTAAATTCCTTGCCAAATGGCAAGGCCCCTATGAGATAATGGAAAAAGTGAGCGAAGTGAATTACAAGGTCAGACAACCAGGAAGGCGAAAGCCCGAACAGATCTATCACGTTAATCTGTTGAAAGCCTGGAGGGATAGAGAGTCCCTAGTCGCAGACACTTGGTCACCAGCTCAAACTGGTTGCGTGATTCCTGAGGTTGGAATAGCAGCCACCTTGTCACAACCCCAACAACAGGAGGTTAAGGAGTTTGTGCTTCACAACAAGGAGGTATTCTCTGAGCTGCCGGGACAAACATCTGGGGTAGAGCATGACATCATTACCCCGCCCGGTGAAAGGGTGAAGTTAAAACCCTATCGGATCCCAGAGGCCCGACGGGAGGCAATACGGGAGGAAGTACAGAAAATGCTGAACTTAGGGGTGATAGAGGAGTCCCAAAGTGATTGGTCTAGTCCCATTGTGTTGGTGCCTAAACCGGATGGGAGCTGGCGATTTTGTAACGATTTTCGTCAGTTGAACAAAGTTACAAAATTTGACACCTACCCCATGCCACGTATAGATGAGTTGATCGACCGGCTGGGAACAGCCCGATACATGACGACTCTTGACCTCACAAAAGGGTATTGGCAAATCCCCCTGGCCAAGTCGGCCAAAGAGAAAACCGCATTTGTAACCCCAGACGGGGCGTTCCAATATAAAAGAATGCCGTTCGGGTTACAGAATGCGCCGGCCACATTCCAGCGGAAAATGGACCAGATGCTGAGGCTCCATCGGAAGTATGCTGCGGCTTACCTGGATGACGTAATTGTCCATAGCACAGATTGGGCCTCACATCTGCCAAAAGTGCAAGCAGTCCTGGACTCTGTTCGGGAAGCGGGGTTTACGGCTAACCCCAAGAAGTGTACACCATTGGGAGGGGAGTAATAAAACCCCAACTCAACAAAGTCGAGGCCATCCAGAGTTGGCCACGTCCCAACAGCAAGAAGCAGGTACGAGCCTTTCTGGGAATCGCTGGGTATTATCGGCGATTCATTCCCCACTTTGCTTCTAAGGCTGTGCCCCTAACCAACCTGACGAAGGGGAAAGGGTCGGTCATGATTAAATGGACCCCCGAGGCTGAGGCAGCATTCCAATTCTTGAAACAAGCCTTATGTAGCCAGCCAGTGTTGTACTCACCCGACTTCTCTAAAGACTTTGTCGTACAAAGTGATGCGTCAGATGTGGGGTTAGGAGCAGTATTGTCCCAGGTCTGGAACGGGGAAGAGCACCCAGTCATTTACCTCAGCAGGAAGTTGAAGTCCCATGAGGTAAATTACGCCACCGTTGAAAAGGAGTGTTTAGCGGTGAAGTGGGCTCTAGATTCCCTTCGGTACTACCTGCTAGGTAGGCACTTTGACATGGTTACGGATCACGCTCCGTTAAAGTGGATGGCTCAAAACAAGGAAACAAATAGAAGAGTGAATAGGTGGTTCCTGGCCCTCCAGGAATTCAACTTCACAGTAAAGCATCGCCCTGGCGTTCAAATGGGGAATGTGGATGCTTTGTCTCGAGTACATGAATGCCTGATTGCTGGTGTTCCAACCCCGAGGTTAAAACAAGAGGGGGGGTATGTGACAGCAGGAAGGTAAAGTCACCTGGTTGCATCCAGGGGGGTAGATATATTTCGCCCAGATTCAGGCTTTACGCCGACTTATACAACTAGGTGGAGAGTTGTATAAGCCCAGCTGAGGCTAGTGGGCTCATGGATGACTCATACCTCTAGGGAGAGTGTGGGGCGTCGTGCAGACAGGGAGTTGATGAGACCAGCTGAAGCTTGTCAGCTCATTTAGGCCTCTATAAGAACTCCCAGATTCATTAGGTGTTTGCTCATGCCTGGAACCAGACCTGTGTGGACTGTCTAGGGAGAGTGAACCCCTGTGCGGTGAGACAAAGCCTGTGTGGCTATTTGCTTGGACATTTAAAACCAGGGACTTAGGGACTAGGACAGCACTAGGCTGATCCCAGTTGTTAGCTAGGAAACCTGTATGTTTACTCAGAGGTCAAGTTGACCAGGATTTATTTTATTTATGTTTCTTTTGCTTTGCTGTGTTTTGTCACTGTAAATAGAAAATAAACCGCACCTTTTTGATTTTGAAAACCACAACCTCCGTTTGCTGGGCCTGTTTTTGTGTGGGGAGCCCATCCCGGGGGTCACACACACCCGCTGCCGAGCTAACCCCCTCACAATATATATATATATATATATATATATATATATATATATATATAAATATTGTCTTTTAATACTAAATTGTTATACAGATCCTACTTTACTCCATGCTTACTATTTAAACTGAATAGATTGCCCTCTGCATTATGCTCTTGTTGCGGCATGGCTGATGGCACGTTCTTTCAATTAATGTGGGAGTGTGCTCCGATCAGAAAGTTCTGGTCGGAGGTCACGGCCTTCATTAGTTCATTGACACAATTACCTAATGTCTGTAATCCTTTAAGGTGTTTACTGGGTTATATTGATGATGATAGTATATCCGAGAATACACAAACATTTCTGAGAATAGTATTGTTTTATGCTAAGAAAGCAATAACCTTCCATTGGAAGTCTCCATCCTTACCCACTATTGCCTTCTGGCTCACAAATATTAACCATGCTGTATCATTATACAAACTGACATATGAGGCTAGAGGGTGTCCGAAAAAATTCAGGAAGGTTTGGGGCTACTGGGTTGATTCTGAGAGCACTGTCTCTCCTGCTCCTTAAAAATGTGACTGAATATTGTCTTCCTGATATATGCCAATTGTTTACCAGCTTTCTAAAAAACATTTTTTGCACTGTACTGGATTGGGCGATGTTCGCTCCATGTGTGTCTGTTTGTTGTCTATTGTTTGTCTTGTTCTGAAAAAAAAACTTAATAAAAAATTAACCTTTAAAAAAAAAATATTTTTTTTTGATAAATAGGCATTTCATTAAAATTGACTTATGAGTTTAACAAGGTTGTGGAGTTATGTGATGTAGGTATGTATTTATTATATCCCCTATATACAGCTTCTATTAATAACTGGAAGAGGGGATACACTTGACTTGTTATCTCACACCACCTGTTTATCATCCAGATGGCTGGATGATTCAGGCTAAAGGATTTTGAAATACATACCTAGTTTTTCCAACAGAATATTTAAATTGTTACCTAGCTGTTGAAACATCTGCTGAACTATAACAGAAGTGGAAATGCAATCATATGAGGTTTAGCATTCCTATGGAGTCTAAATGAGGAAGCTGTCTGCATGCTTCAAAACGGATTGTTCCATCCAGTGGGAACATAAGTGAGGAATGCAAGCTTCAGTCCAAAGAATTTAAAGTTAACGTGCATGCTACAAAAGAGAATAGACACTTAATATAAAAGTCTATTTACACTGACACCATTCAAGAGCTATCTTTGCGTTTTTTGATTTTATTTATGCTAACCTTGTAATATATTTTAATAAAAATCATAAGAAATATTATATCATAATAATGGTCTGTGACAAAACATTACTACACAAGAAAAAAAAAAGTTTACCTTTGGTTAAGTAACTCATTTGGTTTAAAGCGGAGGTCCACACAAAAAGTGAACCTCCGCTTTTCGGAACCCTCCCCCCTACCGGTGTCATATTTGGCACCTTTCAGGGGGGAGGGTGTTGCAGATACCTGTCTAATACATGTATTTGCACCCACTTTCGTGAATAGACTCCCGCGGGAGTCACGCTCCTTCGCGTCACCCTCCGCTGTCTTCTGGAAAACACACTGGTCCCAGGAGACAGCGGGGACCTGTGAGGATGCGCTGCGCTACTCGCGCATGCGCAGTAGGGAACCCGACAGTGAAGCCGCACCGCTTCACTTCCTGATTCCCTCACGAGGATGGCGGCGGGGACAGCCGAGAGACGAGCGATTGCTCGGCTTTGGCTGCCGTCATCGCGGGCACCCTGGACAGGTAAGTGTCCATTTATTAAAAGTCAGCAGCTGCAGTATTTGTAGCTGCTGGCTTTTCATATTTTTTTTTTCGTGGGACCTCGGCTTTAACAAGAATTAGACAGTTTATTTCTAAATATGTATTATAATATTTATTATGTTGTAGTTACAGCATCTCTGGTGATTTTGCAGTTTCCTCAATGTGATAAAATTCTTTCATGGTACACCTTTTTTTTTGGGATGTCATACTTAATATTGTGCTAAAATAATGCAATTCTGAAGATGTGAATAAGGTTATGCAGCAAAATATTGAGATTTTTTAATGCTTTCATTTTTGGATGAAGTGGCGAAGGGTTGGACCCTCTGTGAAAAGTTTTTATTACTGTCTTTGTCCTCATTGTTTCACTACTTTGTTTGTCCTATGACTATTTTTATCAATACAGAAAGCGAGGGGAAATAAAAAATTTAGACTTGTGAATGGTTGTAAACGCTGATGCTTCTGTGCATTGGTATTTACCCGTGCAGGCAACTATGACATATTTCCATAAACATGAGACTTAGATTGTTGTGTGCGCTCAGTACTTGTTTGCCTGCAATATACACTGCTCAAAAAAATGTAGGTAACACTTTGAAAACACATCAGATCTCAATGGGGAAAAATATCATGCTGGATATCTATACTGATAGGGACTGGATAATGTTTTAGGAACTAAAGGATGCCACATTGTTTAATGGAAATGAAAATTATCAACTTACAGAGGGCTGAATTCAAAGGCACCCCTAAAATACTCATGTTTTCTGACTGTTTTTCACTAGTTTTGCATTTGGCTAGGGTCAGTGTCACTACTGGTGGCATAAGTCGATACCTGGACCCTATAGAGGTTGCACAGGCAGTCCAACTCCTCCAGGATGGCACATCAATACGTGCCATTGCCAGAAGGTTTTCTGTGTCTCCCAGTACAGTCTAAAGAGCATGGAGGAGATTCCAGGAGACAGGCAGTTACTCTAGGAGAGCTGGACAGGGCCGTAGAAGGCCCTTAACTCATCAACCGGACCGGTATCTGCTCCTTTGTGCAAGGAGGAACAGGATGAGCACTGCCAGAGCCCTACAAAATGACTGCCACTGGTGTGGATTTCTCTGACCAAACAATCAGAAACCGACTTCATGAGGGTGGCCTGAGGGCCCGAAGTCCTCTAGTGGTTGCCATTGACACCAGAATTGGCAGGTCTGCCACTGGCGCCCTGTGCTTTTCACAGATGAGAGCATATTCACCCTGAGCATGTGACAGATATGAAAGGGTCTGGAGAAGCCATGGAGAATGTTATTCTGCCTGTAACATCGTTCAGCATGATCGGTTTGGTGGTGGGTCAGTGATGGTCTGGGGAGGCATATCCATGGAGGGATGCCCAGACCTCTACAGGCTAGACTATGGCACCCTGACTGCCATTAGGTAGCAGGATGAAATCCTTGGACCCAATGTCAGACCCTACGCTGGTGCATTGGGTCCTGGGTTCCTGGTGCACGACAATGCTCAGCTTCATGTAGCGAGAGTATGCAGCCAGTTCTTGGAGGATGAAGGAATTGATACCATTGGCCCCCACGCTCGTCTGACCTAAATTCAATAGAAACACCTCTGGGACATTATGTTTCGGTCCATCCGATGCCTCCAGGTCTGATAGGAGCTCAGTGATGCCCTAGTCCAGATCTGGGAGGAAATACCCCAGGACACCATCCATCGTCTCATTAGAAACATGCCCTGACATCAGGAATACACGTGGGGACCATACAGACTACTGACTACCATTTTGAGTTGCTGCAATTAAATTACAGCAAAATGGACTAGCCTGCTGCATCATTTTGTCACTTTGATTTTTGGGGTGTCTTTGAATTCAGCCCTCGGTAGGTTGATCATTTACATTTCTGTCAAACCATGTGGCATCCTTTCGTTTCTAACACATTACCCAGTCCACATCAGTATAGCTATCCAGCATGATATTTTTCTCCATTGAGATCTGATGTGTTTTCAAAGTGTTCCTTTAATTTTTTTGAGCAGTGTACTAACTTATCACTTGCCACATAACTGTGTTGGCTACAAAATATTGCTCTGTATAATTCTTACCATGAGCAGTTAAATTTTTATAGAGAAGTGATGATGTGAGGCTCTGTTGACTATATTGCTTGCTATTCAAAGACTACATAGAACTGTCACATTCCTTAATTTACATCTTTTCTTGGCTCTCCTCTTTATATTTCCCAGTGTGCAGAGCCCTGCCATTCAAAGCTGTTTAAACAATTTATTGGAGGGAAAGAGTAACGTAATTTTTCATAGTGTGATTCGATCTTCATCAGAGCATGGCAACTCAACCCTGCGAGACTCTGTCACTGAGCAGGCACAAAGAAAAAATTTTAACAGTTAAAAGAAGGATTAAAAAACATTGCCCTCCACTGACCTAGCAGAGACTGTGTTAATATGATCTACTTAAAATAAAGAAAATGTTAATTACAAAGTGAACAGACAAAAGAATCTTATAGCAATTAGAACCATTGTTTAAGTGCTATCCATGCTTTGTTATGGTTTTTGTAAATTTGCCCCACAAGAAAAAATTGTAGTAAATGCCTTTTCTGAATTTGAAGATTTTTTTCCCTTTATGATCCATTAAAATACAAGGTATCTTTTTTTCTATAAACATAGAATGGACAAATATGAATGTACATGTTTTAACCCCTTCCCGACCAGCCACCGTAGTTGTACTGCGGCAGGTTGGCTCCCCTGGGCGAAACTATTTTACCTTATGTCGGTTCACCTTTTCACCACTAGGGACCGATACAACAATTTTCATATCCAGTAAGGATATATATTGACCAAAATTATTATTTTGAAACCTTTATCCACCCTATCCCTCCCACCCCCCACCCCCAGCAATCCATAATCTACAACCCCTCTCTCCCAAAAAAAAGAGGGGAGAGGAAATATCCGTCGCCAGCTCCACGAGAGGCACATTTCTCTTTCCCCTAAGATGTATGTTTCTCATTAAATATTTCTTATACCTCCTAAACCTTCTTCTAACTGTTTCTTTCCCTTTTCTGAGTTTCTAAATATATTCCAACTTGACCATGTTAAATCATATTGTTCTTTCTTATTTTTGGCGGAGAGGACTAAGTCCTCCATGGCCTCTATCTCTCTAATCCGGTTTAGCCATTCTAAGATTGATGGAGGTCTAATATCCCTCCAGTGCAGGGGAATCCCAACTTTAGCTGCAGTGATCTTGTGGCATATTACTGATCTTTTATAGGACTGAACCGGGATCTGTGAACAGTGAAGGAGGAATAGTGCAGGGTCATCTGGTATTTGTAATTCCGTAATTTCCTGAATAATTTTTTGAAATATCCAGCCAGTATTGCCTTATTTTCTTACAGGACCAAAATATGTGTATACCCACATCTCCAGGACCTATCCGAGTTCTCCTTTGAAAATTTATGAAGTTGTACCGGAGTATAGTACCACTGTGTCAAAAGTTTGTAATTAGCTTCCTGGGTTTGAGTACAAACTGAAGAATTGAAAGTCAAATAAATGATTTGTTTACGTTGCAATGGGGAAAAGGTCCTGTTTAGATCTCTTTCCCACTTACTAATGCCGGGCATCACATAATCAACCAATGGTTTATTTAACAGTCTATACATCTTAGAGATCCCTTGTGAGAATGGTTCTTTCTCATCACAATATGATTCAAAAGTCGTTAGTTGCCGTTAGAAATTTATAGGAGATCCTAAAGATCTCAGAAAATGGTTAATTTGAAAAGCTTGCCACAGATTAATTTCAAAGAGGCCCCCCACTTGGGTCAATATTTTGACAGTTGGCCACGTCTCTGATTTAGGGAAATGTGATACCTGGTATAGCCCCTTGTCTTTAAGATTTTGAAATGCACCAGTTTACATACCTGGGAGAAAACCTGGGTTTCCCAGGATAGGAAGCAGGGGTGATTGTCTTGATGAGAAATTTGTATTTTTACAGATCCTTGCTGTAATTCGTAACGTTGTTCCAATTAAGGGATGTTTCTTAACAGAACTCGGCAATACTGTATAGCACCAGGGTGCTCTACACAAAGGGACGGGACTCTTCTGTTGTTCCATATTAACCCATCTCTTAAGGTCCGTATGTCTACACCAGTCTACTACTCTCAGTAAGTGTACTGCATAATAATATTTCTTTATATCCAGTACTGCAATCCCCCCAAAATCTTTTGGTAATGTAAACAGGTCTCGTTTAATCCTTGGTCATTTTCCTGCCCAAATAAATTTCATAAAACGTGTGCGTACTTTCTGCAGAAAGACGTTAGGGATCATAATTGGCAGTGCTTGAAGTAAATATAAAATTTTCGGGAGAATAGTCATTTTAATTATATTGGTACGACCGAACCACGAGTCTAGGCCATGTTGCAATTTGTCAATAAGAGATCTAATTAGATTATATACTGGTGGGAAATGTATCTTAAAGGTATCTTTTACTTTTGCAGGTATGTTTGTACCCAGATACTTTAGAGACTTGCTCCATTTAAAGCCAAAGTTTGATTGTATAGTATTTTGTAGTGAAGGTGTTATCGCCACACTCATGGCTTCTGATTTACTATGGTTTATTTTCAAATTAGATAGAATACCATATTTCTCAATCTCCCCTACTAAGTTGGGGAGAGAGATATGTGGGTGTGACAAAGAGAACAACAAGTCATCCGCATACGCAGAGACCTTGTGTGACCTTTCTCCCACCTGTATTCCCCGTATATCTGGATTTTGACGGATTTTATTTAGAAGAGGTTCTAGTGACAGAGCAAAAGTAAGGGAGACAAAGGACATCCCTGGCGCGTACCATTCGAGATACTGAAAGGCTTCGAAAGAACACCATTAACCCTCACAACCGCCTGAGGGGACGCATGCACAGCCGTAATCCAACCAACCATACGTTCCCCCAGGCCCACCTGTTTCAGTACCTCAAAAAGGTATCGCCAGTTAACTCTATCAAATGCTTTCTCAGCATCAGTGTTCAGGAACACACAAGGGGTATTCGTCTCGTTAGCATGATATACCATGTTCAGTATATTTGTTGTATTATCTCTCCCTTCTCTTGTTGGAATAAAGCCCACCTGATCTAGATCTACTAAATGTGAGAGCCACGGTTGAAGTCTAACAGCCAATATTTTAGTAAAAATTTTTAAGTCAACATTAAGTAGAGAAATGAGTCTGTAACTTCCGCACTCTGCCGGGTCTTTCCCCTCCTTTGGAATTACCGTAATCTGTGCTCTAAGTGTGTCCCGAGGAAAAGCTGAAGTCAGGCCCACTGCATTGAAAACTTTTATCATTTGTTCACTGAGTATGTCCACGAATTCTTTATAGTATATTATGCCAAAGCCATCAGGGCCTGGTGACTTTCCATGTTTAATAATTTTTAGTATCGTGTTGAGCTCTTCAACCGAGATAGGTTTTTCTAAATTATGGCGGGTTGGGGAGGGTAATCTAGTAAGGCCTGTTGATGAGAGGTACTCTTCTATTGAAGACGTTAAAGTGGGTACTTCTTTCAAATTATAAAGGGTAGAATAGTATTCTCCAAAAGTCTGGGCAATATCTTTTGGCATTTGTATTAGTTGTCCCTCTCTCCCTTTAATTTGTGGTATATATTTTGATCTACTTTTTTTTTTTAATTTTCCCTGCTAGAAGTCTATTACATTTATCTCCCAATTCGTAATTTAGTTTCTTGGCTCGTTGTATTACAGCTTTAGCTTTAAAGCGTAAAATGTCAGTTAACTGTCTTCTCAAATATCCAAGCTCCCTACCTACTATGGATAGTTGTGTATTTTTATGTTGAATTTCTAATGCCTGAATTTCCTCTAGTAGAGTCCTAATCTGTTTCTCTCATTTTTTCTTCAAAATTGATCCATGTTTGATCAAAATTCCTCTGATCACCGCCTTGTGTGCCTCCCACACCATACACAGATCACTCCCTGGAGTATAATTTATTTGAAAGTATGCTGACATTTCTTTAACTATATCTTTTTTCACTTCATAATTCTGAAGTAAACTTTCATTCAATCGCCAACTCTTCTCCTGAGGGAGGGCCGCGTTGGAAAGGGAAAGACACAAGGAAATCGGAGCGTGGTCAGACCAAGTTATATTTCCAATATTAGTTTCTGTGACAAAAGATATCAAATAATGCAGAGTCAAGAACATGTCTATCCAGGAATACATTTGATGGGGATTAGAAAAAAAGGTATAATCTCTCTCTTCTGTATGTAAAATCCTCCAGATGTCCACTAATTGTAGATCACGTATCTTTCGGAGTATACTTCTTCTAATCCCTCCCGGAATTGACGATGACCCTGAGGAGGTATCAATTCCAAAAATAAGCTTGCCCTCTGTAAATTCCTCTAGTTCAGAAAGAGTTTTCTTCAGAAAGGTATCTTGATGTTTGTTTGGGGCATACAATGTGGCCAACGTCACTTTAACATTACCAATGCAGCCCTTAAGAAAGAGAAATCTCCCATTGGGGTCCACACATTTGTCTACAAGAGTCCAAGGGATCCGATTGGAAATTAGTATGGAAACCCCTTTGGATTTTGCCTGTTTATTCGGTGCGTGGTATGTTCAGGGAAAGAATCTATTTTGAAGAAATGGGAGCCATTTTTCCCTGAAATGTGTCTCTTGAACAAATGCGACATCTGTCCCTGAATGCTTCAGGTCGTCCAACAGCATCCTTCTTTTTTCTGGGACATTAAGTCCTTTGGTGTTCAGGGAGGTAATTTTCACTCCCTCCATCTCTCTCCCCCCTTCCCTTCTCCCCCCTCTTCTCTCCCTCCCTTCCCCCCTCCCTCCTTCCCCTCCCCTTTCTTCCCTCCCCTTATCCCCCCTCCCCCCCCCTCCCCAGAGAGGAAAAAAAAAAAAAGAAGACCTTTTTTTTTATTTTTTTTATTGGATCATATGTCTCATAATATAAATGAGACCTTATAACACAACACAAAAATGTTTTTTCTTTTTTTTTTTTTTCTTACACATATACATTTATCCACATTTTTTCACTGAAATAACATTAGGGTCTTGACCAGATACTTGTTTGACACATTAGATATACTAAATATTTTATTAAATTTTTTTGACACAATTTACACTGGATTAAGACAAACACAAATTTAGCACTGATTCAGACATGAAGGGGGGGGGGGACGGAGGAGGGGAGACTTGGGGTAGTAAGAGGGGTTTGGCGGAAGGAAGGGGAAACAGAGGAAGAAGATCCTCGCCATTGGTGTAATGTTTTTAATATGCCAGTATGTTTTTTTTTGTTTTTTGTTTTTGAGCTGTGGAGTCTCGGTTGAGATCTGGGGACTGAGCAGGGAGGGGGGTGGAGAAGAGGAGAATTATGTTTGAAGCATGCTGGAGTTATAATGTACTTATAATGTATGTTGAACATTAAATGATGTATAATTGAAATAGAGGCTGGCTCAGAGATACATAAATCAGGGACAGGACCTCTGAAGTAATTGAGTTGAGGAAAATTTATTTATATACTGTTGAAATTTACTCATTTAATTGACCTCACTGTATGTGTATCTCTGGGTCAACCTAAAGACACGCATATAGATGGGAGAGAAGGGGGATGCGGGGGGGGGGGAGGAAGGTGGAAGATAGATAGGTAAAGGGGGTAAGTAAGGGAGATAGAAACCAGTCTCCTGGATATAAGGCATATGAAACCAAATATGTAGATAGTTTGAGGAGGGAAGTGGATATAGGGGAAGGAAAAAGGGAAAAGAAAAGGAAAAAAAGAGATTATATGGATATATGTGATCTTGCATACTATTGTAAATTGTGATTTGTTGCCGGGGGAGTGGGGGAGGGTAGGCCGGGGTTCCTCAGCCTTCTAGGACCAGGCCCCTAATTGGGTATTACACCAACTGAAGCCAACCGAGTAGCTCAGTTAAAGGTGTGTCCCCATGGGGGAGTGGGGTTTTGTTTTTTGTCCCATCAAGGGTTTTTACGCCCCCAAGGAATCTTGCGGTACGGTACCCCTTTGAGGAAAGTTTTCTGAAGAAATGGACCTCTCCCCCAATAGTGGACCCCTCGGTGTCCAGACTTAAAGTGGTTGTAAACCCACTTTTGCAACTTGCACCTACAGGTAAGCCTAGATTAAGGCTTACCTGTAGGTGCAAGAAATATCTCCTAAACCTACACGGTTTAGGAGATATTTGCTAAAAAGGACATTGCTCCGTGTCTACGGCGCATGCGCGCCGTAGACAACGGCGCATTCATGGGGTTAATCCCATTCACAAATTCGGCTAAGTCCCAGCAATGCTTAGGCTTAGCCGAATTTGACGGCTCCCGCGCGCATGCGCGGAGTGACGTCTGCACCGCTCCGGCCAATCACAGCGCCGGAGCGGCGCTGTGATTGGCTGAAGCGGCGATACCCGGAAGTAACATTCCGGCTATCGCCGCAGCGATGGCTGCGGCTGAAGAGGGAGACGAGGACAGCTTCGGGGGCCCTGATCTAAGGTAAGTGATGCATAATGAGCTATTATGCTAGTCATATTAGCTCATTATGCCTTTCTCTTACAGGTGGTTTAAAAAAATATATTTTTTATAGGGGTTTACAACCACTTTAATAAAGCTACCACAATTCCAGTGGAAGGGGCTCCTGTTTTTAAGGACCCTGTGGATAAGAAAGCTGAAGCACTCACTCGCTACCTATACACAGTGGTAGGTTCAGCGGTTCGCCCGGCATTGGCTGGGGCCTTGGTGTCTCAGACACTTACTGAGTGGGCAAAATTGCTGCTCCAGGGGTTAAAGGAGCGAGATTCTCCTCCTAATGAGATAAGTTTGGCCGACCAGTTGGTACAAGGCCTTAAGTTTGTCTGCGAGTCAGACATGGACACTATCCCCTTGCTGTCCAAAGCTTTGGTTTATGCGGTAGCTATACGCCGCCTGATCTGGCTAAATGGGCTGGTCTGCGGACCAGGCTTCCAAGAAGGCTCTGTTGGATCTGCCCTTTAAGGGTGACAGACTTTTTGTAGCCTCTCTAGATGACATCATCAAGGCCACAGGAGGTAAAAGCACTTTGCTTCCTCAAACCTTAAAGGGTAAGGGACCATGCCAAGGGCAGGGGCCCTCCTTTACTGCACGCAAGTGTTTTTTTTCGTCCGCCTAGGGCGACAAAAAAAAACCCTGGCCGACAAAATGCCTGCGCAAGGACAAAGACGTTCTTGGTCCCGCAAGCCTGCGGACAAATCTGCGTCCGCATGAAGGTCCACCCCCACCCAGTTCTCGGGTGGGGGGACGTCTTCGCAAATTTGTGACTCAGTGGACATCTCTGATCTCCGACCAGTGGGTTTGCGAAGTGATCTCCTCAGGCTTCAAGCCAGTTCCAAAGCTTGACCTGTGTCTGCCCCTTCTAAGACAGAGGGGCATCACTATCATGGGCTACTAGGACGACCTTCTTCTGAAGGCCCCTTCAAGCTCAGAATTAGAGGTAAGCGTGTCCATAACCTATCAGACTCTCCGAGACTGTGGTTGGGTATAAAACACGCAAAGGTCAGTATTGGTGCCGACTCAACGCCTAGTGTATCTGGGGCTGATTCTGGATTCCTCAGAGGTAGCCTCCTTTGAGACGGTCCCATATGCTCAAGATCACACTCGAGTGTTACAGAATCAGGTTCTGTCCAGATGGACCAGATGCCCATCATCTCTGGATTATCTAATCCGGGTAAGCCACCTAGTCAGGAGATCCCTGATAGAGTGGCTGACATCACCGTCTCTCTTGGCCGGGAGGTCATTCCTTCCTGTTCATTGGATTGTGATCACGACGGACGCCAGCCTCACCGGAGCTCGCCTGCTGATCAAGGTCCTGGAACTCCGGACGATCAGGCGGTGCCTCTTCAGAAGGTTTTAGAGGCTGCAAGGACGTCCAGTCAGGATTCAGTCATACAACGCCATAGCGGTGGCAGATGGCAATCATCAGGGAGGAACAAGAAGCTCAGCGGCAGCATCGGAGGTCGCTCGCAGCCTGAGGTGAGCAGAAAAGAGCATACCGGCACTGTCGGCCGTGTACATTACGGGTGTGAAGAATTGGCAGGCGAACTACCTGAGTCGCCAAATGCTGGACCAGGGAGAAGGGTCCTTACACCCGGATGGGTTCCAGCTCCTCTGCTAAAGAAGGGGCACGCCACACATAGATCTTTTGGCGTCCCGACTCAATCAGGAGGTATTGAGGTTTGTGGCCCGGTCAAAGGACCCAGGAGCAGACGCAACGGACACGTTGGTAACAATCTAGGCCTTCCCTACCATGAGGCTCCTTCCACATCTGCTTTGCAGAACAGAGGCAGCGAGAATTCCAAGGATTCTGATCGCTCCAGATTGGCCTCAGCGTCCCTGTACGCCGACCTAGTACGTCTGGTAGCAGACGTCCCCTGGCGTCTACCTCTACGGAAGGACCTGCTATCGCAAGGTTCCATACTCCGTCCTGCTTTACAGTCTCTGGCTTTAATGGCAGGGCTATTGAGAACCAGGTACTGAGAGACAGGGGCCTGTCAGATTCAGTAATCTCTACTATGAGAAGTGCTCGGAAGCCATCCTCTAGGAAGGTTTATCATCGCACTTGGAAGGCCTACATTTCCATGTGTGAGGAAATGAAGTGGCATCCGCGTACTTATTTGGTTTCCAGAATTCTGCTGTTTTTACAGCATGGGATGGACCAAAGGCTTGCCTTAAGTACTATTAAGGGGCAGATATCTGCCCTGGCTGTCTTTTTTCAGCGACCCCTGTCGGCTCACTCTCTCGTGAGTACATTTGTGCAGGGAGTTCGAGATGTGGCTCCTCCGGTCCGTCCCCCGCTACCTCCGCGGGACTTGAACCTGGTCCTCTCGGTGCTTCAGAAGTCACCGTTTGAGAATATTAGGGATATTCCCTTATTGACACTCTCAGAAAGTGGTCTTTTTGGTGGCTGTTACGTCAGTTAGATGAGTTTCTGAGCTGGCAGCCTTGTCCTGCAAGGCTCCCTATCTGATCTTCCACAAGGATAAGGTGGTGCTGCGGCCGCAGCCTTCCTTTCTTCCGAAAGTCGTTTCGGCTTTTCATCTCAACGAGGACATTGTACTTCCATCCTTGTGTCCTCATCCGTCGAATCCTAAGGAGTCGGCGTTGCATTCCTTGGACGTTGTCCGAGCTTTGAGAGTATACCTATCTGCTACTTCCCTGTTCCGGAAGTCAGACTCACTGTTTGTTTCAGTGGCTGGTCCCAAGAAGGGCCTAGCAGTCTCATCGGCCACCATCTCTAGATGTATCCGATAGATAGTAATCCAGGCCTACGCCCTAAAGGGTCAAGCGCCCCCCTTTCCTGTCACGGCACATTCGAATAGGGCAATAGGTGCCTCTTGGGCTTTCCGACATCAAGCGTCTGTTTCCCAATTATATAAAGCGGCGACTTGGTCGTCCGCTCACACTTTCACAAAATTCTACAAGGTTGATGTAGGTGCATCTTCGGATACCTCTTTCAGCCGCAAAGTTTTGCAGGCGGCTGTTTAGAGTTGCAACTCCTCCGTTGGAAGAGTGCTGTTTTGTGTTTGGGGTGAAGTTTACTTTTATGCTGTTACCACCCCTCGTTTTGACACTGCTTTGGGACATCCCACTTGTCAATTGGAAGCTGTGTCGGTCCATGAACGATAGAGTAAATAGGATTTTTTGTACTCACCATAAAATCCTTTTCTCTGAGTTCATGGACCGACACAGCACCCACCCCTCCTTTTTAAGTTTGTACTGCTTTTTGACAATCTGATCTGCGAGATGCAGAGTGAGGGGATATACCCAGGGGGTCCGCCCCCTGGGTGGTACTATAGAAGGTGTGATGCAACACTTTTTACAAGTTTTTTCTGCCTAGTCACTCCTAAATAACGGATAATACCCACTTGTCAATTGGAAGCTGTGTAGGTCCATGAATTCAGAGAAAAGGATTTTACGGTGAGTACAAAAAATCCTATTTTTGCAGGGTTCTTGTCATTCGATACAGATGTCATGAAGAACATAACAAGCAACAGTAGTCTTGGCAGCTTTCTGAGGAGAGTACGGCAACTCACGCACTGCTTTCATCAACCTAGCACAACCAATCAGAAATAATTTCTGAACTGATCAGACCACTGTGAATTGAAACTTAGTTATAATGATTTACAAAGTTGATATATCATCATTGCTCCTTGCACTGCCATACAACCCATGACTAATAGCGTGCATCAGGCATTTTAATATGGACATAGGAAAGAAAAAACAAACACCCTGAAGCCACTTCAACCCTCAAATTGCTCTTTGATTTGAGGTGTTATGTATGTCTAAATTCTAATGAAAAGTATATTCTAGACAAAACTTTCAGATTTTCTTCCCCCGTATTTAATTTAATGGTAGTCATTTGGAATAGAGTGTTAACCTTCGAAAAATCCTGATGTTAACAATATTAAGTTCCACCCACTGAAATAATTTGACCTCAGTGTTTTATGGAAAATAAACCCAGTAACTGGAAGCTTTTACAGAAAAATACAGGGTTTCTGGGTGGAGAAGTATCATTTCTAAAATATAAAATAAACATTATGTCCCGTTTAGATGGAACTTGGGATTTTCCCATATTCCTGTGAAATTCTGACGAGAAATCATATTAAAAACACATATGCTTTTTCAGGAAGGAGCAGCAGTAACCATGGCAGTGGAAAACTTTTAATGTATTCTGAAATATACTGCACCTGAATTAACAGTGTTCTTGGCTGTTGTAGATGCAATTAAATGTACATATAAAATAAGTGTCTTTATTTTCGAAAGAGGGAGAGACCAACTTATAGTGTTACCAAAGCATACGTGATTTACAGAAAAGAGACCTATGCTCACTAAAAATATTGTATCTCTTAGCTGTTAACCATGACATCAGAATAATTTAACTCAATCTATGAATTCATGAAAAAATAAAGTCCAGATGCAGTGTACTAAGCTTAAGGATAGTGTGAAAGACCTGTATGGATTTTGCACTGATTTTCATTTGCTTAAATCTAAAATCATATTATTTGTTTACATGGCCTTCAACTAAACTCTAGGCCTAAATTCAACACCTCAGTTGTTTGAAGGAGAGCCTATGCCCACTTGCAGGGTAAAATTATCTGGACACATCCTGCCCCTACTGCTTTGTATCTTACATATCAACATGTGAGGTATAGAGGTGTACACTGCTGCAAAGAACAAGACTAATGAGGTTAATGTACATGGGTGGCAGGGATTTTAAGGGCACCAAAAAAAAAAACAATCGTTTAAATTACATACCCCACATAAAGAATAGAACCAAAGCAAAATGAAACCTATATATCTTACAAAGAGCAGATAATTGTTTGAAAAACTTCCCCAAAACATAAAAGGGTAAATAGATATTTCTTATATGGATATCATCATGCCCAACTGCCTTATGCATTTCGAGACCTGCTTTTCTTCAGGGGCAATCCAATGTACCTTCATAAAGATAGAGAAGTGAGAGATGCATACACCCACATTTAACATACATTTTACCCACATCATGATTTAGTAAATGTAACTACTTACAGACTAATGAAATGCGCAATAAACAAATGTGAGGCGTGGCCTGTGATTATTATTTTAAAACCTTTTTCATGCAAGCCTAATCTGATTCAGGGCAGGGAGCGCTGGGTTGGGGGCGGGGAAGGAAAAGCCAGCAGACAAATGCAAGGTGCAGAAATTTTTTTAAAAATACCCCATTAATACTAAACTCAATTAATAAGCAACAACAACACAAAAAAAATTAAAACAACCCAAAACAAGAAAGCAGCAGGGTCCGCAAAGCCGCAAAATATAACCTAAGACAGCTATGGGGTAAATACACGGGGAGCCCTACCTAGAATCAGCAAGTGTTGGGTCAGTGAGGCTTCCGCTATGTTGGCATGGCTGAACAGAGAAAGGGTCCACCCTTGCAGTATGAGAGTAGAATTGGTGTGGTTAAAAAACAAAGGAAGACAAAAGGGCAGACGCTTTTGATTTTGATAGGATGTGTTCCATAAATGCTTGCCATCTGGAGTTGAAACAATTGACAGATGGAGCAGAATAATTTCATTTAACGTTTTTCACGGTATAAAAGGGTTTTCAGCTCATTTTTGACATCCAGTATAGTAGGCCATACAGATGATGTCCTTTTTTTAAGTAGAGCCCCACAGGCAACTGGTAAGCAAATGTAGATCCAGTGTATATTACAAGTGTCTCCAGGTGCATCTGAGTAGTCTGGGCTGTCAGGGTGCTATAGCCAAACAACATAAGGAGAGGGTCTTTAGGAAATAAATCTGTTTTACAAGGAGGATTGATATGGTGGGGGGGGGGGGGGGGGGGGACATGTGTCCAGGAGTAAGCTAGCTCTCTAAATTCACACTTTTGCCTCATAACCCTTAAAACACAAAAAAAAAGGAAAGGCATTCTATTCCTTCATTACCTTGTCATGTTTTTTGGTAATATGGGATGTCTCTGGTATTATGACTTCCTTCTAGTATTTGTACAATCCATGTAGTAACATGACATTGACAAATGGTCTAACTTTTGCCACTGTGTCATGGAATTATTGTCACCTTGGTAATGGTAAACCTATCCAAGGCCAGGGCAACCTGGAGGCTAGAGAGGCTCCTGCCTTGGCACTGTGGTGGTAGGGGGAATGCAGTTGCAGTTGGAGCGTCTCCTGGCTCGTTATGGCTCCTTTGCAAAACCGCTCTGTTAGTGTAAACATGAAACAGCAGGCCCTTGTTCATCATCAATTATCATACAATTACCATAGACCACTCACCAAATCAAGTGTCACCGTAACCAGACACATATATGATACAAAAACCCTGGTGTATGTTGTATAGACCCTGACCAGGTCTCTTGGGCTTGAGCACGCCTCCCCCTCTTTATTACCTCTTATTAGTGGCCACCAGTACATAAGAGGAATCCCTTCAGTTCTCCCATATAGAGGAGTTTATCTCCCAAGGTTGAG
The DNA here is from genome assembly GCA_029206835.1 of Rana muscosa. Classification (NCBI taxonomy): domain Eukaryota; kingdom Metazoa; phylum Chordata; class Amphibia; order Anura; family Ranidae; genus Rana; species Rana muscosa. The sequence continues at coordinate 779,983,784 of CM055116.1, read as the reverse complement.
ACACTAGGTTCTTTCATTCTATTAACAGGTTAGGACCCACGAAATTCAGGGTACTTTGTCGCAGTTTGTGGGCTTAGCACTATATGACCATATAGTGTGACCAAACCCCCGTAATATATCTTTATGTATTTGTTCAGGTGTTTTTAAATAGCCTTGCAGGATAAATGTCATTTTTGCATGTGTGCGCTATAATCTGTTTTGTCACCGTAACCAGACACATATATAATACAAAAACCCTGGTAAAAGATTACCTGGGAGGCAAAGGGGTTACTTTAGTGACAAAAAGGCCATAATAGTGCTTGCTAGTAAAAAAATAGAAACTTTATTTTAAATTCATGAAAATAATGTTCAATATAAAAACAATTTAGCTTCCAACATCACAGGATCACACAGATCCAAGGAAAGCACCCTAAATAAGGTGCATACAAGACTGTCAGTCTTGTATGCACCTTATTTAGGGTGCTTTCTTGGATCTTTCTTGGATCTTGGATCTTTCTTGGATCTGTGTGAAAAACACTGAACACAGAACACAAAACACACATGTGCTGAACGACCAGACGCCAAATAATACACACTTGGGCTGTCATGCAATAAATATCATCTTTAAATAACAAAAATTGGTAAAAGACCAATGTGGTTCAAAATGACAACCAATGTGTGTAAAGCCCGTGGGGACCAGAGCCCGGTGATAACCCCCTATTTACCCATGTGCCTTACAAGGCATGGATGAAATAAATGGTATTTCACTAACTGATGTCGGTTCCTCTGAGCCATCAAAGGGGGGAGGGTTTCCACATTAGCTCAGTGGAACCGATAGATCGTTGTGATTGGAATATCAAAGTGTAATGATGAAAATGATAGAGAGCTTTCAGCAGTCAATATTCAATTAAGAAACATTTTGTCAGCCTGCCAGCAGTAACGTGGTTGTGAGGAGGGCTGTTCAACAATACATTAGTCTTGCCGTTTCATCAGCCTGCTGAATATGATGTAAGGATAAAAACAGCAGTGCAATTACAGCAAGCAATAGGTAGTAATGGAGGTATGGGAACGACAGCATAGCATTCGCCTCCAGTTAGCTATAAAAGGCCAGTGGAGCAACAGTGCTGTTACAGCTGCCAAGTGTAACAATTGGGAAGGAGGTGGTATTCCAAAACACCAACATGTGTATAATCCTTGAAGTTTGTCCCCTACACATTAGCAGTATGTCCATCTAGAGAATGCACTAAATACAAGCTTCCTGGGGCTGAGCAAGGAAGTAACAAGCAGTACTTTACCGCACCATAGGGTCGCTCGTAAGCTCCAGAAGTCCCAGTGTTCCCATACTTGGCAATCTCTGACACTGTTCCTCCAAGGGTTGCTGAGTCCCCTAAATGCCAGGCAAACTCCAGCTCCCAGTCCCCATTTATCAGGGCATTCCACAAGTGGCATCATGTGACGCTGATAACGCGTTTCGCTAGGACAATGGAACAGTTTTCTTTTGTCATTCTTTGTTGATTAATATTCTCCAGTAGTTTCCAGGGATCATCGACTTCTATAGGGTGATATTAAAAGGATTGTAAATGCATACGTTTTTTTTTATCATAATGCATTCTATGCATTAAGATTAAAAGCCTTTTGTGTGCAGCAGCCCCCTAACACTTACCTGAGGTCCCTCTCTGTCCAGCAATGTCCACGAGTGTCTTCAGCCATCCGAGATTATCCCTCCTGATTGGCTGAGACACAGCAGTGGCACCATTGACTCCTGCTGCTGTCAATCAAAGTCAGCTAGCCAATCAGGGGAGAGAGAAGGCAGGGCCTGGTGGTCAGAGAGCTGTGACTCAGCTTGGGTGCCCCCATAGAAAGCTGCTTGCTGTGGGGGCACTTAACAGGAGGGAGGGGTCAAGAGCACAGAAAAGGGATCCGAGAAGAGGAGGATCCGGGCTGCTCTGTGCAAATCCACTGCAACATAGCAGGTAAGTATAACAAGTTTGTTATTTTTATAGGAAAAAAAATTAGACTTTACAATCACTTTAAGTGGTGACTCAATTGCAGTCCTCACAAGCCCCTCATGTAGATGTCTCATCCATAATAGCAGTCTGGGGCAATAATTTTTTCCAGGATCAGGATAGACAACAGGCATGACATATAACAGGACAAGCATAGCTAGTGTGGGGCTTATATGAGACAGTATCTAGGAGGACGGGAATCAAAAATGTCCCTAAAGTCTTTAAGAAATACCTGGAGATTCTACTCTGTATTTAATCCTAGTGGCGTGAAAGACCTTAACCTGTATATCCACCACTTCTCTTTCTGAAGTAATATACGGTTAAAGTCCCCCCCCTTCTTGATGGTAACTTAAGGACATGGATCCCCTTTATTTTCATGCCATCGGTTCTACCTCCATGGCACAAGGCAAAATGTTTTGCCAAGGGTTTTTCCTGAGTCCTTTTCTTTGATCTCTCTTAGGTGTTCACCTACTCTAATCTTAAGGGGTATCTTGGTTTTTAGATCTTCGGGCAGGGGCAGTTAAGCATGTAAATCACTCTCGCAGTGGAATAATTTATCAGGTATTTTATCTCATAATTCTTTTGTCCCACAGCGTCAGTAAATATATTGGTCCTGTCCACAAAAGAACATATGTGACATCTGTTGCAAGGAAACATTCCTTTAGACCTAGGTTACTCCGATAGCCAGTTTTAGCTTGGTTCTTTTGTAAATTATGAATGTATCAAAATAACCCCCAGGTTCTTTGCTCATCAGGCTACCATTTTGAGAGCTGGTCCCACTATGCTAGCCAGTCCTGGGCTATTTGTCAGAATCCCCCTATGTCTTACTAGGACGTTGCGTACTGTATTCTATTGACCTCTGAATGGTGTTATTAGCCTCACTGGGCTAGGTTTAGCTTGCTCTTCATTCTCATTGGTGGCTCTAATTGATAAGAGACTCTCTACTATGGCTTGCTGCCCTGCGTTTGGCTTACGGATTAGTCCATTCGAGTATCCATGTTCGCAGAACCTCCCGTAAAGTTCATTAGCCTCTTTTCTATAGTCACTTAGTTTTATACAGTTTAATTTTAGCCTTAGAAAATTGCCTATTGGAGTCCTATCTTTAAGCCACATGGGGTGGTGGCTATGGGCCCGTAAGAGAGTGTTAGCTGCCGTCTCTTTGTGAAACATACGCGTACATAATTGGCCATTTTTGCTGGCAATCCATAGGTCAAGAAATTAGATTTAGGTATGATCATAGATATATGTGAGGTGTATATTGCATTCATTGTTGTTCAGTTGATCAACAAATGTATGCAAATCCTCAATATTCTGTTCAACACCACAAGTACGTCATCAATGTATCTTAGCCACGTATGTACGTGGCCCAGATACATTGGTAAGGTAAAAACCTCCTCCTCATCCCATAGACCCAAGTGCAGGCAGGCGTAGGCGGACACCTATGCTTCCCCCATAGAGGTGCCCCTTATTTGTTGGTAATAGTACGTGGAAAATTGAAAAAAAAAGTCAAGCAGGTCCACTAAAAATTCATTCTGTGGGCCAAACTCAGGAAGGATAATGAAAGTCTAGGGAAATTTCACAGCCACAGGAATAGGGTATCAAGGTATAGAATGATTCCACATCTATACCTATCAACCACACATCACCTTCAACCTGCAGATCAGCTATTTTTGACAGCACATGTCGGGTGTCCTGTTTTGTATTCAACTGATGCACTACCTCTGGGAATAGATTGTGGTTTAGTCATTTGTATGTCATTAAATAACCTCAAATAACAATCAGCGCAATAAAAACTCTAAATCTAGTACCCAAAAGTGATAATAATATTCACATGAAAAAATTAAAAGATGACATCAAAAATCAAGTTGCTGCTTATCACTCAGACGTGTTCTCACTCACCCCACTGCAATATACAACTATAAATACCGTGTAGCGCAACTAACAATACATAAAACCAAATAATCAGTAAATAACAGTGATGTGACCAGAAGTGACAATTATTATTCACAATACAGTGAGTTCATAACAAAAATAACGATAATTAAACAGTCCATATTGCTTGTAGTTCCATTGAAAAAATGCTACAATCTTCCACGTCTGTGTTAGATATTACAAACTGTGCTCATAAATAATCCTCCACCGGTGAATGTGTAGCAACTCACCTTATACTTAGACCCCTGTTTTACCAGTGGATCCAAGTAAACAGTCCCCTAATGGGCATAAACCCAGGTGTGTATATCCACTCCGCTCTCAATCTCGGAAACGTCCTCTTGGTAGTGTAAACTCTTGTGGAGCGGTATATATAAATAAAAAGAAGGATATCTAGCGCTCTCTATAAAAACATTTATTGCCAAATAAAAAAGATATATGGTACTCCCTTAAAAGACACTCATCTGTGCCGGCGTATTAAACAGATCCATCCACCAGCCCCGCACTTACCCCTGAAGTTAAGTACACGGCCGTATCTGGGGAGATGTGATGTTGCGGAATGCGGGAAGACTTGTAACCGCCCTGGGTCAAGTCGAAGGGTCCGGTGTGCCTGCCAGAAGGAGCCGATCATGAAGGGAAGCCAACTGGGAAGCGGGACCGAAGACCAGGGCCAAGCTGAAGTGTCAGGCGTGTCTGTATGACGTGTAGCACCAAGCTGGATGGAAGAAGGAGAATAGAAGCCAGTGACTCAGGACCTGCTTCCTGATTGGCCAGGAGGAGAATCAGGAAGACAATAGCAAATATTAATTTGCTATTATCACACAAGTGGCGCCGAACACACCCTTTTTGAAAGCCAATTAGAGCTCCGGCTCTAATCAAGTGCTTTGAAAAATAAAACACATTGGAATCCAATGCGTCTGGTGCCCTGCATGTAGATTAGGGGCCAGGCGCATGAATTAGGGGGGTGGCGTCCCTTTTCCCCGTATAGATGGGCTGCCACTGATCATTTTCATCATTACACTTTGATATAACAATCACCACGATCTAACGGCTCCACTGAGCTAATGTGGAACCCTCCCCCAACCTTTGGTGGCTCAGAGGAGCCGACATTAGTGGGTGAAATACCATTTATTCCATCCATGCCTTGTATGGCACGTAGGTAAATAGGGGGTTATTATAGAGCTCTAGTCTCCAGGAGCTTTATGCCGCGTACACACGATCATTATTCACGGCGGTTAAAAAACCGCCGTGAATAATGTCATTACAAACGAGGGAACGGCTTGTTCCCCACACACGGTCGTTTTTTCACGTCGTTTTTTCTCTTGTCGAGAAAAACGACCGTCTGTGGGCTCCGTGGCAGTGTTTCCCTATGGGAAACACTGCCGCGGAAAACATGTCGAAAAAAAACGACGAGAAAAATTAGAACATGTTCTAATTTTTCTCGTCGTTTTTAATGCAGTTTTTCTCGTCCAAAAAAACACCAGAAAGCCCACAGACTATCGTTTTTCTCGTCGAATGGGAAAAATGTCGTTTTTCTCGACGAGAAAAACGGCCGTGTGTACACGGCATTACACGCATTGGTCTTGCACCAAGTTTTGTTATTTAAAGGCGATGTTTATTGAATGACAACCCACGTGTGTATTGTTATTTGGCGTCCGGAGGTTCAGCATATGGTGTTTTGTGTTCAGTGTTTTTTGTTTGTCAGTTTTTTATGCACCTTATGTTTTCGTTGGATTTGTGTGATCCTGTGATGTTGGAAGCTAAATAGTTTTTACTATTGAACATTGTTGCCATGAATTCAAAATAAAGTTTATATTTTTTTACTAGCAAACCCTTTAATGACTTTTTTGTCACTAAAGCAACCCCTTTGCCTCCCAGGTAATCTTTTACCAGGGTTTTTGTATTATGTTAGCTAGTGTAATCAGCACAGCTCCTCTGTCAGCGTGACAGCCAGCCTTGCTCTGTATTAAATGAGCTGATAGTGTTACTGTATGTGTAAGGCCCCATTCACCACTAAGCCATGGTTTTAGTGGGGTTTTTTGTAGTGGCAATATTGATTTGAATGGGCCTCCCTCCTCACAAAATCATGCTAAAGAAGCTTGTATATAAAATTTTGAACATGAGCTAAGCGCTTTTTGGGCATTTTTTGTATGGAAAGCATGCTACTGCTACCCGCGTTTGGAGTGCCATTAGGAAATAATGGCACCACAAGCACATTGTGCATTTTAGCACATTTTCCATGAGTTTACAGAAACACAGGCAGAAATGCTTGTTTCTTCCTGTGTTTCTGCTACGCCCAAGTGTAAACAGGTCCTGAATTGTAAAAAAATTAAAATAAATGTTTTCTGGAATATAATTTAAACTCTTTATTAATCCATTAGATAATCCATCATTCGTTTTTATCCCTTTTCATCGCTTTCTTTTACCTATTTTTTTGCAATTTTTCTTTTTTTAAAGTTCATATTTCAACTTTAAAAATGTGTGGGGGATTTTGTGACAGAAAATTAAAAAAAAACGTTTTTTTTGGTACCTTTTGTAAAAGGGATACAGTGGGGGTTATTTACAAAAGGCAAAGTGCACTTGAAATTGCACTGAAAGTGCACTTGGAAGTGCAGTCGATGTAGATCCGAGGGGGACATGCAAGGAAAATAAAAAACAGCATTTTAGCTTGCACATAGTTATAGTTAGTCAGGTTGAAAAAAGACACAAGTCCATCCAGGTCAACTATAAAAAAATAAAAACATAATATCATACAATCCCATATACCCAATTCTATACCCACAGTTGATCCAGAGGAAGGCGAAAAACCCCAGCAGAGCATGCTCCAATTTGCTACAGCAGGGGAAACAATTCCTTCCTGATCCCCCGAAAGGCAATCGGATATTCCCCGGATCAACTTTACCTAGAAATGTCAGTACCCAGTTATATTATGTACTTTTAAGAAAGAATCCAGGCCTTTCTTAACCACTTCAATACAGGGCTTTTTGTACCTATTCAATACCGGGCCTATTTTGGCACTTCTCTCCTACATGTACAAATCATCATTCTTTTGCTAGAAAATTACTCAGAACCCCCAAACATTATACATGTTTTTAGCAGACACCCTAGGGAATAAAATGACGGTCATTGCAACATTTTTTCTTGCACAATATTTGCGCAATAATTTTTCAAACGCCTTTTTAAAAAAAAAATGGTTTCATGAATTAAAAAATAACAAAACAGTAAAGTTAGCCCAATTTTTTGGAAAAATATGAAAGATAATGTTACGCCGAGTAAATAGATACCTAACATGTCACGCTTTAAAATTGCGCACACTCATGGAATGGCGCCAAACTTCGGTACTTAAAAATCTCCATAGGCGACGCTTTAATTTTTTTTACAGGTTACCAGGTTAGAATTACAGGAGGTCTAGTTCTAGAATTGTTGCACGCGCTCTAACGCACGCGGCGATACCTCACATGCGTGGTTTGAACGGCGTTTACATATGTGGGCGACTTACGTGTGCATTCGCTTCTGATCGCGAGCTACCGGGGACAGGGGCGTTTTAATTTTTATTTTTTAATTTATTTTTTATTTTTTTTACTTATTTATTTATTTTTTTACAATGATTTTACTTTTTTTTTTTTTTGTGATCACTTTTATTCCTATTACAAGGAATGTAAACATCCCTTGTAATAGGAATGTGTGTGACAGGTTCTCTTTATTGAGAGATGCGGGGTCAATAAGACCCCACATCTCTCCTCCAGGCTGGAAAGCATGAGATCAGTGAAAATTTTTTCACTGATTTCATACTTACAGCCGCAATGGCGGCTTTGTTTACATTTGAGACCCGGGCGTGACGTCATCACATCGCGCCCGGGCCTCCGACGATCATAGAGATGACTGGTGACCATCTGGTCACCAGTCATCTCTATGCTCATCACGTGACTCCACCAACGATGCCGGAAGATTCGCTCCGGGTCCCCGGTCGCACGGGGGAGCCCGGAGAAGCACCGGATGGCGGCGGGAGGGGGGGTGTCCCCTCCCACCGCCTATAAGAACGATCAAGCAGTGGAACCGCCGCTATGATCGTTCTTATGGTGCACAGAATCGCCGGCACTTCAAAAGGATATCTGAATGATGCCTCTAGCTGCAGGCATCATTCAGATATCCCCCTACAAAGCCGAGGACGTCATATGACGTCCACCCAGGATGGGAGATCCCATCTGTGGACGTCATTTGTCTATGGCTGGGTAGGGAAGTGGTTAAAGCAATCTACTGAGCTGGCCAGAACCACCTCTGCAGGGAGTCTAGTCCACATTTTCACAGCTCTTACTGTGAAGAAACTTTTTGGTTTTTGGAGGTGAAATCTATTTTCCTCTAGACGTAAAGAGTGCCCCCTTGTCCTTTGTGTTGACCGTAAAGTGAATAACTCAACACCAAGTTCACTATATGGACCCCTTATATATTTGTACATGTTGATCATATCCCCCCTTAATCTCCTCTTCTCAAGAGTGAATAAATTCAGTTCCTCTAATCTTTCCTCATAGCTGAGCTTCTCCATGCCTCTTATCAGTTTGGTTGCCCTTCTCTGCACTTTCTCCAGTTCCCCAATATCCTTTTTGAGAACTTGGGCCCAAAACTGAACTGCATATTCCAGATGAGATCTTACCAATGATTTGTACAGGGGCAAAATGATATCTCTCTCTCTGGAGTCCATACCTCTCCTAATACAAGAAAGGACTTTGCTCGCTTTGGAAACTGCAGCTTGGCATTGCATGCCATTATTGAATTGGATAATAAATGATTGGATAATAAAATCAGCAGAGCTATCCCCTCATTTCAGATCTACCCCTCAGATTTACAGCGACTGCACTTCTAAGTGCACTTTCAGTGCAATTTCAAGTGCACTTGCAGTTTGCACTTGTAGTGTAAAGTGGATTTGCCTTTTGTAAATAACCCCCATTGCCACAGTTGAAGTTATAAGCTACCCTTGTTCCCAGAGCGAATAACACATTTTGGTTACTGTAATGTTAACCATTTCATGACCAGAGTTCATTTGAAGCTTAGATGTCCAGACCAAGTTTGGTAGTGTCAGAATGTATCAGTTAATTTGACAATACAGTACCTCTATGACTACTGTATATACTCGAGTATAAGCCGAGTTTTTCAGCACATTTTTGTGTGCTGAAAATGCCCCCCTTGGCTTATACTCGAGTCTGTGTTGAATCTGTGTACTGTGTCGAATCTGCTTTGTGCACCTGATCTCTGTGACATCAGTCTAGTCGAGTCGGCTTCCTGTAGTGCGGCACTTGTAAATATTGTGGGCAGTATATAGAGCATGCTTGGCCGGCGGGGAGGGGGGAGGGCGACGACGATGACTGGCACCCCCATAAGCAGCCGGTGATTGGCCAGACCGGCTGCACGTAATATGACTGGTGGAGGCGGAGCCGAATGCTCCGCCCACCCTCCTCCGCACGGCTTTCTCCTTCACTGAATCTTCTCCCCGGCTCGGGGCTATAGGAGGAGAGAGAGAGAGAGGAGCATGAGGGGTACTCCAGCCAGCGGCCTAACAGCAGGTTATGTTACTATTACTAATGTGTGTGTGCCAAGCGCTCAATATGGAAATGAATATACAAAAAAAAAGAAAAAAAAAAAAACAGGGAGCCTTGACGAGGCCTGCAGCTTAAACATGTATTTGCAAATGCGTGCAACTAAACCCCTGTTTTTAAATGCACCATTAGACAGGTGAATTCGGTTGGATGCTGATTGGTTGGTAAGTTGAGCTTGGACATTCTGTGTTTTTTGTTTACATGCGTCTGCCCGTCCAGTGCTCCTTGCTGTGAAGACCAGTCATAGATGGGGGCAGTGACATTTGTTCTTTGTCTTGTCGTCATTGTGGTCAGGCAACGCACTAGCACCTTTGCTTCTATGTGCTGGGTGTTTAGTGTGCTCCTGCCCCTTTAAGGAGGATGGGCTCCCTCCAGTCATCTGCCCCTTATCTATCCATCAGCATACATGTGCTTCCACTGAAGAGACCTTAAATTTTAGAGTTAGGACTGCAGCACACAGGGAGCCTTGACGAGGCCTGCAGCTTACACATGTATTTGCAAATGCGTGCAACTAAACCCCTGTTTTTAAACGCACCGTTAGACAGGTGAATTCGGTTGGTTGCTGATTGGTTGGTAAGTTGAACTTGGACATTCTGTGTTTTTTGTTTACATGGAAATTAATATACTGATGGTCACTGATATGGGCACCGATGAGCTGCACTGATATGAGCACTGATATGGACACTGATGAGCTACACTTGGATGGGCACTGAGGAGCTGCACTGATATGGGCACTGATGAGCTGCACTGATATGGGCACTGATGAGCTGCACTGGGATGGGCACTGCTAAGCTGCACTGATATGGGCACTGATGAGCTGCACTCATATGGGCACTGATGAGCTGCACTGATATGGGCACTGATAGGCTGCACTCTTGAGCTGCACTGATATGGGCACTGACAGTGAGGCATGGACACAGTGAGGTACAGTGAGGCATGCAGATGGACACCCTAGGCTTATACTTGAGTCAATAGGTTTTCCCAGTTTTTTGTGGTAAAATTAGGTGCCTCGGCTTATATTCGGGTCGGCTTATACTCGAGTATATACTGTCTTACGGGGAGTCTTAGAACACACACTTGAACATTTCTAGCTCTCTGTTAACATTTAGTTAGCATTCTCACAGCATTTTGCATTTGGACCTTGGTCACAAAGAGGTTAATTAAATCCTATCTCTGTTTCACCATGCTCACAATAATGTCACAACGACCCTCTTCCCATTCCATGAACCAATATGTATTTCCCTTATACAGCCCACCCCACAGATCTTCCTTCTCCATAATCCACTCACAAGATCAGGCAGTTCAGAATGACTAGAGTTGAAGAAGAGCTAGGGAGAGCCTTCTTTAATCTGAACTGTCTTAACCACTTCAGCCCGGACCATTTTGGCTGGTTAAAGACCAGACCCCTTTTTGCGATTCGGCACTGCGCCGCTTTAACTGACAATTGCGCGGTCGTGCGACGTGGCTCCCAAACAAAATTAACGTCCTTTTTTTCACACAAATAGAGCTTTCTTTTGGTGGTATTCGATCACCTCTGTGGTTTTTATTTTTTGCGCTATAAACAAAAATAGAGCGTCAATTTTGAAAAAAATGACATTTTTTACATTTTGCTATAATAAATATCCCCAAAAAATATATAAAAAAATATGTTTTTTCCTCAGTTTAGGCCGATGCGTATTCTTCTACATATTTTTGGTAAAAAAAATCACAATAAGCGTTTGATTGGTTTGCGCAAAAGTTATAGTATCTACAAAATAGGGGGTAGTTTTATGGCATTTTTATTAATATTTTTTTTTTACTAGTAATGGCGGCGATCAGCGATTTTTTTTATTGTAACTGCGACATTATGGCAGACATATCGGACACTTTTGACACATTTTTGGGACCATTGTCATTTTTACAGCGATCAGTGCTATACAAAAGCACTGATTACTGTGAAAATGACACTTACAGTGAATGGTTTAACCTCTAGGTGGCGCTGTAGGGGTTAAGTGTGACCTAATGAGTGATTCTAACTGAAGGGGGGGCGTGGCTTGGCGTGTGACGTCGCTGATCGTCGTTCCCTATGACAGGGAACAGACGATCAGTGACACTGCCACTAGGAAGAACGGGGAAAGGTTTGTTTACACTTATCTCTCCCCGTTCTTCAGCTCTGTGACCCGATCGCGGGACACCGGCAGCGATCAGGTCCGGGGGTCCCTCGGGCGCAGTCATGGAGCTTCGGACCGGGTCGTGAGCTCGCCACCGGCGGCGTGCGTGACCCACAGACAGGTTCTTAAAGGGGATGTACCTGTACGCCCTTGTGCCTGTCCGTGCCATTCTGTCGACGTACATCGTCGTGCGGCGGTCCTTAAGTGGTTAATTCACCTTTTTGAACTAAAAAAAAATCACATTGCCAGCATTCAAGTGGTAAAGGATGTTGGTAGGAAACAGATTTAAAAGGTATTCTCATTCACCAACCTAGTCAACACAATGTCATAAAGACTTCCTTGGCCATGCAGCTCTCCTCAGATCTAGGAAATCTTGAAACTGACCCAAAACACAAATACAGAAAGCACACCAGCCTTGTCCTTCACCTTGGAGACCACTTTGTAAAATTCTAAAATATACTCAAAAATTTACTATAATTACAGGCATTTAACCATCCATCACATTCCATAGACAGGACCTCCTCACCATCTTTGAATATATCAGTGACAGAACTCCCCTAGGAAAATGCACACAGTGAACCGCAGTTCGAATGTTTCAAAGTACAGACTCCAGACACTCTTCTTTAGCCCCCCCACTAAATATTCTAACCCTTTTATTTCACAATTCCACAATTAACCCTTTTATTTCACTCTTAAAGCGGAGGTTCTGCGGTCCATAGTTTTTTTTTTTTTTTCAGTCCATTAAATTGCGTTACAGATGACTATTTAGTACTCACTCGTCCTGCGCTTTATTACATCCCCCGTCCGTTTTGGTAAAAAAAAAACGTTTATAAAAAAGGTTGCTGTTTTCCCATTTTACTTGTGGGCATTCTGAAGCCCACAAGCACAGACTTCCGGGTAGCGGTGAATGCGCGTCTCCCGGCATTCACCGCTCTATCTGACGTGATAAGTGTTGACGGCGAGCAGCGCCGTCAACACTTCCTGGTTGCCATCACAACGGGCGGAGGCGTCGGAAGTTCCCGCCCCGTTGTGATGGCAACCAAAAATACACAGGTCAGTACGGGGAGGGAGAGCAGATGATCTTGCGAGATTTCGCACGCAGCAGCGATCCGCACTGACTCCTGGGAATGCTGACACTTAGCTCCCAGGAGTCGGGGAAAGGAATGTGCACGCCCACTCCCGCGGGAGTAAGACAGGAAGTACCATAAATAAAACAGAAAATATAAGGTAATTACAACACTTATAAAATAATTTTTTTGTCATTTGCGCATCTATGCAATGCACAGAAGTGTATAGCATTAAGTCAGTAATTTGGGTGAACCTCCGCTTTAAAGGAAATACACAAAGGGGTGGAAAATAACTGATTGTAAATTGCAACTTACTGATATACACTGAAAACTCAATTACGTTCATTCTGTTACAAAAAAAAAAAAAAACTTTTACACAGAGACTGAAAAAAAGACCAGCACAAGACAAATGGACACAGTGGGGGTAATTTACTATAGTGTCGCGGCGCTAATTAGCGCTAATTGCCGTGAATTCGTGCTAATTAGCGCGATTCACGGCAATTTGCGCTAAAACTGTATCCACTATAGCGCTGGAGAGAAAATACTCCCAAAATCAAATTTACTATAGCTCCCAGAATCCAAATAGCGCCCAAATCCTTACTCTACTAAAAGCTGGAGAATTGCACATGGAAATAATGTTTAGAGCATTATATAATTGCCTAAATGGTACTGAAATATGCGGTATATTATTTCAAGATAATCTGCTTTTAAACTGTGTGAAAAAGTGATTTATATACTGAAATATCTTTAAAAGTCTGAGAAGTGAAAAATTCCTTGTTTTTTGGACAAATAGGTGCAACACAACTGAGCGTGCTCAGACCTGAAATAACTCAAATTTTAACTCGTGTCTTTTTTCACAAGAGTTATAGTAAATACCGAAATGAGAGCTAATTAAAGAGCATTTTTTGGAAGTGAAAATCTGCTCTATTATAGTCCAATGCAAGTTTTAGCCATTGATTCTAATGATACAATTGTAACTTTCACAAATAAATTATTTTAATGTTGAGATGAAATGTATCTTTCTCTGAAATAAATTTTCCTTTGCAACAATGTTGCTTCTAATTAAAATATTTTGTTTTTAAGAATGCTAGAATGTGAAATGTTTTGATAAAATATATTTTTCTCTCACTTTCAGCTCAGTGAAGCTGGCCCCCCTACAATCAGCACAAATAAAAACTCAAGTGTGTTTCTTTAGTGCTACGTTTGTGCTGTTTTGTGCCGTAAAAATTTACATTTGTGCTGCTTTTATTTTTAAGATATTAGCAATTTTTTTTTCCAGACTATGACATCATCTAGCCCCCCTACAACAGCCAAATGGCACGAAAATGGTCTCGTTGGTTAGTGCTACGTTTGTGCTGTTTTGTGCTGCTAAAATTTCCGTACTATCTTTTATCGCTTTTGCGTTATTAATGATTTATTAAAGGTCACCAAAGGTCACTCAGCCCCCCTACAACGCCCAAATGACACAAAACTGGTCTTGTTGGTTAGTGCTACGTTTGTGCTGCTAAATATTTTATTTGTGCTGTTATGGTTTTTAAGTTATAACAGTTTTTTTGTTTTTTTAAAACACCACTCACTTTGCGCCCCCCTACAATCAGCACAAATAAAAACTCAAGTGTGTTTCTTTAGTGCTACGTTTGTTCTGTATTGTGCTGTTTAAATTTCCATTCTATCTTTTATCGTTTTTGCATTATTAATGATTTATTAAAGGTCACCAAAGGTCACTCAGCCCCCCACAACACCCAAATGACACAAAACTGGTCGCATTGGGTAGTGCTACGTTTGTGCTGTTTTGTGCTGCTAAAAGTTCCGTTCCATCTTTTATTGTTTTTGCGTTATTAATGATTTATTAAAGGTCACCAAAGGTCACTCAGCCCCCCTACAACGCCCAAATGAGACAAAACTGGTTTCGTTGGTTAGTGCTACGTTTGTGCTGTTTTGTGCTGTTTGCCCCCCCTACAATCAGCACAAATAAAAACTCAAGTGTGTTTCTTTAGTGCTACGTTTGTGCTGTTTTGTGACGTTTAAATTTCCTTTCTATCTTTTATCGTTTTTGCATTATTAATGATTTATTAAAGGTCACCAAAGGTCACTTAGCCCCCCTACAACGCCCAAATGACACGAAACTGGTCTTGTTGGTTAGTGCTACGTTTGTGCTGTTTTGTGCTGCTAAAATGTTTATTTGTGCTGTTATGGTTTTTAAGTTATAACAGTTTTTTAGTTTTTTTACAAACCCCACTACAATCCGCACAAATAAAAACTCAAGTGTGTTTTTTTAGTGCTACGTTTGTGCTGGCTTGTGCTGCTAATATTTTTATTTGTGCTGTTATGGTTTTTAAGATATAGCAGCTTGTTTTTTTTTTATATAACACCCCACTCACTTTGCACCCCATGTTATTAAATCTTAAAAACAAACATACTATTTGTTAGTGCTACGTTTGTGCTTTTTGTGTCATAAAAATACAAATTTGTGCTGCTTTTATTTTTAAGATAATAGCAATTTGTTTTTTCCCAGACGATGACATCACCTGCACTGTCACCAGCCAATGCTGCGCTGGATCTTCAGGCCAGGTCACCTCCCTGGTTCTCCTCGCCCAAGACTCGGGTCCCCTCACTCGGTGGGCCCTTAGGTATCTTCTCCCATGCGGGACCCAGTCAAAGGTACTGGGCCCCAGGCCATTGCTAGTACCTCACCCCAGGCTTAAGGTGCCTGGGATGGAACTCGAACTTCCCCCGCACCCAGGCCGAGGGCACCCGGGCGCAGACAAACAGGACAGCAGCCCCCAAGCTGAAGGTGTCTGGGGCTCGGACCTCGTGTGCAAGATGTCCGCCCCCTTTATACCCTCTCCCAGCAGGCACAGCAGGTTCCCCGCCCCGCTGTACTACTGCCGCGAGAGGACACAAAGGGCACGGCCCTACAATGGTGGTTCAACCCCAGCCCTAGGCGACAGCACCACCCAGGGGCCGCAGGGAACTGAACACCATTATTATCTTCCACGAACCAAAATGGCCATAAATCCCTAAAAATTAGTGCATCTGGGCCATGCTACCGCCCAGACACTCCACCTAAATGTTGATACCCACTACACATATAAAAAATAACTGTTAAAGTGGAGCTCCGCCGAAAAAAAATATTAAAAGCCAGCAGCTACAGCAGCTGCTGACTTTTAATATTTGGACACTTACCTGTCCTGGAGTCCTGGATGCCTTAAGAGTTCCCTTCACTGGAACTAAGGGGCCAAGCCCAACCCCTGAAAAACAACCTCACGCCATAATACCCCTCCACCAAATGATTTGGACCAGTACACAAAGCAAGGTCCATAAATACATGGATGAGTGAGTTCACACCACAGAGATGCAGAGAACATGTGTGAGGCTGCCTGGTGGCTAAGTGGGTAGCAATTCCGTTTAGCAGCACTGGGGTTGCTGGTTCAATTCCCCAACATGCTAATGCTTGTGTTGAAGTTTATATGTTCTCCCTGTGTGGGTTTCTCACCACAATCCAAAGACATGCTGGTTTTTTATTTGTCTCCTGTCAAAATAGTCTCTAATGTAAAAAGGTTAGTTTTGGACTTTAGATTGGAAGCCAGGGACTGATGTTAATGTTTGTTAGCACTAATCATGCCCAGGGACTTGGACATTTAAAATTGTAGGGTTTACACTGCACAGGTACATATGCTTAGAAAACTGTTGCTTTGTTTATGTGCATGCACAGGACTTGGATCTTTGGCCTGTAGTTGGAGATTTGATGCACATAGCCAAGGGCTAACACAGTTTCAAATAGTATTATGTGTTCCTGCCCATCAGGTGCAATCACTTTAGACATACACGAAGAGACAGATTGAAAGATACTGGTGGGCGTGTACTTCTATTGGGCGTGTACTTCTATTGGGCGTGTGTCAGTTTGCTAACAATACAACCTCTCTTATATAAAGGCCTGCAGTATCGGGGATTGTTTGGTCTGAGAAGGCCAGGTTTTTTGCTGTGATTTGTGGGGGGGGAGAAGGAATGATATTGTGCAGATTGACAAACCCCCCAACTAGTGTTATTTGCTGGAATTCTTGTGCATTTTTTCAATCAAAAATTGTGTGTGTATTTTTCCTGTCTGACCATGCAAAATCGTTTGGAAGCATCTGCTGACCTTCTACTCTTGGATCTCATTGCTTAATCATGTACACAGAAATGCAGATTCCAGCAGAACATGGTCACCAATGTATCTATATGTGGATTGTGGGGTGGGGGTGGGTGTTTTGAACATGTGTCTTTTTTAATATTATGTTGGAATGCTTTGTAAGAATAATGACTTGAGTATGTTTCTATAATCTTGTAGATAAAAATGTGATGTGTTGCCCGTTATACACTAAAAGTAAAGCTGTGTGCACTCTAAGGTTTTGACACATTTTAGATTGTAAGCTCCTATGAGCAGGGCCCTTAAAATCCAATTGCTAAATGTAGCACCATGTATCCTGTCCAAGTTTTTTTTGAAGCTAGTAAATGAATGTACATAATTTTGTTTCTGCTGGCAAAATAAAAGTACATTATTGAGCTTTGGTGTGTTTTTTTTGGTGGTGGTTTTGGCAAAGTGCAATATCCTTTTTATATTTTATTTCTATATGCATTTGTGCACCAAAAAAACAATCTCTTCACCCTGATGCTACTTTGAAATCGCGCTACTTCACTTGAGCTAGTGCGATTTTAGGTACTACTTGATAGACGTCTGTGTGGCTTCATACACAAATGTCTATTGAAGTCGCACCTGAAATCGGCAAAAGTAGTGAAGGAACTACTTTTGCAAATCGGTGCGGTGCCACAAAATTGGGGTTGCATCGATTGGAACAGTGCCATTGCCACCAATAGTCAGGCGATTTGATTTCTGAAATTGCATGACAAATCGCCCCAATGTAAACCTAGGCTTCAGCACACCTGCAAGTAAATGATAAAGGTGGAATCTTTATATATAACAGCTGTGGAGAATTGCAGGTAATGAATTCAGCTGGAGGATAGGCAGTGTTGTGTGAGTCGGCTCTGGTTCACATTGGTGCGATTTGACATGTCAAATCGGTGGCAATTGCACTGTTCTAATTGGTGCGATTTGTATTGATATCAGTGCAGAAACCTGCACAGATTCCTCTGATGTCCCGCCCCCCTGCCGTCGGGACTGACATGCGGGAATGAAATCGTATGAGTTCAGCTGAACGGTTTACTCCCGCTGTCAGTGTGAAGCAGGGCTCAAACTGGGCCTTTTGCCTTTGTAATACACCTGCTGCTATGCCAGAGACACCATTTCTTATCCAACCCCCCTAAGTTTACCTTCAAATATGCAAATCTGTATTTTTACATATAATAATATCTGCAAATAATCAAAAATAATAAATTATAATCGTGATTGAGATCAAATATTCGCAGCTGCAATCAACAGAGCGTGGTTTCACCTCCTGACCCAGAAATGAGTCATTGTAATCACCCGGAAATTCCTGTGCTGGTCAGGATCTCCATCTAGGTCAGTGGTTCTCAACTCCTGTCCTCAGGACCCACTAACAGGCCAGATTTTAAGTATTACCTTGGTGAGATGCAGACTAGAATACTGCAATCCCTGAGCAGCAAATTATATCACCTGTGATGCATTTCAGTTATCTTGCAAACCTGGCCTGTTGGTGGGCCCTGAGGACTGGAGTTGAGAACCACTGATCTAGGTGGACATGGCGAGGTCCCTCTTTAGCATAGAGGAGGTGCTGCTGATTTGCCGGGTAAGTGTAGGATATGTACTTGTGCTTACTCAAGGTGGGGGTGGATTTGGTGTGGGTGGGCTTCATTGATTTGTTTGGCATCACCACACATTTGCTTCTGGCCCATGTGCACACATCACTACTTCCTGCATTTGTTCTGCTGATTTAAATCAGTAAGGACTATGCAGGTATAAATGAGAGCTCCTTTCTATTAAAATATATATGACTTGATTCACAGTTGGGCGACTTTTCATGATTCTCAATGATAACCATTCATATCTGTGCTACTTTAAGTCACACCAACTTCAAAGTAGTCCCTGTACTACTTTGGTGTGACTTTCAGGCTCAGTTTCCACTAGTGCGACTTGTCATGCGACTTGGGGCTGCAAAGTCGATTGACATGTCATACCCCATGATTTCCAATAAGTATGGTTCATATCTGTGCGACTTCAAAGTAGTCCCTGCACTACTTTGGTCCCACTTTGATACGACTTGAGGTCCATAGACCTCAAGAATATACAGGCATTGCTCCAAGTCGCATCATAATCGCAGCAAAAAAATTGCGGCATAAATCATGCCAATTTAGGGTTGCAATAGTGGAAACAGAGCCTCATGTGACTTGAGGTACATAGGGTGCAATATTACACAGGCATTCCCAGAAGTTGGGGCCAAGTTGCAGCGGCAAAGTGGCAGCAAATTAGTGTGACTTTCAGGTCGCAGCAGTGTGAAAGAGATTCAAGGATATCTTTGAATTTGGCCCTATTGTCACTTGTGCATCCTGAAAGTGGGGCAAATTCGTCCCTGCACTACCTTGGTTTGACTTTGATGCGATTTGAGGTCCATACACCACAAGATAACACAGACATTGCTTCAAGTCATGGCAAAGCTGTGCAATTTTAAGGTCGCACAAGTGCAAATGGGGCTTTATTCAAAGGTGTTATAATTTAATCTCATTAGGTTACTTTCACACTTATGTGACTTTTCATGCAGCTTTGGACCTCAGAGTCGCTTTAAAAGTTACCCCCTATGAGTTCCATTCATATCTATGCAACTTCACCCATGTTCACATAGCTCTAAATTGACATGTCAAATTACAGGCCAAATCGGCGCCTATTGACGGCAATAGAACTGTCCAAATTGCTGCAACGCCACACAGATTCCCAAAAGTATTTCCTACACTACTTTGGGCGACTTCAGGAGGCGATTTCTTACCTCCCAACTTTTTGAGATGGGTATAAGGGACACCTATTAGCAAAAGTATGTTGGCATAGGACACACCTCCTAAAACACCTTCTTAAAGGAGAATTATTCAAAAAAAAAAGGATTAGTTTTTTTTTAACAATAATATCCCTTTAGATTTGTTTGTAAATTCCCAAAGCCAAGCAATTTAGAAATTAGATGAAAGGTTTAGCGCTGTAAAACCCTTTTTGAAAGATAAAAATTGCATTTTATATAAAACTATACAGATCAGAACAAAATGAGGGACAAATGAGGAGGAAAGAGGGAGAAAGGGACTTTGTTCCAAATCAGGAACAGTTGAGACCTATGTGATTTCACTAGACATCTGTGCAGGAAAGTGCACTGATGTCTCTGAAATCGCTCACAAAGTCGGGCTGAGGCCCCTTTTACACTTGAAAAAATATTTACTAACACTTGTTTGCTGCTAATAGCGCTCTTTTTCATTCGCAAATTCGCACATTGAATTTTTAATTGGCTAAAATGGGAGCTATTATTTGCAATTGTGCTCAGTACTTCCTGGAGTTATAGTAAATCAGCCACAGTGTCTGCTGTATTTTCATATTAGCCGTTTCATAAACTGTTGTTCTTGGAATATAAAAATGACATAAAAGAGGTCTTCAAGGTCTGGATGGAAACACAGGGAACATTAAAACTTGACATCACAGTATAAAGGGATGTTGTTATAAGGAAATTTATCGTAGTTCAACATTAAATGACCTAATTTATTTATGTTCTTTATTTTCATATAAGAATGTGTACTTGTCGATGACAGGCACTTTGACTTTTCTCAGTATTTACAATTGGAGTATTCATGCGGCATACTTAATTGATTATATACAATGAACCTTTTAATGTAAGGAAAAAAAGAGAGAGCAAATAAGGCTGCTCTATTTGCATTGATAATAGACGGTTTGCACATGGGTGTGTTTGTTTACACAGGTGTATAGGAAATCCAACCTGATTAAATGACGCCACCCTCCACTCATCAAGGTTTATGTAGCATGTCCATTGAGATACGTAGAAAGGCTTGCTTTTCATTGGAGACATATTGGCAAATTACAATCACTTGTGTGGCACTCAGCGGAACAATTTTAGTTTGGAAAAGAAAAATGGTCACCACTTAGCACACAAAAGGCCAGCCCTTAAGTTGTTGCATCTTTTAACTTAATAAATTATATTTACTATATGTGATGTATACATATTGTCAGTGGTAATACCTACCACATTTTTTTCTTTGCTTATTAATAGGGATGAGCTTCGAGTTCGAGTCGGACCCATGTTCGACTCGAACATCGGCTGTTCGACCGTTCGTCGAATTTCGAACATTAATGGCCGTTCGCGCCAAATTCGAGTGGCGCGTCACGGCCCATAATTCACTGCGGCATCGTAGTGCATTGCTGGCTGATGATTGGCCAAGCATGCCGTAATTGGCCAAAGCCAGGGTGGCTTTGGCCAATCATGGCTCAGAGGAGTAGGTACACGCCCCACACTATATAAGGCAGCCGGCTTGGCGGCCTTGTGTAGTGTGTTAGCGTTGGTTAAAGGAAAGAGACAGATAGAGAGACAGTGTAATTTGATTTGAGTTAGATAGAGCAGGCAGGCGAGTCAGTTAGCTGCAGTTACAGTGTGTAGAGGATATATATGCATCCTAGGTGTTGTATATATATTTATACACTGTATTGAGTCTAGCTAGATCCGTTCCTGTTATTCTCTATACTGACAGGCAGGCAGGTGATTGTGCTAGCTGCAGTGTTTCACTTGGTGTACTGTGTCCTTTGCACAGTGTGCACCAAAAGCTTACCTAAATACAATTGCTGGTGTTCTGATACAAATATAGGCAGGGAGCTGCAGTATTTTGCTTTAGTGTCCTTTTGCACAGTGTGCACCTAAGGCTTACCTCAATACAATTGCTGGTGTTCTGATACAAATACAGGCAGGGAGCTGCAGTATTTTGCTTTAGTGTCCTTTGCACAGTGTGCACCTAAAGCTTACCTCAATACAATTGCTAGTGTTCTGATACAAATACAGGCAGGGAGCTGCAGTATTTTGATTTAGTGTCCTTTGCACAGTGTGCACCTAAAGCTTACCTAAATACAATTGCTGGTGTTCTCATACTAATACCACAGGCAGGGAGTTCAAAATTACAAACAGATTCTACGTAATAACAAACCTACAGTCCCTGTCTTGTTTGCACCGCCTGTATACTGCTGTTCAGAGTACATAGGGCCTGGGGGCCCCACGGCTTTCCTATTTTTAATTTGGGTGCAGGATTCCCCTTAATATCCATACAAGACCCAAATGGGCTGGTGGGGGGGGGGATAACCATGCCATTTTTCTCAATGATTTTCATCCATATTGCCGGGACCAGGCATTACATTAAAGCTGCAAGCAGTTTGAAATGACTTTTTTTCCTTTTAGAAATGTCATTTTGTGCAGGAACAGTTCTAAACACGTGCCACTTCACAGGCATACTATAGACACCCCCCAGGTACGATATTTAAAGGAATATTTCACTTTTTTTTTTTCACTTTATGCATCATTAAAATCACTGCTCCCGAAAAAACTACCGTTTTTAAAACTTTTTTTTGCATTGATACATGTCCCCTGGGGCAGGACCCGGGTCCCCAAACCCTTTTTAGGACAATAACTTACATATTAGCCTTCATAATTAGCACTTTTGATTTCGAACGTTCGAGTCCCATTGTATTTAATAGGGTTCTAAAGTACACGCAAATTTTCGGTCCGTTCGCAGGTTCTGGTGTGAACCGAACCGGGGGGTGTTCGGCTCATCCCTACTTATTAAGATGACATCAAAAAACAAGATCAGAGTCCTTCAGCAGTGAATCTGGAAGTTGCAATCTCTCTTGACATTTTTTAACTCCTTTGTGCTCTCGGCAGATGGCCAGTCTTGAGGCTCACTTACGCATTTTAGCTAATCTGGGCTGAAAAACAAAAATGTGGTAAGCAGCAAGTGAGTATTGACCACTCTAAGGAAGTTTAAAAGACTTACATGTGCTGTGATCAACCTACAGTGCATCCGGAAAGTATTAACAGTACTTCACTTTTTCCACCTTTTGTTATGTTACAGCTTTATTCCAAAATGCATTAAATTCATTATTTTTCTTAAAAATCTACAAACAATACCCCATAATGAAAGAAGTTTGTTTGAAATCTTTGCAAATTTATTAAAAAAATAAAAATAAAATAACCTTACCTTGTTGAAGCAGCTTTGGCACCAATTACAGCCTCAAGTCTTTTTGTGTATTATGCTACAAGCTTGGCACACCTATTTTTGGGCAGTTTCTCCCAATCTTCCTTGCAGGACCTCTCAAGGTCCATCAGGTTGTATAGGGAGGGTTGTGCACAGTCAATTTCAGATCTCTCCAGAAATGTTCAATCGGGTTCAAGTCTGAGCTCTGGCTGGGTCACTCAAGGACATTCACAGAGTTGTCCCGTAGCCACTCCTTTGTTATCTTGGCTGTGTGCTTAGGATCATTGTCCTGTTGGAAGATGAACCTTCGCCCCAGTTTGAGGTCCAGACAGGGGTGGCGCAAGGTAGGTGCTTGGGTGTGCTCAAGCATCCCTAAAAATTCTTAGTCGGATGGATATCCACCTCTCTGCTGCCTCCTTAACCAATGGTAAAGACTGTACCCATCCCCTCCCAACAGTCCATCTTCTTTGACTTCTGAGAAGAGGAGATGTTGGCAGCTGGAGAGAAGGGGGAGAGAGAGGAGAGAACACAGCCTGCTATGGGGGACACACTGTAAGAAGCAGACAGATTTCTCAGCCCCAGCACTGATAAACAGTGAGTTGTGTTTGCCTGCACTGCTGCCAGCATTGAGAGAACAAGCTGGTTTCTACAGTGTGGGAAGGTTAGCAGAGGAGAACAAGATTGTTTATCCATCCATCCATGCTGTATTTTGACACCTGCAAGACTTGGATCGTGCTGTATTTTGACACCTGCAAGACTTGGATCATGCATTCCTCTCTGCCAGCACAAGTCATATGGTTCTTACAGGGACTCTGACAGGGAGAAAATAATGCATGTCTGGGTGTTCTATCTATCTATATATCCATTAATCATTGCTGGTGTCACAATACAAGAAGAATGGATTGAAAAATTAAAGGATATTCTTCTCTGATGGCATTATACTAACCCTATGTTTCCCACACTTTAGTAACAAGCCAGGGCTCTTGTACATGGAACACTGCTGAACCCTGCATTGTGTACGTAGCGCACTCCTGAACCCTGCATTGTGTACACAGGGCCGACTTTTTTTTTAAATCAAGTATTTTTTTTTTTTTTTTTTTTTTTGTTATTGCTTATTCCATACAAAATTTTCAAACAGAAAATTTTAATCGTATGAGAAAAAATACAATCATTTCATTTAGTTTCTAAGTATATACAAAAGGGTAATAAGTAAATCCCACACTGTAAGATTTAAGTAATCTACATAAAACATCAAACAAGACATACAAAAGACAAACACACATCTCTAATTTAGTCTCGGATTGTACCATTCTCCTCCTCTTAATTTTCAGATATATCAGTCTCCTCATCCCTCCTGTCTCTTCCCTCCTCTTCCCTCCTCCTCCCCCCCTCCTCTCCACAAGAACCATCATACATTAAATTGCTGGTGTTAAGCCAATAGGACCAAATTTTATAAAATTTTTGGGAAGCTCCTCTGTGCTTATATGCCAATTTTTCTCTTTTTAATATATAATTTATTTTATTATATTATAGAATATAGGTCGCCTCTCCTAGGCTGGGTTAATTATAAATTTTAAATCTTTTCCTCTCCACCTCTTCCTCCTACTGTAGTTGGTTCAGGGCGTTATATGGAACCGTTGGCTTGCTTCTTTTTTTCTTTTCTTTTCTTTTTTTTTTTTTTGTGTCTGGCGTCTCTTTTTTGGAGCTCTATAGAGATACAAGTTATAAGGAGGATATGATGTGTGAAAATGTATAATGATGAGAATAATCAGGTGGAAGTTTGCTTGGAATGCTCAGGCCTGGGCCAGTGATGCTCAACTCGGCCCCCAAATAGGACAAACACTCAAGGAATAGGAGAGATTAGTGATTGAGTGAATAAAGCAGGATTGCTTCGGGAACTTCCGGGGGGCCAATAACGGATCTTCAGGGAGCTCTCAGATAGATAGGACGGGAGGGGGAGGGTCAGGGATAGGGGGCTAGTAGAGAAGGATTACTGGGGTGTTTTTTTTTTTTTTCTCTCCCCTTTTTTTGCTGTTGTTACCTTCTCCTCTCTCGTTCCTCCTTTTTGGAGGGTACCCAGCCGCCTAGTGGGGTGCCCTTTCAGGGAAATAGAGATCAGGAGAAATGGAATCGTTGCTAATCATGTCATTTAACGTAAGAGGAATGAATGTCCCTGAGAAACAACGGATGTTGTTACAGGAATTAAGGAGACAGCATATTGATATTGCCTTCATTCAAGAAACCCACTTTAGAGAGAATAACCCCTTTATGTTGAGGAACAGAGAGTACCCAGTGGTATACCATGCAATTAATTCAGAGGCTAAAACAAAGGGTGTTTCGATTCTAATCTCTAATAAAGTGTCTTGGGTTTATAGAGATGTACTGATAGATAGGGAGGGAAGGTATCTTTTTATAAAGGGAACAATTGGAGGGATGGTAGTGACATTGGCGTCCTACTATGCTCCCAATATACAACAAGATATATTTGTTAAAAAAATGATGAGACAATTAACAGCATTTACAGAGGGGCAGTTGATATTAGGAGGAGACCTTAATGTCCCGTTAATTCCTAATGAAGATACGTCATCAGGGGTATCATCAGTACAACCTAAAAAAAGGAAGGGGATCACAAAAGAACTGGTAGAGGCAAAAATGGTGGATGTATGGCGATTATTACACCCGAAGGAAAGAGACTATTCATTTTTTTCTAACCCTCATAAAGTATACTCAAGAATCGATGCCTTCTTTATTCCTCATAAACAACTACATTCAGTTAGGGATTCCACTATTGGTTTGATTACTTGGTCAGACCACGCACCGATCTTCCTGAGGTATGATTTTGCAGAAAGAAACCGGACGGCTCCGATGATGTGGAAACTTAATGAAAGTCTGTTGCAGGACCCAAAGGTAACGGAGGATATTAGAAAGGAGATGGGCTGGTTCTTTCGGGCGAATGATAACTCAGAAAGTTCATTAGGAGTAATTTGGGAAACTCATAAGGCTGTAATAAGAGGGGTATTGATTAAACATGGAGCAAGGATTAAGAAAGAGAGGGAAGCTAAATTAAAAGGTTTACTAGAAAAAATTCAAAGATTAGAGGCGCAACATAAACATGCTCAGACTACAGAAGTAGAACGGGAATTATTGAAAACGCGCGGACAAACGAATTAACTATTACAGTATAGAGCAAAAATGGCATTACAGATCAGATGTAAAAGTAGCTACGAATCAGGCAATAAGTGTGGAAGACAATTAGCAAGGGCCTTACGTAAAATACAGACAAGGACATACATATCTTCGGTTAAAAAAAAAGATGGAACAGAAGTGCAGTTACCACGACAAATAGCGGAGGAATTTGGCGACTACTACTCCTCATTGTACAACTTAAGATTGAGAGAACCAGATCAGGCTGAGATGGAGGAATATGTAACATCGAGTGGTATGCCGAGTCTGGCAATAGAGGTTAGTGAGAAGTTGCAGTCGCCAATAACATTGGAAGAAGTCCAAAACGCAGTAAGAGAGTCAAAGATAGGGAAAGCACCAGGGCCAGACGGGTATACGGCCCAATACTATAAGACATTTCTTTCTGAGTTAGGACCTTTTATGGTCAGAATGTTCAATGAACTAGGAGAAACAACCCCCTTCCATTCAGAGACTGTTAAAGCCATGATATCAGTATTACCAAAAGAAGGCAAGGACCCAAAGCAATGTAGCAGTTATAGGCCAATATCTCTGCTCAATGCTGATTTAAAAGTATTTAGCAAGATAATAGCCTTGAGATTACAACAACAACTCTCCTGTTTGATCCACCAAGACCAAGTTGGCTTCATACCAACAAGAGAAGCAAGGGACAATACCATCAAGGCAGTGAATTTGATACATATAGCAAACTTGACTAAGACCCCCTGCGTCTTTCTTGGAACAGACACGGAGAAGGCCTTTGATCGGGTGGGATGGGGGTTTATGTTAGCGGTCCTACGACATATAAAAATTGGAGAGAAAATGACTAATTGGATTGCTAGCATGTATAAAGGACCTACAGCCCAAGTGAAAGTCAACGGAGTGGTGTCCCCACTTTTTGAGATATCAAATGGGACAAGACAGGGCTGTCCACTGTCTGTCACGCCGTGTCTGGGATTTGATCCCAGGGCCTGGTGTTCATAGACTGTTTTCCTACGTCCTGAGCCACCAGTGAACTGGTTTTATGTTAGCATCGTAGTTATGTTCTTTTTCACTAGTGGGGATGTTTGCTCCACCCTGGGACCAGCTGTCAGCAGTCTTCTCATTAGTGTCCCTATATATTCCCACTTCCCCTTCCTGTCCGTGCCTTAGGATAGGTTCCTGTTTATGGATGCTCTTGCTTTTTGGTTATCTACTTGGCTCGTCTTGACTACGATTCCTGGATTATCCCTTGAACCTGGTTAACCTTGCTGCCGACCCTCCCTGGCTTGTTCTGACTACGTTACCTGGATTGTCCTTTTCCCTCCTGGGATCCTGTCTTCTGCCTACTAACCGTGAGTTGTTGCTGGGGGTTGTGGTTAGGCTATCTGCACCTTCCATTGTGGTTCCTTATTTCCTGTCTGTGGGAGATCTCAGCCGTCCCTCCACCTGACACCGGGATAACAAGACTACCGGTCAGGAAAGCGGAGGGACGGTTGTAGTTTCCTGGCAGACCTGACATTATCCTAAGGCCAGATGGACCTCAGCGAGCTGGTGCAGGCAGTCTCTCTACAGGGTCAGATGTTGGGTGAGCAGGCTAATCATGTTCAGTCATTGGAGGAGAAATTGGGTGCCATCGCTACTCTGTTATCTACTTTGGCCTCGGCACATGGTACTAGTCCTGCTACACCAAAAAATCTTGAGTCTGGGGTTGGGGAACCTGTAGTTGTGTCTAAATCTGTGGGTTCTCCCGCTCCAAAGATACCTCTCCCCGATAAGTATGATGGTGAACCCCTTGGATTGCAGGGGATTTCTCAACCATTGCCGGTTGCATTTTAAAAATCAACCTTCTGTGTTTTCCTCTACCCAAGCCAAGGTGACATTTATTATTTCCTTGCTTAAGGGTAGAGCTCTGTCCTGGGTGTCGCCTCTTCTTGAGAAAGATTCTCCTGTACTTTCTGATTACCCCACGTTTATGCAAACCGTTGAGAGAATATTTGACGTTCCTGACAGAGTAAGGGCAGCTGAGGCCAGTATTCTTGACTTACACCAGGGTAAACGCACAGTAGCATCTTATGCAATAGAATTCCGCACACTTGCGGCAGATACTTCCTGGGATAATTGCGCCATTAAGGCCGCCTTCCGCAGAGGTCTAGCGGAACACATTAAGGACGAATTACCTTTCCGTGAGATCCCAGTGGCATTGGAGGATTTCATCAATTTGTGTATCCTCGTGGATACTCGCTTCTCTGAACGCCAGTCTGAGAAGGAGCGTCAGAGACAATTTTTTCCTCCAACCGCCGGGTTTGAGGAAGAACCCATGGATGTAGGGGCTGTGCATTTGTCTGATGATGAACGTACCAAACGCAGAACTCTAGGCCTCTGTCTATTTTGTGGTTAGCCGGGTCACTTCCTGCATTCTTGTCCGATGCGACTGAAAAAACTCCCGGGCTTAATGGGAGATCAAGGAGCCCCATTAGGCCACACTGTTTTGAAACCTCCTCTAGAGAGATTAGTAGTACCCGTATTATTATCTTGGAACAATAAGAGCTACTCCACCGTTGCCTTTGTTTATTCCGGTGCAGGTGGGGTATTTCTCGATGCAACGCTGGTTAAGAGTCTTCAGATTCCGACGGTTCCGAAAGATCCACCTCTGTGTGTAACTACTCTTGGCGGAGAACCTCTTGGTGATGGACTTATCTCTCTAGAGACCAAGCCCCTTTCCGTTCTAGTGGGGGCTCTGCATTCTGAAGAGCTATCATTTAATGTCATTCCGTCTCCTAAGTATCCTGTAATTCTTGGGTTCCCTTGGTTATGTAAACATAACCCATCTATTGACTGGTCCTCTGGTCAAATTTCTGCCTGGAGCACCTTTTGTCATGTTCACTGTATCCAAAAGTTTATACGTAATAAAGTGTCCATTCTTGGGGTCTCTACTGTCCCTGAACTACCGGAGGCTTATGCCGGGTTTGCTGACGTATTTTCTGAAAAAGAAGCAGAGGGCCTCCCTCCACACCGCCCGTATGACTGTGCTATTGACTTGCTTCCCGGTTCTCCTCTTCCTAAGGGGAGAACCTATCCTCTTAACCTTGCGGAAACCAAGGCTATGGAGGAATACATTGAAGACAGTCTAAAAAAGGGTTTCATCCGGCCTTCCTCCTCTCCTGTGGGAGCAGGCTTCTTTTTCGTGGAGAAAAAAGATGGAGGACTTAGACCCTGCGTTGACTACAGATCTCTCAACCGTATTACTGTAAAAAATCGGTATCCGTTGCCCTTAATTACTGAGCTGTTTGACCGTGTCCAGGGGTCAAAGATCTTTGGTCTGCATATAACCTCATTAGAATTAAAGCAGGAGATGAATGGAAGACAGCTTTTAATACCAGAAGGGGGCATTATGAGTGTCTTGTGACGCCTTTTGGGCTTTGCAATGCTCCCGCGGTATTTCAAGAGTTTGTGAATGATATTTTCAGGGATCTACTTGACTCTTTTGTTGTTGTCTATTTAGATGATATACTCATTCACTCTAAAGACTTAAAGCTTCACCGTGGCCATGTTTGCACTGTTCTCCAACGTTTAAGAGATCATAAGCTGTACGCCAAACCTTCCAAGTGCTCTTTTGAACAATCAGAAATACCTTTTCTTAGGTTATATAATTTCATCTAATGGATTCCAGATGGACTCCAAGAAACTCGATGCTATCTTACAATGGCCTAGACCTTCTACCTTAAAGGAAATACAGCGTTTTATTGGATTTTGTAACTACTACCGCAAATTCATCAAGAATTTCTCCAAAATTTTGGCTCCCATCACCGTCCTCACAAAAAAAGGGACCAAATGCTCTCAGTGGCCTCCTGAAGCTCTGGAGGCTTTCGACCTTCTAAAATCTGCTTTTTGCTCTGCTCCTGTTCTTCGCCATCCTCAGCCTTCGGCTCAATATTTCTTGGAAGTTGATGCCTCCGAAGTAGGGGCCGGAGCAGTATTATCCCAACGAGAACCCACTTCTAACAAGTTGCATCCGGTTGCCTTTTTCTCCAAGAAGTTCTCTGCTGCAGAACAAAAATATGACATAGGGAATAGAGAACTTTTAGCTATAAAATTAGCATTTTCCGAATGGAGACATCTTTTAGAAGGTACGGAACTTCCTGTTGTGGTTCAAATTGACCATAAGAACCTAATCTACTTAGAGAAGGCCCAAAGACTGAATCCCAGACAAGCCCGCTGGGCGTTATTCTTCACCCGATTCAGCTTTGTAGTGACGTACATTCCTGGCACCAAGAACACCAAGGCCGATGCCCTGTCTCGGCAATTCCCTTGTGAGAATCTGCAAATACCTCCTGATCATATTCTTCCTCCGGAACGAATTATTGCACAACTGGATACTGCTTTACAAAGGAACTTGTTGGCCGCACAGTCTCGGGCACCTTCTAATCTCTCAGTTCCACCCAATACCTTGTTTGTTCCCCTAGAATTACGAAAAGAAGTGTTACAGTGGGCCCATGGCCAGATGGTATCCGGACACCCTGGTATCAACCAAACCTTCCTACGTTTGAAGTCCCTGGTTTGGTGGCCTACTCTAAAAAAGGATGTTATAGCCTTTGTTAGAGCCTGTTCGGTTTGTGCTGCCATCAAAATGCATCGTTCTGTTCCACAAGGTCTACTTCAACCGTTACCTGTTCCTCGTGCTCCCTGGACTCATATCAGCATGGATTTTATCGTGGACTTGCCCACCTCCAGTGGAAATACCGTAATTTGGGTGATAGTGGACCGATTTTCAAAGTTGGCCCACTTCATTCCCATGCCCGCACTACCTTCTGCCCCAAGCCTGGCTTTATCCTTTATTGAGAATGCCATCCGCTTACACGGCATCCCTGTTGATATTGTTAGCGATAGAGGCCCTCAATTCATATCCTCGTTCTGGAGGGCCATTTGCAAACATCTGGGGATCAAGAATTCCCTGTCCTCTGGATACCATCCTCAATCTAATGGCCAGACAGAGAGGGTCAATCAAGATTTGGAGATCTACCTACGAGCTTATATCAATGCTGAACATGACAACTGGAGCGAGATGTTACCTCTAGCAGAACTAGCACACAATTCGCAGTGGCACTCTTCCCTTAGATGTTCCCCTTTCCAAGCTGCCTTTGGGTATCAACCCAGGGTTCTCCCCTTCCAGTCTTCCTTGGTGGAGGTACCTGCGGCAGCCAACATGGTATCAAGATTGACTACGCACTGGAGAAACATAAGAAAGGTTCTGCTTCAGTCTGTACATAGATACAAGGGGTATGCAGATCGTCACAGAAAACCTGCACCCCGCTATCGTCTTAATCAGCTGGTTTGGTTGTCCACCAAGAACATGAAACTGCGACAACCTTCCTCCAAGTTAGGTCCTAGATTTATAGGACCTTTTCGCATTCTCTGTCAGGTCAACCCTGTGGCTTATAAACTACGCTTGCCCCTTCATCTTCATATTCCCAATACATTTCATGTATCTTTGCTTAAGCCCTTTGTCAAGAATAGATTCTCTCTCCCCTCTAGACGTCCCTCTCCAGTCTCTGTGGATGACCATCAAGAGTATGAAGTTAGCAAAATTCTGGATTCCCGACATAGGGGTAGACAATTACAATATCTGGTGGACTGGAAGGGCTACTCCATTGCAGAGAGGACTTGGGTGCCTGATCGTGATGTTCATGCCCCACGGCTGGTCAAGTCCTTCCACGACAGGCACCCATCCAAACCCAAATAGGTTTTGGGGCATCTTTGTGTGGGGGGGTACTGTCACGCTGTGTCTGGGATTTGATCCCAGGGCCTGGTGTTCATAGACTGTTTTCCTACGTCCTGAGCCACCAGTGAACTGGTTTTATGTTAGCATCGTAGTTATGTTCTTTTTCACTAGTGGGGATGTTTGCTCCACCCTGGGACCAGCTGTCAGCAGTCTTCTCATTAGTGTCCCTATATATTCCCACTTCCCCTTCCTGTCCGTGCCTTAGGATAGGTTCCTGTTTATGGATGCTCTTGCTTTTTGGTTATCTACTTGGCTCGTCTTGACTACGATTCCTGGATTATCCCTTGAACCTGGTTAACCTTGCTGCCGACCCTCCCTGGCTTGTTCTGACTACGTTACCTGGATTGTCCTTTTCCCTCCTGGGATCCTGTCTTCTGCCTACTAACCGTGAGTTGTTGCTGGGGGTTGTGGTTAGGCTATCTGCACCTTCCTTTGTGGTTCCTTATTTCCTGTCTGTGGGAGATCTCAGCCGTCCCTCCACCTGACACCGGGATAACAAGACTACCGGTCAGGAAAGCGGAGGGACGGTTGTAGTTTCCTGGCAGACCTGACACTGTCTCCTTTGATATTTGTATTGACTTTGGAGCCTTTTTTGTGCAGAATACGGGCAAATAAGGATATTACGGGAATTGAAATAGGGGGATCACAGCATAAAGTCGCAGCATATGCAGACGATATGCTATTTTTAATGATAAACCCGACTGTGTCCCTCCCTAATTTGTTTAAGGAAATTGAGCTGTATGGTAAACTCTCATATTTTAAGATAAACTGTGCAAAATCAGAAGCCTTGATGGTAGCAATCCCGAAGAAGCAGATGGAAGCAATAAGGTTAAGTTATAAATTTAGATGGCCAGATCAGGGGCTGAAGTATCTAGGAACTATAATTGCTGCAGATACAGCTAAAATCTTTGAATTACATTTCTTACCAATATTGAGTAAAATACGGGGATTATTGGAGAAATGGCATAAGGGAATGTTTTCATGGTTTGGAAGGGCTAATATAATCAAAATGAACGTCTTACCAAAGATACTGTATCTTCTCCAGGCAATCCCGATTGCAATCCCGAGATCGTTCTTTAGTCGTATTCAAACATTATTTATGAAATTTATCTGGGCCGGTAAACAACCAAGAGTTAGGAGGACATTACTTTTTTTTACCAAAACAATATGGGGGATGGCGGTCCCTAATGTATATAAGTATTACCAAGCAGTACATCTAGGACGGGTATTAGATTGGTGCCGACACAGGGATATGAAAATATGGCCTAATTTAGAACAGGCGCAATGTAGAGAATTACTAAGTAGAGCACCTTGGTGTTATAAAAATATCATAAGCAGTACCAAGACGCACCCAACAATAGGGCCAAACACTTCGAGTATGCAATAGTCTCTTTACAAGGAAGGAGTTATCGACATGTAGCTCACCATTGACGCCCATATAGGGAAACCCCCAATTTATACCGGGTATACAAAAAGGTCCCTTTGCGATGTTAATTGAATGCGGTCAGTTTCAGGCTTCGCACTTTCTGGTCTTGGGTAATTGCCCAACAATGCAGGAATTGATGCAAAAAAATGGGCCCTTTCAATTAGATTTCTGGCAAGCAGCACAACTAATGCCCCATACACACGATCGTTTTTCATGACGTTAAAACTGGCATTTTAAAAAATGGCCCTGAAAAATGATCGTGTGTATGCTCCAGAGCATTTTTAACGACGTGAAAAACGGCCATTAAAAATTTCGGACATGCTCTCTTTTTTCACGTTGTTTTTCATGTCGTTTTTTTTAACGACGTGAAAAACGATGGTGTGTATGCTTTCACGACGTGAAAAAAACCGCGCATGCTCAGAAGCAACTATGAGACGGGAGCACTCGTTTTGGTAAAGCTAATGTTGGAAATGGAGATGGCACATTCGTCACGGTGGAATTAATAGCATCGTTTTAATGCTGCGCATTCCGTTCTTCTTTTGATAATGCTTAAAAATTACCTTCGTTTGATAATGACATTGAGAGTTATGCCAAACTTGTTTCTAAAGTAATTCCAAATTGCTCTAATGATTGTAAAATATTTTTTCTAAGCCGCACCTCCCTCCTAAATAATACTAATAATAATAAAATAATGTAAATATCCTTTTTTTTGGAAATTCTATTTTACTATTGTCTTTTTAATTTTTGGGGCCTTGTTTTTTTTTTTTGGGCTTAAATTATTCTTGTGTAAAGTTACCACACCAACCTTCAAAAAGTGTCTCATTTGGCCTCAGGGAGGTTTGTGTCCCTTGATAATAACAATAATATTATTTGAGATGTCCCTGCCTGCTCCCTAGCAAGCTCTCTTTTGAAATACAAATCACATAGTCAAGTTTTTTTAAGGCCAAAAAAAAAAAGTTTATTTCGGAACATTAACAAATTAAAAGGGGAAGGCAGCACTGGAGAGCCTGCTTGCATTTGTGCATCCCTTTGACCCCACAACAACCATCCAAGATGTGAAAACCAAAATAGAGATTAGATCCCCCCCAAAAAAAGGAGCCCAATCTTGTCTTGAGCTCCCAGAGGTCAGGAGCCACAGCAGATAAGTCCTATATGTCCCCAGTCTGTGGTACTACAGCAGGCATTATTTTCTCCTCTTCTTTGTAGCCTTCTCTCCAGCCTTCTCTGCAGCCTTGGTTGGTTTCTTCCTTGGAGGCTGGGGATCAGGAGGAGAGGTTGTGGCAGGAGGAGGAGGTGGAGGAGTAGGGACAACCTCTGTTATATCGGTGTACATGGTGAGTTCACCCAGCACGCCCTTATTGATGACTTTTAAAAGCAGGGTCTCACTATATATCTTTTGCCGCAAGTCCATTTGCCCTAGTTTGTGGGCGAGGACTGCGGCAAATCCCTCATCAACAGAGGGTGCCTCTCTGAGGACCGCTGTTGCCTCTCTGATGAAGGCCCTGGTTTCCTCCTCCACCTGCCTACCTCTCCTTGGCCCTCGTGGTTTAACTACCAGGGGAGGCATCTGGGCTCTTGTGCTGGGCCCAGCCTCCTCCTGGGTGCCACTGGGCCCAGCCTCCTCCTGGGTGCCACTGGGCCCAGCCTCCTCCTGGGTGCCACTGGGCCCTGCCTCCTCCTGATCCCCAACATCACCCTCTTCCTGGCTTTGCTCTGGCTGTAAAAAAAGAAAGGGACATTATTTATTTTGGCCCACCATCATTCAGACATTGTTCACCTCTAGACATTGTTGAAATCAATGCCAAAAGTTATGTCATTTTCATTGATTCCGCATCCTGGTTTTGTTGCCTTGTCCACATAAAATTAGGCCACTACTGTATCTTGCTCTTCAAAAACTTTATTGGTAGAAGTTTACATACCTAACAATACTAACATCTATTTAAATTCTACAATTTTGTAAGATATAAATATAGATATCAATACTTTACCTGGCTCCATATATCCAAATCTGCCTCCTCTAGGACCTGATCTTGATCCTCAGAGGAAGCCAGAGCAGGGTTGCCAGGAAGGCTGGAGGACTGGCTGCAGGGAAGGCTGGAGGGTTGGCTACAAGGAAGGCTGGATTGACCTCTGGGGGGAAGGGTGGAGAGAGATTCCCGCACTTCCAGCTGGTCATCCAGAAAAGAAAGCTTACTGTAGTACCACAGACTGGGTTTATAAACCTTATCTGCTGGAGCACCTGACCTCTGGGACCTCAGGACCATAGTCCCCTGGGTCCTGTATGTCCCTCTGATAGTCGCTATTTTGGTTTTCACATCTTGGAGAGTTGTTGTGGGTATCTTGGTTTGCACAAATGCAAGCAGGCTCTCCAGTGCTGCTTTCCTGGAGTCTTTATTTTTATTTGCGCCACTTTTGGTTTGCCATAGTATAGGTAGCTCTTGCCATTTGTCTATGAACTCCCCCATGAATTCCGGGTTTTTAAAAGTATTCATGATATCTGTAAAAACGAGAAACCAAAAAATAGATATATTTCAGGCAACATTCCTCAAATGTGCATTTTCGACATATTTTTAGCGCACAAATCTTCTCGTCTGATGAACCTCAAATACTTAAATTGTTAGGTACCTTCGTCAATCAAGACGTTCGTTGCTAACTCCCTCTCCCGCCAAATGAACGTATTTTTGAGACATGGATCTTCACTTGATATACACTGCGCATGCGTGACACTCCGCACGCTTTCCCCGCCCCTGACGTTCGATATTTCACTTTCCCCGCCCCTTCTCACTCGTCGTAGTGCTTAACAAAACATGGCGGAGACACAGGTGGCTGAGATTACCTCTACAGAGGAGGAAATTCCAGAGGAGCCCAAATCCAGATCCAGGAGATATAAGGCATCCAACATGTCATTCGATGAAATGGTGGAGATGGTCGCCATTTTAAAGAAGGAGAATTATGATGCCAAGCATGGGCCTTATAAAAGGCCTAATCTGGTTAAGTCAAAAATTATGGGCAAAGTGGTCAAAAGTCTTCACAAAAAATTTGGGGTGTGCAGAACGAAGGAACAGCTCAGAAAACGATGGTCTGATCTGAAGTTGCGGGAGGCCGACCAATACAAAAGAATCAAGAAAGTTTTAGGAAAAAGTAAGTTCTTTTTGAATATTTTCCATGGTACATATTATTTACTTGTATTCTGTCGTGTATTTTTTACTTTCATATAGTACAGTGAAAGATACCATCTTTCAGGTTCGTCCGCACAGTAAACGGACGTATTAAACCTCTTTCTCCGTACAGTTCCTCAAACGATGTTTTCGGATCATCCAGTGTGAACACCCATGTATTTTATTTTATTTGGGGGTGTAAATTTTGGCTTCACTTATTTTTTCGGTCCTAATCCAAAGGACATTTGTTTGTTTTAAAAAAGGATA
Organism: Rana muscosa; assembly: GCA_029206835.1. Taxonomy (NCBI): domain Eukaryota; kingdom Metazoa; phylum Chordata; class Amphibia; order Anura; family Ranidae; genus Rana; species Rana muscosa. The sequence goes on along the minus strand of CM055116.1, from coordinate 779,947,094 downwards.
TGCATGGTAATGTTAAGGGAGTGAATGCTCAGCAGCTGATGAAACATCTGAACGCAGTAGTACAAGTGTGGGCCTAAAGCCAAAAAGCTTGAGGGTGTCACACACAGGTGATCCTGTGTAGATACTTTGGGGTGTTACAATGTGTCAAATTTGTGTTTTTAAAGTAGATGCTATGGTTTTGGCTATGTATCCAATCATTTGTCCCGGTTGGCACAGGGGGTACATTTTAAAATGCAGCAGGCTTCAAAAGAATGATTACAAAGTATTTTATCATGTTTAGTTTAATTGAAAAATTGAGTCGCTACTAATGAAACTATTCCTTTTATTTCAATCTCCCTAGGGATTCGAAAAGCTACCTCAGATGAGCCGATAATTGCAACACCTACAACAATACCCCCAGAACCCCAGGATGGAGAGGAACGTGATGTTGTGGAAGTGGAAAGTGGCACCACCACAGGTCAGAGAGAAACCAGACACATGCATGTTAAATAGATGTAGGCCTACATATTCTATCCTACATATTTATTTTTACATTTAGGTGCAGTTCTGGCCGAAGACCCCAAAAAGTTGACACATCACAGTGCCCAGATCCTGATCCAATACCTCATGGTCTGCTGTCGTGACCTCGAAAAAATTAAGGGAGACTTGCTAGAGATCAGGGCAAATACCAAGTGGGTGGAGGAAAGGCTCCAAAATATCATGGCTGTGCTTGGGCGTGTCTAATGTTTTTACACCAAAGAACGTTTAAATTGCTGAGTTTTGGAAGGTTTTTTGTTTTTTTACCCTTTAATGACTAGCACATGTTTAGCTTTTTCACAATTTTTATGAATATAGTTTGTTTATGCATGGCTGGTCATGCGTTTTAATACCCAAAAAATTAAGGGAACATCCACATTTCAAAGGAAGTTTCCCAACGAAAAAAGAAATAAAGGTATTTTTACATTCAAAATAATCGTGGCTTCATTATGTAAATGTGGTGCAGAGTGAACTAATCAATGTTTTGTGTTTACACTGACAATGAAGGCTAATTAAGAATGTTAAATACACATGGAAATACAAGTGCACTAGGTAAACCTACATGAAACATAAAACATTATACAATTAAAACACCAAACCAATCTTTACTCCATAAAATAATTTATTTTTTTTTAATATAAATTTTAAAAGATTTTCTGGCATTTCAATGGCCCCCCTACCCATAAAATATTCAAGATATTGGTTACGGACCTCACGTCCGGTTGGGGGGGCCAAGCCAGGACGGCCAGGTTCCAGGGCCACTAAAGTTTTGGAATTGAGTAAAGAGGCCTCAGGCCCACTCAAAGCTAGATAACTGGTGGAATGCACCCGTAGGAAATTATGAAGCACACAGCAAGTCATTACCACATGGTTCCATTTGTATGGGGCAAGGTGGATGGAGGTCAGGAAGAGGCGAAATCGGCTGGCCATGATACCAAAGGCATTTTCCACCACCCTTCTGGCTCTGGCCAGCCGATAATTGAACACCCTCCTCTCAGGGGTGAGGGTGCGTTGCGGGAATGGCCTCATCAAATGGGGTCCCAGGCCAAACGCCTCATCCGCCACAAAGACAAAAGGTAGTCCCTCAACATTCTGCTCCGCTGGTGGCAAGGCCAGCAGATCCAAAAGGAGACGTTCCCCAAACTCCGTCTGGCCAAATACTCCTCCATCAGACATCCTGCCATTCTTGCCAACGTCCACATAGAGGAACTCGTAGGTGGCCGACACCACTGCCATCATCACGATGCTGTGGAACCCCTTATAGTTGTAATAAAAGGATCCCGAATGGGGTGGTGGGACGACCCGAACATGTTTGCCGTCGATGGCTCCTCCACAGTTCGGAAAGTTCCATCGCTGGGCAAACTCGGAAGCCACATTCTGCCATTCATGTGGCGAAGAAGGGAACTGTGGAATTAAAGAAATAAAAAATTAATACTTTGAGCCAGAAACATTGAAAGCTTATTTCATACCAACATTCATGGCCAACATTGGTAGAAACTGTAATAAAAAAAAAGATTAGTAAGCAACAACAAACCTAAAAAATCAAATAAAAATTTGGGGGGGGGGTGTTGAGGATGAGTTGGGAATATCACAAATGAAGGCTGTAGCACTCTGTATGAAGTTACAAAAAAATGAAACATTCCTAGGCAATCTTTAGGGTGCGTTTTGGGCAAAGCACTACGATGGGACATAGAATAAAATACATGGAAATGACTAGGCAAGGTAGGTATGGCCCCAGGATAGCATGCTGGAGAGGTTAGGTAAGCCAAATTTACAGGTAGGCCTCAAACACAAAAAATTTAATATTAAAACATGGGGAGAAAGGGGACATTCCCTGCAGCTAAGAATCATGTGAATTAGGGACTGCTAATAAAGCAAAATAAAAAGTATCCAAAACCAAATACATACAATGTGAAGTTATTTTAGAAGAACACTTACCTTAATATAGTCCTCCTGCAAAACTTGAAGGATGGCAGAACAAGTCTCTGGTATAATGATCCCCAGAGCCTGGGGGGATATGCCTGTGGAGAACTTAAGGTCCTGCAGGCTTCTCCCAGTCGCCAGGTATCGCAACGTGGCGATGAGCCTCTGCTCAGCACTGATGGCTTCCCGCATAACGGTGTCCTGCCTGGTAATATAGGGGGACACCAAAGCCAACAGATGCTGAAATACGGGGTCAGACATCCTGAGAAAATTCCTGAAATCATCAGGATTATTCTCCCTGATCTCCCGCAACAAAGGCATGTGACAGAATTGGTGCCGCTGGAGCAACCAATTCTTGGTCCATGAACTCCTCCTGACCCTGCTCATGGCATGAGTCGGGATACAGCATGAACCCCTGCACCAACTACAGCACAAACTCTACGACGAGTACGTAGCCGCAACATGGCTAGATAACAGTCGGCTGAACAGAACGAACTAGAAGAACGCACGGAAGAACAGCAAGGCCAATGAAGAACAAGCTGAAAAACAGGAACGAGCAGAGCAGACCGCACTGAATAAACAGATACGAACTGACTACACGCACTGCCAAACAGATACGAACCCACAGGCACAAACTGAACTCCACAAAACGATCTTCAAAGCACGAAGACTGAAAAGCGCGAATCGTCTCTCACCAAACTTTTACTATCACGCGGTAACACGGAATTAGCAAAAGCGTCCCAAAGGGTGGCGTCAGAACGGAACTTCCCCTTTATAGTGCCGTCGTACGTGTTGTACGTCACTGCGCTTTGCTTCATCGTTTTTTAAAATGATCGTGTGGACGCAAGACAGGCTTGAGAGGAAACATGAAAAAAACGACGTGAAAAACGGCAAGAAAAAAAATGGCAAGAAAATCGATCGTGTGTACGCGGCATAAGACATTTTTTAAGTACGACGGTGGCACCAGGCTATGTAGACTGGGATTTAACAGTATTTGAGAAGTTATGCACGGAAAAAGAACCAATAATGCATACAGTGTCTAGAATGTACGGGCTGTTGACTAAACCATCTGAGAATTTCCAGCTGCCCTTCTTACATAGATGGGAGCTAGATTTGGGGAGGACTTTCCGGGAGTCTCAAAAAACTAAAATGATTCATGCAATATTCAAGACAGCAACATGCACAAAAATGCATGAAACAAACTATAAAATTATCTCACAGTGGTATAGAACCCCGGAGAGGCTCCACAAATGGTTTCCGAATGTGGGGGGAGAGTGCTGGAGATGCCAGTCAGAACAGGGCAGTATGTTACATATATTCTGGGAATGCCCCAAAATAAAGGAATTTTGGAAGGAGGTCCGAGAGACTATCCAACGATTTGGTGGAATACCAATACCGGATGACCCAGCATTTTTTTTATTGCATTTAATAGAGATACCAGGAGATAAATATAGGAATTCAATCTTGGGGCATTTAGTTAATGCTGCTAAAGCCTGTATACCATTAAAATGGAAACAGACACAAGCGCCTAACATAAGTATTTGGCTACAAAAAGTAGAAGAAGTGAATAGGATGGAAGACTTAGTTTGGACAAGTAGGAAAAAAAGAGATATATACTTAAAAACCTGGTCAATATGGAATGACTTTATCTATGCTACATAGGGCGGGAGATAGGCGGTGGGGGAATGGGGGGGGGGAGAGAGGAGAGGGAACAGGGGGGAGGGGTCAAGGGAAACAGGGGGAGGGGCTTTCCTTTTTTTTTTTTCTTTTTTTTTTGGGGGGGGGGGGGGGTAGGAAAACAGGAAGGAGAGTTAAAGGGAATGGTAAATGGGAAGGAGGGGACTGAGTATTTTGATATAAGGACTATGAAGATGGAACCTGGGGGGAGCGTCGCCCCAGGCTGTAGGAAGAGGGGAGGAATGGAGCAAATACTGCTCTTTGTCCCCGATTCCTCTTAAAGCCTCTTTTTGCTTTCTTCTTTTAGTTCATTATTTTTTACTCTTTATTTGTTTCTCATCAGTATCGGAGTGTATGGGGAATTAGAATAAGAATCATAAAGGTTCTATTTGGCCCTGAGTATAGAATATTTTGTGGGAAGCAAGTTAGAGTATCAATCGAACTATGGTAATGAGAGATATAAGAATCTATGTGTAGATTATGTAAGAATGACTTAACCATTTATGTGTATGTATATGAGATGGAATATCCTGTATAATTTGAAAAAATGAAAAATAAATAGAATTTTTTTAAATTTATTTTATTGCCCCTTTGTTTATGAGTTGGCGGGTTAGTATCAATCCACTTTTGTAAGATATGTTTACGGGCTAAGTAGAGAGATCTGGTCCACATTGTATACATCTCAACAGCTAAAGCTCCATCTGGAATTATACCCCGGAATGGCTAGTTTAGGGGTATTTGTTATTTCTGTCAAGCATATTGTATTCAAGGTCATAAACACTTTTTCTCCCAGTATCTATGTAACTTGGGGCAATGCCATAGCATATGAATAAGGGAGCCATTGGATGCTGAGCATCGCGGGCATAAAGGCAAAATATATTTACCCCAGGCAAATAGTTTTTGAGGAGTATAATGGGTTCTATGTAAGATAAAGAGCTGGGTCAGTTGCTGAGATGGTGAGATAGATACCTCAGGTAGTATCTCCATAGCCCGTATCCACTCTTCTTCGTTCAGACTAGTCAAATCTTTTTGCCAATGGTTAAAGCTATTTACCCGGGCATCTAATTTTTCTGCGTTTAATAAAATAAGATAAAGATCCCCTATTAATCCTCATTTAGTAGTCCGTACTGTAGTTGATTTCAGCAATATCTCTGATGGGTTGTATTGTAATTGGAATATTAGGGCCTGATGTTGTAGAGCGTGACGTATTTGGAGATATTGATAAAAATTGCTATTTAATAGTTGGAAGCGCTGTCTCAACTTATCAAAGGGTAATAAAATATCCCCTTCAAATAACTGATAAAGAAAAATTAACCCAGCTTTTTTCCATTCCCAGAGTTCTCGTATTTTATTCAGCTCGGGTAGGCAGTAATTTTCCCATATTGGCATTTGTTTTGTGTATCCCTTATGATGAGTAATAATACGTGTTGTTTCCCATAGTTTATGGATTAAAGCGGAGCTCCACCCGCAAATTTTTTTTTTTTTAAAGTCAGCAGCTACTAAGGACACTTACCTGTCCTACTCTCCCACATTGATGGCCCCCTCGATGCCGATCCTTCGATCGGTGCAGGTCCCGCGCCGCCATCCACACTAAGGGAAACAGGCAGTAAAGCCTTACGGCTTCACTGCCCGTTTCCTACTCGCGCTAACTTGTGAATGGGCAGCTGCTCTCTGGGATTACACACAGTTCCCAGAAGGCAGCACGCCCCATTCACTAGAAGAGGAAGCGGAAGGAGACCCACCGAGGCAAAGGAAGAGGCAGATTAGGGACTTCTGCATAGCAACGGGTATTTCGGGTGAGTATAATTTTATTTACTTTTTTATTTTATTTTTTCTATTTTTTTAGGATTTTTAGTGCTAAAAAAAATTCTGGGTGGACCTCCGCTTTAAATGGAATGTTGGGAACTTTCTCTTCTCATAAAATTGGCGAGACACTATTTTCTGTACTAATGGAGTGGGTTAAAATTGGGTCATTATTAGATTCTGTATGGGGTCTTGATTATCTACCTCCTCCCATCCACACCAATGTTGTAGTTGTGCTGCCAAAAAAATATAATCTTGAGTTGGGGACAGCTATCCCTCCTCTATCCTTTTCTTGTTGCAGGGTTTCAAGTTTGATTCTTGGTTTTCCATGTTTCCATATAAGGTCTCTAAAAGTCGCATCTATTGTCCTGAATAGTTTTAATGTCAACCAAACTGGGCAATTGTGCAGTAGATATAACAGCTGGGGTAGCCAAACCATTTTCACCAGATTTGCTCTGCCTACAATAGTTAATGGGAATCTGCACCAAGTTTTACCTTCTTGCCTAAATTTATCGACAAGAGGAAGAATATTTTTGTCTATATATTCGTTAATGTTTGGAGTAACTATTATCCCCAAATACTAAAATGATGAAACCTGCTTCATCTGGCGAACCTGGTCTGGATGCCCCAGCTGTATCGGGTCAACAGGGTCAATATGCATTACGGACTTATCCCAGTTGATAGTAAATGCTGAGAATGTATGGTACATATTGTGGTAGTGTGGTGCCCCACCAGTGTATGAATACAGGATTCGCAACCAGGCAGGTTGAGGGGCTCCAGGGTATTTGCTTGTTTGGGAGGAAACTGGCTTTTCAGTTTCCTTATGATTTACTAAAGTCCACTTTGGGACCTGGAGCCTGGGGATTTCTTAGCGATCCGGGTGGGATAAAATCCCCAGTCCTGGATCCGGGTTTTGAGACTCAACTGCACGCTAATTGTTCAGGTGTGTGTGGGCCTGATAGTAGAGTCAGGACCAGCATTCTGGGCTCCACCCTCCCGACGAGTGCAGGTGTGCACTGGGGAAGCCATAGAGTGCAAGTGTGCACTGGAGAAGCCAGAGAGTGGTTGTCTGCACACTGGAAGCCAGAGACCCAGGTCTGAGGGTCAGAGCAGCGAGGGGCTGCTATCTAAATGGACGGTGTTGCCAATGGAATAGTCTGTAGGAGACAGACAAGAGCCTGAAGTGGAAGGCCTGAGCAACACTGCTGTATGTATAAGCCAGGAGGCTGAATGTCATGTTATTGATGAAAAGGAGGGTTGAAACCCCTGCAAGGGAAACCTTTGATTTTGTTTGAACTTCTTTTAATAAAAATGGGCAAATAAAGCCCTCAAAAAGAAGACCCAGCGAGTGGCGGTGTCCTTCAAGCTCTACCTTTGATGCTAGTCCTTCACAATATCTATAAGCGAAGAAACTGTGGGGAGAGAGGTATGTGTATCCCCCAGAAACACCAATGCATCATCTGCGAAGAGTGCTATTTTTTCCTCGCTCTTACCTCTCCGAAACCCCACAATTTCTGGACATTCCCGAATAGCCTCAGACAGTGGTTCAACGGCTAGTGCGAAAAGGAGTGGAGATAAGGGGCAGCCCTGTCTTGTTCCTCTTTTCAGAAAAAATGGTAATGAGATAGATCCGTTAATCTGGACTCTTGCACCAAGGCTTCTATATAATAGTTGTATCCACTTTATAAATTTTGGTCCTATTCCAAAGTGTCTTAGGCAGGTCCATAGGAACTCCCACTCTATGCTATCAAATGCTTTGGCCGCATCCAAAGACATGATAGCTCTATTTCCTGTGTTATTTGTGGGTAATTGTGAATTCAGATATAGTCATCTAATGGTATTAGCTGCTGCTCTGTTGGGGATGAATCCCGGCTGGTCACAATGTATCAGTTTGCCAATGTACCGAGACAGTCTGGTTGCCATTACTTTTGCCAAGAGTTTAACATCTGATGTCAATAGTGAGATTGGGCTATGAGTCAGGCTTATTTTGGTCTTTACCGGGTTTCAAGATAGAAATAATTACTGCTTCATTCATTGAGGGGGGTAGAGATCCAGTCTCAATGGCATAGTTAAAAACTGTTAGTAGATCAGGTAATAGGGCATCCCCGTATATTTTATAGATTTCCCCTGGTAGACCATCAGGTCCAGGGGATTTGTTATTGGATAAATTGGTTGCTGCATTCCTCAACTCTTCCAATGTTATTGGACTCTCCAATATCTCTCTCTCGCTATCAAGTAGCATTGGCAAACTGATAGACTTAATTTTTTTTCCATATCCCCCTCCTGATCCTTCGTCCTGCTTTTACAAAGCTCTTGATAAAAAGCCAGAAAAACGTCCAAAATCTCCAAGTTGTTATTAGTAGACTTCCCTTGTTGAGAGGAATCAATTTCTGTTATAAAGTTTAGGGGGCGTTGTGCCCTTACAACAGAAGCCAATATATGTCCTGGCCCTTCTCCCTCCTCAAAATAGGGTTGCTGTAGAAAAAACCTTTTGTTTTCTGCTTTCTTTATGGCTACTAGTGCATATTTTTCTTGGCTATGTATCCATTGTGTTTGTGTGTTGTTAGTTACATATATTGCTTCAGCTTGTTTTTTTCCCATTTTCCAAATTGTTTCTTTTTTTTTTTATATTTGCGAGATAAGTAGGCCTCTTAGGCTTTCTGTGCATCCCAGTAAACTAAGGGTGATACAGTAGATTTATATATCTGCTGGAAGATAGCGAGCTCTGATTTGATATCTTTTGAAGGGAGAAGTGAAATCCAATAAGGGTTCCATAGCTTACCCCCTATATTAGTTCTAAAAAGAAAAGACAAGACCAGGGGAGAATGGTCTGATATTCCTCTGGCCTCGTATTTTATGTCACCAAGATACGGTAGCACAGAGTGAGAGCCCAAGGCAACATCTATTCTGGATAGGGTTTTATGTGTGCTCGAAGAGCATGAGTATTGTCTGTTCGTTGGATTTCGCAATCTCCAAAGGTCAAGCAGACCCATCTCCACTATATATTTTGCAAAAGCCGTAGTCCCCTGTGGGTATTTCTTGTCGGGTACAGAAAATGTATCCATTGATGGAGCCATATAATTGTTAAAATCCTCTATTAAGAGCATTAAACTATCAGTTTTGTCAGATATAAACACAATAAATTCCTTCAATATTTCCGGAGTGTAAGGCAGTGGACTATATATATTTGCCAACACACACTTTTGTCCAGCCAATAAACAATACAAAAAAATATCGACCCTTATTGTCCTTCTTAAGTTGCCTACATTGAAAATCAGTTGTATCAGATATTAGTATTGAAACTCCTCTGGAGTATGATGTATATGTCGAATAAAACTGCGTTTTAAACTGTTTTTAAAAAAAAATAATATAAGGTATGAGGAAGCAAATGAGTTTCCTGTAGGCAGATTATATATGGCGAAAATCTCATCAATGACATAAAGATAGCTTGCCGTTTGGATGGGGTACCCAGCCCTCTAACATTCCATGAGACCATTACGTCCTTCTGAGGGATCATTATATACTACTTCTATGCATTTTAACTCTAATTGTATCAAGTTATGGGCTATATCCAAGGTTTAACAACCATAAGGTCCAAACTAGAAAACTAGGGAGAAGAGATCAGGAGGAAGAAAAAAGGAGAAAAGAGAAAAAAATAGAAAGGGGGGGGAGCCCAGGAGCTGGAGCAAGAGAGAAGTTAATGGACCAGTATCTTAGTAAGAGATAAATACAAACAAACATGTACGACAGGACAAACCCATATAGAGAACGAGAACAAGACAAACACACAAGCACACACATATGTTCAATCTTGCACAAACAAAAACTGTAACAATTACACTAAAACATAGAAACAATCATAGGGGTTATATGATCAAAAAGACCACCATAAAGAATAGAGTTCACCCTGACCCCTCTATTACTATACTTTTCCTTCCTTCTTACCTACTACCCTCCCATTCCCTCCTCAGCAAAATCAAAGCAAAAAAAAAGAAAACATTATCTTAGGGAATTAATTTGGCCGTGGATGGTTATCCAACCATTGAGACACTGAATCTGGTGATGTAAAGAAAAAAGTATTGTCCTGAGTCATCACTTTTAGCTTTGCTGGGAATAGCATAGCATAGGAAAAGTCAATTTGTCTCAAGCGTCGCCTTACATACATAAATCCCGCCCTTTGGTGCTGTACATTTGCTGAGAAGTCAGGAAAGAAACTTATTTTTGAGCCATTCATCCTTATATCTTCAAGTTGTCTAGCTCTTTGCAATGTCATATCCCTGTCTTTATAGTTCAGCATCTTCAAAATGAAGGTTCTAGGTATTAGTTGCTCTCCCAGAGGCGGAGAGTGTGGCGAGAGTCTATGTGCCCGTTCCACAGAAAAAAGAGAAGAGAAATGTTCTGCCCCCATAGTGTCTTTAAGCCATCTTTCTATAAATTTGACTGGTTTATTCCCTTCCGTCCATTCGGGTAGGCCTACCACCCTAATATTTCTTCTGAGACGATTTTCCATGTCCTCCATACGAGATTCATATAGAGATAGTTGTGTACTTTTTTTTCTGATTTCATGATTGTTTGTAGGGAGTATTCTTTCTTTAAATGTATGCATGTCTTGTCTAAGCAGATTTATATAACACAGGGCTGTCTTTAATATCGATTGGACCCATGGCAAAAAAAAATCTTGGTGCCCCCCCCATGAAATTTCGCTCTCCACCTGCACTGAGACATACAATAAACAGCAGCTAGACTCAAAATCTGTTTACTGTATCAGATCAGGCAGTGATTGTGATTGGTTGCCAGAGGTTACAGCATATCATTACCACTTACTGACTGGTTGCTAGAGGTTACAGCACATGATTTCTGCTTTTTGATTGGTTGCTAGAGATTACTGTACAGTAATACTGCTCGCTGGTTGCTAGAGATTACAGCACATCATCGCCTCACTGCCTGCACACAATGGACTGGGGAGGTGAGCGCACCCATCAATAGACAGAAAACTCCTAGGGATCCTAGAACTCCTAGGATCAGTGGCAGTGTTGGGGGGAGGGGAGGGTGTGATCAATAGCAATGCTAATTTTTTTTTTACTGACTACCAATATAAAAAGGAGTTTCAACACTGACCACCAACGTAATAGGGTTTACACTGGCCACTAATGTAATAGAAGCATTCACAGTAACTACCAATGTAAGGAGGGATTTACACTGACCACTAATGTAAGGGGAACATTCACACTGGCCACTACTGTGAATGAAAGGATTCTACACCAAGCCCCAATGTAATGAGAAGATTTACACTGACCACCAATGTAACTGAGACATTTAGCCTGTGTTCACATTTGTATGTGTCGGGAACGCATGCAAAATTGCTTTCCTGACACCACAGAAATGTGCTGCCCTTTAGCAGATACACAGCAGTGCCATCAATTGTTAACCACTTGCTTACTGGGCACTAAAACCCCCTTCGTACCCAGACCAATTTTCAGCTTTCGGTGCTCTCACACTTTGACTGACAATTACTCAGTCATGTAATACTGTACCCAAATGATTTTTTTGTCCTTTTTTTCATACAAACAGAGCTTTCTTTTGGTGGTATTTGATCACCTCTGGATTTTTTCTTTTTTGCGCTATAAATGAAAAGAGACGGAAAATTTTGAGAAAAAAACAAATTTTTCTTAGTTTATGCGATAAAATTTTGCAAATTATTAATTTTTCTTCATAAATTTTGGCCACAATTTATACTGCTACATATCTTTGGTAAAAATAACCCAAATGAGTGGATATTATTTGGTCTTTGTGAAAGCTAGAGAGTCTACAAGCTGTGGTGCAAATCATAAAAAAATGATCACACCTGATGTACTGGTGGCCTATCTCATTTCTTGCGACCCGAACAAGCCAGGAAAGTACAAATACCCTACCAAATGACCCCTTTTTGAAAGTAGACATTCCGAGGTATTTAGTAAGATGCATGGTGAGGTTTTTGATGATGTAATTTTTTCCCACAATTCTTTGCAAAATTAAGATTTTTATTTTTTCATTCCCCCCCCTCCCCCACAAAATTGTCATTGTAATAGGTTATTTCTCTCACATGGCATGTGTATACCACAAATGATGCTTGAAAATACATTCTGCTACTTCTCCTGAGTATGGCGATACCACATGTGTGGGACTTTTTCACAGCCTAGCCACATAGTGAGGCCCAATATGCAGGGAGCACCATCAGGTGTTCTAGGAGCATAAATTACACATCTAACTTGTTGACTACCTATTACACTTTTGAAGGCCCTGGAGCACCAGGACAATGGAAACGCCCACAAAGTGACCCTATTTTGGAAAGCTAACACCCCAACGTATAATCTATGAGGCATAATGAGTCTTTTGAATGGTTCATTTTTTTCCAGAAGTTTTTGGAAAATGTGTGAAAAAATTAAAACACATTTTTTTTACGCAAAGTCGTCCATTTATAAGATATTGCCAACACATAGCATGTACATAGCAAAAATGACACCCCAAAATGCATTCTGCTACTCCTCCTGAGTATGGCGGTACCAAATGTGTGAGACTTTTACACAGCCTGTCCACATACAGAGGCCCACTATTGAAATAGCACCTTCAGGCATTCTAGAAGCATAAAATACACATCTCATTTCTCAACCACCTATTACACTTTTGAAGGCCCTGGAGCACCAGGACAATGGAAACGCCCACAAAGTGACCCCATTTTGGAAAGCTAACACCCCAACGTATAATCTATGAGGCATAATGAGTCTTTTGAATGGTTCATTTTTTTCCAGAAGTTTTTGGAGATTTGGAAAAAAATGAAAACGCAATTATTTTACGCAAAGTTGTCCATTTTATAAGATATTTTCAACACATAGCATGTACATAGCAAAAATTACACCCCAAAATACATTCTGCTACTCCTCTTGAGTATGACAATACCACATGTGTGAGACTTTTACACAGCCTGGCCACATACAGAGGCCCAACATGCAAGGAACACCATCAGATGTTCTAGGGACACATAGCATGCACATACCAAGAATTACACCCCAAAATACATTATGCCGAGCAAAAACTGAACATGAACTTATTGTATTCGTAGATGCATGTTGGTTTTTGGAGCCGGCCATTCCTCCTGGTGATCTCAACAAATGTATTGTTGTGGATGGAAGAAAGCATGTAGACATCCCTTCTGTCCCTCCACTTCACAGACAGAATTTCCTCATTCCGTAAACTCGTTGTCTCCCCTCTTCTTAATTTCTTTTTGACGAGGCTTTGAGGAAAGCCCTTCCGGTTTGTCTGCACAGTGCCGCATGCTGGAGTGTTCTTTCTGTGAAGGTTTCGGAACAGGGGCAAACTTGTATAAAAATTGTCCACATACAAGTGGTAGCCTTTCTCCAGGAGTGGGTTTATGAGTTCCCAAACGACTTTCCCGCTGGTTCCAATGTAGTCTGGGCAATTAGGGGGGCGCAGCTGGGTGTCCTTCCCTTCATATACAATGAAGGCATATGTATACCCCGTGGCTCGGTCGCACAATTTATAGAGCTTCACCCCATAGCGGGCCCTTTTGGTGGGAATTAATTGTTTTATGCCCAGCCTGCCAGAAAATTTTATAAGGGACTCATCCACGCATACGTGTTGGTCTGGGGTAAACAACTGGGGGAAGGTTTCAGAAAAATAATTTAGCAGTGGCCGAATTTTATGAAGCTTATCAAAATTTTGGTCATTTCGGGGAGGGCACTGGGTATTGTCGTTGTAGTGTAGGAATCTCATAATCATGAGATATCTGCTTTTGGGCATTGCTGAGGAAAAGATGGGCATATGGTAGATGGGGCGGGATGACCAATGTGAACGTACTTGATTTTTTCTGTTTAGTCCCATACAGAATGTGAGGCCCAAAAAAATTCTAAACTCCTCCACTGTAAGGGCTCTCCATTTGTAGGGATGAGCATATTAGGACGTTGGGTTGCTTGCTATAAATTGTTGTGCATAAAGGTTGCACTGGGCCACAATCGATGCAAGCATGTCCTCCGTAAAAAATATAATTAAAAAAGTAAATCGGGGCAAAATTTTCTTTGTCCACCTGGACTCCTGGCTGGGCAGTGAAAGGGGGAATGTTGGCTTCTCCTGAATTAGGAGGAAGCCACAAGGGGTACTGAAGGGAATAGGGAAGGCTGGCATGGGACCTAACCCTTTTGGACTGAGGTGACACCCCACTGGTACGTGGCCTTGCTTGCCGAGGTACTGCGGTGCTGGTGGATGGCACAGCGGTGCTGGTGGATGGCACTGCCTCCTCAGCAGAACGCCTTCGTCTGGCGGGCGGGCCCTCCTCCTCCTCCTCCTCCTCATCCTCCTCATCTGAGGTTGTCAGTGATCCACTGCTAAGTATAGGCTCGTAGTCCATGTCAGACTCATAATTTGAATTTGCGGAGGAATCCGAATCGGAGAGCTCCCCGTTGCTCCCGTCGGCCGCAAGTATATCGTACGCCTCCTCGGCTGAATATAATCTTTTAGCCATTATTGGCAATGATAGAAGGCACTGATGACACGTGACACTGACAGATGGCACTAATACGTGGCACTGGTGACACTGATACGTAGCACTGACACGTGGCACTGATGACACTGATGACACGTGACACTGATAGATGAAACTAGAGATGCTAATAAAAGATGACAGGTGGCACTGATGAGATGTCACTGACAGGTTGCACTGATGGCAGGTAGCACTGACAGGTGGCACTGATGGCAGATGGCACTGACAGGTGGCACAGATGGCACTGACGGGTGGCACTGGCGGCAGATGGCACTGACGGGTGGCACTGGCGGCAGATGGCACTGACGTGTGGCACTGGTGGCAGATGGCACTGACGTGTGGCACTGGTGGCAGATGGCACTGACGTGTGGCACTGGTGGCAGATGGCACTGGCAGATGGCACTGGCGGCAGATAGGACTGGTGCCAGATGGCACTGGCGGCACTTGCGGCAGATGGCACTGGCTGCAGGCGGCACTGGCGGCAGGTGGCACTGGCAGGTGGCACTGGCGGCAGATGGCACTGGCAGGGACTGTGGGCACTGTGTTTGACTGTAAGGTGTGTGTTTGTTTGTTTTTTACACTCACTTTTTTAGCACAGATCTCTCTCCCTCCTCACACGTGGGCTCTGTGTGAGGAGGGATAGCTGGCAATGAGAGATGATCTCATATGTTTACATTTGAGATCATCTCTCATTGGACAGTGAGATCAAGTGCTGAATGGCCTCTGTGATTGGCCATTCAGCACGATCTGTGATTGGCTGTATCCAAGGGACACGGCCAACACAGATTTTCCCCGATGCGCGCTCGCGGGGCACGCGGGGAGGGAGAAATACAGTGGACGTCCAGCCTGCAATGAGAGATGATCTCATATGTTTACATTTGAGATCATCTCTCATTGGACGTGAGATTGAGTGCTGAATGGCCTCTGTGATTGGCCATTCAGCACGATCTGTAATCGGCTGTGTCCAAGGGACACGGCCAACACAGATTTTCCGCAATGCGCGCTCGCGGGGGCGCGGGGAGGGAGAAATACAGTGGACGTCCAGGGACATCCACCCGGCACTTCAGGTCGCTGCAGCCGTCTTTCGGCAATAGCGCGGATCTGAAGTGGTTAATAACACCCTAATGCATCTGCTGACATGTGCTTTGGCACCGTGTGATTTTGAAAAAGGGTTTGGGGCTTTATTCCGCATTTCTATCGCATAGAGCAGTCAATTGAAATGAATGGGTTGCCCTACATGTCGCCTACATCTTTATCCACCCTGTCAGTACACCTCTGCACCCCAAACCTACCCCATCCCCTCCACTCCAACCTTCCCCCCCATTAACTCTACCTGCCACCTCTGCTCATCTTTGCACCCACCTTCCTTACCTCTATACATCCCCTCCTTTCCTACCTGTGCACCCCAAACTGTTATGATTTACATACGAATGCTGCCTCTATTTACATATGAATGCCGCCTTTATTTACATATCACTGCCTCCGGCTGCCGCTAATTACATATGAATGCAGCCACTATTTACATATGAATGCTGGTTATTTACATGTAAACACAGGGTCTGCAGGTGAGTCATCCGTACACAACAATAGGGCAGAGCTGGGAAGCATTAGTAACAGCACTTCACACTGAGATATTGGGACACAGCACAGGACTAAAACTTCAAGGGACTAGGGAATTTAAACTAGGATAGTTGGCAAGTATGAGGCAGCTGCTTTGGGCCCCACAACAATGACAGCTGTTGGCAGCTGCCCCTTTTGCCCTTCCTTAAAGACGGCCCTGTGTGTACGTAGCACACCTGATCCCTGCACTGAGTACATAGCGCAATCTTGATCCCTGCATTGAGTACATAGCGCACTCTTGATCCCTGCATTGTGTACGTAGCGCACTCCTGATCCCTGCATTGTGTACATAGCGCACTCCTGAACCCTGCATTGTGTGTTTAGCAAACTCCTGAACCCTGCTTTGTGTACGTAGCGCACTCCTGAACCCTGCATTATGTACGTAACACACCTGATCCCTGCATTGAGTACATAGTGCACTCTTGATCCCGGCATTGTGTACATAGCGCACTCCTGAACCCTGCATTGTGTATATAGCGCACTCCTGAACCCTGCATTGTGTACGTAGCGCACTCCCGAACCCTGCATTGGGTATGTAGCACACTCCTAATCCCTGCATTGAGTACATAGCGCACTCCTGATCCCTGCATTATGTACGTAGTGCACTCTTGATTCCTGCATTGTGTACATAGTGCACTACTGATCTCTGCATTTAGTAGTGCAAGCCTGAACTCTACACTCTGTATGTAGCACACTTCAGAACATTGCATTCTGTAAAAAGCGCACCCCTGAGCTTTGCACTCTTAATGTGGCACACTCCCCTGCACTCTGTATGTAGTGGAAGCCTGAACTCTGCACTCTGTATGTAGCATAGTTCTGAAACATGCACTTTGCATGTAGCGCACTCCTAAACCCTGCAATCTGGAAGTAACACACTAGACCCTCTTGAACTCTGAACCCTGTGTGTAACGCTCTCCTGGTATTTAACAGTGCCTCTTTAAGACCCTGCAACTATTAGTACAGTTTGGCCAGACTCACCATTTGATGCATCTTTCTCTCCCCCTTAGTGGGGAGAGGGGGTAGTTTGTATTGTGATTGAAGCGTGGTTGAGATGCTGCACTTATTCTTTGAGGAAAAAAAGCCCTGACCACCAGTATACAAGGTGACTGACCACCAGTGTACAAGGTGACTGACCACCAGTGTACAAGGTGACTGACCACCAGTATACAAGGGGACTGACCACCAGTATGCAGGGGCACACTGACAATCAGTATCCAGGGCCACCCTCCTGGAACTAGAGTACTTTGGTAGCAACTGGGTTAATGCTTCCCACAGCAGCTGGATCCTCCATAGAAGCTGCCTGGTAATAGGCTGTGCCCTGGATGCCTACATGCTAAAATTAACAGTGAAAGGCTACTCACCTGGCTGAAGATCTGGTGCTCAGCTTCCTCTTCCGTATCTTGTGTGGCCTCTCTGAGCTGCTGCTGGAGAAAGCCAAGGAACGTATCTTTCTGGCACACGTCCAAGAACCCAGGAAGGTATGGGAATAGAAGTTAAAGGACCTGCACCTGCACATGAGCATGGTGAGTATATAGGAATTCTGCTATTCCTCAATGTGGCATCATCTTCTCAGAGAAAAAAAAAGGAAGTTTCAATCTCAAACGTGTGAGACACATCTGTTTTCCCAATCTAACCCCATCCCGTGGCACCCTTGATGTTCAGCAAATGTGTAAATGCCTCTTTAATGACCAGGTTGAGGGCATGAGGAGGTTGTCAATAAGTGAATTCTCCGTCTGGTGACCTTGGGCAATATGGGCTGCCCTGTAGATTATGCTAGCAGACAGGTAAACCCAGTGAAATGTGAACTTTTCTACTAGACTAGAGACATAAGGGAGTTATTTCTTGACCACATCTATTTTTAACATTTGCATATTATTCTTATACATATTATTAATCTAATCACTAGCACAGTAAGCTTCATAGACATATAAATATAAAGAGGCATAATTCACCATGAGATCCCAAATGTCCAATTTAACTAACATATTTAATTATGTTACATAGTTGGTGAGGTTAAAAAAAGTCCATCAAGTCCAACCTGTGTGTGCTTTTATGTCAGTATTGCATTGTACAGTGTCTTGCAAAAGTATTCACCCCTTGGCTTTTTGTCTATTTTGTTACATTACAGCCTTTAGTACAATGTTTTTTTAATCTGAATTATATGTGATGGATCAGAACACAATATTCTAAGTTGGTGAAGTAAAAGTAGAAAAATATATACATAAAACTATTTTTCAGAAATAAAAAAATGATAATTGGCATGTGCGTATGTATTCACCCCCTTAGTTATGAAGCCCATAAAAAGCTCTGGTTCAACCAATTACCTTCAGAAGTAACATAATTAGAGAAATTATGTCCACCTGTGTGCAATATAAGTATCGCATGATCTTTCATTACATATACACACCTTTTTGAAAGGCCCCAGAGGCTGCAACATCTAAGCAAGAGGCACCACTAACCAAACACTGCCATGAAGACCAAGGAACTCTCCAAACAAGTAAGGGACAATGTTGTTGAGAAGTACAAGTCAGGGTTAGGTTACAAAAAATATCAATCTTTGATGATCCCTAGGAGTGTTGGAGATAAAACAACTTTCAGCTTAGCCTATTGACTGCAGTTCACAAACAGGACACTAGATGTCGCTAATGCTCAGTGATATGCTATGCTATTCATTTTCTATGATGTGTTGTATTTCCTGTACATAGTGCTGTACTTGTTGGTTCCTTTTTCCTGTCTGTGTTCTTCTTACCATGTGAGGTGACATCTTTGCTAGTGTGGTTATGTTCCAATATAGAAGCCAGTTCCTGTTACTCCACAATGTCTGATCTGAATTGACCCAGCAATCGTACTCTGCAACAGGTTATGGGCCCAGTGTCCGGATAAAGTCTTATGACCAGGTGCGGCCCAGGCAGAACAAAGCCTCGAACAGGAGACAGTGTGGCTGATGCGACATATGCTTAAACTCTGTGGCCAAGCTGAACAATGACAATTATCAGCTATGGAAGTTCAAAGTGGAAATGCTATTATCCAGAGACGACTTGTGGGAGGTTACCACCACAGAGAGGCCACAGGATAATAATCAGGACTGGGACATGAAAAACAGACAGGCACGGGCCACCATAAGCTTACTAGTGGAGGATGATCAGCTCATTCATACACGCCATGAGGACACAGCGAAAGGCATGTGGGACGTACTGAAAAGACTGCATGAAGGATCCAGTTTAAACAGCAAGCTGTTTCTGCTGCGGAACCTTTACAAAATGAGACTTGGCAGAGAACAGGACATGCAGGAGCATAAAAACGCAATGCTGCAAGTGATGACGCAACTCAGATCAATCTGGGAGAATATAACAGGCAGTCACACTGCAGCCATGTTATGCAGTTTGCCCGATACATATACTGCACTAATCAATGCACTGGAGACACGACCTGAGACAGATCTGACGGTAGCATTTGTAAAAACCAGGCTCATAGATGAGTATCAGAGAAGAAAGGAATTAGTGCATGACTCCACAGAAACCTACACAAGAACCGCTCTTAAAGCTACAGACGCAAGATTACAAAGGAAAGAGACCAGTATGTGTTTCAGATGCCACAAACAGGGACACCTAAAGAAAGACTGTACTTTATGGAAAGCAGAGCAAATGAGACAGCGTCCCTCTTATGCTAAACAAAAGGTCAAAACCACAATTAATGATCCATGGGAAGGAAACTGGAATGCCACATTTAAAACGACAAGCAACAATAAATGCCAAGGCTGGTGCATCGATTTGGGGGCAACCAGTCACATGACGAGTGATAGAAGTTTCTTCACAGAACTTGATCTGAACAACAAAGAAACTATATCTTGCAGATGGAAGCAAAATACATGCAGGATATGGGCATGGAACCCTTGTATGCCCGGATGATGAGGCACACAGTTTATCCATACCAGTGAAAGACGTGCTTTATGTTCCTAATCTAGAAGGAGGACTCTTATCTGTGAAGCATCTAACAGTCAGAGGACTCACTGTAAAATTCCAAGGTGACAAGTGTTCTATTCTAATCGGCAAACGGACAATAGCAAGTGCCAAGCTGGATGATCATCTATATCACCTCGACACAGTGAAGGAAAAGGTGAGACTATATACACAAGCACAATGACTGTATACATATATGGCACAGACGTCTAGGTCACAGACACCCAGAATGCATACAGGAACTACGGAGGAGGAATCTGACAAGGGATCTAAAAGTATCCCCTTGTCCAGTTACTGTTAAGTGTGAATGTTGCATTAAATCCAAAGCTACAAGAGCAACACTTCCCAAAGTCAGTCAGAAGAGAGCTTCAAGACCACTTGACTTAGTTTACAGTGACGTGTGTGGTTCCCTAAACCCACCAACACCTGGAGGCAACAGGTACATAGTGACTTTCATAGACGACTATTCAAGATACACAGTCACCTACCTAATGCAACACAAGAGTGAAGTTTTTGACAAATCACAATACTATATAATAAAGACTAGTAACAAGTTTCAGAGGAAGCCTCTCATACTTCGGAGCGATAATGGAGGTGAATTCACAGGAGGTAAGATACAAGAGTACGTAAAACAGAATGGAATAGAACATCAAAAGACAGTCCTGTATACACCAGAACAAAATGGAGTAGCTGAAAGAAAGAATAGAACTCTGACTGAAATTATCAGATGTATGCTGACAGACTCTGGACTACCACAAAAATACTGTGGTGAGGCAGCTATGGCAGCTACATATTTGCAGAACAGACTTCTTTCCAGAACAGTGGAGAAAACCCCATATGAACTATGGGGCAATGAGAAGCCAAGTATAAAACACCTAAGAGTTTTTGGATGCAAAGCATTCATCTACATACCTGAAGAAAAACGCACCAAACTCCAAAACAGAGCATTGGATACAGTGACAATGTCAAGGATTACAGAATCCTAAATCCCAAAACAAACAAGGTTACAATTAGCAACAGCATAACTTTTGTTGAAGATTTAAGAGACAATGTAATGACAACCGTAGAAGCAAGAAGAGAAAACTGGCATTGACCAGCCCATCTCTGTAACTTCCGAACAAACAGTTGCAGTGAGTGCAGACTCAACCAGTACTGAAGAGCAGACACAAGAAGGCTCAGACACAAAAACGAGACGTTCAACAAGAGAAAACAAAGGTAAACCACCAATACGTCTCTCATACAAAGCAAGTACTGCCAGTATCAACAAACCTGCAAGCTGGGCAGACATTTCTCAGTTTTCAGAAAAAGAAGCAACTAAATGGATAAAGGCTGCTGAGGAAGAGATAAAATCCATGCATGACACTAAAACATGGACACTTACAGAACTACCACCCAGAAGGAAAGCCATAGGCTGTAAATGGACTTTTAAAGTGAAATACAATGCAGATGGCACAATTGAATGGTACAAAGCAAGACTAGTAGCCAAGGGCTATTCTCAAAAATACGGAGAGGACTATGATGAGACATTTGCACCAGTCAAGCACACTACAATACGGACTTTACTGACAGTAGCCGTCACAAGGAAAATGCAAGTGAAACATTTTGATGTGAAAACCGCGTTTCTACATGGCGATTTAACAGAAGAAATTTACATGGAACAGCCGCCCGGATTCAAAGATGAACAAAGCTCAGGCCTAGTGTGCAAACTTCGCAGGAGTATATATGGTCTAAAGCAAGCAGCCAGAGCGTGGAATATAAAAATAAATGATGTGCTTACACATCAAAACTTTCTAAGGAGTAAAGCAATCCCCTGCTTATACACAAAGAAATTGGCAAACAGATAGGTCTATATGCTTATTTATCTGGATGATATCCTGATTTGCTTTGAGCAAGAAAGGGATGAAGCAGAAATACTGGAAAAACTAAATCAGCACTTTGACACCAAAGACCTTGGCAACATAAAGAATTACCTCGGCATCCAAATCGAGAGAGAGGAAGATGGCAGCTTTCTTCTGAACCAAAGGCACAAAATACAAGAAATAATTGAAACATTTGGAATGGAAGACGCCAAATCGGTAAAGTCTTCCATGGAAACCAACTACCTAAAGGAGATGAATTGTCAAGATAACCCATTACCTACTAATACTCAATACAGGAAAGCAACAGGGAAATTTCTGTACCTTACCACTGCTACAAGGCCGGACATTGCAGCAACTGTTGGAATCCTATGCAGAAAGGTTTCAATGCCAAGTAAAAAGGACTGGAATGCAGAAAAGCGAATCATTCGCTATCTTAAAGGGACTTCGCACTACAAGTTAAGGTGCTTTCATCACTTGCTGGTAAATTTAACAGGATATGTGGATGCTGACTGGGCAGGAGACACCAGTGACAGAAAATCTACTAGTGGCTACTTATTTTTTCTGTCAGGAGGTGCCATCAGTTGGACTAATAAAAAGCAACTCTCTGTTACACTGTCATCTACTGAAGCAGAATACGTTGCTGCAGCGCAGGCAAGCCAAGAAGTTATATGGCTGAGACAGCTATTAACAGACTTGGGTCAACCACAGTTGGGACAAACAGAAATCTATGAGGACAATCAAGGATGCCTTGTACTTGCGCACATGGAAGGAGTTAATTCAAGAACCAAGCACATTGATGTGAAGTTCCACTTTCTTAGGGATCTTCAAGAGCAAGGTCTTCTTGAGTTACTTTATTGCCCAACCGAGGATATGACAGCAGATATCCTTATAATGCCCCTGACCGCTGAAAGACATTCAAGGCTTACAAAGAAGATAGGTTTAACAGACTAAGCCTTAGCTGTTGAGAAGGGGTGTTGGAGATACAACAACTTTCAGCTTAGCCTATGGACTTCAGTTCACAAACAGGACACTAGATGTCGCTAATGCTCAGTGATATGCTATGCTATACATTTTCTATGATGTGTTGTATTTCCTGTACATAGTGCTGTACTTGTTTGGTTTCTTTTTCCTGTCTGTGTTCATCTTACCATGTGAGGTGACATCTTTGCTAGTGTGGTTATGTTCCAATAAAGAAGCCAGTTCCTGTTACTCCACAACGTCTGATCTGAATTGACTCCGCTGCACCCAGCAATCGTACTCTGCAACAAGGAGCACCACCAAATCTATCATAACCAAAGGGAAAGAACATGGCACAACAGCAAACCTGCAAAGATGGCCGCACACCAAAACTTACGGACCAGGCAAGGAGGGCAATAATCAGAGAGGCAGCACAGAGACCTAAGGTAACCCTGGAGACTGGAGTATCTGTACATAGGACAACAATAAGCGGTACGCTCCATAGAGCTGGGTTTTATGGCAGAGTGGCCAGAAGAAAGCCATTACTTTGAGCAAAAAACGAAATGGCACGTTTTGAGTTTGCGAAAGGCATACGGGAGACTTGCAAAATGTATGGAGGAAGGTGCCCTGGTCTGATGAGACTAAAATTGAACTTTTTGGCCAAAGAAAACGCTATGTCTGGCCCAAACCCAACACATCACATCACCCAAAGAACACCATCCCTACAGTGAAACATGGTGGTGGCAGCATCATGCTGTGGGGATATTTTTCAGCAGTCGGGACTGGGAAACTGCTCAGAGTTGAGGGAAAGATGGATGGTGTTAAATACAGGGATATTCTTGAGCAAAACCTGTACCACTCTGTGTGTGATTTGAGGCTAGGACAGAGGTTCACCTTCCAGCAGGACAATGACCCCAAACACACTGCTAAAGCAACACTTGAGTGGTTTAAGGGGAAACATGTAAATGTGTTGGAATGGCCTAGTCAAAGCCCAGACCTCAATCCAATAGAAAATCTGTGGTCAGACTTAAAGATTGCTGTTAACAAGCACAAACCATCCAACTTGAAGGAGCTGGAGCAGTTTTGCAAGGAGGAATGGGCAAAAATCCCAGTGGTAAGATGTGGCAAGCTCATAGAGACTTATCCAAAGTTACTTGGAGCTATGATGGCCGCAAAAGGTGGCTCTACAAAGTATTGACTTTAGGGGGGTGAGTAGTTATGCACATTGACTTTTTCTGTTATTTTGTCCTATTTTTTGCTTGCTTCACAATAAAAAAAAAAAACATCTTAAAGGTTGTGGGCATGTTCTGTAAATAAAAGGATGCAAATCCTCAAACAATCCATGTTAATTCCAGGTTGTGAGGCAACAAAACACGAAAAATGCCAAGAGGGGGGTGAATACTTTTGCAAGGCACTGTATATCCCTGTATGTTAAGGTCGTTTAGGTGCCTATCTAATAGTTTTTTTTAATTATCTATGCTCCCTGCTAAAACCACTGCTTGTGGAAGAGAATTCCACATTCTTACCACTCTAATGCCGCGTACGCATGACCGTTTTTCATGTCGTTAAAAATGCCATTTTTTAAATTGGTCATTAAAAACGATCGTGTGTATGCTCCAGAGCATTTTTAACGACGTGAAAAATGGCCTAAAAAAAATGAGAACCTTTTTTCACGTCGTTTTTCACGTCGTTTTTTTTTAACGTTGTGAAAAACGGTAGTGTCTATGCTTTTACGAGGGGAAAAAAAACGCGCATGCTCAGAATCAAGTATGAGACGGGAGCGCTCGTTCTGGTAAAACTAGCGTTCGTAATGGAGATAGCACATTCGTCACGCTGTAACGGACTGAAAAGCACGAGGCTGAAAAGCGCGAATTGCCGCTCAACAAACTTTACTAACATGAAGGGTGGCGCCATTCGAACGGAACTTTCCCTTTATAGTGCCGTCTTACGTGTTGTACGTCACTGCGCTTTTCTCAAGCGTTTTTTTTCATGAACGTGTGTATGCCGCGCTTCTTTTTAATTTCCCATTCGCGGAAACGTTTTATCCCTACTGTGGAGTCACCAGTACGGTATTTGTACATTGAAATCACATCCCCTCTCAAGCATCTCCTCTCCAGAGAGAATAAGTTCAATGCTTGTATTCTTTCCTCATAACTAAGGTCCTCCAGTCCCTTTATTATCTTTGTTGACCTTCTCTGGACTCTCTTCAGTTCCATCACATCCTTCCTGAGGACTGGTGTCCAGAACTGAATGGCATACTCAAGGTGCGGCCCAGACCAGAGTCTTGTAGAGTGGAAGAATTATCGTACTCTCTCTGGAGTTAATTCCCTTTTTAATGCATGCCAATATTCTGTTGGCTTTGCTTGCAGCAGCATGGCATTGCATGCCATTGCTAAACCTGTCATCTACTAGGACCCCCAGGTCATTTTCCATCCTAGATTCCCCCAGAGGTTCACCCCCTAGTGAGTAGATTGCATTCGTGTTTTTGCCACCCAAATGCATAATTTTAAATTTTTCTACATTAAACCTCATTTGCCATGTAGTTGCCCACCCCATTAATTTGTTCAGATCTTCTTGCAAGGTTTTCACATCCTGCAGAGAAATTGTTGCCCTGCTTAGCTTAGTATCGTCTGCAAATACCAAGATTGAGCTGTTTATCCCATCCTCCAGGTCGTTTATAAATAAATTAAATAGGATTGGTCCCCGGACAAAACCCTGGGGGATCCCACTTTCCACACCGGACCATTCCCAGTACTCCCAATTTATCACGACCCTCTGAACTCACCCCTGTAGCCATTTTTCAATCCATATACTCCCCCTATGGTCCATACTGACAGACCTTAGTTTGTACAGTAAACGTTTATGGGGAACTGTATCAAATGCCTTTGCAAAATCCAGATACAGCACGTCTATAGGCCTTCCTTTATCTAGATGGCAGCTCACCTCCACATAAAAGGTTAATAGATTTGTTTGGCAAGAACGATTCTTCATGAATCCATGCTGCTTTCTACTAATGATACAGTTTTCATTACTAAAATCTTGTATATAATCCTTTATCATCCCCTCCAAGAGCTTACAAACTATTGACATAAGGCTAACTGATCGGTAGTTCCCAGGGATATATCTTTGTCCTTTTTTAAATGTTGGTACTACATTGGCTTTTCTCCAATAAGCTGGTACCATTCCAGTCAGTAAACTGTTCTGAAAAATTAGAAACAATGGTCTGGAAATTACTTGACTGAGTTCCTTAAGGACCCTCGGGTGCAAGCCATCTTGTCCCGGTGACTTATTGATGTTTTTCAAGTCTATTCCTAATTCTATCCCCTGTTAGCCATAAGGGTGCTTCCTGTGACATGTCATGAGGATAAACCTTGCAGTTTTGGTTACTGAAGCCCCCCTGTTTCCCTCGGGAAGACTGAGGAGAAAAATAAATTCAATACCTTTGCCATCTCTCAATGCTTTCTAACCAGATTCCCCTCATCATTCTTTATGGGGCCAATATGATCTAACCTCCCTCTTTTACTATTTATATACTTAAAGAATTTCTTGGGATTTTTTTACACCCCTTTTCCCTTTGTGCCTTTCGTGTTCTATCGCCCTGATTTCACCCTTACATTTCTCATTGCATACTTTTGTAAAGTTGGAATGCCGATGATGACCCCCAGCCTTTTTTGAAGGCCTTCTCCTTTGCTTTTATATGCATTTTTACATTGGAGTTAAGTCACCCAGGACTTTTATTAGCTCTTTTAAATTTCTTTCCCATTGGGCTGCACTGGCTAATACCCTTATTTAATATGCTCCTAAAGAATACCCATTTTTCCTCTGTTCTTTGTTCCTAAGATTTTATCCCATTTAGTATCTTCTAGCAAGGATCCTAGTTTAGGGAAGTTGGCTCTTTTGAAATTCAGTGTCTTTGTATTCCCCTTATTTTTCCTATTTGTGTGATTTATACTGAATCTAATTGACCTGTGATCGCCGTTTCCTAAATTGCCCTGTATTTCTACATCTGTGATCAGGTCTGTATTGTTGGTAGGTCTAATAACGCTTTGTTTCTTGTTGGTGCGTTTACCATCTGACCCATGAAATTGTCCTGCAAGACATTTAGGAAATGGCGAGGTTTAGATGAATGCGCAGTTCCTTCTGCCCAGTCTGTCTGGATAAATAAAATCCCCCATTATAATGACACTTCCCATCCTTGCCACTAATCCAAACTGTGATAGGAGGTCTGCCTCCCCCTCCTCCCTTAGGTTAGGTTAGCATACTCCTAGTATTACTTTCCCCTTAGTTTCCTCCCTTTGTAGCTCTACCTATAAGGATTCCACCTCCCTACTTGCTCCATTGGTGATGTCGTCCCTCACATTCACTTGTACATAATTTTTGATATACAGGCATACTACTCTGTAACGGCAATCCCAATACGAAAGGGGTTAACGCCGTTTAGGATATTCCCTTTCCGAACACAAGGCAGCTACCGACACTCCACAGTCAGGCGAACGAGACCCATAAGAATAATTCCCCCCCCCCCAATAACGAGACACAGCTCTTTTTTCAGGTTCCAAACAGGGAATGAATCTTTATTGCAAGCACATGGTAACACACTTCTCTTCAAAACACTTTCCTCCCACCCTTGGGAAACAGGGCGGGTTAAACCGTCCAATGACAATGGTGATACAGGTCAGGTGTGTTCAAACTTCTCCTTCAGTAAACAGTCTTAGTGGGGGGGGTTGCTGGAGTGATTCCCCCCCCCTTTCCTCACAGCAAGACACTTAAACATCCCATAATAGGTAGCCAGACTGTCTACCAAGCTCCAATCCACATCACCACAGTAGCAGACATAATTACCACAAGCCACAATGAAAAGGTCTTTAGAAGTTAGCCTGGACTCAATTTACATTACACAGGCAGCCAGGAGGTTGGAGGTGATGACATTAACATCTTTCAATTAACCTGTTGAGTTCAGAATCAACAAACAGTAATTAGTCCTTTACAGATATCCTGGAATATATTGTGGATAATTATCACTGTCCCAATTTAGGTAGTACAAGATATAATTTCTCAGTCATCCTATGCCCAGCTATCATTCGTGAACGGCCAGAAACTCCAAATCTGCCTCTGCCCAGTGGCCTTCCGAGACATTCAGTCTTCGCTCTCTGTGCTCCATTATTTCCTCCAAACGCCGCTCCCCATCACTCCCAAAGTCAGGGTCACTGGACAGCCTCCAATACAACAATCCCAGGCCATCATAGTCAAAGCCTTCCGTGGGGCTGTCATCCGCTGACCACAGGCACTCTTGGGCTACATACCACCAGAGGGGTCTGTAGCTCTCATCCAACCGCATCTATGCCCGGATCAGCCTGCTTAACTCAGTTGTCCACTCCTGCTTCGGTTGTTCCCCCAATAACGGCATTCGTACATCATACTGCGACCAGTACCTTACATGGATGGAGGGGAGAACTTTTCCCTGGTGTTGCTGCTCGAGAGCTAGCGCTTTCTTCCAGAGTTCACAACGGATAGAATCAGACCATCCCAGCAGGACCTCCTCTGATACTGGTCCTCTATGCTGCATCTGCATCTCTTGCAACCTCCTTCTGAATTCCTCTTCCATGGCGGCTGGTATCTGTACCTCTTCTCTCCTTTCAGTTGGTGCTGCTGTGACTTCTGCTGCTGCAGCACCTTTTTGATGTAGCCAAGTTGCGTCCACAGCCGCTAGAACTAGGTCTATGATCTCCGCTGGAGGGTTAGGACCATACTGTGCCAGTCTTAGTTTAACAGCCCGATTAAAACTTGCCTCTTTGGGTGTCCTGTCTGTTACGCTGGGCCTTTCCGTTATGTTGGGTCTTTCGGCTCTATCCATTTCAACTAGTTCTGCGATAATGTCCCTTTTCTTACGGTTGTTGGCCGGTCTGCCCCGGTTCTCCAGTAAGTCCTTGAGGGAAGAGAGCTTTAGACGTTCATACTGTGCCTCCATTGTCCTCTGTCCTTTTGTAGCTGTCCTTATAGGCTGTGGGAATCATCCCGCTGCTTTGCCACCAATGTAACGACAATCTGTGTATGAAAGGGGTTAACGCCGTTTAGGATATTCCATTCTCGAACACAAGCAGCTACCGACACTCCAGTCAGGCGATCGAGACCCATAAGAATAAATTCCCCCCCCCATAATGAGACACAGCTCTGTTTTCAGGTTCCAAACAGGGAATGAATCTTTATTGCAAGCACATGGTAACACACTTCTCTTCAAAACACTTCCCTCCCACCCTTGAGAAACAGGGCGGGTTAAACTGTCCAATGACAATGGTGATACAGGTCAGGTGTGTTCAAACTTCTCCTTCAGTAAACAGTCTTAGCAGGGGGGGGTTTCTGGAGTGATTTCCCCCCCCTCTTTCCTCACAGCAAGACACTTAAACATCCGATAATAGGCAGCCAGACTGTCTACCAAGCTCCAATCCACATCACCACAGTAGCAGACTTAATTACCACAAGCAACAATGAAAAGGTCTTTAGAAGTTAGTCTGGACTCAATTTATATTACACAGGCAGCCAGGTGGTTGGCGGTGATGACATTAACATCTTTAAATTAACCTGTTGAGTTCAGAATCAACAAACAGTAATTAGTCCTTTACAGATATCCTGGAATATATTGTGGATAATTATCACTGTCCCAATTTAGGTAGTATAAGATCTAATTTCTCAGTCATCCTATGCCCCTAGTGGACATAGGATGATTTTAGACATAAGAGGGCCAGGGGAAGCTGAAACAAGGGTATCTCATACTTTTCAAGAGCTTCTGGGTTCCACGGGCCCTTCCGTTACATACTCCCCCTTTTTTACCCTCCCTATCCCTGTGATATACCCTTCCCCCCATTGCCTAGTTTAAAAGCCCCTCTAACTTGTCAGCCATCTTCTCTCCCAGTCGATCTGCACCTTCCCCATTTAGGTGCAGTTTGTCCCTGCTAAAGAGCTGGTAACTGACTGAGAAGTCGGCCCAGTTCTCCAGGAACCCAAACCCCTCTTTTCTACACCAATTTAGGTTCCTTTCCTCAATTTAGCACCTAAGTCCCTAAAATCGTTTTTTAGGACACTCCATCTTCTTATGACTTTGTCATTGGTGCCAACGTGCAGATTATTTATGTAATTAACACATCGTAGTTTTTGGTGATTGTTGTCGTATTAGCACACTTGTACCAAAACAGTCGAGTACTGTCCGTGATACTTTTTTTATTTGCACATTCAGACTTTCAAGTTTTTGGGGTGTACCCCTCTTCAAGGTTCAAGCAGTACTCATTAGTACTGCTCGCATTGATTTACTGTATGCTAAAACAAATTTGCTATACCTACATAGATTCTTCCAAACTTATGCAGACAGCTTTTTGAAGAATAAAGGTTTATTGCTTTCACAAAGGCAATGAAGCTACAGAAAAGCATTCCAAGCTACATGTTTCTGTAAAAAAGTATACCACACAGTCACAATACAATGTCAGGGCACAGAAATCATACAATCAGTCTATAATATTCAGATACCATATAGTAGAATTGCGGGGTGCCATCCATGTAAAATTGGGGGCCATAGTGCAAGAAATAGCTAACATGGTTTGTTGTGGCACGTCCTTAGCTCAGTGGAAGTCACATACTGTAGCTTCTTATATCTATATTGTCGGTATAGTGCAAGTAAGGAAAGTGGAAAACGAGCAGAAGTGGGAAACACAGGCAAAAGAGGGGGCATTAATAAGAAAGGATAGAGGAGCTAAGGAATGGGAGAGGAGGAAGGACTGGATAATTGGGAAAGGTCTGGAGGGAGGGGGGGGTATACAGTCTCATTGCATTAATTCTGGCATATGCACTCAAGAAATAATGTCAAAACAAGTCATAATGTGCACTAAACCCAAGAAGTTGATCCAACTGGTCGCGTCAATGAATGAAGAGTACCTATCATAATGTTGTACGGAAAAATCAGACAGTAAGTGCGCCAATTCAACACTCCACCATAGTGGGGGCAAAGATTGGACTCCCTGTATCCAGGAATTACGTTCCCAGAAGCCAGAAAAAGCGGACAGCTTTTGAAACAAGATATTACAGTTTATCTGATTTATTTTACATTTAGAAATATGACAAAATGCTTTGGTTCACATAATTTCTGCTTGTTAATGACAATGCCAAGCCTGTTGTAATCCACAACACCACCTTCATCATTTCCAATCAGAGATGCTGATAAAATCCTGCATCCGGTGAGCCTAATTTATCAGTCTTTTTATCTAGCTGTATGACTAAATGAGAAATAAAAGCTTTGGCAACAAGGAGCCTTATCTACAGAACAAAGAAGTAGCAAGTGACAAATCAAAAAACATTCAACTATCTACTTATGCATAGCCATATCAGTTATTATTGAGCTTGTGGGTTTGGTTTCTGTTCTGCCTGTCAGGCCTTTGTTCAATGGTGAAACCTCTCTTGTAAGTGTTTCCTTGCCTGAAATGTACAGTATATTCTTGGAGATTCTAATAATTTGTTCTGGGAATCTACCTATATTTTATACTACAGTGGAACCTCAGGTTACGAGCATAATCCGTTCCAGGAGAATGCTCGTAATCCAAAGTACTCGCATATCAAAGCGAGTTTCCGCATTGACTTCAATGGCATGCAATACCGCATGTGGCCAGAGTAGGGGGGGGGGGGGCGGGAGAGCCTCGAAAATGTCCGGAAAGGCCAGAGGACAGTTCGGCTGACCTCGGCAAACCACGGAAAGGCTCCGAGCCTTTCCGAGGTTTGCCGAGGTCAGCCGAGCTGTCCTCGGGCCTTTCCCTGCATTTCCGAACGGCACCGATCGGCGCTATTCGGCACCGGCGCCCCCCAACCTCGGGCCAAACGCGGTACTGCACACCGCTTTGGCCTGAATCCTGCTCGTTTTGCGAGACAACACTCGCAAACCGAGTTAGGATATTTCAAAATACAGTGCTCGTATTGCGAAACGCTCGTTAACCGTGTTACTCGCAATCCAAGGTTCCACTGTACTGTCATTCTGTATAAGGAAGAACATTATGTGCACCCACAGCAGCCAGTTTAATTTGTGCCCTTGGAAAGTTCCCAATCATTAGGACCCATGCACACTGTAAGTTTAGCTCATTTTAGGCATTCATCCCTTGGCATACACTGCCCTAAATGTTCAAGCGACCCCGGTGCACAATTCAACCACAGTAGCTGTCAGTCTCTAATAGAGTTTGACAGGCTGTTGGCAGTGGGGCTGGCCTAGACCTCCACCCTCAGCTAAACTCCAAACCCCAATGCACAGGGGCCTAAAATACCAGTGTGCACGGGGCTTTAAAATCAAATTTTTACACAATTTGAAAAGTTGTGCATGTATTGGAGTTTCTGTGTATTGAACTTGTGGGCTACAAAAACTACTCTTGAAGTATCCCTGCTATTGATATTGTTGTACTGTGATAGACTGTATTTGATTTCTGCCTTGCGCAAACATCTGCTTTCTGCAACCTGTGACTGCACACATTTATGCCAACATTTGCCAAATGAGACTTTTCAGACACTATATACCACATAGAAATGTATATAAGTATAAAGAATGTAAAAAAAGAAAAGTGTGTGTATATATATATATATATATATATATATATATATATATATATATATATATTGTGACAGCAGGAAGGTAAAGTCACCTGGTTGCATCCAGGGGGGTAGATATATTTCGCCCAGATTCAGGCTTTACGCCGACTTATACAACTAGGTGGAGAGTTGTATAAGCCCAGCTGAGGCTAGTGGGCTCATGGATAACTCATACCTCTAGGGAGAGTGTGGGGCGTCGTGCAGACAGGGAGTTGATGAGACCAGCTGAAGCTTGTCAGCTCATTTAGGCCTCTATAAGAACTCCCAGATTCATTAGGTGTTTTCTCATGCCTGGAACCAGACCTGTGTGGACTGTCTAGGGAGAGTGAACCCCTGTGCGGTGAGACAAAGCCTGTGTGGCTATTTGCTTGGACATTTAAAACCAGGGACTTAGGGACTAGGACAGCACTAGGCTGATCCCAGTTGTTAGTTAGGAAACCTGTATGTTTAGTCAGAGGTCAAGTTGACCAGGATTTATTTTGTTTATGTTTCTTTTGGCTTTGCTGTGTTTTGTCACTGTAAATAGAAAATAAACCGCACCTTTTTTGATTTTGAAAACCACAACCTCCGTTTGCTGGGCCTGTTTTTGTGTGGGGAGCCCATCCCGGGGGTTACACACACCCGCTGCCGAGCTAACCCCCTCACAATATATATATATATATATATATATATATATATATATATATATATATATATATATATATATTTTATGACTACACCAAGATTAAAATATTTACATTAAAAAATGGCCGACATTTCAATTGTGTACAATCACCAACTAATTTCCCCCATATTACCACATACAGATTGATATGTTCATTGTATACCCATGATATGTAGATTCAACATGTGGGAACAGGCTGACGTGTTTCAAATGAACTTCTTCCTCAGGGGCTTGAGGGCAATTAGAGAATGGTGAGAACAATTCTTATTAGCCAATTGGGTAGAGTAAAAGAAACTCCAGTCAGACAAACAGGCTATCACAGGTAGTTGCAGAGGAGGGTGCAGACCCCACCAGCCTTATGTGTCCTGCCTTTCTTTTAGGAAACATAAAGCTGATCCAGATAGTCCTACCAAATACCAGGTACAAACTACTATCTGGCTTTAGTCACTCCCATGGTCCTTGTGAGGTTTGCACCATCCTCAGAGACTACCGGAGATAGCCTGTTTGTCTGACTGAAATTGCTTTCACTCTACCTAATTGGCTGATAAGCAGAGGCGGCTCTCTAATTAGGCAAAGTAGGTGGTGGCCTAAGGCCTCGCACTCACAGGGGCCTCGCCCCGCCTACCTTGCCGAACGTGTGGGAGAGAGGGAATGTTCCTGGTCGGTGTCCCCAGGCTGGCAGGGTAAGCGGGTAAAGCCATACAGGTTCCAGCTGGCTGTAACATCCTCCTCGCACGGAGAACAGCTCCTGATCCCTACTGCCATCCTAGCCTTCCCCGAAAGCCTGTACCAGAGCTGGAGGGAGGGGGCGGGGGCTGGATTGTGAGCGGAACTATGCTCATTATGTGCAGGAGTCAGGAGAAATGGCTGAGGTTGTGTCTATGCACACTGCCTGCCTCCTCTCTGTAGCTGCAGCCATACCAGTGCCCATACAGGAGAAGGACGGTCCTCCTGGGTTTGCCAGTAGCTGGATCAGAGCTTGCACAGTGTGAGCAGAAGTAGAGGTGGGCGGAGCACGCAGAGAAAGTTCATCACACTGCACACTCTGCAGCACCGATCACTGTCCAGCCCAGCAGTTACCAGAGCTCTCCCCAGACCAGCTCACAAGCTCTTCATGCAGTCCATGGAAGCTGCTAGTAAGGTGAGGTGCTAATGTATTTGCAGAACAAGCTGGATTAGTGAAGGAATTACCAGATTTGTAAAACGTCCTGTCTGTGTCAGCCTGCAATCGGTGCTTGCAGATTACTGTTATATTATCAGTATCCTGCAACTCTGATGAAGTCACAGACCAGGACAACTTCACTACTTCCCAGGATCAGAAAACTTTACTGGACATTTACTAAAGTCTGTGTGTTTTTCTTGCATAGGAGGTGAGGGGCTGCTAGAATTAAGTCCCAAGCCTGTGATCAGTGACATATGCAGTTATAAATGTAAAAAAAAGTCTCTGCAGTGACTGATTATCAATCATTTTGGGATATCAGTGTGTAGCTGCTAATATATTACAAGAAATCTGAATTTTAGGCTGACAATAGAAAACAAAATTTAGCACCAGAGCTGCCCTCTCCCTCTGATTGCACCGCTCCTCCTTCACAGCCATACAGTGCCCCTTAAACTGGGCGCACACAGACCAAAAATTGGCCAGTTCACTAGGGACCAGATATATTTCAGCCTGTGTGTGGCCTTCCCCGTTTCTGTTCAACAGAAATCAATCAGTAGATCAACTTCTGTCTAACGGCAATGCTAGAAAACGTTCCTTCAATCAGCGGCCAAAGCCAAATGGTTGCAGACTGATCAGTGTATTCTGACACTGGGGGGGAGTCCCACTGTCAGAATACAATGGCACAGTAGGGAGGATTCCTCCATCTGTCTCATTTGTGTGGATGGGGTGAATCCGTTAATTTATCTTTTCTTCAGTACACCAGTTGAAAAAAAATTTTTTTTTTAATTAACTGTGCCTACTCTGCTTAAGACTCACACCACAGAAGCAGGGGAATCTATTCATTCTAGTGACACAACACACATAGGCATTTTTCCTCACACTGATACATTTTTTCTACATCACTGTTGGCCCAAAGCTTTAGACCCCTTTCACACTGAGGCGCTTTGCAGGCGGCTATAACGCAAAAAATAGTGCCTGCAAAGCACCCTGAAAGAGCGGCTTCATTTACTCCAGTGTGAAAGCCCAAGGATTTTCACACTGGAGCTGTGCTCTGGCAGGACGGTAAAAAAAAGTCCTGCTAGCCACATCTTTCAGGCGCTGTAGGAGCGGTGTGTACACCGCTCCTAAAGCGCCCCTGCTCATTGAAATCAATGGGCAGTGCCGCTGAACCGCCAGCAAAGCGTCGCTGCAGCGGCTCTTTGTGGGCGGTTTTAACCCTTTTTTGCCCGCTAGTGGGGGTTAAAAGCACTCTGCTAGCGGCTGAATAGCGCAACGAAAATTACGGTAAATCGCCGCTAAAAGGTGCTTTACTGCCGACGCCCCTACTGCCCCAGTGTGAAAGGGCTCTTACTGCAAAATAAAATGCGCACTGCTATTAAACTGCGCATGTCACTACAAACTGCACCCCAGCCCCTACTCCACCTGGGGAGGGGGAGGGAGGCGCAGTTTGACAACTTTGCCCTGGGCACTGGATGACCTTGTCCCGCTACCACATTGCATGGTGGGAGTTGTAGTTCTCCACACCACACACTAGACTTGGCCCACATCTACCAGAATGGTGCTCAAAGCAAACGTGTTGGCTTCCCCTGCTTCACTACTTGTAGTAGGAACCAAGGAGAGTATAGAGGGATCATCTGTCTGCTCTGCACCCTGTCTGTGGCGGCATCATCTGTGGCTATGGCTCTAGTGTTTGGTGCCTGTCTGCACAGTCTAAGACCATCTCCTGTATCATATCCGGATAGTCTCTGACCATCTTCTGTAGCATGTCTGCACAGTCTCTGACCATCTCCTGTATCATGTCCGCACCATCTCTGACCATCTTCTGTATCATATCTGCAGTCTCTGACAATCTCCTGTATCATGTCTGCACAGTCTCCGACCGTCTCCTGTATCATGTCTGCACAGTCTCCGACCGTCTCCTGTATCATGTCCACACAGTCTCTGACCATTTCTTGCATCATGTCCACACAGTCTCTGACCATCTCCTGTATCATATCTGCACAGTCTCTGTCAATCTCCTATATCATGTCTGCACAGTCTCTGACCATCTCTTGTATCATGTCTGCAGTCTCTGTGGGGGGGGGGCTACAGATGAGTCAAGAGCAGGAGCACTGCCAGGACGGGGGGTCACGTGAGGAGTCAGATGTGTGTAGACTGTGAAGAGGATAATATAAGATGAAACCAGACCCACCAAGCTGGAGCCTAGAGAGGACCATCTGACTGAGCCCTGCAAGGTGCACCTGAGAGGAGGTCAGTGACAGCGCTGCAAGGCCAGTCTGAGGGGGATCACTGATGTAAGGGGAGAGTGAATACAGTATGGTAAAGGGGCACTGATTTAAAAGTTCCCCCTGATATCAGTAACCCCCCCCCCTTACCTTAGTGCATTCACTCTGTGGAAGGTGGTCTGTAGTCACCAGAGTCCCCTCCATATCAGACTTCCCGTTTTAGATGCAAGTTAGAACTCTGCGGACCCTGATGTAAAGGGGAACTCTAATGTAAAGGGGAATACTGTGCACTCTGATATAATGTGATCTCTGGTCACCAGAGCCCCCCTTACATCAGAGTTCCCCTTTTTCATCAGGGTCTGCAGAGTTCCAACTTGCATCTAAAACGGGAACTCTGATATGGAGGGGAGTCTGCAGCATTCTCTCTTACATCATGATCTGCAGCATTCCCCTTTACATCAAAATTCTCCTTGCACTGTAAGGGAGAATCCTGCACACTCTGATGTAAGGGGGAACTCTGTGTTGGGTTATATTAACCTGACCTTCATGTAAATGGAGAAATATGGGTTTTGACTTTTGTTATAAACTAAACACATTGCTAGTAGCAGCTGCACAAATTGTATCTATATTTGTGTGGGTGTAATAAAAAAAAAATATATATATATGTTTAATGATATTTGATCAAATAATAATTGGTTAGAGAACATTTTAGAAACTGTGAATACATAGTTCATAGGATTTAAGGCTCTTAATAGGCAATTTATACAGTAATTTTTTTTATCTTTTAAATATTGCAGCGGCGCTTTGTCAAACTATGTTCAATTCTGACAAGATTTCATATGAGGGAGATAGTGGAAAACCAGATCAAATAGTGACGTGAATGGTTCTCCCCTTTGGGGATGCACTCACCACAAATCAGTACAATGCACGCCTTTGATCAATTCCTGGTTGTCCACCGCTCACCATTGAACTTTCACCACGTTTGCAAGGGTGCCATGTGAAAAAAATTGTAATGCCCACATAGCGTAATACTGTTGCACGCCCGCAGACGAAGTCCGGAAGTGATGAAACGCGCCAGTGACGTAATCTCCATGGTTTACCGGAAGTGACGTATGCGGTTCACAGGACGCCAAGCACCAGGAAGTGGAGCTGACGGTCATCTCAAGACTTCTCCCCCTGATCTGCACGGTATCCCGGGGAATTTTTTCGCACTTTGCACTTTATACTGCCTCATATCATTTGGCTATTGTACGTTTAACTTGTAAGGGGGGTACTTTTTGGATTAATAAATCTTTAACAGTATTACGCTATGTGGGCATTACAATTTTTTTCACATGGTACCCTTGCAAATGTGGTGGAAGTTTAATGGTGAGCAGTGGACAACCAGGAATTGATCAAAGGCGTGCATTGTACTGATTTGTGGTGAGTGCATCCCCAAAGGGGAGAACCATTCACGTGGTGGAACTCTGCTGGTGGAAGGTGGTTGCTCTAAGAATCTATATAATTCAAGTCACTATTTGATCTGGTTTTTCCACT
Organism: Rana muscosa; assembly: GCA_029206835.1. Lineage (NCBI taxonomy): Eukaryota > Metazoa > Chordata > Amphibia > Anura > Ranidae > Rana > Rana muscosa. The sequence goes on along the minus strand of CM055116.1, from coordinate 779,909,051 downwards.
ATCTCTCTCATATGGACAATACATATGAAATCTTGTCAGAATTGAACATAGTTTGACAAAGCGCCGCTGCAATATTTAAAGGACTTTTTTATTTTGAGGACTTTTTACTATTGTTTTTTAACATTGAGCATATGATTTTAGTGGCTGCTTTTTTGTGATTGTTTTCACTGTTTTATTACTGTTTGGACTATATATTGTTTTTAACCAATATTGCTTATTCCTAAGCGCCGAGTGGTGCTTTTTAAGATAGGTGGGCGAGCTTGAGGCATCATTTTTTAGAGTAAATTTATTATCGCTTGAATTATTTTCCCCATTATGGACGTGAGTGCGGCCTCATGTCTAAGTTTTGCCTAAGGCCTCACAAAGCCTAGAGGCGCCTCTGCTGATAAGTATTGTATCTGCCATTCTTTATTCCCTTTCAAACCCATGAGGAAGAAGTTCATGTGAAATGCATTGGGTTGTTTCCACATGGTCTGCATAGCATACAAAGGACATATTGATATATATGTGGGAATATGGGGGAAATGAATTGGTGATTGTACACGATAGGAATATCAGCCATTTTTATGTGAATATTTTAATCTATATGTATTAATAAAATATACAGTTTATAAATTTAAACATATTCCTGTCTATGTAGTAAATAGTGCCTGAAAAGTTCCATATGGTGAATGTTGGTTAAAATGTATGGTATAATCAGGGATGTTGGAAATTAGATCCACCACTTCCTATATGAATGTGACTGCACGCAAACACAGCAACATGTCTCAGAAAGACCTGTGCATTCACTAGAGACAGACCCTCAAGAGGAAACCAATTTGCAAAAAGTAGTATCTGATATGACTGGAAATCCATCTGATCTGTACATTGCATAACCCCTGCTTATGAAACATGTGATTATGCATCTCACTTGCAAGCACAAAAAGCTTATGAATGCAATAAGAGACTGAATGAAAAATATTCTTCTCTTATCAAAATTAAATGTCTCCGTACAGTTGGAGTGGAAATTGTCAATTCCAGAAGGGAATATCCAATGGACATGGAAAGATGGTTGCCCAAACTCTACTGATTTTCCAAAATAGACCTCTAGTTTTTGTACGCCAGAAGTAAGAACTTCAGAAACAAGAAATAATGTATTCATACAAAAAATTTAATTTATTCTAGTTAGAGTTGAATCCAACCATTCATGGAGGGGATGCATCAGCACACCCAGATCCTTAGCCAAATAATCAACAGATCAAAGTGCTCCAAAGAATTAACCCCCCATCAAACAATCTATTTACATCTTTTGGCATCAATCTCAGGTCATATTGAACAAGTGACATTACACAAGACAATCATTGTAATCCGTGTGCATTGACCATTACTGTAAAATGCTTTGGGGTATCATTCATAAAGAATGGTATTGCAATGCTCCTTACTGCACTATATGCATCGCCATGCGTATGGTAATTCAAGTTGCTGCAACACATACAGTAAGTGTAATTGGGCCATTAGCTAAATAGCACAGCCATCATATTCCACTGCAAAGCATAAAACAGAACCTGCATATGTAATAAACAAATATGGCTGCCCCATGTACACATAATTACAAACGACTGTATATTCAGAAAAAGATGTTTAATATATTAGCACATATTAATAAGATTTTTTCACATAAACTGAATTATTTTATAGCTATAAAATAAAAATTTAGAAGATTTTACATTCCCTTGAATAATGAATAGGTCCCTTAGTTGCTCAGTGATTTTTGGACTTTTTATACCTGGACATTGTATTTAATTACAGATCAGTGTTTTAGCCTGTTCTGGCATGTATACTTATTTTTCTGCTTGAGTATAAATAAATGGATGATTTCCTGAGCAAATGCCCATTGTTAAGGGAGCAAACATAATAAAGATGGTGTAATAAGGTTCTGGCTTAGATTTTTTTTTTTTCAAGAGTAAGAGTAATTCAATTACCTAACTATGTTAGAGAGAAATGGTTTGCATTAACCACTGTAAAAAAAAAATTGTCTTGACATGAATACATTGTTTCACAGAAATGTAGATCAATGTACATTAAAGATCACTGCGGCTTGAATGGCAGCCACAGATGTCACCACAATGTTTTGAAATGTAGAAAAAATAATACTTTAGGTATATTTAAACTAGTCATGTTGGGTAGATATGACTGATGTCTCTTATACACACAGCTATATAACAATTATGGCAATTGTTTTCACTTTTAGTAGGTATAGTAATGAAGATTTTTAACCCCTTTATAATTATTTGAATTCCGCAATGGTGTTCTAAGATTTGGAAAAAAAGTAGAGCATATTTGAAAATGCATGTATGCATTGAACCAGTCCAAAATAATCTGTGAATAATAAGAGGGTTAATCAGTTGTAGCTAGCTAAGTATGGATTTCAAATAATAATTTCTAGATAGGTCAGTAAATCCTGCTCATTGATGTGAATCTTAGACTATTGATATTTGAAATATCCTGCTGCCCAGCTGCAGTAATAAAAACATTCATCAGATCCCCACACCTCGTTATTTTCTTCCCAGAGCTACCTGTGCATTTTTTATAGTAATAGACAAAGCCACCAAAAGGGCCCAATGCAAAAACAATTTTTGGGCACCTCCAAACTACAACTGCCCAATAGTGACGAGCCAAACATACCCGGGTTCTGTTTGAGGCAGGTTCAGCAAACGTTACGAAAGTTTGGGTGCCAAGTCCAAACCCTATTGAAATCAATGGGAGCCAAATGTTGAAAAAATACAGTAATGGGCATTTTATATGGTTTTAAGGCAAGGAATTGTCAAATAAATGGCTTTCAGGGCTGGACACTGCCCTGGGGAAGATGTACCAAAGCAAAATGTTTTGATTATTCTGTTTGGCCGAGAGCGGCTATTTTAGTAACCTAAAGTTAAACATGAAAAAATTCTAAATTCCTTTAAATAACATGAGTTGGAGATGTCATGACCCTTTCTGAGAAGTGGTGCATCTGTGCGATGTATACAACCTACTACAGCAAAACTGACATTTACAAAAAATAGAACAAAATAGAAAAAAGTGTGTTCAAACTGCTGACAAAATGACAGCTTTGTTCTGTTTGTAAACAAAGCAGCCAGATATTACCTTCATCTACACCAGACCCTTATCCTAGATGAGTAGGGGCTCATATAGATGTTAATAGGGGACCCCCACACAAAAACAAAACGGCATTGCCACCATTGACCTTATAGGATCATGTTTATAAATGGTCAATGATGTCACCAGTAGAACCCTCCCCTTTGTTTATATAAGCTGTCTAATGCTGGAGCTGTCATTGGTGGGAGTGACAAGACATGAACAGACCATGTGTGTTTTTTTTCTTTCGTAATTGACGTGAATCGGGCAACGTGATTGACAATGGATGTACATCTTGGGGCATTTTTGGAGTCTTTCTATGAAAGTACATGTCAAATACCCTATCCCCTTTCTTTTCTTTTGTTCTGTTTTGCTATTCCTACAGCACAAACATTTCCATCTCTAACTTACCATTCCCTATCACCCTTTCCACACTTCCCTACACCAGTCTTGTGAAGACCATTTAAAGTGTTTAATTGAGTTGATTGTGAAAGATAATTTCCTTTTTCTTTTTTTTTGTATTCCAGTTTGGATACTCAAACTGTTTCTTGTTCCTTTTGTTATTTCCTTTACCTAGTATGAAATTTATAAAAAAATGCTGGAACTGTCATTGGTGGGAGTGACAAGACAGGAACAGACCATGTGTGTTTTTTTTCTTTCATAATTGACGTGAATCGGGCAAAGTGATTGACAATGGATGTACATCTTGGGGCATTTTTGGAGTCTTTCTATGAAAGTACATGTCAAATACCCTATCCCCTTTCTTTTCTTTTGTTCTGTTTTGCTATTCCTACAGCACAAACATTTCCATCTCTAACTTACCATTCCCTATCACCCTTTCCACACTTCCCTACACCAGTCTTGTGAAGACCATTTAAAGTGTTTAATTGAGTTGATTGTGAAAGATAATTTCCTTTTCTTCTTTTTTTTTTGTATTCCAGTTTGGATACTCAAACTGTTTCTTGTTCCTTTTGTTATTTCCTTTACCTAGTATGAAATTTATCAAAAAATGTTCTTGCAACGTTGCAAGTCACTCTGACACAATGCTGATATGTATTTTGGCTTTCTATGGAAAGCATATGAGCTCAATATGTACATTCAGGGGTGGTTTGTAAGTAAGCCATAAACAACTCATCCAGCTTTATAATACATAACTGACATTTCTTTGATGATTCTTGAATGAGACAGATTGTATTGATTACATCTGATATTGTAACTGTTGTATGATATACTTCATTGCAATTCTTAAACAAAATAGACCAAAAAAAGTACAGAAACTGTGTCTGTCTTTATTTACACTTTACACTGTACCCCTCACTCATTTACATGGGGGTATCTGTGGCCCCTATTGTTAAAAAGGGGTTCCATATTTTAATAAGCCCCTTGCTTGCAGAACCCAATAACCACCAGGCCAGGGTTGAGAGGAAAAGGCAAAAACTTGGGCAAGTAAAGTATTTCCTCTCATGTTGAGGGCATGTAGCCTGGTGTGGTTCAGAAGTGGGCACCTTTGCCCCTTTTCCTGTATGCTCATATAAGGTCTAGAATGGGGGGATATAATTTTGTTTCTAGATTTCCTGGTATTATATTATATTATAGCGCAAATTTTTGATTTCACTCCTTACTACCTATGACAGTTTTGAAGGCCATAAAATGCCAAAATAGCACAAAACCTGCCCAAATGACCCAATTTTGGAAAGTAGACACCCAAAGCTACAAGTTGCGGGAAAATTACAAACTTTTTTTTTTGCACAAAGTTGTCACTAAATGATAGATTGCTGACACATGCCATGGGCATATGTGGAATTACACCCCAAAATACATTCTGCTGCTTCTCCTGAGTACGGAGATACCACATGTTTGGGACTTTTTGGAAGCCTAGCCGCGTACGGGACCCCGAAATCCAAGAACCGCCTTCAAGATTTCTAAGGGCATACATTTTTGATTTCACTCCTCACTACCTATCACTACCTATCACAGTTTTGAAGGTCATAAAATGCCAAGATGTCACAAACCCCCCCAAATAACCCCATTTTGGAAAGTAGACACCCCAAGCTATTTGCTGAGAGGCATATTGAGACCATGGAATATTTTATATTTTGCCACGAGTTGCGGGAATATGACAAACTTTTTTTTTTTTTGCACAAAGTTGTCACTAAATGATATATTGCTCACACATGCCATGGACATATGTGGAATTACACCCCAAAATACATTCTGCTGCTTCTCCTGAGTACGGGGATACCACATGTGTGGGACTTTTTGGGAGCCTAGCCGTGTACGGGACCCCAAAATCCAAGCACCGCCTTCAGGCTTTCTAAGGGTGTAAATATTTGATTTCACTCCTCACTGCCTATCACAGTTTCGGAGGCCATGGAATGCCCAGATGGCACAAAACCCCCCAAATGACCCCATTTTGGAAAGTAGACACCCCAAGCTATTTATATCAAAATACAAAATATTCCATGGACTCGTCATGCCTCTCAGCAAATAGCTTGGGGTGTCTACTTTCCAAAATGGGGTCATTTGGGGGGGTTATGAACTGTCCTGGCATTTTATGCACAACATTTAGAAGCTTATGTCACACATCACCCACTCTTCTAACCACTTGAAGACAAAGCCCTTTCTGACACTTTTTGTTTACATGAAAACATATTTTTTTTGCAAGAAAATTACGTTCAACCCTCAAACATTATATATATTTTTTAAAGCAAAGGCCCTACAGATTAAAATGGTGGGTGTTGCATTTTTTTCCCACACAGTATTTGCGCAGCGATTTTTCAAATGCATTTTTCGGGGAAAAAATACACTTTTTAAAATTTTAATGCCCTAAAACACACTATATTGCCCAAATGTTTGATGAAATAAAAAAGATGATCTTAAGCCGAGTACATGGATACCAAACACGACATGCTTTAAAAATGCGCACAAACGCGCAGTGGCGACAAACTACATAAATTTTTAAAAGCCTTTACAGGTTACCACATTAGATTTGCAGATGCATGGTGCAATTGCTCTTTACATATGAAGCCAGACCGTCCCTTGTGTTCGTCTTTGTGCGAGAGCAGAGGGGGACAGGGGTGCTTTTTTTTTATTTTTTATTATTTATTTTGCTATTTTATTTTATTTTATTTTTAAATTGTTCCTTCCATTTTTATCATTTTTATTGTCATCTCAGAGAATGTAAATATCCCCTATGATAGCAATAGGTAGTGACAGGTACTCTTTTTTGAAAAAATTGGGGTCTATTAGACCCTAGATCTCTCCTCTGTCCTCAAAGCATCTGACCACACCAAGATCGGTGTGATAAAATGCTTTCCCAATTTCCCAATGGCGCTATTTATATCCTGGGGGGACATTCCCTCCCACTGCTTGTAAAAGCAGTCTAGAGGCTAATTAGCCACTAGGATTGCTTTTACATGAAAGCCGACCGCTGGCTGAAAAGAATGATACCAAGATGATACCTAAACCCGCAGGCATCATTCTGGTATAACCATTTAAAATCCAGCAACATACCAGTACGTTGCTGGTCCTTGTTGGACATATATTGTAATCTTTTTTTTCATGAACGAAAAAAAGAGATTGATCGGTGGGTATGCCCACCATTTGAATACCTCACTTCATCCACCCACTTCTAATGATGGGCATACATGCATCATTTATATATGCCGAAGCATGGGGGCATCCTCCCGCAAAAGTTATGCCGTGTACACACAGTCAGACTTTTCCACGGGCAAGCATCCGTCGGAATTTCGACCATATGTACGCAGCATTAGGAGCAAAATCGCTCCTCCGCCCCTGCTGCCCCCATGCTTCTGCATATATGCTCTTTTTTCTAACTGTGGGGGTGAAATCACCTCCTACAGCGTTGGAGTCACGGCTTTATGTATCGTGGGAGCAAACGCTGTTGCTGTCAAGATAAATAAATCCGCGCTGCAACTGAATGGTGTACCTGCTAAGCAAATGATGGTTAACATTTAAACAAAGTAACATTACAGTATAACAGTAAGATCTTACCATACCTGCAAGGCAAATACCAAAAAAAAATTTGTAGAAAATAAAACATTTTTTAACGCAACCTGTGCCTAAAATATATATATATGTCAAAGCATAGGGGCATCCTCCCGCAAAAAAGATAAATAAATCCGCGCTGCAGCTGAATGGCGTACCTGAAAACAAAAAAATGGTTATCAATAAAACACAGTAAAGTATAAAAAAAAATACATACCTGAAAAGCAAGCATGATAAAACATAACAACAATAAAACATTGCAGAATAGAATACAGTAATAAAAAGCAGAACAATAGAGAGAAAATAGAGAGAGAACAACAACGACAACTATTTTTGTTTTTTTTATTTTATATTTATTTTGTGGTTATTTTTTTTTACACTTATTTTTGTAACTGTAACTGTAACAACTGTAACGGTTCGGTTCCAGGTTCTGGTCTCTCAAAATGCGATGGCATCTTGGGAGACACTGTGTAAGTGTGTCCTAGTCTGTGAAATGCTGTACCCTACGCTAAAACTTCACTAGTGTGTGGTAGTGTTCAAAACATTCACCAATGCAAAGTCCAGGATTGTCAGGACAGCGTGGACAATAATAACGGGTGTGACCCCTATATCCGCGCTTGGTACAGACACAACATCTTCTTTGGGGGGCTCGTTGGGTAGGGGTACTCTGGAGTACATGCGGAAAATGCCTCTCATGCAGCCTGGATACAGGAGGTCTGTGACGATCTCTTCCTGGAATGTAAGGAAGGATCCAGTCCATCCTGAAGCTCTGTATAGCACATGAGCATTCAGAAAAGCCAATTGAAATAAGTAAACAGACACTTTTTTGTACCAGCGTCTGGCCTTACGGGCAACTAGGTACGGCGCTAACAACTGGTTCTTGAGGTCCACCCCTCCCATATTTTGGTTATATTCGTGGACACGGAGGGGTTTCTCCACAACACCAGTCGCCGTAGGAATTTGGACTGTCGTGTCTGCGTGAAGGGAGGTAAGAACTAAAACATTCTTATTATCCCTCCACTTCACAGCGAGCAATTTATTACACTTCAAGCAGGCTCTCTCCCCCAGCCTAAGAATCTACAAGCCGCTGGGGAAAGCCCCGGCGATTAGATCGCACGGTGCCACATGCGCCAATTTGATGATCAAATAAGTGACTAAAAAGTGGCGCGCTCATGTAATAATTGTCTACATACAAGTGGTGCCCCTTTCCGAATAAGGGTGACACCAAGTTCCACACTATCCTGCTAGCGCTCCCTATGTAATCTGGGCAGTTCTCCGGCTCTACGTGACTATCTTTTCCCTCATAAACCATAAAGCTCCATGTATAGCCTGTTGCCTTGTCACAGAACTTATAGAGCTTGACCCCGTATCTGGCACGCTTGCTGGGAAGGTACTGTTTGAAAGACAAGCGGCCAGAAAATGTAGTCAGGGACTCATCAACGCAGACAACTTGATGGGGAGTAAAAAAGGCTGCAAAACGTTTGTTGAAGTGGTTTATGAGGGGCCGAATTTTGTAGAGCCGATCGTATTCAGGGTCTCCACGAGGACGACAAAGTTCATTGTCGTTGAACTGCATGAAACTCAAGATCTGCTTGTATCGTTCCATGGACATGGAGGCAGAGAACACAGGCATATGGTCAATTGGGCGTTTGGACCAATACGTCTGCAACTTCGTGAATTTATGTATGCCCATGTTGAGGGAAAGGCCCAGAAAGGTCTTAAATTCGGAAACCGTAATTAGTTTCCAATCTCTGGCAAGGGAAGGCAACTGGGGATTAGCGGTTGATGAATTGACCTGCATATAAATTACTTTGGTCCACAATAGATGTATAAAGATCTTCCGTGAAAAACACTGAATAAAAATCAAGTGGCGTAAAATCAGCTGTTTCCACCTGAATACCGGGTTGGCCAGTGAATGGGGAAGTACAGGTTCTGCAGAAGTGATGGGCACTCAATCAGGATTGGCGAATTCTGCAGGAAGGACACCATGGGCACGATGGGCCTGTCTTTGTCTTCTTCTTGGTGGCAGCGGGACACTACTTGTGCTTGCTACCTCGCAAGCAGAAGGAATAGCGGCGCTAGTACTGGCTCTCTGCTCCATACGAGGGACCTGTGGTTCTTGCACCTCAACAACAGCAGAAGATGGGATCGGGTACGCCTGACCTTAACAGGGACCTCAAATTCGTCGTCAGTGCTATCTGTCATGGAGCCGCTGTCGTCTACAGGATTGTATTCTGAGCCTGAATCTGACAGATGCGTCACCTCCTCTTCACTATCTGTCATGCTCAAAATCTCGTAGGCCTCTTTACTAGTGTACCTTCGATTTGACATTTTGGGCTCCAAATTTACTGGTACAACTAGTAAGATTCACAGGTAAAAAAGCACTGATTCAAACGCTACCAAAAAAAACTGTTAGCGATCGCAGGGATCAGGCCTGACTCTGCGAACGCTACAGTTATGTGCTTATTGTTTTGTAAGTGACAGTGATCGATCGATACTGCACTTGGGTGGGTTGGGCTGGGCAGAGGGGCAAAACGCAGGTGCTAGCAGGTATCTGGGCTGATCCTGCTAACAATGCGTTTTTTGGAACCTTAAACGGCTGGGGATGCTAGTATAGATCTGATAAGATCAGATATTGATCTGTTCAGATACTATACCACTAAGGGAGGTGTATGCTTTGTGCGTGGGTGTTAGCGCTACTGGCACTAACCTGATGCTGCCTGGGGCGACGCAGACCCTACCTGACACTAAACCTAATTGATATCACCTGCTGGGTGATCAGGGGGTTAAACCTTTATTAGATTAAATACGGCGGGTGCCCTGATGCTATAAAAAGCAAACTAACTAACAAGTGTCACCCGTAACACTTATACAGTGATCACTGGTGAAAGGGTTAACTAGGGACAATCAGGGGGTTAAAACCTTTATTAGGTAATATATGGGGGTACCTGACGCTATATAAAAGCCTGGCGGTGCACCTAAATAACTAAATAACTAACTGGCTAACCAGTGTCACCAGTGACATTTATACGGTGATCACTGGTAAAAGGGTTAACTCTAGGGGCAATCAGGGGGTTAAAACCTTTATTAGGCAATATATGGGGGTACCCGATACTATAAAAACCTGGCAGTGAACCTAAAAAAATAACTGGCTACCTAGGGTCACCAGCGACACTATTACGGCGATCAGCAAAAAGATTGCTTAGTGACACGGGTGAAAGGGGGTGAAAGGGTTACCTGGGGGGCGATCAAGGGGTTAAACCTCTATTGGAGGAGATTAGGGGGGTACCCTGGACCTAAAGGGGCCTAAAGCTAACTGCCCTGCAACTTTTTACTGTCAAAGATGACACTGCATGCAGTGATCAGTAAAAAAATGATCACTGCAATCAGTGACACTGTGACTGGGGGTGCAGGGGGTGATCTGGGGGTGACTGGGGGGTGGAAAGTGTGCCTACGTGTGCCTGGTGTCAGTGTAGTGTTGTGCACTTACTTGGATGTCTTCTCTCCTCGGCGGTCCGGACGAAAAGACCGCCACGAGGAGAGTGACATCACTTCCTCCTGCCTGTGTTTACAGTTCACAGGCAGGGGAAGCTTCTCATTCGCCAGGAGCGATCGCGAGGGGGTGGCCAGAAATCGATGGCGCCCCCTCATCACGGATCACTCCTGAAGCAAAACGGACCACCACGGGCACCGGGGGGGGGTCCGATCGGACCCCCCACCCGCTGGAAGGCATACAGGTACGTGCATATGCCTGTCCGTGCCATTCTGCTGACGTATATGTACAGGCGGCGGTACTTAAGTGGTGAAAGCAAAAGATCAACATTTTAACATTTATTTTTTTCTTTTTCCTTTCTTTCTTTTTTCCTTTCCTATCTCCCTCTCTCTCTTCCGATTGGTCATAATTACTGGATGTTCTTTGTTTTTGCAATATTATTTCTGGATAGAATCTCATACTATGAGATTTAAATGGTATTATTTAGGTACTCAACTTATGATGGGCCCGCATGAATTAACTAGGCCCATTAGATAGTGGAAAATGATGAGTAGTAAAATTAAGATATTCTCATTGAATGTAAGAGGACTGGAAGATGGGGGGGGGGGGGGGGGGCAAGAAGTTCTTGAAACAATAAGGTTCTATAAACCAAAGCAATAGTTTTTATGCAGGAGACCCATTTTGAGCGAGAGGATATAGCATTTTTTGACATATTAAGATTTCCATATCAGTTTCACTCTACTTACTGTACATACGCACGGGGTGTAAGTGTTCTGATCTCTCTCCTTACGGTTCTCATGCAAACAGTGTTTTAAAGACTCCGTAGGTCGCTATATTATGTTACTATGTTCATTAAATTATATACATTTTTTGTTGGTGAATGTATATAATGATGAAGTGCTGAAAACTGTTTTTAAAAAAATGGCACAATGGCCTGATATCCCAATCTTATTGATGGGAGACTTTAATAATACATTAAGTTAAGAGGAAGATAGACTTAACACCACTATAGCTAAAAGGAAAGTGAATAAAACTAGGTTTTCCAGACAAATACAGGAGATGTGGCTAGTAGATGTGTGGAGACTAATGCCCCATCAAACTTTTTTCCGTTGGTGTTTAGAAATAGAACATGTTTTATTTTTTTCCGATGGAAAAAAAAAACAATAGGAAATTCCTATCATCTATGTGGAACTCCGACTGAGAAAAAAACACACATGCTCAGAATCAAGTCGACGCATGCTCGGAAGCATTGAACTTAATTTTTCTCGGCTCGTCGTAGTGTTTTACGTCACCGTGTTTTGGACGGTCGGAATTTGGTCTGACAGTGTGTATGCAAGACAGGACATCCATTAATAAGAGAATACTTATGTTGCTTGACCACTTATGGTGAGATTCAATTCAATATGGCCCTAGAGGCATTTCGGATTTCACCCCTCTTGCACTGACCATGGAGCTTGGGGAGCAATTATCCCCCCCACCATGGAAAATCAATCCACAGTGGTTATCTTCAATCCCAGAGGAGAACTTTATTGAATCATTACTAGTAGAATTTTTTTAAAACAACAAGGACACGGCTTACCCATTAGTGGCATGGGATGCCATGAAGGCTCATCTACGAGGAGTAATAATTAAAGGAATCTCCAGAATTAAGAGTTCATCAAGGCAATGAGAGGAAGTAATGCAAATGATGAATCAGGAAGAGCAGGAATTTATCACGGATCCTACCGAAGAGAGGCGATTAGCTTGGCAGGATGCCCAGAAATTGTATAGAACCTTATCTTTAACAAAAGCAGAAAATACTAGATTTTTTCAAAGTCCAAAACATTATGAGGCGGGGGAGCAGGTAGGGCATATGCTGGCTGTTATAGGCTTAAGCCCAAGAGGGCCTGATAGCTATTGCAGCAGTTAAAAATACAAGGGGGGTGATAATGTATGACACAAGTAGTATTTAGAGGATATTTGTTGATTTTTATACCTTGCTTCATGAGTCTAAAATGTCAAAGGTAACAAATCAAATTAAACAATTTTTAGATACCGGTAAATTGGATATCCCTAAATTTAAACCAATATAAAGAGAATATTTAGACAGCCCTATATCTTTGAAAGAGCTTAAACAAGCAGTAGCACAGAATAATAAAGCCCCAGGGATAGATGAATTGCCGACAGAAATTTACAAAAAATATGGTCAGATTTTATTACCTGAACTTCTGGAAGTGTTACATTTTGCTTCTAGAAACCAAAAACTCCCAGAATCAATGCGGAAAACAATAAACAGTGATTCTAAAGCATGGAAAGGATCCATTAATACACCTCAGATGTTAAGATCCTAGCCAGGGTGCTTGCAAACATGTTATCTAAATATATTAATACTCTAATCCATGAAGATCAAACAAGTTTTATCCCTACAAGAGCAGCATCAACAAATATTCACAGACTTTTCTTAAATATGCAATTACCTATGCATGATGTAGGCACAAGAGGCATATTGTGCCTAGATGCCCAGAAAGCTTTTGATATGGTAGAGTCGTAATATCTATGGGCTGTACTTACTGCTTTTGGTATAGGCCCTGGATTTTTAAAATGGTTGAAAATGTTGTATAAAGATCCTAAAGTGAGGTTGAGAATTAATAATACTGTATCCTCATCCTTTCTGCTTTCCAAAGGAACAAGACATGGCTTCCCCCTGTCTCCATTGTTGTTCACAATGGCTATAGAGCCTTTGGCTCTTACTATTAGACAATCAACTGGAATAACAGGATTCTTCCACGCAGGTAGAGAGGATAAAATAGCCCTATATGCAGATGATGCTCTTATTTTTTTTGGGGATACTTCAAAGTCATTAATAGAACTTATGAGTCTCAGTTCTGCATTTGGGCTATTTTCGGGCTTTCAGATCAACTGGGATAAATCGATATTGTTGCCACTAGATGATTTAAAAACACCATTGCCAGACCAAGCCTCTCAAATTCAAATTAAGCATAATGTGAAATATTTAGGGGTAGAGATATCCCGGAATGTAAAGGATTATACTAATCTGAGTCTTAAACCATTATTAGTTACATTTATGGATAAATGCAGAATCTGGTGTTAACTCCCACTGACAGTGTGTCGACACTCCCTACCCCATCTTTGATTGCCAGCTTTGCTGTGTGACGTCACCGCCTTTTCCGCGTTCCGTACTGGACAGCGTGAGCTTCCTGTCATGTGACACCGCTGGAAGCCTGTGACACAAATTTCAAACATCCATCACACCATCCGGCCGAGAGACACATCATCAGAGCCTGCAGAGCGGCAACTTCAGACCCCAGGATACAACCATCCCAGATGGACTGCATTGCCAAGTGAACCAGTAAGTGGACAGACTACACTTACATGCTTTATCAAGTAGGATTTACACTGTTGGCGCCTCCACCCTCCTTTTTTTTCTGTAAAAATGTAGGGGGGCTTGCTATCCCCCATCCTAAAAGTTATTATCTAGCCTCACAGTTACAGAATTTTGTCGGATGGACAACAGCATTGGACTCTGACCTTGTACAGGGCCTACTGCTGTCGGGATAAGACGAATATCCATGAATATCTTTATTGGAGACACCAGTGACATGATAAAAGTTTTTTTAACTGGTAAACTTTTTAAAAAAAAGGATGTCAGGAGATGAAAAATATTACAGGTATAGCGGGGTATACACTATTCACTCCAATATGGAATAACTTTAGCTATGGAGAACTAGAGAAATTGGAAGGGTTTGAACTGTGGAAGAGTCAAAGACTAATAGTCTGAGATATATAGCACAATTATTTCAGAATGATGTGTTAAAAACCTTTGCACAAATAAGTATTGAATATGGGATCCCAAACCAAAGGTTCTTTCAATTCCTACAGCTTAGTCATGCCATACAGGCGCAGGCCCGCTCCCACAAATTAAAGTTGAATAAATCCATAATAATATCACTACTGGATAAAAGGGATACTAGACATGATCTCATTTTACAACTATACAGTATACTTTACAATATGCTCTAAGAATCAATGGATATACTATCAAGGATACACTGGGTATGAGATTTGGGGTCTATATCAGATGACCAATGGGCAGTGGTCTTGTCAGCAGTCCCCATGGTCTCTTTATCCCTACACAAAAACAAACCCAATTATTTATTTTTCCAGTACAGTTGAAGGCTCGGGAAGGCGAGCGCAAGGAGAGGACGTCATATGACGCCCGCCCAGAACAAGAGCTTCACCGTCCGGCCGTCATATGACGGCCGGCGGTGGAGAAGCAGTTAAACAGATAACCTGTAAAAAAAAATAAAGAATCGCCTACAGAGATTTTTAAGTATTGTAGTTTGCCGTTTCACGAGCGTGCACAGTGTGACATGTTCAGTATCTATTTACTTGGCATAACATCCTTTTTCATATTTTACACAACAATTGGGAAATATTTTGTATTTCGTTTTATTTAAACGTATTAAAGTGTATTTTTTCCCCCAAAAAAATGCATTTGAAAAACCGCTGCACAAATATTGTGTGTCATGCTGCAACGATCGCCATTTTAATCCCTAGGCTCTCTGCTAAAAAAAAGTATATGATGTTTTGGGGTTATAAGTAATTTTCGGATTTAAACTTGTAAACAAAAAGTGCCAGAAAAGGCCTGGTCTTCAAGTGAATAATATCAATCCCTCAGTAGTTTGAGGCTCAAGCTGCCAGTACCCATTCTGGTACAGTAGTGGTGACAGGCAAAGTGGTCACCACCAAAGGGTGATTTTTAAAAAGTGTGTTGTGTGGCTTTGCTTGACCACAGATCCTGCTTTTTGACAATAACCTATCATTTCACTACAGAGTTTGTATAATTCTAAAGTCAAGCAGCTGAAAGACCTGTGGTCCCCAAATGAACACAAGATCCAAAACTATTACATTTCATGGCTTTATAATGCCTGCAGAGATGTTGGGGTAGATGATACAATTAGGAACAAACAAAGTAGAGGCTGTTCACTAAGCAGTGAATGATCACTTTGCAAAGTAAACAGTGGCAGCCATCCATGCAGGGCGCAGGGGCGCCGCCCCGCTAATCCATGCGCCCAGCCCCTAATCTACATGCAGTGCGCCGGACACATAGATTCCAGTTGTGTGACATTAGCAAATTAATATTCGCTAATGTCTTCCTGTTTCTCCTCCTGGCCAATCAGGACCTGGCTGGCTGGGGGGGGGGGGCGTCCCCTCATGAAAATTGAGCTCCAGCGGCCACTGAAAGTAAATGTTAGTAAATAAGGCAGTGTTAATTTCGTTGACTAAAACCGAACAAAAACATTTTATTCGACTACCTCAATACCATAAATAATAACATATTCGATTTTTCACTCCAGCAGTATATAATGAGTTTGGAAATTGTAGAGAAATGCTTAAATACTGCATTACAATTTAACTACACCTATTAGATTTTTGATGACCAAAATTAGTTTTAGTCAACTAAAATTTACTGGAGATTGTCTTACATTTTAGTCGACTAAAATCTCCAGTACATTTTAGTCGACTAAATACGACTAAAACTAAAACAATTGCAGAAGACTAAAATAGGACTAAAACTAAAATGCCATTTTAGTCCTAAGACTAAAACTAAATCGAAATTTGCTGTCAAAATTAACACTGAAATAAGGTGAAGCTGTGTTCACAACAATCAATCAGTCTTGTGTTGGCAAAAATATATATATTTTTTTGTAAAGTCACACTTCCTTGATAGAGTATTCAAAGTGAACACAACTTTGATCTTTATATAATAAAAAAAATCAGAGCTTCACAGGTTGCCACTTTAGTCCTCTTCCACTCCTCCATGATGACATCACAGAGCTGGTGGATGTTAGAGACCTTGCGTTCCTCCACCTTCTGTTTGAGGATGCCCCACAGATGCTAAATAGGGTTTAGGTCTGGAGACATGCTTTGCCAGTCCATCACCTTTACCCTCAGCTTCTTTAGCAAAACAGTGGTCGTCTTGGAGGTGTGTTTGGGGTCGTTATTATGTTGGGATACTGCCCTGCAGCCCAGTCTCCAAAGGGAGGGGATAATCCTTTGCTTCAGTATGTCACAGTACATGTTGGCATTCATGGTTCCCTCAATGAACTGTAGCTTCCCAGTCCCGGCAGCACTCATGCAGCCCCAGACCATGACAATCCCACCACCATGCTTGGCTGTAGGCAAGACACACTTGTCTTTGTATTCCTCACCTGGTTGCCGCCTCACAGGCTTGACACCATCTGAACCTAATACGTATAATTGGGTCTCATCAGACTACAGGACATGGTGGTCTGCTTGTCTTCAGCAAACTGTTTGTGGGCTTCCTTGTGCATCATCTTTAGAAGAGGCTATCTTCTGGGACAACAGCCATGCAGACCAATTTGATGCAGTGTGAGACGTATGGTCTGAGCACTGACAGGCTGACCCCCCACCCCGTCAACCTCTGCAGCAATGCTGGCAGCACTCATACGTCTATTTCCCAAAGACCACCTGTGGATATGACGGTGAGCACGTGTACTCAACTTCTTTGGTCGACCATGGCGAGGCCTGTTCTGAGTGGAACCTGTCCTGTTAAACAGCTGTATGGTCTTGGCCACCGTGCTGCAGCTCAGTTTTAGGGTCTTGGCAATCTTCTTATAGCCTAGGCCATCTTTATGTAGAGCAACAAATCATTTTTTCAGATCCTCAGAGAGTTCTTCGCCATGAGGTGCCATGTTAAACTTCCAGTGACCAGCATGAAAGAATGAGAGTGATAACACCAAATTTAACACACCTGCTCCCCATTCACACCTGAGACCTTGTAACACTAACAAGTCACATGACACCGGGGAGGGAAAATGGCTAATTGGGCACAATTTGGACATTTTCACTTAGGGGTGTATTCACTTTTGTTGGCAGCGGTTTAGACATTAATGGCTGTGTGTTGAGTTATTTTGAGGGGGACTGTGAGAGGACTGTTAGAATGCACTCGGCGCGCACACGCGCGGGCAACGGCAGATTCTCACACGCGCCAATGCGCATGGGCGCATCGCACAACGTGCACGGGCAGGAGCGTGCCCCTAGCCCCAATTGGCACCAGACGGCCTATTTAAAGGATGTCCTGACTTCTGACAAGTGCTGACTGGTCTTCAGCTGTGTCCTGATAATCTGAACTCTGTTAAACCTGACTTGATTCCTGTTACTGAACCTTGGCTTTCCTTGACCCTGCTTTTGGACTCTAATTACTCTGATTACTGGTTCCTGATCCTGGCTTCCCATCTGACCTTCCTCCTGCCTATGCCTTGTTACCTCGCTGCCCGCTTGTTACCGAACCCGGCCATCCTTGTGACCCTGCTCCTGTCTCCTGCTTGGCTCAATGCTGTTTCCGAGTGCCTGTGCTGGCTATCCATCCTATCAGCTTTCCTGGGTCCAGCTCCTTACCGGATGCTCTGTCTTCACCTCCAAGCCTGCAACTCCACTTACAAGTTCTGCATGCAACACCTACGGGCACTCGTGTTCCTCCTCACCCTAGCCACCATCTGTTCCACCTTCAGTGGGGCTTGGGTTGGAGATACAAGGGAGGCCGACCTCATCATTCCAGACTCCTAACAGGTACGTGACAGGGGCAGAAAATTTACACTGTTATACAAGCTGTACACTCATTACTTTACATAGTAGCAAAGTATAATTTTTTCAGTGTTGTCGCATGAAAAGATATAATAAAATATTTACAAAAATGTGAGGGGTGTACTTACTTTTGTGAGATACTGTAAATTAGTCTTGAGGAATATGTGATATACTTTTTGGTGTTACGTAGCTCTACATACTGTGACAGTAGGAGCTACTGTCATGGTAAAATGGACAGTTTGCTGGACACAGGGTCTGCACATTTGCAAGGTGCAAGACTACAGAGCGTAGATGTGGACTGGAGAAGACTGCTTTCGCAGCTTTCTCCAGGTTTTGGTATTCTGGAAAGGGGCTTTGTAGTTTGGAGATTCCACAGTGTCTTGGGAGGGATGGGATCTCCAACCCTGTGTCCAGACTTTGCTGATTACCAGCAGGGTGTGTGCTCAGGTGAGCACAGCCCTTATAATGAATGTATGGGAAGACCTCATGGCTCCCAGTTGGAGACGGCTCCACACCAAGAGACAGGAGGTCTTCAGGAGTCAGAGAGGCTGTAGGTGACAGCCAGAACATTCGTGAATGCAAGAGGCAGAGCTGTGGACGCTAAAGGGAAGCCGTCTACTTTGAGGAGTCCGGTGGTCTGGGTGACCAGGAAAGTGCAGAAGTACTGCTACAGAGAGCCAGGTGGGCCAGCATTTTCTGTTATGTGTATTTGATGGAGAAGAACCCCTGCGTGGGAAACCTTTGTTTGGACTTTTATTTTGCCTTTTTTAATAAAAATGGGCTACCATGCCCTTAAATATAGTTCCTGACTGGCTTGAATCGCTGGGAAAACGCATCTACCACTTGAGCTAAACAACCCCCATCTCACAAGTGGTGGATTCAGCGGGCACAAGGCGGTGGAATCCGGGTCCTTGCTCCACAGTGAGTTCAGGTCAGGAACTGTTGGCTGTTTGTGGAAGTGCAGCCAGGCAAAAGGCATTGCATGTTGCAGGTGGTGTACCTGTGAATGAAAACTCAATTTTTTTTTCTGCGGTGAACTGCTGCTAGCTGTGTGTGGCAGCCAGGCGAACTGCATTGCACAGGAGTTCAATTGATGGACTGTGTTGCATACAATACAGGTGGTGTACCTGTGGAAGTGAGCTCAGCGTGGCCTGAGAAGATGTCTCCACCTAGAAGGGTCAGTCCAAAAGGCCTAGTGATGCGTGAGACAGTGAATGGATGGTTCAAGCGGAATCGCAAAGACTGGGATGCAGTGCAAGGGGCTGTGATCGTGGCCTCTGGCTATATGCAACCCATGCTGCCTACAGAGGAGGTTGGGGACTTCCTGCTAAGATTTGAAAAAGTTGCTGTAAAGAGAAAATGGCCTAGGAACCGGTGGCCAAAATTGCTGCAAACATTGTTACGGATAGAGTAACGGTCGGTTTACCATTTGATGGATGGGGACCAGGATGACTACCGCAGGTTTAAAGAGGAAATCCTTCTCAGAGGAGAGTTCCATCGTATCATGGGCCGCCAGCAATGCTCCAGGATGGGAGAAGTGTCACTGGTAGACTTCGGTTTTGGAAATCCAGAGTTACCTGCTACAGGATATGGTAAGACTGTTGCAATTTGTGGGTCTGATCCCAGTGAAGTGGCATTGTGTTCGGTGGGGAGATCCGCAGGTGTAAAAATGGACTTGCTGCAGTGTGCTACCCAGATCAGCGGGGAGACACAGGTTAAAACCCAGCTTGCAGCAAGGTCAAGGACTGAAAATGACATGTGGACTCTGCGTGCACCTAAGGTAATCCAGCAGAGTGCTGGGAGAGATCTGCTAGGGGTAACCAAAGCAGTTGGTGTGCCATGTTCCCTAGTGACAGTGACAGGTGCTGCAGAGTTGCCAAGGGAAACCGCCAAGGAGCCTGCAGTGGTGAGGCAAGTGGTTTCCCAGGACAACTGTGAAGCCGCCATAGTAGGAAAAATAATTCCTTTGGAGAGGAAGGGCGGTGTGCTGAGTGGCACGCAGGGTGCCATGCGTTATGACAAAATAAAACCTGATAGAGCTTATGAAACTGCTATGAATGCTGATGATAAAGGTATTGCTGATGATACATGTACTTATGGTGATGTGTTCTTTAGTAATGAGAAAAGGGGGATGTCTCCCTTGGCAACCAGAAGCGGAGCCACAGTGTTGTCCATGGAAATCTCTGGGGGTCTCCAGGTGTTGGAGCCAGAGATTGTCCAGGACAGCCCTGATATTGCTCTGATGGAACAAACTGGGTCTACACCATGCAGTGAGAGTTTGTGTGAGCAGTCCATTTATCATATGTGTAACCCAGTTGGTAAGGGGTTAAGTCAGCTGGCCAGAGCTGAAGGTACACAGCTGAGTGTGTTAGCGCCCCCAGAGCAAGGTAGTGATGGTGTATTGCAGCCTGCCTTGTTTGATGAAGCTTTAGCAAAGAGTAAAAGCATGTTGTCAAAATGTGATTTATATAGAACTGACAAAGTTACTGTTTGCGCTGCAGAATCCCAGGTGCCTCCTAGAGCCAATGATGAGGTACTGCTGAGCCCTCATAATGGAAGCACAACGGATTGGGACAGTTGGGCCAAACAATTACTAGCCATGATAGACAAGGCTATGTTGAGCTACAGGGGTGTGAATACAACAACTGCTATGCCAGACAGGGAAATCGCAGAGCGACCGATGGTTGAGGGTGCGTTGGTCCCTACAAGGGTTGTTTCCCCCCAGTCGGAAGGACCAGATCAGGGCGCATGCATGGCAGATGTGGTGTTCACAGCCCAGCCACTGAATGTCAAGTGTGAAGGTGACAATGTAACAAATGTTTACGTGCAGGGGCTCATTGTTGAGTTGGAAGGGATGAGTGGGAGACATGTGTCTGACAGTGTTCCAGAGGAGCATCAGGCGGTGATGGGTACCGCCAGTGAGGTGGAGGCCCGTTTAAATGTCTCGGCCCCTCAAGCTGCAGTGAATGAGCCCCTCCATGTCTCTGATAAGGTTAAGGTCACCAAAAATGTTTTGCATATTGATGTGGAGTGTGTAGAAATTACAGATATGTTAGTGGAACTGCTTGAAATGGTGAAAGCACAGTCCTTGTATGCCTGGGTGCCTCCATTACAGTCGGATGTGGTGGTGCTGCGTGGTACCATTGGATGGAGTCAGGTAGTACAACCTGTGCTGGTTAAAATTAATCACCAGTGGAACTGGTTGGTACAGTGCTTTCTAATGGTGTGGCAAATGATCTCCCGGTTTCCTGTGAGGGTGCTTTCGGATACGGTTCAGTATGGAAGGCGCTCTGGGGGGCTGCTGGAGACAGAGGTCTCTCCGCCTGATGCAGTGATGGACATGTCTGCTAGTGCGGTCCGAGGTGCGGCTGAGCAGGGATTAGTAAATGGCGCAGATACTGCCTCACCCGCTAGACCTCCTAAGAAGGAAGGGCCAGATATGGACGTGGCAAAAGCAGAGATTCTGTCTGTCACCTGCAGAGAGGTACAAGTTGGGGTACCTGGAGATGCTCTCAAATATAGCATGGAGAGGAACAAAAATTGTAACATAGAAAAGTGTGAGTTGGCAAAGATTGGTACTGCTAGAAATGGGTCATGCGTTGTTCAATGTCAGTTGTTGGGACAACTGCCCACAGAGATTTGGACAACAGGTGAAGTGAAGCCTTGTGAAGGTCTCATAGGGGATAGCTGCTCACCTGGGTGTTGTCCCTCCTTGGGCTTGGCCCTAACAAACCCTGAACAAGAAATAACTGATGATATTGATAATTGGAGAAATGGTGACTTATTACTGAATGTTAATGTAAATAATGGCCTGGATATGAAAGTGAATAATTTCTTGGAAAATGAGTGTGATACACAGATGTTGAGCCCTGGGGAGTTGGTAGTCAAGGGCAAAGGAGTTGGTAAACCCAAGGGACCTATTGTGATGGGGAAAACGGGTACCAGTGAGGGAAAAGGTGGTTCCTCATCAGGCCTAGTGTCTGGAGCAGGTTCCTTACAGAATCCAGAAACTGAGTGTAAAGGAAGTAGCAGGAAAGGCAGGGAGCTGCCAGAAAAGAAACGTGAGCTCAGGAACCCCAAGGACAGAGGGAGTAGGCTGGGGATACAGAAAGGTAGGACCCCGTTGTGATCCTGGGTAAGGCGTGCCTGTAAACGCACCCGAAAAAAAGATTGGGCCTACACAGCGAACAGCTGGCACAGAGGTGCCCCAATCAAGGATTTGGGCTTGTGTGTTCCGCCCCCTTCGGGTCCGAAACAAGGGGGGAGATATGTGACAGTAGGAGCTATTGTCACGGTAAAATGGACAGTTTGCTGGACACAGGGTCTGCACATTTGCAAGGTGCAAGACTACAGAGCGTAGATGTGGACTGGAGAAGACTGCTTTCGCAGCTTTCTCCAGGTTTTGGTATTCTGGAAAGGGGCTTTGTAGTTTGGAGATTCCACAGTGTCTTGGGAGGGATGGGATCTCCAACCCTGTGTCCAGACTTTGCTGATTACCAGCAGGGTGTGTGCTCAGGTGAGCACAGCTCTTATAATGTATGTATGGGAAGACCTCATGGCTCCCAGTTGGAGACGGCTCCACACCAAGAGACAGGAGGTCTTCAGGAGTCAGAGAGGCTGTAGGTGACAGCCAGAACATTCGTGAATGCAAGAGGCAGAGCTGTGGACGCTAAAGGGAAGCCGTCTACTTTGAGGAGTCCGGTGGTCTGGGTGACCAGGAAAGTGCAGAAGTACTGCTACAGAGAGCCAGGTGGGCCAGCATTTTCTGTTATGTGTATTTGATGGAGAAGAACCCCTGCGTGGGAAACCTTTGTTTGGACTTTTATTTTGCCTTTTTTAATAAAAATAGGCTACCATGCCCTGAAATATAGTTCCTGACTGTCTTGAATCGCTGGGAAAACGCATCTACCACTTGAGCTAAACAACACCCATCTCACAATACATATTGGTGGTGTTGGGTAGATGCAAGGGGAAATATTTTATATATTATTTTGGATTTTGTTTAGCACAGCTTTACCTTATTTACTAAGGTGTACTCTGAAAAAAGCACATTCACTAGCACCTCTAGTGTAGAATTTCAGCCTTATCCATGTCCTTAGGGAGACATTGCACAGACATGGACAGCGCTAAAGAAAATTTCACATCAAGGATATAAACACTAGAGGATGCCATCACTGTCAGGGAGAGTGTGTGTGCTTTGGTGGTGGTGGTGATGGGGGGGGGGGGGGGGGTTCTAGATTAGATTTGGATAGAGGCTAAGGAGACAAGGCAACTTGTCCTCTAAAGTCATAAAGTTGGCATCACATCTAGGCATCTGACAAAAAAGTGAGACGTTTGCAATGAAATCCTTTATCTTTTAAGAAATGTTACCTTCTCTATCATAGTTTTAAAAGCATTGGCATACTGTAAACTATAGTGATCAATCAAAAATCAGATTGTAGTAATGCCGTGTAGTAATTTGAATGAACTCTGATTTACTGCACACTATGGCCTTCTGTGCCATGTTTCTCAAAAGACATTTCGGTCAGAAAATCAGAAACATCTGCTTTCAAGCAGTTAAAATGTCCACTGTAAATCTTTTATTTCTGCACAGTAGTCAGCCAGCACAATATAATATATGATTGCCGTTTGATGAAAATCTGCACTAGCATTAAGCTAACGTCTTGTGTTCTTTAGTAACCATGTGCAAAGTCTGATTAAGTTCAGCTGATTAAACTAATACATAAATGGTAATATCAAATTTACAACACACACCAGTATAGAACAGGTCTCTATTTTGCTGAGTTTGTCGTGAAATGCACATTTATTTTTTATAATTTAAAAGACATCTGCACAAATATAGGTGTGTATATTTACCAGTACTGTACTTGTTCTTCTGCATCAACAATGTATTTCACTTCAAGATGATGTAATGCACTTAAGAAGCCATTATTAAAACACACCCATATAAATATACATTCTTTTATTGTTTCTACATGGAAACATACTGCAGAAACATAGAAAAGTGACGGCAGAAAAAGACTCAAGCCCCATACACACTATCAGTTTTCCTGCAGGTTTTTGTCTTCAGGTTTACCAAAACCATCTAATATGAGGTCAAACCTTAAGAGTTTCAATTTGTATGCAATCAGGCAGGCCCTTGCACTACGTGGTTTTGGTAAACTTGAAGAAAAAAACCTGCAGGAAAACTGATAGTGTGTATGGGGCCTAATGCCTCGTACACACGACCATTTTTCCCAGCAGGAAAAAAACTGACATTTTTCCTGCCAGGATTTCTGTCAGGCCTGCCTTGCATACACACGTTCAGGCCAAATACCGCTAAACTTTTGAATTTCAAGAACGCGGTGATGCCAAAGACTCCAACGAGCCGACAAAATTACGTTCTATGCTTCCGCGCATGCGTCAAATAGTTTACGACCATGCGCTGTATTTTTCCCCTCAGCAAACCATACAGACGACCGGTTTTCTCGGCCGGTATTTTTCCTGACAGAAAAATAGAGAACAAGTTCACATTATTTTTCCCGCAGTTTTCCTGCCAGGAAAACTGCCACAGAGCATACACACAGCCGTTTTTCCTGCCGAAAAGCTGTCATGGCAGTTTTCCTGCCAGGAAAACCGTTTGTGTGTACGAGGCATAAGTATTCCATCAAGCCTGCTCATTTTTTTTTCGTTAACTTTATTGTCTGACTATAGATCTATGTTTGTCCCAAGCATGTTTGAAGTCATTTACTGTTGACTGTCTCACTATTTCTGCTGGTAGTTTATTCCAAGCATCATCTACACTTTCAGTAAAACAATACTTTCTAAGATTCGTTTTGAACTTTCCTCCAGCTAGTTTGTGCTCATGTCCCCTTGTTCTTGATTTTGGTTTCATATTGAAAGTACTGCCCTCTTGAACCTTGTTCACCCCTTATTTGAAGGGTTCAATTATGTCTCCCTTTTCCCTTTTTTCCTCCAGACTGTACATATTAAGTTCCTGAAGTCATTGTCGATATGTTTTATCCCCCAGACCTTTCACCATTTTCATTACCTGTCTCTGGGCTTGTTTTATTTTATCAATATCTTTTTTTAAGTGAGGTCTCCAAAACTGGACACAGTATTTTAAATTAAGTTTCACTAAATATCTACTGTATATAGAGGAATAATGACCTTCTTCCTCCTGCTGGTGATCCCTCTAGTGATGCATCCTAGAATTCGATTCACTTTTCCCACTGCCTGGTCACACTGTTTGCTCATTTTGCAATCATCTGAAATAAGTAGGCCTAAATATTTTTCCCCTGTAGTGCTTTCCAATACTGTACCCCCAATAATGTACTCTCTCAGGGGATTCTTTTTCCCTAGGTGCATTATTTTACATTTAGAAACATTGAACTGCAGTTTCCACTACTTTGACTGTCATGCCTTTGGCCTACAAAGAAATACAGTAATATCTTTGGGACTTGTAATTCAAAAATCATCCACTATATGTCACTCGTAACAAAGGACTGTTGATGGGCAGTGTTTTATGTTTTATGGTAATGTACATTTCCTGTCGTGTTATTGAAAACTGTTTTCACTTCCTATCACAACTCTTTTATCTTTTTCCACTGGACAGTCCACATGGAGTCAGCTAAGCCTGCACCACATGTTTCCTAAGTCCTGATCTCCTTAAGGCAGCATCGCTGGTATGATAAAGACTGTTTATCTATATGCCTAGTAGACATTTGTTTGTGTTCATATAATTCTTATATGTTCATTTATTTGTTTATTTCTAGTTTCACCATTATTCATACGCATCTTATATGGCCACCACCTGTTTTACCGTAATAAAGAAGCAAAGTTACAGACAGTCTGGTTATTTAGGATACAAGCTTTAAGCTGTATGTTGAGCTACATACACGCCAGGGGCAAACGTGTAGCGAGAACAGAACAGTGAAACAGCGGCTATCCAGCAAGTGGGATTTAGGACAGTGACTACACAGAGGCCTGCTACCCTGTCAGCGCAGCCACCTGCATACAGCGATACAGCAGTCTCTACAGTCAAGCATTCCTGCAAGCAACATGTCACATAGCCAGGCATCCTCACTCAAGACAAGGTCCCAAGTTTCTGGCTCCTCTAGATCTTCCTCCACAAGCAATGCACTCGCTATCGCACGTGCAAAAGCCGAAGCCGCCAAGACCCGAGCAGCCTTTGCTGAGCAAGAAATGCAGATTAAAAAGGAGAAAGTGAGGCTAAAGATAGAGAAAGTGCAGCAAGAGGCACAGTTAGAGGCGGAGAAAGTGCAGCAAGAGGCACAGAAAGTGCAGCAACAGGCACGGTTAGAGGCACAGAAAGTGCAGCAACAGGCACAGTTAGAGGCCGAGGAAGCCCTCCTAGAAGTAGCCCTAGAGAAACTCACTGTAGAGAAGGAAACAGCAGCCGCCATACCCGAAGCTGAGGCCTTATAATTAGCTGTATACCCGAGAAGCGAATGCAGCAGACGCAGCAATATTCTCAACCCAGAAGCTGAAACTTAAGATTCTCTACAACGAACTTCAGATTACATCAATCAAAATTTTAAGCCAAGCAGTGATAAAGATGACGTCAAAGAGACAAGCCAAAGGCATTACACGGTACCTCTGCAAGTCAGCAACAAGTCTCCAGCCTGCAAACAGGAGAAATACACGCAAAGTGATGCCTCCTACGACAGACTCCCTATACGTGAGGTAACAGAGCCTTCTAATCGTCCTCCGGAACCAACGTTCAAGTCAGAATGGTATGACAGAGGCCAACTGGACACCCTCAAAAGGTATGACTATACACAGCCATATCACCATGGGAACACACAGCAGGTTAACCAAGCCACCATAGACCTTGCAAGGTTCTTTGCACGACGTGAGTTAGTCACCAAAGGACTTGAGAAGTTTAATGACTGCCCTGAAAGCTACAGAGCCTGACGGTCTTCCTTTCAAAATGCCATCCGAGACTTAGGTTTTACTTGCAGTGAAGAGATAGACCTCCTGATCAAATGGCTTGTAAATTTGTCTGCCAAGCACGCCAGATGAATCAGGACAATAAATATAAACCACCCAGACACTGGTCTTAAAACGATCTGGGATAGACTTGATGAGTGTTATGGTTCAGCAGAAGCAGTAGAAAGTGCACTATTCAAAAGACTTGATAACTTCCCCAAAATACCCAACAAAGCCTACCAGAAACTTAGGGAGCTAAGTGACTTGCTAATGGAACTTCAAGTAGCTAAATCCGAGGGGGACTTACAAGGACTTGCATTCCTTGACACAGCCAGAGGTGTCAACCCCATTGTACAAAAGTTACCCTATAACTTGCAAGAGCAGTGGATTACACATGGATCTCGATTTAAAAGACAGCATGATGTTCCATTCCCTCCGTTTTCTGTTTTTTTGTGGACTTTGTGTGTCAGCAAGCTAAAACGAAAAATGATCCAAGTTTTGATTTTACATTGTCATGTGCTGCTCCTTCAGGACTTAACCCTCGCAAACCTCCAGTAGCAGTACACAAAACTAACGTGACTCCTCCAGATTCTTTTCACAAGTCTGCCAGCTTCTCTAAATCGGAGACAAAGGTCAAAGATCCTGGTAAGCAGTGTCCCTTGCATCGGAAGCCACATCCTCTCCTAAAATGCAGAGCCCTCAGAGAGAAAACCCTGCAGGACCGCAATGCCTTCCTCGAGGAGAACCACATCTGCTACAGGTGCTGCTCTTCAACGTCTCACCTCGCCAAGGACTGTAAGGTCAGTTTAAAATGCACAGAATGTGACAGCTCAGATCACAACACAGGTTTACATCCTGGGCCAGCTCCATGGACTTTACAACACACTCTCAGCACTAGTGAGCATGGCGGGGAGGAAGAGCACACCATTACAACTCCACCAGAGATCACTTCACAATGTACAGAGGTCTGCAAAGGAGTCATAGGTGGCAGGTCCTGCTCCAAAATATGCCTAGTCAGAGTCTACCTAGCAGGCCAAAAAGACAAAGCTATTAAGCTCTACGCAATTCTGGATGACCAAAGTAACAAGTCATTAGCCAGCTCAACCTTCTTTGACATCTTTGACATTAAAGGCCCCAGCATCCCCTACTCCTTAAAAACTTGTGCAGGAATAGTGGAGACGACGGGGAGGAGAGCATCCGGCTACCAAGTCGAGTCCATTGACGGACAATCATGCTTGTCTGCCAACTCTTATCGAATTCAACCAGATCCTTGACCATAGATCTGAAATTCCTACACCAGATGTGGCTGCTCATCACCCACACTTGAAACGCATAGTGCATCTGATACCAGAACTTGATCCTCAGGCTCAGATTATCCTACTCCTTGGGAGAGATATCTTGCGAGTCCACAAATCAAGAGCTCAAATTAATGGTCCCAACAACGCTCCTTATGCTCAGAGGTTAGACCTCGGATGGGTCATCATAGGAGATGTCTGTCTAGGAAGTGTGAACAAACCTAACTCCGTTAGCAGCATGCTCACAAATACCCTAGAGAATGGGCGACCCTCTCTTTTCCAGCCATGCCACAACCAGCTACTTGTTAAGGAATTGGCCTACACCACCCACTTGTCTTGTCCCTTCACAAGCCCCACTAGTGACAACCTTGCCTGTGACAGTGACCGAGACCATTTTAGGGTGCACAGTCTTTCAAAGAACTAAAGATGACAATCGTGCGGCAATGTCTATTGAGGACAAACTCTTCTTAGAAATAATAGAGCAAGGACTAGTCAAAGATAGCACAAACAGCTGGGTCGCACCTCTTCCCTTCAGACCACAGAGACAACACTTACCCAATAACAGAGAACAAGTGCTACAACATTTTGCTTCCCTTATATGTAACTTACAAAGAAAGTCAGAGATGAGAGAACATTTATTCTCTTTTATGGGGAAGATCTTTGAGAACGGTCACGCCGAGATAGCTCCCACCCTTAAAGACTCTGAAGAGTGTTGGTACCTCCCTATATTCGGAGTGTACCATCCTAAAAAGCCAGGTCAAATCAGAGTAGTGTTTGACTCTAGTGCCAAATTCAAGGGTGTCTCCTTGAACGATGTCCACTTGACAGGCCCAGACCTCAACAACAAACTCCTGGGAGTACTCTTACACTTCCGCAAAGATTCTATTGCCTTCATGGCTGACATCCAACAGATGTTCCATTGCTTCCTGGTCAGAGTGGAAGACAGAAACTTCCTAAGGTTCTTTTGGTTCAGAGACAATGACCCTTCCAAAGACATCTCAGAGTATCGCATGAAGGTACACATCTTTGGCAACAGCCCTTCACCTGAAGGACTCAGACATTCCGCCCAAGAAGGTGAACTTGAGTATGGCTCAGATACAAAACAATTTGTAGAGAAAGCCTTTTATGTAGATGACTGTTTGAAATCCTTACCTTCCAGTGAGTCTGCAATCTGTCTTCTTAAAAGAGCACAGGAAATGCTCGCTTGTTCCAATCTCAGACTTCACAAGATTGCTTCCAACAGCAAAGAGGTAATGGAAGCTTTCCCTGCTCAAGACCATTCCAACGATCTAAGCGACTTAGATCAGGATACAGACTCTTTACCTGTGCAGCGCAGTCTAGGTTTACTTTGGGACTTGAAATCTGATTTCTTTACCTTCCAAATAAACAGAGAAGAAAGGCCCTTCACTCGCAGAGGTGTCTTGCCCACAATCAATAGCCTATACGATCCATTAGGATTTGCGGCACCTACTTAGAGACTTGATTCGTGAAACATCCGACTGGGATGCCCCACTACCCCTTGATAAAAGGAACTCTTGGATAGAGTGGAAGAACTCTCTGTCAGTCTTATCTGATCTCCATGTTCCACGCCCCTATGCTCCTGTATCTTCTACAAAGACACAGAGCCAAACCCTTTGCATATTCTGTGATGCTTCTATCAAGGCAATAGCGGCTGTGGCACGATGCCACATAGGATTTGTCATGGGCAAGGCAAAGCTAGCTCCACACCCTGAGCACACTGTACCTAGGCTAGAACTTTGTGCTGCGGTACTAGCCGTTGAACTGGTAGAACTTATAACCTCAGAGATGGACATTGACCTCAAGCATATTCAGTTCTACACTAACAGCAAGGTAGTGCTAGGCTACATCTACAATGAGACGATACGTTTCTATGTTTACGTCAACAACAGAGTGTTGAGGATTAGGAGATCCACTCGCCCAACACAATGGCACTACGTACCTACTGACCATAATCCTGCAGACCATGCTACAAGAGCTGTTGCCGCATGTAACCTTAAAGACACAACATGGTTTACAGGACCTGCATTCTTGTACAATGCAGAACAGACTGTTCCTAAGAGCGACACTATTGAATTAGTAGATCCAGATTCAGATACTGACATCCATCCTGAGATCTCAATATTTCAGACTGCAACTTCAGACTGCCAGCTTAAATCTGACAGATTTACCAGATTCTCAAAATGGCAAGACAACAAGCCCAAGCTTAATGGAGGAGACCTTGTTCTTGTTAAGGACTGTCAATCTCAAAGGAATGAGTGGCCTTTGGGTCTCATCCCCAACACCTTTCCAAGTGAGGATGGAAGGGTCAGAAAAGTGGAAGTCAAGATCCATAGAAACAAAGAGACAAAGTTGTTCCTCAGACCAGTTTCTGAGCTAATTTTATTGTTGTCATCTGAGAAATAAATAGTGGCATCTTATGATACCAGGCGGAGAGTGTCATGTCTTTGGCCTACGAAGAAATACAGTAATATCTTCTGGACTTGTAATTCAAATATCGTCCACTAGATGTCACTCTTAAAGGACTGTTGATAGGCAGTGTTCTATGGTAATGTACATTTCCTGTCGTGTTATTGAAAACTATCTTCACTTCCTATCACAACTCTTTTATCTTTTTCCACTAGACAGTCCACATGGAGTCAGCTAAGCCTAGTAGACATTTGTTTGTGTTCATATAATTCTTATATGTTCATTTATTTGTTTATCTCTAGTTTCACCATTATTCATACGCATCTTATATGGCCACCACCTGTTCATCGTAATAAAGAACCAAAGTTACAGATAGTCTGGTTATTTAGGATGCAAAGTTTAAGCTGTATGTTGAGCTACATACACGCCAGGGGCAAACGTGTAGCGAGAACAAAACATTGACCAATCTTCCAGCAATGCCAAATCATGTTCCATATTACAGACACCTCTAGGGATATCAACCCTATTACACACCTTTGTGCCATCAGCAAAAAGACATACCTTGCCCAACAAACCTTTAGCTATATCACTTACATATAGATTAAATACAACAGGACCCAGTACAGAGTCTTGTGGTACCCCAATAGTGACTGGTCTCTGTTCTGAGTGAATATACAACCGCACTCTGATATCTATCCTTTAGCCAACTGAATATCCACTGAACCACCCAAGGGTTAAGTCCTACCTCTTACAACTTTTATGTTATATTATTATGTGGAAATGTGCCATATGCCTTGCTGAAATGTAGATATGCTATGTCCACAGCACCACCCTGGTCTAAAACATTGGTAATATAGTAAGAAAATTTAATCAGATTGGTCCGACATGATCTTCCCTCAGTAAAGCCAAGCTGCTTTGGGTCCAGCAAGTTGTGTATTTTTAAGAGATCAATGATCCTTCTTTTCAGGAGTGATTTCATTAACTTGACTAAAATTGATGTTAAACTCACTGGCCTGTAATTGCTTCTACCTTGCTGCCCTTCTTGTGGAGAAGTACAATATTAGCTGTCCACCAGTCGTAGGGAACTTCTTGTGGGGAGATCCCTTAATGGTCCAACAACTATACCTCAAAGTTCTCTTAGAACTCTGGGACAAATCACTAATGTACCTAAAAAAAATAAGTTTTCTCTCCTTTTTTAATAAATTTAGCAATTTCCTCCTTTTTTTTTGTGCTTTGGCAGCACTGATAATGTGTTTGGCTTCCTTTTATTTTTGTCTATTTCGAATACTCTTCTCTGTCAGCTACAACTCCTGTTTCCTTGAATCTTCTATATGCTATATTTTTTCATTTATTTACTTACCTCTTTAGTGAACCATATTGTTTTTTTCTTCTGTTTAATCTTACTAACTTGTCTGACATATAATCTAGTTGCCTCCAGGATGGTAAACTTTATTAGTGCCCACTGATTACTTACTCCTGTCATTTTATTCCAACCTTTCAATAAATTTTTTAGAAATTTCCTTATTTCATATGTTATTATGCTGGCTGTAGAATTTCATTCTGTTATTTTAGCGCCTGCTTTTTGCAGTTTACAAACATAAATATATCACTTGTGTGGAATTGTCATTTTTCTGCATCAAATAAACATTTACCATAAAGCTTCTATTTCTCATAAGTAGAGTTGAGCGGACACCTGGATGTTCGGGTTCGACGGGTTCGGCCGAACTTCGGAAAAAAGTTTGGGTTCGGGACCGAACTTGAACCCGAACCCGAACCCGAACCCCATTGAAGTCAATGGGGACCCGGACTTCTAAGGACTAAAAAGGCTCTAAAAAAGTAATGGAAAGGGCTAGAGGGCTGCAAATGGCAGCAAAATGTTGTTAAGAGCATGGCAAGTGCTCTGCAAACAAATGTGGATAGGGAAATAACTTAAAATAACATAAAAAAAATAAAAAAATATGCTGGAGGCCCCCTTTTCAGCAGAAGAGGTACGGGAAGTCATTAAGAACCTCAGAAACTCAACGGCACGATGCCACACATATGGTGGGAATGCCCCAGAATACGCCCTTTCTGGAATAAATTATTAAATTTAATGGATAAGCTAGTGGGAAAATAAAATACTTTGAAATAAATATGTAGCGGGGTGCTAAATTTAAGGGAAGTGTTTGAGTGGTAAATAGGCTCAAACACCCTAATTCTGTAGGATTCATGGACCATTTTGTCCTCGGGGGACAGTATTGGTGTGCAGTTCCCTGCGGCCTACAGGTAGCGCTGCCATGGTAGGCTAGGGTTGAACCGCCGATACAGTGCTGTGCCTTTTGTGTCCCCTCTTGGCAGTAGTACAGCGGGGCGGGGAACCTGCTGTGCATGCCGGGAGAGCATATAAAAGGGGCAGACCTTTGGCCTGGGGGCTGATGTCCAGTGGGGTCCACGCCCAGGTGCCTTCGGCCTGGGTGCATGTGTTCCTGTTCCATCTCGGGTACCTTTAGCCCGGGGTGAGGTACTATCCTGGAGTTCCTGCTGCCCTGGCTATGGAGGCCTAGGTGCGGGAGTAAAGCCTGGAGTCCAGAGCCTTCATCTGGAGTCCGCTAAGGATCGAGGAGTCTTAGGGTGCCGCCTCATGTAGGGGACCATGTTCCAGGGAAGGGAGGATCATTCTGATGGACCGATGCGGGAGTCACGGTGAAGGAAGCGTCTGTTGACTCCCTGGAGAGATGTCTTCCCCTTGATATGGGCTAGGTTCGTAGAAGGAGAAGCTCAAGGTCATCTTGACTGTATCAGAGGCCTTATTCACCCGGCCCGTGGCAGGGGCCTTATACACCCTGGTCTGTGGCAGAGACCAACCTCAAGGTCTGTGGCAGAGACTGTGCACCTAAAACTGTTTGAGAAACCTAAGCAGTGAAGTGAATGTGCTACGTTTGTGCCTGGACCTCCTCCACACCTTAAGCTGTCCTGTTTCTTTGCTCTAACCTTTTCTATCCGAGTAGAGTTTATTTTGCCATGAGAGAATAAGAGTTGTAATTTCAGCTGGTGTGGACATTGACTTTACTGGGAATTAAAGGACTTGCCTTTACCTACAGTAGAGGTGAGAATTATCCTCTGGAGGAGTTTTGACTCCGGCTGTGGACACGGCCCGCCAAGTACACCGCTCAACCTCTTAATATAGGAGGGTACGGGCTGGTAGTGCGGTGTGCCTTTCTCCCTCCTGCGGGGAGCCAACAACATAAAGGCTGGTAAGGGGGAAAGGATCTGTGCGCTACAAAAAAATAAAATAAAAATTATAATCTTGACCTAGGAGGACGAGGTCCATATGGAGTAGGAGGTTGAGGTGGCGGTGGATGTGGCTGTGTAGGTGGAAGCGGCGGTGGAGGAGGACGAGGTAGCCAACACTGGTTCAAAAATACAACAATGGCTGGGTAAGGCCAGTGATGTGTCGCATTCTGTCCCCCGTCGAATAGTGTCCACCCTGTACTGCGCTTGCTCAGTATGTAGGACAAGAGGATTTCGAAAATCTCCCAAGATGAACGGCGCCTGCGTGGTGAGTTCAGGTGAAGGCCACACCATCCGTGGTTCAAGCCGAGCCAAGTGAGGCCGTGCCCGAAGCGTGGCGATCGAAGCGAGCCCGTGAGGGGCCCTGTTACTATGTGCTACCGTATGTCCACTTGGATGTTGGGGCTTGAACCTGCACTCACGGCGCAGGCGCCGTTCATCTTCGGAGATTTTGTGAATCTCCTTGTCCTCTGTACTGCGCAAGCGCTGCGCCTTCGCAGTACGGGCCGGACACAATCCGATGGCCGGACAGTTTTTGTCACAACACCGGTATACATGTCTATTCTGCAGAAGGTACGGACAAGTCCTGTGGGATCCATGCCTGGTTCATTTTAATGAACGTGAGCTTGTCCACATTGGCTCTGGACAGGCGGCTGCGCTTGTCTGTGATAACGCCCCCTGCCGTGCTAAATACACGTTCAGATAATACGCTGGCTGCAGGGCAGGCCAGCACCTCCAAGGCATAAAGGGCAAGCTCAGGCCATGTGCCCAATTTAGTGCAGGGAAGGGATGGCTCGCCTGGAAAAGTAGTGGCGGCTGGGCACGACGTACTGTGGGACAGCCAATGCCATCAGGCTTTTAAAACTCTGCGTCTCCACCAGACGGAATGACAGCATTTCAAAGGCCAGGAGTTTTGAAATGCTGGCATTCAGGGCCAGGGATCGCGGGTGGCTAGGGGGGTACTTCCTCTTCCGCTCCAATGTTTGGGAGATAGAAAGCTGAACGCTTCCATGGGACATTGTGGAGATGGTTGGTGACCCAGGTGGTAGTGTTGCTGGCAGATCCTCTGTTTGCGGGGTGGCAGGTGCCACTGTCACTACAGAGGTGGATGAAGAGGCCGAGACTGCAGCAGAAGAGGAAGCAGGAGGAGCCAGAGACCTTTCTTGGTTTTTGAGGTGTCTACTCCACTGCAGCTCGTGCTTTGCACTTAGATGCCTGGTCATGCAGGTTGTGCTCAGGTTGAGAACGTTTATGCCTCGCTTCAGGCTCTGATTGCACAGCAACCACAAAACTATTTAGAAATTGTTTATTTCACACATCTCCACATATGTATAACACACTGCAAAATATTTTTTGTGGCCCTAAATGGCGTTTTTTGGAAGACCACAACACACCCACAGTACGTAACCGCTGAATCGCACAGCTACAGAACTGCAGAAAATGCTATTCAAAAAAATTTTAGTTTTTTTAGTATAGCACGGTAGAAGACAAATATATAGAAATGGTTTATTTCACACGCCTCCACATATGTATAACACACTGCAAAATATTTTTTGTGGCCCTAAATGGGTCTTTTTGCAAGCGTACATTAAAGTGCAATTTTATTTATTTATTTTTTGCCCTAAACGGGTCTTTTTTTGCACGAGCAAAATAAAATGGAATTTTTTATTTTTTTTTGCCCTTAATGGGTCTTTTGGAAAAGAGCACAATAAAGTGCCTTTTTTTTGTCCTAAATGGATCTTTTTCCAAGAGCAGAATA
This sequence comes from Rana muscosa, assembly GCA_029206835.1. Classification (NCBI taxonomy): domain Eukaryota; kingdom Metazoa; phylum Chordata; class Amphibia; order Anura; family Ranidae; genus Rana; species Rana muscosa. The sequence continues at coordinate 779,873,146 of CM055116.1, read as the reverse complement.
CACCCACAGTATGGAAACGGTGTATCTCTCAACGTAATATATGCAGTGCTGGTGCACTGAGCTTGCAGATAAAAGTTAGATTTTCTCTGACACTGGGCTCATGGCAGTGTAAAAAGACTGTGCACTGCAACACAAACAGGTAAACCTATGCAGATCGCTGAGTTATATCTCTGAATCTGGACTCCTATTCCTATATAATATATCTCTCTCCCTAAAAGCAAAAAACAGGAACCTGGCCCTACACTACACTGTCTCTATATCTTTTCGCCCAGATTCCAGAATCAGGACTAACTCATGTATTTTTCTATCTCTCCCTAAAAGCAGCAGCAGCAGACAAGATCCTCTCCCTATCTATCCTGAAGCAGAGTGACGTGTGTGCTGTGTGCCTCTAGCTTATATAGAAGCTGGGTCACATGTTGCACTGACCAATCACAGCCATGCCATTAGTAGGCATGGCTATGATGGCTTCTAAGGGCACACCAGCTAATCAAAAGGTGATTGGCTGGCCCCTGAAGCATTTCTAACTGCGTAATTAGATTGCCGAACCCGAACCCGGACTTTTGCGCAAAGTCCGGGTTCGGGAAAAAGCTAAAGTTCGGTATGGACCCGAACTTTACAGTTCGGGTTTGCTCAACACTACTCATAAGAAATTATTTTATCTCCAATTCCAGTGCCGCCTTTTAAAACTCTTGCCAAAATACCTCAATAAATGACCATTAAAGTGGTTGTAAACCCTTACAGACCACTTTAACCTACAGGTAAGCCTAGATAAAGGCTTACCTGTAGGTGCAAGAAATATCTCCTTTACCTACACGGTTAAGGAGATATTTTCCCAAAAACGGCACAGATGTCTACGGCGCATGCACGCCGTAGACAACGGCGCAGGCACACTGAGCGTGCAGTTAGTGAAGGCGATCATGCCGTCACTGCCGGCTCCCATGCGCATGCGTGGGAGTGACTGGCCGGAGCAGCGATACCCGGAAGTCACTCGGAAGGTGAACGAGGGTCACTGCGGGGGCTTCGATCTCAGGTAAGTAATTCATAATGAGCTAGTATGCTATGCATACTAGCTCATTATGCCTTTGTCTTGCAGGTTTTTTTATATTTTTTTTAGAGAGGGTTTACTTCCTCTTTAACTCCAGTAAGTCTCAGGACTTTTAATATCTATGGTTTCAAATAATTATGGATCAGTATTTCTGTGTTACTGATGACTTTTATGTATATCATTGTATAGATCTCAGAGGTTTACTTTGTCCCCGAGGAAGAGTTATTTGTTGGGCAAACTATAATGCTTTTACAGCCATTGGTCATCACATCAACAACACAATACATTACAGTATTTATCTTTGTTGTCATATGGACACTTCAATATTTAGATCTGAAAATACTATGTAAATATGAGTGGATGTTGTTTCTGCAAAATCAGCCATTGTTTTTTTTTATGACTTTATCTTGTGTAAAAATAAAGCTCTGTTATTTCTTACAATATATTTTAAAAAATTTTGTCACCGGTGCCTTCCACACATTAAAGTGATATTAACGCTCAAATGTCACCTTTTTGTTGATTTTAAAACTGTCAATGAGTTATCAATATTGCAGGAGTATGTTTTCAGGTATTAATATTTGCCTTAATCGCAAATCAAGTGGCATTATTATATCAATACCTGACACCTTTTGCATGTAGTATGTTATCATAGCTTGATGCATTAGGCCAATTTTTTCTGCATATAAAGAAACAAAGTTACTTTATTGTTGATTTCCTTTCTCGTTATTTGAATATAAATAGGTTTTAGTAATAGTCCAATATAGAAGATATATATATATATATATATGTATAAATATAAGATTTATTTTAATAAAGAGAATATATGTATAATATATATATACAATAATGGGCCTATCTGTAAAAGCTTGTAATGTGTCTGTGTAACATTGGTTTAGGCCGGGTTCACACTGGTACGACACGACAGTCGTACTACTCTGGATCCGACTTTGCCGTGCAAATTGAAGTCCGACATGCGTCCGACTTCAATGAACAGGGATCCGACTTCGATCCCCGACAATACCAGGCACTGTGTCTGGTATGAATCTTTAGGAAGAACTCCATGCCAAAAAAAAAAACGGCATGGCTTTCCCCTCTAAGAGCATAACAGGTCCTTCGGTCTGGTATGGATTTTAAGGGAAACCCCCTACTCCGGAAAAACGGCACGGGGGTCCCCCCAAAGTCCATACCAGACCCTTATCTGAGCACGCAGCCTGGCCGTACCGTACCAGGCCGAATGCCCTCAACATGGGGGGGGGGTGGGTGCTTGCCCAAAGCACCTTGTCCCAATGTTGATGAGGATAGGGCCTCTTCCCAAAAACCCTAGCCGTTGGTTGTCGGGGTCTGCGGGCAGGAGGTTTTTATCGGAACCTGGGAGCCCCCTTTAATAAGGGGGCCCCCAGATCCCGGCCCCCCACTCTATGTGAATGAGTACACTGTATCCCTACCCATTCACCTGAAAAAAGTGTGAAAAATAAAACACACTACACAGGTTTTTAAAGTAATTTATTAGGCAGCTCCGGGGGTCTCTTCCGACTTCTTCTCCCCTCTCCGGCTCTTCCGCCTCCTCCACTGATGTCTTCTCCCCTCTCCGGTTCTTCTCAAAAAGGCACAAAAATGCATTGATGTGAACATGTTCCATAGGAACCCATGTTAATATAATTCCATGCATTTCTGCAAAATGCATCAAAAAACGCATTAGTGTAAATCGAGCCTAATGCCGCATACACACGACCGTTTTTCCTGTCCTGCAAAAAACCCACGTTTTTCTCAACGTGATTCATCGTGATTCCTCTCAAGCCTGCCTTGCATACACACGTTCAGGAAAAAAAATGCTTGAGCAAAGCACGGTGATGTACAACACGTACGACAACACTTACGACGGCACTATAAAGAGGAAGTTCCATTTGAACGGTGCCACCCTTTGGGCTGCTTTTGCTGATCTCGTGTTAGTAAAGTTTGGTGAGAGACGATTCGCGCTTTTCAGCCTTGTGCTTTTCAGTTCGTTACAGCGTGACGAATGTGCTTTCTTTATCGTACATCACGGGACACAGAGCGACATAGTAATTACTATGTGGGTTATAGAGCTTACCTTCAGGTGATGGACACTGGCACACCCAAGACAGGAAGTCCCCTCCCCTATATAACCCCTCCCATTCCGGGAGTACCTCCGTTTTTTTGCCAGTGTCTAAGGTGTTGGTCATGGTTAAGCATGTATTCAAGTTAGCTCTGCGTATGGTTCTTTTGGGCCTAAGGAAAGCTATTCCGGATTCATCCAAAGTGCTTCAAAGCCAAAATGGACGGTACCCGGGCCTTGGTGAAGAAGAACGAGGTTTGGCCTGTAATGCCTCTCTTAGGAGGGCTGGACCCTGGGATCCAGTACTCTGGTCAGACCCAATACCAAGAGGTTTCTGGCAGAGTGCTATACAGGTCCAGGGGAGTGGTGTTCCTTTCAGTAGGACCCCGGTCCCTGAAGGTCAGATGACATTGCCCGCCAAGAGGGGCGAAGTTTGGGCTTTCTGTTCCGAACAGGGTCCTGCGGCGGGGACAGGTAAGTGAAGGTCCCTGATGGACTTGGTTCAGCAGGGAGCCTTCAAACTAATGTGTTTGCCTGTAATTTACCTATATGGTATAGTTCCCACTGTATCCTGGGGCCTAAATTTTTGTAACCTGAAATTTCTTTTTATATGGTTTCTATTATTGGACATTATGGTAGTACCCCTGTTAGGCCACTAGAGGGAGATACGTTTTTGAAATGTCTAAAAAGCTGGGCTATACCTTGTCATAGCTGTAATGCCTGAACAGATGGAGGAGCCTTCTTTTCTAAGTACAGCTCTAAAGGACCCATCTGGTTAAATGTTACCATGTCATACCTGTAGGGAGACCTGGATGCATGATGCTGCGCTGCAGTCTCCCTATGTAGTGCCGCTCAGCCTAAAGGTTTGGAGCAGTCCGCAGCCTCCCTCCTCCTCTCCCCATTTTTTTTCCCTCTCCATGAGGAAACGTTGCCGGCGCGCGAAAGCCAAGTTATGGGGAACGAGTCACGGAGGGGGCGGGGCTTGACGTAATGACGTGCAGCGTTTCCCGATGCGCTTCTGATGGACACAGCAGCAGGGAATTTTGGTGACATTTATTATTATTACATCGGGCATACAAGAGGTGGTGATACAGGCATCCCCAAAGCACATTAGTTTAGACACCTGACTAGCTCACATAGCAAGCTTGTACGCTGGACTATAGCTAGTTGTGGATGCATTTTTGGCTGCAAGTCCTTTGGCTTTGAGCTTAGGACTATGCCTTCCAAGGGCTCTGGGAATAAAAATCCTAAGAAGCTAAATGGTTCACCATCAGGCTCTGAGGATCTGGGGCTTGCTCCCGCTGTTATATCCTCCACTGATAAATCAGAGGTAGTTACCCGTGGAGAGCCATCAGGAATGCTAGGTGCTGCGGCTGCCCTCGTTTCATCTGCTCTGGTGTATGTGACAGAGGAGGCTTTTACCTCAGCTCTGGGAGGATTAGAACAAAGCGCGCCAGATCTCCATCTCCACCGTTAGAGTATCTAACGGCAGAGCAATTGTCTGAGGATGAAATTGATTTTCCTGCAGGGGATCAGGCTGAGGATGATGCCTCAGAAGAATCTAGTTTAGAGGAACCGTTTTCAGCCTCTCAAGCTGAAAAATTGTTAGTTCAGTCTTTAACAGACATGGTTCGGTCAGCTTTCAAGCTGCCCCTTTCAGAACCAGCAACTACATCGGTTTCTTCATTGGGGTCTTTGAAAGCCCCGCAGGCTAATAGATCCTTTCCAGTGCATCCATTGCTAGAGGGTCTCATTTATAAGGATTGGGAAGCTCCTGATAAAACTGTTCCTTCCTCCAAAAAAGTTTGCTGTGGTATATCCTATGGAGGAAAAGTTCACCAAAAAGTTGAGCCTCCCTACTGTGGATGCTGCCATCTCTTCTGTGAACAAATCCCTAACATGTCCAGTGGACAATGTACAGATGTTTAAGGATCCAACAGATAAAAAATTGGAAACCTTATTAAAGACTGCTTTTTCTACAGCTGGTGCTGTTACTCAGCCTGCAGTGGCAGCCATTGGCATCTGTCAGGCTTTGAAAGACCAGATGAAGCTGGTTTTAAAGGACATGCCAGCTCAGCAGGCTCATGATTTATCAGATCTACCTAGGGCTTTATGTTTTGCGGTTGACACCATTAAAGATTCAATTCATCAGGCCTCCCGTCTTACGCTGGTGTTGGTACACATGCGTAGACTCCTATGGCTAAAAAACTGGTCAGCCGAAACGCCTTGTAAAAAGCTCCTGGCTGGATTTCCATTCCATGGGGAGCGATTATTTGGCGAGGACTTGGATAAGTACATCCAGAAAATCTCCAGTGGGAAGAGTACCCTTTTACCTGTTAAAAGAAAATTCAGGGGTCCTTCCTTCAAGCGGCCCACCTCTCCAGTCCCAGGAACTTCAGCCTCTAAGCAGTTCCAACGGCCTCCCCGATCAAATCCTGGAGGGAGAGCTCAGGGACAGGCACAGGGTAATAAAACACCCTGGAACCGAAGGAATACTAAACCAGCCCCCAAGTTGGCCTTATGAAGGGTCGCCCCCACTCAATCGGGTGGGGGGAAGACTTCTGTTGTTTTCAGGGGCCTGGCGAGAGACGATCCGGGACAGATGGGCTCTCTCCACGGTGTCCTTGGGATACAAGTTGGAGTTACAGGAATTTCCTCCTCCTCGGTTTATAACATCGAACGTCTCAAAAGATCCAATAAGGAGAAGATCTCTCCTTTCGGCGTTAGACCAACTGTTATCCCAAGGGGTAATTGTGGAGGTTCCGGTAAAAGAACAGAGGTTGGGGTTTTACTCAAACCTCTTTACCATTCCAAAGCCCAACGGAGACGTAAGACCCATACTAGATCTCAAGGGTCTAAACAAGTTCCTAGTCGTCAAGTCATTCCGTATGGAATCAATTTGGTCAGTAGCCTCCACCCTACAAGGGGGAGAATGGTTGGCGTCCATCGATATCAGGGACGCTTATTTACACGTTCCTATTTTCCCCAGTCATCAAAAGCTTCTACGCTTTGCGGTGGAACAACGCCATTATCAATTCGTGGCGCTACCCTTCGGGTTGGCCACGGCCCGCGAGTGTTCACAAAGATCTTGGCCCTTCTGTTGGCCGACTTAAGAACTCGAGGAATATCTATAATGGCCTACCTGGACGATCTTTTGATAATAGATCATTCGGTTCCCAACCTAAGGGTTGCTGTACGCAACACGGTAGAATACCTGGAATCCCGGGGCTGGGTCCTGAATCTGGACAAATCAGCCTTGCAACCAGTAAGAAGACTGGAATATTTAGGTTTACTCAGACACAGACCAAAGGAAAATTCTTCTGCCTCAGACAAAAATCTCTTCCTTAAGGGAGCTAATCCAAGCGGTCTGTGCAAAAAGACAGCCATCCATTCGTCTTTGCATGCGGTTGCTGGGAAAGATGGTGGCCTCATTCGAAGCAGCTCCGTACGCTCAATTCCATTCAAGGAAATTGCAGAACGCCATCCTATCCGCCTGGAACAAAAAAGTTCAAGCCCTAGACTTCCCAATGTCCCTGACGTCGTCAGTATGCAGGAGTCTATGTTGGTGGTTGGTACCCCAAAATTTACAAAAGGGAAAGTCGTTCATTCCAATCTCTTGGAGAGTAGTAACTACAGATGCCAGTCTTCTAGGCTAGGGGGCAATACTGGAGCAATGGTCACTCCAGGGAAAGTGGTCAGATGCCGAGAAGGCCGTGCCCATCAACCTGCTGGAAATTCGGACAGCACGTTTGGCCCTGGAAGCATGGACTTCCAAGCTACATGGTTCCCCTGTCAGGATCCAATCAGACAATGCCACAGCTGTGGCATACATCAATCACCAAGGGGGCACCAAGAGTGGTGCGGCCCAGAAGGAGGTGAATCATATCCTGATATGGGCAAAAAAACATGTCCCATGCATATCCGCTATCTTTATTCCAGGAATAGAAAATTGGAAGGCGGACTTCCTGAGTCGGCAGAAGTTATCCCCAGGGGAATGGTCTCTTCACCCCGACATCTTCATGGCAATATGTCACAGATGGGGGACACCAGACGTAGATCTGTTGACATCCGGGTTCAACACGAAATTGGACAGCTTTGTGTCCAGGACGAGGGATCCGCTCGCTTGCGGATCGAATGCGCTGGTGTTTCCGTGGGATCAGTTCGCACTAATTTATGCGTTTCCTCCGCTGCAGTTATTACCTCGACTCCTCCGCAGAGTCAGGTTGGAAAATAAGGCAGTGATTCTGATAGCTCTAGCATAGCCTCGAAGATCCTGGTACGCGGAGATTGTAAGAATGTCTGGGGGGAAGCCTTGGACCCTTCCGCTTCGTCCAGACCTGCTCACGCAAGGTCCGATATACCACCCTTCCTTACAAAGTCTAAATTTAACGGTCTGGCTATTGAATCCCACATTCTAAAAAAGAGAGGTCTCTCTAACTCGGTGGTGTCTACAATAATCAATGCTAGAAAGCCAGTATATAGACATATATATTATAGAGTTTGGAAGGCGTATGTGGCATGGTGTGAGGCCAGGAAATGGCATCCTCGTAAGTACGTCATAGGCAGAATTCTTGACTTCCTACAGTGGGCTGTAGACAAAAATCTGGCCTTAAGAACTATTAAGGGTCAGGTTTCGGCCTTATCGATATTCTTTCAAAGGCCACTAGCTATGCATTCGCTAGTTAACTGGTGGGTTGATCAGAGTCACACCCTGTAAAAAAGATTTAAGTCTCCCATATGTCCATGGGACTTAAACTTGGTTCTATCAGCTCTTCAAAGACAGCCTTTTGAACCTTTGCTCCACATTCCTTTAGTTCTTCTCACCAGGAAGTTTTTTTTTTGGTAGCTATATCCTCAGCCAGGAGGGTGTCGGAATTGGCAGCTCTATCTTGTAAGGAGCCATATTTGATTATCCATAAGGATAGAGTGGTTCTGCGTACACATCCAGCCTTTCTTCCCAAAGTTGTGTCAAATTATCATTTGAACCAAGATGTGGTTCTCCCTTCTTTTTATCCCAAACCTAGTTCGGTGGAGGAAAAATTATTACATTCGTTGGATGTAGTAAGAGCAATTAAAGCCTATCTTAACCACTTAACGACCGCCCACTGTAAATATACGTCGGCAGAATGGCACCGACAGGCACAATCACGTATATATACGTGATTGCCTTTGTATAGTTGGGGGGTCCGATCGGACCCCCCTTCTTTACAGTGAGCGGTTGTTTTACCTTCGGGAGCGATCCGGCATGAGGGGACGGCCGTTCGATTCCGGCCACCCCCTCTCGATCGCTCCCGGCGAATGAGAGAGCTTCCCCTGCCTGCCAGGAAGGAGGAAGTGATGTCATCTCTCCTGGGGCGCTCACATATACCGAGCGCCGTACAGGAGAAGATGCCAGGTTAGTACACACAACACTACACTGACACCAGGACACATAGGCACATAAATCGCCCCCCAGGCCCCCCCAGACACCCCCAGATCACCCCCCAGCCCCCCCCCCCAGCCCCCAGTCACAGTGCAGTGACCATTTATTTAGTGATCACTGCAATCAGTGACATTTGTGACTGTAAAAGTGTCACCAAAGTTTAGTCTTAGGTCCAGTGAAGCCCCCTAACCCCCCCTAATAAAGGTTTAACCCCCTGATCACCCCCCAGATAACCCTTTCACCGCCTATCACCACTGTCACTAAGCAATAATTTTTCTGATCGATGTCTTAGCGTCGGTGATGCTGATCGGTAGCCAGTAATTTTTTTTAGGTTCGCCGCAGGTTTTTATAGCGTCGGGTACCCCCATATATTACCTAATAAAGGTTTAACCCCCTTGATCGCCCCCCAGGTAACCCTTTCACCCCCTATCACCACTGTCACTAAGTTATAATTTTTCTGATCGATGTCTTAGCGTCGGCGATGCTGATCGGTAGCCAGTAATTTTTTTTAGGTTCGCCGCAGGTTTTTATAGCGTCGGGTACCCCCATATATTACCTAATAAAGGTTTAACCCCCTTGATCACCCCCCAGGTAACCCTTTCACCCCCTAGCACCGCCGTGGCTATGCGATCATTTTTCTGATCGATGTCTTAGCGTCGGTGATGCTGATCGGTAGCCAGTAATTTTTTTTAGGTTCGCCGCAGGTTTTTATAGCGTCGGGTACCCCCATATATTACCTAATAAAGGTTTAACCCCCTTGATCGCCCCCACTTTCACCCCCTATCACCACTGTCACTAAGCGATAATTTTTCTGATCGATGTCTTAGCGTCAGTGATGCAGATCAGTAGCCAGTAATTTTTTTTAGGTTCGCCGCAGGTTTTTATAGCGTCGGGTACCCCCATATATTACCTAATAAAGGTGTAACCCCCTTGATCACCCCCCAGGTAACCCTTTCACCTCCTAGCACCGCCGTCACTATGCGATCATTTTTCTGATCGATGTCTTAGCGTCGGTGATGCTGATCGGTAGCCAGTAATTTTTTTTAGGTTCGCCGCAGGTTTTTATAGCGTCAGGTACCCCCATATATTATCTAATAAAGGTTTAACCCCCTGATCGCCCCCCAGGTAACCCTTTCACCCCCTATCACCACTGTCGCTAAGCAATCGTTTTTATGATCGTTGTCTTAGTGTCAGTGATGCCGATAGGTAGCCAGTAATTTTTTTTTAGGTTCGCCGTCAGGTTTTTATATAGCGTCAGGTACCCCCATATATTACCCTAATAAAGGTTTTAACCCCCTAATTGCCCCTAGTTAACCCTTTCACCAGTGATCATCATATAAGTGTTACGGGTGACGCTGGTTAGTTAGTTTGCTTTTTATAGTGTCAGGGCACCCGCCGTATATAACCCAATAAAGGTTTAACCCCCTGATCGCCCGGTGGGTGATATCAGTTAGGTTTTAGCATCAGAGAGGGTCTGCGTCACACCCCAGGCAGCGTCAGGTTAGTGCCAGTAACGCTAACACCCACGCGTAAAGCATACACCCCCCTTAGTGGTATAGTATCTGATCAGATCAATATCTGATCAGATCTATACTAGCGTCCCCAGCAGTTTAGGGTTCCCAAAAACGCAGTGTTAGCGGGATCAGCCCAGATACCTGCTAGCACCTGCGTTTTGCCCCTCCGTCCAGCCCAGGCCACCCAAGTGCAGTATCGATCGATCACTGTCACTTACAAAACACAACAAACATAACTGCAGCGTTCGCAGAGACAGGCCTGATCCCTGCGACTCCAGTGCTGTAGGAGGTAATTTCATCACCACAGTTAAAAAAAAAAAAGCAAATATGCCGAAGCATTGGGGCAGCAGGAGCGGAGGAGCGATTTTGCTCCTAATGCCGCGTACATACGGTCGAAATTCCGACGGATGCTTGCCCGTGGAAAAGTCTGACCATGTGTACGCGGCATAACTTTTGCGAGAAGATGCCCCCATGCTTCGGCATATATAAATGGTGCATGTATGCCCATCATTAGAAGTGGGTGGATGAAGGGCGGTATTCTAATGGTGGGCATACCCACCGATCAATCTTTTTTTTTCGTTCAGCCAACAGGCTGCATGAAAAAAAAGATTACAATACATGTCCAACAAGGACCAGCAACGTACTGGTATGTTGCTGGACTTTGAATGTTTATACCAGAATGATGCCTGCGGGTTTAGGTATCATCTTGGTATCATTCTTTTCAGCCAGCGGCCGGCTTTCATGTAAAAGCAATCCTAGTGGCTAATTAGCCTCTGGACTGCTTTTACAAGCAGTGGGAGGGAATGTCCCCCCCCGGATATAAAAAGCGCCATTGGGAAATTGGGAAAGCATTTTATCACACCGATCTTGGTGTGGTCAGATGCTTTGAGGGCAGAGGAAAGATCTAGGGTCCAATAGACCCCAGTTTTTTCAAAAAAGAGTACCTGTCATTACCTATTGCTATCATAGGGGATATTTAAATTCCCTGAGATAACAATAAAAGTGATAAAAATAAATAAATATGGAAGCAACAGTTTAAAAATAAAATAAAAAAGCAAAATTAATAATAAAAAAAAATAAAAATAAAAAAAGCACCCCTGTCCTGCCCTGCTCTTGCCCAATGGCGAACGCAAGCGTCGGTCTGGCGTCATATGTAAACAGCAATTGCACCATGCATGTGAGGTATCACCGCGAAGGTCAGATCGAGGGCAGTAATTTTAGCAGTAGACCTCCTCTGTAAATCTAACGGGGTAACCTGTAAATGCTTTTAAAGGCTTTTAAAAATGTATGTAGTTTGTCGCCAATGCGCGTTTGTGCGAAATTTTAAAGCATGTCGTGTTTGGTATCTATGTACTCGGCCTAAGATCATCTTTTTTATTTCATCAAACATTTGGGCAATATAGTGTGTTTTAGTGCATTAAAATAAAAAAAAAGTGTATTTTTTCCCCAAAAAATGCGTTTGAAAAATCGCTGCGCAAATACTGTGTAGAAAAAAAAAATGCAACACCCACCATTTTATTCTGTAGGGCCTTTGCTTTAAAAATATATATAATGTTTGGGGGTTCAACATAATTTTCTTGCAAAAAAAAATATGTTTTCAAGTAAACAAAAAGTGTCAAAAAGGGCTTTGTCTTCAAGTGGTTAGAAGAGTGGATGTAAGCTTCCTAATGTTGTGTATAAAATGCCAGAACAGTTCAAAACCCCCCCAAATGACCCCATTTTGGAAAGTAGACACCCCAAGCTATATACTGAGAGGCATGTCGAGTCCATGGAATATTTTATATGTTGACACAAGTTGCGGAAAAAAGAATTTTTTTTTTTTTTTGTTTTTTTTTGCACAAAGTTGTCACTAAATGATATATTGCTCAAACATGCCATGGGCATATGTGGAATTACACCCCAAAATACATTCTGTTGCTTCTCCTGAGTACGGGGATACCACATGTGTGAGACTCTTTGGGAGCCTAGCCGCGTACGGGACCCCAAAATCCAAGCACCGCCTTCAGGCTTTCTAAGGGTGTCAATTTTTGATTTCACTTCTCACTGCCTATCACAGTTTCGGAGGCCATGGAATGCCCAGATGGCACAAAACCCCCCCAAATGACCCCATTTTGGAAAGTAGACACCCCAAGCTATTTGCTGAGAGGTATTGTGAGTATTTTGCAGATCTCGCTTTTTGTCACAAAGTTTTGAAAATTGAAAAAAGAAAGAAAAAAAAAAAATGTTCTTTCTTCATTTTCAAAAACAAATGAGAGCTGTAAAATACTCACCATGCCTCTCAGCAAACAGCTTGGGGTGTCTACGTTCCAAAATGGGGTCATTTGGGGGGGTTTTGTGCTATTTTGGCATTTTATGGCCTTCAAAACTGTGATAGGTAGTGAGGAGTGAAATCAAAAATTTGCGCCCTTAGAAATCCTGAAGGCGGTGCTTGGTTTCCGGGGTCCCGTACGTGGCTAGGCTCCTAAAAAGTCCCACACATGTGGTATCCCCGTACTCAGGAGAAGCAGCAGAATGTATTTTGGGGTGCAATTCCACATATAACCATGGCATGTGTGAGCAATATATCATTTAGTGACAACTTTTTGTAATTTTTTTTTTTATTTATTTTTTTTGTCATTATTCAATCACTTGGGACAAAAAAAAATATTCAATGGGCTCAACATGCCTCTCAGCAATTTCCTTGGGGTGTCTACTTTCTAAAATGGGGTCATTTGGGGGGGGGTTTGTACTGCCCTGTCATTTTAGCACCTCAAGAAATGAGATAGGCAGTCATAAATTAAAAGCTGTGTAAATTCCAGAAAATGTACCCTAGTTTGTAAACGCTATAACTTTTGCGCAAACCGATAAATATACGCTTATTGACATTTTTTTTACTAAAGACATGTGGCTGAATACATTTTGGCCTAAATGTATGACTAAAATTGAGTTTATTCGATTTTTCTTATAACAAAAAGTAGAAAATATCATTTTTTTTCCAAATTTTCGGTCTTTTTCCGTTTATATCGCAAAAAATAAAAATCGCAGAGGCAATCAAATACCATTAAAAGAAAGCTCTATTTGTGGGAAGAAAGGGACGCAAATTCCGTTTGGGTACAACATTGCATGTCCGCACAATTTACAGTTAAAGCAGCGCAGTGCAAAATTCTGAATTCACCTCTGGTCCTCTAGCTACCAAATGGTCCGGGGCTTAAGTGGTTAAAGCCACGGCTAGGATTCGAAAAACAGATGTTTTGTTTATTCTGCCGGAGGGCCCCAGAAGGGGTCAGGCAGCGTCAAAATCTACTATTTCTAAGTGGATTTGGCAGGTTATTATTCAAGCCTATGGTTTGAAAAGGAAGATGCCTCCATTTAAAATTAAAGCGCACTCTACTAGAGCAGTTGGTGCTTCTTAGGTAGTGCATCACCAGGCCTCCTTGGCTCAAATCTGTAAGGCCGCACATTCACTAGATTTCATCAGTTGGATGTAAGAGGTCATGAGGCCTTTGGGCGCAGTGTGCTGCAGGCTGCAGTATAGATCCTCATGCCTGATGGCGCCCAGCTTATGTATGCTGTCTCCTATCCCTCATTTTGGCATTGCTTTGGGACATCCCACATAGTAATTACTATGTCGCTCTGTGTCCCGTGATGTACGATAAAGAAAATAGGATTTTAACAGCTTACCTGTAAAATCCTTTTCTTGGAGTACATCACGGGACACAGAGCTCCCACCCCTCTTTTTGGGGACACTTATTGCTTTGCTACAAAACTGAGGTACTCCCGGAATGGGAGGGGTTATATAGGGGAGGGGACTTCCTGTCTTGGGTGTGCCAGTGTCCATCACCTAAAGGTAAGCTCTATAACCCACATAGTAATTACTATGTCGCTCTGTGTCCCGTGATGTACTCCAAGAAAAGGATTTTACAGGTAAGCTGTTATAAAAATCCTATTATCTCCATTACAAATGCTAGTTTTACCAGAACGAGCGCTCCCATCTCATACTTGATTCTGAGCATGTGCGTTTTTTTTCCCCTCGGAAAAGCATACACACGAGCGGTTTTCGCGACGAGAAAAAGAACGACGGGAAAAACGACGAGAAAAAATAGAGCAGGTTCTAATTTTTTTTGCGGGTAGTTCTCTCGTCGAGAAAACGGCTATGGAGCATACACACGACCAGTTTTCACGACCAATCTAAAAAATTGCATTTTTTTCGACGTGAAAAACGGTTGTGTGTACGCGGCATAAGTTTTGATTCACACCTATGCATTTTTGCAGATCTGCACTACAGCCCATTTAATATGGTTTCCTATGGAATACGTTCTGTAGAGCAAATCTGCAAAATGCAAAAGGTACTAAAAATACATTGGTGTGAATCAAGTTTTGCATTTGGAATCTTTTGCTGTGAACCTACTTCATGCGTTTAACCACTTGCCGACCAGCCGCTGTCATTATACTGTGGCGGGTCGGCTCTATTGCACGAATCGCTGTAGCTGTATGTCGATTCGTCTAATAGATACAGTGGGCCGGAGTCTGAGCCGGAGCCGATGCACGTGGCCGTTGGCTGCAATGTCCGCTGGCCACCCGCGATCGCTCCACAGAGAACCAGAATGGGGATCTGTCAATGTAAACAAATAGATCCCCGCTGTCATGGGAGTTCAGAGTGGTTGTCTGTTCCTAGTGATTAGGAACAGCGATCTCTCTGTACTCCCAGTCAGTCCACTCCCCCCACAGTTAGAAACACCTCCCTAGGACACACTTAACCCCTTGACCGCCCCATAGTGTTAACTTCTTCCCTGCCAATGTCATTTATACAGTAATCAGTGCATTTTTTATAGCACGGATCGCTGTATAAATGTCACTGGTCCCAAAAAAGTGTCAAAAGTGTCCGATCTGTCCGCCGCAATGTTGCAGTCCCGTGAAAAATCGCTAATAACTGCCATTACTAGTAAAAAATAAATGCCATAAATCTATTCCCTATTTTGTAGACGCTATAACTTGTGTGCAAACCAATCAATATATGCTTATTGCGATTTTTATTTACCGGAAATATGTAGAAGAATACATATTGGCCTATACTGATGAAGAAATTTGTTTTTACATTTTTTTGTATATTTATTATAGCAAAAAGTAAATTAAATTAAAACCGCAGAAGTGATCAAATACCCCCAAAATAAATCTCTATTCGTGGGGAAAAAAGGACAATTTTGTTTGGGTACAACATTGCAAGACCGCGCAATTGTCAGTTAAGGTGACGCAGTGCCGTATCGCAAAAAATAGCCTGTTCATTAAAGGGGCAAATCCTTCAGGAGCTAAAGTGGTTAAAAGGAGTAGTCCATGCAAGTGAAAGCAGCCATTGTAAGGCTTCAAAAACAAAACAAATCCATCAGAGAGATAGCAGCAACATTACGAGTGGCCAAATCAACAGTTTGGTACATTCTGAGGAAAGAATGCACTAGTGAGCTCAGCAACATAAAAATGGAGATCCACGGAAAGCAACAGTGGTGGATGATCGCAGGATCCTCTCTATAGTAAAGAAAAACCCATTCACAACATCCAGACAAGTAAAGGACACTCTCCAGGAGGTGGGCATATTGTGGTCAAAGTCTACAATCAAGAGAAGACTTCACGAGAGCAAATACAGAGGGTTCGCCACAAGGTGCAAACCATTCATAAGCCTGAAGAATACAAAAGCCAAATTAGACTTTGCCAAAAAACATCTAAAAAAGCCAGGCCAGTTCTGGAAAAGCATTCTTTGGACGGATGAAACCAAGATTAATCTGTACCAGAATGACGGGAAGAAAAAAGTGTAGAGAAGGCTTGGAACAGCTCATGATCCAAAGCACACATCATCTGTAAAACATGGTGGAGGCAGTGTGATGGCATGGGCATGCATGGCTTCCAGTGGCACTGGGTCATTGGTGTTTGTTAATGATGTAACAGAAGACAGAAGCAGCCAGATGAATTCTGCAGCGTTTCGAGATATACTGTCAGCCCAGATTCAGCCAAATGCAGCAAAGTTGATTGGGCGGCACTTCACAGTACACTGAGTGAGTGGGTGAGTGAATAACTTGTATAGCGCTACAAATGTGAACTAAATCGCTTCAAGGCGCTTTGCATCCAGTGACGCCCTATTCCTTCAGAAGAGGCAGGTCTTAAGTTTTTTCCTGAAGGCTCGATGGTTTTCTTCCATACGGATAACCGTGGGTAGAGCGTTCCATAGCCGTGGTCCTTGGACTGCAAATATTCGTTCTCCCTTCGATTTGTAGCAGGACTTGGAGATGTGGAGGAGGTTTTGGTTGGTTGATCGGATAATGCGTTTGGGGGTGTAGTGTTTTATCTTCTTGCATAAATATTGAGGAGCGTTTCCTTGTGTGCACTTGTGGGTGAGTCTTGAATGTGACCCGATCCTTTACGGTTAGCCAATGCAGGGTCCTCAGTGAAGGGGTGATGGATTCCCAAGGTTTTTTCCCTGTTACCAGTCTGGGTGCCGTGTTCTGGAGGACTTGTAGGCGCGAAATCTGATATTTAGGTAGTCCTATGTAGAGGGAGTTTGCGTAGTTGAGTCGGGAGTTGATGATTGTTCCAACTACTACTGCTATGTCCTCTTCCGGGATGAAGGGGATGAGTCTACGCAGCAGGCGGTGGAGATGTGCATCCATCGACATCTCTGAGTCAAAGATGACTCTGAGACTTTTGACTTTGGTGCTCGGTGTAATGGTCTGTCCAAGAATGGTGGGTGGTGTCCAAGAAGTCTTTGTTTTTGTCTTTCGGTTTGCGTGGAGGAGAAGGAGTTCTGTTTTGGATCCATTGAGTTTGAGGGAACTCTCAGTCATCCAATCATCGATCAATGTGAGGCAATTTTCCAGTCTGTGATATTGGTCTTTTTTTCCGGTGATACGAAAGTAGAGTTGGGTGTCGTCCGCGTATGAGTGGTAGCACAAGTCCTGTTTGCTGATGATTTTGAGGAGTGGGCGGAGGTAGAGGTTAAAGAGCATGGGTGACAGAGGTGATCCTTGAGGGACTCCGCAAGAAATTGTGCAAGTTTCAGAGGTGAAGGCTCCTAGTTTCACTGTCTGGGAGCGATTTTCTAGGAAGGATGCGAACCAGGGTAGGTCAGGGTCTGCGACTCCTGCTACTTCTTTAAAGTACAGATGGACAATGGTCCAAAACACACTGCAAAAGCAACCCAGGAGTTTTGAAGGAAAAGACGTGGAATATTCTGCAATGGCCAAGTCAATTACCTGATCTCAACCCAATTGAGCATGGATTTCACTTGCTGAAGACAAAACTAAAGGCAGAAAGACCCACAAACAAAGAACAACTGAACACAGCTGCAGTTAGAGCCTGGCAAAGCATCAGAAAGGAGGAAACCCAGTCTTTGGTAATGTCCATGGGTTCCAGACTTCAGACAGTCATTGCCAATAAAGGATTCTCAACAAAAAAATAATGAACATTTTATTTATGATTATATTCATTTGTTCAATTACATTTGAGCCCCTGAAAATGGGGGGGGGGGGGGGGTAGGGGACCTGAAATAAAAATGGTTGCAGTTCCTAAAATTTGTACTTGATATTTATGATCAACCCCTTGAATTAAAGCTGAAAGTCTGCACTTCAAATTCATTTGGATTGTTTCATTTTAATGTTATTCTGGTGGCATACAGAGCCAAAAGTATGAAAATTGTGCCTGTGTCTAAATATATATGGACCTAACTGTAGTTTTAATTTGGTTGTCTGTTTATTGAAAAAGCCATCTTGAATTTGAGTACTAGTATTCATTTCCTTTTGCCTGTACTTAGAAACAGTTTTTATTATTCCCTGTGGTATCGTCCCCAAGTAAAATTCTTGCAGGGGCAGCTGCTGGGGGCTCAGTTTCTCTTCAGATGGGCATGCCCACCCCAGAACGCCATCTCAAGAGCTTCTTCCTGGCTCTGAAGCATCGGGGCAGCATCATTGTTATGCTGGGAAAAAATTATTTATGCATGTGTAAAGGGACAGAGGAATTATGGGGGATTTCAGTGCAGAAAAAGGCACGTGGTTGTCATTCCAAATAAGGAGTTAGGACCACGCTGGCAGATCAACAGGTATTTTTACATACTATTTATTTATTAATATTTATTTTATATACTAGACACATGCAGCTATTTCTTCAACAAAAAGTAGGAATCTTTTTTATCAAGGAAAGCAGAGTTATTACTCTTAAGTAAATTTACATAATTGTCATCTGCAAAAACAATAGTTATATTTGACTATTTCATCCACCAGATCTTTAGTCTATAAATAGACTGGAAAAAATGGACCAAGGTTAACAGGACACGTATACCAATCATTGATTGATATATCTCCCATGTTATCCTCCAAATTCATGTTCACAGGTTTTGTAAATTATGTCACAATGAGGCCAATTTACAAAAAGATTTAAGAATGTTTTGTGAAGGTTGCCTTCAATTACCCAATCATGTGATCAAAAAACTCCTGTTAACTTATTTTATCATTGCATTATTGAATATAATACAGGATTTAAATAATACCAACAATTTGCAAGGCACTTTACAGTATAAAAAGGAGACACTACAGTTACAATACAAGACAAGACAAGAGTAAGGAGCGATCCTGCTCATGAGACCTTACAATCTAAAAAAAGAGGGGCAAGTAATACAAAAAAAGATAATAACAGTGGCGATGAGTTGATGGAGAAAGTAAAAGTTCAGTTGTTATGTAGAATAAGGTCTGGGGTGTGGTGGTAAATCACAGACTGAAAGATCCTGAGGAGCTGGCCAGGGGTTTCTGGTTACGCTCAGATTTTCCACTGAAAAAAAGTGAGAGGCAGGAGACCCCTTATAGTGTAGGGTTTCATTAAAAAACAAGAATAGTGTTTTCACAATAAAAGGAAAAAAGGTCAAAATGGACTTACAACTGTTGAGGCTGCAGTTACCCCGTTAAGGAGGAACACATGGCCTTCCTAGTGCGCGGGTGGAGGGTCAGTGTGGCCGCTTTCTATACCTCGGGCATTCCTATCCTGGGTGCTTTTTGGGGGTTCTCAAGTGGGTGAACAAAGTGGTAGTAGGAGTCAGCATAAAAAGGGCCCTTAGGTGCCTAATGTGGTTGTTTGATAGGCACAAGTCCTCTGCTTTAATACTCAGTTACTTTATTTCACCAAATAAAATGTGTTTTGTGCCTTGAAATTGCTATTTTCTCCGTTCAAGTTGATAAAATTGGTGTCTAGTATTACCTGGTAGAAAGATCCACTTGGGAAATATTCTTTATTGGCCACTAGGTGGAATGTAGAGTTTGTGGCAGTGATGTCATCCAGGTGGACCACATGTCATGCCAAGCGAACTACCGATTTCTTTCTACCAAGTTGTTAGGTAGAGACATTTTAGGCTTCCATTAAAACAATAGTTTCTAGGGATCGCCTAAAATCAGAAATAGTGGGAGATAGCCAAACAGATTGGGGTAGGAAGTTCAAGATGTTGGGAGAGGCTCTGAATAAGTTCTGGATGCAAGCATTGGGGGGTGGGAAGTGACAAGGGAGACAGAGAGCTGGAGGTCTTGGGAGAAGCAAAGAGGACAGTTTAGATCATATTTTGGGATGAGGTTGGTGATAAACCTTGGGGGAGAGTTGTGGATGGCTCTATATGTTGTTGTTATTATTATTTTGAATTGGTTAGTTGGGGGTGCAAAAGCCAGTGAAGGGATTGGCAGAGAGGGGTGTTGGACACTGAGCAATTGGTAATGAGGATAAATATGATAGGCTTAAGGGTGGATAGCCTGTGTAGAGGTAAGCCTCTATAGTGGCAAAACACGCTAAAACATGTGCTCTAACAGGTGTTAACAAAACGCATGACAATGCACCTGCTCTATGTGCTGTGCCATTCATTGTGAACAGTACCCCAATTTATTGTACAGTAGAGTGCAATTAACAGCACACAACAAAGCATATATCATGTATTTTGGTGCACTGCATTGCTAAAAAAGGTCATGCATGTGCTTTTATATATTGTGGTACAAACCATAGTGCGCATTATTGCGTCTGCATCAGTGCACCACAATGGAAAGCTTAAGCGTAAATAGGCTCTCAGAGTTTTTTTTAGCCTTTTGGAGAAGGTGGTGTTTAAACATAAATTGTATGGTCTGAACAGAGCATGAATGTGGTATTGATCTCTAGAGGTTTGAATGGCTTGTCAAAAAGATGTAGCCTAACAACAAATTTCACGTTTAAAAAGGCTAAAATGTATTGTGGGACCTTGAGCTTGTGCCCCAATTAGCTGTGTGACAATAACCTGGGTTACCCATGTGTTAATTGGTCAACCTGTGAGCAAACTGAACTACCACTAGAAAAAGAAAAAAAAAGTTTAGAATCTGTTGCTGATGTGAAACTACATGGGTATATATATATATATATATAAGTGATTCTGCACTTCCACCTGCAGGGGATGCACGCACTCCCAGCCAGCCACTTCTGCTGTGTTTATTCAGAGCAGAAGCCGATATGCGGGTGCTGGCCATGGGATGCCCGCCAGCACCCACTGATCATTAGTGATACACACAGAACTGAGATCTGCCTATGTAAACAAGGCAGATCTTCGTTCTGACAGAGGGGAAAGAATGGATGGT
Source organism: Rana muscosa (assembly GCA_029206835.1). NCBI lineage: Eukaryota > Metazoa > Chordata > Amphibia > Anura > Ranidae > Rana > Rana muscosa. The sequence continues at coordinate 779,852,499 of CM055116.1, read as the reverse complement.
GTGTTAAATTTGGTGTTATCGCTCTCACTCTCTCATACTGGTCACTGGCAGTTCAACATGGAACCTCATGGCAAAGAACTCTCTGAGAATCTGAAAAAAAGAATTGTTGCTCTACATAAAGATGGCCTAGGCTATAAGAAGATTGCCAATACCCTGAAACTGAGCAGCACGGTGGCCAAGACCATACAACAGTTTAACAGGACAGGTTCCACTCAGAACAGGCCTTGCCATGGTCGACCAAAGAATTTGAGTGCACATGCTCAGCGTCATATCCAGAGGTTGTCTTTGAGAAATAGACGTATGACTGCTGCCAGCATTGCTGCAGAGGTTGAAGAGGTGCAGAGTCAGCCTGACAGGGCTCAGACCATACGCCACAGACTGTATCATATTGGTCTGCATGACTGTAGTTCCAGAGGGAAGCCTCTTCTAAAGATAATGCACAAGAAAGCCTGAAAACAGTTTGAAGACAAGCAGACTAAGAACATGGATTACTGGAACCATGTCCTGTGGTCTGATGAGACCAAGATAAATCTATTTGGTTCCCAACATGGGAACATGGTCCCTTCCTTTCAGAGACTGGGCCGCAGGGCAGTATTCCATCATGATAATGTCCCCAAACACACCTCCAAGATGAACACTGCCTTGCTAAAGAAGCTGAGGGTAAAGGTGATGAACTGGTCAAGCATGTCTCCAGACTTAAACCCTATTGAGCATCTGTGGGGCATCCTCAAAGGAAGGTGGAGGAGCGCAAGGTCTCTAACATCAACCAGCTCTATGATGTCGTCATGGAGAGGTGGAAGAGGAGTGGCAACCTTTGAAGCTTTGGTGAACTCCATGCCCAAGAGGGTTAAGGCAGTGCTGGAAAATAATGGTGACCACACAAAAAATTTACACTTTGGGCCCAATTTGAACATTTTCACTTAGGGGTGTACTTCCTTTTGTTGCCAGCGGTTTAGACATTAATGGCTGTGTGTTGAGTTATTTTGAGGAGACAACAAATTTACACTGTTATTCAAGATGTACACTCACCACTTTACATTGTAGCAAAGTGTAATTTCTTCAGTGTTGTCACATGAAAAGATATGATAAAACATTTACAAAAATGTGGGGGGTGTACTCACTTTTGTGAGATACTGTATGCTTATTGGGATTTTTCTTTACCGAAAATATGAAGCAGAATACATATTGGCCTAAATTTATAAAGAAATTTGATTTTTTTTATTTATTTTTTATTGAATGTGTTTTAGAGCAGAAAGTATTTATTTATTTATTTTTTTAAATTGTCCCTCTTTTTTTGTTTATTGCACAAAAAAAAACTGCAGCGGTAATTAAATACCACCAAATGAAAGCTCTATTTGTGGGGAAAGAATGAAGGGGGGGAAATGTTCTGGAGGGTAAGTGGTTAAGTGCATTTGCTCTAGATCTGAGGGGAAGCTCTGCTGATTTCTATCATCCCATCATGTACAATCAAGAATGCAGTTTTTTTATTTTCCTTGCATGCAATTGAGTATTCTTTGCAATGTGAAACTTTACCTCATTTACTAAGCTCTGAAACATGTGCACTTGCAGTGCACATTATATTTGCCCCCATAATGTGCCACAAAACTGCCTGTTTCCATATGCTATATTTATTATATTAGTAGTAATGTATTATATGAGACATCATCATAGTAGTTCAAATACATATAAGATTTAACACAAATATGTCACATCTTTTTCAGACTAGATGTAGCCTATTTATCTGATGGTCTGCAAGCCAAACAGTGAGCAGATCTATCTGGGAGGGGTCCATCGGAAATTAACTTTTGTAACCATGCCAAGATCTGTTGTCAGCTGAGGCTTTCAGTACACTCAGGAAATGATCTTAAATTGCATGGAGTAAAATGTTATAATCTGATTTGTGCTATTAGCAGACATGTCCAAACTCCATACCGGATTCTGTCTGCACTTCCAGAAAATAAGTCAATTGTTGTCCATTAGACGGATAAGAGTACTACGTAAAACAAAACAGAAAGAAAAACATATACAGTAGACCACTTACAAGTTAACCCTCTCCCAGGTTTATAATTATTTCTTGTACTGTTACATATCCTTCCTGAGCACAATAGGATGACGTCCACACAGCATTATTTACCTAGAGATCATTGTTTGTGCTCTTCTAATATTAATGTGCTTGGCTGCTACATGCTCTAATTGTTCTGAGGTTAATGTCACTGTCAACTGATCATTTAGCAATCACATAATTGCCCCTGTGATGGTCTGCTCTATGAAGCTTTACTAGCTAAAGCCTTTTGTAGATGCATTTAGTCATAAAAATAAAGAAATCCTGTGTGTTTTTCTTTCCTGGGAGGGGAAATTATACAATTTATGACATGGATAGCGTGCAGACAGGCTACGCCCTGGAGAGAAATACACGTATAATATGTCTCTTAAACTACAATTTTCATCATTCTTTATTCTTTAAAAGGATCATCAGCTTCGGCACGGCACAACAGGGAACAATATACAGAGAGGATGTAGTAAGAGTACAGAAAGGATACACTAAACCAGCTTTACAGTCCAGAAAAACCCACTCATAAAAATAAATATAGAAAATTCTACTATCATGGTTGTAAATCACTAAAATGCCAAAAAAAGAAGCTAGACAAGCTTGCAGCTGAAAGTTTGGGAAAAGCAATTACATTTTCTTTGAAGAAACATTACTAAATAAGAAGTTTTAACAGAGGAATTTCTGTGTTGTATTTTTATGAGCCAGATAACTGTATAAAGGCACTAGGCCTTGTGCATCTAAAGTGTCTGAAACGAGAATGTAGATTCGGTTAGAAAATGAATGGAATAATTTGAAAAGTTGCTGAAGACAAACCAGACAGGTTCAGACACACTTAAAAGACAAGAAGGTCATTATACCGGACTAAGAAAAATGTTGATTTACAATTACTACCCAAAGTACAATTGGGTGTAGTTACAGTAACCTTTTTCAATCAGGGTGCCTTAAGGTTTCTTCAGGGGTGCCTTGGCAAAATGTCTAAAAATTGCCCATAAATTGTATACAAGCTGGCGTGTGGATGAAGCCTTCCTTATAGTTACTCAAAGCCACAAGTTCATTGTGCACCATTACGACCTTCTATCAGCTGACCTCCTAATGACCAATGACATCATCAGTTGATGAGAATGTTAGTTGCCGGCACAGTATCATTGTTTCACCCTCCCTTGTCTCTCTCCATCAGCTTTGGGGTCACATTAGCTGAGTGATGGAGAAAAACTGAGGGAGAAACAAAATATTGGAATACTAGTCAGTACCAGTTTGCAAAAGTGTATTTGTTTTGTAAGAATAAATCTCCTCCAACGTTGGGTGTCCTACGTGTGTGGATGTTGCTGCGTTACGTAAAACTATTAGAGTAGTTTTTACATTTTAGAATGGGGTGCCTCAAGATTGTCCATAATTTTAAAGGGTGCCTCAAAGCATATATATATATATATATATATATATATATATATATATATATATATATATATTAGCAGAAAAGCTAGGGAATAGAATGGCGGTTGTTGCAACTTTTTATGTCACACGGTATTTGCGCAGCAATTTTTCAAACAGGTTTTTTTTTTTTAATTAATACATAAAAAAAAAACACTAAAGTTAGCCTGAATTTTTTTTTTTATGTGAAAGATGATGTTAAGCCGAGTTAATAGATAACAAACATGTCATGCTTTAAAATTGCGCACACTCATGGAATGGCGCCAAACTTCGGCACTTAAAAATCTCCATAGGTGACGCTTGAATTTTTTTTTACTGGTTACCTGTTTAGAGTTACAGAGGAGGTCTTGGGCTAGAATTATGGCTGGGAGAAATCTGACCCAGAAGACCTGGGAGTTAGCCAATAACATACAGGGTGTTCAAAGCATTGACAAGATATGCAAACATGGCAAAAACAGCAGGAGATTCTTGGACAAAGGAGTGAATGAAGGCTTCCGGTACACAGGGGTAGGGCATGGGGGTTGCTAGAAATAGGAGAGACTAGAACTGATGGGACAGGTGACAGGAGACACCACAGGAACTGCCTAGGCAATACACAGAGACAGTACTAGCAGGACAATTCACTGGATAATATCTAAAACCAGCAGTGTCAAATCTTCTTGTGTCAATCCTGCCTGTTATTGGCCCTGAGATGATTACAAAGTCACATACACCGTACACCATACACAGTCACATTTTGCATCAGTTTTGATCTGAACTTCTTATCATAGTATATTAGTGTGTCAGCAACCGTTACTGCCCATTTGATGAAGTATATGGAAACTTGTGTATCTGTGGGTTACTGAAAGGTTGCAGGGAAACTAAGGGGGCTTTAAAGTATATAGGGAGACACTAAGTGGGAGGGGTTCTTGAGGGGAAGGCTGTATTGAGCCCTATGTTTTCTATGTTTCTATCAATGGTACAACTATTCACCCATCCCCCCATGCCAGGGTGCTAGGTGTTTTCCTGGACTCTGAACTATGCTTTTGGCCCCACATCCAATCACTGTCCAAATCTTGCCGCCTCAGTCTCCACAGCATCTCTAAAATACGCCCCTTCCTAACCAATGACACCACTAAGCTTCTAATTCACTCCCTGGTTATCTCTCGCCTCGACTACTGCAACTCCATCCTCACTAGATTACCTTCACATAGGCTATCCCCCCTTCAGTCCATCATGAATGCTGCTGCCAGGCTCATCCACCTTATCAACCATTCAGTGTCTGCTACTACTCGGTCAATCCCTCCATTGGCTTCTGCTCACCCAACAAATGAAATTCAAAATACTAACAATAACTTACAAAGCCATCGACAACTCGGCTTCCAGCTACATCACTAACCTAGTCTCAAAATACCAACCTAATCGTTCTCTTCGTTCCTCCCAAGACCTCCTGCTCTCTAGCTCCCTTATCGCCTCCTCCCATGCTCACCTCCAGGACTTTTCCCAAGCCTCTCCCATCCTATGAAATTCTCTACCCCAATCTGTTCGATTATCTCCTAACCTGCTTTTAGACAATCCCTTAAAACCCTTCTCTTCAGTAAAGCCTATTCTGTCCCCACCTAACAACTGTACTTTTATTTTCTCCATCAGCTCATCCCCCACAGCAATTACCCTTTGTATCACTTGACCCTCCCTCCTTGATTGCAAGCTCTAATGAGCAGGGCCCTCTTATTCCTCCTGTGGTAAATTGTATTGCAACTGTACAGTCTGCTCTAATGTTGTAAAGCACTGCGCTATATAATTTCCTTTATAATAATAATAATAATAATAGTGGTTTTGTCTGACACTCTAAACTTCTTACAAACATTTTTAGTAACAGTAGGCTCAAAAGGTTGCACACCTCTGCTCTAGTGCATACCTTGCATACTGTTACCATCTATGGAAATGAAATTCTGCAGTATAGTAATTTGTGGGCAACTCACATTTCCATTATGTTTGCTGTCCTTAGTGCTACAATATACAGTGCCTTGCAGAAGTATTCACCCCCCTTGCCATTTTTTGTGTTTTGTTGCCTCACAACCTGGAATTAACATGGATTGTTTGATGATTTGCATAATTTAATTTACAGAACATGCCCACAACTTTGAAGATGTTTTGTTTTTATTGTGAAGCAAACAACAAATAGGACAAAATAACAGAAGTCAATGTGCATAACTATTCACCCCCCTAAAGTCAATACTTTGTAGAGCCACCTTTTGCGGCTATCACAGCTCCAAGTCACTTTGGATAAGTCTCTATGAGCTTGCCACATCTTACCACTGGGATTTTTGCCCATTCCTCCTTGCAAAACTGCTCCAGCTCCTTCAAGTTGGATGGTTTGCGCTTGTGAACAGCAATCTTTAAGTCTGAGGCCTCGTACACACGGCCAATTTTCTCGGCAAGAACCAGCAAGAAACTTGCTGGCAGAGAGGTCTTGCCGAGTAAATCGGTCGTGTGTACGCGGCTATCGGGTTTCTCGTCGAGAAAACCGACAAGAAACCTTGACGAGAAAATAGAGAACCTGCTCTCTATTTTCTCGTCGAGATTCTCCTCGGCATGTTTCTCGACGAGAAAAGTGAGTGTGTGTACACTTACCTGTCCTCCCGGAAGCCCGCGCATGTTCAAAATGAATTTGACGCATGCGCGGTAGCTTCATAGGCATACGTAGGGTATACCAAGATGGCGGCGACGGCATCGAATGTGACGAGCGCATGCTCGTCGTAGTCGATGACGTCACCGCGTACGCTCCATTCAAAGAACCGCGGGTTCTTTGAAACGAGCGTGTGTACACTCGGCCGGGACAAGTTTGTTGTCCAAGAATCTCGTCGAAAAAAACGACATGTTTTTTTCAACGAGAATCTCGGCCGTGTGTACAAGGCCTTACTACAGATTTTCTATTGGATTGAGGTCTGGGCTTTGACTAGGCCATTCCAACACATTTACATGTTTCCACTTAAACCACTCACGTGTTGCTTTAGCAATATTTTTCGGGTCATTGTCCTGCTGGAAGGTAAACCTCCGTCCTAGCCTCAAATCACACACAGAGTGGTACAAGTTTTGCTCAAGAATATCCCTGTATTTAGCACCATCCATCTTTCCCTCACCTCTGACCAGTTTCCCAGTCCTGACTGCTGAAAAACATCCCCACAGCATGATGCTGCCACCACCACGTTTCACTGTGAGGATGGTGTTCTTTGGGTGATGTGTTGGGTTTGCGCCAGACATAGCGTTTTCTTTGATGGCCAAAAAGTTCACTTTTAGTCTCATCAGACCAGAGCACCTTCCTCCATACATTTTGGGAGTCTCCCGCATGCCTTTTCGGGGTCTCAAAACGTGGCACTTTGTTTTTTGCTGGAAGTAATGGCTTTCTTCTGGCCACTCTGCCATAAAGGTCAACTCTATGGAGCGTACGACTTATTGTCGTCCTATGTACAGATACTCCAGTCTCTGCTGTGGAACTCTGCAGCTCCTCCAGGGTTACCTTAGGTCTCTGTGCTGCCTCTATGATTAATGTCCTCCTTGCCCGGTCCGTGAGTTTTGGTGTGCGGCCCTCTCTTGGCAGGTTTGCTGTTGTGCCATGTTCTTTCCATTTGGTTATGATAGATTTGATGGTGCTTCTAGGGATCATCAAAGATTTGGATATTTTTTTTATAACCTAACCCTGACTAGTACTTCTCAACAACATTGCCCCTTACTTGTTTGGAGAGTTCCTTGGTCTTCATGGCAGTGTTTGGTTAGTGGTGCCTCTTGCTTAGGTGTTGCAGCCTTTCAAAAAGGTGTGTATATGTAATGACAGATCACGTGACACTTAGATTGCACACAGGTGGACATCATTTCACTAATTATGTGACTTCTGAAGGTAATTGGTTGCACCAGAGCTTTTTATGGGCTTGATAACAAAGTGGGTGAATACATACGCACATGACATTTATCAGTTTTTTATTTCTGAAAATAGTTTTATGTATCTTTTTTTCCAATTTTACTTCACCAACTTAGACTATTGTGTTCTGATTCATCATATATAATTCAAATAAAAAAAAAACATTGAACTAAAGGCTGTAATGTAACAAAATAGGTTAAAAAAAAGCCAAAGGGGGTGAATACTTTTGCAAGGCACTGTATATATTACTGCCCAAGAAGACACAAACAGCATCGTGCAGTAGTTCCAGGTTAGCACAAACTCTGCTTTCTGTATTGTTTCTTGCCATGGCAGGCATCTGTTTATGCGTTTGATACAATTTTGTGCTTTCTTTAACCACTTTGCGATCGGGCCATTGGCAAAAGACGCCTGCATTGCGACGCTCAATTGCCGGGAGGACGTGCAGGACATCTGGGGAAAAGCTGTGCTTGCGGGTGCCGATGCGCATGCCTAGCGGCCGCGATGTCCACAAGGTACCCGTGATCGGCTGTCACAGAGCCAGGGACGTGGATCTCTGTGTGTAAACACAGAGATCCACGTCCTGTCAGGGAGAGGAGACCGATGCTGTGTCCCTTGTACATAGGGACACAGATCGGTCTCCTCCCCCAGTCAGTCCCCTCCCCCCACAGTAACAATCACCTAGCAGGGAACACATTTAACCCCTTCCTCGCCCCTAGTGTTAACCCCTTCCCTGCCAGTCACATTTATACAGTAATCAATGCATATTTATAGCACTGTTCACTGTATAAATGTGAATGGTCCCAAAAATGTGTTAAAAGTGTCCGATGTGTCTGCCATAATGTCGCAGTCACAATAAAAATCGCAGATCGCCGCCATTACTAGTAATAAAAAAAAGACAAAAAAAAAAAATCATAATTCTATTCCCTATTTTGTAGGCGCTATAACTTTTGCGCAAACCAATCACTGTACGCTTATTGCGATTTTTTTTTTACCTAAAATATGTAGAACAATACGTATCGGCCTAAACTTTAAAAAAAAAAATATTATTATAGCAATAAGTAAAAAATATTGTGTTTTTTTCAAAATTGTCGCTCCTATTTTTTTTATAGCGCAAAAAATAAAAACCGCAGAAATGATCAAATACCACCAAAAGAAAGCTATATTTGTGGGGGAAAAAAGGACAACAATTTTGTTTGGGAGCCACGACCGCGCAATTGTCATTCAAAGCGTGACAGTGCTTAAACCTGAAATTTCGCCTGGGCAGGAAGGGGGTTATGTGCCCAGTTGTCAAGTGGTTAAAGATTTCAAGGAAAGAAAAATCAATCAGAGAATACATTGTAGCCTAGGTCCATATTGTTTCAGTGGGATTTCTCTAATAATGCTTTTTACAGGAAATCCATTATCCATTTGGCAATATAAAACTGAGCTTATTTGTTATAGAAAACAAACTATAAAGGTGTTTTTAAGACCAACAGGCTAATAGAGATCTGCCTATATAAACTAAATGGTCATCTAATACCCATAAATGGTCAGCATGCAATAGGCTGGTATAAGGTCTAAGATTGCCTAAGAAAATATTACCAGCTTCTACACCTCCACCAGCCAAAAACACTGACATAAAGATTTTTGGTTTTATGCTTTGTAAAACAAATTCTCACCTTATCATGTACATGTTGCAGTCTAAATGGCTTGTATCAGGTATCATTTTTCCAATCTTCAGTCGCTAAGACAAGCCCAATGTAGCTTTATGTTGCTATTTTTATTTGCCAGGAGTGGAACCTTGTGTGGTCTTCTTCTGCTGTAGCCCATTGTTTTCAAAGTTCAAAGTGTTGTATGCTCATAAATACTGTTATAAAGAGTAGTCTGGTCATTCTACTCTGGCCCCTGCCATCAAGCTTTTCTTCCCCAGAAAACTGCCACTCAGGGAAAGTTTTATTAGTTTTTCGCATCATCCTCTGTAAACTCAAGAGACTATAGTAAGTGAAAATCTGGGGATATCTTTACACCTCTCCACCATTGTTATGCTGGGTCTTACAACAATCAACCTCTTGACTATACCTGCTGTTTTTATGTATCACCTTACAGTCACCTGATTCACTGTTAATGTGCAGGCAACACGTACTTAATAAAAGTGGCCAATGGGAGTAGTTACACCTAACAAGATGGATTTTATGTATCATTTATAAGATGTAAAAGTACTTGTACTAAACTTTGCAAATCAGTTCTCAACAGAAGAGTATGCACATCTGCAATCATTGTGAACATTTACTGGTAGATCACATAACTGTGTGTGCAATGGCTATTTCACAAAAAAAAAGCCCAATGGTGTTTATGGGCAGCTTTCTGTTTCCACTATAAGCTTAAAGAATTGTAAAGCATCTTTTTTTCTTTCAAACAGTATACCAAAAACAAAAAGCAGAAATTGTTATTCATATAGAACAATTTTTGTGTTTTATCTATCTTTTACAGTGGGAGAAGCCATTCAGTCTAATTTTGCAGAGTACTAATTAAACAGAAACTATAACTTTTTTGTGTGTTTTATTTTGCCTCATACATTTTCCTTTCAATCAATGAAGTCTCATGTCAACGCTGCAATGCACTTTCCATAGCACAACTATGCAATGATGCACATTTTGATGAATTTCCTTTAATTGCAATGGAAAATGCATCAGGCAAAAACACAAAGGTATGATTCCAGCCTAATAGGTAAATGTTATTTTAAACATATATATCATTTTTAATTATGGTTTTTATCTTGCTTAGGAACTTTAAACTTGTGAACTGAAACTAAGCTGTCTATAAGATGTCACTTGTGCTTTCAGCACAGGTGAAATACAACTCTTTACATGAGAAAAGGAGACCATGGCCCCACCTGCTGGCTAGAGCACTGTATCATTTAAAATGTAAAATTTCTCATATTTCCCGAATTAAAAAAAAAAAAAAAACACCTTAATAATAAATAAAGAAAATACAAAATTACTTGACATTCCATTTAGAAATGCATTTTCCACAGCTTCTTTTTAAATTAGGCTACTTTCTAATAGCTGCCATTTTGTATTATGCTTAAAGTACAACAAAATGCTCCTGTATGATGGTTTAAACACATATCAAATCCAGTTACTATGTAATGTACAAGCCTCAAGAAAAAAAAAAAAAAACTTAAAGTGCTTCCTCTGATTGAGCCAAATCTTCTTCTAAATTGTGTTTCACATGCCCCTCCCCCTCAGAAACTGCAGCTCACAGTGGGAAGGTTTTAGCCACTGTTGTAGTGCTGTCAATCTAGAAAGCAGTGGTCAGGACTAAGGTGTGGCCAGGTGATGATTGACAAGCTACAGGCTTGTCATCATACACAAATACTACTTTTTATGGTAAATGTAGAATTAACCTTGAATGCGAACATGCTGCTGACTTTTTTATCTTTCTGTAAAATCCATAAAATTTTTGTAAAAGTAAAAAGAATGTGTGTGTGTGTAGATAAAGATATATATATATATATATATATATATATATATATATATATATATCTACAGTGGGGCAAAAAAGTATTTAGTCAGCCACCAATTGTGCAAGTTCTCCCACTTAAAAAGATGAGAGAGGCCTGTAATTGTCATCATAGGTATACCTTAACTATGAGAGACAAAATGTGGAAACAAATCCAGACAATCACATTGTCTGATTTGGAAAGAATTTATTTGCAAATTATGGTGGAAAATAAGTATTTGGTCAATATTAAAAGTTCATCTCAATACTTTGTTATATATTCTTCGTTGGCAATGACAGAGGTCAAATGTTTTCTGTTAGTCTTCACAAGGTTGTCACACACTGTTGCTGGTATGTTGGCCCATTCCTCCATGCAGATCTCCTCTAGAGCAGTGATGTTTTGGGGCTGTCGCTGGGCAACATGGACTTTCAACTCCCTCCAAAGGTTTTCTATGGGGTTGAGATCTGGAGACTGGCTAGGCCACCCCAGGACCTTGAAATGCTTCTTAAAAAGCCACTCCTTCATTGCCCGGGCGGTGTGTTTGGGATCATTGTCATGCTGAAAGACCCAGCCACGTTTCATCTTCAATGCCCTTGCTGATGGGAGGAGGTTTGCACTCAAAATCTCACGATACATGGCCCCATTCATTCTTTCATGTACACGGATCAGTCGTCCTGTTCCCTTTGCAGAGAAACAGCCCCAAAGCATGATGTTGCCACCCCCATGCTTCACAGTAGGTATGGTGTTCTTTGGTTGCAACTCAGCATTCTCTTTCCTCCAAACACGAGGAGTTGTGTTTCTACCAAACAGTTCTACTTTGGTTTCATCTGACCATATGACATTCTCCCAATCCTCTTCTGGATCATTCAAATGCTCTCTAGCAAACCTCAGACGGGCCCGGACATGTACTGGCTTAAGCAGGGGGACACGTCTGGCACTGCAGGATCTGAGTCCCTGGCGGCGTAATGTGTTACAGATGGTAGTCTTTGTTACGTTGGTCCCAGCTCTCTGCAGGTCATTCACTAGGTCCCCCCGTGTGGTTCTGGGATTTTTGCTCACAGTTCTTGTGATCATTTTGACCCCACGGGGTGAGATCTTCCGTGGAGTCCCAGATCGAGGGAGATTATCATTGGTCTTATCAGTGGTCTTGTATGTCTTCCATTTTCTAATTATTTATGTGCCAAGGACTATAAAAATATAAAAGATTTGTGTATAATGTTTCATTTTGTTACTATAGTATCTTATTAATGCATTGTTACAGTATATACCACATTGCCCCTTTGGAGCTTGCATTTAACGTTCCCCAGTAAAAGAACATAAAATCATAAATAAAGCAGATAAATTAGAGTCTCATAACCTAGTGTGGGGAAAACCACAAGATGGAGGAAGCTTGCACAGCTAAAGAAAGATATTAACACTCCCTGCAGACTATATGTCGGAATACTATCCCTGTGCTCCAGCTCTAAGTAGCAGAGATGGAAAATACTCAAACTCTTGTTTATGGTGACATGAAATTAGTTGGTGTGAGTGACAGCTTAGGAAGCAGTAGCGCTGTTCAGTAAAATAAAGCTATTTCCTATAAGATAAGCATTTTATAGTAACAGCAAAAAATTATTTCACAACTCTATACCATACCTCAGCCATGAGTGTGGAAGGCCTATAAAATATTAACTGTGGAAAGAATAAGACAACCATGTTTGCCCATTATATATGTATTGCATGTTTTTCCTATTTACAGTTATGAAAAATGTAAGTACGACCATGGACTGCCTGTTTCACCCCACCACTGCTTCCCACACACACACAATTAAATTTGATTGAAATGATTTGAGTGGGCCTGTTTCCCTCCATTTTTTTTAAACTATTCCTTGGTGGATATGCTAGCGTGCTTCCGATCATTATCACATTGAAAGGTCCAATTCCTGTTCAAGTTCAATGTTGGGACAGACGGCTTCACATTTTCATCAAGCACAGTTTAGTATGATACATACTTCATAGATGACAGCAAGCTGCCCAGGCGCTTGAAGCAGCAAAGCAACCCCAAATTAACTTTTTCACCACATTTCACAGTTGGTATAAGGTTCCTCCCAAATGTTGTATTCAGTTTGTGACTTGCTGATACTTTGGCCAAATATAATAAAAAATATCTTTGGATCATTTGTCCCCAGCACATTGTTCCATTAAATGGCAAACTACTTGGAAGCTAATGTTTTTTTTTTTTGCACAGCAAAGGCTTTTTTTCCTGGAGTACCTCCCATTTAGATTAAAATTGTGCAATCTCTTTCTCACTGTAGATACATGCACTTTGAAATCAGCTGTTGCAAGATTTACCTGCAGATCCCGCAATTACATTATTGAGTTCTTGGAGACTTTTTGTTTTACAGCTAAGAGTCAGCATTTTGGGGTGAATTTGCTGGGCTGGCCAGTCCGACAAATTAGCAGTTGTTAAAAAATCTAATGCCGCGTACACACGATCATTTTTCCCGTCGAGAAAAATTAAATTTTTTTCTTTTGGATGAGAAAAACGATCGTCTGTGGGCTTTTTGTAGTTTTTCTCGACGGGAAAAACGGCATTAATCACGACGAGAAAAATTAGAACATGCTCTAATTTTTCTCGTGATTCCCGTCGTTTTTTTCCGCGGCAGTTTTCCCATAGGGAAACACTGCCGGGGAGCCCACACACGGTCGTTTTTTTTTACCAAAAAAAAAATGTCATTTAAAACGGCCGTGTGTGGGGGGAACAAGCTGTTCCTCGTTTTTCACGTCGATTTTCTCGACGGTGTTTTCACCGTCGAAAAAAATTGATCGTGTGTACGCGGCATAAGCCTCATTATTACCCCCCAGATTATTTTCCTTACTGCATTAAAGACTAATTTCAAATAATCTGAAAATCTTTCTGAATACCTTGCCAGGCACATAGGCCTCCACAACCATCTTTTTGAGATCGCCTAAGAGCTCTTTTGATCTTATCATGATAACCCCAGACTCCATACATATTATTAGTAAAAAGAACACCAGACACTAGACACTAGATATCTGAGGCCTAAATATGACCTCTAAAGCCGGCCATAGACAGAGCAATTTTCTTTAGTGCAACTACGGGTTGCAGGAAAGAAAATCACTTGATTCCCTCCTCAACACAGTCAATGTTGATGGGGGAACCTCTCCCACAGAGCCATTGTGTACTCCTAGTTGGGGGTGCCATCCCCGCTGTCAGAACACAGTGTTTACTGTTGGCAACAATAATAGCCGCCAGCAATAATTGCATGTAAAGTCCAACAGGCTGGTTGTATCCAAGTTGATTGACTGACAAACTTGGGTACAATCAGCCTTCTCATACATGGTTGAAATTTTGGCCGGTCCCTGCTGAAACAGTTGAGATTTGAACTGTCTAAGGCCGGCTCAAGGTTCTAATCATTGGCACCTAATTGGGGACACCTGATTCTAAGTGGTGCTAAATGTGTGGGGTGTACTTACTTTTTCCACGTGTAACATTTGCATTTTCGTTCATTTAGATTACATGACTGAATACACCAAGTCAGTTTTATGTGTCATTTGTTAAAATACATATCCTTTATCTCTAGAGACTGTCTGACTAAAGATCTAATGTTTGCCTGTTCAAATATTTTATAAAGAATCAACAATATCCGTGGGGTATTCTTCATCCTGGTTTTTCCCATGACAGTTAGTCACATAGTTTATTGGTCAATTGTGGCCCCTCTTATCTCAATGGTTCACGGACAGCCTTTTAAACATGTACAACCTTTCCGAAAAATGTAGAAAACAAAAAGCTGAACACCAAAAAATCTAATTAGATAGATATGATTCTTTTGACCACAAATCTGGATAATAAATCTAACCAAAAAAAAGTGGCATAACAAGTACATTAATGTGTAAAACACAGAAATACAGCAATGTTACATTTACAGTACAAAATTAATTTTGAAAATACCTGCCAGCTTCCATTTAGTTGAAAATTAATACTATACTGTATGTCTAAATTATTATTATTATACAGGATTTATATAGCACCAACCTAAATAATATTTCTTTCCTCTCTTGTCTATGGCTCACCATACAAATTTCAAGGGCCTGCCTGATTTATTAGAAAATTGAATGGATTGTTTAGGTTTGTCCTTATATTACATTGTTTTAGTAAAACTAAAGGAGATTGTACAATGGGCAGCTCAAAGCAGCCAACTTAAAGAAGAACTCTTGTGTAATTGAAAAGCAGGTTGTTTTTTAGGCATGAAGCTTCTACAATCACTTAATACAGAATAAAATAAAAATATTTTTTTTTCTTACATTTTTTTTAATACAAGTTGAAGCCCGCAGTAAGACACCATCCAAAGTGCATACTTGTTTTTTTTTTTTGTGTTATTTTATATGGTATGGTAGAAGCAAATAGCACTTAGTGGAGTTATTCTTTCAGCAAATTCATCATCACATACAAAAGGTCCAGCTGCTTCAGCTGTTCTATGATATGCAAATATGTGGACCCCAGTGTGCAGAATTTTGTGCACCTGAATATCTGCTTACAGTAATAGATGCATTCATTGTTCATAGATCCAATCATTAAACCAGGAAAACAATGTACTGTGTAGTTTGGCATCCAATGATGCTGATATAACAATACCAAGGAGCTACAATATTTGTAGAGCATGCCTGATAACAAAAAAATGATCCAGTATTTGGCAGGTTGCTATGACAGCAGAGTGCTATGTTAACACAAAGGTGCATTCCTATTCATTTGCAGTAAATGTTTCAGTAGTTCAACTGACTGCCATATACACACATTACTGCAGCAAAATATTTCTTGACATATGGATTTCTTTATTTCTTTTTTTACTAGAAAGTACATAAGCACTTACTATTAACTTTCTTTTTCATAAAGATTTGAATTTTTATTCTACGGGCAAAACAATGAGCCATGGTCAACATGAGAAAAATGTAATGGCCAGCGTGAGTGAAAATGTAGACTTTGGATAAGGGAAACAAAGGTCATAGGAGACTATTAAACAGATCATTAAATTACCGGTGCTTTTTTTTCTTCTTTTTTTTCTGCTGCAAAATCTTATCTTGTTTTCCTCCAGTGTGAAACCAAAAGTAACAATGTTAAAATAAAGTAAAAGAATAGTGAAAAACCCAACAGAATAAGAACAAACTCCAAATGCTCAGTTCGCCAAAAGCTAGATGTAAGAGAGTTTAGTTAACAGTTTCCTGCATCTCTAAGGGATTCTAAGACCCCTTTCACACTGGGGCGGTTTGCAGGCGCTATAAATAGCGCCTGCAAACCGACCTGAAACAGCGGCTGCTGTTTCTCCAGTGTGAAAGCCTGAGGGCTTTCACACTGGAGCAGTGCGCTAGCAGGACCGCTCTAAAAGTCCTGCTAGCCGCATCTTTGGAGCGGTGAAGGAGCGGTGTGTTTACCGCTCCTGCCCATTGAAAGCAATGGGACACTGCCGCTATATCGCCGGCAATGTGCCTCTGCAGAGGCGCATTCCTGGCGGTATTAACACTTTTTCGGCCGCTAGCGGGGGGTTAAAACCGCAACGCTAGCGGCTGAATACCGCCGCAAATCTGACGGTAAAGCACCGCTAAAAATGGCGGCACTTTACCGCCACCGCACCTCCTGCCCCAGTGTGAAAGGGGCCTAATAATGAAATATCTGCCATGGAATACTTTGCTCTAAACCTCTGCTATTGCCATCATGAGATCAGGAGAAGATCCCTTTTTTCCTGTTTGATTTTTTTATTCTTATTTATTATAAGAAAGCGTTAGCATAAGAATCATACATTTAGATAAATGTCATTCCAAGATTACAAGATATTGTATCATGGAGAATTGCAATGTAACCGAGTAAAGACCTGTGCCAATGGGTCTTTGTTTACCTCAAGCAGGTTTTGCATTCCCATACAAGCCTAGTGGAGTGAAAAACCCGCTTGAGCAGGTCAGCTGCATTATAGAAGGTCGTCAACTGCAGGTCAAATCACCTGTCATTTCCAAATGATCTCATAAAAGTCTTAAACTGAATTCAAGCTGATGCCATTGACACAAGTGAGAGATGACATATAGGGGTTGATTTATTAACCACTGCAGCCCCGGAGGATTTGGCTGCCCAATGACCGGGCCATTTTTTGCGATTCGGCACTGCGTCGCTTTAACTGACAATTGCGCGGTCGTACGACGTTGCACCCAAACAAAATTGACGTCCCTTTTTTCCCACAAATAGATCTTTCTTTTGGTGGTATTTGATCACCTCTGCGGTTTTAATTTTTTGCACTATAAACAAAAAAAAGCGACAATTTTGAAAAAAAAAGCAATATTTTTTACTTTTTGCTATAATAAATATCCCCAAATAATTTAAAAAAACACAAATTTTTCCTCAGTTTAGGCCGATAGGTATTCTTCTACAAATTTTTGGTAAAAAAAAAAAAAATCGCAATAAGCGTATATTCATTGGTTTGCGCAAAAGTTATAGCGTCTACAAAATAGGGGTAGTTTTATGGCATTTTTATTATTATTATTTTTTTATTAGTAATGGCGGCAATCAGCGATTTTTATCGTGACTGCAACATTATGGCGAACACATCGAACACTTTTGACGCTATTTTGCGACCATTGTCATTTATACAGTGATCAGTGCTATAAAAATGCACTGATTACTGTGTAAATGACACTGACAGGGAAGGGGTTAACCACTAGGGGCGAGGAAGGGGTTAAGTGTGTCCTAGGGAGTATATCTAACTGTGGGGTGGCTGGGCTACCTGTGACACGACATTGATCACTGCTCCCAATGACAGGGAGCTGTAGATCAGTGTCCTGTCACAAGGCAGGAAATGCCTTGTTTACACTGGCCTCTCCCCGTTCTGCAGCTCTGTGACACGATCGCGGCACACGGCTGACATCATGTCCGCGGGTCCCACGGGGCACGGTCACAGAGTTTTCGGCAGGGGCGCGCACGCCCGCACATCGCAAAATTTCAAAGCAATGTATATATACGTTGCTTTGCGCAGCCGTACCATTCTGCCGACATATATACTGTAAGTGCATGAGTCGGTCGGCAAGCGGTTAATCACTTCCCACCGGGAGCACGTTTTTGGACATCCTCCGGTTTCAGTGGTTATACCGGAATGATGCCTGCACCTACAGGCATCATTCTTGTATTTATATTTTCACCCAGCTTCTCTTTCGTGCAGAAGTGATCTGAGTAGCTAATTAGCCACTCTACCACTTCTGCAGGTGGCTAAATTGGATCCCAGCCCTCTTCCATGGCCACTGCAGCCTCTCCTGGGCTCTACCATCCCATCGCGGAGCCCAGAAGCGATGCGGCCAGTGGCGACGACTGCCCTGAACAGAGAGAGAGAGGAACTGATGCTGTAATGAGTATATCGTCACTCCTGTTTCTGCCTCTTTGTTTACCTGGCTGCCAGCGACCAGAAAAGCAGCCAATCAGACGGATTTTTGTCTGATTGGCTGCATGGGAGGGTAGCAGGGACATGCAGTTAGGGGAGGCAGGTGAGACAGAGCCTCAGTTGCCATGAACATGAAAAAAAATGATCAAGCTTTGAGGGCTGTAGCTCGCGGGGTACGTAGCTGAAGTCCTCCCCCACAACTGGTCAAAAATTTGGGGCTCCTGCTACCTATAGTTATGGAGATACAGGGCTTCTTGTGCAGCCTGTCAGAAGCTACATACAGAGCGGCCAGTTTAAATAAAAGCTGGCACACTCTGTTTGCAGCAGACTGAGAGGATGAGCTCACAGTGCCTCTCCTCACTTCTTGTCAGCAGTGAGCTTAAAGGATAGCTTGGAGCCTTGGACCAATGGTAAAGCACGTCCAAGCGGTCCAATAAAAATGCTACAGTGTAGGCTGTCCTCTCACTGCAGTGTCATAGAAGGGGGCATGTGTCTAAAAGACATCTTAACTAGAAGGAAAAAGCATGGATTTATGGGTATAAGATTTACCCATAATCCCATGTTTTTCTCACACAGTTTAAGAGGGAGAATGATAATCTGCTGCCTGCTGAAAATGTACTGTTTTAAGCAAGCTAAATCATATGTTATGCTATATGTTATAATAATTTATTATTTATTTACTGTGAAATTAATGGTTTGAAGTAATAACTTCAAACTTTGGTAATTTTCAGTTAAGCCATCTGCTTGAGTACAGTTTTTGAAAATATAGTAAAATACCTTAAAAACAATATATCATTATTTGCAAATTACTTATGGTAATTAACACCTTGTCACCCAGGCCAATTCTGACACTTCTCTCCTATATGTAAAAATCATCATTTTTTTGTGAGAAAATTACTCAGAACCCCCAAACATTATATATATATATATATATATATATATATATATATATATATATATATTTTAGCTAGCTGACACCCTAGGGAATAAAATGGTGGTCATTGCAACTTTTTATGTTACACGGTATTTGCACAGCAATTTTTTGGGGATATAAAAAAAAACACAACATTAAAGTTAGCCCAATTTTTTTGTATACCCTAAAAGATGATGTTATGCCAAGTAAATAGATACCCAACATGTCACGCTTTAAAATTGTGCACACTCGTGGTTTGGCGCCAAACTTCGGTACTTAAAAATCTCCATAGTTACATGTTTAGAGTTACAGAGGATGTCTAGTGCTAGAATTATTGCTCTCGCTCTAACATATGCGTATGTAATCTGTGTGTATCTGACTCTGATTCTAGCCAGTGCCTCACCAGCCACTGACCTCACCACATGTCTCTGGAGGGTAGAGGAGAGATTCGGGGTCTCTCTATAAAGAGGACCTGTCACGACCCATGCAATAAAGTTCATCCGAATTTTTTTTTTTTACATTTGTATAAAATAAATACAAAAATGTCCCACTGTGCTTACGCGCAAATGCGAACGCATACGTTACTCACGCATGTATATGTAAACGGTGATTGCACCACACATGTGAGGTATTGTTGCAAACGTCAGAGTGAGAGCAATAATTCTAGCACCTGACCTCCTGTGAAACTCTAAACTGGTAACCTGTAAAGGCCTTTAAAGTGTTGCCTATGGAGAATTTTAAGCCCCGTAGTTTGCTGTCATTCCATGGGCAGACACAATTTTAAAGCGTGACATGTTAGGTGTCTATTCACTCAAAGTAACATTCTCTTTCACAATATACAAAAAAAATGGGCTAACTTTTGTGGTTAATGGCTGTTCACTTTGCAAGAGCATTTTTACTTTGAATGTAGTTGTGAATGTAGTAAAAAATGCACCTGCAAAGATGTCCAAATCATATGCAAGGAAAATGAAAGGAAAAAAAACGATTTTTGCATGCACGTGATTGGATGACAGCAGTCAGCAGAGCTTCACCTCACTCATCAAGCTAAGAGAAAACTTTCTTGCAAAGTGAAAAGTCCCTTGTGCAGTGTACAGACTTTTTTCCTTGAGTAAGTCAACCCCACAATGTTTTCATAGACCTCAGATGTGTCTTTGAGGAGGTTCAATTTTTGTTGGTGTGCACCCTTTCTAGAACAAAGATTAACTCTGGCAAGCTATGGCAATAACAGGTGACAAAACAGATTTGAGCAGCTTAATAAGCAAACCTGTCTGAATTAATATTTCCCCTTAAATAAAGGGAAATTGTATTCTCCAAATCTCTTCCTCTCGACCTTATATTACATTGCTTGACTCATTTAGCTGCAAACACACAAATAAAGCTTTGACATATTTCTAAGTTAGAGTATCCATATTAAGGAAAAAAGCATTAGTAGAATAAATGACCACACACTCCTTTTACCACCTCAATACAGGGCACTTACACCCCCTTCCTGCCCAGGCCATTTTTCAGCTTTCAGCGCTGTCACAATTTGAATGACAATTGCGCGGTCCTGCTATACTGTAACCATGTAATTTTTTTATCATTTTCTTCACACAAATAGAGCTTTCTTTTGGTGGTATTTAATCACTTCTGTGTTTTTAATTTTTTCCACAAAAAAAAGACCAAAAAATTTGAAACAAAAAAAGTTTCTGTCAGTAAATTTTGTAAATAAGTAATTTTTCTCCTTCACTGATGTGCGCTGATGAGGCGGCACTGACAGGCTGCACTGATGGGCACTGATGAGGTGGCCCTTTCGGGCACTGATATTTCCCCTGTCTATCAGGAGTAGAGGCAATGAGAAATGTCTCCAATGGGGACACTGCACAAAACAAAAGCACATATTTAGCACATATTTAGCAGATAGAAATTTGGTACTACTTCCTAGAGTGTTTTATTGCTGCTCATGTCTTCCTGTCACAGTTATGCCTGTTCTCCCAATTTCTGGCATGGGTGCCACAGCACAGAAAGGGAGGGAACATCTTCCCAATAAGGTCCCAGACAGAAAAAAGGACTTGGCAGCTTTTTTTTACTCACCCCCACAATAATTTTCTGGCTGAAATTAGGCTGTGGGGCATTTTCTAACAAGAAGTATACAAAGATCCAAAAAATTTTTTATTAAAAGCGCATCTAAATCCAAAAACAAACATTTTATATATAAACATTGACAAATTTGTTGGCACCCCTATGGTTCAATGAAACAATGCTTAATTTCTCCTAAAAAGCAATGAAATGAAACCGATTGTCTCATGTATACCTACATGCCACTGGAGTGACAAGAAGTAAAGCAAAGAAACTGTGAAATAAGGTACATTTTTGCTTATTCTACAAAAACATTTGGCCTGGACAAATTTGTGGTATGCCTAGAAAACATTATAAATATTTGGATCATAGTGACTTTTTAAAATAACTAGTTTCTATAAACACATGTCTTTAACCACTTAACGACCGGCCACGGCATATATACGTCGGCAGAATGGCACGTACAGGCACAATCACGTACCTGTACGTCCCCTTTAACTGCCTGCCGCGTGGTCACGCGCGCGCTGCCGGCGGCGCGCTCGCGACCCTGCCGCCATCCCCGTGAGTCGGACCGAGGGTCCCACGGACTCGATCGCCGTGGGGATCCCCACGATCGTCTCACGGAGGGATGGAGCAGGGAGATGTTAGTGTAAACACAACATCTCCCCGCTCGCCTACTGACACTGTCACTGATTTTCGCTCTGTGTAATCAGAGCGGAGATCAGTGACGTGTCACTCGTAGCCACGCCCCCACACAGTAGTAATCACTCCCTTAGGCACGCATAACCCCTTCAGCGCCCCTAGTGGTTAACCTCTTCACTGCCAGTGTCATTTTTACAGTAACCAGTGCATTTTTATAGCACTGATCGCTGTAAAAATTACAATGGTCCCAAAAATGTGTCAAAGGTATCCGATGTGTCCGCCATAATGTCGCAGTCAGGAAAAAAAAAATCGCTGATCGCCACCATTACTAGTAAAAAAAAAAAAAAAAATGATAAAAATGCCATAAAACTATCCCCTATTTTGTAAACGCTATAATTTTTGCGCAAACCAATCAATAAGCGCCGATTGCGATTTTTTTTACCAAAAATATGTAGAAGAATACGTATCGGCCTAAACTGAGGAAAAAAATGGTTTTTTTATATTTTTTGGGGGGATATTTATTATAGCAAAATGTAAAAAATATTGAATTTTTTTCAAAATTGTCGCTCTATTTTTGTTTATAGCGCAAAAAATAAAAACCGCAGAGGTGATCAAATGCCACCAAAAGAAAGCTCTATTTGTGGGAAAAAAAGGACGTCAATTTTGTTTGGGAGCCACTTCGCACGACCGTGCAATTGTCAGTTAAAGCGACGCAGTGCCGAATCGCAAAAAGTGGCCTGGTCATTAACTAGCCAAAATGGTCCGGGGCTTAAGTGGTTAATCTTGAAGTCAGTCCATTTGAATAGAGAAATTTGTGCGTAGTAGTAGTATTTGAATACATTGTGTGCATGACCGTGAACATAGACCAGTGAAAGCGCAGAAGAGAGTTGTCTGAAGAGATCAGAAGGAAACTATAGACCAGCATGTCAAAAGTAAAGGGTTAAAGATCATCTCCAAGCAGCTTGATGTATAAGGTCCAACATCCCTGGATGTGGCCACAAGTGGAAAACCAACCCCCGATTGAATAGAAGGATAGTGTGAATGGTAGACAAAGATCCAAGAGAAACTTCCAAAGAGATGCAAGCTGAACTCAAAGATGAAGGTACATCAATATCTGATAATAACATCCATCGCTTTTGAGCACAGTTGACTTAGGAGGACTCCCCCGTTGAAAGAAAAACATAAGAGCCAGACTGGAATTTTCTAAAATGTATATTAAGAAGCCACAATGCTTCTGGAGAATTGTGCTTTAGACTGATGAGACAAAACTGGAGCTATATTGGCTGGCAAGTCACATCAGCTTAATGTTCACAGACGAAAAAAAATGAGGCTTTCAAAGAAACAACATCGTACCTACCGATTGAAAAACAGAAGAGGAATGGTTCTGTTCTGAGGATGCTTTGCTGCATCTGGCACAAGGTGCCTTGAATCTGTACATGATGACATCACAAGATTATCAAGGACTTCATGGGTCTTTAAAACAGGATATTGACCCCAAAAAAATGCAGCTAAAATCACCCAAGAAAGGCTAAGAACAAAACATGGGACTACTCTGAAGTGGCCTTCTATGAGCCTTGATCTAAATACTAGCAAATATCTATTGAAAGAGCTGAAACTTGCAGTCTGGAGAAGGCCCCCTTCAAAACTGAGCCAGCTGGAGCAATTTTCTCGACAGAAGTGGGCCAAACTACCTGTTGGCTGGTGCTTATTTGCAGCGGTTGATATTAAAGGTCATGCAATAAAAAAATAAGATAAGGGTCTTTATTTTTTTCTAAGCCATTTTCATTTTTATTATTATATAAAACTATTCTGTTGAATCAAAGTAATTTTTAAATAGATACGGAATAAACAATGACGGATGCCAACTACTATTGTCACTTTTATGTTATTTCAGAGAAAACTATGGGTAATTCTTTTTTCATGGAAGGGTACCAACAAATTTGTCCACCTTTGTATTAAAGGATGTGATGGCTTTATTCGTTTTTTGTTGCTTTATTTTCACCTAGTGATCCTGCCAGTAACACACTTCCTATATTAATTTGACAACACTCACTATACTGTATCTATGGAGAAGCAGAGTTGTGACTCTAGGCTGCTCGCCTGATTTGGACTACAACACTTCCACCTGTCTATTACAGAGGGAGGAGGGTTTTGGTAGTTCAGAGAGCTGGGAGAGTGTACAACATGATTTAAAATATCAGATATGTGCACAGAAATTTAAAAAGGGACACAAATTCTGGCAAATTCAAATGTATGTTTCTGTACGTGCAGAAAATGTCCTTAGCCTGAAGAAAAATAAATAAAAATGCAGCCACAACATATAAGAAATATTAAGCTACAATATATTACATTTTTGTTCTTGAGTTTAAATGTCCTTTAATGTGGAATGTTCACAGAAATATGCTGGGTAGCAAGGTGCTGATGGAAAGTTCTTTATGCTGCATTTATAGTGCACCAACCTAAATTTTGCCTAACAAGTCGACAAGGGCCTTCAAAAATACAATATGCCAAACTACGCCAATGTTACACGAATCAATGTAGATAATTATGTATGAACAAGCTCCTTATGTGATCCCAGTGACTCATTGCCTTTTATTTCTCTGACAAAATGTAAATGCATTGATTTAAAATAAAACGGAAATCAAACGCAATATGAGTTGTTACCTTGTGATGACGGTTTCTCACTTATCAAAAGGTAAATGCTTTGCTTAGGCTAGAAAGTGACCAATTACCGTTGTATGAGTGAAAAAAAAAAAAAAAGCAAACAAAAGGTTTCTATTCTACAGTTTTATTAAACACAATAATAAAAGTGACACTGACATTATGAACAATTTATTTTTTGCCAAAATGAATGCTAACATTTGTATGTTAATCTCGTGAAGCGATATATAGATTAACAAAGATGAATAAAAATAGAAAGAAACGGTATGTCAATCCTGGTAGTACACTTTAGAACTGATGTCTTTTTTTGCTCAAGGGCCTAACTCCTGTTCCTGCTGAACTGAGCCAGTGTATAGGACAGAACTGATATCAGTTCAGTAGGCACAAGAGGACGGGTCCATCCTATGTGTTGAATAGAAGAAAGTGGAAAAATTCCTGTAAAGCCTCAGTAATGCACCATGACCAATCAGAAAGATCAAAGTGGTGTTGGAATTATTTAATTACACAATCTGGTGCCACTTAGAATGCCCATGCATAGTGTAACCTAAATCCATCATATCCAGTTACCACATCAAGAACAAGAGCATTCATGGCATTTTTTCTGGGTTATGCCTTTCCTCTAATCCCCGATTTTATGCTTAGGTTTGCCAAAGATCTACAGAGCTACACGATAGCATTTTCATTCTGTGCCCGAGCAGGCTCCATCTCTCCCTCTCTTCAGGTGCAGAACTTAGCCACTGTGAACAAAGAGGACATTAATCACTGTTCACCAATCAGCTAAGCTCTGCACCTTGCTAGAAAGGCCATTGTCGGTTGCTTAGCGCACAGGCAGATATTCTGCCAGTAATGATTTGTAGTGCTGCTCTTCTCTTCTTCCTTATGCCTTTTTTGTGCTTAGGCGTTTATGGTCTCAATTTGTGGAGAGAGCTGGTCTTTCCATTGCAGCTGCCAAGGACATGGTTGTGTGGTAATCCCTGGCAATGTGATTTTAATCTTAACTCACAAATCAGCATGCCAGGAACCCAAACAGCCACACCAATACTACAGAATGGCTGAGAACATGAAACAATTTCCTTTCATCATCTGCGGCCAGAATTCCAAATACTTCAAACAAACTAGACTCTTAAACATTCATACATGTTTGCTGCTTTGCCAGTGTTGATAGCTGTGATGTGATCTGCACAATTTACAGGAAACTGAACATGAAAAAATAGTTTGTTGTTAAGTAACATAGACACCCTAAAAAGAGAAAAAAGATTAGACACGTGTTTTGCAGTTTAATTGTGAGTTATGATAGTTCTGGCAATACTAATTACCCAGCTGGCCAATACTGCCTACATAGATTTCCATCCCATATAAGCCAGCAGTCAAGCAACAGCAACTATATTCTCTATACAACACAAGGCTGGGGTGATTTTTCATATATCATTTTTTTCTTGTTTGGAATCAGGATTTGTGTACCATTAATGTTTAATAATATCTACCAGGTTTAGTGACTCCACACCCATCCCATTTTGAAATATGAATGAATTGTATGAGAGTATCTAAAACCCCGGAACAAAAAATATACTGCAGCTAACTAGACCCTAGATGTGGTGACAGTATTTTTTCAGGCTTTCTTCCCTTTTATTTTCACCTGGTGATCCTGCGAATTACAAAATTTCTGTCTCCGGTTGGCTATACTCACTTCTCCACTGCATCTATGAATGTAGCCATGGTTGTCACACAGGCTGGACTTCAAAATCTCTACCTTTGTTCATCTCCATTACATGGAGGGATTTGTTCACAGGAAGATAACACTTTTAGTGCAGCGCACAGAAACTAACAAGGGCACTACATTTCTGCCAGGTATTTTCTGTATTTGCTGAAAATGTTCTTAGCATGAAAAAAAAACAAATGCAATCACCACATCTAAGGACTGGTAGGCTGCAATATATTACATTTTGTTCTTGCCTTTAGTTATCCTTTAGTTCAGGGGTGTCAAACTCCATTCCATCGTGTGCCACATCAGCAGTATGGTTGCTCTCAAAGGGCCATTTGTGTCTAGGGTGCCCTATGCACAAAGTGCAGGAGTTTAGGGATGCCCTATGCATAAAGTGCAAGGGTTTAGGGGTGCCCTATGCATAGAGTGCAAGGGTTTAGGTGTGCCCTATGCATAGAGTGCAAGGGTTTATGGGTGCCCTATGCGTAGTGTGCAAGGGTTTAGGGGTGCCTTATGCACAGAGTACACAAACCTGCCCCCCCACCTGGGCTGGCTCTAGTAACTCCCTATGTAGGCGGCTCTCTACTACCTGTGTATTTGGCTCTGTTATACCTCCCTGTATAGGCGGTGCCCCCTTGCAGGGAGTTCGTACCCACTCTCAAATTCTGGAGAGCTGTCTCCACTGTGCAGGGATCTGTTTCATCGGGAAGCTGCTGAAAGCAAAGCTGTCCCTTGAAAACACAGAAGACTAAAGCCGTGTACACACGATCAGTTTGTCCGATGAAAACAGTCCGAAGGACTGTTTTCATCGGACAAACCGATCGTGTATGGGCCCCATCGGTCTTTTTTCCATCGGTGTTAAAAAATAGAGCATGTTTTAAATTTATCCGATGGAAAAAAAAAAAAGGATAGCAAATTACTATCATCTGTGGGGAACTCCATCGGATAAAAAACCCATGCATGCTCAGAATCAAATCGACGCATGCTCAGAAGCATAAACCTTAATTTTTCTTGGCTCGTCTGAGTGTTTTACGTCACAGCGTTTGAGACGATCGGTTTTTTGACTGATGGTGTGTAGGCAAGACTGATGGAAGTCAGCTTCATCGGATTTCCGATGGAAAAATCCATCAGTTTAAAATCCATAGGAAATCCGATCGTGTGTACAGGGCTTTATGTGTTTACAAGTGACAGCATGGTGGCGGAATGGAGGTCTGCCATGTTTTGTCTGCAAAACTGGGTGGGAGGGCCACACGTCAAAGCCCAACGGGCCCGATTGACATATGTGCTTTAAGAGATGTGCTGTGAATACTAGATGATGCGAATACTCTCACTCAGGCTACACAACATACTGTAAATTAAAGTTTTAATCACAGTAGCACATGGGAATCAGTACTTAGTAGCACGTATATGCTCCACCACAGTCTACTGTGTTGGCTTAACACAGTTTTTTCAAATATTTGTTAACCAATGTTATTTCTATGACCCAAGGCTTCTTTCCATTTTTCCATTGCTCCTGTCAATTCATGCGTTACCCTACAAATTGAAATAGAACCAGCAATAAAATAGCGACATGTCAATAGGTTCATTTTAAAATGACTGATCTCCTAAATGAAAATATTTACTCATATATTTATATTAACTATGCTGACCAAAAAAAGGTTAATGAGATTCATAACATCTGTAAAGCTGAATGTGACAAGCTTTCACTAACAGAAATCTTCCACTCAAAAAACAGACTCCAAGTCTGTCAAATGTATTATTTCATTAGTGAAGTATCTAAACTATGCAGCACTACAGAAGACCTTCATACCAAACCAAATTGAATATGTGTTAAACTTGCATGTGCAAACACCAGCAAGGTTACCTCAGGGTATTCAAATATTGTGTAAGTGAAGGCCATTTCTAGAGCTTCATCTCATGCAGAGATTTAGAAGAAGAACCCGATAACATGATAGCCATGACTGATTCTGAGGATTTTAGGATTTATCTCCTATGACAGATATATTGTTTAGTGTAAGAAACCCTTTATGCGAGTAGAATTTTGTTAAATCTAATATGCAAATAGAAAACTTCAACGGGTGCTTTATTATAGTACTTAGCTCACTGGGATTTATTTACACCTATAGAAAGCAGATTTCTTGTGTCACTGAAAACCTGATAGGTTGCTCTAGGCAACAGATCCAGTTTTATTGCATACTTTAGCCCCATCTACTGTAGACGTACGTTTTTTCAATTGTAAAAAGGAAGGGAGATATTAAGGGACACAGTACATATTTTTAAAGGTAATAAAATATATTTATTATTCATATCTACTGCATAGAAGGGTAAAAATCCTAGAAAAAAGACATTACATACAGTCTTACTGGCTAGGAATACTAATATTTTCTTTCTCCGTTCATTAGAAACATGCCACATAGCCCTATGATGTTTCTAGTCTAGCACCGAGGGATCACATAAATGTGCTGGAAGACAGGCTCCAAATATGGCCTTGTTCTAGAACAAGTAATCCACCCATAGTACAGCTCTTAATCCTATTCAGTTTAACTTGCATTAACATGACCACACTGAAAGCTTGGTCGTTTTATCACAGCACTGAACTATGGAAGTCAATCCATTAAAACAACATCTCTCCCACCACTTTTACACAGGATACATCCATTTGATCTCTGACAACAGCAAAGCATCTGTGTGCAAGTTCTTGCTGTCTGGCATCCTCGTTCAACATTAATTCTCCATAGAGATACACACCCATGGCCTGTGGAGAAGAAAAGAACAAATAAACACTTTTATTACAAGAAGATTCTTTGCTCAAATGCAGCTCCCATCCCATTCACACCCCATTATATCTTTATCCTTTATTACTCACTACTAGAGGTGACAAACTAGCTAATTTAGTGAAGCTTTCAACATTTATAAAGTTTCCTTAAACCTGTCCAAAACATACTTTTACACAGTGCAGTGTGTACTAATCCGATGATAATACCATGTATTTACTGTATGCTTCTAAATGTTGTGTCATAGCATGCACGCAGTTTTATTTTGTGGTAGTTATAGCAGTGTAAATAACTGTGGTGTGCAATGTTTTGTGTCACAATCTATGTCCTGCCAAGATGTGTGGACTGAAGCTGAAGGCTCTGTTAGCTTACCACTGGATGAGGTTGATCTATGTGGTGTGCACCCTCTAATTTTGCTATTAGGATTGTTCTGTGGAGTAAGACAGGCTTCTAGAGGAACTGGCACCCACTGTGGGTGGAGAACCAATGGAAGGACGAACAGGAGGTGTTTAAGAGGAGCTATGTTTTTTATAAGTGGTTGGAATCTATGTGCTAGTTGCCTTAAATACTCAAACCTATAGGAACACAGGCCTTGCCATTAAAATTATGTGTTTAATCAAAATGTTTTTCTATGGATAAAACAGGAAGGCATACGTACAGTGGGTACGGAAAGTATTCAGACCCCCTTAAATTGTTCACTCTGTTATATTGCAGCCATTTGCTAAAATCATTTAAGTTCATTTTATTTCCTCATTAATGTACACACAGCACCCCATATTGACAGAAAAACACAGAATTGTTGACATTTTTGCAGATTTATTAAAAAAGAAAAACTGAAATATCACATGGTCCTTAGTATTCAGACCCTTTGCTCAGTATTTAGTAGAAGCACCCTTTTGATCTAATACAGCCATGAGTCTTTTTGGGAAAGATGCAACAAGTTTTTTACACCTGGATTTGGGGATCCCCTGCCATTCCTCCTTGCAGATCCTCTCCAGTTCTGTCAGGTTGGATGGTAAACGTTGGTGGACGGCCATTTTTAGGTCTCTCCAGAAATGCTCAATTGGGTTTAAGTCAGGGCTTTGGCTGGGCCATTTAAGAACAGTCACGGAGTTGTTGTGAAGCCACTCCTTTGTTATTTTAGCTGTGTGCTTAGGGTCATTGTCTTGTTGGAAGGTAAACCTTCGGCCCAGTCTGAGGTCCTGAGCACTCTGGAGAAGGTTTTCGTCCAGGTTTGCCTGTACTTGGCCGCATTCATCTTACCCTCGATTGCAACCAGTCGTCCTGTCCCTACAGCTGAAAAACACCCCCACAGCATGATGCTGCCACCACCATGCTTCACTGTTGGGACTGTATTGGACAGGTGATGAGCAGTGCCTGGTTTTCTCCACACATACCGCTTAGAATTAAGGCCAAAAAGATCTATCTTGGTCTCATCAGACCAGATAATCTTATTTCTCACCATCTTGGAGTCCTTCAGGTGTTTTTTAGCAAACTCCATGTGGGCTTTCATGTGTGTTGCACTGAGGAGAGACTTCCGTCGGGCCACTCTGCCATAAAGCCCCGACTGGTGGAGGGCTGCAGTGATGGTTGACCTTCTACAACTTTCTCCCATCTCCCAACTGCATCTCTGGAGCTCAGCCACAGTGATCTTTGGGCTCTTCTTTACCTCTCCCACCAAGGCTCTTCTCCCCCGATAGCTCAGTTTGGCTGGACGGCCAGCTCTAGGAAGGGTTCTGGTCGTCCCAAACGTCTTCCATTTAAGGATTATGGAGGCCACTGTGCTCTTAGGAACCTTAAGTGCAGCAGAATTTTTTTTTGTAACCTTGGCCAGATCTGTGCCTTGCCACAATTCTGTCTCTGAGCTCTTCAGGCAGTTCCTTTGACCTCATGATTCTCATTTGCTCTGACATGGACTGTGAGCTGTAAGGTATTTTATAGACAGGTGTGTGGCTTTCCTAATCAAGTCCAATCAGTATAATCAAACACAGCTGGACTCAAATGAAGGTGTAGAACCATCTCAAGGATGATCAGAAGAAATGGACAGCACCTGTTAAATATATGAGTGTCACAGCAAATGGTCTGAATACTTAGGACCATGTGATATTTCAGTTTTTCTTTTTTAATAAATCTGCAAAAATGTCAACAATTTTGTGTTTTTCTGTCAATATGGGGTGCTGTGTGTACATTAATGAGGAAAAAAATGAACTTAAATGATTTTAGCAAATGGTTGCAATATAACAAAGAGTGAAAAATGTAAGGAGGTCTGAATACTTTCCGTACCCACTGTATACTTCTACACAAGTAGATTAGTCCTCTCTATTAGTTTGGGGTGGAGGAACTTGACTGGCCTGCACAGAATCCTGACCTCAACGCAATAGAACACATTTGGGATGAATTAGAGCGGAGACTGAGAGTCAGGCCTTCTCATCCAAATGCGCTTCTGGAAGAATGGTCAAACATTCCCATAGACACACCCCTAAACCTTGTGGACAGCCTTCTCAGAAGAGTTGAAGCTGTTATAGGTGCAAAGGGTTGGCCAACTCAATATTGAACCCTACGGACTAAGACTGGGAAGCCATTAAAGTTCATGTGCGTGTAAAAGCATCCCAATACTTTTGGTAATATAGTGTATCTTCATGAGACTGAAAAATGTTAAGGTAGCTGAAATACATACATCTTGGGAATTACGTAGTTGTGTGCACTTTTTTGTATTTTAGTTTTAATTTTCCTGTATCCAGATTTACTTGGTGCCGCATCTACTTGACACACCAAACGACAATCATTTTTTTGTTTTATAGCTTTTATTGGGTACGTCTCTTTTGCTGCTAGTGTTTTTCATAATGGGTATTTTTGAATATCGTAATATGCGAAAATTAGATGCCACTGATGTTTTCCAATCATGATAATACAGATAATGCCATCAGGGGTATCTTCTTGAAAATATTATGGCAGCTGAAATACATCCATCTTGGGAATTAAGTGGGTTTGCACACTGTTTTTTGCATTTTAGTTTTCATTTTTCTGTATCCAAATTTACTTGGCGCTGCATCTCCAAGACACACCAAGTGCATTTGAATTTTTGTTTTATTCCAGTACGGACCTGTTCTGGTGTCCACTTTGTAAAAGGGGAATTATCCCTAATTTGTATAGATTTTCTTTCACTTCCTGTTGCAAAAGTGAAGGGAAATTCTCTCAAAGGGACACTTATGGCAAACATTAAACGGACAACTTCAACAAAGAAAAAAAAAACCCCACTCGGAGTAGTGTCCTATTTTGTGTCAGAAGGAAAAATTAAATTCTGAACTCTGCTATGCCCATTTAAGGTACACTCTGAGATTTTATTCTCACCTCCCCTTGAGGCAAAATTTTTACTGATCCTATTCAACAATGCTGGACACAAACTTTCATAATCTGTATAACTATGCCTGCAACATTTTTCTCATGCCCTTTATCCTGATTCTGGACTTGTGTAATTATTGTGTATAATAATAAATAACAAAGATAAATGCAGAAAAAGAAAAAACACATAGCAGCGCACTTCTGTGTAGAACTGAAAAGTACTACATGTTAGATTTAAAAGAAAGTGGCTGGTCTTTATCTTTTCCCTGACACATTTTTAAGTACCCAATCCTAGGATCTGTATGGCTAGAATGAAAAAAGTTAGGCCAAACAAATGAAACCAGATTGGTTGCTATGTTCTTTTCCCAGTGCTCTGAGTAAAGTGAGATCTTGATTTAGGCCATAGAGGAAAGTGAGGTAGATCGAACAAGTTCAGACAACTCCACTGTCCTCAGTGAAGGTACAGACTGGGGCTATTGTATGAAAGGTGTGCTCAAAAAACAATCATTACTTGTTTTAAGCCTGGACTGTAGAAATAACAGAAGGAAGCTGATTGGCTGTTCTGCTTACAAAGATATTTTCCTACAGCACATGTTTTATACATAAGCCCTTATATCCTTACCTCCCAATATGATGCGTCACATTCATAACATTTTATATTTCTTCACCAATATATTTCCAGAGAATTTTAAGGGGTAAGAAATGCTTCTGAATTGTCAGTGGACAGCTCACTGTGCAGGTATGGACACAGACATGCAAGATTACAACATTACTCTACAAAGGTTATTGCAGATTACTTTGCTCCTTTATCTTGATTTTAAAACACTTTAGGGTTACATATTTTTAACAATTTGTAACGATTACTTATATTGGAAAAAAAAGGATTTTTAACGTACTAATGAGACCCTTTTCTTTGTATATAGTACGGGATACAGGACCTCTACACATAACCATGACATGTCGCAAAGCAGTCCAACTGAGGGGCGGACAACACAGCATAAAACGTCTATAGGCGCAAGTAAGGAAAGGCTCACCAGAGCTCAGAAGCACCTTACACATGAAACTGGCATTAGAGGAAGCATGAACATCCACTTGGTAAAACTTAACAAATGTGTGAACGAAAGACTAGGTAACAGCCTTGCAAATCTAGGAAACAGTTGTCTGATGCTGAAAAGCCCACGAAGTGCTAACAGATCTGGTAGAGTACACATAGGGAAATAAGGAACCTTATCCTTGGGACCATAAGCCTGATGACCGGTCTAATCCACCTAGCAATGGAGGAGTGAGACGCAAAGAGCCCCATATGGGAACCTTGGGGCAGGGCTGGACTGGGACAAAAATTTGTCCCTGGACTTCATCCAGACCGGCCCACTTTAATTTTGCAAACATGCACAAAAACAGTATATAAACTATACGCAATTGTGCAAAAAAAACATTACATTTCTACTAAGGCCTCGTTCACATGGGATGTACTAAAGTGTGAAGGCCATGCTACAAGCATTGGGGTGTACAGGTGTTCTGTGCATCCCTGTGCAGGCAGTCCCATTCATGTCAATTGGGATGCAGTGGCTGCAAGGACACTGCTACCCAATATGACATGTGGGTGTGAGTGCACAGACCGGAACATAAACAATGTGAGTTCAGGGACATGCACCCAAACGGATGTCAAATTGAGAGTGTTGGCTGTGTCCATTCAGTAACTGCATCCCAATTGACATGAATGGAACTGCCTGAATGGGGATGCATGGAACACCTGTACATCCCTGTGCAGGTAAAAGAGATTTTTGAGACAGAGAAAGGGCCTGAGGACATAGAGCCCCATTCCCTTTCTGTGTAGCCTCAGCTGCACTGCAGATATATGAATAGATGCGCTGTACAGAGACTCCTATTCATTCACAAACGGAAGCATAGTAAACATAGTTTACTATGCTTCAGTGATAAAAGGACACAGGAATGATCAGTACTGATCGCTCCTGTGTCCATTCAGGAAGGGGCTGGTAAACATGAACACTGCACATCAATCTCTCATCCCAGCAGCGGCTGCAGCTGGTGGGACGGGGAGGAGGGAAAACTGGCCAGCAGTGCTACATGAAGGGGGCACCAGGGAATCCCTGAGGCGGTGGAGCAGTAGCAGAGGGTCAAAGCAGTGGGGGGAACTATTTTTTTTTCACAAGAAAGTAAGAAAAGAAAGGGGGAACAATTTTTACACTTAAATTCCACTGTGGCTCCCTTGTAGCACCTGAAGCCAGGGGGAGGGAAGAGGAGGAGAAGCTGGTAGCTGCAAGAGAGCCACAGAGGTTCCTGCAGTGGGGGAGGGAGATAGGGAATGGCGTTCATGATCGGAATTGCATATCATCCATTGTGTGGTGTGTGACAGGGCTCAATGGATGATACAACACTGAATGTGATGTCCTGTCCCAGCCAGTGGTGTCACTTTGGGGGTGCTGAGCTCACCTTCTGGGAGGTGAAGAAATGAGCCAGGAGCCTCTCATGGGACCCCCAACTGGCCCCGGGCCCTCAGGCAGTGCCCGAGTCCTGAATGGTCAGTCTGCCCCTGATTCAGAGTAATAATAAACATGTGCACTCGGTGTGGAGTACCTTGTATGTGGTGCTTCATGACACTCTCCAGGTCATCCACCCTCTTGATAATTCTCAGGATTTCCCCCCTTGTCCTTGGGCTCCAGTTTGGTGCTGTCAGGGTGGGCCACATAAAGGCCAGCCATATAGTTGGTCACCCAGCACACATGGCAGAATGCAACACCTGGTACCATCCTCAGCTGCCTCCATAGACCCGAGCACTGCCACAATCCGCTCCACTCCCACTTCTCATCGCACTAAGCGGACAGACACATGGCACACAGAAGGGAGAGGCGAGAGAGGCGCAGTGTACCGAATGACCGCTTGGGGGTACTGTAGGTGGGTTTCGCTGAGTGGAGAAAACTTCTCACTTCTGCAACTTCTTCGGCTGTATTCAGCGCTTCCTTCCCTGCAATTCCCTGAGAACATCACCATCCGAATGGTCAGTCCGTCCCTGGGCAGTACAGTGGTGCTCAAAGTAATGGCTGCACAAGCCGCACAGCCATTACTTTGACAGGCTGTCGCCATTACTTTGACAGGCTGTCACTCAAACCGGCCCACCGGGAAACTCACGGTAGTCCTGATAGCCAGTACATGCCTGCCTTGGGGAAAGAGTGAGTCCAGTTGCTTAATGGAAGCTGTAGCCAAAAGATAGACTCTCACAACGTGAGACAGTTTAGACAGTTTAGTGAAATCTCCTTGGAATCTTTCAGGGTAGGACAACGGGAGGGAAGAACAATGTCCTGCTTAGGGTGGAAATCATCTTGGGGTGAAAAGAGGCTCTTTCCATGTGTAACACTAGCAAGGGCTCCTTACAGGATAAGGCCATTTACTCAGAGACCCACCTTGTAGAGATGATAGCATCAAAAAAGCCACCTTGAGAGTGAGATCAGATTAGGAAATAGGATTTGCATTCTAAAGGGTGGCCTCTGAAGGGCCAAGAGAATCAGGTTAAAGTCCCATAGTGTCCTTGGGGATCATGGGGGGAGCAATATGTGCAACATCCGACACAAAGGCCTTAGTAAAGGACACATGCTAAAAAGATTTAAGATGGGAGTAGGAGGGGTTAAAGAGGGGATGTCCCTAAAGCTTTTTTTCTAGTGTCCAGTTACCTGCAGATAACTGCCTATAACCCACGGTTATGACTACAGACCCTGTGACAAATATTCCCTGTAAAACACTACAACCTAAACCTATATTTGGAATGTCCTAATACCTTTAACCAAAAAGCATATGAGCGACTACCAGAAAGTAGCAAGTGGCTAGGCCAACTTTCTATATTTCAAGTTGGTTAATACTGCTTGTTTTACCAAGATCTGATCCTACATATAGAAGGAAAAGTTTATATATTTTTTTCTTTTTTTTGTGCTCTCCTGACTACAAAAGACTGATGTCTGCCTGCCTCCCCTAGCTATTGTGAGTGTCATTCTTTACTTTTAAAAGATTAGAATTTTTTAGACAAAAATAGTAGGATTTTTAAAACAGCTTACCTGTAAAATCCTTTTCTTGGAGTACATCACGGGACACAGAGCGGCATAGTCATTACTATGTGGGTTATATAGAATTACCTTCAGGTGCTGGCACTGGCAACTTCCAAAACAGGAAGTACCCTCCCCTATATAAGCCCCTCCCATCCGGGAGCACCTCAGTTTTGTAGCAAAGCAATACGTGTCCCCAAAAGAGGGGTGGGAGCTCTGTGTCCCGTGATGTACTCCAAGAAAAGGATTTTACAGGTAAGCTGTTTTAAAAATCCTACTTTCTTGTTCATACATCACGGGACACAGAGCGGCATAGTCATTACTATGTGGGACGTCCCAAAGCAATGCCAAATGAGGGGGGGGGATACACCATACATAAGCTGGGCGCCATCAGGCATGAGGATCTTTTGCGGCCTGCAACACACTGCGCCCAAAGGCGACATCCTCCTGACTTCTAACGTCCACCTGGTAGAACCTAGTAAACGTGTGTACTGAAGACCATGTTGCGGCCTTACAAATTTGAGCCAGGGAGGCCTGGTGATGCACTGCCCATGAAGTTCCAACTGGTCTCGTGGAGTGCGCCCTAACTTTGAACGGAGGCGGTCTACTTCTCAAGCCATAGGCTTGTATTATGACCTGTCGAATCCACTTGGCTAAAGTAGATTTTGATGCTGCCTGACCCTTTCTGGGGCCTTCCGGCAGAACAAACAAAGAATCCGTTCTACGAATCTGAGCAGTGGCCTTTAGATAAGCTTTAACTGCTCTTACTACATTCAAAGAATGCAATAACTTTTCCTCTACCGAGCTCGGTTTGGGGAAAAAGAAGGAAGAACCACATCCTGGTTCAAGTGAAACCTCAATACCACCTTAGGAAGAAAGGCTGGGTGAGGACGTAATACTACTCTGTCCTCATGAATAACCAGACATGGCTCTTTACAGGACATGGCGGCTAATTCCGACACTCTTCTAGCCGAGCATATGGCTACTAAAAATATCAATTTTCTGGTGAGTAGAACCAAGGAAATGTGCCGCAAAGGTTCAAATGGCTGCTTCTGCAGAACCGACAGAGCCAAATTTAGATCCCATGGACATATGGTAGCTTTAATCGGTGGAATAATACGAGTCACCCCTTGCATAAAGGATTTGACAAGTGAATGCATAGCCAGGGGCCTTTGAAATAGTATTGATAAGGCCGAAACCTGACCCTTGAAAGTACTTAAGGCAAACTTCCTGTCTACAGCCCACTGTAGGAAGTCCAGAATTCTGCCTATAACGTACTTACGTGGATGCCACTTTCTGGCCTCGCACCAAGTGATGTACGCCTTCCAAACTCTATAGTAGATCTGCCTGGATACAGGCTTCCTGGCATTGATTATAGTTGATACCACAGAGTTAGAGAGACCTCTCTTCTTTAGGATGTGGGATTCAATAGCCAGGCCGTTAAACTTAGAGTTAGTAAGGAAGGGTGGTATATCGGCCCTTGCGAAAGCAGGTCCGGACGACGTGGAAGGGTCCAAGGACTCCCCACAGACATTTTGATGATCTCCGCGTACCAGGCCCTTCGGGGCCACGCTAGAGCCACCAAGATCACCGGCTTCTTTTCCAACCTGACTCTGCGAAGGAGTCGAGGCAACAATTGTAGCGGAGGGAATGCATATATCAGTCTGAACTGATTCCAAGGGAACACCAGAGCATCCGAGCCGCAAGCGAGGGGATCCCTTGTCCGGGAGACAAATCTGTCCACCTTTGCGTTGAATCTGGATGCTAGCAGATCTACATCCGGTGTTCCCCACCGCTGACATATTGCTCGGAAGACCTCGGGATGAAGGGACCATTCCCCTGGGCATAACTGTTGGCGACTAAGAAAGTCCGCCTTCCAATTCTCCACCCCTGGAATGAAGACAGCTGACATACATGGGACATGCTTTTCTGCCCATTCCAGGATGTGACTTACTTCCCTCTGGGCTGCACAACTCCTGGTGCCTCCCTGATGATTGATATATGCCACTGCTGTGGCATCGTCTGATTGAATTCTGACAGGGGACCCTTGGAGTCTGGATGCCCAGGCTACTAGGGCATACCGGGCTGCTCGTATCTGTAAGAGATTGATGGGCAGGGTTTTTACTACATTTGACCATCTGCCCTGGAGAGACCATTGCTCCAGTACTGCCCCCCAGCCTATAAGGCTGGCATCTGTAGTGACCACCTTCCAGGATATCGGACTGAAGGGTTTTCCCTTCTGGAGATTCTGGGGGATCAACCACCAGCAGAGACTCTTCCGAACGGAAGGGGACAAAGCCATCGGGAAGTCTAGAGCCTGAATTTTTCCGTTCCAGGCTGACAATATGGCCCTCTGTAAATTCCTTGAGTGGAATTGGGCGTATGGCACAGCTTCGAATGATGCTACCATCTTTCCTAGCAGCCTCATGCTCAGGCGTATGGACGGCTGTCTTTTTGCACAAAGCAGACGGACCAAGCCCCTCAAAGAGGATACCTTGTCTAGAGGTAAGAAAATCTTCCTCTGGTCTGAATCCAGCCGTAGCCCTAGATATACCAGGTTTTTCACTGGCTGTAGGGCTGACTTGTCCAGGTTGATGACCCAACCGTGAGATTCTAGATACTTGATTGTATCGACAATTACCACTTCTAGCTTGGCAACTGAGTGGTCCATCAACAACAGGTCATGTAGGTATGCCATTATCGTTACACCTCGTGTTCTTAGATCGGCCAACAGTGGGGCCAGAATTTTTGTGAACACTCGTGGTGCTGTGGCCAGACCGAATGGTAAGGCTCTGAACTGAAAATGGCGCCCTTCTACTGCAAAGCGTAGAAATTTTTGATGACCTGGAAAGATGGGAACATGCAAGTAAGCATCTTTGATGTCGATCGAGGCTAACCATTCCTCCCCCTGTAGGGCAGCGGTGACCGATCGGATCGACTCCATCCGGAAGGACCGGACGTTTAGAAATTTGTTTAGACTCTTTAGGTCCAATATGGGTCTTATGTCCCCGTTTGGTTTCGGGACTGTGAAAAGGTTTGAGTAGAAACTCAACCCCCACTCTTCCATAGGAACCTCCATAATTACTCCTTGGAGCAATAGTTGTTCTAACGCCACTAGGAGACACCTTCTTTTCAGAGGGTCTTTTGGCATGCCTGACCACATAAAATGGGAAGGAGGAGACTCTTTTAACGCCAACTTGTATCCCCGAGTTACTGCGGAGAGCACCCATCTGTCTTTGATCGTCTCCCGCCAGGTCTCTGTGAACAACTGAAGTCTTCCCCCCATCCGTTTGAGTGGGGGCAGCCCTTCATAGGCTTGACTTGGAGGCTGGTTTAGTACCTCTTCGGATCCAGGGCTTTTTATTACCCTGTGACTGTCCCTGATTTTTACCTCCTGAGTTTGACCGAGGAGGCCGTCGGAACTGCTTAGTAGCAGACGTCCCAGGGATAGGAGAGGTAGTCCTCTTAAAAGACGGACCCCTAGACCTCTTTTTAATTGGTAAGAGAGTACTTTTACCACTGGAAATCTTCTGGATATATTTATCCAGGTCTTCGCCAAAAAGGCGTTCTCCATGAAATGGGAAGCTAACTAAGAGCTTCTTACAGGGAGCCTCAGCAGACCAGTTCTTGAGCCACAGAAGCCTACGCATATGTACCAAAGACAGCGTGAGGCGGGAGGCCTGATGGATAGAATCCTTGATGGCGTCAACCGCAAAGCATAATGCTCTAGGCAGATCAGCCAGAGCCTGGGCCTGCTGGTCTGGCAAATCCCTCAGGACCATTTTCATTTGATCCTTTAAAGCTTGGCAGACCCCAATAGCTGCCACTGCTGGCTGTGTAACAGCCCCTGCTGTGGAAAAAGCAGATTTTAATAAAGATTCCAATTTTTTATCTACTGGATCTTTGAACATTTGAACATTATCTACTGGACATGTCAGTGATTTGTTCACAGAAGAAATGGCTGCATCCACCGTAGGAACATTCCATCTCTGGGTGAATTTTTCCTCCATGGGATAGATCACCTGAAATTTCTTAGGTGGAACAAATAGTTTATCAGGATGTTCCCAGTCCTGGTATATAAGTCCTTCCAATAATGGATGAATTAGAAAGGAGCAATTAATCTGGGGAGCTTTTAGCGACCCCAACGAGGAGACAGCAGTAGTTGATGGTTCAACAAGAGGCATTTTGAATGCAGATCGAACCATGTCAGTTAGGGTCTGGACCCACAATCTTTCAGTCTGTGATGCTGAAAATGGTTCATCTACTGTCGATTCCTCAAAAACAGAGTTAACCTCCTCCTGATCCCCTTCAGGAAGGTCAGTCCCTTCCTGGGACTGTTGCTCTGCCAACAGGCACTCTAATG
Source organism: Rana muscosa (assembly GCA_029206835.1). Classification (NCBI taxonomy): domain Eukaryota; kingdom Metazoa; phylum Chordata; class Amphibia; order Anura; family Ranidae; genus Rana; species Rana muscosa. The sequence goes on along the minus strand of CM055116.1, from coordinate 779,811,717 downwards.
GAGGGGATGGAGATCTGGCGCGCTCTCTTTCCTGTAGAGAAGAAGCGATCAATGCTGCCAATCTCTGCTCCAATCCCTCCAGAGTTGAGGCAAAAACCTCCTCTGTTATATATGCAGGAGCAGGTGGACTGAGGACAGCCGCAGTACCTGGCACTCCCGGGGGTTCCTTATGGGTATTAACCTCTGATTTCTCAGGGGAGGAAGGTGCAGATGACTGCTCCAGATCCTCAGAGCCCGATGGAGACCCTCTACACTTCCTGAGAGGTATATCTCGGAGTTTTTTAGGCGGCATATTCCTTAGTTCAAAGCTGAGGTATTCCAGCCGCAATACACCCCTTTACTGAAATAGTCTAATGCAATCTGCTGCTATGTACATCAGTGGGTGTCTACTAATGCGTCTTTCTGGGGATGCCTGTATCAACCGCCCGCTGTAAGCCCCTATACCATGCTACCAGCTCCTTTTCATGCTCTGTGTCCATAGCAAGCAGCGTGGACTGAGTCCTTTTATCTTGCTGGGACGCCCGCACATGCGCAGAAGCGCTGGGCGCACAGAGCGCATCATCCGCCAGGCTCCGCCCCCTTTTTTGAAGCTAAATCTTATAAAAAGAAAGCGTGTGTGCGCGCGCTCGCGTGCACGTGTGCGCTCTTGGCGCCATGTAGGGAGAGGAGCCAGGGTCCCTGTTTCACCAGGACTCGGGGATGGAAGGAAACTACTTGGCAGCATGACAGAGGAATGCAGCTTCCCTGATAGAGAGCTCACTCATCTGCCTGGACTTTCACCATGGAAGGAATAGTCCCAAGAAAAAAAGACGTTCCACAGCGGCCTCTAGTGGACAAACACAGGTACCGCACTTTTGTCTTTTTTTTTTTTTAAAAGCTCCTTTATGAAAAACATTTCTAGGTTTACAGTTTTTAAAACTTCCTTTATGAAAAGACATTTCTAGGATTTCTTAGGCATATACAGCTATTAGCGGGAATACCTTTAGGTAACAGGCAGAAAGACATATTAGGCTTGGGGGTCCCCTCAATAGAACCAAGTTCCTGAGGGGCCCCCACTTACCTTTTCCCCGCCGCAGGACTTTGTTTGGTCCACAGAAGCCCAAACTTCACCTCTCACGGCAGGCATTGTACTAGACCTTCAGGGACCGGGTTCCCAAGGATTCCACTCCCCTGGACCTGTATAGCACCCTGCACAGATAGCCTCTTGGTTTTGGGTATGACCAGAGCTCTGGATCCCAGGGTCCAGCCCTCCTAAGAGAGGCATTACAGGCAAAACCTTGCTCTTCTCTGCAAGGCCCGGGTACCGACCGTTTAGCTATGAAGCTTTTTTGGTCGGATCCGGAATAGCTTGCTAAGGCCCAGAGACCCTGTACACAAGCCCAGATGAATACATGTTAACCTTGGCCAACACCTTAGACACTGGCAAAAAACTGAGGTGCTCCCGGATGGGAGGGGCTTATATAGGGGAGGGTACTTCCTGTTTTGGAAGTTGCCAGTGCCAGCACCTGAAGGTAATTCTATATAACCCACATAGTAATGACTATGCCGCTCTGTGTCCCGTGATGTATGAACAAGAAATTTTAATTTTTGTTAATGTACATTAAAGTGATTGTAAAGTCTCTTTTTTTTACCATTAAAATAAATAAAGATACCGTATATACTCGAGTATAAGCTGTCCGGAATATAAGCCGAGTATAAGCTGACCGGAATATAAGCCGAGGCACCTAATTTTACCACGAAAAACTGGGAAAACGTATTGACTCGAGTATAAGCCTGGACTGACATTGGTCACACTCCAGCCTCCACTTCATACCATACGGGGTTAATTTTCCTCTATATGTGATGATGTGTTAGTAAGGAGGAGAACACTGGAACTGGCTGGAGCATAGAATCAGGTAAGTAAAAAAAGTAGGGCTGTTACTGATTAAAATTTTCGTGTTCGATTAATCGTTTTTTTTTTTAAATCGATTAATCAATTAATTTCGATTAATTATAACGCACATATCCAACTACTTTTAGCTGATCTACTTGCAGGCCGATTCCCAGTGCAGCGACCAACCACTGGAAAAATGATTAGCAGGATACAAAAAACACACAAAGGCAGCGCTCGATGGGAATAGCATTAAAACTTTTCTAGTCTTCAAGTAGATAACAAAATAAATATTGCACTGGAGATAAAATCAATGTAGCTACATAAACTGTAAAAATGGTGCGAGTAATACCAAACGGTAGCAAAAGCAGTCATAAAAACATGTAGCCAAGTATGATACTGGTACAAAAATGTGTACAACGATACCACTGCTGAATCCAGATGAGGAGGGGTTAACATCAGTCTGTCGGCATGTAGATGTCCCGTGAAGGGAACTATCACAACTCTGAGTGGATGGCTGTAGAATCCCAGGTTGATAGAGGGAAGTGAGGGAGGGAAGTGTAACAGCCCTTGCGTGTGGCAGATAGTAAGGTCCCGCCGGCATGCAGATATGAAGGCACAGCAAAGGAGCCCTTCACATGGACACGGCAAGCCTCGCCGGTGTCCCTGGCGTCACCGGATCTCCGACGGAACTCCCTGAAGACCCGGAAGCCGGCGGAGAGGTGAGTACCGATCAAAAGAATTTAGATCGATCAAAAAAAGTATCGATTAATCGAGGAATTAATAGTTAATTTCCACAGCCCTAAAAAAAAGGCTATACCCCTTCTCCCCCTCCCCCACACTGCAAGAGTGGACTTCTGTACTTTTTTGGAGTTGGGCTGGGATATCATCACATCCTTTGCTGTGTGTTCTTATATTCTTGAATAGGTTAGGAATTAGTGTGACATTTCAGGTGCTACATAGATGTAATCCACATACACATTATATATAATTAAAAATCATTCTTTTTAGAAGATATAATGTGTATGTGGATTACATCTATGTAGCACCTGAAATGTCACACTAATTCCTAATCTATTCAAGAATTTTACTTTCACTTTCAATAAACCCGCACTGAAAAGTACAGAGCAGGTTCACATCAGAGTATGCAGAGCAGTGGAGACTTACAGTAAGTAGCAGATGATCCAGTCTCCCTTCCACGCTGTACACAATCTTCACTCTGCCCTGCAGGAGGTCTCTGCTGTGTGCTGGGCGGGATCCAATGATTGATGCTGCAGTGTGAGGTTCTTCCTGCTCTGCTGGGACTGTACCAGCTCCGATCTGGGGGAGGGACGGGATTCAGGAACTCAAGAAGGGAGCCTGGAAAGGGGTGTATCTTCTGCCACAGAGCAATGAGCAGGGGCGCATAATCTTTGTTTTGGGCTGGCAACAGGGGCATACAAGTGGTATAACTAGATTTTGTGGGCAGATTTTTCTGCTCACAATCTGGTGCCCCCTCCAACCTCTTGTACTGCCCCTGCTTGCAGTCATCCATCGCCCAGCCCGAGCCAGTAAGTAACTCGCCTCTGCCTGCCTCTGAAGACTACAACCCCCAGAATGCAGCGCGGGAGCAACACAGCCAATCAACAGGTAAGTGGGACGCCGATCTCCCTCAAGCCAGGCATAATCAAACCCCTCCTAAAAAAAAAACACCTCGACCCCAAAGACCCAAAACTACCGCAGACCAGTAACAAGCCTTAACACCATCTCCAAGATCATTGAGAAATCAGTAGTACAACAGCTACAACTCCATTTGGACACCTACAAACGCATGGACCCACTACAATCTGGTTTCCACCCAGGCCACGGGACAGAGACTGCACTTCTCAAAATATGGGATGACGCCCTCGAAGCAGCAGATGATGGAGAATCATGTCTCCTGGTGCTGCTGGACCTCAGCGCAGCTTTCGACACAGTAGACCACAAAACTCAGCTCACTTGTCTCACAGAAGTAGCCGGAGTTGCAGACTCTGATCTACCCCGGTTCGCATCCTTCCTAGAGGATCGATCCCAAACAGTGAAACTAGGAGCCTTCACTTAGGAAGCACGTACAATTACATGCGGAGTCCCTCAAGGATCACCCCCGTCGCCTGTGCTCTTCAACATCTACCTCTGCCCACTCCTCAAAATCATCAGCAAACAGGACCTGCTCTATCACTCCTACGCTGATGACACTCAACTTTACCTTCGCATCACCGACAAAAAAGACCAATACCATGCACTAGAAAATTGCCTCTCATTGATCGATAATTGGATGACGGAGAGCTCCCTCAAACTTAATGGATGCAAAACAGAACTTCTCTTTCTCCACGCAAACCAAAAGAAAAACTCTAGGACCACCTACACACCACCCACCATCCTTGGACAAACCATTACCCCAAGCACCAAAGTCAAAAGCCTCTGAGTCATCTTCGACTCAGACATGACTATGGACGCACAAATAGGATCAGTAGTCAGCGGATCTCACTATCTTCTCCGCCTGCTGCGTAGACTCATCCCCTTCATCCCGGAAAAGGACACAGCAGTAGTAGTTGGAACAATCATCAATTCCCGACTCGACTACGCAAACTCCCTCTACCTCGGACTTCCCAAATACCAGATTTCGCATCTACAAGTCGTCCAGAACACAGCAGCCAGACTGGTAACGGGGAAAAAACCCTGGGAATCAATCACCCGGTCCCTAAGGACCCACCATTGGCTAGCCGTGAAGGATTGGGTTACATTCAAGACCCTCTGCCTCACTCACAAATGCACACAAGGAAACGCTCCTCAATACCTATGCGAGAAAATAAAACACTACACCCCTAGTCGCGCCCTCCGGTCAACTAAAAAAAACCTCCTCCACATCCCCAAGACCCGCTACAAATCTAAAGGAGAACGAAGATTCGCAGTCCAAGGACCATGGCTATAGAACGCTCTACCCACGGACATCCGCATGGAAGAAAACCATCAGGCCTTCAGGAAAAAACTTAAGACCCACCTCTTCTGAAGACACAGGATGACAATGGATGCAAAGCGCCTTGAGGTGATTTAGTTTGCAATTGTAGCGCTATACAAGTTACTCACTCACCCTGACTCGAGTATAAGCCGAGGGGGGCTTTTTCAGCATAAAAAAAGTGCTGAAAAACTCGGCTTATACTCGAGTATATACGGTAATAGCTATAATTGCATGCAAAATCCAACCGGCTGGTTGCACCAAAGTTGATCGATTTATCATACAGGCAGTTATCATACATGGTGAACTGCCTGAGATTCAAACCATCTATGGCCAGCCTTAGTGCTTCTCAGATAACCTAAAGCAGGGGTCTCAAACTGGCAGACATCCAGCTGTTGTGAAACTACAAGTCCCATGAGGCATTGCAAGGCTGACAGTTATAAGCATGACTCCCGCAAGCAAAGGCATGATGGGACCTGTAGTTTCGCAACAGCTGGAGGGCCACCAGTTTAAAATCCCTGACCTAAAGCCTATATTTTTGGTCACATGATTTCAGCTAAATGGGAGAGTTAACCAATCTGAGAGCTGCTCCTCCTTTTAAACAAATACCACATGACAAACTGCCTGGGTCTTGGACTATGTAAGAACTGTAGAAACAGAAAAATAGGTGAATATCACCCAGTAATTGGGGGTTTAACTACTCACTGACTCACCAGTTAGGTGTGGTATATGCCCGATAAAAGGACCAAAATGGAGAAAGACAGCTGTGTAGTACAGACTGTGTAAAGCATGCACTACAAAATAACCAAGCAATGTAGTATGAAAAAAGTTTAATGAAAAAATTATTAATAAATTACTTAGAATTGCATCCACTTGAAAAAGTGAAAAACCTTCCAAGAATTAAACAACACAAAACATACAGACAGTAATTAAATCAATCTGGGTGGTTTCCCAGGGTGATAGAGTGTACCAGTTGGTCACCTGACAGTTAGCAACTATTGTAATAAATAAAGAACTGTAGAAAACCTATGAAAGATGAGCATTTCAGCCCTTCCATTACACTTCACTTATTTAGCCCGGCAATAATGTTAATAAAATTTATGTTAACATTTGTGTAGAGATCTACTTTTTATGAAAATTAATATTAGAAACCACATTAGATATGTATAAATAAATGGATCTGACCATTTACATACCTGGTCCTGCAGTAGGAATATTTCCACATCCTTATAGGCTGCTGTATACTTATGTTTTATAACCAGCTCACACCATCTGTGCCGCACCTAAAAAAGAAATATTGATAAGTTCAAGAACATTAACATCAAGACAACTAACTATGTTCTGTACAATAAAGTAATCTTGTTTAAAAAAAAATAAAACAAAAAAATAATGCGGCCACACCCGTGACTGGCGTGGTGGATGGAAACAGGGCAGGTAAATCAAAGCACTGAAAGAGGTCTGCTATACAACAGGAGAGGTTGTTTTTCTTTCACCTTTTATAATTGTCACTGGAACAGGTTTTGCTCTCTACATCTGTTCCAGTGACAGCACTAAATTATGAAATGCCCTACATTTTCTCTTAGCAACAATGGTAAACAGCACAAGAAGTGAAAGCAAATCTTCTAAACAGGGAAAACGGTAACGATGAAACCCTTTTACAGTAAACTGCCACAAAGGATTCCTGGAAGCTGCCATTGCTGTCCTCGGCTTCTTAAAATGCTATGTGCTGGCTGTCATATGGACCCGTTGGCTTCAATATTTTGATCAGGGGCCCGAGACTGGTCAGGTTAAAGTAGTTTGGTCGTTAAAAGACTACTAAACTGAAACTTGTTAGAGGTCAATGACTTTGAAGATATTGAATCTAGAGGGCCAATATAGTGGTCAATCAACTAGCATTTTCACAAGGGGTTAGCAATGGCAGCACCTGTATTTTATCAATATAAGATTTACTTTAACAGAATTATGTAGCAATTACAATCTCCAGGTTCTTTGTAAATTACCCAAAACCCAAAAGAAGCAACATTATCTACATATACATATACTCTTGGGCACCCTTGGTCTAATTACTGTACAAATGTTTTGTTGGTTTCTTCTTTGAAGAGCAGTTGGCAAACCCCAGAAATGAAAAAACCTAAAAAGCATAACCTGTATTTTGGCCATACTCTAGGGACCCTAAGGAGAATTTACTGACCCTTTCCTTCTATTCCTCAACTACCTTAATCCACTTAGGAGCCAAAAGAAATGCCCTGTATTTCCAGGTATGGGGGGAACACATGATAAGCCTCTGTGTCTTTTTGTGGGAAGTTCAGACTTGTGTATCAAGTTCAAACAGAAACAGGAATCTAAGGCAGCCTAGCACTGGACTGGGTCAGCAAGGTGAAGAGAAGTTATCCAAATGCTCCCTAAGGACCTTTAGTAACGTGAATCTGTTACTTTGTATGGGCTAATTATAGGTTTACATTAAGCATTAAAGTGGTTCTAAAGGCAAAAGTTTTTTTTTTATCTTAATGTATTCCATGCATTAAGATAAAAACCTTTTGTGTGCAGCTTCCTCCCCCCCCCCCCCCATACTTGAAAGACAAAACCAGAGAAAATTCCCAGCTGAACTCACCAATTAGTCTGCTTACTAACCAAATTAACCTGCCCAACAGTATGCGTTAAAATCAGGGGTTTAGTTAGCACGCGTTATGCGTAAGCTGCAAGGCCTCTTTACGGCACCCTGCATTACTTGCTGCCCTAACCCTTCTAAATTTATGAGAGTCTGCACAATAGGAGCACATGCATTCTAATGGATAGATAAAGGGGCTTACCTGTGCCCCATCTCGATCCAGTGATGTTGCAGAGAGACTCGGCTGTCCGAGACTCTTCCTCCTGATTTGCTGAGACACAACAGCGGGGGGGCCATTGGCTCCTGCTGCTGTCAAAGTCAGTGAGTCAATGAGAAAAGAGAGGGGATGGAGTCGAGCCACAGCTCCGTCCCTGAATGGACACACAGAGGAGCGGCTTGGGTGCCCCGATAGCGGCAGGAGGGATGGGCCAGGAGTGTCGGCGAGGGACCAGAGAAAAAGGAGGATCTGGGCTGCTCTGTGCACATTTTAAAATATGAATAGGATTTATATGCCTAATTTAACCAACTGGAAAAAAACAACAGACGTGGTAAGTGCAAAATTTGTACACCTTCCAACTGATTAATTCGCCTTTTTTTTAAAATATATCCCATAACTTAATGTACTAAAAAAAAAATCCAAGTCAGAAAACTAAAATCTTTAAGCCCAATGGAACTTTCCACCAAATTCAGCTAGATATATTTCAGTTGCATTAAAGCAAAAGGTGTGCTGAATCCTACAGCCTCCTCATGCCAGGTGCACAAGGCTGCCCAGGGCAGTTTTAAAGAAAGGCAAGGCAGTTTGCCTTTTTAACAATTGGTTCAGTTCACACCATTGAGATGCATCACACTGTAGTGGCTGATAAATAATAAAAAGATAAAATATAAAAAAGATTTCTATACAATACTGCTTCTAGAGATTGAGCACAGCAGCCTTCTAATCGCACATCAGCAGCTGCATTCTAACACAGCTGTTGGTGTGAAGAGGTCCTTATAAATCATTTACTTTAGGAAGCAGTCACAACTTGAGAAGAAAAACCTTTAGCCTGCCAAAATGCTGCAGAAAGGACCCTTGTTATCTGTGTGGAAGCAGCGGTCTCTCTGCAGAGGCATGACATGTCTCCTGCTGAGTCAGAGGTAGAGCTCGCTAATCAGTATGTCAAACTCAGCAGGGGGTGTTATGAACTTCTGCACGGAGACCACCGATTCCCTACAGAAAACAAGAGTCCTTCTATACAATATGCTGGCAGGGGACAGACTTTGTTATTCAGTTTGTACCTGCGATCTAAAGGAAAAAAAAATAAGTCTTTAAATACCTTTTGTTTTGATACATCTGTATTTGGCTGATGTAAACTAAAAATTAAGCTTTAGCAAATGCTTGAAACGTTGGAATCTCTGAAGATGCCCTTATACATGGCAGTCATAGGCTTCTTTAAAGCCTCTTGCACACGATACTCCTGTTTAAGCATCATTTTTCCCCTTTATTTTCACCTGGTGATCTGGCCAGTTGGTCTGATATTTTTCAACCTCCTTTATCAGACCAAGCTATCTCGACAAAGTGGCATTTAGAGGGATGGGACAAACTATTTTACCACTTCAATACAGGGCTTTTATACCACTTCCATACCGGGCCTATTCTGGCACTTCTCTCCTACATGTACAAATCATCATTCTTTTGCTAGAAAATTACTCAGAACCCCCAAACATTATATATGTTTTTTTAGCAGACACCCTAGGGAATAAAATGACGGTCATTGCACGGTATTTGCGCAATCATATTTCAATTGCCTTTTTTTGTGAAAAAAAATGGTTTCATGAATTAAAAAATAACAAAACAGTAAAGTTGTAAAATATGAAAGATTATGTTACGCCGAGTAAATAGATACCTAACATGTCACGCTTTAAAATTGTGTACACATGGAATGGCGCCAAACTTCGGTACTTAAAAATCTCCATAGGTGACGCTTTGAATTTTTTTACAGGTTACCAGGTTAGAGTTACAGAGGAGGTCTAGTGCTAGAATTGTTGCACACGCTCTAACGCACGCGGCGATACCTCACATATGTGGGCAGGACTTACGTGTGCTTTTGCTTCTGAGTGTGAGCTACCGGGGACAGGGGCGTTTTACATTTTCTTTATTATTTATTTTACTTAATTTGTTTTATTTTTACACTTTTTTATTTTGATCACTTTTATTCCTATTACAAGGAATGTAAACATCCCTTGTAATAGGAATGTGTGTGACAGGTCCTCTTTATGGAGAGATGCGGGGTCAATAAGACCCCGCATCTCTCCTCCAGGCTGGAAAGCATGAGATCGTGAAAAACAAATCACCGATCTCATGCTTTCAGCCGCAATCGCGGCTTTGTTTACTTTTTGGAACCCGGGCGTGACGTCATCACATCGCGCCCGGGCCTCTGACGGTCATAGAGATGACTGGTGACCATCTGGCCACCAGTCATCTCTATGCTCGTCATGTGACATGGCACGGGAGAGCCCGGAGAAGCACCGGATGGCGACGGGAGGGGGGATGTCCCCTCCCACCGTCTATAAGAACGATCAAGCGCCGGAACCGCTGCTATGATCATTCTTATCGTGCGCAGAATCGCCGGCAGAGGAGAAAGATATCTGAATGATGCCTCTAGCTGCAGGCATCATTTGAATATCCCCCCACAGAGCCCAAGACGTCATATGACGTCCACCCAGGATGGGAGATCCCATCTGTGGACGTCATATTACTATGGGTGGGTAATGAAGTGGTTAACACTGTCAGGGGTGCTTACAATGGTCAGCTAATATTTATTTATGTAAAAAAAAACATTATCCTAAAATAAAAATAAAAAATGTTTGCTGTAACTGCTTATAAGGTGTTAGCTGGAGTTCAGCTTTAATTTGTTAGTTAAAGGAGAAGTACAGCCAAAGCTTGTGGATCACAGGAGTACAGTTCGGTCTGTACTACGGTGACCCGTTTACAGCAGACAGCGGGCTGAAGCCGGTCCAGGCTCGTGCAAAATCATGACAATGAATTTGGGACAAACACCTGGTGCTCCCGCCCCCCGCACAGCCCAGCGAGTCCAGTAAGTGCGGGAAGGGGGCAGAGCAGAGAGCTGGTGACTGACAGTCACCAGCTCTCTGCTCAGGGAGCCCTGAGAACAAAGCGATCGCCGGTATTTGATCGCTCGGTTCTCATTCTTAGACCTGGCAGGGGACAGATGCTGCATCCACCTAGGTACGTATGATTCTGGAAAAAGACGTAACTCCATACTTCTCCTTCAAGTCCATCTATCTTTCCTAGTCCAACACTACCCTCTCTCAAGACTCTACAATGCTGCTGTCCAAAGGTGGCTCTGTTGCCCCCCTGAAGGAGTGGAGACACCCTAAGACAGGCAGTGTGTTACTGGCTGCATGACCAGGTAAAAATGGAGAGATAAAAGCCTTAAAAGGGAAAACAAATGCAGCCACCGGATCTAAAGTGGTTATAAAGGCAGTTTTTTACCTTAATGCATTCTCTGCATTACCTCAGCCCTACGTCTTTTGTGATTGGTGCCCTATGCATTTATAAGACTCCATTCACCCTTGTATGACTCTAAAGTTGCAGACTTTGGAGTGCAACTTTGACCCAACTTGGATACGACTTTGGCTTTGACCAGTGATAATGGACAACTGTTGCATTGCATAACATTCAGGTACAACTTGTCATGCGACTCTGAGGTCCAAAGTTGCATGACTAATCGCACAAGTGTGAATGGAGCCTTAGAGTGCTGTTACCACAATAATTACAGGTTTGCCCAGTCAGTACCAAAGTGTGTCAATAATAATAGTTTTCTTTTCATCTGCAGTACAGTGGTATAATATACAAAATACAAACAGTAGAGTTTCCAACTAGGTAGATTTACTGAAAATAATAAAAATGCACAAAAACAGGCAACATTCTTGTAGAATTTGTACTTGTTAGTAAATATTTTACAGTAGAAGGACAGTTTAGAATGTTTGTTTTTCACCCTAAGTTCAAACAAAGGCAACTATTCAAGTGCACCCTTTCCAAAGTCACAATGGCCAGCTTCGCCATCAGAGAAACACCAAATAAACTGGAGCGTATTACACACCTAGATGCCAAGCTGTAAATCCTCAAACCTAAAACTTTAAACAATTCTGCCATGACATGGCATTTTCTAAGCCCTAGACATGATTATGGGATGTAGGAAAAGGCTGAATCAGTGTGTTAACCAATGTGCTATGTTTAAAGTAAATAGTGCAAGCTATTAATCTTGCATAAAGCACTGCAGAGACAGTTGTGAAGGATAAACAAGATTAAATAAGCATCTCGTACAAACAGAACGTCAACATCCCAGCAATTTCTTTAACGCATACCGGCTGCTTAGCCCCGTTCTTTCATTTATCATAACTGAATCTAAGGCCATCTTTTCATGTACCTGTATTTGATTAGAGATGCATAGTAGAGTTACGAAGACAGCTATCAGCAGCTCCATATTAACAGGAGTAAGCTATGTGACTCATGAAGCTCAGCTGACGTCCTAATTAAAATGATTGATGAGTGATGAAAGGACAGAAATGGTTTGGTGCATTGTTTTCTGTTTTCTCCTTTTTTTGAATGATTTCTAGCTTTACAGAATCAAGTCAATAGGGTTAACAGCTGTTATTATTGCCATTGGAGTCCATACCACATCAATATTAAACAGCCAATCCAACACTAACCCAACTTAGCTTTGCTCCTATCATTTTGGTCTAGGCCACAATGACCAAGAACAGCAAGGACATCTGACAACTCTTGTACAATGTATGCAGGTCTGAACAGTTAAAACTTTGAGCTTTCTTGCACAAGTAAGAATACAGAGTACTTTTAGGTGCAGCTTCAGTATTAACATTTAAACGCTCAAACAGAGTACAGTGCAATTCCTCTAGGAGAGTATAGATGTCAAATATGAATATAATATAAGCCCAGTTTTAAAGGCTAAAAATACCTTTAATAAAATTACTGGGTCCCCTGCAATATGCATGGACCCATATGGGATAGTACAAAAGGCACTTTCTTCTTTTTCCCCTTACTATTTTGCCATATTGCTATTGGTTCCTGCAAGGGGCCTTCTTCCCCAGTAACAAGTGGTATTCAGAGGATTTTGGTGGTTTGTGCAAGCGTGCTCTGCCGCCCCTTTAAAGCTGCTCACCCCTTCATTCTGCCAGCTGACCTGAAAAGCAACCAACCCATATTGCTGTTTAATGGTTATGCCATGGTGCTGTTTAGTGGGGGTTAGTCACCCAATCTAGTCTGGATGAACAACGTGAGTTGATTTTCTGCATTTGGTTATTTAAAGGGCATACAGTATCTCACAAAAATGAGTACACCCCTCACATTTTTGTAAATATTTTATTTTATCTTTTCATGTGACAACACCAAGACCCGGTTCACACAGGGGTGGCACGACTTTGGGGGCGACTCGGCAAGGCAATCTCAAGAGGACTTCACAGGTGACTTGCAAAATGACTTCTGTATTGAAGTCAATGCAAGTCGCCCTGAGTCGCCCCCAAAGTAGTACAGGAACCTTTTTCTATGTTGGAGCGACTTGAGTCGCTCCGATTAGAACAGTTCCATTGAACAGAGCGGGACGCGACTTGTCAGGCGGCTGAGTTGCCTGACGAGTCGCCCCTGTGTGAACCAGGTCTAAAGAAATGACACTTTGCTACAATGTAAAGTAGTGAGTGTACAGCTTGTATAACAGTGTAAATATGCTGTCCCCTCAAAATTCTAGCTCATTATGCCTTTGTTTTGCAGGGTTTATTTTTTGGGGGGAATTTCTTTCTGAGGTTTACAACCTCTTTCAATTTGGAGTTTAATTTAGGTGCCATACCTGTAGGGCCATTGCAGTTTACCTACAACCTGGATGAAAAAAATAGTAGCAAGAGAGATCCATACTGTCCCTGCCTGTTATCCTGCACTGTGCATAAGCGAGACACAAATATCAAGGTTGATTTACTGAAGAAACAACGTACACAAAAAATGGTGAGCAAAGGAAGTAACTTTCTTTAAACTTTTAACTTTAAAGGTTCCATGCACACTGGGTGTTTGACCAGCTCTTCTAAACACCTTTAGAAAAGCAGCATTAAAAACATGCCTAAGCCCAGGTTCACACTGGGCTGCGGGAGTGAAGCTGTGCGAGTTCAGCTGATTTCACTGCTACTGGCGGTCCCGATTTCGGTCGCGATTACAGAGACATCTGTGCAGGTTTCTGCACAGATGTCAATGTAAATCGTGGGCCGAAATCGCAAAAAGTAGTACAGAAACTACTTTTTAAAATCGGTGCAGCGACGCAGATGCGGTGTCGCACCGATTAGGACGTTGCTGCCGTCTTGTCAAATCGCATGTCAAAACGCACCAGTGTGAACCAGGGCTGAAGGTGTTTCTTTGGAATTGTGTTTAGGTGCATCAAATGGAATGAATGCACGCTCGAGCTCTTGACATGCCTATCGTTTATGCACATTTAGGCATGTTGGGTGGCTTTTAGCAGTAAAATGCTCCTCTCCTGAACACACTGGCTCTGGGTTTTTTTCTGCCTTTTACCGTCCCTGCCTCTAAAAGCCTGTAAAAACTTATGTGTGCATGGACACATAAGCCAGCATGAAGGGGTGTCCTTAAAAGTGGCGTTTTGGACACCCAATGTACATGAGGCCTAAAGATCCAGGGAAACTGCTAAAAACTGTATGCTTTTGATATCAGTTCGACACTCTTCAGAGAGTATTCAGAATTCATTGCCAACGAGTATTCAGAATTCATTGCAGGAGCATTTCACCAGCAGTTGGCCTACTTTTGACCTGCTTCCAGCTGCTTTTGCATGGCCATAACCTTGTATGGGTAGAGAAGCAGATTTGAAGCAAACACAAGTCTCTCGACACTCGCCCTAAAATAGTTTGGCAAATTTGTATAAAACGTTTTTGGAATATTTACACTTTTTTTAAACTGATTTTTTTTTTACTAATATAAAATAGGATGTTGCTTTATAGTATAGTATACATAAATCTTATTTTTTAGTGATCAATATTTATTAAAAATTGCTTTGATGACATTACAATTCATATCTATACACTGTAACTAAAACGACTTTAAAAATACTTGTTAGGTGATTCAGTCCTTTATCCTGACCATAAAGAAAATATGTTTATAATTGCTGTACAGTCCATTGAAGTCAGTCCTAGTTTTCACCTTCAGTTGGATGTTGGGATTTAGGTGTTTATTGTCAGCCCAAGGCCCAGGTACTATACATCAACACAATATCAAAATTTCAGTGCAGGCCTCCTCACTATTTGCTGGCTACAGAGTTATGTGCTTGAAGGGCTAGGGTCAAGGGTCTACAATTGTTCAGGAACTACAATTCCCATCATGCCTAGCCATGTCTGTGAATATCAAACTTTTACAATGCCTCATGGGACATATAGTTCCACAACAGCTGGAGGGCCGTAGTTTGGAGATCCCTGGACTAGGTGAATAAAGGCCACCACAGGCTACAGGCAAGATGCCTGTATAGAACTGATCCTAGTCATTCAGCAATTTCTGTCTTTGATATTATACTCTTTGCAGAGCTATTCTCACATTCATGAAACCATTTGACAAGTCAGATAGTCCTACTCTGCTTTAGCAGGGAAAATTTTCCATCTGCAGATGCCAACACCTGTGCACTGCCATACACAAAAAATATAAAAGCATCTAGCATACATCAAATCCCTTCTACGCACTCCCTTTCCCCTCAAGCACTTACAATTTAAATTCAGTGCACTCAAGAACCATATCGAAAATTCAGAGGTTAAAAAAGTTGAATAAGATCTCAAGAAACCTCCCGATGTTATTTATTAGAGGAGTTTTCATTACAGGAGCGCCTTTGCGTATAAAATGGTGAATGCCATAATCTCTGAAAAAACACAGGAAATGAAAGCACTATTACAATATACATTTGATTTTCTTATCCTTCCAAAATGCATAAGAGTCATAAACCAGTCATGTAGCAAGACAAGTTGTATTATTATATGAATAAAGCCCAATCCTTTTCAGAGATGGGAAGGAAAAGATTTGTTTAGAAACAGTTTTTCCATCTGGAGTATGTAAACGCAGTAGTCCTGCTACCACATATACGTACAGCATTAGAATGACTGCTGAGTAATACTCCATATTTGTCTGCCCTGTGCAGTGATACAGACAGAACAATGCTGATCAACAGTCTGATATTCCTGGTATAGTGGAGACGAAAAGGGAGGAGGGGGTAGCTAGCAAAGTTGATCAGTAGCTTGTACCAGTCTTATGACCTTCTATTTATAACATAACAACAATGCATTCTTATGAGGATTTTTGTCTGCTAGCAACATACAACCCAGACTATAGCAAAGAAAAAAATATCTGTTCTGTCCTATGCCGCAGAATGGGCAAGTAAGGGAAACAGTGTTGACCAACAAAATTCTAAACCTACATGTCTGGTGCTAAATATATGCACTTTTAGGCCTCATGAAGTTTTAAAAAATGTACAGGCGGCTATACGCGCATACATATTGTAAAATTAGAGGCGCATTTCTCTTCCAAATTCTGGCAGAAAAAATGCTGCTTATTTTCATAAGCCTGTGTGCATAAGACCTCAAAGGAGAAGTACAGCGCACTCCTGTGACCTTTTTTCAGCAGATTACGGGCTGAAGCCCGCTGTCGGCTGACGTAACAGAGCCGGTTCAGGCTCGGGAAAGATTGCGACCATATCGTCAGGATCCGCCCACATGCCTAGACCAACACCCGGCTCAGCCTCACAGCAGGCCGCTCCCACCTCCTCCACAGCCCAGTGCTCCAGTGAGCGCTGGAGGGGCAGAGCAGACAGTGGTGACTGACGGTCACAAGCTCTCTGCTTAGGGCGCTCTGAGAACCAAGCGATCAGCAGTGTTTGATCACTCGGTTCTCAGTTTTGGAGCCAGCGGGGGACAGATGCTGCATTCACCTAGGTAAGTATTATTCTAAAATATAAAAAGAATCCTATACTTCTATTTTAAAGTAATCTACCTATTTATGCTCCAAAAGAAAACTTAAAAAAGCTAAATAAATTCTTCACCAAGTCCAATCAATAAAATTAAGAAGTAAACGATTTTCTCAAAAATACTATTTATTTGTTCCATAAGTGCATACAGAGAAACAAAAAGAGGAGCTCATCAATCTACCTGGTTGTATTGCTTAACTGTTGGTGGCATGTCTCTATGCTAGTTTTCTGCTGTCTGTTCGAGTTGTGTGAATGTCAAGCAAGCCATACATTATACATTTTTTTTCCTTCATCCACAGGTTGAAGGAAAGTAAATTGTTTGTTTGATTCACCCATCAACACTGTCAAAAAAAACGTACAGGCTGGTTGTACTGAAGTCGATCAATAGATCGACTTCAGTACAACCAGCCTGCCCACAGACAGATCAAAGCTCGTCCGGTTCCTGCTTAACCGACCGAAATTCAGTCTGTCTAAGGCCAGCTTCAGGAATGAATGGTCAGAAATAGAAATCCTTTGACAGGTAAAACAGCTCTTATATATGCATTTCATGTGTTTACCTACCCGACCGAGTGCCCCAATTAAAGATCTAGTTAATATACCAAAATAATAGTCCCTGCTCCTACTTACACATCACAGTCTCCATCTACTGCTAGAAGCCTGTAAAAACCATAGTAATCAAATATCTGGCACATGTATATACTGCACTGGCTATCACAATCCAGTACTTAGTCCTTGAGCAGCCAATTACCAGGCCTGAGCACTGTAACATTACAGGTTTTCTATCCCTATGTAAATATTAACATTGAGGAAAGTAGCAAGTACATATGAAATTTGGGTGGCTACAACAGTGAATCTGGGTGACAAGTGATGCTGTGAAACTAGAAACAGACACCTAAATGTGTCTGCAACAAAGCTTCAGCATTACTTTGCTTATTTTGTTCTCAGGACAGGATGGCTTTAAACTCCACTTAAAAATAGAGATTTGACTTGCTATAAACTGAGATGTAAAGGAAATTACACCAAAAAGTCACCCCCCTCCCAGCCCTGACATTCAACCCTTGAATCTAGCAGTTATCACATATTATAAGTATTGTTTTTTACATTTCTGTTTGTTGGTGTTTTTCAAAAGTACAATACACAGAAACCAACAATAAAAATAAAACAAAAAGAAACCAGCCCACACAGGAGCCAAAAAGTACACTTAACTTTAAAGGGCAGTTCCAGCCTTTTTTATGTTTATTAAAAGTCAGCAGCTACAAAAAGTGTAGCTGCTGGCTTTAATAAACAGACACTTACCTGTTCCACTGTCCAGCGACGCGGCCGCCCGGAGCTTCACTCCTCTCCCCCCCTCTCCACCGGCGCCTCCATTCTAACTGTGGGCACCCGGCCGTGACAGCTTTCGGCTTGACTGCCGGGCAGTCACTGCGCATGCGCGAGCGGCGCTGCGCTCCCTGAGTGGACAGGCAATCGCTTGGGACCTGTCATGTGTCCCAGGTGATCGCCTACAGGGAGGGGCTGCCAAAAGGCGATATGACGAGTCGTCTAAGCGGTCCCTGGGCGGAAGGAGGAAGTGGAACAGGAAGTCCCACTCCTACCGAAGCCCCCACTCCCCTCTCAAAAAAATGACATGCCAAATGTGGCATGTAAGGGGGCGAGGAGTGGTTAAAGCGGAAGTTCGACTTTTGGGTGGAACTCCGCTTTAAGTGTGTTGGCTATTGGAAATTCAAGTAAAGCAAAATTCTAAAAGGTGTGGCTCGTGCTCAAGAAAGATGAAAATTAAGTAACATATTATAAATACTTCATTGGAGAAAAGTAGACTATTGGCTAAACATTCCCAATGCATTCAATAGATTTTTCATGTCAGGAGTATGTATAATGTTCCAAATAAATAGAGGGCAAAAAAAACAAAAATAAAATAATTCACAAAGCTTTAACATAAGCATAAGGGTCTTTAAACCACGCGAGTAGTTTTCAGATCTTGATGGACCATAAAATCAATGTCACTTTTTAGACAATAAGGATCCTTATCCTAAGCAGTAGGTCTGGAAGCAGTTTGTTTTTTAGTTATCCCATCACAGACAACAACATTATTTTTTCTCTTAGCATGTGTACACTGGTCTGTGATAGACGTAGGCATTTCTTAAAAAAGAATTGCAATAAATACTTTTGGCTTTAAATAAAAATTCCGGCATCATTGAGAAGAATGCACAAGCACAGCTAGGAAAAGAAACCATCAATAAACTTCATTGAAATCAGACATACCCACGTCTCTGCAAGTCCCGAGGCAACCTGCTCCATAAACATGCAGTGTACCAGTTTTCCTCTGGTACCTCCGGGAGGTCCAGGCAACATGCAGACGGCTAGAAGCAAAGGTTACTGGTAGGTTACAGGTTAAGTAGAACAACCAGGTGCCAGCTATAAAAGCCAATGTAATATGGTCTTCTTCTATGCTGCAGACCTACTGGTTACATCATACATACATAATTCCTGCACTGTTATCAGACTGTGCACTGCTACTGAGCGGATGTATGTTGCTGAAATTAGGCCTTCAGTTAACGTAAGCTATTTCCTCTATCCCGCACTTGATGGGCTGTCGAGAAGTGATGAGTGTCCCCTCTGCCAGCAGCTGGAAGATTTAATTCAAGTTAACATTAAACTGGCAGCTTTTCCCCCAGAAATGTAGACCCCTGTGCAATGCTGGGAAGCGGTGCACACTAAACTGCTATCTTGGTTTAAAGTGTATGTAAACCCATAAACAAAAATGTATTACAATTCTTAGATGTGGTGGCTGCATTTGTTTTCTTTTTGGGCCTCTTTCCTTCTGTTTTCACTTGGTGATGAGGCCAGTAGGTCTGTTATTTTTCAACATCCTTCAACCGACAAACCTGTCCAGACAAAGCAGCAATTGGAGAGTTGTGACAAACCCGTTTACCACTGACAGGGGTGCTTACAATGGTCGACCTTTATTAATTTATATAAAACCTTTAGTCCAATAGGAAAAAAGCGTAGCTTCAATTTGTTAGTCAAGTTCATCTAAATCTGACAGTCTAAAGTTAAGCATAGATGGATCAAAATTTGACCGGTTCAACAGGGGCCAGATGAATTGCAAGTCATGCATGGCCACTGCAGTTGAACAGAAGTCAATCTACTGATTGACTTCTGTTCAATTGTCCTGTCGGATAAAAGCTGCTCGACCAGCGCTGATCTGTATATTTTGACAGTGGGGGAGTCCCCCAGGCTGTCAGATAACAATAGCGCAGTGGGGTGGATTGCCGCTCCAACTCAAATGTTTAGATGGGGGAATCCATTCAATTTTTTTGTTCAGCCCGCTGTCTTAACTAAAAAAAAACTGAGCAATGTATAGCCAGCTTAACACTACCCTCTCCCCATACTGACAATATTGCTGCTTGAAGGTCTGGTACAAGTGATCATCTTACCCCTATCCTGGAGTCCTTGCACTGGCTACCCGTCAGGTTTTGCATAGACTTTAGGATCCACTTGCTCACCTATAAGGCTCTTCATGGCTTAGCACCCCATTATCTGTCTGACCTTTTATCACCTTACTCCCCCCCTCGTAACCTCACCTACACTCGATGGGGGACAGAGCCTTCTCCAGCTATGCTCCAAAACTCTGGAATTCACTATCAAAGAACATTAGAGAGTCATCTTTTCTAAACTTTTCAAATCTAAAAACTTTTTTCATAATTGTCCCTTTTTCTTCTGTTTTACCCTATGTATTTCTTGTGTTTGCGTTTCTCTTGTCTTTGTAAAGCGCTTTGAGAAGCTACTTTTAAAGGTGCTATGTAAAAAAAAAACGTTTTTATCTGAGGAGGGGGGAGTTAATACCGCTTTAATGTGTATGTGAACCCCAATAATAAATCTCCCCTATTCGCTCCCCTTGTATCTGTTAAATATACCATTGGACGTGTTTGTTATATCTGTTCAATAAATACAAAAAAATACCTGTTGATTCTTCCAGAAACCCAGAAAGCTTACAATACCCTTTGCTGTACTGAAATCTCAAGAACTGTTATCAGTCCTGCCCAGATTACTTCTGTGAGCTACTGAACACCTCACCCCTATGTTATGGGTACAAGGTGAAGGGGAATGCTCAGTGTAGTCTGAATCAGGAGCGAGCCGCCTAGAACGACAATACTGCTTTCTAATACAAAACAGTGAGTGATTGCTGTCACTCTAGAAAAAGAAGTGCATTACTGGTAGCTCACAAGGTGGATATAAAGAAAAATATTTTAGTTCAGTTCTTGGGTTTAGATATACTTTAATGTGCATGAGGTCATATACACGTACATGTTTGTGTACATTTACAAGCTGTGAAATCCATTGCTAAACAATTTCAGTTCGAAAAAACAATGTTGTACTGCATGCAATGTTCATATGTTATCGATGCTGTTTTTTCTTATATTCTCTTTATTATTGTATACAGGCAGTCCCCCGAGTTACAAACACCCGACTTACAAATGACAAACGGAGGGAGACAAGAGGAAGTGAGAGGAAATCTACCCCTAGGAAGGGAAATTCACTCCTGTGATGCCGCGTACACACGATCGATTTTTTCGACGGCGAAAACACCGTCGAGAAAATCGACGTGAAAAACGAGGAACAGCTTGTTCCCCCCACACACGGCCGTTTTAAATGACATTTTTTTTTTGGTCGAAAAAAACGACCGTGTGTGGGCTCCCCAGCAGTGTTTCCCTATGGGAAAACTGCCACGGAAAAAAACGATGGGAATCACGACGAGAAAAATTAGAGCATGTTCTAATTTTTCTCGTCGTGATTAATGCCGTTTTTCCCGTCGAGAAAAACGACAAAAAGCCCACAGACGATCGTTTTTCTCATCCAAAGGAAAAAATTTCATTTTTCTCGACGGGAAAAATGATCGTGTGTACGTGGCATAAGAGTTTTCATGGGAAAAAAAGTGTCTCCGCTGAAGTTTTATCACCAATCCTTGTTTCTACAAGAACACAACATTTTCAAAATCCAATTGTCACAGGGACAGAAAGTGAGATGGAATCTTCTGAACAGGAACAAGGACCGCAAAACAAACATTACAGGGG
This sequence comes from Rana muscosa, assembly GCA_029206835.1. Classification (NCBI taxonomy): domain Eukaryota; kingdom Metazoa; phylum Chordata; class Amphibia; order Anura; family Ranidae; genus Rana; species Rana muscosa. Next base: position 779,790,176 of record CM055116.1, on the reverse strand, counting down.
TGTTAACCCTTCCCTATGATATCCACAAAACGTAATAATAATTTTTTTGGCAAAAAAATGTACCTGTTCCAACTTACATACAAATTCAACTTACGAACAAACCTACTGATCTTGTTTGTAAAGCGGGGACTGCCTTTATACAAAAAAAAAATAAAGAATTTTTTATTACAATTTTTGTAATACAATATGGCAATTGTAAATCAAGTTTTGCATTTGACATTTTTAGCAGGCATAGTTCATAATTAACCTTCAACTAATTTAACATGACTTATTATACTGTGTATATGTATGTATATATATATATATATATATATATATATATAAAATATGTAATATCATACTCTCGATCTACTATATATACTACACTCTTAAGCCTCGTACACACGGTCGGACTTCAAACAAACTTTTCCGTGGATTTTTGTCCGAAGGGAGTTGGCGTTGAACGCCCATAGCATACACACGCTCTGACTTTTTCGGCAACAAACACGAACGTGGTGACGTTTCAACGTACCGACGACACTTCAAAAGAGGAAGTTCAATTCTCCGGTGTCACCCTTTGGGCTCCTTCTGCTAATCTCGAGTTAGTAGAAGTTTGGTTAGTGTTGATTCGCGATTTTCATTTTCACTAGAACACAAATCCTTTGTAAACATGTTTGTCATTTCTCCGTATCATCAGCAAAGCAGCTTTATTATTATCCCCTTATTAAAGAAGAAGAGAATGTGCGCTGCATTTCTAGATTTCATGACTTGCCGCGTCATGAATGTGATATCTCCATTACGAATGTTAGTTTTACAAGACCGAACGCTTCCGGCTGGTCCTTGCTTCTGAGCAATGCGCGTTTGAACTTCGGATAAAAGTCCGATGGATTTCTGTACACACGTCAGGACTTTGCAGTGTAGGACTTTTGTTGCCGAAAAGTTTGTCCGTTTGCAGAGCGAACTTTTGTCCGATGAAAACTGAAAAAGTTTGTCCGATGGAGCATACACACGGTCTGATTTTTTTTAAAACTTGCTAATTTTGAAGTTTGTTATCAAAAAGTCAGATCGTGTGTATGGGGCTTTAGATTTGTTTTATGCTAGATGATAGACTCATAGCTCCAAAAGTGTTCCTCATTTGGAGGGACTGTTCCTGTTTTGAGAACAATGTCCCTTATGCAGTCTCAGTTTTAATCTCTTTTTAATCTGATGTGTACTCTATACAAAATGTCCCTATATACTACCAAAAGTATTATGCTGCACTAAACTTTCTATACAAACTCTATATTACTGCATTAGTTATTTTGAAAAGCCAATTTAAGGGGAAAATATAGGTAAAAAAAAAGAAATTGAATGGTTAAGCCAACCATTTCTGCATATTGGATCTTCGTGGTCCATCTAACCAGGGCCGTGACAAGGACATGTCTTTTACTTACTTACTGTGTGCTAAAAGGTGTTCCTCTTTATCATTTCAGAAATATGGGAGGTATGTGGACTGCTCATGTTGCTAAGTATATTTGTGAGTATTGAGAGCTACCTGGCCAAGCAACTTGCAGAAAGGTAAAAAGGTAAAAAACAACAGGTGTGTATTAACAAAGCGGTCTTATGTGCTGCTGTTTGTAGGTGACAGGTTGGTAAAAAGTGTACCGTTCAATATGTAGACAGAAATCTGTATAGGGAGTTTTATCTGAAAACCAAAAATACTCAGTCTCGCCGCCTTCATTTTTCTAGAACTTTCCCTTCATATAATTTAGTTCTGCCAACAGCCCAGCATATAAAAACCTATTGAGCTGCCAAAATATTTAATGCATTAACATGCCAGACAGTGTGACAGGATACATATCAGTGTTTCCAGCTACTCGTGATTCTCCATCACTACAGTCACAATAATTTAAAAACATTTACAGAAACATCTGCCACAATATTACTGCATACGAAGACAGGCAGTCTACTATACTGTTTATTTTAAAGTTCTCTAATGCAGCCCTTCATATTAGTCCCAACTTTGGACCAATAATATAGTCAAGCAGACAATTAATTAATTTGTTTGTGGTAAACATTAACCTCTCCCATGACAGAGTGTATTGCTTGAAAGACAGGACCTTGTCTATCAGCACACCATGTTCTATATGAGTACTGTTCAATGAAAGAAATGAAAATCTTAGCAAATCTAGTCATCATCGTTTGAATGAAAATGTAACCAAGACCTGCTGTGCCACCTGTCATAGCAGAAGCAGCCAGCCTAGGAAAATTTTGTCATCGCTCCCCACCCAGACCTGATTTCATGCTGTATTCATTCTCAACTCTACAATGCATTTAAATGATGTGTACGGAATGACATTGAGAATCTTAATTTTAGAAGAAGTGTCTTTGAAATTGGTCCCCGGAGCTTATTACTTTGACATTACTGGATTTCTAAAGCTAATAATAAGAGGTTTAACATAATACAGCTGGATTGGAAAGAAAACTTTTCAGTGATGAGCTATATCCTGCAACAGTCACCCATTACTTGTAAATTATTCTTTTAATACATGTGGATTTCCTTAGAGTTTTTTTTTTTTATGCTAAGAGCAGCATGATTTTTTTTTTTTTTGTAACTTTACTTATCTAAACAATGAAACTTGAATCTACACCGGTCATCATCCATAAAGAAGGAAAGAAAGATACCAGACACGTTTACACACTTGGTGATGGACGATAAGCCTCTGGGTGCTAGACAGGTGGGAAGCAACATTGACACCAATTTTAAAGTGCCATTAGTATAAAATATTCATTTGGATCATTATATAAAGAAATGCCATTCATTTAACGTATAACAGCATCTGCCTTTGCAATATCAGGTTGTCCAGGTTTTTTGTTATGCAAGATTTAATTTTATGTAAATGGTTTGGGGGAAATAGGCTATTTATTGTTAAATGGACAAACAATTAGCTAAAGCGCCTATGTTATGAGGTACCGGTGGTAGCTTATGAATGGTTCTATTTTGACTCCATCATGATAAGCAGGATAGGTTGTGAAAGTTCTCAGTCTTGTTCTCTCAATTTGAGCTTGATAAATCTCTGTTTAGGTCACCAACCAGGCCAGCCTGACATCTAGGCCTGAATAATCTGCAACTACATTTTAAGTGGGCCTAGAATATAAATTCACACTTCAAAAAAATCAACACGGCACAAGTCAGCATTACCAAGTTCCTCCCGTTTTTCAGTAATAAAAAACAATTTGCTGCCAAGCTCCAATATGTACTACTCTAAAGTCTAGGCAGAAGATTACATGCTCTATGGCTACCAGAATCACTGAGTGTTTCACATAACTGAACACTGCAGCATGCCTTTTGTTTTTAGTCAGAAAGACCCTGCCAGGCAGACTGACAAGGAGATAAAAAGATCAGGTACAACCACTACGTACGAAGTAGAGCCAGGAAATGTAATAAGCAAAAAGGGCTGCCCTAATGAATATATACAATTACAAACTATAAACTGAATCAAGGTTTTTAAAATGATATAGATTGCTAAAATTATTTGCATTAACACATTAATATTATATTCTGCAACAGGGCCAACTCAATTATGAACCCTACGGACTAAGACTGGGATGCCATTTAAGTTCATGTGCGTGTAAAGGAAGACGTCCCAATACTTTTGGTATCAGTGTATGTTTTTATTTTTCCATTCTTTCCAGTATAACATTTGTAGATTGTATAATCAGATTGCAATGTGTGTGTTTTGAACTTTATGCTATAAAAAGGCAACAAATACGTGCTGGTTTTGATACTTTTGGGCAATTGATAAATTACCACTAGGCACCCTAACATTTTATGGCAAATTTTACATACTAGTAGGAAAAGAGTCAAATCTGTGTCCATTATTCACTTTACTTTCTGAGGTTACCGAAATATTGTATATGGGAATTTCTGCATTAAATACTGTGCTGGGACAACATCATTTTAAAAATGTATAATCAGGGCTCTTAGAACCTGTCTTCAGTCTAACAACTTACAGTAGCTAAACTTCTGCTGAGTGACTAATGACTGCACTTATTTGAGGTTATAAAAAATGAACTCTGGGTGGGACTGGAAGGTCGATTAGCAGAAACGCTTTATTAAATAAGTGAAAGTCAAGTCCTAAAATATTTGCAGATTCTAATTTTAAGTTATTTTATGCTTTCCACTTTTTGCATTCTTCCAGTGTACCTGTGGACAGACAACAAGCTACTTAACCAGAGCGTTTGGCAGACAGGTAATTGATAGCAATTTTTGCAGCTATGACCAAATTTGGAGAAAATCTGGCAACCAAGAACAATTCTTTAGGGAGAGGAATAAAGTGCTTGAACACTGATTACAAAAAAGACAGATACAGTAACTCTAACACATCTATCAGCCCAGCTGTTTATTTTTTTTATTGAATATTGATCTGCCAATGGGGAGTTTTTTGTTCCCCACATAACACAAAACCTGCTGAAGTCATTGGCCTGTGTAAATAGAAACCCTAAGTTGTATCTAAACCCAAAACTTTTTTTTTACTTAAAAATTTGGATTGATGAGGGGTGTCTGTGTCACTACCAGGAGATCCAGCCTCTCTAGTTGTCCTGGTAAATACTGTCACCAGAACTGAATGTAATGCAAAACTCAAAAATGTTACTTGTCACCAAAACAGGAAAAGAGGGGACATTTTCCAATGGATACATCAGTTTTGGTGACAACTAAAGCCAGCCTCGTGGGCTGAATAAAAGAAAATTAAAAGACACATACCCACTAAGCAGCGTGGATGGACGATTCCTCACTGCTGGCTATGGTATTCAAGCAGCTGTGAGTGGCTGCACCTGATAGGCCAGGTGACAATTTTTCACCTGGCTCAGCAGATTTTTACATTGATTTTTGTTGAGCTGGGTGGTGCCAACAGCACCATCCATGATAAATTTTGGCCAGTTCAGCAAGAATTGGTTAAAATTAGAGCTGTGTTTTGCTAGCTTAAGACCCCTTTCACACTGAGGGCATTTTGCAGGCACTATAGCATTAAAAATAGCGCCTGCAATCCGCCCTTAAACAGCTGCTCTATTCACTCCAGTGTGAAAGCCCGAGGGCTTTCACACTGGAGCGGTGCGCTGGCAGGGCGTCAGAAAAAGTCCTGCCAGCAGCTTCTTTGGAGCGCATTAGGAGCGGTGAACTCACCGCTCCTAATGCGCTCCTGCCCATTGAAATCAATGGGCAGCACCGCCGTACCGCTGGCAATACGCCGCTGTAGCGGTGGATTGTGGGCGGTTTTAACCCTTTCTCTGTCGCTAGCGGGGGTTAAAAGTGCCCCGCTAGCTGCCGAAATGCGCTGCAAATCCGACAGTAAAGCACCGCTAAAAATAGCGGCGTTTTACCGCCGACACTATGGGCGGCACAGTGTAAAAGGGGTCTAAGATGACATTTTACTCACTTGAGAAATGTCTCGCATCTTTCGTGTCTACAGGGAAAAAAAATGTGAAATCTCCCCAATGGAAGACAGATGGCAAAAAACCTGAAAAATGAAGACAAGGTTTGGCTTAAGATATACTTTATTATTTTGTGGGGAAATCAAAAAAGGCTGCATATTGATTGCAGGAGCCAAGACATGTAGTAGCTCTAGAAGCCTTTAGTTACAAATTGCTAAACCCAACCAAAGTTTTGATGCCATTTGGTTAGCTTGAAAGACAGGCAGGTAGCATTATTACACAGAGATACTCTCTCAGTATGGGATTATTTTAAGGTTGTACATGCATGCATGACTTTCTTAGGCAGGCACTGGTCTCTATTAAATTTAATTTGCCTTAAGGACAAGTCCCTCCTAACTCTCTTGCCTTGAATTGTATTGTACTGTAACTGCACTGTTTACTTTGTAAAGCACTGTGTTATATAAATCCTGTATAATTATAATAATAAAAGACCATGGGAACATTTTGTTACACCTATACATATTCCATCACTATATGGACAAACAACACCAAAACAATATAACCTTGAACAGATGGGGAAAAACCCACTAGACCTGGAATATGCACAATACTCTGCTAAATAGCAGATTATGAATGCTTTAAAGTTATTAGGCTTCATAAACCATAACTTTGGCCAAGAGCAAAATAAACAGGCTTTATCCTTTGGTCTTTAAGCCTTTAATATAAGAAACACATTCCCAGAATCTGAAAAATCTATGAGAAAATAAAATTTGGCATCAGGAAAAGATCACATTTAAGGGGATCGCTACCAACTGAAAATGAGGCTGCACCATTCAATTAAGAATATATAAGACAGTCATTACTTCTTGTTTAGTGACTTGCATAGCCCAACATGCATAGATTTAGCAAAATAATTAAAAAGAAATATGTAGCCCAGTAATACAAATAATTAAATAAACTGGGATGAAACAGTCTCCTAGACATTGTTTGCCTAGTTAGGTACTAAAAAAAAAACTTTTCCATATCTGCTTTCATTAAGCGACACAGAAGGGGAAAGGGGTGTCATCCCTTCACATTAATATGTGCTTGTTTGCCTACAGCAATCACTGAATAATAATTTGTATAAGCAATATTTGATAAGTCAGAGTATTCAACTATATCTAAAGAGCTTTAGCTAGCAAAGGTCAATATCTTGTAATACTGGGGTCTTGGGTTCTATATCTCCATGGACACTCCTGGGTTCTCTTCTTCCATGATCACTTCAGGGTTCTATTCCTTCATGAACACTTCTGGGTTCTATTCCTCCGTGGAAAATCAACTTAATAGTGGGCTGGACAAACAGAGGGAAAGTTTCCTAAGGTGCACCGAATGCTGGGACTATTTAGAGCACTGGATAGTTAATTATGACATAAGGCAGCCAACATTTTGGTTTATTTAAAACAACAGAGTTAGGCAAACCATAGCTAAATCTTAGCTTTCTGTATGTGAAAGGTAGAGCATTTGTATTGGTGATTTAATAAGTGTGTGCCCGGCTCGTTACAATGTTGATTTTTTTAAACAATGATGCGGTCGTCCTTTAAATAACATATTCATTATCTTTAAAAATATTTTTCCTAATGTACTAATAGCAGCTGGATACCAAGTAGCATGGTGCTGATATCCCAGCAGGAAATTCAAGTACACCAACCCTGTATGAAAATACAAATTTTTGTATGTAAAAAAAAGGAGCCCTAGCTTGGCTCTCCAGTGTACCTAGCAGACATCTGGATAAAATCATGTGCACTATTATAGGCCGATATGGCTGCACCTTGGAGAAAAACAAAAGGTTTGTCCTAAACAGGTGCTTGCTGCTGTCTATGATTGCTTCTGTTATATATGTGGGTTAAGCTAGGTAATGATTATGTGATTTTTGCAATCATTGAGTACTGTATAGGTCATTCAGTCGGCTCTAAATGTTCTGAATAGTCACATCTGTGTAACAGTAGAAAATGGAATTATCTGAGTTAGTCTCAGAATCTATGGCCTCAATTAATTTTAGAAGAATGGAAAACTTCACTTCACTGCTGCTAGGACTGCTTGTGTATGACTGTACAATGCACGGGAACATCTTGTGATTAGGCCTGTTCCTACAGTGTTAAATTTCTGATGTTTCACTTTGCAGTGTGTAACCACGTGATCAGAAATGAACAAAGAAAATCTTTATTCAGGTTTGGAATTAATAGTCAGAGTGTCTGCAGAATTCATTATTTAAAAAAAAGGGACATGAAGGCAAGTAGAGTCTATACTATCATGGGCCAAGATGCTTGCAAGCCCATGGAATAATGTGTGCCTCCTTTTTTTCACTACAGCTGAAAACAGTAAAAATATCGAAACTCGTCGACAGTGCATCCGAGTTGGGTGCTGCAAAATAGATGTTTATTGTACCTCGTATTTACTAGTATGACAATCATTCTTCTGTCACTCCATTATATCACCGCTTCATCCAAATAACCTTAATGAAGAATGGGCCTTGCATATCAAGCCTGGAGGAAGTAAAGTGCCTTGCTATAAATGCAGCTTGAATGGTATTTTAACCTACACCAAGCAGTATGTGGAAACGCAGCTCCCATGGTTTTCTGATGAATGTAAACCACATCAAACAACTGTTCCTATTGTGGTAAACAGCTTTGACTGCTGGACTCCAATAAGGGCAGGACCTTAACAGAAAAGATTAGATGTGATGAACTGTATATGAATGTATAGAGCAGCAAAGCCCCAAGAGTAGAACTTAAGGAGTATCTAAAGCCAAGAACAAACAATTTTAGTATTGTAGTATACCTGTCTTATGATATGGTGGATGCATGTGTTTTCTTTATTTGTACACTTGTGTTTCCTTTATTTTTACCCAGTAATCCTGCTATTAACACCTGATTGTACCTTCCATTCACTCAAATGGAGCAGCAGATGTCAGCAGTGACATGTCCGCTGACATCCGTCACTATCTGATCGGATCCTGTCCGCCAAATCCAGACAGATAGTGGTCCTATTTTCCATCCATCTGGCAGATCGGATAGGATCGGATGAAAACGGACAGGGGGTCCGTTTTTAACCCGATTTCCCCAAAGAAGAGAATGGGACTGGTTCTGTCTACGCTCTGCAGTGGGGAAAGGTTAAAAAGTCTGACAATGCTTTTATTGCTGTCTATGCCTTCCTGTCCTAGTGACCACCACACCCATTTCTTGCTATGGAAACACAGGGGAAGGAAGTGAGGAAAATCTCATCAGTGGTGTCAAGAGATAAGGGCTTGTTCACACTAGCCCTCACACTAAGCTTCAGGGTTTTTTTTTTGGAACTTTATGTAGACTGTACAAAGTGACACTTCATTTATGTCATCAGACAGCAGTGCAGTGGTCAATGTTTGCTGTGCAGTGTCATCCAGAGATATGTGATATTATGCAAACATGTTGCATAATATCACACATCCCTGGAACACAGTGAAATGCCATGTTCTGGTGTGAACATAACACACACACACAAAACGATTGGTTTGCGTGTACATTGCGATTACCTGCATTTATCCATGAGGAAAAAAATGTAACTGCACATAGTGTGAACCGGCCCTTATAAAAACCTGGCAAAAAAAAAAAAAAACAACTTCCAGCGCACTTAGGAGCAGAAGCGTTTTGGCAGGAAAAATGCTTGACGTGCCTAAACACATGTTAATTCATTTCAATGGTCAGAATAAATTATTATTTTGGCCAACTAAATGAATTACCACCCAGAGGCTTGACGCGCCTAAACCTGTTTACAAAAAGGGGGCTTTAGGCGCGTTTTTGACGCCTCTTTTCTCCTGCCAGGAGAAAGCTGTCCAGGAGAGCTGGGCAACCACCCATTGTGCATGAGGTCTTACAACTGCCTTTTAAAATATATACAAAGCCATTTATTTTATTTATTTTTTTGACAGAGTAGAGACTGGTTAAATCTCCTGCTAGGCTTCCCACTGGGAGATTTCTTCACTTCCTGTCTTGTAGACACAAGTGAGGTGAAATTTCTCTATAGCAGGGGTCTCAAACTGGTGGCCCTCCAGCTGTTGCAGAACTACAATTCCCATAAGGCATTGCAAGGCTAAACAGTTACAAGCATGACTTCCATAGGCAGAGGCATGATGGGACTTGTAGTTCCGCAACAGCTGGAGGGCCGCAGGTTTGAGACCCCTGCTCTATAGTAAGAGCAATGTTCTCTGTCACCAAAACAGATGTCTCCATTGGAAAATTTTGGAGTTCCCATCACCTTATTTTCCAGGGACAGGGCAAAAAGAGAGGATCAATCTTCCTAACAAAGACACAGACAGCAATAAAAAAATGAGGGTTCCAACCTCTGGCCATTCTGTGCTAAAAAAAAAAAAAAGAAAAAAAAAAAAGAAAAGTGCTTTTCTTCAGATCGATTTAGAGACAGCTAATGTACATTTTCTCTGGTTGCACTAGATGTAAAACAAACTAAGCTAGTAGTATCACTCACTACGGAAGAGCAAAGAAAATGAAAGAAGTTTGGGCTCACTTAAATAAATATTCACGTGGAAAAAAAACAATCACTTCTCCAACAAAGGAGAGATACAGATAGAATAAATACAATAAGCTGTGATCTGCTGCACTGTTATTTCTTACTCAGATAAAGTGCAACACAAAGGTTTGTTTGATGAAAAGAACAACTTTCTTTCAAATGCCATTTTTGTATGGGTTTATGAGTGCTTATAAATTACAGCTGTGAAATACGCCATCGTTTTATAGTGCAGCTATTTTTTATAGGCGGACTATGGGTACAATGGGGTATTTGTGTGCATGGCTCCGTTACACCCACACTATTGTTTACGGCGTGTAGTCTGGTATACATTGTACACTGCCCTCCAGCAGGCTTGGAATACATACACAGTGAGACTGGGAACCGTATGCTCTCATTTTAACTTGTACACATTAGTCTTTCTTACATAGGAGCCTATTAAATATAGAAAATGCAATAAACTGGTTATAGAAGGCAGCAGACCACCTAAACGGATACAATTATAATTATTTACAAGAAATGATGAAAAAACTAAAACAAACTGTTGGCTATTTATATGAATAAAACATAACTGTACATGCACAGTGATATGTATAAGGCCCCGTTTTATTAGAAACACTTTTATTTTATTTTAATAATTATATAAACAGAGGTAATAATTTAAAAAAACAACTATTGAGCCAATGTTGTATTGTGTACAGTTCTATTTACTTACAGTTGTACTATAAAATACTCCTAAATGTAAGTTTTTTCAACACTTCTTATTTTGCTTAGCCTGACTGCAGGAACATTTTTTCCTGACAGACTCCATGGCAGACTACGTGTGGGTTAACCCCGCCTCCTCTCCACAGCTATAGGACCCCTTACCCATAAATTTGAGCTCACCTCCACAGACAGGTGTTCCTTTTTTATCCTCCTCACATGGACCTTCATCATGCAATTCAGTGCGATGTCCAGGATGTGGATTGCTCGGATGGATCGGTACTGCTTGCGGTGCACCCAGGGCCCAGCTATGAGCGGGCGAGTGGTTTCAGGGCCGGAAAATACCCCTATGGTGGAAGGGATGTGGCCCCAGAGTACCGGATCGGATATCGCAGGATTCCTCGGCTGGCAAGGTCTGAAGATTTTGTTTTTCATATCTTCTTCATGGCAGACAAGTTTATGTTTGTTGTCCTGTTTTCCCTGTCTTTTCCTCCTGTGTTGCGGCATGTGGAACGCTTTTTGCGTCCCAGGACGCCATTACTTCCTGGTTCCCGGTCCGCCGCTCTTCTGCGCATGCGCGAACTGCGGTGAAACCGAGGCTTGGTTTCCGCGCATGCGCAATGCGGCGGAGGGGTCAGGGGCCGCGCAGGCGCAGTGGGTCTGGTTTCTTCGGCGCATGCGCGCAGCGGAACCGGCCGTGACGTCATTTCGGCGGTTTATTTAAACCGTTGAAGAGCCCTATACAGGTGGGATAACCTGTGGGCATAGAGCGACAGCCTCCCGGAGCCTCATTACTGCTAGGACGGGGTAAGCACTTCATTTTGCAATGTATGCTTGTTATGCTTAGTGTCTCTTAAAGGGACAGTTTTAAAAAAAAAAAAAAAAAAACTTTTTTCTTTTCTCATGCTTCTTTGCATTGATTTGCTTATCCTTAGTCTAGGCAGTGTAGTACGGATTCCTGTCTCCCTCGTCATGGACTCATCCTCACCGCCATGTGGCCAGCCCTCCCGCACAAGGTATGTGCGGAGTGGGTAGGGGGTTGGTGTCTTTTGTGCCTATCTGGTGGTTGCTAATGGTTACATCCTGCCCACCTCACCCCCTCCCTCTGTCTGTATTATCTCTTACAGCCCGGCAACTTCAGTTCATCGGTCACAAGAAAGGGACCTTGCCAGGCCGCATCATCACTCATCATCCAGGTCTAGACGCGACACTACGTCTAGGACCCATCGTCATAGGGGACGTTCACATACCCCCTCTAGACATAGGAGATGTTCCCATTCCTCCTCTAGTCACCGCCACCACCACCGCGATGATCGCTCTGACCACAGAGCCTGTTGGGGATGCAAGACCAGAATCCCGGAGGGCAAATCGCTATGCGACCCATGTTATGCCCGAGCGGTTGGTGAGAAAGAGACCGAAAATCAAAACCTTGAGTCTCTTGTGAAACGTGTGGTACAGCAATCTATGAAAGAAATAGTTGCCCCCCACACAAGGAGCCAGTCCACCACCTTGTCTGGCTCCTTGGCTGACGAGGCCCAGGAGGATCCCGGCCAATTCCAGCCCCATGATTCCTCCCATTATTCCTCGCAAGACGAGATGGAGGGAGATGATTCTGTGATTCCTCCCATGATTCCTCGCAAGACGAGATGGAGGGAGATGATTCTGTGATTCCTCCCATTATTCCTCGCAAGACGAGATGGAGGGAGATGATTCTACGGTGGGATTCGACTACGCTTTAGTCTCTCCGCTGATCAAGGCAGTGAAGGAAACTTTGAAGTTGGAGGATACCACTGCCCCCCCAGAAAAACAAAGAAAACTGTTTAAACAACTGGGGAAAGAACGCTCCAATTTCCCACTTCCCTCTGAGCTGAAAGGAGTGTTTGAGGAAGAATGGAGCAAGGGAGATAAGAAGGTTTCCATGCTAAGCAAAACCTCTAGACTGTATCCCTTTAAATCGGAGGATGTCAAGCATCTGGAGAATGCTCCCCTCGTAGATGCAGCAGTAATGCGCCTAGCGAAGCATGTCACCCTCCCGCTAGATGACACCGTATCATTTAAAGATGGTCTGGATCGGAAGATCGACCAGGACCTCAAAAGAATATATAGCCTGGCCGGAACGGCATGCAAACCAGCTTTTGCCCTTGCAGTAACCTCCAAAGCAATGGAGGCCTGGGTGGAAAATGTTGACTCCGATCTGAAAGGTGTCTCGGAGGAATTGGCACAAAGTTCAGCAGTGCAAGAACTTAAACTGGCTATTGCCTTTTTGGGAGAAGCTTCAATTGATCTCATCCGCTTGATGGCTAGATCCATGCTATCTTCGGTCACAGCCAAACGAACACTATGGTTGCGCCCCTGGCTTGTTGATCCTGCCTCAAAGCAGGCATGGTGCAAAATTCCTTTTGAAGGAACTTCCTTGTTTGGAAATAAGCTAGATAACGCTATTTCAAAGGCTACAGGCGGAAAGTCGGGATTCCTCCCTCAGGACAAACGTCCGTTTAACCAAAGAAGGCCTCAGCGGAAACGCAGCACAGAGCGTTCAAGAGAGGCGCTGGAACTGGAATAGGCAGATATCTTTCCAAAAAATCTGGCAAGAAACAGACACCCGGTGGGCGCGAGCCAACCAAGTCCTTTTGAGATTGGGCCCGCCCAAGCGGGTCGGGTAGGGGGCTCGCCTACGTTTCTGCCGGCACGTCTGGGTGACCTTGATCTCAGATTATTGGACCATCAAAACGGTCTCAACAGGTCACGCATGGTCCTTCACCAAAGTCCCTCCATGCAGACCAATGCAATCTTCACTGCCTCAATCAGAAGAAAACAACAAGTTCTTCTTTCATATGTGAATGCCCTGAAAGATCAAGGAGCAGTGGTGCCCGTCCCAAAGGACGAGGAATTCCAGGGGGTATACTTCCCCCTCTTCCTAGTACAAAAGAAGAACGGCTCTTGGCGTCCAGTTATAGATCTCACTTTCCTGAACAGGTACATAAAGCACGAGAAATTCAAGATGGAATCACTCTCATCCATCCAAAAAGTCGTTCAACCAGGCGACTGGTTGATCTCAATAGATGTTAAGGACGCGTATTTTCATGTTCCCGTGGCAGAAGAATTCCACAAGTACCTTCGATTTCAGGTCGAACGAGAGCACTTACAATTTATTTGTCTTCCATTCGGACTAACGACCTCTCCAGGGGTCTTTTCCAAGGTACTGTTGGTAATTGTGTCTCTTATCAGAATACAGGGTGTGCGTCTGTATCATTACCTGAACGTTCTGCTACTACTGTCCCAAGACAAGCAGCAGCTGCTGATCCACAAAGATCAAGTGATCTCTACATTGATAGAGTTCAGATGGCTCCTAAACCGAGAGAAAAGTCAGCCAGACCCGACCCAACGCCTAACCTACCTAGGAGCTCAATTCGACACAGTAGAGAATACCATCTCTCTTCCGGAAGAAAAAATCCCGGTCATTCGGGTAAGAATATCTTTAGCCCTAGACTACTCTAACCTAAGGGCGTCACAGTGCCTGAAGATAATCGGCACGATGGTGGCCACGTTCCCCATGGTCAAATGGGCAATGTGGAGGCTTCGGCCTTTTCAATCAGGATTCCTTCAGCAATGGAAGACAGACGATCGCAATCAGCTGATCAGGACTACTCAGTCAATGAGGAACAGTCTTCTCTGGTGGCTTCAACACAAAAACTTGTTAACATGCCACTCCCTTGCTCCCATCCAATGGATGATTGTTTCACCCGATGCCAGCAATGCGGGCTGGGGAGCACATTGTGGGGCAGAACTGGCTCAGGGCAAATGGGATGCCCATCTCCACATTCCAGGGTCAAACGTTCTGGAATTGCGTGTGGCATGGTGCGCCCTTCAAGCCTTCTCCCACCTTCTGAAAGGGAAGTCGGTCCTACTCAAAATGGACAATACCACCGCCGTGGCATATGTGAAGAGACAAGGGGGCACTCGGAGCCCCACCCTTCTCCAAGAGGTCGAACCTATCATGACCTGGGCTCAGAGGAATCTACAAACTTAACAGCAGTCTTCATTCCAGGGGAACAGAACATTCAAGCGGACTTCCTGTCACGCAGCAACCTAGACAACAACGAATGGTCACTGCATCCACAAACCTTCAAGTGGATCCTATCGTTGGATTTCGATCCAGAAGTGGATCTGTTTGCATCCCCCTGCAATCACAAAGTAGACAGATACTACACTCGAGGTCGGTGCAGTCAAGCCTTCGGAGTAGATGCATTAACAAGCCAATGGAAATTCAACAAGGCATATGCCTTCCCTCCACCTCCGATCATGCAAAAATTCCTGCAGCCGCTCCAGTTGGAGAAAGGCGAAGTGATAACAATAGCACCATACTGGCCGAACAGGCCATGGTTTCCTCTCCTGAATCTGATGAGCTTCAGGGACCCGCTAGAGTCTCTTGGGGTGCTTTAGGGGTAATCTCTACCCTTATGAGCTCCAGAAAGCCTAACATGAACAAAACCTACAACAGAATCTGGACCAGGTTTGTCAGCTTCATGACTTCTGCTGGAAAATCTTTCAGAAATCCTGGAGTTCAAGACGTTTTGAGTTTTCTACAATCAGGCTTGGATCTTCCTTTGTACTCTGAGGGAACTGATTGACAAGTTTCAGCCTTATCGGCATTTTCAGGAACATCATGGGCAACTCATCCCCTGGTTCAACAATCCTTTCAGGGGGCTTCGAGAATCAGGCCTCAGAGGAAACCTAGATTCCCCAAAAGGGATCTTCCGCTCGTCCTTGATGCTCTTTCAGCACTCAACAACAAAGATCTTTCTATTAAGGACTTATCAATCAAACTGGCCTTTCTAGTGGCCATTACTTCAGCCAAAAGGGTTTCAGAAATAAGCTTCCTGGGTTGTCAAGAACCCTTTTTGACTTTCTTCCCGGACCGAGTGGTCCTTATTCCCATGCTTGGGTCTAAACCAAAAGTCAAGTCAGTTTTTCACGAGAATCAGGAAATAGTCCTTCCTACTTTCAATTCTCCAGAATCAGCAGATGTTCATCCCTTGGATGTAGGTGAGACTCTGAAAGAATATTTGTGAGTCACTTCATCTTTAAGAAGCTTGAACTACCTGTTCTTGTTACACACTGGTAGCAACAAAGGAAAGAGGGCTTCCTCCAGAACAATAGCAGCCTGGATCGTCCAATCTATTCAACAGGCTTACAGGGCAAAGGGCTTAGCTCCTCCAGAGGCGTGACGGCTCATTCCACCAGAGGCATGGCAGCCTCATGGGCAGCAGCTCGACACGTGGCTCCTGAAGTGATATGCAGGGCAGCCTCGTGGTCTTCTATTCATACATTTATGTCTCATTATTGTATTGAGCCTGCTTCCCTTTCCTCTGTTAATTTTGGTTGAAAAATCCTGTCAGTTGATGGGAAAGATTAAAATATTTTTTTTGAGCAAGCATACCCTCCCGTGTGGATTGGCTAGTTATTTCCCACACGTAGTCTGCCATGGAGTCTGTCAGGAAAACGGAAAATTTATTACCAAATACTTACCGTCATTTTCCTTTCCTGATAGACTCCATGGCAGACGGAGTTCCCACCCATGAATTAAAAATATGAGAGTTGAAATTTGAGTCGGCTAGTTACGGAACACCTGTCTGTGGAGGTGAGCTCAAATTTATGGGTAAGGGGTCCTATAGCTGTGGAGAGGAGGCGGGGTTAACCCACACGTAGTCTGCCATGGAGTCTATCAGGAAAGGAAAATTACGGTAAGTATTTGGTAATAAATTTTCCGTTTTAACTCATCATTCTTTAAGGCCTGATTCACACCAATGCATTTTTAGTGCTTTTTGCATTTTGCAGATTTGCTCTACAGGACATGTTCCATAGGAAACCATGTTAAATGGACTGTAGTGCAACTCTGCAAAATGCAAAAAGCACTAAAAATGCATAGATGTGAAGCAGGCCTAAACTTAGATGCCTGGTTTGCCTGAATGTGCATGGTAATTTCTATTCAAAAGGAAGGGCGCTAAAAAGAGCTTTACCTTGCTTTTTTTGATGGCACAGCAAACTATGTTTACAGACAGTGATTTTTGGATGTACTCCTGAGCCCATGCAGTGGTGTTCATCAAAGAATCATGCCTGTTCTTAATAAAGTGACGTCTAAGGGCCGGAAGATCACAGGCATCCAATATTGTGTTTCAGCCTTGTCCCTTGTGCACAGAGATTTCTCCAGATTCTCAGAAACTTTTGATATTATGTATTGTAGATTATGATATATTTAGTGTCTTTGCAATTTTAAACCGAGGAACATTACAGGTATTCTGAAATTGGTTGACAATTTTTAGATGCAGATTTTCACAGATTGGTGAACCTCTGCCCATATTTGCTTCTTCGCTGTGATTATCTAAAATGCTCTTTTTATATCCAATCATGTTACTGACCTGTTTCCAATTATCCTAATTTGTTGCAAAATGTTCTCCCAGCTCTTCCTTGATTCTACCTCTTTTTTTCAAAATTTTACACAGCGTCCCAACTTTTTTGGAACAGGGGTTGTGCTTTTAGGACCCATATGCTTGGTGTCTGTCACTAAGAAGCTATTTTTAAAACAAAAGCAAACTGGAGAAAGAAAACAGGAACAAACGTTGGAGTTGTTGCCCATGTTGACCAACCAAGGTTTATTTTGTGAAACCATGAAAGGCACAATGGGAAAAAACAGTGTTTACTCCATGGTGTTATCTCCATTTTCTCAGCCTCCTATTCCTGTTTACTTTTTTTTTCTCAGCAATGGATGAACCACAAACACAGAATACTGTGTCTGAAAAGCACCCAGGTCTGTGCAAAGTGAATCTGTTTACACTTTCCCATTTTCCTGCAATAAAATGCATGCAAGTAGGAGTCCCACTGATTCCTATGTGGCTAGTTCACATCTATGTGCTACAGTTTTAAAATGAAGGCCTTTGTGTATATTGGTGCATTAACACAAGTCAAGCAGGCCTTTTAAATCAATGGTGAGCTCACAAAAAATATGTGTCATGTACTTTTGTATTTTCTAATCTGATTGCATCTGCATGATTGAAAATCCATAATGTTGCTCCCTTATGCCTTGTACACACGATCGGATTTCCGATGGAATAAAATCCGATGGAATTTTCCGTCGGAATTCCGATGAAGCTGACTTCCATCAGTTTTTCATACACACTGTCAGACTAAATTCCGACTGTCCAAAACACAGTGATGTAAAACACTCCGACAAGCTGAGAAAAATTAAGTTCAATGCTTCCGAGCATGCGTGGATTTTTCTCCAATGGAATTCCACACAGACGATCGGAACTTCCCATCAGATTTCCGACATGTTCTATTTTTTTTACTCCGATGGAAAAAAGTCAGATGGGGCCCACAAACTATCGGAATTTCCGATGAAACAAGTCCATCGGATTTTATTCCATCGGAAATCTGTTCGTGTGTACAAGGCATAAGCATAATGAATGAATGAAAAAATGTCTATATACATACACATAAAATGCAGAAAAATGTGCATAGTGCAGTTATACCATTATGTGTGAAATGGTCCTAAGCAATGATGACATCAAATCAATTGTGATAGTCCATCAATTTAATACAAATACCAGGAATAAATGATCACTGAACATCAGACATTTAGTGGTATACATCTGTGCTGGTCCAAGATGTAGGCTAAACCAATGAGTGTTATGTATTTTGTGAAATACGTATTCTGATAAATATACTGATACTCTGTAAGAAAAAAGTGCTGTGATTTCTGCTTTAAGATAGTAGTTTATTTGGCAAATGCCTTTCTTGGGGCCTTTCACATACATCACATACATCGCTGTAAAGCAAACACATGTCCTTTAACAAAGGGTCAGACTACCATGAGCCTGGAACCATATTGTTGACTCTAGCAAAGTGTGAACCTCTGCCAGGAGTCTTCTCTCTGAGACCCTGGTAGAGAGATTTCCTCTCACTTCCTTTGCTAATGACAATGGTTTCATCAGAACACAAGTGAGCAACCTTTGCCAAGACAAGATTTAAAGTGTCAATGACACATTCTTTTGGAACCCTGCAACATTGTTTTGTTGTCCCCAAAAATATAAGGTGTTCAACTAAAACTGAATTGTGACATTTCAACATTTATGATCTGGGATCTAAAAAACTAAATGATAAAACCCCAATTTTGGTCCCAGATCAAAGGGTTAAAACCCTGTACATAAACGTCTTTTGTATGGTGGTATGGATAATAATCAATTTTGTAATTTTTTTTAAGTCTAGGTACATTTCTATGCTTGTGAAATATTTTGGCAAGATAAGTAAAAGTACAGACCAGGGTGTATCACTGATAATCTAAATAGCACTGCATTGCAAAACTTCCTGCACAATGTGTTCTTGTCTCAATGTCTTTCCACACCAGGAAACTACTGAAGGGTTTATAATAAATTGTGAAAATTGTGTGAATTGCGTGTATAACCAGAAATTTCCTTTAGCAGGCCTTGACTATCATATTTTAAAACATGTTGTATGTCTGGCTCCTACATTCTGACCCTTTGTGGGAATTTAAAGCAGCTCAAAAATCACAAGTATTTTATTAACTATTTTCGTATACATTAAGGAAGATCAAAATGCAATTTTACAGCATATATTCAAGGCTGTGTGGTAAGGTGTTGTAGAAAAATGTCTTGTATGTCATTCTCTGGGGTACAAATGACAGAGCAGATGCATCACTTATGGTTTGAAATACCAGACAGACTTGTAACATAGTCAAAGTTTTTGGTTTGTTCAGCTTTTGACACTCATAACAAATATAACGACAATGTTCAATTATTTTATACAGAAACAATTTTTTTTTTACAATGTTCAATTCTTTTATACGGAAAAAAAAAAAAAAATACAATATAGGCCTTTGAAGGATCTCATAAGGTTCTTATTAGAGCTGCAGTTGCTTAAGGAGCAACCAAAGTAGATGCAATATCTGAATTACATCATTGGAAGCAGAGCACTTCCATCCATCCATTATGAATAACAACATTAGTGTACAGACTGAAAGTATCATAATAAAATTATCAACAATAAATGAGCCTACCTGAACATAAAAGCCCTGTCTTTCCACCATACTTCTACAGTCTGAGTAATTTAAAGATAGTGTCATTTTAATTAACAACATTTGGCTTCAATTAATGTTTTAAGCCTGAAAATGATGCGCATGGTACCATATGGCCCAATCTAGCAGATGGCACAATATAATAGATCTCATCAACACATTAAGGAAAAGTAGTCATATGTGGTGAAAGGAAGGTCACAGTCCCTTATCTGCAATTCTCTAACATGCCCAACACACACACTAAAGCTGGCCATACATTATACAATTTTCTTGTGCAATAATCCTTCAGGCTGGATTCACACTTGTGCGTTGCGTTTTTGAGCTCCGGAGTCTTTGGCAAGATATCAATCAGTGGTTCCGTGGTTCGTCTGCGTTCTAGCTGCGGATTTGCTGACCTGGGAGAGGAGAGGGGAGGGGAGGGAAGCCACTGTTATCACGAGGGGGAACTCCACTCCAAATTTAAAATAAAAACTGGCATGGGTTCCCCTCTAGGAGCATACCAGGCCCTTAGGTCTGGTATGGATTTTAAGCGGAACCCCTACGCCGAAAAAACGGCGTGGGGGTCCCCCCAAAATCCATACCAGACCCTTATCCGAGCACGCAGCCCGGCCGGTTAGAAAAGGCGGTGGGGACGAGCGAGCGCCTCCTGAACTGTACCAGGTCGCATGCCCTCAACATTTGCTTTGGGGCAGGGGGTGCCCTGCGGTCCCCCCCACCCCAAAGCACCTTGCCCCCATGTTGATGAGGACAAGGGCCTCTACCCAACAACCCTGGCCGTTGGTTGTCGGGGTCTGCGAGCGGGGGGCTTATCGGAATCCGGGAGCCCCCTTTAATAAAGGGGCCCCAGATCCCGGCCCCCCACCCTATGTGAATGAGTGTGGGGTACATCGTACCCCTACCCATTCACCTGGTGGAAAAAAAATGTCAATAAAAAAAACCACACAACACAGGTTTTTAAAGTAATTTATTAGGCAGCTCCGGGGGTCTCCGTCCGACTTCGGGGGTCTCTTCTTCTGCTCTCCGGTGTCATCTCCGGTGTCATCTCCAAAAACCTATGTAGTGTGTTTTTTTATTGAATTTTTTTTTCCACCAGGTGAAAGGGTAGGGGTACGATGTACTCCATACTCATTCACATAGGGTGGGGGTCTGGGATCTGGGGGCCCCCCTATTAAAGGGGGCTCCCGGATTCCGATAAGCCCCCCGCCCGCAGACCCCGACAACCAACGGCCAGGGTTGACGGGTAGAGGCCCTTGTCCTCATCAACATGGGGGCCAGGTGCTTTGAGGTGGGGGCCACAGGGCGCCCCCCTGCCCCAAAGCACCCACCCCCCCATGTTGAGGGCATGCGGCCTGGGACGGTTCAGGAGGGGGGGGAGCGCTCGCTCGTCCCCACCCCCTTTCCTGACCGGCCGGGCTGCGTGCTCGGATAAGGGTCTGGTATGGATTTTGGGGGGACCCCCCACGCCGTTTTTTCGGCGTAGGAGTTCCGCTTAAAATCCATACCAGACCTAAGGGCCTGGTATGCTCCTGGAGGGGAACCCATGCCGTTTTTTTATTTAAAATTTGGCGTGGAGTTCCCCGTCATGATTTATACGTAGTGTTCAGAATGCAACACATCTGCGAATCAGATGCGTTCCCATAGACCATAATGGGCAGATAATTTGAACCGCAATGCCTAGAAAACGCAAACTTTTTTTGGGCAATGCGCAGTGCGAATGCATCGCACATATGTGAACCAGCCTCATTGAAATCAATATATTTTAAAATGTTATGCGAATTGGATGCGGTTTAAGCCGCAACCAATTCGCATAGGTGTGAACGGGGCCTCAGATTTCCAAAAAAACATATAATATGGAGGTCAAACTTAAACACTTCCAATTTGTATGTAATTAGGCAGGGCCTTGTAATACATAGGTGAAGGTAAATCTAAAGTAAAATGAATAGGAAAATTGAATAATGCATGGCCAGCTTTACAGGTGCCCAATGATATCAGATAAACAGTCAAATGTTTATAAGACCAAAACTCACCCATCCATCCATGTCTCCATACTTTAAAGAAATCACATTGACCCCCACCCCCACTAGGATTTCTAGAAAGAAAAAGCAGCACAAGAACTCAAACAGTTGTGCTGCAGTGCAAGGAGAATGCTAATAGGTGGAGAGAGCAGAGTGACATTGAGATGAGTTCATCAGCCTGCTGTTTCAATTTTTGCTCCCTCAGAGGAGGAGACCTGTAAGTATTACAGAACTGCTGCAAAGAAGATTCAGAATGGCACGGCTGGGCGAAACAATGTTACCTTACGTCGCTTCACCTTTTGGCCACTAGGGGCGCGCATGCAGCGTGTACACGGGGCCGATGCGAGTGCCCGGAGGGCGCGATGACCACCGGGCACCCGCGATCGCTTTTGGCGAAGCGAGACATGGGATCTGTGTGGGCAAACACACAGATCCCGGTTCTCTCAGAGGAGAGGAGACTGATACAATGTATGAATCCCGATCTCTTCCCCTAGTCACTCCCATCCCCCCTACAGCTAGAACACACCTAGGGAACACAGTTAACCACTTCCTGACCAGCCGCTGCAGTTTTACTGCGGCAGAATGGCACGGCTGGGCGAAAACGACGTTACCTTACGTAACTTCACCTTTTGGCCACTAGGGGCGCGAGTACACATAGATCCTGGTTCTCTCAGGGGAGAGGAGACCTCTCCTAGGGAACACAGTTAACCCCTTGATCGCCCCCTGGTGTTAACCCCTTCCCTGCCAGTGACTTTTATACAGTAATCAGTGCATTTTTATAACACTAATCGCTGTATAATTGTCACTGGTCCCAAAAATTTGTCAAAAGTGTCCGATCTGTCCGTCGCAATATTGCAATCCTGATAAAAATCCCAGATCGCCGCCAATACTAATAAAAAATAAAAAGAAAAAAATTATAATAAAAATGCCATAAATCTATCCCCTATTTTGTAGACGCTATAACTTTTGTGCAAACCAATCAATATACACTTATTGCGATATTTTTTTACCAAAAATATGTAGAAGAACACATATCGGCCTAAACTGAGGAAAAAATTGTTTTTTTTGAAAAAAAATGTGGGATACCGTATTTATCGGTGTATAACACGCACAGGCGTATAACACGCACCCTAACTTTAAGAGGGAAGTTTCAGGAAAAAAACTTTCCACAGCCCCCTGCATATAACACGCAGGCACAGTTTACCCTCTATTTTCAGGGTAAAAAAGTGAGTGTTATACACCAATAAATACAGTATTTATTATAGCAAAAAGTAAAAGATAGTGTTTTTTTTCAAAATTTACGCTCTTCTTTTTTTTAGAGCGCAAAAAATAAAAACCGCAGAGGTGATTAAATACCACCAAAAGAAAGCTCTATTAGTGGGGAAAGAAAGGGCGTTTTGTTTGGGTACAACGTTGCATGACCGCGCAATTACCAGTTAAAGCGACGCAGTGCCAAATTGTAAAAAGTGGTCTGGTCAGGAAGGGGGTAAAACCTTCCGGGGTTGAAGTGGTTAAATCCAGCAATTTTTTTGGGCCTCTGATGTGAGGTCCTTCCTCTTCTCCTCTGGCCTTGGCAGTTTTTACTCCTGCACAAAATGGGGCTCACATAATATTCAGTGTACTGTGAGCCCCCCAAAGAAGTGTGTCCATGACAGCATCAGCTCACAGAAAATGGACTGGATGATACTGGACATCATTCAGCCCAGAAGAAGATGGAGCTGGTGCTCACAACGTTGAGTTTGAAGCAGACAGCCCCAGGAAGGATGAAAGTGTTTCAGTAAAAGCTGCATTTTTACTTTAACATATGCTGGGCAACCTGTTTCCATTGTTAACCAAAAGGCAGGTTGCATTAAAATTGAAAATCATTATAGTTTCCTGCAATTTTCAGCCTAATTCTCAATTGAAAATGCTAGACAAGCTTTACATTGACTCACATGATTACTCCAAAAGGTATTTAGGACACGTTTCTAAAAAACATAAAAATCTGGTTCCAGCTCCTTTAAACCAAAGTGTAATATAAGTTTTGTGGCCCCTTCCCCGTACAAAACAGGACCTGTTATATCACATTTAAAAATCTCAGTGTTCCAAAAGGACATAGGGAGATGGATAGGTAGGTAGGGTAATAGGTCTGCCACTTACAGCTACTGCACAGCAAACAATGTTATCTCCACTCTGGAAAAAATCAGCACAGTCCTTGATATCACCTTGTCTGATAAGATGAAAGCCAGAGATATGCCCTTTGGAAAGGTCACAGAGTGCTATTCTTTGGGGAATATATATACTTTATTGACAGTTAGACAGATCTTTTCTTTTTTTTTTCTATGTGTTAAGAATAACAGAGTCGGATGGTCAGTTTTTGTGTCGTTAATGAAAAAGAAGTGACATGCAAGCTCCTCTTTACTTGCCTGACACACTAGCATGGGATCTCTCCAGCAGTATTTCTCCCTTTCCAGCCTCTCTCCTCCCTGTTATAGATCTGACATTTCACTGGTATCCAGGCACGATTAAAATACATTCTAATTACTATATATAGTGAAAGTATGTTTGCATACTAATTAAAAATAACAGTCTGGCAACTGTTAATGTGTATAAACAATGTCAAAAAGGCTGGAATAAAAGGAGACAAATCTCTATTGCCCTATAAGGATATTTTGTTACAACTCTTCTTTACTCAGCTATATTTGTTCTTCCACCCTTTTTAAGTATTAGGGCATATGAAAAGTCCTCAAAAAAAAGAAAAGATCCTGTAGAAAAAGGAGGGAAAATACCTAGTTACGTAAACAAACACATTCCTATGTGTCCACATCAGCACACTATTACATCAGTGACGTGTGTACTGAACTGTGAAGAGTGGGAACCAGTTTCATTTGTAAAGATTGTAAGTTTTCTTGTAATGTAAACTTGTGGCATCTCAGTGCTATGTATAAATGTATAGAATTTGCAACATCTGCTATTTACCCTGCCTGTCAAGGTGGCAATTTAAAGCAAAAGATCATTCACGCAGATTACTTGGACTCAACTGACACACATTTGAGTTTATTCAGTAAAGGCATGTAAACAACGATTATGGGCAAAGTGGAGAAATCTAAAGTATCTAAGCAGATTTCAATATATTACCTATAAAAATGAATTTTCATCATTTATATACAGGTAGGTTGCTGCAATGTCATATCACTGTGCTTTATTAGACAAACCAGGGATTTCATTAAAGTGGTTTTAAATGCAGAAAGTTTTTTACCTTAATGCATTCTCTGCATTAAAAACCTTCTGTGATGAGCTCCCCACCCCTCTAAATACTTACCTGAGCCCGATCTCCATCCAGAACTGTGTCCGAGAGCAGCGAATGGCCGAGCTGTGCTGTGCCTATTGAAGCCCACAGCCTGGCTCAGGAGTGTGCCCCATAGCACATGGCTTGCTACGGGGGCACACCCAGAATAGGCAGTAAGGGACTGCTCTGTGCAATACCATTGAACAGAGCAGGTTAGTATAAAATATTTCTTATTCTAATTGAAAAAAAATGCCTTTAGAACCGCTTTAGGGTACCTAAAAAGTTTTTGGTAATGGCCCTGAAAGATATTTCATATGCCCAGTACACAACTTATCCAAAGATATTCAATGATTATTCTTTACTACATGTAGTGTTGTCAGGGTCATTATTTGGTATGTCTATATAGACTTCAAACTTTTTACTGGCTATAAAACTCAAACAAAGAATGAACACCTTTATGGTGACTGGTGTTGATCCACTGTAGAAAAAGACCAGTCACTGTAGTATTTGTGAACGAACCCTAATGTGGGTCAGCAGGAGATCAACTGCAGGTAAAATTAATTTGTCAATCAATTCTGAATGACCTCCATAGCTTCTCAAACTGACGTCCAACGAATGCCATCAATAAAAGCCCAAAGATCATCGACACAGGCTTTCCTGTAGAAGGCAGAATCATGTAAAACCTAACAGCTGTGCAAAAAACTCTTTAGGTGTTTATCTGTGTGTTGACCCACACAGATTGACTACACCTACTGCTGCTTCTCATTTTTTGTGCAGCCACAAAGATACAATGTTACAATAGTCCCATTGGGAGATTAAGAGAGACTGTGCCCACACTGCAAGGGTTAAGACCCCTTTCACACTGCCAACGGGCCACGTCAGCAGTAAAGCGCCGCTAGTTTTAGCAGCGCTTTACCATAGTTTTAGCGGGGTGGGAAACGGGCGCTTTTAACCCCCCGCCAGGGGCAAAGCGGGCGATTTTAACCCCCGCTAGTGGCCGAAGAAAGGGTTACATGCGTCCGAAAAGCCCCGCTGCAGTATTGCTTTGCAGGCGCTTCAGCAGCAGTGCCTATTTATTTCAATGGGCAGAGGCGGTGGAGGAGCGGTGTATACACCGCTCCTAAACCACTCAAAAGATGCTGCTTGCTGGACTTTTTCTAACGTCCTGCAAGCACACCGCTCCAGTGTGAAAGCACTCAGGCTCTCACACTGGGGCTGCAGGGGAAAAATTCTTCAGGCGCGTTACAGGCACTATTTCTAGACTGCAGGAGTGTGTAGTAGTAGCTGTGGGAACTGGTCTAGCTGCATGGAGGAGCAGAGGATGGGGTAAGTAAACTTTCTTTTTTTGCTCCCCTAGGCCTAAATGTTTTAGTTGCCTAGATTTGGGCTTTAAAATACCTGTCAAGTCTGAAATAACTGAAAACAAAGCAATCTCATAAAAAACCATGTTGCGTCTCTGCACCTTTAAAAATAATGGCCACTTTTACATCATGTCTGTAAGGTGTATGTAATGCTTGCAAAACCTTATAGGATTAGTTTGAAAAAAAAAAAAAATCAGAACATAAACATCAAACATTGACCCTGAGTGACCCAGCATTGTTCTAGGCAACACCAATGCATACTGCCTACAGCAGTTTAATAGCCAGTTATTATCTGGCCAGTGTGAGCAAAGCCTCGCCTTGATGAATGATTACAGCTAATTAGGCTGTCCCTCTAAGCACAAATACTAGCAAGGTACATGATTCATTACACAATAAGTACCTTGCATATCAAACTTTTCTCACATATTGTTTTTGTGCTCCCAATTGTTATTGGTTTTTATTTGCAGAAGTACATTGTATATCAGAGGCACAAGTGCAATTTTACAGACAGCAGTGGAGACAAAGTGAGGTCATCATGGGCAGAGCAATGACATCATCACCATTTCTGACTGCTGAGCCTCGAACACCGGTTCCTATGCCACTGATGTATATCTCCTATTCTAAATGAAAGAAAATACAATTCGTAACACATAACAAATGCTTTATCAAAGCCATGGAATCTCTCCTTTCCCAAATACCATTTCAATTACATTGGTTATGGAATGAAAGAGAAATATCCACATTTAAAAAAAAAAAGCCCTGAACAGTTTGTCTGTGAATACATGTGAATTCCAAAGTCGTTACTGGAAAGCCTGTCTTTGCCTTATTTGTTCTTCTTTCCCAGTCAGGGCTCTTAACTCGTGCTTATCTTGTTACTACCCAGCAGCACTTGCTGCATTTTAAGGATCTAGCTTTTCCCGTCTATCTAAAATAAGAAAATTCATAGTCTGATAACAGACAGTCTGTTTCCTATTCCACCCCTAGGAGAATGACTTTGCCCTGCTGTGTACTTCATAACACCAAATATATGAAATCTAGAACTCCTCAACATATGCAATCTCCATATGTCACTTATAATACCTACAAGTTGGATCAAATATTTTTTTTTTTTACAAGCACAAACATTTTGTACGCAATCAAACTATACTTGAAAGTCTCCAAATTAAAAAATCGAAATCACTGCTATGTACAATGAAAGCCCCATGTGTGGTTTAATTGGGGTATACAGTTTCTAGCATTCTCTTTTGATGTGTGATGACACGACAACAGAGACTAACTAATAGACACTAGGATAACACACAAAGCACGGGTGCAGAAATCATTACACCACTTTTCTTTTACATATCCAGTATTAACTTGTACTAGCTACGTGCTTAACCACTTCCTTACCGGGCCTATTCTGGCACTCCTCTCCTACATGCAAAAATCATATTTTTTTTGCTAGAAAATTACTCAGAACCCCCAAACACTATATATGTTTTTTTATCAGACACCCTAGGGAATAAAATGGCGGTCATTGCAACTTTTTATCTCGCACGGTATTTGCGCAATAATTTTTAAAACGCCTTTTTTTGGGGGAAAAAACGGTTTAATGAATTAAAAAATAACAAAACAGTAAAGTTAGCCAATTTTTTTTGTATAATGTGAAAGATTATGTTACGCCGAGTAAATAGATACCTAACATGTCACGCTTTAAAATTGCGCACACTCATGGAATGGTGCCAAACTTCAGTACTTAAAAATCTCCATAGGCGTTGCTTATTTTTTTTTACAGGCTACCAGTTTAGAGTTACAGAGGAGGTCTAGCGCTAGAATTGTTGCTGGCGCTTTAACGCACGCGGCGATACCTCACATGTGTGGTTTGAACGGCGTTTACATATGTGGGCGGGACTTGCGTGTGTGTTCGCTTCTGAGCGCGAGCTACTGGGGACAGGGGCGTTTTAGAAAAAAATATTTATTATTTTATTTTTTATTTTACTTAATTTTTTTATTTTTACACTTTTTTTTTTAATTATTTTTTTTTGATCACTTTTATTCCTATTACAAGGAATGTAAACCTCCCTTGTAATAGGAATGTGTGTGACAGGTCCTCTTTATGGAGAGATGCGGGGTCAATAAGACCCCACATCTCTCCTCCAGGCTAGAAAGCATGAGATCGGTGAAAAAAATTTCACTGATCTCATACTTACAGCCGCAATGGCGGCTTTGTTTACATTTGAGGACCCGGGCGTGACGTCATCACATCGCGCCCGGGCCTCCGACGGTCATAGAGATGACTGGTGACCATCTGGTCACCAGTCATCTCTATGCCTTCCATCCGGCGCCGGCAGATCGTTTCTCCGGGTCCCCGATCGCACGGGAGAGCCCGGAGAAGCACCGGGTGGCGGCGGGAGGGGGGGGGGCATCCCCTCC
The DNA here is from genome assembly GCA_029206835.1 of Rana muscosa. NCBI lineage: Eukaryota > Metazoa > Chordata > Amphibia > Anura > Ranidae > Rana > Rana muscosa. The sequence continues at coordinate 779,761,400 of CM055116.1, read as the reverse complement.
CGCCGCCTATAAGAACGATCAAGCGACGAAACCGCCGCTATGATTGTTCTTATGGTGCACAGAATCGCCGGCTGAAAAGATGGATATCTGAATGATGCCTCTAGCTGCAGGCATCATTCAGATATCCCCACTGAAAGTCCAGGACGTCATATGACGTCCTTGGCCGGGAAGTGGTTAAACTGGAAGTGTAATTTAGGAGAAGCATAGAAAACATGTAAAGACTCCCTATCTTAGATTCTGAAAATCTGCGGACGCCATCTTTGGGACCCTCTGTGTACTATAATGGTTCCGTGCAATACCTAGCTTTGGTTGTAGTTCTAACATTTTCCAATGCTAAATTAACAATAAAACAGAAATGACATTTTATTCTCCTATAATTGCGCTTTTGTAACATCATCGATAAGCCAAAATCACAAGCTAGGTATACACTGGACAAAGTATATGTATTTACTAAAGTTATAATCATGGTCACTTGGTCAGATATCTCGTTGGTTCCCCTGACAAAATATTATCCAACTAAAGGACCGTTTTTCTATTTATCTACCTACAGACCTTAACAAATCACACAAAACTAGTGTCAGACAGATTATAGTCAATAGTTCAATAATGTGTTCAAAAATTACCATAGACAAAGGGGTTGATTTACTAAAATTGGAAAGTGCAAAACCTGGTGCAGCTCAGCATATAAACCAATCAGCTTCCAGGCTTTTTTGTCAAAGTTTAATTGAACAAGCTGAAGTAGAAGCGAATTGGCTACCATGCACAGCTGCACCAGATTTTTCACTCTCCAGTTTTAGTAAATCAACCCCAAAATGTAGTAGTGGTGCTCACATAGACCCTCATATCTAAGGCCCCATGCACACAGGGCGTTTTTGCAGCTACTAACAGCAGCTTTAGATGTTTTTTTTTACAGCTGCAAAACGCCCATCCATGTTATTCTATTGTGTCATGCACACATAGAGCTTTTATGAGCTCCAAGTGGCATAGGCGTTTTCCAGCTGCAAAAAAAACCCAATTCCAGTGTGTTCTGGAGCTCCAGGTTCGAGCTTTAAAAAGGTCAAAAAATTTCAAAAAATGTTTACAAAACATGGACAGGCGTTTTTAAGCTGTAAAAAACGCGGCTGTAAAAACGCCCTGTGTGCATGGGGCCTTATAATGAGCTTATGCGTTTAGAGTTTTTAAATAATTTCTAGACAATGAGGTTGATTTGCTAAAGTAAATAAACTGTGCAATTTGCAAGTGCAGTTGCACTCACTTTCCTTAGCAAATGTAAATTTGGTAAACCTTTGCTATATAAAAAATACCCAATTAGGTACAAGGAAAAAAAACTGTTTTCTTGCACAGGATTGGATGATGGAAATTAGCAGAGCTTTATCACATTTACTAAGTTCTGGGCAAAATTAGTGCAACTTCACTTGCAAAGTGCACAGTCTATCAATTACAGTGCTAGGTTTTCTTGTATTACTAATTGAGCTGGGGCATTTTCCTTGTACAACAGTAACATTTTCAATCTTCATTGTTCATGACAAACTTCAATTTGTAAAACATTTATTAAAAATTATTTGTGAAAGAATTGCATTACCAGATTTTTAGCCAATGATGACACATATCTGTGTTCGGGGCATTCATCCCTGAACGCATATGACCCTGAACTCAGTACAGCGTCCATACACAGCATGAATTAGCCTAGATTTTAACAGAATGCAGGCAGTGGGGCTGGGCGCTGCACCTGTGCCACCTGGCACAGATGGCAATAAAAATATTGTTAGAAGTCCTAACCTTTCACTACTGTACTAAAAATATATTTTTGTTTGCACCCCCTTAGCGACATTTTTCCAGTGCTTCCTGTCATGACAGGAAGTGGCCAAAAATCTCCATAGTTCAGCACAAAATGTAAAAATGAAACATTTATCACTAAAATGCATACATGGAGTAGGATGCTAGACCAGTTTAATACCCTTAGTCTGGCATTAAGTGATCTGGGAAATCATACTGCTTACTTGCAGGACAACTATTTCCAAACACAACCTCTACAGGCTACTTGCTGTCTGTCATACAGAAAGTCTGATGTATTAAAATGTCAGGAGTAAATTTATCACAGGCTCCAATCAGGTTTAAATCAACCTTAGACTTCAGAATCCAATTGGAGGTACAGCAAGCAAAGACAAAGCATATTAAACAGCGCACACTTTAGCAAACAGATCTAGTAAGCCTACATGGGAGGAGCTCTGTAAAATTTGGCAATTAGGGGTTAAATAGAACCAATAAGTAGGTACAATGGGTAGAATTTAGCACAGCTGCAGTGTTTTCTGGATATTCACTAACTGGATCCACTTGTTGCCTGGAACTGCTCTTCATTTTATCGACACATACTTAAAGATAGCGTACTTAACTTGATATAAAACAATATGATTTTAGGCTTAGTAGCCCTGTATGACAGTTAATCAGATACGCTGACACAAAGAAAACTATCTTTTTACCCTTTCCATTTGTAAGATTTATGGAGTTACGTAGGTCAGAGATACCTCTGAGGTAGTAGAATATGTAATGTACTATTAGCAATAGTGCACAAACGTAATGTGCATGATATAGTGTGCAATAGATGTATATGACAAAACAAGGCTATATGCATTATATGAGAGCAAATGTCTGAAGGATGATGAGATTCTAACAAACTGGACCAATACATTAGTGTGAAGTAAGGTCAGCATGGTAAAAAGAAATTCAGCTTAAGTACATGCCTGTGTGGATTATCATTAACAATTGTATGATGAGGATGTAGTTCAGCAGAACAAAATAAAATCACTACATATTATCAGGCTTCAATAGCACATAGGCATCTTAAAAAAGCACCCCAAATTTGCAGCACAGATCACTACAACTCATCAAAATATTGAAAATGAGAATATGAGCTGATGGCAAACTAGTTTGCAGACATCAATAAAGAGAACTGATCACAACTGTGCTCACTGTATTGTTCAATTATGAGAAGAGCCAGTTCTGAATGATTCTCAGACTTGCACAAAAAATGATGAATTTGTAGAAGTCCTGTTTTTGATGTTATTAAATATAATTATACAGCAAATTTTAATTCAATAGGGCCTGTTATTTTCTAATGCAAGGTGTAATTGAGGCCCCTATTAACAATTTTTCATGAAAATTTAATTTACAGTGTGAAGGAAGTTTAAGTAATGAATTAAAAATGAATGTAGTGATATTAACATTTGTGTGCTCTACCTTGCTCCCCCCACTGCTGAGATCTACCTTCACAGCCCCTGCAAATATCTAGGTATGTGAACATGTTTGGCTCCCACAATGTATAGTCTGAGCAGCCAATCACCAAGCCTTTGCCGTCACATGGACCGCAAGGGAGTTTACTTAGACTTGTGCAACTTTCAACTTTTATAGAAGATTGATACTACTATTGCAATTTTAGAGGCTCCACAGACAGATCCCAGCAGTGAGGGAGTTTAGTAAAGAGAAAAGTAGGCATCTTGTAGTACCTGCTTTGACAAGGTCACATTAAAATATGTGCTTTCATAATCTTTAGTATTTTAATTTGGATGATACAATACCAATTAAAAAGGGTTGGAATACTGTGGGGGTTATTTACGAAAGGCATCCACTTTGCACTGCAAGTGCACTTGGAAGTGCTGTCACTGTAAATCTGAGGGGAAAGTCTGAAATGAGGGGAAGCTCTGCTGATAGTATCATCCAATCATGTGCAAGCTAAAATTCAGTTTTTTATTTTCCTTGCATGTCCCCCTCAGATCTACAGAGACTGCACTTGAAAGTGCACTTGTAGTGCAAACGGGATTTTCCTTTCATAAATAACCCCCTTTTTCCCAGCTTTTCTACTTGTGTTTTCTCTTATATCTACACAGTGTAAATACAATACATAATTTTGTGGGTATCTAACTCAAATTAACCATTCAAAAATAATATTATGTTCATATATTAAAAAGGATGACTTAAGATCAGATTAACCACTACAGATTGCTGGTAGTTAGTGGCCCTTGCTCCGCTGTGGAGTGTAGGTCTTCCTTTCATTGTTACTGAGTGAACAAACTATTAGGCAATTGTGTATTACATGGATGATGTAGGTTAAGTTCTTATAGATGCATATTGTCAGTATGACATAGATCTGGGGTAGGCGAACTTCAGCCCTCCAGGTGTTGTACTACAAGTTCCATAAGGCATTGCAAGACTCTGACAGACAAAAGCATGACTGCCAGAGGCAGAGGCAAGATCAAAGTTTCACAGCAGCTGGAGGGCTGAAGTTTGCCTACCCCTGACAGAGATGCACTTATTTGGATGTATTAAGTTGTTATTTTAATTTAAATGTTGAAATAGAGGTAGTCCCATCATTATGACCCGGAGCTTATTGGCCCACTTACGGACAGTTAGTTGGGGAATGCATACTCCGGAAACATCTAGGACTGCTGGTACACTCTGCAGAAATTAGGTGAATTGATAAGGTAAAGTACATTTCAGTGAGCATATAATTTCACCTGGCAGAGTGGCAAGATTACCTGCAAATTGGGCTCTGCTGAACAGTTTAATTTGTTTTTAAGAGCAAAATACCAGAACAGCAATTAAACTGTGAAGCAACTACCCCTTTCCTCTGTGGTTTGCACCAGACATAATTTCTGCATCACAAATGCCCCTATGGGTGGATGATCAATGGCAGAATCACCTGACTACATTGTGTATCATTTCAAATGTGCAACAGTAAAAATCCTCCTATTCCAAAAGGATCAATTTTTATCACGTTGGCTTTTAAATGTCATTTCAGCAATACCTTAAAACAGAGAACTTAAACAGATTAAAACTACTGAAATATGATCATCTAAATCCTGCAGTTTTTAAGTTAAAATGCAAATGCACATTTTCCTCATTTATCCTAGTTTATGGAGCATAGAACAAATAAAGTCATACTGATAATTGTAGGCTGCCTCCCCAGTTAACAGTAAGCTGCTCTTGGTTTATTACCACTATTCTTTCACATGTAACCAGGCAAGGTAAAAGAAAATGCGGAAAAAATAGCCTATGAAAGTTACAGAACACATTAAGTTACACTGGCCCACAGCCATAGGTAGCAGTGCAATCAAAACTAGTTGAGTGGGTTGGGGGTGTTCAAGCTCAAATCCACTCTTATGTTTAGAATGGGCCAAGATGCACCAAGGTCTGCATACAGTTGAAATACAGTTTTGGATACAATAAACCTTTGCATGCACCTAGACAGATCTACAAATGATTGCATGAAAAAGTGTACTTCCCGTATGCTTGCTTTGCTGTTAGACCTTTTTAACGCCTCTGCTGAACAGTGATTACATTTAACCATAAACAGTCGGCCATTTATTTTTTGGCCAACCAAACACCTGCTTTTGGGTTTCATATCTGGCACTAGGCATCTGTTCTTACCTCAGCGTCTTGTTCCTGCAGACTGTAGGTTGTCTTTAGGCATTGCAGTGTTTTGGTGCATAAAGTATCTTCCTGCAGCAGCAAATCCAAAAGCAGAACCAGCTGATCTGGAAGGATCTGTGAACAAAAACACTTTTGTTACTGGTGTTTTTATAAGCAGCACAATTATTCATATATAGCAATCTCTAGTGACTCTTTCAAATCAAAATGTCTATATTTTTCATAAGAAATAAATCATGTATATTAGAATTAACACCACATAGTGAAAGCCACACTGTTGTGGTATCATTTATCATATAAAGGAAAAACATTTAACACATCAAGTAACACACTACTTCATGCATATAATTAATAAGACACATTTCTCAGCTGATGATAAACTGCGGGTTTATACAGCAAACATATCTCCATTTTAAAGAAAATCTATGGTGAAAGACTGGGTCGTAACCCTCAGATACACTACACAGCATACTGTCACTGGCTTCAAGAATTCGAATAACTGGAGAGTGTTGTAATTCAAGGTAAAAACCAATCTGCAAATGGTCAAAGAAAGACAGCGCACTTAAACAAAAAGCATGCCACACCACAGCATAAACATGTGTTTTTCCTTTTTATTATTTCCCTTTATTCTTATATTCTTATATTATGGATAAGATTAACATCTCTTAACATATACAGAACATTTACTTTTTTGTCAAAACTGTCCACTGCATAAAACTTTTACAATGAAAGTCAAACTTTTTGGATCAGCCACAAAAAGAGACACGTAAAAGTAGAACAGCGCTGAAAACGAGAGCAGGTGCTTCAATAAGTTCTTGTTCATGTTTATGCTCTTAGATATATTTATTAGTAAGCATATTGTTTATTCCCTTAAAAGTGTGAGACGTCATATCCCCTTTGCTCTGCCCATGCTGTGTTTTCATATTTCTACAAACCAGGTGTCTTAGTCTTTTATTTATAAATTACAGGGTACAACAGCTCAGACTTGCTTCTAACAATGACAGGCCTCTTGGTATGTTACACCTTGTCTCAACTGCCAAATTTAAGTGCTACAGAATTACTATTTTACAAAATATCCCAAATTTTGAAACCTGTTCTTAAATGTGAACCCTAAAGGAGAAAACCATAGATCCCTTAAATATGGGGAAACCTTAACACAGTACAATGCTTGCTGGTTTGCGAAGAGGCCTCGGCTTGAAAACAATAGAAGAATTCTGACTTCTGTCATACATACATAGCCTTAAAAAATCTGCATTTTTTTCTATGATATTTCTGAATATAAAAATGCCCAAATAATTAAATTTGTGACAAGATAAAAAACAATCTAAATAGAAGCAAATGTGATATTGTATTTCTTACAAACCTAGCTACCTCTTGGTATCACACAAAATAAAGGGTATTGAACACCAAATAATACTTTCTGGCAAAATAATAAGAGATTCTGTACTTAATTCCCACAATTTAACATTTCACAGAAACTCAATCCGGCAAACTAAATCTTTATATTTCTAAGGACAAAACTGCAAACAAAATACCAAACAATTATCAATCACAGTTTGATATAAAGGTACTAAAAAGAGAACAGGTTACGTCCCTCAAAAGTGATAAATAACACACTACATCATATTTCATATTTTCAGCTAATCAAAAAGTAATATGTCCCTCTGGCGACAACATAACATACCATAGACATAAAACACTGAAATAAAATAAAAACATAATTTGTTTCAAAACAATCTCAGTAAAATTTTTAAAGAAAAAAAAAAAACTGTGCAATTGATTTCAATTTACATGTGAAAAAAATTTGCACGATGTTCCACTGGTTATTGCAAAACAATTGTTACTTGTTCTAAGATCACAAGTGCAGACTTTATCGACTGTGTTCCAGTAAAACTTTTGAGAAAATACTTTCCTGTATGCACAGTTTATCAAAATATTCCTGATAAAAACTCAAGTCATTAAATCATTAACTGACATTATAACTGTATACCTGGAACAAAAAAAAAGAGACTAAAATAAAATTAACTTGTTGCATGCTAGTAATCATAACTGAGAACCTTATTTGAAAAGTTTAACCAAAAGAAATGAAAAAAAAAAAAAGTAACACACGAAGATTTAAAGAGTTGGGATTTGCATGCTTTGGTAGATGGAACAAATTGGGTGTAGGTATACTGGTTTAAGCAGGACTCAACTCCAAAGCCAAACTAAGAAACTATGAAAGTTATCCCACATCTTGTAAAACATTCACAATACCACAGCCCCATGTCACAAAAAGCAAATTTGTGATGTTGTCACGCACAGAAAATTCGACATGGTAAAAAGAATTTCAACTATCATTAAAGAGCAAAGGAAAAAAAAAAAGTCTTTGCTTTCACACTACAGTAACGTGTAGATGAAGGACATGACCCATCTGCCACATAATAGGAGACAAAGACCACCCACAACTTACAGATACAATCTGTCAATCCATACATTATGGCAAGACGATTAATGCCAGGTTCCGGGTGGGTCCACATGAGAAAACAATTGATTACTGACCTTTCCACATGCATGAAATGTGACACAAGTCTGCACTTGAACAACCCCAGTACCACCACCGACGACAGCACTACACCCAGGAGTGGGGATCATACAAATCACACTACAGCTGGCATGCCGAATATCCCATTTGGTTCAGCTTGCACTTGAATGAGGGCATTGAAATCCTCCTTGGAGAGAAAATGTGCTGTGGACTAATGCAGTGAGCGATTAATAGTGGCGTGTTTTCTATTATTACTCCATTATCACGCTGGGATCTGTGCCTAAATGAGGCATACTTCCTCCCTGATGCCATTTCCTTTTATCCTGCCTGTAGTCTAAAAGCGGATCAATGGGAGTAATACATATGATGTCACTTCAATTTACAGACGCTGCCTCCCTCTTTCTCATAGTTCAGATAGATCAATTCTTCCCAAAAATGGTTAAGAAATGCTTAGGGATCTTCTTCTACCAGAAAAGGGTACTCTGCTATATTTATCCAAGTTACTACAGCCAGAAATGTTTATACTGAATTAAAGAGAGGAAAAAAGAAGCACAAGGAGGCACAGGCTTGAAAAATACTGGCTAGACTTCAATGCAAACAATGCACACAACCAAATTAACTCATTGTGCATGCTGATCTGTTACTGTGCACTGTACAGGAAAGCCTTTCTGCAAGATAAGGGACACTCTCTACAATAAGCTTTTGCAGTAAAAAAAAAAAAAAGGCATATTAACCTCCCTAGCGGTAATCCCGAGCGTGACTCGGGGTTGTTTTTTTATGCTAGGATCGGTAACCCCGAGTCACGCTCGGGGTAGACATTGCAGAGCTCGCAGCGGAGTTTCCCTACCTTCTCCTGGCGATCCAGCGATGATGTCCTCTGCTGTGATCGCCAGCGAGATCTCCGGCGAGTGTCGGCACTTTCGTCCCCATCTGACTTCCTAGTTCCGTTCCCTGCGAGCCGCAGCGTCGCAAGGGAGCGGAACTGGGCGCCAAATTCAAAAAGTGAAACACATAGTATACATACAGTATACTGTAATCTTACAGATTACAGTACTGTATGTAATAATTACACACCCCCTTGGTCCCTAGTGGTCTGCCCAGTGTCCTGCATGCACTTTTATATAATAAAAATCGTTCTTTCTGCCTGGAAAATGGAGATTGTCCATAGCAACCAAAAAGTGTCCCTTTATGTCAAAAGTGGTTTTAGACCAACTAGAAAGCAGCGATAATAAATTAGAATCACTCGCAGAATTGAGCGATAGCGATTTGTGGGGAAATTCGTCATCAAACACTAAATCTAATGACAGCGACAATTCTGCAACTGAGCAAATTTCAGTGTTTTTGATTTGATTACATTATTGAATAATTTTTATTATAATTAGATTACTATTTTTTATAATTATTTATAGTTATTTATTATATTATAATTTATAATTTTGTGTTTCATATTTATCATACCCGGGATGTCTACTAGACTCTGGTTTGCTTAGGTTTAAGTAAGTAATTACTAAGAATCGCAGGCCTATAATACATAACACCAAATTTTCATGCAAAATAATTGTACCGCTTTTGGTACATAATTCCAGAAAGAATCATACCGCCAGGGAGGTTAAGAAGCTGAAAACCAATAAAAAAAGCAGCGTTTTTGCTATAATGCAAAAAATGCATTAAATTAACTTATGCTGCTATCATTGTGCTTTAAAAGGTTTTTCTAGTCATGTTAACATAAAGAAGGTTGGAACATTCTGCAGGGTGTGTTTATGAACACAAGATGCTAATCTGTCAGTCATTGGACATACATCTTGATGAAACTGCTCAGCCAGAATTTTTAACAATTTTTAATTAACACAAACCAACTGTATTATTATGCCAAACCATAATAATTATACATCGCTTTTGCAAAAAAATGAATATAAATATCTAAAACCAAACAACCAATAAAAAATATTTGTCTGCATTTTGCAAGAACTATTTTTTATTTTGAATTTTATTTTATAATAATTTTTGCATTTTGCTTTACTTCAGAGTGAAGCCACATTCACATCCTATTAGATTGTAAGCTCTTATGAGCAGGGCCCTCTTAACCCTCTTGTATTCGATTGTATTGTAACTGTGCTCTCTCCCTTTATATTGTAAAGCGCTGCACAAACTGTTGGCGCTATATAAAACCTGTATAATAATAATAATTTTATGCTGATTGTTTAGGTGGCTTTAACCCACAATGACTCTGCACTAAACATAAAAAGGCAGACATGGATTTATTGCAAAAACGACTAACCATTTAATTTAATGCAATTGAAATTTTCTTAGGTACAAGGAAAGTTGTAAAAAGAAAGTTTATTAGAGTCCTTAAGTCAAGTTATAACACAAAACAACATTTGCAGGTTGCAACGGGAACACACTGTAGAACATTCCATTCAGTGTTAGTGTACTCATGTGGAAAAAAAAGTCTTGCAAGGCTTTCTTAAAGGGCCAGTACAGCCAAAAGTGATATTTAACCTGGTGAAGGAAATCACCTACCAATTTCTAAAATATCTAAGTGATTCCCACAGAGAAATTATCCTTTCACAGTTCTGCCCTTTTTTACTACCCATCTTTCAGGCTGGAGCTGCTCCCACTGCTACTGCAGTCTGAATATTTGATCTCAAATAAATTAAATATTTAATAGCAAAAGGCTGGTAAGTAAGCTTAAGAGTGTCAAGTGCAGAGATCTACCATTTGGGGTAGGAAATAATAAACTAAGTGTTTTTGGAGTATTACTATACCAACAAAGCTTTTTGTGACACTGGGCAGGTAAATGAAATATTGCCTATGTGTTAGGCTACTTTCACACAGAAGCGCTGGGTGCGCTGGCGGTAAAACGCCGCTATTTTTAGCTGCATTTTACAGTCATGTTTGCCACGATTTGTGGGCGCTAGCGGGGTGATTTTAACCCCCGCTAGCGGCCGAAAAAGGGTTAAACCCGCCCGCAAAAACGCCGCTTTGGAGGCGCTACCCAATTGATTTCAATGGGCAGGGGCGCTATAGGAGCGGTATTTTTACCACTCCTACCGCGCCTAAAAGATGCGGCTTGCAGGAGTTTTTTTACCCTCCTGCCAGCGCACCGCTCCAGTGTGAAAGCCCTCGGGCTTTCACATTGGATACAAAGGAGTGGCTCTTTCAGGAGCGCATTGCAGGCGCTATTTTTAGCGCAATAGCACCTGCAAAGCGCCTCAGTGAGAAAGCAGCCTAAAGGTCAGAAAATACCTGTAGAAGCATAATGTACTTTTTACACCATTAGGCCTGGAGTGCTCAAACTGTGGCTCTAATATCCTCACCTGACTCACACCTAGGAATATACAGCATATCATTCAATTGCAGGCTAGGGTCAGACAAATGCAGAATGGAACAGCAACCTGCTAACCAAACGGCTCCAGGCACCTGCCCATTAGGCTTATAAAATATATAGTTTGCCCATGGTTTAAATAGACACAGTTAAGCCCCATACACACGGTAGGACTTTTTGACAACAAACTTCAAAATTAGCAAGTTTTCAAAAAAATCCTACCGTGTGTACGCTCCATCGGACAAACTTTTTTGGTTTTCATCGCACAAAAGTTCGCTCTGCAAATGGACAAACTTTTCGGCAACAAAAGTCCTACGGTGCAAAGTCCTATCGTGTGTACAGAAATCCATCGGACTTTTGTCCGAACTACAAACACGCATGCCCAGAACCAATGTTAAAATCAACCAACAATAGCAGAAGTTGACCAAAGGGTGGCAATAAAGAGCAGAAAAGAGCAGAAAAACCATGTGATGTTGGGAAAGTTTTGGGAAAGTTTGCAGAAAAGTCCTGCCGTGTGTATACTATGGGTGTTCCCGGCCAACTCCCTTCGGACAAAAATCCACGGAAAGGTTTGTTTGAAGTCCGACCGTGTGTACGAGGCTTAATTCTTATAATTATCCAACACCTACCAGAAACTGAAATACGTCATTCATATTACTGCAGGGATAACACCACCATTACAAATTCACACTACAATGTTGCATACAGCAACCTATTTATACCTATTTGCCATTTATACAAAAAATATTTTGTATCAGAAGGAAAAATAACACGTACACATATTTTTCCTATACAGAAAAAAAAAACATTTTACTCTTATTGACTTTCAAGGTCACACATATAACATATTGGTATGTAAAATTAAAACTCCATTAGAAAGAGGCTTAGTGTGGTGAACAAAATAAAGATACATTTTAACAAATGTGCTATAATCATGATTAAAAACAAAGTGCCCCCAAAATAAAATATTCATACTTTCCCTCTTTCCTACCAATCTGCGCTGTATTGCAGAGATGCTGCTGCTGCTCAAAGACTCTTTAGGAAATGACATTTCTGGGAATGTTAGTTTCCTGGTCCCCTGCTGCACTCTATAGTTCTTCAAGTAGCTGCCAAATGCCTTAAAGTGTTTGTTACCTCAACACTTCATATTCATGATATGTGCCTTGCTGTACCATGTACTTGTATGAGAAAGTATCCTGTTCTCTTTGTATTGTTTCCTTTATGGGAAATCCCAGGTGATCCTGCCAGTCCCTCTGCTTTCCTATTAAAAACTGACCACACTAAGCAGGAGATCACACCGTGGTCAGGTCTCTAGCTAAGATGGAAACTCAGTGTACTCTCCTCCAATGATCAGACTTGTCCTGATACACCACCACTGCACAGCCATTCACTTGCAAGCTCGGTGTGCTGCTGCTTCTCTTCCCCCCAGCTTTTATGCAGCTGAGAACAGAGGGAATGTGATCACTTATAAAAAAGAGAAAACAGGTATTTATGTTTTTTTTTTTATATCTATACAAAAATGTTTTGCCTTTCATTTCTACTTTAAACTGAATGGGTTGTTTTACAAGGTGATTGTTTACAATCTGTTTAGGCTGGGTTCACACTTGTGAATGCAGGGGCTCTCAGGAGAAGTCCGGTGCGTCTCAATTTACCGTTCCAGGCTCGATTTCAGCCTGAATTTGGGGCTTAATTTGGACCTGAAACAGACCAAAAGACGCACAGGGCTCCTGTGCAATTCGCACCGGAGCCGCTGCGGAGATATGTGAACCGGCCCCATAGAGAGCCGGTCACAATGTCCTGCTATGCGAATTGAATGCGGAGAAAGCCACATCCAATTCGCAATAGTGTGAACCCAGCCTTAAGTCTTCAGCAGTGGTATCTTTGAAATAAAGAGCAGATCCATGGCACAGGCGGCAGAGGTAAGTGCGACTTCTCCTCATTGCAGGGGGCACTTTGTTAAAAACTATTATTCTTGCAACAGGGTTGCTTTAACTTGCCATAATTTATGAAAAATGTTTATATGATATTTAAAGAGACACTGTTGTTAGGATACGTGTCAGATACTGAAGTCTCAACCAGCACTGCTAGCTCTGCATAAAATGAAGATTTAATTCAACTGGTACTGGTAAGTATAGTACATATATTTAAAAAGACCCTACCATTAGAATACATGAGCATTTTAGCCTAAAGTACTGCTAAAGGGCTGTGGGTTCCTATATCAAAATGAAGCAAACACCAAAAAAGAATGTCAGGATATAAAATGTCAGGATAGAAATATAGCAGCTGCCATTGCAAATTTGCTTTTGAAGGTGCAAGATTCACAGCTGTCTTCCTTACTCTTCTTTCAACAACCTGGAACCTGTGCATATCAGGTGTCCCAACAGGTCAGCACCCTGAGCCCGTACCTTCAAAAACAAGTCTATAATCCCAACTACTGTATTTCTATACTGACAGGTTCCACTTAATATTAGGTTGGTGACATTAAACTACTACCTGCACACCTTTTCTATTCCTGTCTCTGTGCAATCCTTGCATTTCACAGAATATGCCCCAAAAATGTCTACCTGCTGTTACTAGGTTTAAATAAGTAGACATTGTAAATGCATGGAATATGCATTGGAAAAATGTATCTAGAGAATCAAGCATTAGTTCAAATTTTAATCTGCCTCTGTGTTGATGGAACTTTAGGCAAAAACAGGCAAACTTATCCCTAAATATGCAAAAGTTATTCACACTTGGCTGTCATTATTTTTTTTTTATTACATGTTTGGAAGTAATTATAATAACGCTGGGACAGTAGCAGGTAATTAGGCCGTTGTCCTGTTTCTATGTGTTGCAGAAAATATACCGATCATTACAGACAACACAATTCTATATTGCGATAAACCCTTCCACAGCCTGTTCCACTGTGGTGTGTTAAATGCACAACAACATGCCACCAATCATGCATGCTGTCGTTTTGGTAGCCCATCACAATGCACGTGTGTGCAGGGAAGTTTCATTGGGGTGCTAATTAGAATGAACCGCAGCGCACCAACATCTATAACACACATTACCACATTGCAATCATGTAAATGGGCCCTTAGAAACATCTTATCTTGAGGGGGATTTCTCCTTCAATGACACAATGGGGTTGATTTACTAAGACCGGAGAGTGCAAAATCTGGTGCAATGGTGCATGGCAGCCAATCAACTCACCTTTTAGCAAAAAATAATAAATGCCTTTTTTTTTGCATGTAAAAACATGTGCATTTATTATTTTTAGTTTTAGGGGACTGGAAAGAATTGCACCATTGATCAGCAGATCGCTGATGCCATGCAGGTCTCTTGCAGACTGTCAGTGTAAGCTGTCTGCCCATACCTCGTACACTGACAGGAAGAATCAATGGACTACCACAGTGATCAACAGGTTCATTGGGAACTACAAGCTTATACTGTGAATGAATAAATGAAAAGGCTGGGCTGAGGCCCACGTGGCTGCATTTTCTTTAGATTGTGGCAGTGAGCAGGGGAGAAGATCACCCGCTCACTGCCAAAATGGGGGATTGGGGGAGGGGGGCTGGGGGACACGGGCCGGTACATTTGTAACATGTTACACCCTGAATATGGGTGCAACATGTAATATGTTACAAAGGTACAAAAGGTTAAAGTATCCTTTAAGCTTTGACAAAAAATTCTGGAAGCTGATTGGTTTATATGCAGCAGGATTTTGTACTCTCCAGTTTTAGTAAACCAACCCAGTGTCAGTTACAGAACATTTAGAAACTTCTCCCTGCACAAACAGGTTCATTTAAAAAAAAAAACACAAAACAATCAAGGGAGCAAAGAGCTAACTGCAAAGTGTAGTAAACTGTAGTAAATACTCAGAATTTTAAACTGTGATGAAATGCTGCATGTTGCAGATTGTGTTTGGTCCTTGCACTGTTTTACCAAATTAAACCATAAACGTGTTGACACCATGCTGGGTAGTTGGTTAAGTGTTAAATTTAAGGGTTGGGCCAAGGTTGAGGAGAGTAGGGGTTAAATGTTAGGCTGACGACAAATGTTAGGGAAAGGTAGGTGCGCTTGCAGTGAAATTTACATTTGTTTTCACCGATGAAAAGCTCAGCCCCATAAATTTCATTGTGAGCCTCCAAAGGAATACAGAAGCTGGAGTTTACTTAAAAAGCCTACTTAAAGTGGAGTTCCACCTAAAAATGGAACTTCCACTTTTTGGAATCCTCCCCCCCTCACATTTGGCACCTTTCAGGGGGGAGGGGGGAGCAGATAATACAGGTATTTGCTCCCACTTCCTGGCATAGATCACCGCGGTGATTGCGGTGACCTACGCCACTTCCTGCGCCTACACTGTCCTCCCCCCGCTGTCTTCGGGGAAACACACAGGTCCCAGAAGACAGCAGAGACCAGTGAGGACGCGCAGCGCAACTCGCGCATGCGTAGTAGGGAACCAGGAAGTGAAGCCGCAAGGCTTCATTTCCTGATTCCATCACCGAGGATGGCGGCGGGGGCAGCCGAGCGACTAATCGGCTTCGTCTGCTGACATCGCGGGCACCCTGGACAGGTAAGTGTCCATTTATTAAAAGTCAGCAGCTGCAGTATTTGTAGCTGCTGGCTTTTAATATTTTTTTAGGCGGACCTCCGCTTTAAGAAAAAATACAATACTACAAGAAGCTATCCAGAATTAAAAAACTTGCCTCATGATTAAAACCTAAATATGAACTTACACTGTAAAGGGAAATAGACGTCTCTCAATTTATAAAAAACAGACTTAAATCTGAAGGTAGCAGTGTTGTGTAGTCAGTACACGGGTCACACACATGCAGAAAGGGCTGGGATTTATGTTCTGAGCCACGTAAAGGTTAAACATAACAAAGGTAGTGTCTGCTGGTCCCATGTCTGAAATTGTTAGGAAGCTGAAGTCTAACTCACAGGGGTTGATTTACTAAAGGCAAATAGGCTGTTCATCTTGTAAGGGAAGCTTTTGCATGTGAAATTTCACTATGCAAAGATTACGCACTCATGTGCAAAAAAAAAAAAAAGAAAAGAAGAAAAAGAACAGCATATTTGTTTGCACATGATTGGACGATGGACTTTAGCAGAGCTTTACTTCTGGGGATAAATATCTTGCAAATTGCAACTTCCCTTGCAAAGTAAACCGCCTATTTGTCTTTAGTAAATCAACCCCGCAGTGTAACATTTTTTTTAGATTGGATAGTTATGATAAGCAGAAAAACTGATTTTAATTCTGCATATATCAAACTGCTACTTTAAAATCATAACTGCTGCCAACAGCTATCATTTTCTTCATCATACTTGTACTACACAGCATTAATGTATGCATTAGCAGATTGGTAGCTGTTGTTGACACCTAATAATGATGTGTAGCAACATTCTTCGGTAGTGCTTGTCAAATTTAAAAAGCTTTGTAAAATGTTGGACTTATTTCTTGGAGAGGGCAAAATATCCAGCACTGCGAAGACAAGGGGGGTTATTTACGAAAGGCAAATCCACTTTGCACTACAAGTGCAAAGTGCACTTGAAATTGAAGTGTGAAAGTGCACTTGGAAGTGCAGTCGCTGTAAATCTGAGGGGTAGATCTGAAATGAGGGGAAGCTCTGCTGATTTTATCATCCAATCATGTGCAAGCTAAAATGCGTTTTTTTATTTTCCTTGCATGTCCCCCTCGGATCTACAGCGACTGCACTTCCAAGTGCACTTTCAGTGCAATTTCTAGTGCACTTTGCCCTTGTAGCTTGCACTTGTAGTGCAAAGTGGATTTGCCTTTAGTAAATAACCCCCAAGGAGTCAAGTACAATTTCCCAATATATAAATCTATTGCTCCCAAAAAGAAGACACCCAGAGAAAAGCCTTCCCATTGCTGCAATACAATTTTGATCCAACTTTCAATGTGATTATAAGGCCTCATGCCCACGGACGTTTTTACAGCCGCGTTTTTTTACAGCTTAAAAACGCCTGTCCATGTTAGTCTATAGCTTCATGCCCACCTAGACGTTTTTGAGCTGCAAATAGCATAGGCGTTTTAAAACTGTAAAAAAAAAAAACAGGACCAGTGCGTTCCTCAGCGTCGGCGTTAGGCATAAAAGCGTCAAAAAACGTGCAAAAACGCAGCAATTGTGTTTTTAAGCTACGGCGTTTTTTTTTTTTTCGAAAAATAAAAATAAAATTATACAATAACATGGACAGGCGTTTTTAAGCTGTAAAAATCGCGGTTGTAAAAACGTCCGTGGGCATGAGGCCTAAAGCGCAACTTGGATGCAGCTTTAATAAGGTTTGTATATTCAATGGGGCAAAAATTGCACTGGAATCGCATCAAAATAGCTTTCCCTTGTCATGTGATTCTGCGCAACTCAAGTTGAACCTGAAATAGCACTAGTGTGAACCAGGCCTAAAAAATGTTCTGTGCTATAAAATGTATATCTGGCAAAAATACAAAATACACTACATTATGTTAGTGCCTAACATTATGAGACAATTAATGACAATATAAATTATGCAAAATGTATTTGAAGAAAAATTTTAACATTTTAACAAGCCCAGGACCAGACAATTGTTTTTTTTGGATAGGATAAAGAAAGGGCATCAGTGATGTCTACAGCCCCATTTGGGAGATTTTGTCAAGGAATGACTTGTACCCCTTTTTTTTTCTTTTTTTTTTTTACTGAATAAAGTGAACCTAGCACTAGTTTATTACTAATACTTACCCCTATTCTGCTGTTTCTGCGGTGGGTGCCCCTCTGCCACTAGCAAGCAGCAGCCACATGCAGAGCCAAGATCTCAATGCCAGAAGCACCTGATCCAACTACCAATCTTGCTATGCTGAGACTATCTAAAGCCTGGTACACACTAGTAGTTTTTTTTTTCATTCAACCTAGTGGACTGAACAAAAAAAACTGACAGCTCAGGCCAGAGCCACTGTACTAACAATTCGATGTTAGTACAGCAATTTCCCTTGCTGTGCTATTGTGATCTGACGGGGGATTAGCTGAGGGCTCTAATAAGGAGTCGGTCGGCAGTCTTTTTTTGGTCATGACCTTTCGACCAGCTGCATTACACATGCGCCGAATGTCGACCGGTTTCTATCGAACCGGCCGATGCTGTTGGACATTCGGCCCGTGTGTAGTGGGCTTAAGGCTGATCCAGATCTAACGTGATGCAAACACTGCATGGCATAATTCATAGTACCATAAGCTTGTTTCTCCACTTTCCTTTAGGTGAAGGACAAACAGTGGTACCCTGTCTCTAATCAGGGAAAGCTCACCACACGTTACAATCTTATTGTACAATCTGTTGTGGGCTTTAACTTATTTGGTGACCCTAAGATGACCCCAGATCTATGTATTACGCCTGAAAATAAAGAGGGATTTCCAATTTCTCCCTCCTACTTTCCCCCACCAAAAAAAGAGTACACCTATACATTCAAATACCTGTGTATCATAGGAGTTAAAAACTTTCACTGCAGCTTTTTAATAACTGTTAAGCCCCGTACACACGATCGGATAACCTATGGATTTTCGTCCGATGGATTTGTCCATCGGAAATCCGATGAAACTGTATTTCATCAGTCTTGCCTACACACCATCAGTCAAAAAACCGACCGTTCCAAACGCGGTGACGTAAAACACTCCGATGAGCCGAGAAAAATTAAGTTTAATGCTTCTGAGCATGCGTCGACTTGATTCGGAGCATGCGTGGGTTTTTGATCCGATGGACTTGCCCATAGACGATCGGAGTTTTCGATCGGTTTTTTATCCATCGGAAAAATTTAAAACATGTTCTATTTTTTAAAACCGATGGAAAGAAGACCGATGGGTCCCATACACGATCGGTTTGTCTGATGAAAACCATCCATCGGACGGTTTTCATCAGTCAAACCGATCGTGTGTTCAGGGCTTAACTGTTTATTATTTTAAATCAGCATCTCCACTAAAAATGGACTTAATTGTTTATGACCTATATTTTTTACTTTTTGCAGCCAGATGTATTTATTATGTCATGGTTTGAGTTAAAGCACATGGCAAATATAAAATACACTATTCTTAAATCATAATGAGATATGCCTGCAAAAAACGGCAAGTTCATGAATATACTTGGACAGCTATTTTACCCAGAAACCTGTGCTAAGAGAAATTCCGACCTATCACTGCTAAACTATCCTTCTGGAAGTGCTAGTTGATTTTAAATGTCTTCTATTGTGGCCTCTATTTCTTTCAGCTCTACTACTCTTTGTGACAAAATCTCAGCTGCATATAAATAGCGAATATGTTAGATTTATGCAGTCTTTCATTTTGGTCTGCTTTCTTACCAGCTGACAACTGTGAACACCTGCTATATTCTTTATAACTATGATCTTAAATGAAACGAGAAACATACCGTATATACTCGAGTATAAGCCGACCCGAATATAAGCCGAGGCACCTAATTTTACCACAAAAAACTGGGAAGACTTATTGACTCAAGTATAAGCCTAGGGTGTCCATCTGCATGCCTCACTGTGCCTCACTGTGTCCATGTGCATGCCTCACTGTGTCCATTTGCATGCCTCACTGTGTCCATGTCCATGCCTCACTGTGTCCATGCCTCACTGTGCCTTACTGTGCCCATACCTCACTGTGTCCATACCTCACTGTCACTGTGCCTTACTGTGCCCATGCCTCACTGTGTCCATGCCTCACTGTCACTGTGCCCATGCCTCACTGTGTCCATGCCTCACTGTGCCCATGCCTCACTGTGCCCATGCCTCACTGTGCCCAATCTCCCAACCTGATCTCCGGCGCTGTGTGACTAGACTGACTAGACTGACAATTAAAATG
The DNA here is from genome assembly GCA_029206835.1 of Rana muscosa. Taxonomy (NCBI): domain Eukaryota; kingdom Metazoa; phylum Chordata; class Amphibia; order Anura; family Ranidae; genus Rana; species Rana muscosa. The sequence continues at coordinate 779,741,299 of CM055116.1, read as the reverse complement.
GGAGTCTATGGAAGGGGTGCCCAACTTTAAAAAATCGTTGCTCCCCGGCTGTAGGTCCCCTGGACAACAAACTTTGCACACTTGTAGATGAAGAGGGGGGCTACATGTGTGCCAAGTTTGGGGTCCAGGGGACCTACATCTGGCTGGGATCAGGTGCACAAAAGTGAAGATGGACACATACTCGAGTATAAGCCGAGGGGGCATTTTCAGCACAAAAAAATGTGCTGAAAATCTCGGCTTATTCTCGTGTATATACGGTACATCTTACCGTTGAGTAATACAATGAAAAATTATATCATCCCTATACCTGTCTTGCTAGACCCAACAAAGGTCTTATAAACAATGATAGATTATATATCTTGCACAGTGCAGTTTCATTAGTACAGCTCCATAATGCCCATTTAGAAATCAGCAGTCAAGATAGGAAAATATTTGCCATTTGGTTGTTTTATAGATGAGGATGGCGAATAATGCTGGATTTTGACATTTTTAAATAGCTGGATTTGCATGCTGTGTTACAATTGAAGAGCAGCTACAGTAGTCAAGGGTTTGTCTTGCAAAGGCTGATGACTAAAAAGTGCCCTGAAATTTGCCATTTTTTTTTCTGTTTGTCATTTACTTCTATAGTCTATTCAGATACAATTTATCAAGGTCAAGATTAAAATAATTTTGAGCTGGTTGTAGAATTATGCGTGGTCAGCTGGGTAGCTTGGTATGCCATGGCACACAGGGTTAGCTCTGAGCAATTTCATTAGCACAGTTCAGAATGCTGGAGACTGTTTGTATATTCTGGACCTTACTTGGAGATACTGTAAATGTGCCCCCCTATCATTTGTAGATGTAGAATGTTTACGCAATTTAACTTACCGAAATAGTGAAACAATAAAAATGCCAAGTATTTGTTCATAACAACAAACTTGAAGACAAATGTCCCTTTTTTTCCCTAAAACTCAATAACTGTTTATGATAATAGGAATTTCCACCTCTGGTATCAATTTCTGTGGGCATAGCACCTATTTATAAAGACTGATAAATAATTTTGCTTTGTCTCATTTTTTCAGTTTTTTGCCGTCAAATTCTTCTTCTCTAATTTATAAACACTAATTTGAAAATATTGCAACAAAAAAATGAAAACCAGCAAAAGAGAACAAAAATATGGAAAGGAAAGTGATTGGTTTGGTGAAAAGGCAAGAAGGTCTTTATAAACAGCTTTTAAGCCCTGTACACACGATCGGATATCCTTTGGATTGTAATCCAATGTTTTTTTCCATCGGAAATCCGATGAAACTGTCTTCCATCAGTCTTGCCCACACACCATCAGTCAAAAAACCGACCGTTTCAAACGCGGTGACGTAAAACACTCCGATGAGCCGAGAAAAATGAAGTTCAATGCTTCTGTGCATGCGTCGACTTGATTCTAAGCATGCGTGGGTTTTTTATCCGATGGAGTTCCCCACAGACGATATTAATTTGCTATCGGTTTTTTAACCATCGGATAAATTTAAAACATGTTCTATTTCTAAACACCGATGGAAAAAAGACCGATGGGGCCCATACACGATCGGTTTGTCCGATGAAAACAGTCCATCAGACTGTTTTCATCTGTAAAACCTATCGTGTGTACACGGCTTAACAGTTAAAACAGTCTCATAAATGTTCCTATTAAAAAGTAAACAAAAATGTAGTAATTTCAGTCTTCATAAACAAATATTTCAGATGATGTCTAGAAATTATGTTCAATATGTCACTCATCCTACTGTAAGCACACATATCCCACCATGGCACTGATTTCCCTGTGGCTGCATAGGTTTCCTTCGGGTACTCTGATTTCCTCCCACAAAGACATTAATTGGCCCTAGTTTGTGTATGTATGAATATGAGTTAGGGACCTAAGATTTTAGGCTCCTTAAGGGCAGGGACTGATGTGAATGTACAATATACAGCAAAAACCTTGGATTGCAAGTAACGCGGTGTACAAGCGTTTCGCAATACCAGCCGTTTAAAAAAAAAATCCTGACTCAATTTGCGAGCGTTGTCTCGCAAGACGAACAGGATTCAAGCCTCTGGGGTGTGCAGTACCACATGTGGCCAGAGGTGCGGGGGCGCCGGTGACGCTCTGAGACACTCCTAAACACTCCGTTCCCGAGTGTCTCCGAATGGTAATTCACTGAATTACATAGAATACTCATGAATGCCTTTGGGTTGGTCTACTAAAAGAACATAAATTGTTCAGTTCAGTCATATAATCCCATGCAGGCACAAATCCTGTTTTTGTTTTTTTTCCCCTCACACATGACTTGGTATTGAAACTGAACACACTGGGGTTGATTTACTAAAACTGGAGAGTGCAAATTCTGGTGCAGCTCTACATGGTAGCCAATCAGCTTCTAACTTCAGCTAGTTCAATTAAGCTTTGACAAAAAACCTGGAAGATGATTGGCTTCTATGCAGATTTTGCACTCACCAGTTATACTAAATCAAACCCACAGCTTCACTTTATTTAAGACATATTATGGTGAATGTGATCTCTAGACTTCTTACATCACAGCAAAGAACTGGCTAGAAGCACAAATAAGATATTTTTTAGAAGTAATGCAAGCATAATAGCAGCCACTGCATTGTTGAATGGAACACTGCAGGTTTCTGCCATGCACACATGCATAATGTATCCAGAACACTGAATGGATGTCCATTAACAGCCAGAACATAATGTTATTCAGAAGAGTTGCAGTAGTTGATGCAAACAAAATAGTGATGTAGATTAAATATGCTTAAAGAGGAACTGCAGTCTGCTCACACTATCAGTAATAAAAACCATCTTTGCCATTCTGAAGCTTCCCTCCAACTACTTTGCATATCATTTTATATATACTGTGATTCTGTACTTGGCAAATATGCTGCAGAAATCTCCCTCCGCTAAGTCTGACTGCAGCCATTTTAACTGTGGGCGGCTGAAGCTGCTGCTTGTTCACTTCCTGGATTTACACAGACACCTCCAGCTCTGCAGCTCTCATTGGCCCTCTTATGACTCCCCTCTCCCTTCCTGGCAAACTCTTATGAGAGAGAGAGAGAGAGAGAGAGAGCTGTGCATGATATCATAAGCTTAAGGTTAATACCAGACAAGAAACAGGAAGTGGGCTGTATAAAGTATTTACTGGCAGAGAAAAAATGTTTTACTATCCAAAGTTAAAACAACAAGGGCAGAAGATTTAATAGATGGAAAGATTGAAAAAATAACTGAAGTTCCACTTTAAATAGAGGCACCAAACTGAACAAACTAAAAAAAAAAACAAACAAACTGGGAGATAGCCATTAGCATGAAAAATAGACACGACCATGCATGGAAAAATCTATAAATTAAATTAAGTTTAGTATATTTTTGTTATCATTAACTGTATGTCAATTACTTTTCCACTAAACATGGGGACTGATACTACTTCCATTATTACTTCTTAATTCTAAACAGCAGCTCTTTTTTTTAAATGATTAGCAATTACCCATTTGAAATTCATCCTGTGCATTAAACGTGCCGTTAAAACACAAAGTATGCCTAAAAGGTAAACCTAAAACACAAACAAATACAGGATACACAAGCCAAAAGACTAGTAATAATAATTTTAAAAAAACAAGAGCGTGTGTTATAAAAAAAGGCAGGTCTGAAATAGGGGAAAAGTTATTGTGCCAGGGGTGGTTTTTGGCAACATTCATTTTTATTTAGTTTCTATGGTCTCTGCTGCTGCCAAACAACTTCTTTACTGGAGGTACTCTAAAGCCCCATACACACGGTCGGACTTCCATCTGACTTTTCCGTGGTTTTTTGTCCGAACGGAGTTGGTCGGGAACACCCATAGCATACACACACTCAGACTTTTCTGCAAACTTTCCCAAAACTTTTTGCATCATCACGTGGTTTTTCTGCTCTTTTCTGCTCTATACCGCCACCCTTTGGTCAACTTCTGCTATTGTTGGTTGATTTTAACATTAGTTGTTTTGTCCATCGGACAAAAGTCCGATGGTTTTCTGTACACACGGTCAGACTTTGCTCCATCGGACTTTTGTTGGGCAAAAGTTTGTCCCTTTGCAGACCCAACTTTTGTCCGATGAAAACAAGAAAAAAGCAAAAAAAGTTTGTCTGATGGAGCGTACACACGGTCGGATTGTTGGTCCAACTTGCTCAAAGTGAAGTTTGTTGGCCAAAAGTCCGACCGTGTGTACGGGGCTTTATGCATCATGGTGTAAAACAGCACTTATAGATATATCATTCTTTGATGTATATTGTTCCTGTCAATTTCAGTTGTCTCGCAGTATGTACACAAACCAGAGTTCATAGTTTAACTTTTTGTACGAGAAAATTTTAAACTTTGTGCAATAAAAAGAACTTGTGTCTATTACAAAATTAAAATCTTTTGACCCTTTCTTTGCTGCTATAAAACCCAGTGGGGAATCTTCCATTTTTCTTTACTGGCATCATTGTCATTCTTTTGTATTCGTTTTCTATATGTAGATAGAATGCATAGAGATGTACATGCAGAAACTGCGTTATAAATTCTGCATACTTACTGATAATACATTGCATGTTGGGTATAGCAAAAATATTCTTAAATGAATATACGATGAAGACACACTAATGCAGACCAAGGTTACAGCACCCACCATCAAGACAATCTTTAATAATTTCTAAATGGTTGTAATCCTTCCAGCAGAACTTGAACATAAAAATTAATAACACTGATTATGCAGTCCCTTTCGCCTATCCCCACTATATAGTAACCTGCACAGTACACCACATAAGACACTGATATTTACCCCATGCAATAACCAAATAAATGTATAACAGAAACAAGAAGATTGCCCCCCTAATTCCTATTTGTCTAAAGAAGACACAAGTCAACAAGCACAAAAAAATTAAAAAAAGCAAAGCAAGCATAATAAAGTGTAGACCACACTCTTTTGCTTTCATATTGATGGTGACTTTAAAGAACAAGGGGCAATTTTCTAAGATTTATAGAACATGACCCCTAATTGTTTTTGTCAGACTTTAAGATTTTAAAACCTAGAAATCTTATAATTTCTTAAGAAGTTAAAACGGATTAACAATAATTGCTGAGTAGATATGAATTGTGAATGTGAACAGACAGTATATCTAAGCTTAGCTATTCAGTAAGATTAAATAATAACTCCAGGAACTAAGAATGATAATGAAGAGTTACTTACTTTGAAACTTCCAGACTCCCGTACCTGACTACAAGTGTCTACTCTCACCTGCTCCTACCTTTTATGTCAGTACTATTCTGTTATCCTGTGCTATATAACCAGGTGTCCACTCCCAATCATATTTCATCTCTGAAAACACATGATACGTTTACATTTTCCACCCTATATACTTCCCATTATTATAACAGTGTCTAAAGACTTTGTTCTTTGAGCCATCAACTCTCACCATGTAATTACGTTAATGAAAAGATTTCATTCTTACGTTAACCCCACGTGCTTCTGACAGGTGAGGCAACAGCTTGCTGTGCACGGCCCCAGAAAATTGATCTGTCCAACAAAATTGAAAGCAAATCAAATAGAATCATGGCATATCTTTGCTTTATTTTTGAGATCCGTAACCTCTGAGGAATTTCACTTGGGAAAGAATGAAAATTGTGCTGCATCAATAAGGACTAACCCTTTGTGTATTTTCATTTCTTAGGCTGTCCCTCTTTTACCCACAGGAAGAAAAAAAAAAAAAAGAGACCTGTTGTGTCTTTTAGATCATTTGCCAAGCAAAAGATTGTAGCTTATTAGGGAATACATATCTAAAGACCTTGACATGAAACTCCAGTTTATAGTTACATGGTTAAAAGCACCATATCAAATACGGTTTTTCCCCTTACAATTTAATCCAGACATAGGGAACATCTAGCATGTTCTCATGTAACAAAGTAAAACACACTGTAGTGTATACCTTTATGCTAATAAACTTGTGAATATTTTAGTGCAATTTGGTTGACTTCTAATAAGGTATACTAAATAACCACTGTCAATATTAATAAGGAAAAGTGATTTATTATCAGACTCCTAAATGAATCCATAAAGATAAACTGGCAATTCCCCAGAGGTGGTTGAAAAGACCCATTAGGAAACAATAACTGGAGGTTTATAAAACCATCATAAAGCATGCTTAGTGGAGCAGATAATTAGCTGTGCGCTTTCTAGTCTCCCATTGTTGACACTCTTATTTAGTTTGCACAAACACTAGCTTCAATAAACAACAGTTGACTTAGCAACTTCCGCAGGAAATTTACCAATGGCTGTCGTTTATGTAATTTTACTCCTATGCTTCAGTTTATGTACATAGACAGTACATAGAATAAGCATTTGACCACTAAATAGTCCACCACTGTAATATAAAATCCCAAGCATGACAGACCACAATCTAGCCTTGGGTGGCTTTGCTCAATGCTCCACTGTATCTATGGGGGGAGCCATGATTATCACTCAGGTTGGTCTACTACCAAATCTGACTTTGTTCACCTCCATTACATGGGAGATGGGAAGATTATTAGTTTACAAAAGAATGATTACTATGAGGTTAATTTACTAAAGGAGTACAGCATGTTCACCTTTGTAATTTTATACCCAATCATGTGTAAGAAATAATTAAAAAAAACACAATTTTTGCTTGTATATGGTTGGATGAGTAAGCAGTGTTTCACTACATTCACTTAGCAGGACACTGGATTTCTAGTAAGATCAACATGTATTTTTTATACTTGCTAGAAAATTTTCTTAGCCTGAGAAAAAATAAAATAATGCAGGACTGGTAAGCTGCAATATATTACATTTTTGTTCTTGAATTTAGTTAAACTTTAATGCAAACAAAAGCAAAGCATAAACAGTTCACCCAACTCACCAAGCATGCTGTATCCCTTGCCCCTCCCTGACCACCTCCAAACCCCTAGCAAATGCAATATAAATTATAAATACAGAAATATATTATAGCCAACCATTCATCAGTTATCAAATGGATATAGTTCAGTACTTCAATGAATTGCATATCTTACAAAGAATTTGTAAATATCAAATTAGGCTCCAGATTTTAGGAAATGTATCTAAGAAATACCTTCTTTAATGTTATATATATGAGAAGGAAGTTGATAAATTACATCTGATGACCTTTGCCACATGAATCTAGAAAGTGCCATGGTTTTTATATTCAGATCCTAATGCGTCCACAGGCATTAGATGCTAGTTTTGAGTGCTGAGAAGCCCTGTACACACACTCGTATAGGATACTACTGGGCAGGGTGGATACAAATCAATGATTTAAAAATGTATCAAATTATATATATATCTAAAGATAATTTTCTATTTAGGATACATTAATAATTTAGTTTATTCAGCATGAAATGGAGCTTAGTTATGTAGCATGAGGCTGTATATTCTGCAATAGTAACATTTTTGGTAAATTCATTCAATGAATCCAAGCTCTGGAAGCTGATATAACATGCACTGCATTAATGCATTCACACAATTTCACAGTAACCATGAGATAAAACAAAGTTCAGGAATATTCCTTTATCCCGTTGTTTTACAAATCTATGTACACTATAAACTGTATGATTGAATCGTTTCTGATATCGCTGTTTTACTAACCTGACAGCTTATTATTCTAAATAGGAAACCTTTATTTTGTTTGCAAATATTAAAGATTCTACCAGCAAGAATGAGTCCTTACATTTAAAGAGCACCTGTCATATCAGATCCATCATGGCAGCACCTGTTAACCAGCATCCACTCACCTGCTGCCGCCACTTCCCTCACCTTGCTGTGCCACTGCGGCATCACCAGCCATCCCATTAAAGTGAATGGGACTGTCGAGTCAACAGAGGGTCAGAGGAGGAGCCGCTGAGGGACAGAGCTGACAGTTGCTCCTTAAAAATTATGATTTAAATTGAGTTGATTTAAAACAACTTTTTGCTAGTGATTTAATCATGATTTCAATCAAATCCACCCTGCTACTGGGTATGTCCTATACTTCCCGAAAAAAAGCCCTTCCTAACACATATGTACCTGCCTTTGTTAGAGGGGTGCAGGTTAACTTTCAAATGCTCTCTGGTTGCCAAATGAAGCCAGGTTCAGGCCCATTTAGCATATTCACTGCTGTCCTGGACCCCAGCAAGAACTACTTGAATCATTTGTGTCACTGGCCTGTGGATTCTCCATACAGTCATATTGGGCTTCAACCAGATGGACCTTGTGTTGAAAACAAATGGCTTGGATAACAGGCAAGATAGGACGACAAGTTTTCTTCTGCCCAGCCACACCCAAAACAGGGAAAGTATTTTTGGATAGAAATGATTCTTAATTATAGAATATCTTGCAATGCATATGCAAAACTTAAATATAATGTGAATGGTACAAAAACAAGAACGTCTACCATTCCATTCCTTGACTAGTCACCAGCCACTTATATGATGGAAAGATGCCACATGCTAAATCAGTTTCACACTTGAATCTGTGCATTTTATTTTATTCTATGTGGCTTTTTCCATACATAGCTCGTTAGTGTCTTATTGGCACTAAAGCAATTGGTGGCAAGCTGCTTTGTCACCACCATAAAACATAGCTGTTAATTTGCCAGACTTATGTATCCATACTTTCCTAACTGAAAATCATCCTTACAAAAACATACTTGAATGTCTATGACTCACATAAATGACTCATTGTCTCCCTCAAACATTTACAACACGCCCTTTGCAGTGGAATATCAAGATTTTGTGTACCCATTTCACCTCTTCTCTTTAGCCATTCTTAATTGGAAGAGATTGTCTTTGTACTCCAAGGGGAAACATGAAAAGGGAGTAGTTTAGTCAGTAGCTCCATACACATCCTGATTAGAGGTCTCTATCAGCGTTGTGTGACTCCGGACATGTCACTAACTTCTACTGTTTTAGGCATGAAAATAAAGATTATAACTCCAAGAGATTTTATTTTAGCAGGGCAATTTTACTACTGACCTATACAGCCAATATAAAAATAACTCCAGAACTACAAATGATAAATACCTATTTATTATACATAAAGCTTTTACAATATTCTTAAAACTAACCCCTGCATCTTCAAGTACCTTCTATGGATCCATATGCACAGGCTTTGTACAGGGTTTGCATATGTTATTCAGATGTCCACAGGATACTTTCATATGTATAAGAAATTCATGGTTTTGATAAAGCAATTAAATCGGGATCTAATTGGGTCAGCTATGGCAGATACCTCAAATCAATGTCCAATAACCATTCAATGTTGACAAATGGCAACTCTGAAACAGCAAAACCACCACAAAAATACAAAACAAAAACAGTTTGCATTTAGGCCTTATGCCCACGGACGTTTTTACAGCCACGTTTTTGAGCGTTTTTTACAGCTTAAAAATGCCTGTCCATGTTAGTCTATAGCTTCATGCCCACCTAGACGTTTTTGAGCTGCAAACAGCATAGACGTTTTTAAGCTGTAAAAAAAACCCAGGACCAGTGCGTTCCTCAGCGTCGGCGTTAGGCATAAAAAACGTGAAACATCAAAAAACAAGCGAAAACGCAGCAATCGCGTTTTTTAGCTCCGACGTTTTTTTTGTTTGTTTTTTTTCGAAAAAAATAAATAAATAAAAAATTATACAATAACATGGACAGGCGTTTTTAAGCTGTAAAAAACGCAGCTGTAAAAACGTCCGTGGGCATGAGGCCTTAAAGTTAATCAGAGGATATAGCCCTTCCAATCTGAATTTCATCCAAGCTTTAATATTATGCAGTTTGCTAAAGATCATCATTATTGCCCAGATCCAGTATATTATCTATTCAGGTTATCAGACTTGCTATGTGCAGATCTGCCCTCAGGCTATAAAGTGTTGTGTAACAAGTGGATGCAGAAAATCAAGAAGCAATGTTAAAAGCTGGTTGAATCCAGCAATAACAAATAATATAAAACCTGTTCAAGGCAAACTTATTGAAATAACATAAATACATCTAAATAGGTGCACAGAATTCTGAAAACTGCTATGAATATAATTGGATAGGCTGTTGTGTGACTGCATTTTCATGTCATCATTAAAAGCTTATGTAGACTGGCTTGAGAGAGGTTGCCCGAGCCTTTCTTGTATCAAGCCTGTAAAGATGTTTGCCGAGCTTTGTAGGTGCTCTATCTGCACTAGCCACTGCCCAAGGAAGGTTCAGATGGCCTCTTAAGCACCAGTCAATAAAAGACCCAAATATGGTCAGTATGTAACAACCTTAAGCAGGATAAGAATTCCTAAAATACAACAAAATTTCAGCAACAGAACCTAAAAATAATATACAGGATTTTATATATATACAAAGCTCACAAAACCTGATAACAGACACATTGATCCAAAACTCAAAAGACAATATTTAAGGCAGTTGTCTCCAAATTTTATTAGGACACATATCACAGTAATGCCGTGTACACACGACCGTTTTTCATGATGAGAAAAATAATTTTTTTTAAATTGGTCATTAAAAATGATCGTGTGTAGGCTCCAGATCATTTTTCTCGACATGAAAAATGGGCATTAAAAATTTAGAACATGCTCTATTTTTTCTCGTCGTTTTTCACGTCGTTGTTTTTCTTGTCGTGAAAAAGGGCCGTGTGTAAGCTTTAATGATGGGAAAAAAACGTGCATGCTCAGAACCAAGTTATGAGACAGGAGCACTCGTTCTGGTAAAACTAGCGTTCAGAATGGAGATAGCACATTCGTCACGCTGTAACGGACTGAAGAGCACGAGGCTGAAAAGCGCAAATCCTCTCTCACCAAACTTTACTAACACGAGGGTGGCGCCATCCGAATGGAACTTCCCCTTTATAGTGCCGTCGTACGTGTTGTCGAACGTGTTGTACGTCACCGCGCTTTGCTCGAGCATTTTTTTTCACGATAGTGTGTAGGCAAGGCAGGCTTGAGAAGAATCACGTCGAGAAAAACGTTGTTTTTTTCAATGACATTAAAAATGGGCGTGTGTACGCGGCATAAGTGTTTGGCAACTTGGTCCGTCATTCAAAATATTATCTATAGTGGAACTGTAGCCAAACAGCCGAATACACAGTTGTAATACAATAAGCCCTGGTTCACACTGGTGCAATTTGACATGCGATTTGACATGTCAAATCCCATGTCAAATCGGCGATACTTGCCGCAAATTGCGGGCAATGGCACCGTCCTAATCGGTGCGACGCCGCATCTGCGGCGCTGCACCGATTTTAAAAAGTAGTTTCTGTACTACTTTTTGCGATTTCGGGCCGCGATTTACATTGACATCTGTGCAGAAACCTGCACAGATGTCCAAGTAATCACGGCCGAAATCGGGACTGACAGGCAGGAGTGAAATCGTGCGAGTTCAGCTGAACTCGCACGGCTTTACTCCCGCAGCCCCAGTGTGAACCTGGGCTTATACTGTCTACCAAATCATTTGCAATTTTGTTCAGACATGTTTGTGATTCTCAAATCTGCCACAATGCATAACTAATAACAATCATCATTGTTACAACTTCTTTACACTTCTTCCATCAATGCTTACACATTTCTGTTCCCTACAGACTTATTAAAAACTATTTGTGCCACATTTGATATTTGTCTCAGTAAGACCCACTATACAGTATAATATTAGAGATAAAAAAAGAAAAAGAAAGGGGATAAACAGCACAGAAAAAATACAAATTAACTAAACCATTAACTACTAGAAATCTAAACATAATTGTTTATTTCGCTGGTTTGAGTAAGGCCCCATACACACTACTAGATTTTCTGCAGATTTTTGTCTTCGGATTTACCAAAACCATATAATATGAGGTCAAACCTTATGAGTTTCAATTTGTATGCAATCAGGCAGGCCCTTGCACTACATGGTTTCGGTAAATCTAAAGACAAAAATCTGCAGAAAATCTAATAGTGTGTATGGGGCCTAAGTATCAAAGCAGATCACTATCTCCAGGGCCCCAGAGGATGGCACAGTAAGTCTCAAAGTGCCGCACGCAGCCCCTAGGCCTCAGGCTGGACACCGGGGCTCTAAATCAGTGGGCTCCAAACAGCGGCCCCTGGGTGAAATTTGGTCCTTTGTCTGCCCTTATACAGCCCTTGGGCACCGTTCCTTCCACTGACACCAATGATAGGGCACAATTTTTTCCACTTTATCCCACTTACACCAACAATGGGGCACTATAACTTCCACCAATATTAATAATAGGGGAACTATTTTTTCCATCAAAACCAATAATGGGTCATTGTTTACACCCACTGACTTCAAGGCATTTTCTACTCCCACTGAACACAGTCAGGCCCCCTTAAAGCCAGAAGGAATGATGGTAGATGATTTAAAATTGATCTGTGCATGCTTTTGATGTCATTACAAGTGCAAAATTGTGACAGAGGGAGTGATTTACTAAAGGCAAAACAGGCTGTTCAGTTTGAAAGGGAATTTCCCCTAGAACTGAATACAGGGAAATTTCACATTGCAAAGAATGTCCAATCACACAATATAAAAAAAAGCACTTTTGCTTGAACATGATTGGATGATGGAAGTCAGCAGAGCGTCATCTCATTTACTTATCTCTGGGGAAATTTCCCATGCAGAATGCAATTCCCTTGAATGGCTAATATGCCTTTAGTAAATCAATCCCAGTGTTTACACAAAGATAGCTCCATCGACACTCCCCCCCCCAGTGTCTCTTCTGGGGAGTGCAATAAACCTGTCAAATATAAATAATAGTAATAAATCCAGGAGGTGGCATGCACCTCATTGGACTTAAAGTGTTTGTGACTCTAAAAACAAAACAAAGATCCTGTTACTTTAAGTCATGAATAACAGCACAGTGTTTGTGCTGTGCAAATCTTCTCTTCCTAACTGGTAATAAACCTGGTTGATCCTTCCTGTTCCTGTGCCTCTGCTGACAACGATAATCATGGCTGCTGAGCCCTGATTACTGTGGTCAGTTCACGTGCCTCTGTCTTCCATAGTTCTCGTCTCTCCTCTGACAGTCTCTCCCCCCTCCCTCCCTGTCAGCATAAGAGCATTTTCCTCCCTGCCCCTCCTGCCTCTATTCAGCTGCATCATGCAACACATATCAATGTATCCCATGCAGATATGATGCCACACGAAAGTGTAAGTGTTTGTTTAAAATGAAAAGGCAAAATACCTTTTCTGATACTGCAGCCATGCGGTCACGTGATCCCCCTGTGCTGGCTAACCTTGATCTATAGAGAGAAGCTGGAGGGGCCAAGATTCCCCTCTGCTGGTCGGCTGATGTCAGAGGGGAATCTTGGCCCCTCCTGCTTCTCTCCATAGATTGAGACCGGACAGCACAAGGGGATCACTTGACCGCACAGCTGCAGTGTCAGAAAAGGTATTTAGCCTTTTCATTTTTAACACTTACACTTTTGTTAATGGCAGCATACCTGCATAGGATATATGTAAAGTCACATAGTGACTTTACAAACACTTTAACTCATAATATGCTTGCACTTTTTACAAAGTGGCTGAATTCTTGGAGTTCAGCCTGTCAGAATGTATTAACTGGTATTGTACTTGCTTATGCATAGGGGAATTAGGTTGCACAGATTTTGTTATACTACAGTAGGTTTGCTTCAAAAGTAGTACCGTTTCCTCATTCACTTCTAACATTTGTTTCCCAGGTTTCTAAGGCTGAGTTTACAAGAGTAACCCCCAAGGACAACCTTATCTAGCATGAGACTTGTGTTTCAGTCCTGAAGCTTCCCAAAGCTCTAGGGCATTCTGAAAGACCCTTGGGGCATAAAATCTTATTCCCAACAGCTCGATACAAGGTTCCTATTACATCAAAGCCAGAATTGCAAAGAACAGATAATAAAATACTACTACTCATAATAATAAACCCTCGTGTTCAGGTTGTATTGGGAAATACTTACAGTTTTAGGTTTACCAGATCTTACAATTAGTTTAAGTAGAAATACATGATAGTTGTAAGTGATAGAACTTTGAAATCACCACATTTTTAATAAGTGTTGAAACATTTTTCTTTAAAGTATATGTAAACCCTAACAAGAAACCTTTCTTAATGGCTTCTTTTTGGTCAGTGAAATATTTAATTGAAAGCATGTTGTCATATTTGATTGAATCATGCAAACAAATACCTGTTGATCCTGCCAGAAATCCAGTGTTTTTCTGTGTCACTTGCAACTGTCATCCTAAAACAGTAGGCTAGGACTATAGAATACCATCCTTTATTGGAGAAGACAGAGGGGTTCTGTAGTCCAATCACACTTCCTGTCCTAGGAAAATGCTGCTCCTGCATTGGTACAGTACAGAAGGTGTTGCCGTCCTAAGACAGGATGTGTGTTACTGGCAGTATTACCAGTTATGTAAAAAATTAAAAAATAAAACAAATAAAAAAAATGTTTTCTTTGGTCTAAATATACTTTCAAAACATTTAAGGTCCTATGCACACAGGGCATTTGCCTAAGACCCCATTCACACAGGTGCAACACAACTTCCAGCGCGACTTTGGGAGGTAACTTGGACAGGACTTGAGTTTGAATCACAGCGCGACTTGGGGCGACTTCAGCGCGACTTACAACACGACTGAAGTCGCCTCCAGGACAGGAGGCTTTCCAGTGGCCAATCAAGCAAGAATCGGCTCTGTGGGAGGGAGGGGGGAGGGAGGGGTTTGCCTGAGAAATGTATGTTCTCCTCCTGGAAAGTTGCTTCTGTTAAGACAGTGATCCGACTTCTGAGGCGACTTCCATTGAAATCAATGGGTACAAGTTGCCTACAAGTCGCCTAGAAGTCAGATTGAAGTAGTACAGGAACCTTTTTTGAAGTCGGAGTGATTGCAGTAGTGTGCATTAAGACGGCTCCATTCACTTACATTGATTTTCTCATGCAGCGCGACTTGAGGCGACTTGAAGTCGGATCCAAAGTCGCCCCTGTGTGAATGGGCTCTTAACTCTCCTAAATGCTTTTCCTCCTGGCAGCAGCGTTTTGCCATAAAAAAATAAAAACGCCTGACACGTGTAAGCGCGTGTAAGCATATCTAGACGTGTCAAGTGCTTGGGCGGTAATTAATTTCATTGGCCGGAATAATAATTTAGTCTGGCCATGAAAATTAAATAACGATCAAGAGCTTGACGTGCCCAGCGTTAAAGGCAGGTGCCCCTAAAAACAGAGTTTTCAGTGTGCGAGAGGCTTAAATGTTTCTTGTTCCTTGAAAACATTTAGTGCCAGTTCACACCAGAATGTGGTGCAGAAAAAGCACATTCTATGCCCGTTTCCTGCACCGCATTCAAAATGCACTGCCTTTGCAATCTGCTGCAGTTGCCAGTACATTGTTAATGGCACCACAAAACACAGATCACAAACATGGTGCGTTTGTGGGCACCAGATTGCAAAGTACTGCAGTACCAGAAACATACGATTTGGTGTTGCGTGTACCTCAAAAATAGTGCATTCACTACTTTTTGTGCATTCCGGTGTGATGTGCAGCCCATTCAAATGAATTCAAATGGGCTGCCAAATCGCACTGCAGGGGTTTGCATTCCTGTGCAATTCTGGTGTGAACTGTCTTTTAATCATTTGCTTTTTATGTAAAATGTTTAAGTTACACAATCAATAGAAATATTATTAATAAAAAGCTAGTTAATAAGGATACAGGAATTATTCCTGCAGTTGAGGGCCTATGTAGCAGTACTGAAATACACAAAGCTTTGCAGATGTAGTTAGGTAAAACCCTGAACATAGTAAGTGGGAGACAGAAGCATAACTTATATTTATGGTTAAGCTCATTAGTATGATTTGTACCTGTCCCTTCTGGGAATACTCAAGCCAGACTGAAAGCACACAAGATTCCACATGCCAGGAATCCTACAATCTGATTTATTGAACGCTGTCCTAAAGGAGATACATTTACATTGCAGTCGCAATAAAGAGCATTGTTTATATGCCTAATACCCTGCATGTACAAATATGGGCCAGGTGTCCTGCGAATATCACATGAGAAAATTACATTTGGGGAAAGCGGAAGGGTAAAATAAGGTGGCATAAAGGAAGGATCAGGGCTGGAGGACAAAATGTTAAAGCCCTGTACACACGATCGGTTTTACCGATGAAAACAGTCCGATGGACTTTTTTCATCGGACAAACCGATCGTGTATGGGACCCATCGGTCTTTTTTCCATCGGTTTTAAAAAATAGAACATGTTGTAAATTTTTCCGTTGGGTCAAAAACGGATAGCAAATTCCGATCGTCTATGGGCAAGTCCATCGGATAAAAAACCCACGCATGCTCAGAATCAAGTCGACGCATGCTCAGAAGCATTGAACTTCATTTTTCTTGGCTCATCGGAGTGTTTTACGTCACCGCGTTTGGAACGGTCGGTTTTTTGACTGATGGTGTGTAGGCAAGAGTGATGGAAGTCAGCGTCATCGGATTTCTGATGGACAAAACCATCGGATCAGAATCCATAGGATATCCGATCGCGTGTACAGGTAACACTAGATCTCTCAAAAACAATTGTACAACCACTTTAAGACAGTAGGAACAAAAAGCTCTCTCTTTACATACACTTTTAAAGCCTAAAAAAGGTAATACTTTCATATCATCAGCACAACTGCTGAAGTACACAGTATCTGAGGCATTAAAATTTGTTATTTAAAAGTGGTTATTAAACCCAAAACTGTAACATATTGTAGCTTACCAATCATTAGATGTAGTGGCTGCATTTCTACCTATGAACCATACCTTCCTTCAATTTTCATTTATATCTGACCATAGTGAATTATGACTGATGGTCATTAAAAGAGATAATTACATTAAAATATATGTCTTAAAAAATAAACAAAAACAATAAAAATAAGACACGAGCAATTCTTGTGAACTACTGATGTGTACATTGTTGGTGCACTTTTTTCTTATATATGTTTGTTGCGGCAGATGCTTTTTGAATTTTTATTTTAGTTTATTCAATGTTTTTTTTTTTACTTCACTTTACTACTATTAGTCCCTCATCAAGGGGGCTAAAAAGCCTCCTATAAGATAGATTCTCTTTATGGAGACATCTGGGGTCTTTTAGACCCCTGATGTCTCCTCTGCACTGTTCCTGAGCAAAAAGTTCCCAATAAACTCCCAACACAGTGGCAGCCGACTGTCAGGTGACATCCATGATCCAGGAGGTACTCTAGAGAGTTTCAAGGGTTCACTGTACAGAGGGAAGATCAGGTATGTGATCTCTCCTATGTATTACCCACTATCTATCCTGACACTTTTTTATGGTCCCAGGCTAATGGGAGGAGCAGGAGAGCTGGAGGACCATTAGGGGAACCTGCACTTTTCCTGACAGTAGAAGTGATCAAGCAACTTTATAGCCAACCTCAACATTTCTACATTAAATCCAGAAGCCTGTTGATAAAACCTGAAAACAAGCTCACAGCTGTGAAAGGATTAGTGTGCAAATCCTGCCAAAACTTTTTTCTGTTTTGGATAGAGTTAGGAAGAGTTACTACTATCTGGGGTTCCATTAGCAACATTTACACCCTATTCACACTAAATGCACCTTTGAAATTGAGCTACTTCAGTGCAATTTCAAAGCCACCGGTCAGTGAGATTTCATGTGTGGCTTGCTGACATCTGTGCGACTTCATGCACAGAGGTCTATGCTAGTCACACATGAAATCGCCAAAAATAGTGCAGGAACCTTTTTGAGGTCTGAGTTGCACCAATTTGAATGGTTCCATAAGCACAACTAGGGTGCAACTTGCCATGCGGTTTTAGACTGTCAAATGGCATGAAAATTCGCACTGGTGTGAATGGGGCTAACTCTCACTTTCTGTCCTGCTGATAATATTTTACCGGAGAGAACATTTTCTTTCCTAGAGTATGGGAAGCCCTGTCACATTTTCTGTGTCCTTGCAGATTTTTCCTCACTTCCAGTTTGGTGAAAACCTTGTCAGCAGGACAGGAAGTGAGAGAAAATCTCTGTAAAGGAGCCCCCGATAGCAGTAATAATTTGACAGGAGTACTATTTTTTTTCCCCACTTTGTCCAAAACTATAAAGAAAAGTTGTTTGGCTTGATACTATTTTTTTGTTTTTAACTGTGGTGTAGTTTTAAACCAATTTGTGTCCACCCTATGAAACGCATTAGCATGGCTAAAATACTGTAGCCATGACAGTATAGGGATTAACATTTATAAGCAATGGACTACAGACTGAAAAAACAGATGCATTGCGAAGATGTAAAAATAATGTATTATTACGTGCTAAATATTTACTCAGTCACAACCCAATAGACCTGCCAATGCAGACAATACCACATTACAGAAATATTGTTAACATACTCAATATGCATAGAATATGAAGCATACCATAAAATAGGCAAACAGGACATGAATACCATATTAGACTTACATTGTAAAATTTGTGACCCAAACATTGCTCCTGGCATCATCTTAAAACTAGACCATATGGGCACTAACAGATCTAGTAATGATACGGTAATGCTGCTGAACCAGGTATTAGTGATCTTTATGAGAAAAATTTAACTGGAGCACACAAGCTTCTACTTTTAATGCACAAATGAAGGTGGAATAAAACATAATAGCCTTTCAGAAGTGATTCCAGCTGATATTCTGAAACACTAGTACAACTAATTACCTTGATAAAGACAATTTTAAATAACATGACTCGCACATAAATAACATCTGAGGTATAGTCACCAGCAACACATGTGTAGGCTTTATAAGTTTTCTTTAAACATTAAACTCTATAAATGGTCACACATAATGCTTGCGTTGTGCAAAAACTCAGTGAAAGGCAAAATGTGCGCGCTGCTTATACGCCTAGATCTAACCTGAAAAGAACACGTAATCTGACTGGTTAAAATATTATATCCAATATTTTGCTTTTCGCAAAACAGACAAAATGTAGGTTTTTCTTTATGTAAAGATATGCCTTTTGTTTCCTTACAAGGTCATGATCCCCAAGTCATTAAAGGATAATTATACAAAAGTATAGATACCACCTCTCCTCAAAGTCCTATACCCACTTGTCCATGCTCCTGTGAGATTTAGGCTGTAGGGCTGATCCCTTGTTTTTTCTGCACATGTGCAAAGAAAATCCCATTTATTTCTATAGAGAGGCATCCATTCTAGGGACACGAAAACAATAGACTTCTCCATTTGAATGAAGGGCATTTTCTGCAGCTTGGGTGCACTCTACATAGGATGCATTGCTATGTATTTCCCAGGATGAGTATTACTGAACCAAAACTGAATGTTGAAAACAGATTTGACCCCCTTTTTAAAAGGTATAAATGGATTTGAACCTGAAATGGACCAGAAGACGCACAGGACTTCTGTGCAATTCGCACTGGAGCCGCTCCGGCGATGTGTGAACTGGCTCCATAAAGAGACGGTCACAATCTCCTGCTATGCAAATTGGATGCAGGGAAACCAACATCCAATTCGCAATAGTGTGAACCCTGCCTTAAAGTCTGACAGGTTTGGTTTAAATTTTTTAATTAATCGTATGCTTTCCACTCCTAATTCTACAGCATTTCCCGATACCATGAAATATCGCTGGACAAAAAGTCAATAGGCAATAAGAAGACTTTATTAATGACAACCAATGAAACTTAACATGCATCACAAAAGACCAAAACAAAGAGCAATGCTATTGGCTTGATTCCCCAATTACAATGAACATACACATTAAAAATGTGTGTATTTTCGGTATGTTTTTCAATGGTTTGGTCTCAATTTACTAGCACAGGAAAAAAAAAAGTTGTCGACGTGGAACAATTTTGTGATTCTGAACAGCGCCTCTGAAATGTTTTGAAATGTCTTTGGATTGAGACCTTTTACAGAAGACTATGCAGGGAGCAGGAAAAGATTCTATTAGCTAATGTCTGTAAAGTAATCTGTGGAAAATAGTTGCATATGTATGTACTGAAAAAGTGCAAGGACTATAAAAAGCAACAATCAGCTATACTTATTGAAGGCATTCATTCCCAAGATGGGTAGAAAGTGATTTTATGTAACATTTCTAACAGGGATTAACTGACAGGTCTTTCCCATCTGCTGCTCTATTATTAGCAGATAGGGCAATTTACTGTGCAGCACCTAACCTTACCATATGCTCTTAAAATATAAACAAATAGAAGGATTTTTGTCATTAAAATAGCTATTAAATATTAACTACTGTCTAAACTTTTAATTTTCCAAATGCTATTTTGTATCGGCGGTGTGTGTGTATTGTAAAGTCTGGAAGATTTCTAAATGTGCAAATATGTATCTGGATGAGAAATATATAAACACAAAGCAGGGTCACAATACAAAATGGCCCTTTATGTACACATATACATATATAGAGCAAGCTTATATATCATACACTTGTCAGTATTAACATTTACAGCAGCTTAGCAGCTACTGTAGCTCTGATTTTGCTGGTTCTTTGCTATATTCCAGATTTTTTTTTTCGTACTTGATTTTTTGAAATATTGTAAATTCCCACAAGAACAGATTTATTCCCATATACAAAATCAAAGTTGGGCATCTTAAAACTTACAGTTTTTCAAAAGTAATGTCTAAAGCCCAACTCCACCCTTTATTGAAGTGGAAAATACATTTCCTAGCAGATTTTTTCCAATTTAAAAAACACTATTATGTTTTAGTATCAACCAGTACATGGTAACATTCAATGATCTTAATGTATTACTGCAAAATGTTAGTGAATCGATTTTTTTATGCCACTAGTGCAAAAATTCTTCATAATATGGGCCAGGTCAGCCTTTTTCAACCAGGGTGCCCATGCACCCTGGGATGCCTTGGGGAAAAATGCCAAACAATTGCCCAAAAATTGTACACAAGCCAGCGTGTGGATGAAGGCTGCCTTTTAGTTACACCAAGTCACAGGTTTTCATTGTGCACCATTACAACCTTCTTGCTGCCAGTGTCCTAACGGCCAATGGCATTGATTGGCATCAGTCACCTGCATAGCATCCTTGTTTGACCCTCCCCTGCCCCTCTCCATCAGGGTTGGGGTTACATTAGCTGAGTGATGGAGAAACATTTGAATACTAGTCAGTACCAGTCTGCAAAAGTATATTTGCTTTGGAAGAATAAATCACTTCTAACGTTGGGTGTCCTACTTGAAATTGTGGGTGTTGCTGTGTTATGTAAAACCAGTTTTTACATTTCAGAATGGGTTGCCTCAAGGCTGTCCATGATTTTTAAAGGGTGCCTCGAGATTGTCCATCATTTTTAAAGGGTGCCTTGACTGAAAAAAGGTTTAGAAACACTGGGCCAGGTGCTGTTGCTATGTTACACTTAGAAGATTCAGAGATCTCAAATGGCTAGTAAAACAAAGATCTGATGGTCACCTGAATTCAGCTAACCATTGATGAGCTTTATAAAAAATAATAATTATACATTTAAAAATAAAATAAAAGGATGCAAACTATTATATAGTTGACATTGTACAAGGAATTTCTGTATACACTTCTAAAAGCAGCCATAGACGGTTTGAATCTTACAATCTTACTGTGTTGATGGCTGAATTGAGTGATTTTCTTTCCTGCAACCTATTGCAGGAAAGAAAAGCATACCATCTATGTCCAGCTTAACTAAGCATATACAGAAAGATATTTTCTCAGCAAGTGTTGGCTTCAGGAAAAAGTCCTTTTGCCACTACCTGTCCCTTATCTAGCATACTAATGAGGTATAATATTATAAAGAGAAGTCCAACTTCCAGACTACAGAGGGTATTGTATTGACTACACACAGATACATTTGGCGCATAAGACAACCAGTCACCTGAGTTATTCTCACCTATGCACAAGGTCTAAATGTACATGACCACGTATAACCTTGTTGCCAGTGTTTTGTGAAGCAGTGATAACAAGATGAACAGATATTGGCTTCCCCAGAGTCTCCAATTATGTGTTTTCCAATTATATTCTGCACAATGAAGATTACACGTTCTAATTAACTATGTAAGTGTACTGTATGCAAGTTCAGAAAAAGCAAAAATATGGGATGAAGAAAGAAATCTTACATCCAAGCGATAGGATGAAAGCACAGGTGGAATGGCACTCAGTAACACAAGAACAAGCAATGTTTATTAAAAGGATCATTGCACAGTAGTGACGTTAAAATATATTTTATACACCTGGCATACGGCTTGCTCAAAGTCCTTTAAGGGAATCCTGAACGTATATCTAATGGAAGCTAATATCAAGGTTTTAACCAGGTGGTATCTTACCCTCACTAAATTAGCTGCCATATAGCCATCTGCGGATACATCTTGCTTTAGAGGATGCCAACTTTCAGGATCAATGGCCCACATCTGGTGGGAATGTCCTAGGATTCGCCCCTTTTGGAAAAAAGTTTTTAACTTGATCCTCAGGGTGACTGATTGTCAGGTTTCCAGGTCCCCGTCTGTAGCTCTTCTAAATGCACATATACCTCAAATACCTAAGACTACGCAAACATTAATCCATTTTATTCTCACAGGAGCCAAGATAACTATAGCTAAAGCCTCGTACACACGACCGGTTTTCTCGTCAAGAAACGACAAGAAAACTGTTGGGAGAGCTTTCTTCCCGAGAAAACCGTTCGTGTGTATGGTTTCTCATTGAGAAAACTGCTGGGAATCTCGACGAGAAAAATAGAGAACATGGTCTCTATTTTCTCGTCAGGATTCTCGTTTTTCTCGTCGGGATTCTCGTCGGCCTGTTTCCCGACGAGAAAACCGGTCGTGTGTATGCTTTTCCGAGTCTTAAAAAATCGCGCCTGCTCAGAATCAAGTATAAGACGGGAGCGCTCCTTCTGGTAAAACTAGCGTTCGTAATGGAGATAGCACATTCGTCGCGCTAAAACGAAATGAAAGCACAAAGACTGAAAAGCGCGAATCGTCTCTCCCCAAACTTTTACTAACACACGGTAACACGAGAACAACAAAAGCAGCCCAAGAGGTGGCGCCATTGGAATCGAAATTCCCCTTTATACTGCCGTTGTTAGTGTTGTACGTGACCGCGCTTTACAACGACGAGATTTGGAATTGACAGTGTGTATGCAAGGAAAGCTTGACAAGAATCTCGTCGAGAAAAACGACCGTTTTTTTTACGACGAGATTCTCGGACGTGTCTACAAGGTTTAAGGCGTGGAAAAAAATGAAACCCTTCCCCTCAGACATCAAACAAAAAATATCTTGGATAACGACCCAAGAAAAATTAGCTAGTATCTTAAATAACACATCCCGAAGTTTGAAAAAATATGGGAACCATGGGCTAGTTATATTGGGATATCACTTAATCAAGATGCTCCATCGTTCTCTCAATCCCCAACAGTGTTAAGTTAGGCATGTACCCTCTCTCCTTTTCCCTTTCCTTTTATATTCACAACTCTCTTCTTTCCTTTCCTTTAAATTTTTTTTTTAATTTTAAGATAAGATTTCTGGAGATGATTTTAACCACTTAACAAAAATAGAGTGACAATTTTGAAAAAAATTACATATTTTTTTACTTTTTGCTATAATAAATATCCCCAAAAAATATCTAAAAAAAATTTTTTTTTCCTCAGTTTAGGCAGATATGTAATCTTCTACATATTTTTGGTATAAAAAAAAAAAATCGCAATAAGCGTTTATTGATTGGTTTGCGCAAAAGTTATAGCGTCTACAAAATAAGGGGTAGTTTTATGGCATTTTTATTTATTATTTTTTTTTTACTAGCAATGGCGGCGATCAGCGATTTTTTTCGTGACTGCGACATTATGGCGGACACATCGGACACTTTTTGGGACCATTGTAATTTTTACAGCGATCAGTGCTATTAATATGCACTGATTACTGTGAAAATGACACTGGCAGTGAAGGGGTTAACCTCTAGGTGGCGCTGTAGGGGTTAAGTGTGACCTAATGAGTGATTCTTACTGTAGGGGGCGTGGCTTGGTGTGTGACGTCACTGATCGTCGTTCCCTATGACAGAGAACAGACGATCACTGACATGCCACTAGGAAGAACAGGGAAAGGTATGTTTACACTTACCTCTCCCCGTTCTTCAGCTCTGTGACCCGATCGCGGGACACCGGCGGCGATCGGGTCCGCGGGTCCCGCGGGCATGGAGCTTCGGACCGGGTCGCGAGCGCGCAACCCACGGATGGGTTCTTAAAGGGGACGTACCTGTACGCCCTTGTGTCTGTCTGTGCCATTCTGTCGACGTATATCGTCGTGCGGCGGTCCTTATGTGGTTAAGAAACATATTTTCTTTTTTTTCTTATCTAATATTATTAGAGTAAAGTTATAGATAAGACAAGCTATAATCCTGTTTATTCGGTCATATCTTTTGGGATGAGAGGCTCTGGGGGCTACATTATAAGTCCATGAAAGAGACTGGAGATCCCCTCTTTGGGCACAGCATGATCCCTTAAGGGGTGCCTGTTCAAAGAGGCCTCCCTGAAGTAGCCTAGCGTTACAAGTAATTTTCAGAATATTTAATGTTATGATGCTATAATTTATAAGATCCTCTCTTCATATTATTATTTTATAGGATATTAAATACCATTCCTACATCATCATCCTCTGGGATGAACTATTCACGTATCGTAATATACTTTATGCTTTTTGAAAATAAAATATTTTGAAAGTAAAATATATTTTATGACATATCGGCAGAGAGGTTCCCCTCAAAAATTCTATAAATAGTGGGCACACTGGCTAGACTTCTATACTCTTACTCCCCCATCTACTCACTAAACAGACTATTATGGTAAATCAATCGATAGGATAACCTTCATTATTGACCCCAGGCACAAAAAACACAACTGCACAATACAGTTCTGATTTATACTTTTATTGTGTTAAGATTTTGCTGAACTAACAATGTCAATCATATGCAAGGTATTCTCTAGCTTACCTCTGATATGTTACATACCTTAAGCGTGCTGTATATAATAACTAATTAACCCCTGTGTTTTTTTTTTTGTTTTGCTTTTTATAAATACCAACATTTTTAACCCTGGCTGTTCTGGTCTTATTTTATTTTTTATTCTGTCTTTATGGATGCCTAAAAAAAATGGTACATAGGAGCAAGAACATGGTCGAACATAGCCAAAACATTACTCGTAAAAGCCATGTCAATGTTACAATGGGTCAACATATATAAACAGGTGAAGGAATAGACCTACAGAATGTAAAACCGTATCTATTCTCATTTTAAGGTGATAAAAAACACTGTACATGACATTTGATCTGTTTATTACCTCTTTTAATTCTTCCTTCATTATTTTGGAGTAATCCTACGGTTTTAAATGTATTATTTATTTATTTTATTTCATGCATCATGACAAAAACTATGGATGTAAAAGCATAACTATTTGTTCAAATACAAATACTAAATAAAAAAAAAATTCTACATCATCAAACTGTTTTCTAGAAAGAATAATGCTACAGCTGTTCTTGTCCTAGAGTAACAGACCATGTTCTGTTTGCAGTGAGGCCTGTCTCACTGAAACCAAGTAATTGTCTGGGACAGAGAGCATGCGACAATGACTGCATTTCCAGCACACACAAGTGATGGGAGGAGAGAATATTAATGTGCTGATGAATGTACATGAACAGTTGCAAGATCAAAGAGCCTATAAATGGAACAGCGTTAGGTTACACACTGACAGAACAAAAATATGACTTCCTTTCATCCTCTCATTTGCCCAAATTTCCATCACTCTGTCTCAATCGTGCTCTGCCAAGACATTTTACACCTGAAGGATCTATGAACTAGCAATGACAAAGTCACTAAAGGATGGTTTACCAACAATTATAACTTAATTTTTCACCAATTACTTGTCTAATGCTATATGCTACTTCAGCAAAGCTGTCTTTAGAGAGCGTGAATATTGCATTTACAGTTATTATGCATGAAAATTTAAACATTTTGACACTATGGGGTTGATTTACTAAATCCAGAGAGTGCAAAATCTGGTGCAGTTGTGAATAGTAGCCAATCAGCTTCTAACTTCAGCTTCTTCAATTAAGCTTTGACAAAAAAAAACTGAAGCTGATTTCTATGCAGAGTTGCACCAGATTGAGCACCCTCCAGCTTTAGTAAATCAACCCCTATGGTGGTTGGTGATCCAGAGGTCACCGACAGTAAGTTATAACAGGTAAAATATCACAATACAGTGCGGCAGAGAAAAAAACAGTCAATATATAAAGAATCCAATGGCCCAAGGGTCAAATGACAGGGATAATTTATATTTCCAAAAGACAACTACATCTGTTTGTGTACATTGCAATTCTAACTTGCATGCATGTACATCAGATAAAAGTTCAGACTGAATACATGTACATCAGATAAAAGTTCAGACTGAATACTAGGGGTACATTGATATATCGGCCGAAAATAGGGTTATTAGCATTTTGCCAATAGAAAAAAAAAAGATGCAGATAATGGATTGCTGTGTCCCATTGACTTCAATGCAAAAACACCCCCTATTGAGTGCAATGCAAAATTGTGTCTCATTGACTGCAATGCAAAATCACTTCCCACTGAATTCAATGCAAAATCGCATCCCATTGACTTCCATGC
This sequence comes from Rana muscosa, assembly GCA_029206835.1. Lineage (NCBI taxonomy): Eukaryota > Metazoa > Chordata > Amphibia > Anura > Ranidae > Rana > Rana muscosa. The sequence goes on along the minus strand of CM055116.1, from coordinate 779,714,699 downwards.
AAAAATGCCCTCTTTTGACTGCAATGCAACTTAAAGACATCAGTGGATTCGCTTTGAGACCCCTGGGGGGGGGGGGGGAAATTAAGCTGTAACGTAAAGCATGAGAGTGTGAGGCATATCCTATTGGTGAGTGCAAGTCCTTTGGGAGTGGAGACACTGAGCACTTATGATGTGGTGAAGGTTTTCAATTCAAGATATCACAGGAAGAAACGTTTTTGCTTTGAAGTTTTAACACCTGGAATTATCACTACAGTTTATGGACTTTTTTTATAGTATTCACTCCATAGAATTTTTTTTTCTTGTTTCAAGGTATTGATTGAACGTTATGGACACTTAATATTCACTTTATATGCACATGTTTATCACAGGGTGTATATTTATGTGTATTTATATGTATACATGTGTATTTCCTTTTTGTAGGGTGCATATTTACATAGAATTTATTTAGGTTTGTGTTTTCACAACACACAGCGCTACTATTTTGGTTATTCAAAATCTTTTTACAATTTTTATTTTTAAAGTAGCAGCTTTAAGGTGTATTAGTTTAATTTTAAGACGTGCTTCAGAGCGCAGTGGGGTGCACAAGGGAATAAGAGGGGCGTTCATTTCTTTTTGCACTGTTTGTTACAAATATATATTGCCTATTTACTATATTTTCAGTGACTTGCAACTTGCTATCAAAGTAGGCTAGTGTTATGCTTTACTGGGGCATTGTGATTCATGAACCGGTTTAAAGTGAACCTCTGTTCATTCTATGGGCAATACAGTGGGTAAAAGGTTTGTAAGTCTTGCCTTGCCTCTTGATTGAATCCCACGTGGAACATCTGCATGGCATTTCTCTTCTCTTCCTGTAGTTAGATGCTCTGGTTCCCTCTCACAATCCAAAAGCACACTGGCAGGTAAAATTGGTATTAGTGGGAGTAAACAAGGCTAGAGCCTTGTACACCCAAGCGGGAATCCCATCAAAAAGAAAAAACGTTGGTTTTCTCGACGGGATTCCTGGCAAGCTTGTCTTGCCAAGCCCTGTGTACACACACGCCATTAAAAAGAACCGCCGTTCTTTTGAATGGCAAGAACGCGATGACGTCATTGACTACGACGAGCCGGCGCTCGTCACATTTAATGCCGTCGCCGCCATCTTGCTACACCCTACACTACCCTTGTATGCTACCGCGCATGCGTCGAAGTCTCATCGAGCATGCGCGGGTTTCCCTGGACAGGTAAGGATACAGACGACCGGATTTCTCGGCAGGAAACACTCTGCAGACAATCCCGACGAGAAAAATAGAGAGCAGGTTCTCTATTTTTCTTGTCGAGATTCCCGGCAGTTTTCCTGTCGAGAAACCATACACACGAACGTTTTACTCTGCAAAAAGCTCTCCCAGCTGTTTTCTTGCCGAGAAAACCGGTCGTGTGTACGAGGCTTAGGAGTATTAACCTGTGAGCTTCTTCAGACAACACGAAGTAACTATGTACTTGGTAATATGTGTAAAAAAAATGATTCCCTACCCACTCTTCCTGTCTGCAGTACCCATGCCATCACTGAAACATGGTATTAAAGTGCGCAGCTTACAACAGAACTACTTTATTCGCTCAAATACTAACAGCTGCTGGGTACCTAAATTTGTGAGCAGGGGAAGATAACCACATAACCTAAACTGTGCTTTGTGAAACTGCACTCTGGCCTTACTCCATCATTTCAGAAATCTGAGATTTTCAAGGGTCTCTCCACTAGAGAGCGAATACAGGAAACTATACATCTTCGAAACGTGTCCGAAAATAGGCCCTCTGGGGCTTTTCTGCAAATATATCACTTAGTGAAACTGAAATATCATTTTAAGAGAAAGGGCAATTTTTTTATCCATTAAGCAAGCATCTTCAGTTCACTTCAATTACAAAAGTCTGAATGCAATATGTCAACAAGCCTTTACAGCTGTGTTACCGTGACAGAATTAGCAAGCAGGCAAACTGTAACGAAGAATCATAGTTTTTATAGAATTTCTCAATTCAGAGCAAAAAAAAAAAAACCAACTAAAATTCAGACTTTTTTGACTGCGAAAGTAAAAACACTGAAACTTGTGAACTAGATTTTGCTGCTAACTGATAAACATTATAGGCAAGTTTTTTCTAACTGGTGCCTGAGATCAAATAAATGGACTAGCTCCCACCGAACAATTCTCCTTGTTGTTCTAATAGACCGCACTGACCAGAGCCTGGTCTCAAATTGTAGGAGACTGTTTTTCTTAATTAAATTATGACGTTAAGACTGGAAAATTCTTAGAGAGTTATCAAGTATGACGCTTCTTGGCAGCGGTGCACTCACTTACATGCAGGCATTACATGGGCTGATGCTTCTGGAAAGAGCAAACAGAAGGAGCTTCAAAAGCAGCCATTTGAGTCTGAAAATATAAACCACTTCAAAAGGGACATAGCAGGTCTCTGAAGTGAAATAACATCCGGCATAGGAGAGAGAACCAGAACACATCTCCCTCTATGCTCAGATCAACTTACCTATGTCCTGTTGCCCCATTTTGGGAAGTGGGAATACTCAAGACAACATTTTCTGACCCTTTGACTCTAAGTAAGAAACTAAGGCAAATCTATTTCTTTCTTATTTAGAACACTATATATTCTTCTGTATTCAATCTGTATCAGTTGCCCTAATAGATAACTGTAATGGGTTTTGACCAACTTTAATTAACATTTTTGGAAGATATAAATATTTTTGTTTCTTTATTTTTTATCTGCATAAAATAAACATTACAAATCAACATTCATAGCAGGGTGCTTTCATGACATTTTTTCCTGTAGAGCATGCTGGGTTTTTAAGAACTTTCAGCGTGCCTTTTCATTCGTTGAACGCCTTCAACTGAAAAAGCATACGTGTCTGTACCAGGTCAGTATGTAAATTAAATAAATCCAAATATCTGGGCATCTTGCTAGTCATCACAGCATAGTGGTATGCAAGCTTAATACTAAAACAGAATAGCTTCTGGTGTGCTACCTGCTGGCTGTAAGTGGTAAATTAAATATTAAAGTACAATTTTTTTATACTAATTAAAAATAAATCATTTACTATTTACAGTATTAGCCCCAAACTCCCTAACCAAGCAGGTTTTTTTTAATTCTTTATTTATAGAAATACTTCTTACAGTGCTGTGCATGTAACTTTAACACTGGAGTCCAGTACAGAGAGTTAGTAAATCAGGGTGGATATAAATCAATGATTTAAAAAAAAAAAAAAAAAAAAAAGATTTTTTTCGATTTAAATCATTTTTTTTTTTTTTTTATCAAATTTATTTTAATAAAATGCTTTTGGAATAAAAATCTATCTAAAGATATTTTTCTTTTTAAAATACCTTAATAATTTAGTTTATTCAGCATGAAAATGGAAAATTGTATACTTACCTCTCGGTAATTTTCCTTTCCTGACGCATCCAATGGCAGCACACACGCTGGGTTGTGACTCCGCCCCCACAACCTGATAGGACTGCTTAGCTATAAGTGTTTGAAGAGGAGTCCCCCGCCTCATTCTCGGTATATATTACCTCATACGGGTGGGTATTTGTGTGCTGCCATTGGATGCGTCAGGAAAGGAAAATTACCGAGAGGTAAGTATACAATTTTCCATTTTCCTGACGCATCATGGCAGCACACACGCTGGGAAATAACTCGCAACAAGGGTGGGTGTTTTTTGAATGCATGTATATATTTTTTTTTTTTTTTTTTTATTTACAAGATATGGAAGAGTTAGTTTGAATCACTGCTCTCCCAAATTCCGTCGTCGTTAAACATGCCGGGTCTATTCTGTAATGAGACATGAACGTGGTTCTGGAAGACCAGGTAGCCGCCTTACATATCGTCTCTGGTGACACTCTGCAGTATGCTGCCCAGGATGTTGCCACTGCCCTGGTCGAGTGAGCTTTCAGATCGTCGGGTATCGGAAGGTGTTGGATTGCGTATGCCTTCTTGATGATTCTAACTAGCCAACTTGATATTGTTCGAGATGACGCTGCTTGGCCTTTCTTAGGTCCGTTTGGTATTATAAGTAAGTTCTCCGACTTCCTGAATGGGTTAGTCGCTTCTAGGTATGATGATATATTGGACTTGATATCTAGTGGATGTGGAGTTCCTTGGTTAGTGAGAAGGACTGGTAGGCTGATTTCTGGATTGAAATGAAATGCTGATGCTACTTTTGGTATGAATTGTTCCGATGGTCTTAAGATGACCCTGTCGGGGTAGAAGGTCAGGTGAGACTCCTTCATGGATAGTGCTTGTAGTTCGGATACCCTTTTTGCTGAGGTCATCGCAATCAAGAATGTTACCTTTTGTGTTAAATCTCCCAAAGATATCTCCGTTAGAGGAAAGAAGGGGTTTTTTGACAAGGTGTCCAGAACTATAGACAGGTCCCAGGTTGGGAATGACGGTTTTCTTGGTGGTCTTATCTTGAGGCATGCTCTTTGGAACTGGACTACAAGAGGGTTAAATGCCCATTTGGTTCCCGTCATGGCCGATAAAGCGGATGTTTGGACTTTTAAGGTGCTTGAACTTAGGCCCCTGTCTAGGCCTAGTTGGAGGAATTCGAGAATTTGTGCTACCGTAGGAGACATCGGATCCCATGACTGCTGACGTGCTAGTGCAGTGAATTTTTCCCAAACCTTGCTATACACCCCGTTAGTTGATTTCTTCCTGGCCTGTTGTAATGTGGCCACTACTCTTAGGGAGCATCCCTGGTTTAATAGCCTCCCCCTCTCAACTTCCAGGCCGTCAGATGGAGTTTCTCTGGTGCTGGGTGAAGAAACTGGCCTTGTGAGAGTAGGTCCGGAGTTACTGGAAGTGTTAGCGGGTCTTCTATGCTCAGCTGTAGAATGGTCGTAAACCATGGCCTCCTCGGCCAGAAGGGGATTATCGCTATCACTGTAGACGTTGAGTTCCTCAGTCTGGCTAGGAATCTGGCTATTAGGGGAACAGGAGGGAATATATATCCCAGGTGGAATTTCCAGGGGTGTAGGAGGCAGTCTACCCCCTCCGCTGTCGGATAGGGAGTCCGTGTTAAGAATTTTTGGCACTTGTTGTTCCATGGTGTTGCTGCCAGATCGATGTCGGGTATTCCCCATTTTTGTGCTATAAGGGAGAATACTTGATGGTTCAGTGACCACTCGTTGTTTGAAACATGGCGCCTGCTTAGGTCGTCTGCAAGTTGATTCTGCGTCGCTGGAACATATATTGCCTTTAGATCTTTCAAGTGAACTTGTGCCCATTCCATGATTGGTCGTACCTCCTGTATAAGGGAGTTGCTTCGTGTCCCGCCTTGTCTGCGAATGTAGCTCACTGCTACCGTGTTGTCCATCCGTATTGTGACGTTCTTCCCTATGATGAGTGGTCTGAACGCTAGAAGTGCCTGGAAGGCGGCTCTGAGTTCCAGGATATTCGACACTACTCCTTGAGGACGGAATGCCCAGTGACCTTGTGCTGCCAATTCTTGGTAATGTGCTCCCCAGCCTTGAAGGCTGGCGTCCGATGTGACCACTTCTACCGGAGGGTGAATAATGGGTCGGTGGCGTTTCAGATTGTCGATCCGTGTCCACCACCACATTGATTGTTTTACCGATGTGCTGATGCGTATCCATTGTGTTAGCGATACTCCGTTCCATTGTTTCAGGAACGAGATTTGGAATGTTCTTGTATGCCACTGGGCCCACTGGATCATCAGAAATGTGGAAGACATGGTGCCTAGGATGCTCAGGCATGTTCTGGCTCGTAGATGTGATGCTCCCATTAGTGTTTTTATTCTGTGTATGAGTGGATCTATCTTCTCCTGTGGCAGCCCCACAGTGTTGGCATTGGTGTTGATTTCTGCGCCTAAAAAGATCATGTTCTGGGTTGGTTCTAGGCTGCTTTTTTTCCAATTTATTATCCAACCCAAGTGCTGTAGGGTGGAGGTTAGTATTTCTCGATGTTGTAGCAACAGTTGTCGATTGTCGGCTAGTAGGAGGATATCGTCGAGATAGTGATGGACTCTGAGTCCTTTTTCTCTTAAATGGGCTATTACTGGGAGTAGAACCTTTGTAAACGTCCTGGGGGCTGTTGATATCCCAAACGGCAGGCTTCGGAACTGGAAATGTTGTTGTCCTATTGCGAAACGCAGATATTTTTGAAAATCTTGGTGTATAGGTATATGAAGATAAGCGTCGGATAAATCTACCGATAACATCCAGTCTCTTATGTTGATCGCTAGCAGTATTGATTGGAGGCTCTCCATCTTGAAAGATTCTACTTTGATTGACCTGTTGAGGTTTTTTAGGTCTAGCACCGGTCTGAGGTCCCCTGTCTTTTTCTTCACGAGAAAGAGAGGGGAATAGAAACCCTGGGTTCTCTGGTGTAGGGGTACCTGGATTATTGCTTGTTTCTGCATCAGTTCCAAGACATATTGGATTAGGAATCTTCTTTTGGTTATGGATGCTGGGATCCTTGTGACTTGAAAGTGGTCTTTGGGGGTTCTGGTTTTGAAACCCCATCTGTGTCCTTCCTGGATTGTGGATATTGTCCATGGATCCTTTATATGGTCTTCCCACACCCGAGTAAATAGTTTGAGCCTTGCTCCCACTGTTACGGGTTGGGTGACCAATCCATCAAAAGGACTTTTGTTGTTCCCCTGTGATGGCCAGTTTGGGCTTTTGCGTCCTCAGATAGGACGATTGGGTATTTCTCCAATTGCGTCTGAAGTCCTTGCCTGGCTTGTACGATCTTGCTTCTCTATACCTTTCGGGTAAGTTCCTTCTGAAGGGAGGAAGTTTTTGTTGTTTTGGTCTTCTGTCTGATGGTATTAGACCGGACTTTCCTCCTGTGACCTTGGATATTGCTAGGTCCAATTTAGGTCCGAATAAATTGGTTCCGTCATACGGTATTTTACACCAGTTTGACTTTGATGTTCCGTCTGCGACCCATGGTTTTAGCCATAGTGCTCTTCTGGACGTAACAGATGATAACATTGACCTAGCTGATGATCGAATGATGTCGACGGAAGCTTCGGCTACGAAGTCCCCTGCCAGACTAAGTTCCTGTAGTGCAGAGGCTATTCTATCTTGATCTGTTGCTTCTAATAGTAGCTTTTCAATATTTGACGTCCAGCTTGTGATTGCTTTGCCGACCGCTGCTAGAGCGATGGCTGGTCTGCATGCGCCTCCGGCCGATGAGTAGGCCTTTTTCATTTCAAGGTCCATCTTCCTGTCCAAGACGTCCCTAAAGGTTACTGCGTCTTCTATAGGAAGTGTAACATGTCTTGCTAATCTCATTAAAGATGAGTCTACTATGGGGGCAGAAATGAGGGGATTTACTGCCGGTTCCCTTAATGGATATAGTTTTGCTATCCTATTATTGATGCTCGGTTTTTTGTCAGGTTTTTCCCACTCATCTCTTATTAGTTCTTCCAGTTCATCAATGAAGGGGAATGTTTCCGGATCATTCTTCAGGCTGGGGAAATATTTTCTGATTTTGCGAGGTGTCTCTTTTGATTCATCCCAGCCAATAGCTTCTTTGACTGATTTAGTGAAAGGATCTATCAGGGAGAAATCAAACCCACCTGAACAGGGTGTTTCTTCTTCTGTCACGGAATCATCTGACCCCTGCAGGATGTACGGGTTTGAGGGTGATATTGTCTGGGTTAACCTTACTGGTTCCGAGACTGAAGCTTCTAATATTGATTCTTTTACTGAATCTCTGATGATATTTGACACTTCTACTGTGCCTGATTCTCTGTCTCTTGTGGCTTCGTCTGCACAAGATTGGCAGGCTAGTTTATTTGGGAGGGCCTGTGCTCCGCATACCCAGCAGGCATTAGCCGCAGGACGGGTTTGATGGTTATCCTTCCCATGGGAAGAGGATTTGTGATGGTGGGAGGATGTTCTTGACCTGCTTCTCCTAGAGTGTGAATGTCTTGAAGGAGAGCGTTCCCTACGTCTAGAATGGGATGATCTTGATGATCTGCCAGGGCTATCAGAAAGGTGGTATTAAAGGCTATGCACTCTTTTAATCTCCTCTTCAATACTTACTTATACCTAGCTGCCTCTTACCTTACTGGCTGTGGATGGTCTACTTGGGCAGTGGCTTCCATGGGGATAGAAAGAGTGTACCTGAACGAAAGGTAGTTTTTTCAGGCAACAGAAAAAGGCTCTCAAAATGACAGAGTAAAAGATTTTCACCCCCCCTCTTTTTTTTTTTGCATAGTTGTCAGTGTATAATAGAAAGGCTCACTTACCAGTTGTGGATGCTGTTCCTAGCCTCTCTTGCTTGCAGCAGACGAATGTTGCAGAGTTTGGGTGAACAGCAAAAAAAAATGACATCTGAGGTGTTTTTTTAAATAGCCCGCCGTCGCCGCGGAAATGACGCGTCATCGCGCATGCGCACTAGCGTCTAGAGCGCGCCGCCGCCATTTTTAGTGCTGGCAAACAGTTATAGGACGTGAGGTCACTTCCGGTCGCGGCGGTGATCAGAGCAATATGCAAATGGGAGCAGGGAGGAAGCGCTGCTATGAGATACAGAGGAATGGAAGAAAAATGGAAAAGAAGGTAAACTTTTTAAGATGAAGGAATGGTAGCCATGCCCAAAAGATGAAACCTATTTAAGGCTTGTACTTTTATCCAGTCCCCTGAGACCATCAGAGTGGGGTCCTGTAATATGGCTCATTTAGAGACCGTACAAACAGGACTTCCAAACTAGGAGAGGCTGAACCTAGCTGGGGTGAAAGTGGTAGAGGTCTTACGCTGCTGCTGTCAGTCCTGTCAATGAGGAAGAAAAAGAGAATGAGGCGGGGGACTCCTCTTCAAACACTTATAGCTAAGCAGTCCTATCAGGTTGTGGGGGCGGAGTCACAACCCAGCGTGTGTGCTGCCATGATGCGTCAGGAAATGGAGCTTAGTTATGTAGCATTAGGCTGAATATTCTGTAATATTTACATTTTTGGTAAACTCATTCAATGAATCCAAGCTCTGCAAGCTGAGGTAACATGCACTGCATTCACACAATTTTACAGTAACCATGAGATAAAACAAAGTTCAGGATTATTCCTTTATGCCATTTTTTTTCAAATCTATGTACACTAGAAACTGTATGATTGAATCGGTTCTGATATCGCTGTTTTACTAACCTGAAAGCTTATTATTCTAAATAGGAAACCTTCATTTTGTTTGCAAATATTAAAGATTCTAACTACCAGCAAGAATAAGTCCTTACATTTAAAGAACACCTGTCATTTTAGATCCATAATGGCAGCGCCTGTTAGCGGGCATCCACTCAGCTGCTGTGGCCACGTCCCTCACCTTGTTGTGTCACTGCCGCATCACCAGCCGTCCCATTAAAGTGAATGGGACTGTCGGTGAATCAACATCGGGTCAGAGGAGGAGCCGCTGCAGGACAGAAATGACAGTTGCTCTATAAAAGTAATGATTTAAATCGAGTTGATTTAAATCAAGCCTTTTTACTAGTGATTTAAATCGTGATTTAAATCGACTTGAATTAAATTAAATCCACCCTGTAGTAAATGCATTGTATTTCCACAATTTTAACACATGTAGGAGCTTGGAAATAGGATTACATAGAGCCAGGACATGTATCAACTTGAATCTGACAGAGTCTTGCAAGAAGATATTCAATTTTAACATAAAATACAACGTGTATGTGGCTGCCTGAGGGAACATTCTGGAGGAGGTGCCCCAAAAGACTTTATTATAGGGGGGAACAGGGATAGCAGAAAGATAAATGGGAAAAAAGGGGGGGTCACTCTCTGGGGTGTCTCCAGGGTGGCTTCCAAAAGCACACACACATTTAGCCTAATGCTTAGGATAGCTCAGGGACATATTGAGACATCACCTGAAGGTAATTATCGGTGCAGGTAAAGTATCTCCAGGGCCTCCGCTTTTCTCTAAATGCTTCCTCAATGTTGTGAAGAGTAGCTGTTAAAGTGTTTGTAAACCCCCACAAAAAAATACAGATCCTGGTCCTTTAAAGCAGATTAAACAGCACAGTGCTTGTGCTGTGTAATTTGCCCCCCTTCTAAACTGTAAAAAAAACTCCCTGAATCTGCCACTTCCTGTATGCCTCTCTAAACTGACCACAATAACCAGGGCTACTCAGCCCTGATCACCGTGGTCAAAGTGCGTCCCTCCGTCATACGCTGCCCTGCTCTCCTCTCTCCCCCCTCACCCCCCTCCTTCCTGCCTGTCAGCGCCCTCTCTGTCTCTGTCTCCGCCCTGCCCCCCCACCGCTATTATTGAAAATTAAGGCCTCATGCCCACGGACGTTTTTACAGCCGCATTTTTGAGCGTTTTTTACAGCTTAAAAACGCCTGTCCATGTTAGTCTATAGCTTCATGCCCACCTAGACGTTTTTGAGCTGCAAATAGCATAGACGTTTTTAAGCTGTAAAAAAAACCCAGGACCAGTGCGTTCCTCAGCGTCAGAATTAGGCAGAAAAAAACGCGAGCGTCAAAAAACGCGCAAAAACGTGCACTAACGCGCGGTCGCGTTTTTAGCTCCGACGGTTTTTTTTTTATTTATTTTTTTAACAATAACATGGACAGGCGTTTTTAAGCTCTAAAAAACGCAGCTGTAAAAACGTCAGTGGGCATGAGGCCTAAAAACCTAAAATTGTCACTGCCAGCCTCTCTACAGGCATACCCCGCTTTAAGTACACTCACTTTACATACACTCGCGAGTAAGGACACCCCCGAGTGTATATAAAGTGCCCCACAAGTACTGTACAGACATTTTGCAGCCGCAGTAGAAGGAGCTGAAGCTCCGAGAGCATAGCCCGCCCTGTTCCATTGTGCCCCTGACACCCCCACTATAGCCCCTGAGACCTCAACAACAGCTCCTGACACCCCCACTACAGCCCCTGACCCCCCACTACACCCTAGAAGTGAAAAAAGGTATTGTTTCACTTTAAGTACATTTTCATTTTACATACATGCTCTGGTCCCATTGTGTACTTAAAAGTGGGGTATGCCTGTATTACAGGCTGGCATACAACAATGTGTAAATCCTTTCTAAAAACGAGCAGTGTAAATAGCCATTTAGAGCTGTCTTCAGGCCAGTTACGTGACTTGCGGCCACTTTACAGCTCTGAGACAGGGCTTCTGTGGGAGGATAAAAGCGGCCACGTGATCTCCCCGGCTGATGTTAGAGGGAGATTACGGTCCCTCCTGCAGTAGCCGTGTACCTGAGCTGAAAGGTGTTCGCAAGTCAGGTGACCGGCCTGAAGACAGCTCTAAATAGCTATTTACACTGCTCCTTTTTACAAAGGATTTACACAGTGTTGTATGCCAGCCTCTAATAGAGCCGCTGGCAGTTAAAAAAAAAAAAATGGAATACCACAGTGATCTAGCCTGGGGTGGTGTTTGTATCCACAGAACAGGGATGCAAGCCTTGGCCGCATTCAGCAAATGTATAGTCAGGGAAGCCCTTGCATTTCTGGATGGGCCTCTCCGTCAAGTGGAGGAGGCAGGCTGCTGGGTTCCTACTTAACTCAATGAAAGTTAACCGTTTGATCGTAGCTGTTACGTCCTCACCAGAAAGAGCGTTTTTTGGGGTAGAACCAGAAAATATTGGCTATTGTACATACTTCCTTTGCGCAACACCAGCAGGTGCCCAGATTTTGCAGTCCACTTAGTGTCGCACATATGTAACCCGATACTATCTGGCTAGTATTGTGTATATACTAACCAAGCAGTTAACTGAATATTGTCCTCTAGTTCCCTAAAAGATATGTTTTCCAGTTTTGGGTGGTTATCAGTAACCTTTCTCACTCTTTAGCATCAAATTTAAATTGGAAGTGTCAAACCATGATCTCTGCCCCTCCCACAGGATCATAATGACTATTTTGCTCTCTTAGATCCCTTTCACAGTGGAGCGTATTGCAGGCGCTATAGCATTAAAAATAGCGCCTGCAATCCGCCCTTAAAAAGCTGTTACATTCACTCCAGTGTGAAAGCCCGAGGGCTTTCACACTGAAGCGTTGCGCTAGCAGGACGGTAAAAAAGTCCTGCTAGCCGCATCTTTGGAGCGGTGAAAGAGAGGTGTGTTTACCGCTCCTCCACCGCTCCTGCCCATTGAAATCAATGGGACAGCGCGGCTATACCACCCGCAATGCGCTGTTTCAGCAGCGCATTGCGGGCGGTTTTAAAATTTTCTTGCCCGCTAGCGGGGATTAAATGTACCCCGCTAGTGGCCGAAATGCGCCGCATATCCGCCCATAGCGTTGGCGGTAAAAATAGCAGCGTTTTACCGCCGACGCTATGGGCGGCTCAGTGTGAAAGGGGTCTTACAGCTGTACCTCCAGGATCTGTAAGAGAAATCTTTATTTATTTTTCTTTGCACAAACGGTAGCACTAAAATCTGATTAGCTGCTATAGATAACACCTCATTTTATTTAATGTTCCTGGAAGACTATAATAACAGTTTTCCAAATCTTGTTTGGATATACCCATCTATAGGGTGAACCACAAAAGATTAGTTCCAGTTATTTCCTCCACCTATGCACTGATCACCCACATGTGATTCCCCCTGCTGGGAAGGGGCTACTGCAGGAGCCCCTTATGCACCTGGGGACCCATGCAAAAAAAGACAGTCCTGCTCTCAACGGGTTATTGACACACCCATACTGCAAGAAGTGTGTATGAGAGATAGACATGTGCATACTGAAATATTTAGTTTCGGAATTTAAACGAAAAATTTATTTATTTAGTAACTACCGAAATTAATTTTTATTTATTTTGTTTCGGTAAAAATGCATTTGCATTTGTCCGAAAATCCGAATGAATTAAGGTCAAATCTGTCAATTGAAGGCTTATGGTGTCTGTCGAATTACGATTGCCTTTTATTGTTCAAAGTGATAACACCAAAGACACCAACACAAGGTCACGTAGACGCGTTTTACACATACATCTTGTGCTTAATGATTAAGCACAAGATGTATGTGTGAAACGCGTCTACGTGACCTCGTGTTGGTGTCTTTTGTGTTATCACTTTGAAAAATAAAAGGCAATCGAAATTCCTGGATGTGCAGCCATTTCTTTTCTTATGCCCTGTACACACGATCGTTTTTCATGCTGTTAAAACTGCCATTTTAAAAAATGGCCCTGAAAAATGATCGTGTGTATGCTCCAGAGCATTTTTAACGACGTGAAAAACGGCCATTAAAAATTCCTGACATGCTCTCTTTTTTCACGTAGTTTTTCATGTCGTTTTTTTTAACGACGTGAAAAACGATAGTGTGTATGCTTTAACGACGTGAAAAAAACGCGCATGCTCAGAATCAAGTAAGAGACGGGAGCGCTCGTTCTGGTAAAACTAGCGTTCGTAATGGTTTTATTACATTCATTACACAGTAACGGACTGAAAAGCGCGAATCGTCGCTCAACAAACTTTACTAACATGAAGGGTGGCGCCATTCGAACGGAACTTCCCCTTTATAGTGCCGTCGTACGTGTTGAACATCACTGCGCTTTGCTTGATCGTTTTTTTTTAATGATGGTGTGTACGCAAGGCAGGCTTGAGAGGAAACATGAAAAAAAACGAGGAGAAAAACGTCGGTTTAAAAAATGACATTAAAAACGATCGTGTGTACGGGGTATTAGATCTTGGACTAATAGAGTTAGGTTAGGCACATTCAATGTACACATGTATCGAACTGTTGTCGCAACGAAACGAAAATAAAGCATTTTTTATGATGGATCTTTCGGATTTTAAAATTTGCGCTCTCGTTATCGTTTGTCAAAACTAACACGAAAATCCCAGAAATTCTGACAAAAATGCATTCGGACGAAAACTAATGCACATGTCTAATGAGAAAGGATAGAGGGGTCTGAGCTCCAAATTGGTACAAAGGTAGTATTTATCTGCTGTACGTGCCCTGTGTTTGGAGGCTAGAAAAGTATGCAGAGGAAAAATATTAACAAGATAGGTACAGTATATGAGAACCTTGTAACTCTTCTATCACTGTCTTATGGTAGTGTGATCTAGTGGATTTGCTGACAGTCACTTGATATACTTCCTTTAGTTTAACTTTCTATAGTGCTTTTCTCTCTGGGGACTCAGTCAGGCTATATACGGTGCAAGCTATAGTAAAAATTGGCAGGCAGGTTGTACCTAAGTTGATCGATTGATCTACTTAGTACATTCAGCCTGCCCATACACGTTTCAAATCTCCGCCGATTCAACAGATTCAAACCTATGGCCAGCCATAGTGCTTAGAAGGTGAAGCAATCATCTTGGGCCCATGTCTTTCAGACTATGGGAGGAAACTGGAGTACCCAAAAGAAACACTCGCAAGCATGCAAATGTCATAGATGTAGTGCCCTGATTGGAACTAGAATTGAGGACCCTAGTACACCAGGCCACTGCGCTGCATTTCAGTTGCGTTTTCTGTTTTTCCACAATTTACAGTATAAAGGGTCTGAATTATGGACAGACAAATATCAAAAAAGAAATATGTAAGTTAACATTGGCACGATATTTTTCAAACACGTGCATTTGAAAAGTTTAAAGAAAAAAAAAAAGATCATTACGCCTATATAATTTCATATACCCCTTTGATTTAAAACTTCTATAAAACTGGGTGTTCCCAAGTAGTCTTTAAGAATGCTTTTTTTCAGCACCTGTGCTCTCAAAACATTACTTTTTACATGCTGTAAAATATACAAAGCTCCTTACCAGGTATACAGTATCTAGGGCAACAGAAATCAATGACGTATTTACCCTTATTCAACAAAGCACTGTGAAGCACAATGACTTTGCAAAAGGTAGTAGCTCATATTTACAGGATTTTATTTTACAGCAATCAGAGCAGAGGTGACTTCTGACTGGCAGCTATGGCTTACTGATATTTGCACACTGGCATTGTACTTTGGACTTTTTATTGAATGTAACATTTACTGTATTGTTCACAAATAACAGAGGTAGATATTCAAGAAAGAAAGGAAAATGTAAAATTCTAAAGATGAAAAGCTCCCTTATTGGAGGGTTACTAGGGGCTTGGTCCAAAGTAGTTAAAGAAGAATTCCAGGATAGATAAAACCCAGCATGGGTTAACTGCTTGTTTTTGTCTAGGGGTGAATCTTCATTACCAAAAGAAGCAACTCTGAGCCACACTCGGGATTGCATCGCAGGATCCAGGCCAAGTTACTTATCTTGTCCCCAGGATTGTGCGATGTCTCCCCGCTGTGTGTGCGGGCTGAAACCTCCGCTCAATCTATCACTGTGCCAGGCTCGGTTCCCTGTGAGCGTTGCGACGGACGGGGACGGAGCCCGGCGCCAAATTCAAAAAGCATCATACATTACAGATTACATTGCGGTATCAAATAATTTCACATCAGTTTTGTCCCTAATGCTTTGTCCAGTGCCCTGCATGCACTTTTATATTATATATATACTGTTCTTTTTGCCTGGAAACTTGAGAATGTCCATGTCAACCAAATAGTGTCCCTTTACGTCAAAAGCGGTTTTAGACCAGCTAGAAAACAGCGATAATAAATTAAAATCACTTGCAAAATTGAGCAATAGTTATTTGTGGGGAAATTCGTCAAACATAAGGAAGAAAAATCCAAAATGAGGGTTTCTGAAGTGCCTGTATGTCAATCAAACAATAAATTAGCCTGTACTGAGTCTTAGGCCCCTTTCACACTTGTACGACTTGTTCTGCGACTTGGGACTGCAAAGTCACATGACAAGTAGTTCCCCATGATTTCCAATGACAACCATTCATATTAGTACGACTTCAAGTCGTGCCGACTTCAAAGTAGTCCCTGCACTATTTTGGTCTGACTTTGATGCGAGTTACACAGGCATTTCCTGAAATCGCGGCAAAAATTGTGCGACTTTGAACTCGCAGTAGTGGGAAAGGGGCCCAAGTCTTGGATTAATAATTCTTATTACCATATCTTTCTGTAAGATAAAATGTATAACTATAATCATACGTCTATGGTCAATAATTCCAAACATATATAGTGCCCCAGGGCAAAGGATTCTGGCTCAAGTGACTGTCTTATGAACTTTCTATCTCCAAGGGTGCATTTACCAGAACTGAGGATCTTGTACTAGAGTGTTAAGATACAGTGGGGGCTTGTAATTGATGGCGTGAACATAAATACCATCTTGCATTTTAACTTGCAGCATTTTTAATTTTGTCTGAAAACGGCCTTTGGAGATCTTTGCTGAGCATATTAAAAAACTCATAACTGCTTAAATGATATGAAAGTAGCAAAAAAATCCTGTTATTTCCAACTCAAAAGGCATGTAAAGATTGCCCCAAGAATTTTGGACCCACTTAAATTTTAAAGGCAAGTTCCAGCAAGATCATAGAGCAGCTTGGTAACTCAGATGTTCTAAACTGTGTCCATCTCAAATACTAAATCCTATTGTCAACTTGTCAGAAATATAAACCTTTGAAGTGAGGAGTGTGATCTAGCTCTGTATGTACATCCAGATCTTGACAGGAAACCCACATCTACTGTATGACATGCCTAAACTATTTTAAGCTTAACTGCCTGCCTGAAAGTGCACATGTGATCAGAAAAGCTTTTTTGATCATTCAAAAATGTGATTTCATTATGTTTTCTTGCCGAGTCATTTCTTATATGTAATGGCACATACAATGTTATATAGAGTACATAATTCTACGTCAGTCATATAGCAGAAAGGAAACCCATCAACTACTAATTACAAAACAACACTTACACACATATTTTAACAGCTGGTACATATATATGGCATTTTCATTACATGGTTAATAAAAAGAGAATTTATAGCACTGATTAATATGTAAAATATGTTTCTTGAGACTGCCTTAACATATAAATAGCATGAGTATGGGGTGGAGGTATTTAGGAATCCCATAGAAAATAAAAATAATTGCCATTCCATAGTTTCTTTTTGCCTTCAGTGTCACGACTACTATACAACTGATGGTATAGAAACATGCCAATAAAATATATCTGTTTATAGACCCTGGCACCCATGGCATTTGCCCCTGGTCTTTTACTAAGTACCCCCAAGTCTTCTTTGCAGTAATTGTTGCTGTCACTCCAAGAATGGTCCCTCTAGACCAAAATATCAATCTTTGCTGAACTTTGTTTCATACGTTCTTATTGCTTTTAAGGCCTCATGCCCACGGACGTTTTTACAGCCGCGTTTTTGAGCGTTTTTTACAGCTTAAAAACGCCTGTCCATGTTAGTCTATAGCTTCATGCCCACCTAGACGTTTTTGAGCTGCAAATAGCATAGACGTTTTTAAGCTGTAAAAAAAAACCCAGGACCAGTGCGTTCCTCAGCGGCAGAATTAGGCAGAAAAAAACGCGAGCGTCAAAAACGCGCAAAAATGCGCACTAACGTGCAAAAACGCGCACTAACGCGCGGTCGCGTTTTTAGCTCCGACGTTTTTTTTTTTTCAAAAAAAAAGAAATTATTTACAATAACATGGACAGGCGTTTTTAAGCTCTAAAAAACGCAGCTGTAAAAACGTCAGTGGGCATGAGGCCTTAATGGTGATGCATTTAATGGTTTTATTTAAATGTCATAATGTTTATAAAATTACAGCTATTTATCAATTTTTATTTCTATTAAATAGATTATATTAGACCAGATCACATCCAATACTAATGAATGTCAATCCCAAGTATCGGCTTACTTCTACGCAGCATAATAAGGGTGTGCAAGATGAGGTGTGGTGGAAAACATGGCATTGCAAGGAACTTTTGGGAGATATTTTGTGACCCTGAGTTCTTATGTTTGGGATTCTTGTCAGCAAATGGGCAAGGAAACAAATGGCAAGATAGTGTACTAGGAAAGGGGAAATAGTCCAACTAGAGGGAAGACAGAAAGAAGGGAAATGATTATGGGAAAGAAGTTCACCTACTTTCATTGTATGCTAGAAGGCCTGCAACAATTTAATCAAAGTGCCCAAGGGTGCCCTGGGTCTATTAGGAACCTAACAATGCCCCCTGTTTACGTATAAATGTAATTACTGAATAATTAATACTTATGAATGTGATTAGTATCTCATAAAATGAAAATTGTTTGTCAACGGCATAATGATACTTTAACTACCTAACGACCGCCTGCATTGTACTGCGGATGGGTGACCGCTGTAGGCAAAGCGACGCACTGATACATCGCTGCCTACTCTTGGGTTTAGGGCACATGCATGTGCACCCCTTGACCGGCTCCCACTGTGATTGTACAGCAAGTCCCGGCCAATGATTCACAGCCGGGACGTGCTGATCGGCTGTATACATTTACAGTCGAGAGATCTGTGTTGAGATTCAACATAGAGCTCTGTACACAGGAAGGGATCTGTCAATTTCTCATCCCTGAAAAGCAGGAATGAGAAATTGAGAGATCTTTAGTAAAATGCAGCACACTGTACACACATTGTTATGCATATATTTGACCCCTTGATCTCCCTAGATGTAAACTTCTTCCCAGCCATTAATACAGTGACAGTGTATAATCTTATCACTGATCACTATATTATTGTCACTGGTCATGTCAGTGGCAGTTAGTCAGTTCCCCCCCCCCCCCCAGCGTCAGTTAGTGTAAGACCGCTGCAATATCATAAGTCGTTGATTGCCGCCATTAGTAGTATAAAAAAAAAAATCCAGTATATGTACCATAGTTTGTAGGCACTATAACTTTCACGCAAACCCATCACAATACACTTATTGGGATTATTTTTTTATCAAAATGTATGAAGAAATAATTTTTTTTAAAATTTGGTGATCAAATTGCCACAAAAATAGTAGGATTTTTAAAACAGCTTACCTGTAAAATCCTTTTCTTGGAGTACATCACGGGACACAGAGCAGCATAGTCATTACTATGTGGGTTATATAGATTACCTTCAGGTGCTGGCACTGGCAACTTCCAAAACAGGAAGTACCCTCCCCTATATAAGCCCCTCCCATCCGGGAGTACCTCAGTTTTGTAGCAAAGCAATACGTGTCCCCAAAAGAGGGGTGGGAGCTCTGTGTCCCGTGATGTACTCCAAGAAAAGGATTTTACAGGTAAGCTGTTTTAAAAATCCTACTTTCTTGTTCATACATCACGGGACACAGAGCAGCATAGTCATTACTATGTGGGACGTCCCAAAGCAATGCCACATGAGGGGGGGGATACACCATACATAAGCTGGGCGCCATCAGGCATGAGGATCTTTTGCGGCCTGCAACACACTGCGCCCAAAGGCGACATCCTCCTGACTTCTAACGTCCACCTGGTAGAACCTAGTAAACGTGTGTACTGAAGACCATGTTGCGGCCTTACAAATTTGCGCCAGGGAGGCCTGGTGATGCACTGCCCATGAAGTTCCAACTGCTCTCGTGGAGTGCGCCCTAACTTTGAACGGAGGCGGTCTACTTCTCAAGCCATAGGCTTGTATTATGACCTGTCGAATCCACTTGGCTAAAGTAGATTTTGATGCTGCCTGACCCTTTCTGGGGCCTTCCGGCAGAACAAACAAAGAATCCGTTCTACGAATCTGAGCAGTGGCTTCTAGATAAGCTTTAACTGCTCTTACTACATCCAAAGAATGCAATAACTTTTCCTCTACCGAGCTTGGTTTGGGGAAAAAAGAAGGAAGAACCACATCCTGGTTCAAGTGAAACCTCGATACCACCTTAGGAAGAAAGGCTGGGTGAGGACGTAATACTACTCTGTCCTTATGGATAACCAGATATGGCTCTTTACAGGACATGGCGGCTAATTCCGACACTCTTCTAGCCGAGCATATGGCTACTAAAAATATCAATTTCCTGGTGAGTAGAACCAAGGAAATGTGCCGCAAAGGTTCAAATGGCTGCTTCTGCAGAACCGACAGAACCAAATTTAGATCCCATGGGCATATGGGAGCCTTAATCGGTGGAATAATACGAGTCACACCTTGCATAAAGGATTTGACAAGTGAATGCATAGCCAGGGGCCTTTGAAATAGTATTGACAAGGCCGAAACCTGGCCCTTAATAGTACTTAAGGCAAACTTCCTGTCTACAGCCCACTGCAGGAAGTCCAGAATTCTGCCTATAACGTACTTACGTGGATGCCATTTTCTGGCCTCGCACCAAGTGATGTACGCCTTCCAAACTCTATAGTAGATCTGCCTGGATACAGGCTTCCTGGCATTGATTATAGTTGATACCACAGAGTTAGAGAGACCTCTCTTCTTTAGGATGTGGGATTCAATAGCCAGGCCGTTAAACTTAGAGTTAGTAAGGAAGGGTGGTATATCGGTCCTTGCGAAAGCAGGTCCGGACGACGTGGAAGGGTCCAAGGACTCCCCACAGACATTTTGATGATCTCCGCGTACCAGGCCCTTCGGGGCCACGCTGGAGCCACCAGGATCACCGGCTTCTTCTCCAACCTGACTCTGCGAAGGAGTCGAGGCAACAATTGTAGCGGAGGGAATGCATATATCAGTCTGAACTGATCCCAAGGGAACACCAGAGCATCCGAGCCGCAAGCGAGGGGATCCCTTGTCCGGGAGACAAATCTGTCCACCTTTGCGTTGAATCTGGATGCTAGCAGATCTACATCCGGTGTTCCCCACCGCTGACATATTGCTCGGAAGACCTCGGGATGAAGGGACCATTCCCCTGGGCATAACTGTTGGCGACTCAGAAAGTCCGCCTTCCAATTCTCCACCCCTGGAATGAAGACAGCTGATATACATGGGACATGCTTTTCTGCCCATTCCAGGATGTGACTTACTTCCCTCTGGGCTGCACGACTCCTGGTGCCTCCCTGATGATTGATATATGCCACTGCTGTGGCATTGTCTGATTGAATTCTGACAGGGGACCCTTGGAGTCTGGATGTCCAGGCTACTAGGGCGTACCGGGCTGCTCGTATCTCTAAGAGATTGATGGGCAGGGTTTTTACTACATTTGACCATCTGCCCTGGAGAGACCATTGCTCCAGTACTGCCCCCCAGCCTATAAGGCTGGCATCTGTAGTGACCACCTTCCAAGATATCGGGCTGAAGGGTTTTCCCTTCTGGAGATTCTGGGGGATCAACCACCAGCAGAGACTCTTCCGAACGGAAGGGGACAAAGCCATCGGGAAGTCTAGAGCCTGAACTTTTCCGTTCCAGGCTGACAATATGGCCCTTTGTAAATTCCTTGAGTGGAATTGGGCGTATGGTACAGCTTCGAATGATGCTACCATCTTTCCTAGCAGCCTCATGCACAGGCGTATGGACGGCTGTCTTTTTGCACAAAGCAGACGGACCAAGGCCCTCAAAGAGGATACCTTGTCTAGAGGTAAGAAAATCTTCCTCTGGTCTGAATCCAGCCGTAGCCCTAGATATACCAGGTTTTTCACTGGCTGTAGGGCTGACTTGTCCAGGTTGATGACCCAACCATGAGACTCTAGATACTTGATTGTATCGACAATTACCACTTCTAGCTTGGCAACTGAGTGGTCCATCAACAACAGGTCGTCTAGGTATGCCATTATCGTTACACCCCGTGTTCTTAGATCGGCCAACAGTGGGGCCAGAATTTTTGTGAACACTCGTGGTGCTGTGGCCAGACCGAATGGTAAGGCTCTGAACTGAAAATGGCGCCCTTCTACTGCAAAGCGTAGGAATTTTTGATGACCTGGAAAGATGGGAACATGCAAGTAAGCATCTTTGATGTCGATCGAGGCTAACCATTCCTCCCCTTGTAGGGCAGCGGTGACCGATCGGATCGACTCCATCCGGAAAGACCGGACGTTTAGAAATTTGTTTAGACTCTTTAGGTCCAATATGGGTCTTATGTCCCCGTTTGGCTTCGGGACTGTGAAAAGGTTTGAGTAGAAACCCAACCCCCACTCTTCCATAGGAACCTCCATAATTACTCCTTGGAGCAATAGTTGTTCTAACGCCAATAGGAGAGACCCTCTTTTTAGAGGGTCTCTTGGCATGCCTGACCACATAAAATGGGACGGAGGAGACTCTTTTAACTCCAACTTGTATCCCAGAGTTACTGCGGAGAGCACCCATCTGTCTTTGATCGCCTCCCGCCAGGTCTCTGCGAACAACTGAAGTCTTCCCCCCACCCGTTTGAGTGGGGGCAGCCCTTCATAGGCTTGACTTGGAGGCTGGTTTAGTACCTCTTCGGATCCAGGGCTTTTTATTACCCTGTGGCTGTCCCTGATTTTTACCTCCTGAGTTTGACCGAGGAGGCCGTCGGAACTGCTTAGTAGCAGACGTCGCAGGGATAGGAGAGGTAGTCCTCTTAAAAGATGGACCCCTAGACCTCTTTTTACTCGGTAAGAGAGTACTTTTACCACTGGAAATCTTCTGGATATACTTATCCAGGTCTTCGCCAAAAAGGCGTTCCCCATGAAATGGGAAGCTAACTAAGAGCTTCTTACAGGGAGCTTCAGCAGACCAGTTTTTGAGCCACAGAAGCCTACGCATATGTACCAAAGACAGCGTGAGGCGGGAGGCCTGATGGATAGAATCCTTGATGGCGTCAACCGCAAAGCATAATGCTCTAGGCAGATCAGCCAGAGCCTGGGCCTGCTGGTCTGGCAAATCCCTCAGGACCATTTTCATTTGATCCTTTAAAGCTTGGCAGACCCCAATAGCTGCCACTGCTGGCTGTGTAACAGCCCCTGCTGTGGAAAAAGCAGATTTTAATAAAGATTCCAATTTTTTATCCACTGGATCTTTGAACATTTGAACATTATCTACTGGACATGTCAGTGATTTGTTCACAGAAGAGATGGCTGCATCCACCGTAGGAACATTCCATCTCTGGGTGAACTTTTCCTCCATGGGATAGATCACCGGAAACCTTTTAGGCGGAACAAATAGTTTATCAGGATGTTCCCAGTCCTGGTATATAAGTCCTTCCAATAATGGATGTATTGGAAAGGAGCAATTAACCTGGGGAGCTTTTAGCGACCCCAATGAGGAGACAGCAGTAGTTGATGGTTCAACAAGAGGCATTTTAAATGCAGATCGAACCATGTTAGTTAGGGTCTGGACCCACAATCTTTCAGTCTGCGATGCTGAAAATGGTTCATCTACTGTCGATTCCTCAAAAACAGAGCTAACCTCCTCCTGATCCCCTTCAGGTAGGTCGGTCCCTTCCTGGGACTGTTGCTCTGCCAACAGGCACTCTAATGGAGGTGATGGAGATCTGGCGCGCTTTCTTTCCTGTAGAGAAGAAGCGATCAATGCTGCCAATCTCTGCTCCAATCCCTCCAGAGTTGAGGAAAAAACCTCCTCTGTTATATATGCAGGAGCAGGTGGACTGAGGACAGCCGCAGTACCTGGCATTCCCGGGGGTTCCTTATGGGTATTAACCTCTGATTTCTCAGGGGAGGAGGGTGCAGATGACTGCTCCAGATCCTCAGAGCCCGATGGAGACCCCCTACACTTCCTGAGAGGTATATCTCGGAGTTTTTTAGGCGGCATATTCCTTAGTTCAAAGCTGAGGTATTCCAGCCGCAATACACCCCTTACTGAAATAGTCTAATGCAATTTGCTGCTATGTACATCAGTGGGTGTCTACTAATGCGTCTTTCTGGGGATGCCTGTATCAACCGCCCGCTGTAAGCCCCTATACCATGCTACCAGCTCCTTTTCATGCTCTGTGTCCATAGCAAGCAGCGTGGACTGAGTCCTTTTATCTTGCTGGGACGCCCGCACATGCGCAGAAGCGCTGGGCGCACAGAGCGCGTCATCCGCCAGGCTCCGCCCCCTTTTTTAAGCTAAACCTTATAAAAGGAAAGCATGTGTGCGCGCGCGCGCGCGTGCACGTGTGCGCTCTTGGCGCCATGTAGGGAGAGGAGCCAGGGTCCCTGTTTCACCAGGACTCGGGGATGGAAGGAAACTACTTGGCAGCATGACAGAGGAATGCAGCTTCCCTGATAGAGAGCTCACTCATCTGCCTGGATTTTCACCATGGAAGGAATAGTCCCAAGAAAAAAGACGTTCCACAGCGGCCTCTAGTGGACAAACACAGGTACCGCACCTTTGTCTTTTTTTTTTTTTTTTTTTTAAAACCTCCTTTATGAAAAAACATTTCCAGGTTTACAGTTTTTTTAAAACTTCCCTTATGAAAAAACATTTCTAGGATTTCTTAGGCATATACAGCTATTAGCGGGAATACCCCTTAGGTAACAGGCAGAAAGACATATTAGGCTTGGGGGTCCCCTCAATAGAACCAAGTTCCTGAGGGGCCCCCACTTACCTTTTCCCCGCCGCAGGACTTTGTTTGGTCCACAGAAGCCCAAACTTCACCTCTCACGGCAGGCATTGTACTAGACCTTCAGGGACCGGGTTCCCAAGGATTCCACTCCCCTGGACCTGTATAGCACCCTGCACAGATAGCCTCTTGGTTTTGGGTATGACCAGAGCTCTGGATCCCAGGGTCCAGCCCTCCTAAGAGAGGCATTACAGGCAAAACCCTGCTCTTCTCTGCAAGGCCCGGGTACCGACCGTTTAGCTATGAAGCTTTTTTGGTCGGATCCGGAATAGCTTGCTAAGGCCCAGAGAACCTGTACACAAGCCCAGATGAATACATGTTAACCTTGGCCAACACCTTAGACACTGGCAAAAAACTGAGGTACTCCCGGATGGGAGGGGCTTATATAGGGGAGGGTACTTCCTGTTTTGGAAGTTGCCAGTGCCAGCACCTGAAGGTAATCTATATAACCCACATAGTAATGACTATGCTGCTCTGTGTCCCGTGATGTATGAACAAGAAAAAGCTCTATTTGTGTGAAAATATATATTAATTTAGTTGGGGTACGGTGTTGCATGACTGCACAATCACCAGTTAAGGTAGCGCAGTGCAGAATAATAAAAAATGGCCTGGTCATGAAGGGGGTAAAATCTTGCTGAGCTGAAATTAATAATGTATAACAGAAAAAAAGGTGACAGTTATGTGTAACTCACAGACGTAAGCTTTTTTTTCTTTCAGCCATCACAATTAAGCAAAATGGATAACGTTAAGTTACTGCACTCTGCCTTATTAAAGAAGCATATGCCACCTTAGGGTTAAATGTTTTACTCCACTATAATCTAGTCAAATATAGAGCAGTATTTCCATTCAAGGGTATCCATACCACGCTGGTTTCATATGGTTTTGATAGGCTAACATGCTGGATATATGAAGTTAACCAAATGTCATCAATTTATCAAAGCAGAAGGATTAGTGCAACAACAATATTATGCGTAACCAGGGTTTCTCAACTAGGGTTCCTCCAGAGGTTGCTAGGGGTTCCTAGCTATCGGTAATGGGGCAATTCTTCCCAATGACCACAAGTGTAAGGAGCTTTGACTCATGACCATTATGATAATCTATCATGAGTTGTTGTAGATATAGTAATTTTTAACAGGGGTTCCCTGAGACCAGAAAGTTATTTTAAGGGTTCCTCTGTGTTGAACAGGTTACATTAAACTATAAATGCTGTATTATTGCCCTTCAAACATTTAACATAACCCTTACCATTTAATTTTTACTTTGTGTGTTTTGTCAGACATGTCACAAATTGTACAGGTGATCTGAAGATAATACAAACTGCCTTACTGACATTTATGGCCATGATGATATATTTTATAATCCTTAGGGCTGAAGGTATTGTCTAGATACAGGTGTGCAAGCAAAAACAGCACAATATATGCAAAAACATGTAAGGTCACAAATGCTCAACATTTTTCTCTAGCACACAGATGCAGACTTGTGTCTGGTGTCTGACAGGTTACACCCATTTACATAACACTAGGGTGCATCTACATAAACCTGCCATATCTCAAAGACAAGATTATTGCATGGACTGATGGGACTATTGTTTTACAGAACCTTTTCAAGCAGCAATGACATTTTTTAAAAGAATATGTTATTAATGTGAAAAAATTTACATATTCAAATATGAACAGCACAAAGCTTACTTCTTTAACCACTTCTCTACTGTGCACGAAAACCCCCTTCCTGCCCAAGCCATTTTTCAGCTTTCAGCGCTGTCACACTTTGAATGACAATTGCGCGGTCGTGCGACGTGGCTCCCAAACGAAATTTGTGTCCTTTTTTTCCCACAAATAGAGCTTTCTTTTGGTGGTATTTGATCACCTCTGCGGTTTTTATTTTTTGCGCTATAAACAAAAGAATAGCGTTCAGTTTGGGAAAAAAACACTATTTTTTACTTTTTGCTATAATAAATACCCATTTTTTTTTTTTTTAAATACAATTTTCCTCAGTTTAGGCCGATACGTATTCTTCTACATATTTTTGGTAAAAAAAAAAAATCGCAATAAGCGCGTATTGATTGGTTTGCGCAAAAGTTATAGCGTGTACAAAATAGAGGATAGATTTATAGCATTTTTATTTTTTTATTTTTTTATTAGTAATGGCGGCGATCTGCGATTTTTTATTGTGACTGCGATATTACGGCGGACACATCGGACACTTTTGACACATTTTTGGGACCATTCACATTTATACAGCGATCCCTGCTATAAAAATGCATTGATTACTGTATAAATGTGATTGGCAGGGAAGGGGTTAACCACTAGGGGGCGGGAAGGGGTTAAATATGTTCCCTCAATGTGTTCTTACTGTGGGGGGAGGTGACTGACTGGGGGGGGGTGACCGATGGTTGTCCCTATGTACAAGGGACACACCATCGGTCCCCTCTCCCTCACAGGATGTGGATCTCTGTGTTTACACACAGAGATCCACTTTCCTGCTCGTTTCCCGGGCAATCGCGGGTGCCCAGCGGCAATCGCGGCCGCCGGGCACGCGCACCGGGGCCTTGTGAACGCGGCGAGCGCGCGCCTCCTAGCTCGTTTTAAAGGGAGGACGTCATATGACGTCCTCCCAGAACGAGAGTATCCTCCGCCCGCCGTCAATTGACAGTGGGCGGGGGACAAGTGGTTAAAAAAAAAAACAGTTGGCATATCAGGATTTTAAGAAGCATATTCATTTTAATCTTCACTACTCAAACTGACCAACTAAGTTAGAAAATAAATCCAGAATCTTATTTTAGGTAAAAAAAAAAAAAAAGTGCTCAATAAAGTAAATTGGCTTGGCTGCTTTATGTTTCAGTAAATAGGCAAATAGGTATATTCTCATAAAAGGTAATAAAATAACAAATACAATGGGGTCCCTTTAGATGTCATAATAAACACATACCAATAGTATCATAATACTGGCATATTCTGAGAATATCCTTGGTTAAACTTTCTGGGCTCTTTTGCAAGATATTATTCAGAAACTCACAGACATTGACCTGGATCCAAACCCTTTGGCCTACTTACTACACACCACCTCTCTCTCGGTGAAAAGTTGTTTAAAAAATCCTTATTAATCAATTTTCTCATTACAGCCAGGGACTGTATCCCAGTACTCTGAAAACAAATGGCACCCTCTACCAGAAGCCATTGGTTTGCATGCATTATTGCAATCATGCAGGATCTCACTGACTTCACTTGCAGAAAGATAGATTCGGACACACATGGTTGTACAGGTTTGAATCCTCCTCCCCAAATATCCCACTCCCCAAATTCTCCCTGTTCCTGCCTGCAGCCTGTTCTTCCATCCGGATATCATAAAAAGTGACATCATGGACATGTTATTGGCCATAACTACTCTAGGATACACTAAACTCTTCTAATGCCGCGTACACACGATCGTTTTTCTCGACGTGATTTTTCTTGTTTCCTCTCAAGCCTGTCTTGCATACACACGTTCATTAAAAAAAACGCTCAAGCAAAGCGCAGTGACGTACAACACGTACAACGGCACTATAAAGGGGAAGTTCCGTTCGAATGGCGCCACCCTTCATGTTAGTAAAGTTTGTTGAGCGACGATTCACCCTTTTCAGCCTCGTGCTTTTCAGTCCGTTACAGCTTGACGAATGTGCTATCTCCATTACGAACGCTAGTTTTACCAGAACGAGCGCTCCCGTCTCATACTTGATTCTGAGCATGCGCATTTTTTTCCCCTCGTAAAAGCATAGACACTACCGTTTTCCACGTCGTAAAAAAAAAAACGACGTGAAAAACGACGTTAAAAAATAGAGCAGGTTCTCATTTTTTTTGGCCATTTTTCACGGCCATTTTTCACGTCGTGAAAAATGCTCTGGAACCTACACACGAACCTACACACGATCGTTTTTAATGCCCAATTTAAAAAATTTCATTTTTAACAACGTGAAAAACGATCGTGTGTACGCGGCATAAGGCAACATAACTGAATGATAACCTTACTTGGTGACTTCTTGATCTTACTCAGTTCAGATTGTGATGTGGTATATTACCGCAACACTCGCAGAACCTATGTAAACAAAAATATGTCCTATATCCATGTTTATCCACATAAATTATGAATTGAATAAAAGTGGTTACACACAAAATAACAGAACAATGCACATCTCCCTATTGCATTAAACAAACATATTGGCAAAGCCAATACTACATCATGTGTGATCACTTTTCAAAGTAATCACATGTAAGCACAGCAGTAATTATATGATGTCATTCCAAGAACCAAAAGTCCTTTTTTGAATGCTCTTGCTTATAAATCTCATTCACTTTCATCTAACATTCTGCCTCTGAAGCGTCAGCTAAATCCTTACCATTTAAGATCAAATGGAGGAAATAATTAATAGAATAAAAGGAGCACTTACAGATCCTGCAACCCTCTCCCAAATGGATAGATCTAAAAACATCACACTGATACCTTACCTTAACCAGCATCAGGGCTCACAATTATTATTTCATTATCAATTAATGGAATAAACATGCATTATTTTCATGTCTAGTTACAGCATCAGAGAACAGTTCACAGTGTTTGAAAGAGGTAGAGAGAATGCAATAGGCCACGTTATCTCTTTACCGATCACAAAATGAAAGACCATTTTTTATGAATTCACCTAATGTGTAATTTTGACAAAGTTAACTGTATAATTTCTGCTGAAAGCAATCTTCATTTTCTGTTTTCCAGCTTGGAAAATGTATCCAAACACATTGAAATAAATGTAGAAAACATCCCCATTATAAAAACGATGTTTCACTTTTAAGTATTTAAAAGTTTTCAAATCTGTATGTTAGAGATGCTAAGATGAATTTTGCTTTGCTGGTAGACAGCCTACTGTGAGGGTTTTTTTTTGGGCATTTTAAATATGTCTTTTCACTAGGGATGAGCAAATGCAGGAGGTAGAGGGTATATCCCTTCGTATGAGAAAGGCAACAAATTGTAACCCTAAACACAATAGGATTATCTAGCTACCAATGTAATAGGAGCTCATAACGCCCGCTCTCCACAGCTCAGTTTACTTCATGCACCAACATAATCTAATAATGTATGGTAAATGACTAGACTATGAGACAAGTGCTGTTCTTGGTGAGTTGGGAGAATGTCCAATTAAGTCTACAGACATCCAAAGTACAGCAGCAAGATCCTGTACTATAGGTCTACAAATACTAAAAGAAAGCTTTACAGTGCAGATCTTAGTGGGTAAATTCTCTTTATCCAGAGCTGTGATATGAAACCATCTTGTCACCAGACGTTATACTTTTGGAGACAAGATTCCTTTTTATTGAGCTTGAGGCTTTATCTTCTTAGAACTAATATTGGACTACAAGTACACATAAAATGCACATGTTTTTATAACAAAGTACTTTTTGTTCCAGGGGACAAAATTTTACTACTACATCCTTTGCTATTTATTACGCATTTTCAACATTACAATAATACAGACATTATTTTAAAAAATAGTCAATAACATCCATATATATATATATATATATATATATATATAAACTCTTAAAGTCTGTGTGTCAAAATACAGAATCTAGTAACTATAATTTTTTTCAAAACTTAATGATGTTATTATAGCATATATGCACATCTTTTTAGTGTAACTGACTAATCTTTTAGAACTCACTGCTGAACAGCTATAATTAAACACATCACTTAAAGGAGAAGTCCAGCCTGAGCTTGTTTGGCTGGGCTTCTCCTACGGGTCACAGAAGTCGTTTTGCATTCCCGTAACCCGTATTCAGCAGAGAGCGGGCTGAAGTCCTCTCTCTGCTGACGTCACTGGAATCAGGCCAGGCACCGCGTCATCACGACAATGAAGTCTGGATCTGCCAGGTGCCTGGACTGATACTCGTCTCAGCCTCTCAGCAAGCCGCTGAGAGCCTGAGGCGGCCGTTCCCCGCCCCTCCACAGTTTAGCACTCCAGTGAGCGCGGGGAGGCAGAGCGGAGGGATGCTGATTGACAGTCAGCAGCTCTCTGCTCGGGGAGCTGTGAGAATTGCTCCGTTCTCAGTGAAGAGGCGGCGGGGGACAAATGCAGCATCAGACCGATGCTTCATCCACCTAGGGAAATATAAACCTGCAAAACAAAAAAAAAAAAACGTACTTCTCTTTTAATAAAAAAAGAAAGGGATTTTTCTTTATTTATTAACATTATTTTTGGGCTATTCAGTTTCAGAAGTTACAGGCTTTGGAAATTTCCATGTTCTGTCCAATCTTTTGTTCAAACATCTCCCCTTTCCAATATTTTCAGCTGTTTTGTGTGATTTAAAGCAAATTACTGTTTTAGACATAAAAAAAATTTATAGAAAAAAAAATCAGCAACTGGTCAGGGAGAATATACATACAGGGTACTGTCCTGAAAAAAAAAACTATTCAGAGTAAAAGACCAAGGACTGATTTGCCAGGTGTGACAGACCTAGCCGGGACAGAGGCTTTTGGAGAGGACTGAAGGCTAGCCTCTTGCCTTCTAATTATGGGCCATGGACTTTAAGGGAACAATACTCTTTGTGAGGTGTATGCCTGGGGACCTTGAAGTAATGTTACTTTGGATTCAAGTCCATGTCCCCCCAAAACACACAGACTCTGGGAACCCTGTATATGTCATATTATAGTGATGGCTTCCTAATGTTGGGGCTTATAGAAGATGCTGAGGTCATCAACTCCAGCCACCTGTCCATCTGTTGTCTGCTAGAATGTGTTTATTGTAAATAAGTCTAGTATGGGATCTAAGAGTCATTAGATCCCCATTATTGTTTGTGTTAATTAACGCTGCTATTGTGTGAAGGAGTTCTGTGTTGATTTGTGATAATGTTGATTGTGTCTTCTAAGCTACAAGACGGCAAGTCTGGCCTAAAGGTCATGTCTCTGAGTCATCTAGGCTGTCTAAAGGGATTAGTTAATTAGCTCATGTTAATTAGGTTTCTGGTCACAGGCGTATTTTCAGAGTAATATGAGCAGGAGGTATGTACCTCCTCTTTTACTGCATACAAGACTTGTATTTTTTTCAATAAACTCTGATTCATGCTTGACCCTCAACACAGAGCCTCGTCTCATACTTGGGGGAGAATCATTCGTATGGGTTTCTTCTTTGGCGGATTGGAGTGTTTGGTAGCTGCCTTTGTGTTCGGGAATGGAATGTCCTAAACGACTTTAACCCCTTTCATACTTGGAGTGTCGTTACACCAGGTTTTGGTTACCATACATAAAGATTTTTATACTCGTTCATAGTACTCAGTGTGGAGTACTATTTACAAGGTTGCAGCTGTGCACATTATACTGTATATATTTATTGTGATCCTAATTTCATTAAGATATAACTGAGCTTCTAATTGGTTTATTATGAATCACCTAGACCTAGAGGACTGCATACTTTTCAAAAATATTAAACCACCTTGATGTTTTCATCTGGTGAACGGGATTACTGGGCATTTGTGTTGCTGTGCACTCTCTGCCACAGCTTGAGATTACAAAAAATGCAAATGACTGGAAAACGAAATTAATCAATGGATCAAACAGCATGATGTAAGAAAAAAAAAAAAAAAGAAGAACAAACGGCCTTGAGGAGCAGGATGCATTATGGCATCTGTAGTTTCCTGCAAAATGCAAGTACTATGCAGTAATTTTACCCAGGGAAGCTCATATTACTTTATATAAAATGTTCTGAGTTGTAGGCAGTACCTGTTTAACCAAGTATGGAGACCTATCCTCATTTTTATTTTACATTTTTTGTTATGTTTTAAGAATATAAGCTGAAAAATTTGGATGTTCAGGATTTATACAACCCAAATTCCCAAAAAGTTTGGACGCAATGTATAATCTGTGTAATAGAAATCAACCAGCGCAGATAACCTAATAGACAGCAGCTGTACACTGGGGGTCAATTAATCAAATCCCACAATAGAAATATATAAACAGAAGTGCAGCGCAAACATAAAGAAAACACTTCTAAGAAATTCTTTTAAGACATTGAGAGGAAGTCCATATATAAACAGAGTGGGACAGAATCTTCAGAGGTTAAAGATTGTGCCCTCCACACCACCAACAAGTGTCCAAAGTGATGAGAAGTACAATATTCAGGTGATTCTGTGAAACCCTCCACCAATGGCAGCAATGGCAGCTCACCTTCACATATAGACCCCTGAGTAAATCAGTCAGGTCAAACAGACATTTCCCACTCCAGGGAATAAAACAGGAACTCCGTTTCCGGTCAATCAGATAACCCCGACAGGACTTCCAGGACGTAGTTCATATGAAAAAACAATAGAGTGGAATCTAGTCCTCTCTGTATGAAAATTTATTAAAATAAGCACATAAAAGATACACTTACAAATGCTGGCACTGTACCACAGTGCAAGGGATCCACAGCAGACAATGCTCAGCAATAGCAAACAGCAATGAGTGGCGGTAATGATGATAGCGGTGATACACAGCTCGAGATAGCAAGCATAGACGCGGGTGACGTCACGATCCCTGTTCACGTTCCGTACGCGTTACGTCCCCGATAAGTGGGCGGGACTTCATCAGCGGTGACGGAAATACGTGAGCCACCCGCTTATATACAAGATCTAGCAACACATCCGCCTCATAGGAGGAGCTAATGGTGAGCAGCTCCCACTCTACTATATGAGTTCAATGTTCTAATCAGCCTCTCACAAAGGAGCGAATTCT
The DNA here is from genome assembly GCA_029206835.1 of Rana muscosa. Classification (NCBI taxonomy): domain Eukaryota; kingdom Metazoa; phylum Chordata; class Amphibia; order Anura; family Ranidae; genus Rana; species Rana muscosa. The sequence continues at coordinate 779,681,728 of CM055116.1, read as the reverse complement.
ACTGCAACTCCAATGCTGCTGTATGATCGAGCTTCACATCCGCCCCTATATGAGGGGCCAATGTTAAACAGCACCATCGCCATTACAGAAAGAAATTTACATATCTGTTAGAAAACTCTGGGAATTAAGCCACATATTAATAGAAGTATCCGTATATCTATGCTGGCTCCCATTCAAAGAAATCAAATGTCCAAGGAAAAAAAAATGGGGATCATGTCAATTAAGTCATCCCGCGTCCATGCCTCACTGTATAAACCGCCACCATCACAAATCAAACAATATAATACCAACACAGATAAAATTTAATACTAATTAAAAATTCATAAAATTCATCTATCTGAAATAAAACAATTTATGTCAAAATCGACATTGAGGCCTCCCGCCACTAAAACTTTAGTTAAATGAATCCAATTGGATTCCCTCCGACTGAGCTGCCTCAAAAAATTGCCTCCTCTCCAATGTTTTATAACCCTTTCAATACCCCAGAATTTTAATCCTCTGGGGTTGTGTTTGTGGACCAGCTTAAAATGTTTTGACACATTATGCATTTTTAACCCCTTTTTGATATTATTTACATGCTCGCCCTATACGTTAGATTGGGCGAGCATGTAAATAATATCAAAAAGGGGTTAAAAACGCATAATGTGTCAAAACATTTTAAGCTGGTCCACAAACAGAACCCCAGAGGATTAAAATTCTGGGGTATTGAAAGGGTTATAAAACATTGGAGAGGAGGAAATTTTTTGAGGCAGCTCAGTCGGAGGGAATCCCATTGGATTCATTTAACTAAAGTTTTAGTGCCGGGAGGCCTTAATGTCGATTTTGACATAAATTGTTTTATTTCAGATAGATGAATTTTATGAATTTTTAATTAGTATTAAATTTTATCTGTGTTGGTATTATATTGTTTGATTTGTGATGGTGGCGGTTTATACAGTGAGGCATGGACGCGGGATGACTTAATTGACATGATCCCCATTTTTTTTTTTCCTTGGACATTTGATTTCTTTGAATGGGAGCCAGCATAGATATACGGATACTTCTATTAATATGTGGCTTAATTCCCAGAGTTTTCCAACAGATATGTAAATTTCTTTCTATAATGGCGATGGTGCTGTTTAACATTGGCCCCTCATATAGGGGCGGATGTGAAGCTCGATCATACAGCAGCATGAGATTGCAGGCCCCACCCGCCCAAACCAGAACTTCCCCAGATACAACTTAACTAAAATAAATAACTGAACACATTTTTTAAATGGCAAAAACTTGGCCGCGACACCTTTATTGGTTTTTCACAAATAATTTTCCATAAATCTTTATTATCATTCCAAACTTCATAAATCATCCAATAACATATTTCTACCTGCTCAGTTGTTAGAACTCGAGCAGTAGCACAACTTCAAAGATAAATAAAAGTCCCCCCTGGATCCAGGGTGACCCACCACATAAAAGTGTACGCGACTGGGGCGGGAGGGAGGGAGCTCAAATCTTCCTGCTTGTTCAGCTGAAAAGAGGCAGAACCCTGCGCCTGCTGGCCCTTTTATAAGCAATCCCAAAATCCAGAAAGTTCCCTGAAACCTGATTGGCTCTTCTTGCTTCCTTGTGGACCGGCCCCAAAAGGGGCGGGGCCCCTAACCCCACTGTACTAATGCAGCTAAACCTAACTTAATAATTTACCTTTTAAATTTGTGCTAGGGAGGCCGCAATCTCAGGAAAGTGGCCCCATAATGTGACCCCTTTATTCATGAGATTGCAGGCCCCACCCGCCCAAACCAGAACTTCCCCAGATACAACTTAACTAAAATAAATAACTGAACACATTTTTTAAATGGCAAAAACTTGGCCGCGACACCTTTATTGGTTTTTCACAAATAATTTTCCATAAATCTTTATTATCATTCCAAACTTCATAAATCATCCAATAACATATTTCTACCTGCTCAGTTGTTAGAACTCGAGCAGTAGCACAACTTCAAAGATAAATAAAAGTCCCCACACGCCGGTCTTGAGCATCAAGACCGGCACACCCCAATCGTCGCGGCCTTTTCGATCATGTTCTGCAGACCAACATTAAAAATGTAATTTCCTACTTCTGATAAGTGCACCCCATCCAGTCTGTACAGACCTGGATATCCCCCTTCCAAGTCCATGTGCCTATAAGACAGTCCCCCAACTTGGGGCATGAACTTTTCGAGAGCCCTATTGACTCTCTTCCTCATTTTTTCTATCACCCTCCTCTGCGCAGAGGAGAGCCATGAAAGACGAGGAACCACTTCTGAAAAAACTAAGGTTGTACCTGGGAAAGTCGCACTGAAGCGATGCAGGTCACGCTTAATCATAAATAATAAGTCCAAAGTGTTAACATTTCCCAAATCGTTACCTCCCAAATGAATTATCAGTATGGATGGCAATGGCCACAGCTGACATAACCTAGACACATGCAAATCCAGTTGCGGCCATTGAAGGCCTCTTATACCTTTCCAGAACAAACGAAATGAGTCCGGGTGCAAGGATAAATTTGATGAATAGTTGCGTTGAGCCGCTCTTTTTTGTGCCCAATAAATAAATGAATGCCCCAAAATCCACACTGTGTGCTGGGTACCTAAAATTAAATAAACAAATTAGGACGAACATACAACTTAAAACATTTTGACTTCCACCCACCCAATGCCTTGATATCTGATTCGGAGACGCCCGATCGGGCCGCCTCCGAAGCTGCGCCAATCCGAAAGGAGTGGGAGGAAAACTTAAAATGACTTAAACCCATGGCACCCAAACTCTTTTTTAAAACTGCATCGAATTGGTATTTCGTCAGGGGCAATAAATTAGCATGAATGAGAAAAATTCCCTCCCCGGGAGGCCTAAGCCCCATAAATTGTTTAACCAAGGCTACCGGGCACAATAAGCTCTCATTTTGTTTTTTTAGATGAACCCATCTACCCTTACCATATTGGTCTGTTTTGGAATACTGCAGCCACACATGAACACCCGATTGATCAACTAGCACCTGGTCAAATCGCACACCCGAACCACCTTGTTTGCTCACTGGAATTAATTCCGAGATGCGAAATGCCCCAAAAAATGCAAGCACAAAAGCTGTCCTGAATAATAAGGCCTCGTAGGAGGAAAAAACAAACCACTGAAGTCATTCTGCAAAGGCCACCGAGAATGTCAAGAGAAATCGGTCTCCTATCATCTATGACAAACGTCAATCTCTTGTATCCCTTCAGTGCCTGTTTTACAGAAAAATAAGAAGAACAAGGTCTCAGACCCAATAAACGGAAGAAAAAGGACATACCGGCCAGCGTTCTTGTCACATAACTATGTGAAAGTTGCTGCCGCATTAAACTTGACATAAAAGCCAAAATGGTACCTTCCGAAGGCTTATCAAACTGACCACCTTCAGCACTTGCAAAGGATATCCAGCTGCTCCAGGCTGCCGAGTAACTCGACCAGGTTCTAGGAGCTAAAGAGCTTTTTATAGCATTCGTCACAGTACTCAGATCATCTCCCACAGATAGGCCGGGCATGAGTTGCCAACTGCGTCCGCCTCCGGCAGCAGACTCCGAAAACGCTCCTCCTGAAAACGAGATAGAGAATCAGCTATATTATTCAATATCCCCGGGGTATACCTAGCCTTCAACCAAATATTAAATTTGAGGCATCTGAAGACCACCTGACGCAAGATTTTGATTACCGGCAAAGAACTGGATGAAAGGCAGTTCACTGCATATAATTATGGAATCTTTCATATATATCTCAGGGACCAGTAACCTTTGCCCAGCCGTCTGCAAGAGCTCAGGAGCTGATTTGTCAGACTGCATAGCAGAAACTTTATCTAGCTGAGATAGTAAGCTGACAGGCAGACTAGACAGTACTGGAGTAAGAGATGACACAGAAGGGTTAACAGAAATAGAAGCAGCAGACACAGCAGGTGCTGAACCTTTAGACAGTGATTGTATTATGGAAGACAAAGAGCCTACCAAACCAGATAGTACATGCAATTGGTTTAACTCACCACCAGCTGGAGCCTGCAACACCTGCTGCTGAGCCACCTGCTCCAGCATTGAAGGGGGGTCTTGCACCTGTAGCATCTGCTCACCTGTTGCATGCTGTGGCATGTCTGTGTTCTGAGTGCCTTGCTGACACTCTAAGCGCTGGTTCCTGGGAGACCGCTGCACGCGCTGTCTCCCCCGACTGTCCTGTGCGGCCTGCTGTGGCTGGCCGCGCCGTCCTCCTCTTCCAGCCGGCGACTGCGAACAGGTCCGCCTCTTCTGACCTCCGCGGCGGCCTCGTGACGTCACACCGCCGCCATCTTCCCTCAGCATCACTAGCGGCGCACGGGTGTCTGTAGCTTCTGCGGAAGCCCCTCCTTCCCTCTCCGGCGGAGCGCATCTCCTCGCTTTTGCAGGCGGAGCTGGTTCAGGAACTCCCTGCACCATGTCAGTGTCATTCCTCCTCTCGCCGCTCGCTACCAAGTCTCCACCCTCTTGCTCCAGCAGCCGTCCTTCTTCCTCCGGGGCTGACTCCAGGCAGCGTCTAAGCCATGCCTCTCCTCCTGAGCTGCCAGCTTTCTCTAATAGCTGCATCACCAGCGCTTCCATCATGTAAGATGTTCTGTGTAAGGTAAGAGCTCAAATCTTCCTGCTTGTTCAGCTGAAAAGAGGCAGAACCCTGCGCCTGCTGGCCCTTTTATAAGCAATCCCAAAATCCAGAAAGTTCCCTGAAACCTGATTGGCTCTTCTTGCTTCCTTGTGGACCGGCCCCAAAAGGGGCGGGGCCCCTAACCCCACTGTACTAATGCAGCTAAACCTAACTTAATAATTTACCTTTTAAATTTGTGCTAGGGAGGCCGCAATCTCAGGAAAGTGGCCCCATAATGTGACCCCTTTATTCATTGGAGTTGCAGTAGAATTTGCTCCTTTGTGAGGGGCTGATTAGAACATTGAACTCATATAGTAGCGTGGGAGCTGCTCACCATTAGCTCCTCCTATGGGGCGGATGTGTTGCTAGATCTTGTATATAAGCGGGTGGCTCACGTATTTCCGTCACCGCTGATGAAGTCCCGCCCACTTATCGGGGACATAACGCGTACGGAACGTGAACAGGGATCGTGACGTCACCCGCGTCTATGCTTGCTGTCTCGAGCTGTGTATCACCGCTATCATCATTACCGCCACTCATTGCTGTTTGCTATTGCTGAGCATTGTCTGCTGTGGATCCCTTGCACTGTGGTACAGTGCCAGCATTTGTAAGTGTATCTTTTATGTGCTTATTTTAATAAATTTTCATACAGAGAGCACTAGATTCCACTCTATTGTTTTTTCATATGAACTACGTCCTGGAAGTCCTGTCGGGGTTATCTGATTGACCGGAAACGGAGTTCCTGTTTTATTCCCTGGAGTGGGAAATGTCTGTTTGACCTGACTGATTTACTCAGGGGTCTATATGTGAAGGTGAGCTGCCATTGCTGCCATTGGTGGAGGGTTTCACAGAATCACCTGAATATTGTACTTCTCATCACTTTGGACACTTGTTGGTGGTGTGGAGGGCGCAATCTTTAACCTCTGAAGATTCTGTCCCACTCTGTTTATATATGGACTTCCTCTCAATGTCTTAAAATAATTTCTTAGAAGTGTTTTCTTTATGTTTGCGCTGCACTGCAATGTATAATCTACATAAAATCTTGAAACAATGCTAAACCTCATACTGCATCTATGACCCTGGGGTAAATCTCATTTAAAATGGTCTGTTGCAAAGTGGAAAACTGTTCTGTGGTCAGGCGAATCACAATTTTACATTCTTTTTGGCAACCATGGGCACCACACCCTCCGGACTAAAGAGGGGAGTAATCTTCTGGCTTGTTATTAGCGTTCAGTTCAAAAACATGCATCTCTGATGGTATGGAGGTGCATTAGTGCGTATGGAATGGGCAGCTTGCAAATCTGGAAATGCACTATCAATGCTGAAAGATATATCCGGGCTTTATAGCAACGAATGCTCCCATCCAGAAAATGTATTTTTCATGGAAAGCCTTGCATATGTCAGCAGGACAATGCTAAACCGCATACTGCATCTATGGCAACAGCATGGCTTAATAGAAAAAGAGTCCAGGTGCTTAACTGGCCTGCCTGCGGTCCAAAACTTTCACCAATGGAAGATATTTGGCGCATCTTGCAACGATAAATATAACAAAGAAGACCCAGAACTGGTCTTCTTAGTTCTCACACATTTATAGAGTGTTGGTAAAAGAAGAAGGGATGCTACATTGTGGTAAACATGACCCTGTCACAACTTTTTTTGAGACATGTTGCTGCCATCAATTTCAAAATTACCTAATTGTTTTCCTAAAATTGTACATTTTCTCAGTTTAAACATTTTATATGTTTTCTATTTTCTATTGTGAATAAAATATGGGGTTATGGGATTTGCAAATCATTGCATTCTGTTTTTATGTAGATTTTACACAGCATACCAACTTTTTTGGAATTGGGGTTGTACTGTGAATTATAATAAATACATTTTAAAAAAGGACTGAAAGCTTCCCTAAAGCAACCCTGTCACTAGATGCTGAACACTTGTCTGGCCAACAGGCAATGACTTAAATTTTCACTCTCTTGAAGAGCCACAGGGGTCACTGCTACTCAACACTTCCAGGTGTATCAGATAGCATGTGCCTCCCTGGCTGCTACATCACTAGAGGAACAATCACAATGAGCAGTGGGGGACATGCTATTCAACCCATCCAAAAGTGTCAGATGACAGCAGCATCTTCTTCAATCTGTTTATCCTAGTGACCCTATTTGAAAGGGGTGCATGCACAGATCTTTGTACACAGATTGTAAAAGCAGATTACTAATGATAAATACTCATACATTTGCTGATTTTTTTGTCATATGAAAGTATAGCACACAAGGATTTTTAACATGCTTTTAATCTTAGACACACTGGTTGTTTTTCAAAAACTTTTTGCTGTGTGCTATCTGAGGTACATGTAGGCATAATAGCAACATTATTTGAATGTTGCTATGAACACTGCAAACTAAAACCACAAAGCTTGCATTAAACATCAGTATACACCCACTTTTGGGCAAACAATGTGTCACCATCAGACGTGAATCCTTGCACACCCACTACCCAATGTTTGCTGCTCATGGTGTTTCACATATATGTGTGCCTCTCTGAACCGAGCTACTGAAAATCTCCGGTTTAAGAGGAAAATGCAATGATGAATGTATAACACTGTATTCACCCTTCTCCCTTTCCTTCCTCCTATTTTCTTACTCGAAGGGAATACAGATCATTATGTACCAACTACATTGATACTTACGGATGTTGTGAACATAACCACTGCCTACTGTTTGTACCTCGTTGTTAAAAAAACCCCATCAGTATACCATCACCTAGATAAGTGCATGGATGAAGATTGCGCATGTCAGTGAACATTTGCATGTGCATAGGCTCATAATTAAATCATATCATCACAATGTATCTCTACTTTTGTTAATTACGCTTAAAACTATATTAAACCCAAAACCCAAAATGTATTATATTGCACTTACAAATTTTTAGATGTGGTGGCTGCCATCGTTTTCTTTTCTTTGGCTTTTCTCCTCTGTTTTCACCTGGTGATCTAGCCAGTAACATACCTCCTGTATTAGTGAGGCAAAACTCTGGAGAAAACTCTGGAGGAATAGACATAGGAGACTTAGCAGACAGCAGCAATGTCAGTCTGGAGTGGAGTGTTAAATGTATTAGCAGATTTAGATACAATACCAAATTGAAGTCAAACTCCAGCTCACACTTTATAATCAGTTACAATATTTTTTCCTTTTGGGATAAAGGTTTTGAATAAATAAATAAATAAAAGCTGATCATTTAATCACCCCTGCCAGTGTTATGGCCCCTTTCAGACACGTGGGATCCGCCTGCTCAGCGGGGATGACAGGTCGTGTCCACTCCGCTGATGCGGAGCAGACACGGACACAGCCCACTTTCCACTATGGGTAGTAGGATGGAAACGGCCATTTGTCTGTTACGATCCGACTGTTATCCGATCCGCCAGATGAAAGAGGAAACGGATCCCCCATCCATCTGTTTTTAGTGGATAGAATCAGATGCTGGTGGGTGATACATCCGCCACTTCATAGAGGGCAATTGGTGGTCCAAACGGGTCCGCCCAAAAAACTGACAGGGGGACCCAATCGGTCAGCCCATGTGAAAGGGGCCTAAGTGGTTTGCCTGATCCATTTGAAATAAGTTTGAGCTTGTGAAAAACAACAAACTTGCTGGCTGGATCATCAGATTAATGAAGACGAAAGAAAGCCTAAAAATTGTAATTAATGCAGCCATCACATCTAAGAATTGGTAATCTGTAATATAATAAATGTTTGCCTTTGGGTTTAATACTGCTTTAATTTTATTCGGTCTAAATGTATGTGCAATATGTAGTAATAGCACAAAACTTTAGTAAACAATCTTCGACGCGTTAAGAAGGATGAGACTAAAGCAATCTGGGGATTGATTTTTTAATTCTAGTTATTATGCTGCCTTCTATTAAATTGACTGAGACTAATACAGAAATATGGATCAAGCTCCAAGCTTACAATACTCCGTGGTACAAATAATTATTTAGAATGAACGTGCCCAAGTGACACTGCAGCACTGAACCAACCACTGACAGCAAAAACATGACACTCAAAGCTGAACTCCGAGCATATTCCTTAATAGCTACTAAGGGGCTGATTTACTAAAGGCAAACACACTGTTCACTTTGCAAGGGAAATTTCCTTTAGTGAATGAGGCGCAGCTCTGCTGATATCCATCATCATTTTTTTTCTTTGCACATGATTGGGTATTCTTTGGAAAGCGCTGGGGAAAATTCCCTTGCAAAGAGAGCAGACTATTTGCCTTTAGTAAATCCACCCCAACACTGCGAAGAAAGCAGAGGGAGGGGCCCAACAGGTCCTATTACTGTAGACTGCCCCTCTACACAGTGACTTACAAGAAACTCCTGCACATATTATTTAATGCACAGATCTGGGAGAAAATGCACAAAGTACACTGCTATTTATTTCCAATTAAAGACCCTTTTCTCCACCAGGCTTTAGAACACAGGTGTCAAACACAAGGCCTGTGGGCCGAATCTGGCCCTCCAGGTCATTTCCTGTGGCCCTCGTACCTCTCCTGCAGCTGCAGGAGAGCTCCAGCCCACCTCTGGTCCTCCTCCAGACTCTGTACTTTCTGTTTTTAAGCAATGCATCCATCTTCTTCCCAGCAGCAGCATAAGGTAAGGGGGGTGCACTGTGATGTAAGGGAGGGTAGGGGACTCAACTTCTGACAGTGGGTGGCTCTTGACATCTATTGTAAGGGGAGGGGATGCGCTGGACATCTAATCTTACAGATACAACCGGCCCTTTTGAGGGCAATCATAATGCTGATGCGGCCCACAATGAAATTGAGTTTGACACCCCTGCTTTAGAAGGAGTATGGTTTCCTCAGAATATATTGCCTAGCCACAGGATGCCACCCAGATGCAGACTTCACAGCTTGGCAACAAGGACACCACCATCTACCAGCCCTTGCAAGGTGCTTGTGCCAGCTCATATCTAGAGACTGTTCTTGAATGCTGGCCACTGGAAGGAAGGTTTTTACATTTTCTTGGATGATTATTGCACATGTTGCTCTGAATGGTGTCTCATCCTTGGGCTGGTCAAGATCTGCAACCTCTGGTACCTTCTGTTACCCTAAATCAGAAACCCCTGAGCAGAAAAGTCATTGCCAGTGATTGTTATATTTTATCTGGATCATAAGGTTTATTAAAAGCTAGAGCAACATGCTTTTTTTTTACTTTAATAAAGTAAGCTCAGTGTTTCTTTAATGCACATGTCATTTGCACCTTTTTCTGTTTCGTTTTTTTTTATTGACACATTCATAATAGAAGCCCATCTAAGTGATAGGCTAGTAGGAATTTGTATGTTCCAGGGTCAACTATTTCCTGGTCTAAAATAATAGTCCAGAGACAACACAATCATCCTGTTTTTTGTACAAAAGTCTTTGTGTTCTTGAGTAAGTTACAGTGTTAGACCAATCTCAGTGAGTTATGACTGGAGGAGGGAAAACTGAGGCAATACTTCCTTCTACCTGCAGCATACTGATGATGTCATTCTCCCAAGATGCTCTACTCAAGCAAGTTGAGTTCAAGGACTAAAATATATTTATTGTTTCTGAAAAACACTGCTCCACTGCAAGCTCCTCCTGCATTTTCACACCACTCAACCGCTCACAAAAGGTGCCAGCCCAGCTTGTCAATTGTACAGATTTTATCTTGTGCAAACAAACTAAACACAACATTAAAGACAGTGGGGAAGGAAGAAGCGGTTTAACAAATTTCACACCCCCTTTAGCACTCATTCATATGCTGTGTTTGGTTTGTTGGCACAAGAAAGAATAAAAAGGAGGATCAAGGATTAAAATGTATTGTTTAAATGTACAGTTCTTTTGAAAAATGTAACTAATGCAGACCTGTAAAGCTACTGACAGGCCTGCTTTAAATGAATGCACATCTCAGAAAGCAAGTAAAACATGCAAATCTGTATATACACATGATTTCTGAGCCATGGGGTACATTTCAGTCAACCGATTTACACGTAGCTGTTCAGGATCATATTCTTTTGAGATTTGGGATTCTAAGGCAGCCCATAGACAATTCGATTTTCTTTCCTTCCACCACAGGAACATCACTTGATTTCCCCATCAACACATTCAGAGTTGATGGGGGAAAATGCCTCGTGCAGCACTATTGTGTTCTGTCGGCAAGGAAGGGGGGGGGGCTTTCCTGCTGGCAGAACACAATGATTACTGCAATAGCCGCCAGCAGTAATGGCATGCCAAAAATCCAACAGGCTGCATGTACCTGCATGTACCTGAGTCCCTGAGTCAATCAATGGATCAATTTGGGTGCAATCAGCTTTTCACATATATAGATTGAAATTTGACCAGTCCCTGCCCAACCAGCCAAATTTCGATCAACATATGGCCGGCTTCAGTTTACAGAGGATCCCAAGGGAAGTCTAAGGAACATCACAGGCACCTAGGTGAGAGGGTTGGGGGCCCAGGGTCTAAAGCCCCGTACACACGGTCGGACTTCCATCTGACTTTTCCGTGGTTTTTTTGTCCGAACGGAGTTGGTTGGGAACACCCATAGCATACACACGCTCTGACTTTTCTGCAAACTTTCGTAAAACTTCTTACAACATCACGTGTTTTTTCTGCCCTTTTCTGATCTTTACTGCCACCCTTTGGTCAACTTCTGCTATTGTTGGTTGATTTTAACATTAGTTGTTTTGTCCATCGGACTAAAGTCCGATGGTTTTCTGTACACACGGTCGGACTTTGCTCCATCGGACTTTTGTTGGGCAAAAGTTTGTCCATTAGCAGACCCAACTTGTCCGATGAAATCCAAAACCGAACGAAAAAAGTTTGTCCGATGGAGCGTACACACGGTCGGATTGTTGGTCCAACTTGCTCAAAACGAAGTTTGTTGGGCAAAAGTCCGACCGTGTGTACGGGGCTTAAGGCAAGTATACTTTTTACTAGCATTTTTTTTTTTAATTCAGCATATTTACAAAGGGGAGAAGGGTCTATTAAACAGCAGGACCTTTTACTTTTAGGCATTTTACTGCTGCATTGTCTGCAGGGAGGTCCCTGACCTGGTCATACTGTCTGGCAGACTTACCTGTCTTACAAGACTAGCACAACAAAATTAGAAAATTGTTAAAAAATGTGTTCGTGTGTCATTTCCAGTTTAGCTTTAAATTGGAAAAACAACATATATCTAGGTAGATTTTAATTTCCATATCTGCAGCAAACGTTTCCTTATTTCTCTATTAAACATTTCTTTATATATACGGTATTTATAATTATAGAAGTTCTCTATTATATGTCAGTAAAGTTTGGTAATAAGACTTCATCTACTGAAATGTACATGATAAAATGAATGCTGAAAAGTATGTGACAAAAATCTACTCCATCTGTCACTTTCAAAAAGTATAATGGCATTTTAATGGAATCATTCTAACCTTAAAAAGCAAGGCCGCACAGATGCATATGAAGCCACTTTACTTTGGGAGGGTCTGTGAGATTATCCAGGCCTACAGAGCGTTCACTGAAGTAGCCCAAGGGAAACAACTGAAAAGACTCCTACACTAAACAGGAAGCAGAATGTTTTATTTCAGGCATTATGTATATATACATGTATACTTGCGAAAGATTTGCATTTCACATTAATAAAATGGAAAGTGATCTCTTAATGGTGTTCTTGGAGCTTGCTGTACACCCCGCAAAGTCTGCTGACACTCTGGCAACATGTGTAAAACACTGGAATTAATTTACCAAAGTGAAGCTGTGTTAACTTCAATCACCCAATCGCTTTAAAGAAAACAATGCCACTTCGTTAATTTTCTTTGCAAATGACTGGGTTTTGATTCAGATTTGCCCTCTTTGGTCAGCTCCATGAACAATTACTTTGCTAAGTGAACAGTCTCTACCACTTTAGATTAACTACATGATATACTACCGTGCAGTAAAAAGCACATTTTATCCTGCAATACCACAATGAACAGCAACTGATGTGGTGCCATTCATTTAGATTGACACCCGAATACACAACTACAGTAGGTGGCATTGTACCCAAGCTGCAGTGTGCCATGGCACACATGCCATACATTGTGGTGCACTGCATTAAAAATATTTTGCAGGTGAGTTTTTTCGTCCATTGGTAACACATTCTAAATAAACGGGCTGCCTTCATGAATGGCATGTTTTGTTTTTACGCACATGTGGTACAGAACTTAGTTATTGTTGCAGGGTCTGTAATGTTGTAATCTAGAGTCATTTTTAGACTCTGGAAATTTTGCATATCCATTTATAAAAGTCACAATGGCAAAGTGCAAAAATAATTTGCTGTCAGTAAGTACTGTATATACTCAAGTATAAGCCGAGTTTTTCAGCACATTTTTTTGTGCTGAAAATGCCCCCCTCGGCTTATACTCAAGTCTGTGTCCATCTTCACATTTGTGCGCTGATCCCGGCCAGCCATAGGTCCCCTGGACCCCAAGCATGGCACACATGTAGCCCCACTCTTCCTCTACAAGTGTGCAAGGTTTGTTGTCCGGGGGACCCACGGCCGGGGAGTACCGATTTTTCAAAGCCCCTTCCATAGACTCCCATGTTAAACGTCAGTCCAGTCACACAGCGCCGGAGATCAGGTAGGGAGGTTGGGCACAGTGAGGCATGGACACAGTGACAGTGAGGCATGGACACAGTGAGGCATGGGCACAGTGACAGTGAGGCATGGGCACAGTGAGGCATGGGCACAGTGAGACATGGACACAGTGAGGCATGGGCACAGTGAGGCATGGGCACAGTGAGGCATGGGCACAGTGAGGCATGGGCACAGTGAGGCATGGGCACAGTGAGGCATGGACACAGTGACAGTGAGGCATGGACACAGTGAGACACAGTGAGGTATGCACATGGACACAGGGAGGCAAAGTGAGGCATGCAGATGGACACCCTAGGCTTATACTCGAGTCAATATGTTTTCCCAGGTTTTTTTTGGTAAAATTAGGTGCCTCGGCTTATATTCGGGTCCGCTTATACTCGAGTATATACAATACTTTAAAAACATATATTCAGTGAAAAACCATTTAAAACATATACAGCCTTGAGTGAAATACCAGGAGAATACAAGAACTTTTTTTGTTATACCAGGTTAAAAAACATATTTTAAGTTCACCGATAAACAAAACTTCAAATTTAAATTTTAAATACAGTTTTAAATATAGCTGTCTGCGTCCCACTAGGGAAACTGTCATTCCCTTCTTGTCCCAGAGACAAAACAGGGAGTGACAGTTGTCACTGTTTCAGGTGTCCCCAATAAAAGATTGCCTCACACCTTGTGCTATGGTGACAACTTGGATTCTCTGCAATTTTCTGTACTGGAGATAGAGGTCACCATGACAAATATAGAAGGGTAAACTCCCCAGAGAGCACACAGACAGCAATATAAAACCTGACAGGCAGTTTAACACTTCTGTAATCTACTGAACAGAAAAAAAAATTAAGAAAGCTATACAGTATACTGTAGATGTTCTTCCATATCATTTTTAGCTTTGCTTTCACATTTATTAGATCACAACAACAGCAGTGCAATAAGATGCCCATAAAATGCCACCATAATGTACACCATGGACTAAAGACAGAAATTGTGGGAAAGCTCGCAACATTAGTCTGGTTGTACAATAAGCATTTGTACAGATGTTTACATTGTATCTTTTCTAAATTATTTCACAGCTGCATCCTTGTGCCAAATAAATTTAGTATTAGTCCACCTGATTCAAATTTACAGCTACAGGAAAAACAGGCACATGTCGTTTTTCAGCCTGCACTTCTATGAGGTTTATTATAAACCAGCTGTCCCTACTCACTGTTTCCAGAGACAAAATCTTTTCCACCTGTAACCTGAGTCTATTATGTTCTTGTGCCCTACTTTGCTTTATTTGGAGAAGAAAGAACAATGCCAGCTTTAAGACCTTGAAAAGGCCTAAAAATCACTCAATTGTTTCCACACAGTGAAAAAATACACAATAAGTGTTGTGTTTAAAAAAAAAAAAGTGTTTAGAAAGAGAACAGTAGTAAAACACGAACTTCATTTTTAAAGCTAACCTACTGCATGACCGCATTTAAAGACACATCACACATTCAGAATTAATCCAAATGCATAAATCATAAAATAAAAAAATCCTTTACATACTGTATATTTATGTGTTATAAATAATTTGTTTCTTCACTCTCAGTGAGGAGTTAAAACATTAGGTCTTAGAAAAGATAAAAATGTGTAACTATATTTAGTGTAATGTTAAAAAAAAAATGTAACTATAATTAGAGTTGTGTTGTGCCATTAAAAATACTGCTGTCTGTAGAGGGTGCCCATAATTCCCAGCCAGTGCGTCAGAAACATTTTTGTCTCCTAATAACTGTATCAATGTATTATGGGTGTTAGATGGTGATTTGTCATGGCCTTGAAATCTATTTACGTTATACATAGTAAATAGTTTATTTTGAAATGTTTATTGTCAATGCTGGTGTGGTCCTCTGCATTTGGTGCACTTGTACTGTTCTACGGTGGACTAAAGTGTGCCAAAAGTCGCAGTCCTTCAGTGTACAAACACCCTAGCAAAGTACAGACAATGGTAAAGCAAGCAAGCATGACAGTGCAAAAAAAAAAAAGTCCAACCTCCAACCAATTTTTTTCTTAGTTCTAGATAGAGTGGGGAAAGTTAGAATTCCGATCCATTTTTTATTGCCATCTATGACCTTATGGGAAGAATTCCCTCCCATTGAGTCTCTGACACTAGGACAAAAAAAAGGAAATGGATGCCACTGGAACGGTAAGACACAAACAGCAATAAAAAAGAAAACCTGATTCCAAACCTTTCTGATTTTTTTGTGGCTGTACCCATCCTCCACTATAGCACACAGTTGACAAAGTTCTACACAGAACAGAATATGGGTAAGGCCCCTTTCAAAGTGAGGTCCGATTGGGTCCAGGTGTCTGTTTTTCAGCCGAGCCCGATCAGGCCCTCCATTCTCCTCTGTTCTACACAGAACAGAGTATGGGTAAGGCCCCTTTCAAAGTGAGGTCCGATTGGGTCCGGGTGTCTGTTTTTCAGCCGAGCCCGATCAGGCCCTCCATTCTCCTCTGTGGGCAGTTGGATGTAAACGGACTTGTGTCCGTTTACACCCAGCTACCTTCGAGTCCGATCAAATCCGGCAACAAAAAACAGAAGAGGATCCATTTCCCTCCATCTGGCTAAACCGGATCGGAGGGCAGTCGTGTGTAAACGGACAGCTGGTCCGTTTACATTTGACTGCCTATAGAGCAGAGCGGGCTGTGTCTGTGTCCACTCTGCATAAGCGGAGCGGACATGGACCTGTCATCCAGCTGCTATGCCAAGCTCAGCAGGGGATTAGCAGACAGATCCCCTGCTGAGAAAAAAACAGATCCAGCCTGTGTGAAAGGGGCCAAGCTCCTATGGCATCGTGGGCTGTACATCTTTAGCAATGCTATTCTCAGAAGGAGAGAGGAGGAGAGTTCACACATACCCTAATTTTTCTGATTTCCTGCACATTCCTTTTTTATAAGCAGTATGGAGAACAGGAACCGGTTTACTATACTACATTGTGGTTAGATCCAAATTGTGTTCTCCCTTAAAGGGCAACTGCAAACAATAAGTCATATCAGAGCATCAAATATTGCCACTGTGCAAAAATTATTTTCCTTGCACCTGATTTGGTATTTTTTGCAAAGTGAAACTCACCACATTCACTAAGCTCTGGGGAAAATGTCCTTGTACAGTGCAACTTTCCTTGCAAAGTCAACAGCCTATTTGTATTTAGTAAATCAACCCCAATGATTCAATAGGCCCCACATGTACCTCTCTGCTACTTTCACCATGTGGCGTTAGGTGGAGTCCCAGCTTCCAATTACATGATTCTAAGCTGTGCAACTCATCTTAATAGCTGTGTGAAAGACAGCAAGGCACACGCATTGCCTGCATTCTACAATGATTATGGGCAACAAGGGGATTTTAAGTAGCTGAATGGTCAGGTACATTACAGCTACATCTGGAGGAGAAACAGAAGTCATGAGTAAGTGGGCTGTTACTCCCTAGTGTACATTTCAAGGCATAGCTCTCAGTTTGGACTAAAGTGTACCTTTAAATCTATCAATTATGTCTGCTGACTTTGTACTATAATGCATGGTTTATTTTCTATGACACATTATAATAAGAGCTTCAAAGAGGCAATGATTGCTGACCAGGAATCCAGAAGCAATCAGAAGCATTAGTAGTAGACGTTCATGTAGCACCATAAAATAATCATCTTTCCCTAGTCCGAGAATGACCATAACAAAAAAAAAAAGAAAATGCAAATCATCTTGTGATGTTCTCTCAACGGGATCAAGCAATGTTTGACAGGAACAGAAAGCTCAGCACATGGCTGAGTATTTTCAACCCATCAAATAACAGCATGGATTAAGTTGTATAAATTACCGCAATGAAAAGCACCTTTCTATAGAAATCTGCAGAAAGGCGTTAATAGAGTAAACACCTGTTCAGTACTTCAATCACTTGAAGAAAATGTTCGGCTTAATTTGCTTCTAAACTGTGTTCTGAAAATCACGTCCTGAATGCTAGGTTAGCATAAATAAATTATACAAAGTATCTAATGGCTAAGCGATTGATCAGACTTTGTGTTTGCTCTTCAAACCTTTCTATTCACCCTCATCACGTGGTGTCACATTTCCATTTGGAACAACTTACAACTAAAAAACTAAATATTGATCTTCATAATGACATTGTAAAGGAAATGACACCTCTTTAGGTCATAAAGTAATACCCACAGAAGACCTCCTAGGTTACCACAAGAATGACATTTGTTTTTAATGGAGGAAATTAAATGTTCAACAATACTTATTATAAAAAAATAAAATAAGAGAAAAAAATGGATGTTAAACATATTTAACACAATATCCTGGTCTACCATTATGTTCTGAGTTCAGCATTACCAGACTGGAATTGGGGTTGCTTAAAGTTACAGCATGTTGTATAACATCAGCACTGTAATAACAATAGTTACATTTAATAATCCAAAATATATTTGCTTGAAAAATCTCCTTTCCTGTTGTGCATTCTGCCCATCTGCTGGTCATCTCTTTCCACAACTTCCTGGCTTCCCTGCATGCTTTGCAGCTTCTCCTCTGCTGTTTACTTTCAATCTCTAAAGACTACATGCCCCATGGTAACTTGCTGCCTGCAAGCAGTGATTCCTGTACTGACTGCACCTTCTGATACATCTCCTCTCAGCACCTCTGTAGTTCAGAAGTCACGCTCTGTAAATTCTGTGACACAGCAGTGCCTACTGAAGGGACACAGTGAATACGAGCCAAGGGGAGGAGAGCAGTTCTAGAGAAAGGGAGGAGTTATTCAGGTGCAGAAACACACGTATTGTGAGTTTACCAGTGGTCCTGCCAAAAATTTCTGAATGGTCGCAAAAAAAATAAAGAAAAAAGAAAAGAGGATCATGTACTAGCAAAGTAGTGTAAACCTGTACAGGGTAATGTGTACAGAGCCCTAAGGCCCCTTTTTCCACGTGGTCTCTTGACTTCAGCACGATATCAACTGGATATCTTCAAATAGTTGTATGTAAGACCATTCTTCCCCTTCTTTGATATCAGTGACCTTAATTGCCACAAGGTAAATATAGTTCTTAGAAATTTAGATGTATTACAGAGTTATCAAAGCCCAGCCAAGTCTAATAGAAGTTACAGACAACATAAGGTAGCAGACAGACTCTATATGTAGCTAAGTAATAGTCCCAATAAAAGTTGTACATTTTGAAGCAGAAGAGGGTCAGGGTTGGTGTATGGAAGCACAACTCACAGTGGGGAACGTAGAACATTGACATTCTTTGAAGTTTCAATTTTAAAAGAAACTTCTTCAGTGAAGTAGCATTCAGCAGTACAGGAGGCGATAGGATAGCATTGCATACACACAGTAGTGAGTTGCAGAATACATAGAAAATCACAAGCAGCTAATTTTATATTAATTTTAATGTCAAATTAGAAAAAAACGTGAAATACATATAGGGAGCACAGTCTGTTTTGATGCACCAGTCCACCCTCCTCCCTTTTGTTGGTTGTCTGGAGATGCTGCTTGTGATGGAGAGGGATTCTCAGATCGGTGTAAATAAAAATGTCAGAATTAGAAGTAACCTGAATGATCCAGATTGGTGATACAGGATGTTACACTGCAAAGGCCTCAGGAAGTACACTCCCAGTGACCTTGTGAAGGATTCTAGATGTGGTGGATTACACAAAACTAGGCAGAGTGGATTTACTGACGTTATCATAGCTGTATTGTTAGAGAATTTGTGGGGGATGAACTGATGGAGAAAATGAAGATACAGTTAGGTGTGGGCAAGGTAGGCTTCTCTGAAGAGGAGGGTTTTCAGGGATCATCTAAAAGCTAATGGAGTAGAAGATAGTCGGACAGGTTGGGGTAAGGAGTTTCATAGGATTGGAGAGGCTCTGGAAAATTCCTGGAGGCGAGCAAAGGAGGAGGTGACGAGGGAGCTAGAAAGCAGGAGGTCTTGAGAGGAACGAAGAGAACGATTAGGTTGGTATTTTGACACTGGGCTAGTGATGTAGCTGGGGGCTAAATTGTGTATGGCTTTGTAAGTTGTTAGTATTTTAAATTTAATTAGTTGGGTGAGCGGAAGCCAGTGGAGGGACTGACAGAGAATAGTAGCAGACACAGAGCGATTGGTAAGGTGGATGAGTCTGGTACCAGCATTCATGATGTAGCAAGATCAGACACTCAGGAGATCCATTAATTCACTAAACATCTTTATTTATAGTAAAGTGCAAGCATGATGAGCTCCCCACATGTAGCAAGATAACTCATCTTTCCAGTGATCCATGCATAATTCTAACTCATTGTAGCTGAATATGAGCCCAGTCACACCTTTCCACTCTTGTGCATTGTGTTAACCTCCCTGGCGGTATTCCCGAGTGTGGCTCAGGGTGAATTTTCATACCAAAAGCGGTAACCCCGAGCCACACTCGGGATCGCATTGCATCGCAGGATCCATGTACAGCATACTTACCTTGTCCCCTGGATCCTGCGATGTCCCCACGCTATGTCTGCGAGCTGTGTGTCCTCCGCTCAATTCACAGTGCCGAGCTCCATTCCCTGCAAGCGTTGCGACGCACGGGGCGGAGCTCGGCGCCAAATTCAAAAAGTTAAAACACAGTATACGTACGGTACACTGTAATCTTACAGTACTGTATCAAATAATAACACATCCCCTTTGACCCTAGTGGTTTGTCCAGTACCCTGCATCTAGTTTTATATTATAAATACTGTTCTTTCTGCCTCGAAACTGGAGATTGTCCATAGCAACCAAAAAGTAGGCATTTAGAGTCCCTGGAGCACCACTGAACTGACTGTGTTACCATTGACAACTCAACATTCCCGGAAGTAGGTACATCTGAAAAGATGAACCAACACCTTAAAGTGGATGTAAACCCACTCTTATCATTTCTAAACTACTGCCATAGTGCTTATCTCTAAGGATATACATGCCTCCTGCATGTATCCTTACCTGTCAAATATCTCCCCTTTTTCTGTTTGTAGCCCTGCCAAACTCTGGATTCTGTGGGCGTGTCTGTTGTCCGGAGCGCGGTGGGCAGAGTCATGACATCAGTAGACTCCCCGCCCACCTCTACACTACCCTTGGCAAACATTAATTTTCTCCTGTGTATTTCTTACACTGAACTTCTGCTGGTCTTGTGGATTATGCCCCATGATCACTAACACCCAGTCAAAACCCCGGAAAGGCACCACATGACTTCAACATTCCCAATCATGCTGAGGAGTGGATCAGCTAATCCTGGGAGAGCTAGAGAAGAAAGGAGGGGGGATGTGAAGTACACAGAATGCCTCTCTCACACTAGTGCATGAGATAATGAAATCACCTGTCAGTCACAGCAAGGGGGAAGAAATGGACACCTATTTCTCTGTGTGTCTGTTTTTATCTTACTGAAAAAAGATAAGAGGATTGTTTAGAGCTGGATTAACTCTTTGCGGCAAGACTGGACACAGATGACATGAAATCCTATACTCTAAAGGTACAAGCCTTAATTAAAAAAACAATTTCCGGGTTTACATCCACTTTAAGGCACTCCATTAATTTGAAAGAACTGCCAACATTTTAGAGCACACAAAAAAATCAGACATGCACTTTTTTTTTTGATGCAGCAAACCACAACACACGCTAAGCTGCAACATTGGGGAGGTTACCTATGTGTGCTAGGGTGCCATTGAAATTAAACAGCACTGAAAAGCACATACGTGTGTTTGATAGGTTAACTTGGTGGGATAACGTGTTTTATGATTACTGCAACACACTGCATATATTTGAATTGGTTCCTGCTAAAATAGTTGTTTGCAAAAAGAATTCACATTGTGAAGTAACCAAAGTGTTTTTAAAGTGTATCTATTGTCATTGTCAATATGTAAAATCAGGTATTTGGATAATTGTACATTTCCACATCGTATTTCAATTATTTCTAGCCTACTCCTAATAATCTGATCCATCTTTGAGTTTGTAAATGTACTTTGTGAATATCCCAACACGTTTATTTACTTCAGTTCTGCACCACATATGCATGATGCCCTGTCTGTAGGCACTACTGTGGCACACTCTTCATAGAGCCTGCCTTCTGAACTAAAGAGGGGGTGCTGAGAGAAGGCAGAGGGCAGAGGCAGTACAGGAATGGCTGCTTGCACCAGCAAGGTACCATGAGATAAGGAGTTTTCCTGAAACTCCTCCTGGCAGCACCTTTGTAGTTCAGAAGGCTCTGTGAAATGTGTGACACAGCAGTGCCAACTCACAGGGCTTAGTCAATACAGGTTACAGAATTTAAGGAACTAAACGTTCTGTGGATCTTCACAAAGTATGTTTGCAATCCTCAAGATATATAAGATTAACAAAAGCAGGCTAGAAATAATTGAAATACAATGTGAAAAATAAACTATGATTTTAAATATTGACCATAGATACAAATTAAGTTTCCCTTACGTATGACTGGGTGTTCAAGGTGAACACAGCTTTACCTCATTCTGCAACATTCACTTTGCAAAGTGAACATCTACACTAGATTGTCAAAAGTATTGGGACACCGGCCTTTACACACACACATGAACTTTAATGGCATCCCAGTCTTAGTCCGTAGGGTTCAATATTAGGTTGGCCCGCCCTCTGCAGCTATAACAGCTTCCATTCATCTGGGAAGGCTTTCCACAAGCTTTAGGAGTGTTTCTATGGGAATATTTGACCATTCTCCCAGAAGTGCATTAGTGAGGTCAGGCACTGATGATAGATGAGAAGGCCTGGCTCGCAGTCTCCACTCTATTTCATCCCAAAGGTGGTCTATGCTTTGTGCACTGGTGCGCAGTCATGTTGGAACAGGAAGGGACCAACCCCAAATTGTTCCTACAGAGTTGGGAGCATGAAATTGTCCATAATGTCTTGGTATGCTAACATCTTAAGAGTTCCCTTCACTTGAACTAAGGGGCCAAGCCCAACCCCTGTGAAAACAACCCCACACCATAATCCCCACTCCACCAAATTATTTGGACTAGTGAACAAAGCAAGGTCCATAAAGACATGGATGAGTGAGTTTGGGGTGGAGGAACTTGACTGGCCTGCACAGAGTCCTGACCTCAAGTCGATAGAACACCTTTGGGATGAAGTAGTGTGGAGACTTCGAGCCAGGCCTTCTCGTCCAACATCAGTGCCTGACCTCACAAATGCACTTCTGGGAAAACGGTCAAACATTTCCATAGACACGCTCCTAAACCTTGTGGACAGCCTTCCCAGAAGAGTTGAAGCTGTTATAGCTGCAAAGGGCGGGGCCAACTCTATATTGAACCCTACAGACTAAGGCTGGGATGCCATTAAAGTTCATGTGCGTGTAAAGGCAGGTGTCCAAATACTTTTGACAATATAGTGAACTTTACTGAGAAGAGTCTGTACTCCTTTAGTAAATCAACTCTATTTTTTTTATCTAGATTTTTCAACCTTTCACCCCATACATTTAGCCTATGCTGATCTGCCAACAACAGATTGAGGACCACCCACTATTCAAAATATAGCCTACATTTAAAGGACTTAAAGCTTATATTACCCTGCTGATAATGCAACATTTTAAAAATATCATATTTTATTGGGCAGCAATCTGAAGGAAAAATAAGCTAGTAGTAACTGTACAATACTCTTTGCATTTAGTAAAGCATATAAAAGGTATGTAAAACAGCAGTGAAACTGCAAGGATCTGCGACTTATATTTTGCCAACTGCTAACTTCTAGGAAAAAAAAAAGGTTTCAGTTTTTTCGAAGCTACACAACTAGTAAAATGTTCCTATCTTGCCCTTAGCACACACTAGTTGTTTGTTGCAGCAATCTCTTTGTGTCTGTGTAGTTGAAAAGGCTTTGAGTCTTCACAAATTTAAATCTTCTTAATACCTCCTAGACTCCCTTAAAAATAATGAGACAAGTTCTTTATATCTCTGGCCAAATATCTCTATTACATGATTGCCATGAAGTCTGAGAGTGCATACCTAAAATAACACCCTACATACAGTAATCCATTAAAATTTTACCAACTGCTCAAACAAAGGCAACATTGTCCAGATCATTGTGTGAACGCATGGTGTTCTCTCTATCCAATGTGCATTATGGAAAGTACACCACTAAGCAGCCATTTATAGATTACGGACACTTTGTAATGGGAGAACCACTCATCTATTTACAAAATAACAACTACATCTGAATGAACACAAGTCACAATAATAATAATAATAATAATAATGTGATATTTTCCTGCAGACACCACGCGTGAACAAGCACATGTTGTAAGCGGAGAACAGTTTAGAATATGAAATCACCCGCACCTTGCTAGGAAGTCGTAACTAGCTCTTAATGGCCTAGTTCTATTATGACCAGCGTGATCACAAGTTGCTAATTACTGTCCAAGAGCTGGCAAATAAAAATGACAAGAAGGGGCTGTAAAATCTATGCCAATATATTGAACTAAAGTCACAAAAGGAAAATTGGCTCACATAATTCTGTTATTACTCATAAACAGAATGTCCTACCATTGCTCAAATACATTTTAGTTAACGGCTATCAACATTGATATATAATTAAAACAAACTTAAAAAAAAAACACTCAAATCTACTATTTAAATGTTAAAAAAAGGTATGAAAAGGAGTCCTTTCACCCTCCTAACTGATATGGCTTTTTATATACTGTAATGCCGCATACACACGACCGTTTTTAATGACGAGAAAAATGCCATTTTTTAAAATGGTCATTAAAAATGATCGTGTGTGGGCTTCAGAGCATTTTTCACAACGTGAAAAACGGCCATGAAAAAATTGGAACATGCTCTAATTTTTCTCGTCATTTTTCACATCGTCGTTTTTCTTGTCATGAAAAACGGCCGTGTGTGGGCTTTAACGACGTGAAAAAAAATGTGCATGCTCAGAATCAAGTATGAGACGGGAGCGCTCGTTCTGGTAAAACTAGCGTTCGTAATGGAGATAGCACATTCGTCACGCTGTAACGGACTGAAAAGTACGAGGCTGAAAAGCGCGAATCGTCGCTCAACAAACTTTACTAACATGAAGGGTGGCGCCATCCGAATGGAACTTCCCCTTTATAGTGCCGTTGTACGTGTTGTACGTCACCGCGCTTTACTCGAGCATTTTTTAACACGATAGTGTGTAGGCAAGGCAGGCTTGAGAAGAATCACGTCGAGAAAAATGCTGTTTTTTTCAATGACATTAAAAACGGTCGTGTGTACGCAGCATTAGGCTTGCTGTTAGCCACCATTTTTGCCCATGACACTTCAGATCCCTAGTCT
Source organism: Rana muscosa (assembly GCA_029206835.1). NCBI lineage: Eukaryota > Metazoa > Chordata > Amphibia > Anura > Ranidae > Rana > Rana muscosa. The sequence goes on along the minus strand of CM055116.1, from coordinate 779,657,171 downwards.
GCATATGTGCTACTTTTTGCCTGTTATTTATTTTATTTTTTTACATTTTTCTTTCTGTATTTTGTATTGGTGACATGGGACAGCCGTTTTAGCAGTTTGCCACGCTATGACGCAAATTGGTAATTGGTATGGTCTCCTTGTCTCTGTATGCTGTTTGCCTGTTTAAATAAAGATTATATAAAAATAAAAAAAGGGTATAAAAAGTATTAATGCACTAAAAAAGCACCATTTTGTTTCAACTGTTCTTTTAGTGAACATGTAACAGCCAATAATGATATTTACTGTAGCAAGGGAGAATGGATTAGTGGAACATGCTACATGTGCTACTGACTGCTATAATTGCGCCAAATCTGGTAGAACAGAGGGAGATAATGATTTCTTAGAAGCTCAGATCAGCCCCCTCTTTGGCATAGGGGTTAAGGCTATTTACATATCCGAGGATAAAAGTTGTTCCTGAAAATTATGAGAGGTGCCTCACTGAAAGGAGGGATGTTACAGAGTGATAACAACTACACCAGCACAGATCTAATTATTGTTGAAGAGGAAATGACTTAGACAGGGAGCAAGTAATGGAGGTTTTAAACTTTTAATTGCACATCTTTGAGTCTGCTCTGGACCAAAAGCACTTCATTATGTTGCTTTAATCTGCTGTTCTCTGTTGTAAATGCTCGGGGCTGCGCACCAGCCTCCCTGTTGTGTTTGAGTGCTCAGAAAACTGACCAACTACAGATGGCAGTGAATAGCTGCAATGGCCGCCACTGTTTCCTGCTTTTTACATCTACTGTGTATATGTAGCTTGCAACATTCCCAGTGAAAATACGACGTTATTGGGGACTCAAACATAATAGAAAAAAAAGTTTGGGGTGTTTTGTTTTATCACATTTAAACTAGCTGCAGTAATTTGACTGCTGTTCTGTTCAGCATTTAAGGAGTTCCTTAAAACCCTGAAATGGCTAACCTAGAAATTAAACACAAATTCGACATAATAAAAAAAAGATTTTTTTTTCCCCATCACATTTAAACTGGCTGTTTTGTTGAGTGATTAATAAATTCCTTAAAAACCTGGAGAAGCTAACCCAGAAATTAAACATAAATTTGACATAATAAAAAAAAGTTTTGTTTTTTTTCCATCACATTTACACTGGCTGTTCTGTTCAGCAATTAATGAATTCCTTAAAAACCTGGAAAGGCTAACCCAGAAATTAAACATTCTATTAGGCTTGTTATAGTCACCCTTCCATTCTTATAAAGTTTTAACGAAAGAAATTCTGTTTCCTTCCCTTCTGGAATCACATACGTTATGAATTATGTAATTAAAGTGGACTCTGCGTCATCACAAAAAAAAAAAATCCTTGTTTATTATGAACAGATCATATTTAAAACATCCTTTGAAAAAGTCCACGTATAGATATTTACATTCTGCAGATGATGGGCTTTAGCTTATATGGATGCTTCCAAAATCATCAAACATCTGCTCCAGATGGCATGCTGGACATTATAACAAATTTGTACATGAAGAAATCGTTTTAATATAGTACTTGAAAATTATTATATTGAAAAATGTTCACACTTCCTATTCAAACCTGCTAAAGGCAGACTATGAAGTATAAAACCTACACTAACTGTCCCTTGGGAAAGCTCCAGCCTTCTATCTATGGGTAGACTAACAGCACGACCTTCAGGCTTTTGGCTAGCAGGACACATTGTGACTTGTTGTTCCACAACAGTTGCATGGTTTACCATGTCTAGTTTAAATGTAAACTGCAGGAGAGGGACCAATCAGAATTCAGCTTTTAATTTACTTATTTTGATTGGTTGCCCTTGCTTCCTATGCTCTCCTTTGTACTCGTTTGTGGATTTTTTTGTACTACTTTAAACAGTGGCAATATTGTTCCTAACCTCAACATGCCTTTTAACTTTAACGTGCCCCATTATATTGAAGTCTAGATGCAGAGAATAAATCTCCGCTCTACCTGTCAGGAAGGTTGAAGCTTGGGAGTGAAATATTATCCTGGTGTGTCACATACATCATGCAACAAACACTAAATCACAAAAGGGGCTAAATCTGCAGGAAGTAGCAGCTATTGTGGAGGAAAAGAAAGCTAATGCCTAAAGTCCAAGACATTCAAAAATAAACAGAGTTTTCAGAACTCAGGCCGAAATTATTCATCGCCTTCTAGTGAAATCCAAGATTGCCTACTTTATATTTTTGTAACAAAAAAAGAATACACGAAAGTAGCAAAGCATGCTTCTGGAGACTTTGGCTGCTGTTTTGAGGCCCCCGCACGTTGTCTGAAATTTTGGCAAACGACTGATATAAATTAAATGAATCGAACTCCTGCACACAAAATAAAACTGTAAATGATCTCTATTAAATAGAAATACATACAACTAGCACAGAGATTTAAAACACAAACAGCACAAAATAAATATAACAGAAAATCACACACTGCAAAAAGTAGTAAATGTAAAATAAACAAACAAAACTAATATTCCTTTTGTCAGCTTAAACGTCATAACTAAACAAAGTAGTAAGAAATCTTTACACATAAAACAAACACATTGTTTCAAAGAATACAGATGATTTAATAGAGGACGCAGTGTAGCATTTGCAGCAAACAAGCTCCTTCTCTAATACACTGAAAATATACTATAGCTTATAAGGGAACAGTATCAACTGATCCATAGAAAACTGTTAAGGGCATTTTAAACAACAGAAAAAACGAAAAAAAAAACAGAAGAGCGAAAAAAAGAGAGGCAATGAGATGTAATTGTATTTTTACCTGGCTGTTAAATTTTTCCTTGTGCTGTCTTTTTCTGCCTGTGCTTCTCCTGGTCCTCTTGTTCAATCGAGACCATTTTGAGACCTGGAGAGGAGATTACAGAGTTTGTTTAGAGATACTCTCCTTGTGTGCAGATGGCCCATGTGCGTAAGAAACTATAAACAGACGCTACACACACTATTTTCCATTGCTTCACTGACTGGAAAAAACCTCTGTACCCTCTTCAGTCTGAAATGACGTTCCTAATATATGCATACTTCATATAGATGATAAGTGTGAGAATGGACTCTTATCTGACTGTGTATGAAAATAGACTCAGTAACATTCTTCAAGATAGAATGAACACACAGAACAACCAGACCAATAATGAAGAAAATGAAAAAGTATTTTCCCTTCTTGACTATACATACCAACCAAATGTATTCCTTAAAAAAAATCAGACACAAGGGAGTTAAATTACTAAAACTGTGGAGTGCAAAATCTGGTGCAGCTCTGCATAGAAACCAATCAGCTTCCAAGTTTTATTGATTGAACAAGCTGAAGTTAGAATCTGATTGGCCACCATGCACAGCTGCACCAGATTTTGCGCTCTCCAGTTTTAGTAAATAAACCCCAAAGTACCTTTCAGATATTTGCTTCCTCCGTCTACTGGAACACAATGTTAATCATACATATACCAACCAAACACATTCCTCAAAAGGAACCAGACAAGAAGCAACTTTTAAAGGTTTGCTTCTTCTGCCAACTGGAACCTAATTTCATTCAACTACATACCAACCAAACATGCTCCTCAAAATGAAGCAGATACAAGAAGCAACTTTTACATGTGTGCTTCTTCCACCTATTGGAACCTAATGGCACTCAAATACATACCAGCCAGACATGTTCCTCAGGACCTGGACACAAGGAGTAACGTTCAAATGTGTGCTTCTTCCACCTGCTGGGACCTAACGTCATTCATATATATACCAACCAGACATGTTCCTCAAAAGGAACCAGACACAAGGAGTACCTTTTCAAAGTTTGCTTCCTCCATCTACTGGGACCTAATGTCATTCATATATATACCAACCAGACACCATTTCCAAAGTTTGCTTCTTCCATCTACTGGGACCTAATGTCATTCATATATATACCAACCAGACACCATTTCCAAAGTTTGCTTCTTCCATCTACTGGAACTCAATGCATTTGAATATATATATATATATATATATATATATATATATATATATATATATATATATAAAGATAGATAGATAGATATATATATCTATATAGAGATAGATATATATCTATATATATATATATATATATATATATATATATATATATATATATATATATTCACACACACACACACACACACTAACCAGATGTATTCCTCAAATGGAATCAGACACAAGGAGTAACTTTCAAATGTGTGCTTCTTCCACCTACTGGGACCTAACGTCATTCATATATATACCAACCAGACACCATTTCCAAAGTTTGCTTCTTCAATCTACTGGAACTCAATGTCACTACTTGTATGTATAGCAACCAGATGTATTCCTCAAATGGAATCACTTTCAATGTAGCTTTCAAATGTTTGCTTCTTCTACTGACTGGAACTCAAGAATATATATATATATAGATGGAGATATATAGATAGATAGATAGATAGATAGATAGATAGATAGATAGAGAGAATGAGAGAGAGAGCCTGAGAGAGAGAGCCTGAGAGAGAGAGCCTGAGAGAGAGAGACTGAGAGAGAGAGACTGAGAGAGAGAGACTGAGAGAGAGAGAGACTGAGAGAGAGAGAGAGACTGAGAGAGAGAGAATGAGAGAGAGAGAGAACGAGAGAGAGAGAGAATGAGAGAGAGAGAGAGAATGAGAGAGAGAGAGAGAGAGAGAGAGAGAGAGAATGAGAGAGAGAGAGAATGAGAGAGATCGAGAATGAGAGAGAGAATGAGAGAGATAGAGAATGAGAGAGAGAATGAGAGAGAGAGAATGAGAGAGAGAGAGAATGAGAGAGAGAGAGAATGAGAGAGAGAGAGAGAATGAGAGAATGAGAGAGAGAATGAGAGAGAGAGAGAGATCTGTTGATATATATCTATATCTATCTATCTATCTATCTATCTATCTATCTATCTATCTATCTATCTATCTATCTATCTATCTCTCACACTCTTCTATCTATCTATCTATCTATCTATCTATCTATATATATATATCAACCAATCCAATTGTGCTCCTCAAAATAAATCAGACACAAGAAGTAACTTTCAAATGTTTGCCTGGTCCACCTATTGAAATTCAGTGTAATTCCTCTATATACTGTATACACACAAGAGCCAAAAGAAGTAACGTTTAGTTTCCATCTTGCCTCTAGCAGAACACAATGCCATTCATGTAGAGTAGACACTGTATTATTCCAATAATAAGCCCCTGGACTGCAATCGATCAGATACACTGCACTAGTAACTAACACAAGCCCACCTAAGGAGTTAGGGAAGTTTGGAAGAGATGGGTAGTAGTAGTGTTGGTGAAAGTGATGAGGTGGTGTATTCCCGGAGAGGACAAGGAGGAGGATATGAGCTCCATTCTTGGGAGGACAAAGGATGAGTGTCCCCTTCCCGGCACTATAGACAGGTTCTACAATGAGGTGTGACAATTCGGGGGACCTGTCCCCTGCACTTGTTGCAATCAGAAGCCGTGTGTCTTGTATGACACAGGTAGACATGAGAATTGTGTAGTAAAGTTAGAGGAGGACAGAGGCGCTCCTCCGTGTCCCCGGAGTACTGAGCAGTACTGAGTAGTGAAGTTTGTGCAGCAACAGGTAGAGGGACAGACAGGGAGCGCACCTCGGCCGGCCGGGCGGGTATCTTACCTCTTCTCTCACTCGCTGCACCAGTCCGTTCTCTTCCCAGGTCTGCCTGTCCTCCAGCAAGGGCTGCGGGAGAAGAAGAAGAAATACATAGAGGAGTCAGAGGAGCACGGTGTCATGATGAAGGAAGGCGGCACAGAGTAGTCTTATGTGTGTGGAGATGGGAAGCCCCTGTGTCGGCTCCGTGTCTCCCTGGAAGAATGGACAGACAACACAAACGTGTCCTGTGAGGAAATGAAACACCTCCAGCCTGTGCACTGTGTGTGAGGAGGAGCTTACCATTCCAGGGGGCTGGAGGTACACCATTCCCGGCACATACTTCACTGCATCACTGACCTCTACACTACTAAACCCGCCCATCACCTTCTATCTTCATCACACCCACCTATACTGCCGCCTATAGATCCATACTACGGGATCTCACCTCTTCATCACACTCATCCCTGCCGCCTATAGATCCATACTACGGGCTCTCACCTCTTCATCACACTCATCCCTGCCGCCTATAGATCCATACCACACGATCTCACCTCTTCATCACACGCATCCCTGCCGCCTATAGATCCATACTATGTGATCTCACCTCTTCATCACACTCATCCCTGCCGCCTATAGATCCATACTACGGGATCTCACCTCTTCATCACACTCATCCCTGCCGCCTATAGATCCATACTATGTGATCTCACCTCTTCATCACACTCATCCCTGCCGCCTATAGATCCATACTACGGGATCTCACCTCTTCATCACACTCATCCCTGCCGCCTATAGATCCATACTATGTGATCTCACCTCTTCATCACACTCATCCCTGCCGCCTATAGATCCATACCACGTCATCTCACCTCTTCATCACACTCACCCCTGCCGCCTATAGATCCATACCACGTCATCTCACCTCTTCATCACACTCATCCCTGCCGCCTATAGATCCATACCACACGATCTCACCTCTTCATCACACGCATCCCTGCCGCCTATAGATCCATACTATGTGATCTCACCTCTTCATCACACTCATCCCTGCCGCCTATAGATCCATACTACGCGATCTCACCTCTTCATCACACTCATCCCTGCCGCCTATAGATCCATACCACGTCATCTCACCTCTTCATCACACTCATCCCTGCCGCCTATAGATCCATACCACGTCATCTCACCTCTTCATCACACTCATCCCTGCCGCCTATAGATCCATACTACGCGATCTCACCTCTTCATCACACTCATCCCTGCCGCCTATAGATCCATACCACACGATCTCACCTCTTCATCACACGCATCCCTGCCGCCTATAGATCCATACTATGTGATCTCACCTCTTCATCACACTCATCCCTGCCGCCTATAGATCCATACCACGTCATCTCACCTCTTCATCACACTCACCCCTGCCGCCTATAGATCCATACCACGTCATCTCACCTCTTCATCACACTCATCCCTGCCGCCTATAGATCCATACTACGGGCTCTCACCTCTTCATCACACTCATCCCTGCCGCCTATAGATCCATACCACGTGATCTCACCTCTTCATCACACTCACCCCTGCCGCCTATAGATCCATACCACGTCATCTCACCTCTTCATCACACTCATCCCTGCCGCCTATAGATCCATACTACGGGCTCTCACCTCTTCATCACACTCATCCCTGCCGCCTATAGATCCATACCACGTCATCTCACCTCTTCATCACACTCACCCCTGCCGCCTATAGATCCATACCACGTCATCTCACCTCTTCATCACACTCATCCCTGCCGCCTATAGATCCATACTACGGGCTCTCACCTCTTCATCACACTCATCCCTGCCGCCTATAGATCCATACCACGTGATCTCACCTCTTCATCACACTCATCCCTGCCGCCTATAGATCCATACTATGTGATCTCACCTCTTCATCACACTCATCCCTGCCGCCTATAGATCCATACCACATGATCTCACCTCTTCATCACACTCATCCCTGCCGCCTATAGATCCATACCACGTGATCTCACCTCTTCATCACACTCACCCCTGCCGCCTATAGATCCATACCACATGATCTCACCTCTTCATCACACTCATCCCTGCCGCCTATAGATCCATACTACGTCATCTCACCTCTTCATCACACTCGCCTATAGATCCATACTATGTGATCTCACCTCTTCATCACACTCATCCCTGCCGCCTATAGATCCATACCACGTGATCTCACCTCTTCATTACACTTATCCCTGCCGCCTATAGATCCATACCACGTGATCTCACATCTTCATCACACTCACCCCTGCCGCCTATAGATCCATACAACGTGATCTCACCTCTTCATCACACTCATTCCTGCCGCCTATAGATCCATACTATGTGATCTCACCTCTTCATCACACTCATCCCTGCCGCCTATAGATCCATACCACATGATCTCACCTCTTCATCACACTCATCCCTGCCGCCTATAGATCCATACCACGTGATCTCACCTCTTCATCACACTCACCCCTGCCGCCTATAGATCCATACCACGTGATCTCACCTCTTCATCACACTCATCCCTGCCGCCTATAGATCCATACTACGTCATCTCACCTCTTCATCACACTCGCCTATAGATCCATACTATGTGATCTCACCTCTTCATCACACTCATCCCTGCCGCCTATAGATCCATACTACGGGCTCTCACCTCTTCATCACACTCATCCATGCCGCCTATAGATCCATACTATGTGATCTCACCTCTTCATCACACTCATCCCTGCCGCCTATAGATCCATACTACGTCATCTCACCTCTTCATCACACTCGCCTATAGATCCATACTATGTGATCTCACCTCTTCATCACACTCATCCCTGCCGCCTATAGATCCATACCACGTCATCTCACCTCTTCATCACACTCATCCCTGCCGCCTATAGATCCATACTATGTGATCTCACCTCTTCATCACACTCATCCCTGCCGCCTATAGATCCATACCACGTGATCTCACCTCTTCATCACACTCATCCCTGCCGCCTATATATCCATACCACGTGATCTCACCTCTCCATCACACTCACCCCTGCCGCCTATAGATCCATACCACGTGATCTCACCTCTTCATCACACTCATCCCTGCCGCCTATAGATCCATACCGCGTCATCTCACCTGTTCCTCACACTCATCCCTGCCGCCTATAGATCCATACCACGTGATCTCACCTCTCCATCACACTCACCCCTGCCGCCTATAGATCCATACCACGTGATCTCACCTCTTCATCACACTCATCCCTGCCGCCTATAGATCCATACGACGGGATCTCACCTCTTCATCACACTCATCCCTGCCACCTATAGATCCATACTATGTCATCTCACCTCTTCATCACACTCATCCCTGCCGTCTATAGATCCATACCACGTGATCTCACCTCTTCATCACACTCATCCCTGCCGCCTATAGATCCATACCACGTCATCTCACCTCTTCATCACACTCATCCCTGCCGCCTATAGATCCATACCACGTGATCTCACCTCTTCATCACACTCACCCCTGCCGCCTATAGATCCATACTATGATCTCACCTCTTCATCACACTCATCCCTGCTGCCTATAGATCCATACTATGATCTCACCTCTTCATCACACTCATCCCTGCCGCCTATAGATCCATACTACGCGATCTCACCTCTTCATCACACTCATCCCTGCCGCCTATAGATCCATACTATGATATCACCTCTTCATCACTCATCCCTGCCGCCTATAGATCCATACTATGTGATCTCACCTCTTCATCACACTCATCCCTGCCGCCTATAGATCCATACTACGTCATCTCACCTCTTCATCACACTCGCCTATAGATCCATACTATGTGATCTCACCTCTTCATCACACTCATCCCTGCCGCCTATAGATCCATACCACATCATCTCACCTCTTCATCACACTCATCCCTGCCGCCTATAGATCCATACTATGTGATCTCACCTCTTCATCACACTCATCCCTGCCGCCTATAGATCCATACCACGTGATCTCACCTCTTCATCACACTCATCCCTGCCGCCTATAGATCCATACCACGTGATCTCACCTCTCCATCACACTCACCCCTGCCGCCTATAGATCCATACCACGTGATCTCACCTCTTCATCACACTCATCCCTGCCGCCTATAGATCCATACCGCGTCATCTCACCTGTTCCTCACACTCATCCCTGCCGCCTATAGATCCATACCACGTGATCTCACCTCTCCATCACACTCACCCCTGCCGCCTATAGATCCATACCACGTGATCTCACCTCTTCATCACACTCATCCCTGCAGCCTATAGATCCATACGACGGGATCTCACCTCTTCATCACACTCATCCCTGCCACCTATAGATCCATACTATGTCATCTCACCTCTTCATCACACTCATCCCTGCCGTCTATAGATCCATACCACGTGATCTCACCTCTTCATCACACTCATCCCTGCCGCCTATAGATCCATACCACGTCATCTCACCTCTTCATCACACTCATCCCTGCCGCCTATAGATCCATACCACGTGATCTCACCTCTTCATCACACTCACCCCTGCCGCCTATAGATCCATACTATGATCTCACCTCTTCATCACACTCATCCCTGCTGCCTATAGATCCATACTATGATCTCACCTCTTCATCACACTCATCCCTGCCGCCTATAGATCCATACTACGCGATCTCACCTCTTCATCACACTCATCCCTGCCGCCTATAGATCCATACTATGATATCACCTCTTCATCACTCATCCCTGCCGCCTATAGATCCATACTATGTGATCTCACCTCTTCATCACACTCATCCCTGCCGCCTATAGATCCATACCACGTGATCTCACCTCTTCATCACACTCATCCATGCCGCCTATAGATCCATACCACGTGATCTCACATCTTCATCACACTCATCCCTGCCGCCTATAGATCCATACCACGTAATCTCACCTCTTCATCACACTCATCCCTGCCGCCTATAGATCCATACTACGTGATCTCACCTCTTCATCACACTCATCCCTGCCGCCTATAGATCCATACCACGTCATCTCACCTCTTCATCACACTCACCCATACTACCGCCTATAGATCCATACCACGTGATCTCACCTCTTCATCACACTCATCCCTGCCGCCTATAGATCCATACCACGTCATCTCACCTCTTCATCACACTCACCCATACTACCGCCTATAGATCCATACTACGTGATCTCACCTCTTCATCACACTCACCCCTGCCGCCTATAGATCCATACTATGATCTCACCTCTTCATCACACTCATCCCTGCCGCCTATAGATCCATACTACGCGATCTCACCTCTTCATCACACTAATCCCTGCCGCCTATAGATCCATACCACGTGATCTCACCTCTTCATCACACTCACCCCTGCCACCTATAGATCCATACCACGTGATCTCACCTCTTCATCACACTCATCCCTGCTGCCTATAGATCCATACCACGTCATCTCACCTCTTCATCACACTAATCCCTGCCGCCTATAGATCCATACCACGTCATCTCACCTCTTCATCACACTCACCCCTGCCGCCTATAGATCCATACCACGTGATCTCACCTCTTTATCACACTCACCCATACTACCGCCTATAGATCCATACTACGTGATCTCACCTCTTCATCACACTCATCCCTGCCGCCTATAGATCCATACTACGCGATCTCACCTCTTCATCACACTCATCCCTGCCGCCTATAGATCCATACTATGATCTCACCTCTTTATCACACTCACCCATACTACCGCCTATAGATCCATACTACGTGATCTCACCTCTTCATCACACTCATCCCTGCCGCCTATAGATCCATACCACGTGATCTCACCTCTTTATCACACTCACCCATACTACCGCCTATAGATCCATACCACGCGATCTCACCTCTTCATCACACTCATCCCTGCCGCCTATAGATCCATAATACGGATCTCACCTCTTCATCACACTCATCCCTCCCGCCTATAGATCCATACTACGCGATCTCACCTCTTCATCACACTCATCCCTGCCGCCTATAGATCCATACTATGATCTCACCTCTTCATCACACTCATCCCTGCCGCCTATAGATCCATACTACGCGATCTCACCTCTTCATCACACTCATCCCTGCCGCCTATAGATCCATACCACGCGATCTCACCTCTTCATCACACTCACCCCTGCCGCCTATAGATCCATACTACGCGATCTCACCTCTTCATCACACTCATCCCTGCCGCCTATAGATCCATACTATGTGATCTCACCTCTTCATCACACTCATCCCTGCCGCCTATAGATCCATACCACGTCATCTCACCTCTTCATCACACTTATCCCTGCCGCCTATAGATCCATACCACGTGATCTCACCTCTTCATCACACTCACCCCTGCCGCCTATAGATCCATACCACGTGATCTCACCTCTTTATCACACTCACCCATACTACCGCCTATAGATCCATACTACGTGATCTCACCTCTTCATCACACTCACCCCTGCCGCCTATAGATCCATACTATGATCTCACCTCTTCATCACACTCATCCCTGCCGCCTATAGATCCATACTACGGGCTCTCACCTCTTCATCACACTCATCCCTGCCGCCTATAGATCCATACCACGTGATCTCACCTCTTCATCACACTCACCCCTGCCGCCTATAGATCCATACCACGTGATCTCACCTCTTCAACACACTCATCCCTGCCGCCTATAGATCCATACTATGTGATCTCACCTCTTCATCACACTCATCCCTGCCGCCTATAGATCCATACCACATGATCTCACCTCTTCATCACACTCACCCCTGCTGCCTATAGATCCATACCACGTGATCTCACCTATTCATCACACTCATCCCTGCCGCCTATAGATCCATACCACGTGATCTCACCTCTTCATCACACTCATCCCTGCCGCCTATAGATCCATACTATGTGATCTCACCTCTTCATCACACTCATCCCTGCCGCCTATAGATCCATACCACATGATCTCACCTCTTCATCACACTCACCCCTGCCGCCTATAGATCCATACCACGTGATCTCACCTCTTCATCACACTCATCCCTGCCGCCTATAGATCCATACTATGTGATCTCACCTCTTCATCACACTCATCCCTGCCGCCTATAGATCCATACCACGTGATCTCACCTCTTCATCACACTCATCCCTGCCGCCTATAGATCCATACTATGTGATCTCACCTCTTCATCACACTCATCCCTGCCGCCCATAGATCCATACCACATGATCTCACCTCTTCATCACACTCACCCCTGCCGCCTATAGATCCATACCACGTGATCTCACCTCTTCATCACACTCATCCCTGCCGCCTATAGATCCATACTATGTGATCTCACCTCTTCATCACACTCATCCCTGCCGCCTATAGATCCATACCACGTGATCTCACCTCTTCATCACACTCATCCCTGCCGCCTATAGATCCATACTATGTGATCTCACCTCTTCATCACACTCATCCCTGCCGCCTATAGATCCATACTATGTGATCTCACCTCTTCATCACACTCATCCCTGCCGCCTATAGATCCATACTACAGGCTCTCACCTCTTCATCACACTCATCCCTGCCGCCTATAGATCCATACGATGTGATCTCACCTCTTCATCACACTCATCCCTGCCGCCTATAGATCCATACTACAGGCTCTCACCTCTTCATCACACTCATCCCTGCCGCCTATAGATCCATACTATGTGATCTCACCTCTTCATCACACTCATCCCTGCCGCCTATAGATCCATACCACGTGATCTCACCTCTTCATCACACTCATCCCTGCCGCCTATAGATCCATACTACGTCATCTCACCTCTTCATCACACTCGCCTATAGATCCATACTATGTGATCTCACCTCTTCATCACACTCATCCCTGCCGCCTATAGATCCATACTACGGGCTCTCACCTCTTCATCACACTCATCCATGCCGCCTATAGATCCATACTATGTGATCTCACCTCTTCATCACACTCATCCCTGCCGCCTATAGATCCATACTACGTCATCTCACCTCTTCATCACACTCGCCTATACTACCGCCTATAGATCCATACTATGTGATCTCACCTCTTCATCACACTCATCCCTGCCGCCTATAGATCCATACCACGTCATCTCACCTCTTCATCACACTCATCCCTGCCGCCTATAGATCCATACTATGTGATCTCACCTCTTCATCACACTCATCCCTGCCGCCTATAGATCCATACCACGTGATCTCACCTCTCCATCACACTCATCCCTGCCGTATATAGATCCATACCACGTCATCTCACCTCTTCATCACACTCATCCCTGCCGCCTATAGATCCATACCATGCAACCTCACCTCTTCATCACACTCATCCCTGCCGCCTATAGATCCATACTATGTGATCTCACCTCTTCATCACACTCACCCCTGCCGCCTATAGATCCATACCACGTGATCTCACCTCTTTATCACACTCACCCATACTACCGCCTATAGATCCATACTACGTGATCTCACCTCTTCATCACACTCACCCCTGCCGCCTATAGATCCATACTATGATCTCACCTCTTCATCACACTCATCCCTGCCGCCTATAGATCCATACTACGGGCTCTCACCTCTTCATCACACTCATCCCTGCCGCCTATAGATCCATACCACGTGATCTCACCTCTTCATCACACTCACCCCTGCCGCCTATAGATCCATACCACGTGATCTCACCTCTTCAACACACTCATCCCTGCCGCCTATAGATCCATACTATGTGATCTCACCTCTTCATCACACTCATCCCTGCCGCCTATAGATCCATACCACATGATCTCACCTCTTCATCACACTCACCCCTGCTGCCTATAGATCCATACCACGTGATCTCACCTATTCATCACACTCATCCCTGCCGCCTATAGATCCATACCACGTGATCTCACCTCTTCATCACACTCATCCCTGCCGCCTATAGATCCATACTATGTGATCTCACCTCTTCATCACACTCATCCCTGCCGCCTATAGATCCATACCACATGATCTCACCTCTTCATCACACTCACCCCTGCCGCCTATAGATCCATACCACGTGATCTCACCTCTTCATCACACTCATCCCTGCCGCCTATAGATCCATACTATGTGATCTCACCTCTTCATCACACTCATCCCTGCCGCCTATAGATCCATACCACGTGATCTCACCTCTTCATCACACTCATCCCTGCCGCCTATAGATCCATACTATGTGATCTCACCTCTTCATCACACTCATCCCTGCCGCCCATAGATCCATACCACATGATCTCACCTCTTCATCACACTCACCCCTGCCGCCTATAGATCCATACCACGTGATCTCACCTCTTCATCACACTCATCCCTGCCGCCTATAGATCCATACTATGTGATCTCACCTCTTCATCACACTCATCCCTGCCGCCTATAGATCCATACCACGTGATCTCACCTCTTCATCACACTCATCCCTGCCGCCTATAGATCCATACTATGTGATCTCACCTCTTCATCACACTCATCCCTGCCGCCTATAGATCCATACTATGTGATCTCACCTCTTCATCACACTCATCCCTGCCGCCTATAGATCCATACCACGTGATCTCACCTCTTCATCACACTCATCCCTGCCGCCTATAGATCCATACTATGTGATCTCACCTCTTCATCACACTCATCCCTGCCGCCTATAGATCCATACTATGTGATCTCACCTCTTCATCACACTCATCCCTGCCGCCTATAGATCCATACTACAGGCTCTCACCTCTTCATCACACTCATCCCTGCCGCCTATAGATCCATACGATGTGATCTCACCTCTTCATCACACTCATCCCTGCCGCCTATAGATCCATACTACAGGCTCTCACCTCTTCATCACACTCATCCCTGCCGCCTATAGATCCATACTATGTGATCTCACCTCTTCATCACACTCATCCCTGCCGCCTATAGATCCATACCACGTGATCTCACCTCTTCATCACACTCATCCCTGCCGCCTATAGATCCATACTACGTCATCTCACCTCTTCATCACACTCGCCTATAGATCCATACTATGTGATCTCACCTCTTCATCACACTCATCCCTGCCGCCTATAGATCCATACTACGGGCTCTCACCTCTTCATCACACTCATCCATGCCGCCTATAGATCCATACTATGTGATCTCACCTCTTCATCACACTCATCCCTGCCGCCTATAGATCCATACTACGTCATCTCACCTCTTCATCACACTCGCCTATACTACCGCCTATAGATCCATACTATGTGATCTCACCTCTTCATCACACTCATCCCTGCCGCCTATAGATCCATACCACGTCATCTCACCTCTTCATCACACTCATCCCTGCCGCCTATAGATCCATACTATGTGATCTCACCTCTTCATCACACTCATCCCTGCCGCCTATAGATCCATACCACGTGATCTCACCTCTCCATCACACTCATCCCTGCCGTATATAGATCCATACCACGTCATCTCACCTCTTCATCACACTCATCCCTGCCGCCTATAGATCCATACCATGCAACCTCACCTCTTCATCACACTCATCCCTGCCGCCTATAGATCCATACTATGTGATCTCACCTCTTCATCACACTCACCCCTGCCGCCTATAGATCCATACCACGTGATCTCACCTCTTCATCACACTCATCCCTGCCGCCTATAGATCCATACCATGCAACCTCACCTCTTCATCACACTCATCCCTGCCGCCTATAGATCCATACTATGTGATCTCACCTCTTCATCACACTCATCCCTGCCGCCTATAGATCCATACTATGTGATCTCACCTCTTCATCACACTCATCCCTGCCGCCTATAGATCCATACCACGTGATCTCACCTCTTCATCACACTCATCCCTGCCGCCTATAGATCCATACCACGTGATCTCACCTCTCCATCACACTCACCCCTGCCGCCTATAGATCCATACCACGTGATCTCACCTCTTCATCACACTCATCCCTGCCGCCTATAGATCCATACCACGTCATCTCACCTGTTCCTCACACTCATCCCTGCCGCCTATAGATCCATACCACGTGATCTCACCTCTCCATCACACTCACCCCTGCCGCCTATAGATCCATAC
Source organism: Rana muscosa (assembly GCA_029206835.1). Lineage (NCBI taxonomy): Eukaryota > Metazoa > Chordata > Amphibia > Anura > Ranidae > Rana > Rana muscosa. The sequence goes on along the minus strand of CM055116.1, from coordinate 779,640,296 downwards.
CACGTGATCTCACCTCTTCATCACACTCATCCATGCGGCCTACAGATCCATACGACGGGATCTCACCTCTTCATCACACTCATCCCTGCCGCCTATAGATCCATACTATCTGATCTCACCTCTTCATCACACTCATCCCTGCCACCTATAGATCCATACCACGTGATCTCACCTCTTTATCACACTCACCCATACTACCGCCTATAGATCCATACCACACGATCTCACCTCTTCATCACACGCATCCCTGCCGCCTATAGATCCATACTACGGATCTCACCTCTTCATCACACTCATCCCTGCCGCCTATAGATCCATACTACGCAATCTCACCTCTTCATCACACTCATCCCTGCCGCCTATAGATCCATACCACGTCATCTCACCTCTTCATCACACTCACCCATACTATCGCCTATAGATCCATACTATGTGACATCACCTCTTCATCACACTCATCCCTGCCGCCTATAGATCCATACTACGTGATCTCACCTCTTCATCACACTCACCCATACTACCGCCTATAGATCCATACTACGCAATCTCACCTCTTCATCACACTCATCCCTGCCGCCCATAGATCCATTCTACGCAATCTCACCTCTTCATCACACTCATCCCTGCCGCCTATAGATCCATACCACGTGATCTCACCTCTTCATCACACTCACCCCTGCCGCCTATAGATCCATACCACGCGATCTCACCTCTTCATCACACTCACCCCTGCCACCTATAGATCCATACCACGTGATCTCACCTCTTTATCACACTCACCCATACTACCGCCTATAGATCCATACTATGATCTCACCTCTTCATCACACTCATCCCTGCCGCCTATAGATCCATACTATGATCTCACCTCTTCATCACACTCATCCCTGCCACCTATAGATCCATACTACGTGATCTCACCTCTTCATCACACTCATCCCTGCCGCCTATAGATCCATACTATGATCTCACCTCTTCATCACACTCATCCCTGCCGCCTATAGATCCATACCACGTGATCTCACCTCTTCATCACACTTATCCCTGCCGCCTATAGATCCATACCACGTGATCTCACCTCTTCATCACACTCGTCCCTGCCGCCTATAGATCCATACCACGTCATCTCACCTCTTCATCACACTAATCCCTGCCGCCTATAGATCCATACCACGTGATCTCACCTCTTCATCACACTCACCCCTGCCGCCTATAGATCCATACCACGTGATCTCACCTCTTTATCACACTCACCCATACTACCGCCTATAGATCCATACTACGTGATCTCACCTCTTCATCACACTCATCCCTGCCGCCTATAGATCCATACCACGTGATCTCACCTCTTCATCACACTCATCCCTGCCGCCTATAGATCCATACTACGGGCTCTCACCTCTTCATCACACTCATCCCTGCCGCCTATAGATCCATACTATGTGATCTCACCTCTTCATCACACTCATCCCTGCCGCCTATAGATCCATACCACATGATCTCACCTCTTCATCACACTCACCCCTGCTGCCTATAGATCCATACCACGTGATCTCACCTCTTCATCACACTCATCCCTGCCGCCTATAGATCCATACCACGTGATCTCACCTCTTCATCACACTCATCCCTGCCGCCTATAGATCCATACTATGTGATCTCACCTCTTCATCACACTCATCCCTGCCGCCTATAGATCCATACCACGTGATCTCACCTCTTCATCACACTCATCCCTGCCGCCTATAGATCCATACTACGTCATCTCACCTCTTCATCACACTCGCCTATACTATCGCCTATAGATCCATACTATGTGATCTCACCTCTTCATCACACTCATCCCTGCCGCCTATAGATCCATACTACGGGCTCTCACCTCTTCATCACACTCATCCATGCTGCCTATAGATCCATACTATGTGATCTCACCTCTTCATCACACTCATCCCTGCCGCCTATAGATCCATACTACGTCATCTCACCTCTTCATCACACTCACCTATACTACCGCCTATAGATCCATACTATGTGATCTCACCTCTTCATCACACTCATCCCTGCTGCCTATAGATCCATACCACGTCATCTCACCTCTTCATCACACTCATCCCTGCCGCCAATAGATCCATACTATGTGATCTCACCTCTTCATCACACTCATCCCTGCCGCCTATAGATCCATACCACGTGATCTCACCTCTCCATCACACTCATCCCTGCCGTATATAGATCCATACCACGTCATCTCACCTCTTCATCACACTCATCCCTGCCGCCTATAGATCCATACCATGCAACCTCACCTCTTCATCACACTCATCCCTGCCTCCTATAGATCCATACTATGCGATCTCACCTCTTCATCACACTCATCCCTGCCGCCTATAGATCCATACTACGCGATCTCACCTCTTCATCACACTCATCCCTGCCGCCTATAGATCCATACTATGTGATCTCACCTCTTCATCACACTCATCCCTGCCGCCCATAGATCCATACCACATCATCTCACCTCTTCATCACACTCACCCATACTACCGCCTATAGATCCATACTATGTGATCTCACCTCTTCATCACACTCATCCCTGCCACCTATAGATCCATACCACGTGATCTCACCTCTTTATCACACTCATCCATACTACCGCCTATAGATCCATACCACGCGATCTCACCTCTTCATCACACTCATCCCTGCCGCCTATAGATCCATAATACGGATCTCACCTCTTCATCACACTCATCCCTCCCGTCTATAGATCCATACTACGCGATCTCACCTCTTCATCACACTCATCCCTGCCGCATATAGATCCATACTATGATCTCACCTCTTCATCACACTCATCCCTGCCGCCTATAGATCCATACTACGCGATTTCACCTCTTCATCACACTCATCCCTGCCGCCTATAGATCCATACCACGCGATCTCACCTCTTCATCACACTCACCCCTGCCGCCTATAGATCCATACTACGCGATCTCACCTCTTCATCACACTCATCCCTGCCGCCTATAGATCCATACTATGTGATCTCACCTCTTCATCACACTCATCCCTGCCGCATATAGATCCATACCACGTCATCTCACCTCTTCATCACACTCACCCATACTACCGCCTATAGATCCATACTATGTGATCTCACCTCTTCATCACACTCATCCCTGCCACCTATAGATCCATACCACGTGATCTCACCTCTTTATCACACTCACCCATACTACCGCCTATAGATCCATACCACACAATCTCACCTCTTCATCACACGCATCCCTGCCGCCTATAGATCCATACTACGGATCTCACCTCTTCATCACACTCATCCCTGCCGCCTATAGATCCATACTACGCAATCTCACCTCTTCATCACACTCATCCCTGCCGCCTATAGATCCATACCACGTCATCTCACCTCTTCATCACACTCATCCCTGCCGCCTATAGATCCATACCACGTCATCTCACCTCTTCATCACACTCACCCCTGCCGCCTATAGATCCATACCACGTGATCTCACCTCTTCATCACACTCATCCCTGCCGCCTATAGATCCATACTACGGGATCTCACCTCTTCATCACACTCACCCATACTATCGCCTATAGATCCATACTATGTGACATCACCTCTTCATCACACTCATCCCTGCCGCCTATAGATCCATACTACGTGATCTCACCTCTTCATCACACTCACCCATACTACCGCCTATAGATCCATACTACGCAATCTCACCTCTTCATCACACTCATCCCTGCCGCCCATAGATCCATTCTACGCAATCTCACCTCTTCATCACACTCATCCCTGCCGCCTATAGATCCATACCACGTGATCTCACCTCTTCATCACACTCACCCCTGCCGCCTATAGATCCATACCACGCGATCTCACCTCTTCATCACACTCACCCCTGCCACCTATAGATCCATACCACGTGATCTCACCTCTTTATCACACTCACCCATACTACCGCCTATAGATCCATACTATGATCTCACCTCTTCATCACACTCATCCCTGCCGCCTATAGATCCATACTATGATCTCACCTCTTCATCACACTCATCCCTGCCGCCTATAGATCCATACTACGTGATCTCACCTCTTCATCACACTCATCCCTGCCGCCTATAGATCCATACTATGATCTCACCTCTTCATCACACTCATCCCTGCCGCCTATAGATCCATACTACGCAATCTCACCTCTTCATCACACTCATCCCTGCCGCCTATAGATCCATACCACGTCATCTCACCTCTTCATCACACTCACCCATACTATCGCCTATAGATCCATACTATGTGACATCACCTCTTCATCACACTCATCCCTGCCGCCTATAGATCCATACTACGTGATCTCACCTCTTCATCACACTCACCCATACTACCGCCTATAGATCCATACTACGCAATCTCACCTCTTCATCACACTCATCCCTGCCGCCCATAGATCCATTCTACGCAATCTCACCTCTTCATCACACTCATCCCTGCCGCCTATAGATCCATACCACGTGATCTCACCTCTTCATCACACTCACCCCTGCCGCCTATAGATCCATACCACGCGATCTCACCTCTTCATCACACTCACCCCTGCCACCTATAGATCCATACCACGTGATCTCACCTCTTTATCACACTCACCCATACTACCGCCTATAGATCCATACTATGATCTCACCTCTTCATCACACTCATCCCTGCCGCCTATAGATCCATACTACGGGCTCTCACCTCTTCATCACACTCATCCCTGCCGCCTATAGATCCATACCACGTGATCTCACCTCTTCATCACACTCATCCCTGCCGCCTATAGATCCATACCACGTGATCTCACCTCTTCATCACACTTATCCCTGCCGCCTATAGATCCATACCACGTGATCTCACCTCTTCATCACACTCGTCCCTGCCGCCTATAGATCCATACCACGTCATCTCACCTCTTCATCACACTAATCCCTGCCGCCTATAGATCCATACCACGTGATCTCACCTCTTCATCACACTCACCCCTGCCGCCTATAGATCCATACCACGTGATCTCACCTCTTTATCACACTCACCCATACTACCGCCTATAGATCCATACTACGTGATCTCACCTCTTCATCACACTCACCCCTGCCGCCTATAGATCCATACTATGATCTCACCTCTTCATCACACTCATCCCTGCCGCCTATAGATCCATACTACGGGCTCTCACCTCTTCATCACACTCATCCCTGCCGCCTATAGATCCATACCACGTGATCTCACCTCTTCATCGCACTCACCCCTGCCGCCTATAGATCCATACCACGTGATCTCACCTCTTCATCACACTCATCCCTGCCGCCTATAGATCCATACTATGTGATCTCACCTCTTCATCACACTCATCCCTGCCGCCTATAGATCCATACCACATGATCTCACCTCTTCATCACACTCATCCCTGCCGCCTATAGATCCATACCACGTGATCTCACCTCTTCATCACACTCATCCCTGCCGCCTATAGATCCATACTACGGGCTCTCACCTCTTCATCACACTCATCCCTGCCGCCTATAGATCCATACTATGTGATCTCACCTCTTCATCACACTCATCCCTGCCGCCTATAGATCCATACCACATGATCTCACCTCTTCATCACACTCACCCCTGCTGCCTATAGATCCATACCACGTGATCTCACCTCTTCATCACACTCATCCCTGCCGCCTATAGATCCATACCACGTGATCTCACCTCTTCATCACACTCATCCCTGCCGCCTATAGATCCATACTATGTGATCTCACCTCTTCATCACACTCGCCTATACTATCGCCTATAGATCCATACTACGGGATCTCACCTCTTCATCACACTCACCCATACTATCGCCTATAGATCCATACTATGTGACATCACCTCTTCATCACACTCATCCCTGCCGCCTATAGATCCATACTACGTGATCTCACCTCTTTATCACACTCACCCATACTACCGCCTATAGATCCATACTACGCAATCTCACCTCTTCATCACACTCATCCCTGCCGCCCATAGATCCATTCTACGCAATCTCACCTCTTCATCACACTCATCCCTGCCGCCTATAGATCCATACCACGTGATCTCACCTCTTCATCACACTCACCCCTGCCGCCTATAGATCCATACCACGCGATCTCACCTCTTCATCACACTCACCCCTGCCACCTATAGATCCATACCACGTGATCTCACCTCTTTATCACACTCACCCATACTACCGCCTATAGATCCATACTATGATCTCACCTCTTCATCACACTCATCCCTGCCGCCTATAGATCCATACTATGATCTCACCTCTTCATCACACTCATCCCTGCCGCCTATAGATCCATACTACGTGATCTCACCTCTTCATCACACTCATCCCTGCCGCCTATAGATCCATACTATGATCTCACCTCTTCATCACACTCATCCCTGCCGCCTATAGATCCATACTACGCAATCTCACCTCTTCATCACACTCATCCCTGCCGCCTATAGATCCATACCACGTCATCTCACCTCTTCATCACACTCACCCATACTATCGCCTATAGATCCATACTATGTGACATCACCTCTTCATCACACTCATCCCTGCCGCCTATAGATCCATACTACGTGATCTCACCTCTTCATCACACTCACCCATACTACCGCCTATAGATCCATACTACGCAATCTCACCTCTTCATCACACTCATCCCTGCCGCCCATAGATCCATTCTACGCAATCTCACCTCTTCATCACACTCATCCCTGCCGCCTATAGATCCATACCACGTGATCTCACCTCTTCATCACACTCACCCCTGCCGCCTATAGATCCATACCACGCGATCTCACCTCTTCATCACACTCACCCCTGCCACCTATAGATCCATACCACGTGATCTCACCTCTTTATCACACTCACCCATACTACCGCCTATAGATCCATACTATGATCTCACCTCTTCATCACACTCATCCCTGCCGCCTATAGATCCATACTACGGGCTCTCACCTCTTCATCACACTCATCCCTGCCGCCTATAGATCCATACCACGTGATCTCACCTCTTCATCACACTCATCCCTGCCGCCTATAGATCCATACCACGTGATCTCACCTCTTCATCACACTTATCCCTGCCGCCTATAGATCCATACCACGTGATCTCACCTCTTCATCACACTCGTCCCTGCCGCCTATAGATCCATACCACGTCATCTCACCTCTTCATCACACTAATCCCTGCCGCCTATAGATCCATACCACGTGATCTCACCTCTTCATCACACTCACCCCTGCCGCCTATAGATCCATACCACGTGATCTCACCTCTTTATCACACTCACCCATACTACCGCCTATAGATCCATACTACGTGATCTCACCTCTTCATCACACTCACCCCTGCCGCCTATAGATCCATACTATGATCTCACCTCTTCATCACACTCATCCCTGCCGCCTATAGATCCATACTACGGGCTCTCACCTCTTCATCACACTCATCCCTGCCGCCTATAGATCCATACCACGTGATCTCACCTCTTCATCGCACTCACCCCTGCCGCCTATAGATCCATACCACGTGATCTCACCTCTTCATCACACTCATCCCTGCCGCCTATAGATCCATACTATGTGATCTCACCTCTTCATCACACTCATCCCTGCCGCCTATAGATCCATACCACATGATCTCACCTCTTCATCACACTCATCCCTGCCGCCTATAGATCCATACCACGTGATCTCACCTCTTCATCACACTCATCCCTGCCGCCTATAGATCCATACTACGGGCTCTCACCTCTTCATCACACTCATCCCTGCCGCCTATAGATCCATACTATGTGATCTCACCTCTTCATCACACTCATCCCTGCCGCCTATAGATCCATACCACATGATCTCACCTCTTCATCACACTCACCCCTGCTGCCTATAGATCCATACCACGTGATCTCACCTCTTCATCACACTCATCCCTGCCGCCTATAGATCCATACCACGTGATCTCACCTCTTCATCACACTCATCCCTGCCGCCTATAGATCCATACTATGTGATCTCACCTCTTCATCACACTCGCCTATACTATCGCCTATAGATCCATACTATGTGATCTCACCTCTTCATCACACTCATCCCTGCCGCCTATAGATCCATACTACGGGCTCTCACCTCTTCATCACACTCATCCATGCTGCCTATAGATCCATACTATGTGATCTCACCTCTTCATCACACTCATCCCTGCCGCCTATAGATCCATACTACATCATCTCACCTCTTCATCACACTCGCCTATACTACCGCCTATAGATCCATACTATGTGATCTCACCTCTTCATCACACTCATCCCTGCTGCCTATAGATCCATACCACGTCATCTCACCTCTTCATCACACTCATCCCTGCCGCCTATAGATCCATACTATGTGATCTCACCTCTTCATCACACTCATCCCTGCCGCCTATAGATCCATACCACGTGATCTCACCTCTCCATCACACTCATCCCTGCCGTATATAGATCCATACCACGTCATCTCACCTCTTCATCACACTCATCCCTGCCGCCTATAGATCCATACCATGCAACCTCACCTCTTCATCACACTCATCCCTGCCTCCTATAGATCCATACTATGCGATCTCACCTCTTCATCACACTCATCCCTGCCGCCTATAGATCCATACTACGCGATCTCACCTCTTCATCACACTCATCCCTGCCGCCTATAGATCCATACTATGTGATCTCACCTCTTCATCACACTCATCCCTGCCGCCCATAGATCCATACCACATCATCTCACCTCTTCATCACACTCACCCATACTACCGCCTATAGATCCATACTATGTGATCTCACCTCTTCATCACACTCATCCCTGCCGCCTATAGATCCATACCACGTGATCTCACCTCTTTATCACACTCACCCATACTACCGCCTATAGATCCATACCACGCGATCTCACCTCTTCATCACACTCATCCCTGCCGCCTATAGATCCATAATACGGATCTCACCTCTTCATCACACTCATCCCTCCCGTCTATAGATCCATACTACGCGATCTCACCTCTTCATCACACTCATCCCTGCCGCATATAGATCCATACTATGATCTCACCTCTTCATCACACTCATCCCTGCCGCCTATAGATCCATACTACGCGATTTCACCTCTTCATCACACTCATCCCTGCCGCCTATAGATCCATACCACGCGATCTCACCTCTTCATCACACTCACCCCTGCCGCCTATAGATCCATACTACGCGATCTCACCTCTTCATCACACTCATCCCTGCCGCCTATAGATCCATACTATGTGATCTCACCTCTTCATCACACTCATCCCTGCCGCATATAGATCCATACCACGTCATCTCACCTCTTCATCACACTCACCCATACTACCGCCTATAGATCCATACTATGTGATCTCACCTCTTCATCACACTCATCCCTGCCACCTATAGATCCATACCACGTGATCTCACCTCTTTATCACACTCACCCATACTACCGCCTATAGATCCATACCACACGATCTCACCTCTTCATCACACGCATCCCTGCCGCCTATAGATCCATACTACGGATCTCACCTCTTCATCACACTCATCCCTGCCGCCTATAGATCCATACTACGGGATCTCACCTCTTCATCACACTCACCCATACTATCGCCTATAGATCCATACTATGTGACATCACCTCTTCATCACACTCATCCCTGCCGCCTATAGATCCATACTACGTGATCTCACCTCTTCATCACACTCACCCATACTACCGCCTATAGATCCATACTACGCAATCTCACCTCTTCATCACACTCATCCCTGCCGCCCATAGATCCATTCTACGCAATCTCACCTCTTCATCACACTCATCCCTGCCGCCTATAGATCCATACCACGTGATCTCACCTCTTCATCACACTCACCCCTGCCGCCTATAGATCCATACCACGCGATCTCACCTCTTCATCACACTCACCCCTGCCACCTATAGATCCATACCACGTGATCTCACCTCTTTATCACACTCACCCATACTACCGCCTATAGATCCATACTATGATCTCACCTCTTCATCACACTCATCTCTGCCGCCTATAGATCCATACTATGATCTCACCTCTTCATCACACTCATCCCTGCCGCCTATAGATCCATACTACGTGATCTCACCTCTTCATCACACTCATCCCTGCCGCCTATAGATCCATACTATGATCTCACCTCTTCATCACACTCATCCCTGCCGCCTATAGATCCATACCACGTGGTCTCACCTCTTCATCACACTTATCCCTGCCGCCTATAGATCCATACCACGTGATCTCACCTCTTCATCACACTCGTCCCTGCCGCCTATAGATCCATACCACGTCATCTCACCTCTTCATCACACTAATCCCTGCCGCCTATAGATCCATACCACGTGATCTCACCTCTTCATCACACTCACCCCTGCCGCCTATAGATCCATACCACGTGATCTCACCTCTTTATCACACTCACCCATACTACCGCCTATAGATCCATACTACGTGATCTCACCTCTTCATCACACTCACCCCTGCCGCCTATAGATCCATACTATGATCTCACCTCTTCATCACACTCATCCCTGCCGCCTATAGATCCATACTACGGGCTCTCACCTCTTCATCACACTCATCCCTGCCGCCTATAGATCCATACCACGTGATCTCACCTCTTCATCACACTCACCCCTGCCGCCTATAGATCCATACCACGTGATCTCACCTCTTCATCACACTCATCCCTGCCGCCTATAGATCCATACTATGTGATCTCACCTCTTCATCACACTCATCCCTGCCGCCTATAGATCCATACCACATGATCTCACCTCTTCATCACACTCACCCCTGCCGCCTATAGATCCATACAACGTGATCTCACCTCTTCATCACACTCATCCCTGCCGCCTATAGATCCATACCACGTGATCTCACCTCTTCATCACACTCATCCCTGCCGCCTATAGATCCATACTACGGGCTCTCACCTCTTCATCACACTCATCCTTGCCGCCTATAGATCCATACTATGTGATCTCACCTCTTCATCACACTCATCTCTGCCGCCTATAGATCCATACCACATGATCTCACCTCTTCATCACACTCACCCCTGCTGCCTATAGATCCATACCACGTGATCTCACCTCTTCATCACACTCATCCCTGCCGCCTATAGATCCATACCACGTGATCTCACCTCTTCATCACACTCATCCCTGCCGCCTATAGATCCATACTATGTGATCTCACCTCTTCATCACACTCACCCCTGCCTCCTATAGATCCATACCACATGATCTCACCTCTTCATCACACTCACCCCTGCCGCCTATAGATCCATACCACGTGATCTCACCTCTTCATCACACTCATCCCTGCCGCCTATAGATCCATACTATGTGATCTCACCTCTTCATCACACTCATCCCTGCCGCCTATAGATCCATACCACGTGATCTCACCTCTTCATCACACTCATCCCTGCCGCCTATAGATCCATACTATGTGATCTCACCTCTTCATCACACTCATCCCTGCCGCCTATAGATCCATACTATGTGATCTCACCTCTTCATCACACTCATCCCTGCCGCCTATAGATCCATACTACAGGCTCTCACCTCTTCATCACACTCATCCCTGCCGCCTATAGATCCATACTATGTGATCTCACCTCTTCATCACACTCATCCCTGCCGCCTATAGATCCATACTACAGGCTCTCACCTCTTCATCACACTCATCCCTGCCGCCTATAGATCCATACTATGTGATCTCACCTCTTCATCACACTCATCCCTGCCGCCTATAGATCCATACCACGTGATCTCACCTCTTCATCACACTCATCCCTGCCGCCTATAGATCCATACTACGTCATCTCACCTCTTCATCACACTCGCCTATACTACCGCCTATAGATCCATACTATGTGATCTCACCTCTTCATCACACTCATCCCTGCCGCCTATAGATCCATACCACGTCATCTCACCTCTTCATCACACTCATCCCTGCCGCCTATAGATCCATACTATGTGATCTCACCTCTTCATCACACTCATCCCTGCCGCCTATAGATCCATACCACGTGATCTCACCTCTTCATCACACTCATCCCTGCCGCCTATAGATCCATACTATGTGATCTCACCTCTTCATCACACTCATCCCTGCCGCCTATAGATCCATACCACATGATCTCACCTCTTCATCACACTCACCCCTGCCGCCTATAGATCCATACCACGTGATCTCACCTCTTCATCACACTCATCCCTGCCGCCTATAGATCCATACTATGTGATCTCACCTCTTCATCACACTCATCCCTGCCGCCTATAGATCCATACCACGTGATCTCACCTCTTCATCACACTCATCCCTGCCGCCTATAGATCCATACTATGTGATCTCACCTCTTCATCACACTCATCCCTGCCGCCTATAGATCCATACTATGTGATCTCACCTCTTCATCACACTCATCCCTGCCGCCTATAGATCCATACTACAGGCTCTCACCTCTTCATCACACTCATCCCTGCCGCCTATAGATCCATACTATGTGATCTCACCTCTTCATCACACTCATCCCTGCCACCTATAGATCCATACTACAGGCTCTCACCTCTTCATCACACTCATCCCTGCCGCCTATAGATCCATACTATGTGATCTCACCTCTTCATCACACTCATCCCTGCCGCCTATAGATCCATACCACGTGATCTCACCTCTTCATCACACTCATCCCTGCCGCCTATAGATCCATACTACGTCATCTCACCTCTTCATCACACTCGCCTATACTACCGCCTATAGATCCATACTATGTGATCTCACCTCTTCATCACACTCATCCCTGCCGCCTATAGATCCATACCACGTCATCTCACCTCTTCATCACACTCATCCCTGCCGCCTATAGATCCATACTATGTGATCTCACCTCTTCATCACACTCATCCCTGCCGCCTATAGATCCATACCACGTGATCTCACCTCTCCATCACACTCATCCCTGCCGTATATAGATCCATACCACGTCATCTCACCTCTTCATCACACTCATCCCTGCCGCCTATAGATCCATACCATGCAACCTCACCTCTTCATCACACTCATCCCTGCCGCCTATAGATCCATACTATGTGATCTCACCTCTTCATCACACTCACCCCTGCCGCCTATAGATCCATACCACGTGATCTCACCTCTTCATCACACTCATCCCTGCCGCCTATAGATCCATACCATGCAACCTCACCTCTTCATCACACTCATCCCTGCCGCCTATAGATCCATACTATGTGATCTCACCTCTTCATCACACTCATCCCTGCCGCCTATAGATCCATACTATGTGATCTCACCTCTTCATCACACTCATCCCTGCCGCCTATAGATCCATACCACGTGATCTCACCTCTTCATCACACTCATCCCTGCCGCCTATAGATCCATACCACGTGATCTCACCTCTTCATCACACTCATCCCTGCCGCCTATAGATCCATACCACGTGATCTCACCTCTCCATCACACTCACCCCTGCCGCCTATAGATCCATACCACGTGATCTCACCTCTTCATCACACTCATCCCTGCCGCCTATAGATCCATACCACGTCATCTCACCTGTTCCTCACACTCATCCCTGCCGCCTATAGATCCATACCACGTGATCTCACCTCTCCATCACACTCACCCCTGCCGCCTATAGATCCATACCACGTGATCTCACCTCTTCATCACACTCATCCCTGCCGCCTATAGATCCATACGACGGGATCTCACCTCTTCATCACACTCATCCATGCCGCCTATAGATCCATACTATCTGATCTCACCTCTTCATCACACTCATCCCTGCCGCCTATAGATCCATACTACGCGATCTCACCTCTTCATCACACTCATCCCTGCCGCCTATAGATCCATACTACGCGATCTCACCTCTTCATCACACTCATCCCTGCCGCCTATAGATCCATAATATGTGATCTCACCTCTTCATCACACTCATCCCTGCCGCATATAGATCCATACCACGTCATCTCACCTCTTCATCACACTCACCCATACTACCGCCTATAGATCCATACTATGTGATCTCACCTCTTCATCACGCTCATCCCTGCCACCTATAGATCCATACCACGTGATCTCACCTCTTTATCACACTCACCCATACTACCGCCTATAGATCCATACCACACGATCTCACCTCTTCATCACACGCATCCCTGCCGCCTATAGATCCATACTACGGATCTCACCTCTTCATCACACTCATCCCTGCCGCCTATAGATCCATACTACGCAATCTCACCTCTTCATCACACTCATCCCTGCCGCCTATAGATCCATACCATGTCATCTCACCTCTTCATCACACTCACCCATACTATCGCCTATAGATCCATACTATGTGACATCACCTCTTCATCACACTCATCCCTGCCGCCTATAGATCCATACTACGTGATCTCACCTCTTCATCACACTCACCCATACTACCGCCTATAGATCCATACTACGCAATCTCACCTCTTCATCACACTCATCCCTGCCGCCCATAGATCCATTCTACGCAATCTCACCTCTTCATCACACTCATCCCTGCCGCCTATAGATCCATACCACGTGATCTCACCTCTTCATCACACTCACCCCTGCCGCCTATAGATCCATACCACGCGATCTCACCTCTTCATCACACTCACCCCTGCCACCTATAGATCCATACCACGTGATCTCACCTCTTTATCACACTCACCCATACTACCGCCTATAGATCCATACTATGATCTCACCTCTTCATCACACTCATCCCTGCCGCCTATAGATCCATACTATGATCTCACCTCTTCATCACACTCATCCCTGCCGCCTATAGATCCATACTACGTGATCTCACCTCTTCATCACACTCATCCCTGCCGCCTATAGATCCATACTATGATCTCACCTCTTCATCACACTCATCCCTGCCGCCTATAGATCCATACCACGTGATCTCACCTCTTCATCACACTTATCCCTGCCGCCTATAGATCCATACCACGTAATCTCACCTCTTCATCACACTCGTCCCTGCCGCCTATAGATCCATACCACGTCATCTCACCTCTTCATCACACTAATCCCTGCCGCCTATAGATCCATACCACGTGATCTCACCTCTTCATCACACTCACCCCTGCCGCCTATAGATCCATACCACGTGATCTCACCTCTTTATCACACTCACCCATACTACCGCCTATAGATCCATACTACGTGATCTCACCTCTTCATCACACTCACCCCTGCCGCCTATAGATCCATACTATGATCTCACCTCTTCATCACACTCATCCCTGCCGCCTATAGATCCATACTACGGGCTCTCACCTCTTCATCACACTCATCCCTGCCGCCTATAGATCCATACCACGTGATCTCACCTCTTCATCACACTCACCCCTGCCGCCTATAGATCCATACCACGTGATCTCACCTCTTCATCACACTCATCCCTGCCGCCTATAGATCCATACTATGTGATCTCACCTCTTCATCACACTCATCCCTGCCGCCTATAGATCCATACCACATGATCTCACCTCTTCATCACACTCACCCCTGCCGCCTATAGATCCATACCACGTGATCTCACCTCTTCATCACACTCATCCCTGCCGCCTATAGATCCATACCACGTGATCTCACCTCTTCATCACACTCATCCCTGCCGCCTATAGATCCATACCACGTGATCTCACCTCTTCATCACACTCATCCCTGCCGCCTATAGATCCATACTATGTGATCTCACCTCTTCATCACACTCATCCCTGCCGCCTATAGATCCATACCACGTGATCTCACCTCTTCATCACACTCATCCCTGCCGCCTATAGATCCATACTACGTCATCTCACCTCTTCATCACACTCGCCTATACTATCGCCTATAGATCCATACTATGTGATCTCACCTCTTCATCACACTCATCCCTGCCGCCTATAGATCCATACTACGGGCTCTCACCTCTTCATCACACTCATCCATGCTGCCTATAGATCCATACTATGTGATCTCACCTCTTCATCACACTCATCCCTGCCGCCTATAGATCCATACTACGTCATCTCACCTCTTCATCACACTCGCCTATACTACCGCCTATAGATCCATACTATGTGATCTCACCTCTTCATCACACTCATCCCTGCCGCCTATAGATCCATACCACGTCATCTCACCTCTTCATCACACTCATCCCTGCCGCCTATAGATCCATACTATGTGATCTCACCTCTTCATCACACTCATCCCTGCCGCCTATAGATCCATACCACGTGATCTCACCTCTCCATCACACTCATCCCTGCCGTATATAGATCCATACCACGTCATCTCACCTCTTCATCACACTCATCCCTGCCGCCTATAGATCCATACCATGCAACCTCACCTCTTCATCACACTCATCCCTGCCTCCTATAGATCCATACTATGCGATCTCACCTCTTCATCACACTCATCCCTGCCGCCTATAGATCCATACTACGCGATCTCACCTCTTCATCACACTCATCCCTGCCGCCTATAGATCCATACCACGTCATCTCACCTCTTCATCACACTCATCCCTGCCGCCTATAGATCCATACCATGCAACCTCACCTCTTCATCACACTCATCCCTGCCTCCTATAGATCCATACTATGCGATCTCACCTCTTCATCACACTCATCCCTGCCTCCTATAGATCCATACTATGCGATCTCACCTCTTCATCACACTCATCCCTGCCGCCTATAGATCCATACCACGTCATCTCACCTCTTCATCACACTCATCCCTGCCGCCTATAGATCCATACCACGTGATCTCACCTCTTCATCACACTCACCCCTGCCGCCTATAGATCCATACTATGATCTCACCTCTTCATCACACTCATCCCTGCTGCCTATAGATCCATACTATGATCTCACCTCTTCATCACACTCATCCCTGCCGCCTATAGATCCATACTACGCGATCTCACCTCTTCATCACACTCATCCCTGCCGCCTATAGATCCATACTATGATATCACCTCTTCATCACTCATCCCTGCCGCCTATAGATCCATACTATGTGATCTCACCTCTTCATCACACTCATCCCTGCCGCCTATAGATCCATACCACGTGATCTCACCTCTTCATCACACTCATCCATGCCGCCTATAGATCCATACCACGTGATCTCACATCTTCATCACACTCATCCCTGCCGCCTATAGATCCATACCACGTAATCTCACCTCTTCATCACACTCATCCCTGCCGCCTATAGATCCATACTACGTGATCTCACCTCTTCATCACACTCACCCATACTACCGCCTATAGATCCATACCACGTGATCTCACCTCTTCATCACACTCATCCCTGCCGCCTATAGATCCATACCACGTCATCTCACCTCTTCATCACACTCATCCCTGCCGCCTATAGATCCATACTACGTGATCTCACCTCTTCATCACACTCACCCCTGCCGCCTATAGATCCATACTATGATCTCACCTCTTCATCACACTCATCCCTGCCGCCTATAGATCCATACTACGCGATCTCACCTCTTCATCACACTAATCCCTGCCGCCTATAGATCCATACCACGTGATCTCACCTCTTCATCACACTCACCCCTGCCACCTATAGATCCATACCACGTGATCTCACCTCTTCATCACACTCATCCCTGCCGCCTATAGATCCATACCACGTCATCTCACCTCTTCATCACACTAATCCCTGCCGCCTATAGATCCATACCACGTCATCTCACCTCTTCATCACACTCACCCCTGCCGCCTATAGATCCATACCACGTGATCTCACCTCTTTATCACACTCACCCATACTACCGCCTATAGATCCATACTACGTGATCTCACCTCTTCATCACACTCATCCCTGCCGCCTATAGATCCATACTACGCGATCTCACCTCTTCATCACACTCATCCCTGCCGCCTATAGATCCATACTATGATCTCACCTCTTTATCACACTCACCCATACTACCGCCTATAGATCCATACTACGTGATCTCACCTCTTCATCACACTCACCCCTGCCGCCTATAGATCCATACTATGATCTCACCTCTTCATCACACTCATCCCTGCCACCTATAGATCCATACTACGCGATCTCACCTCTTCATCACACTCATCCCTGCCGCCTATAGATCCATACTATGATCTCACCTCTTCATCACACTCATCCCTGCCGCCTATAGATCCATACCACGTGATCTCACCTCTTCATCACACTCATCCCTGCCGCCTATAGATCCATACTACGCGATCTCACCTCTTCATCACTCATCCCTGCCTCCTATAGATCCATA
Source organism: Rana muscosa (assembly GCA_029206835.1). Taxonomy (NCBI): domain Eukaryota; kingdom Metazoa; phylum Chordata; class Amphibia; order Anura; family Ranidae; genus Rana; species Rana muscosa. The sequence continues at coordinate 779,621,776 of CM055116.1, read as the reverse complement.
CTATGCGATCTCACCTCTTCATCACACTCATCCCTGCCGCCTATAGATCCATACTACGCGATCTCACCTCTTCATCACACTCATCCCTGCCGCCTATAGATCCATACTATGTGATCTCACCTCTTCATCACACTCATCCCTGCCGCCCATAGATCCATACCACATCATCTCACCTCTTCATCACACTCACCCATACTACCGCCTATAGATCCATACTATGTGATCTCACCTCTTCATCACACTCATCCCTGCCGCCTATAGATCCATACCACGTGATCTCACCTCTTTATCACACTCACCCATACTACCGCCTATAGATCCATACCACGCGATCTCACCTCTTCATCACACTCATCCCTGCCGCCTATAGATCCATAATACGGATCTCACCTCTTCATCACACTCATCCCTCCCGCCTATAGATCCATACTACGCGATCTCACCTCTTCATCACACTCATCCCTGCCGCCTATAGATCCATACTATGATCTCACCTCTTCATCACACTCATCCCTGCCGCCTATAGATCCATACTACGCGATCTCACCTCTTCATCACACTCATCCCTGCCGCCTATAGATCCATACCACGCGATCTCACCTCTTCATCGCACTCACCCCTGCCGCCTATAGATCCATACTACGCGATCTCACCTCTTCATCACACTCATCCCTGCCGCCTATAGATCCATACTATGTGATCTCACCTCTTCATCACACTCATCCCTGCCGCCTATAGATCCATACCACGTCATCACACTTATCCCTGCCGCCTATAGATCCATACCACGTGATCTCACCTCTTCATCACACTCGTCCCTGCCGCCTATAGATCCATACCACGTCATCTCACCTCTTCATCACACTAATCCCTGCCGCCTATAGATCCATACCACGTGATCTCACCTCTTCATCACACTCACCCCTGCCGCCTATAGATCCATACCACGTGATCTCACCTCTTTATCACACTCACCCATACTACCGCCTATAGATCCATACTATGTGATCTCACCTCTTCATCACACTCATCCCTGCCGCCTATAGATCCATACCACGTGATCTCACCTCTTTATCACACTCACCCATACTACCGCCTATAGATCCATACCACGCGATCTCACCTCTTCATCACACTCATCCCTGCCGCCTATAGATCCATAATACGGATCTCACCTCTTCATCACACTCGTCCCTGCCGCCTATAGATCCATACTATGTGATCTCACCTCTTCATCACACTAATCCCTGCCGCCTATAGATCCATACCACGTGATCTCACCTCTTCATCACACTCACCCCTGCCGCCTATAGATCCATACCACGTGATCTCACCTCTTTATCACACTCACCCATACTACCGCCTATAGATCCATACTACGTGATCTCACCTCTTCATCACACTCACCCCTGCCGCCTATAGATCCATACTATGATCTCACCTCTTCATCACACTAATCCCTGCCGCCTATAGATCCATACTACGGGCTCTCACCTCTTCATCACACTCATCCCTGCCGCCTATAGATCCATACCACGTGATCTCACCTCTTCATCACACTCACCCCTGCCGCCTATAGATCCATACCACGTGATCTCACCTCTTCAACACACTCATCCCTGCCGCCTATAGATCCATACTATGTGATCTCACCTCTTCATCACACTCATCCCTGCCGCCTATAGATCCATACCACATGATCTCACCTCTTCATCACACTCACCCCTGCTGCCTATAGATCCATACCACGTGATCTCACCTCTTCATCACACTCATCCCTGCCGCCTATAGATCCATACCACGTGATCTCACCTCTTCATCACACTCATCCCTGCCGCCTATAGATCCATACCACGTGATCTCACCTCTTCATCACACTCATCCCTGCCGCCTATAGATCCATACTATGTGATCTCACCTCTTCATCACACTCATCCCTGCCGCCTATAGATCCATACCACATGATCTCACCTCTTCATCACACTCACCCCTGCCGCCTATAGATCCATACCACGTGATCTCACCTCTTCATCACACTCATCCCTGCCGCCTATAGATCCATACCACGTGATCTCACCTCTTCATCACACTCATCCCTGCCGCCTATAGATCCATACTATGTGATCTCACCTCTTCATCACACTCATCCCTGCCGCCTATAGATCCATACTATGTGATCTCACCTCTTCATCACACTCATCCCTGCCGCCTATAGATCCATACTACAGGCTCTCACCTCTTCATCACACTCATCCCTGCCGCCTATAGATCCATACTACAGGCTCTCACCTCTTCATCACACTCATCCCTGCCGCCTATAGATCCATACGATGTGATCTCACCTCTTCATCACACTCATCCCTGCCGCCTATAGATCCATACTACAGGCTCTCACCTCTTCATCACACTCATCCCTGCCGCCTATAGATCCATACTATGTGATCTCACCTCTTCATCACACTCATCCCTGCCGCCTATAGATCCATACCACGTGATCTCACCTCTTCATCACACTCATCCCTGCCGCCTATAGATCCATACTACGTCATCTCACCTCTTCATCACACTCGCCTATACTATCGCCTATAGATCCATACTATGTGATCTCACCTCTTCATCACACTCATCCCTGCCGCCTATAGATCCATACTACGGGCTCTCACCTCTTCATCACACTCATCCATGCCGCCTATAGATCCATACTATGTGATCTCACCTCTTCATCACACTCATCCCTGCCGCCTATAGATCCATACTACGTCATCTCACCTCTTCATCACACTCGCCTATACTACCGCCTATAGATCCATACTATGTGATCTCACCTCTTCATCACACTCATCCCTGCCGCCTATAGATCCATACCACGTCATCTCACCTCTTCATCACACTCATCCCTGCCGCCTATAGATCCATACTATGTGATCTCACCTCTTCATCACACTCATCCCTGCCGCCTATAGATCCATACCACGTGATCTCACCTCTCCATCACACTCATCCCTGCCGCCTATAGATCCATACTACGCAATCTCACCTCTTCATCACACTCATCCCTGCCGCCTATAGATCCATACCATGTCATCTCACCTCTTCATCACACTCACCCATACTATCGCCTATAGATCCATACTATGTGACATCACCTCTTCATCACACTCATCCCTGCCGCCTATAGATCCATACTACGTGATCTCACCTCTTCATCACACTCACCCATACTACCGCCTATAGATCCATACTACGCAATCTCACCTCTTCATCACACTCATCCCTGCCGCCCATAGATCCATTCTACGCAATCTCACCTCTTCATCACACTCATCCCTGCCGCCTATAGATCCATACCACGTGATCTCACCTCTTCATCACACTCACCCCTGCCACCTATAGATCCATACCACACGATCTCACCTCTTCATCACACTCACCCCTGCCACCTATAGATCCATACCACGTGATCTCACCTCTTTATCACACTCACCCATACTACCGCCTATAGATCCATACTATGATCTCACCTCTTCATCACACTCATCCCTGCCGCCTATAGATCCATACTATGATCTCACCTCTTCATCACACTCATCCCTGCCGCCTATAGATCCATACTACGTGATCTCACCTCTTCATCACACTCATCCCTGCCGCCTATAGATCCATACTATGATCTCACCTCTTCATCACACTCATCCCTGCCGCCTATAGATCCATACCACGTGATCTCACCTCTTCATCACACTTATCCCTGCCGCCTATAGATCCATACCACGTAATCTCACCTCTTCATCACACTCGTCCCTGCCGCCTATAGATCCATACCACGTCATCTCACCTCTTCATCACACTAATCCCTGCCGCCTATAGATCCATACCACGTGATCTCACCTCTTCATCACACTCACCCCTGCCGCCTATAGATCCATACCACGTGATCTCACCTCTTTATCACACTCACCCATACTACCGCCTATAGATCCATACTACGTGATCTCACCTCTTCATCACACTCACCCCTGCCGCCTATAGATCCATACTATGATCTCACCTCTTCATCACACTCATCCCTGCCGCCTATAGATCCATACTACGGGCTCTCACCTCTTCATCACACTCATCCCTGCCGCCTATAGATCCATACCACGTGATCTCACCTCTTCATCACACTCACCCCTGCCGCCTATAGATCCATACCACGTGATCTCACCTCTTCATCACACTCATCCCTGCCGCCTATAGATCCATACTATGTGATCTCACCTCTTCATCACACTCATCCCTGCCGCCTATAGATCCATACCACATGATCTCACCTCTTCATCACACTCACCCCTGCCGCCTATAGATCCATACCACGTGATCTCACCTCTTCATCACACTCATCCCTGCCGCCTATAGATCCATACCACGTGATCTCACCTCTTCATCACACTCATCCCTGCCGCCTATAGATCCATACCACGTGATCTCACCTCTTCATCACACTCATCCCTGCCGCCTATAGATCCATACTATGTGATCTCACCTCTTCATCACACTCATCCCTGCCGCCTATAGATCCATACCACGTGATCTCACCTCTTCATCACACTCATCCCTGCCGCCTATAGATCCATACTACGTCATCTCACCTCTTCATCACACTCGCCTATACTATCGCCTATAGATCCATACTATGTGATCTCACCTCTTCATCACACTCATCCCTGCCGCCTATAGATCCATACTACGGGCTCTCACCTCTTCATCACACTCATCCATGCTGCCTATAGATCCATACTATGTGATCTCACCTCTTCATCACACTCATCCCTGCCGCCTATAGATCCATACTACGTCATCTCACCTCTTCATCACACTCGCCTATACTACCGCCTATAGATCCATACTATGTGATCTCACCTCTTCATCACACTCATCCCTGCCGCCTATAGATCCATACCACGTCATCTCACCTCTTCATCACACTCATCCCTGCCGCCTATAGATCCATACTATGTGATCTCACCTCTTCATCACACTCATCCCTGCCGCCTATAGATCCATACCACGTGATCTCACCTCTCCATCACACTCATCCCTGCCGTATATAGATCCATACCACGTCATCTCACCTCTTCATCACACTCATCCCTGCCGCCTATAGATCCATACCATGCAACCTCACCTCTTCATCACACTCATCCCTGCCTCCTATAGATCCATACTATGCGATCTCACCTCTTCATCACACTCATCCCTGCCGCCTATAGATCCATACTACGCGATCTCACCTCTTCATCACACTCATCCCTGCCGCCTATAGATCCATACCACGTCATCTCACCTCTTCATCACACTCATCCCTGCCGCCTATAGATCCATACCATGCAACCTCACCTCTTCATCACACTCATCCCTGCCTCCTATAGATCCATACTATGCGATCTCACCTCTTCATCACACTCATCCCTGCCTCCTATAGATCCATACTATGCGATCTCACCTCTTCATCACACTCATCCCTGCCGCCTATAGATCCATACCACGTCATCTCACCTCTTCATCACACTCATCCCTGCCGCCTATAGATCCATACCACGTGATCTCACCTCTTCATCACACTCACCCCTGCCGCCTATAGATCCATACTATGATCTCACCTCTTCATCACACTCATCCCTGCTGCCTATAGATCCATACTATGATCTCACCTCTTCATCACACTCATCCCTGCCGCCTATAGATCCATACTACGCGATCTCACCTCTTCATCACACTCATCCCTGCCGCCTATAGATCCATACTATGATATCACCTCTTCATCACTCATCCCTGCCGCCTATAGATCCATACTATGTGATCTCACCTCTTCATCACACTCATCCCTGCCGCCTATAGATCCATACCACGTGATCTCACCTCTTCATCACACTCATCCATGCCGCCTATAGATCCATACCACGTGATCTCACATCTTCATCACACTCATCCCTGCCGCCTATAGATCCATACCACGTAATCTCACCTCTTCATCACACTCATCCCTGCCGCCTATAGATCCATACTACGTGATCTCACCTCTTCATCACACTCATCCCTGCCGCCTATAGATCCATACCACGTCATCTCACCTCTTCATCACACTCACCCATACTACCGCCTATAGATCCATACCACGTGATCTCACCTCTTCATCACACTCATCCCTGCCGCCTATAGATCCATACCACGTCATCTCACCTCTTCATCACACTCACCCATACTACCGCCTATAGATCCATACTACGTGATCTCACCTCTTCATCACACTCACCCCTGCCGCCTATAGATCCATACTATGATCTCACCTCTTCATCACACTCATCCCTGCCGCCTATAGATCCATACTACGCGATCTCACCTCTTCATCACACTAATCCCTGCCGCCTATAGATCCATACCACGTGATCTCAACTCTTCATCACACTCACCCCTGCCACCTATAGATCCATACCACGTGATCTCACCTCTTCATCACACTCATCCCTGCCGCCTATAGATCCATACCACGTCATCTCACCTCTTCATCACACTAATCCCTGCCGCCTATAGATCCATACCACGTCATCTCACCTCTTCATCACACTCACCCCTGCCGCCTATAGATCCATACCACGTGATCTCACCTCTTTATCACACTCACCCATACTACCGCCTATAGATCCATACTACGTGATCTCACCTCTTCATCACACTCATCCCTGCCGCCTATAGATCCATACTACGCGATCTCACCTCTTCATCACACTCATCCCTGCCGCCTATAGATCCATACTATGATCTCACCTCTTTATCACACTCACCCATACTACCGCCTATAGATCCATACTACGTGATCTCACCTCTTCATCACACTCACCCCTGCCGCCTATAGATCCATACTATGATCTCACCTCTTCATCACACTCATCCCTGCCACCTATAGATCCATACTACGCGATCTCACCTCTTCATCACACTCATCCCTGCCGCCTATAGATCCATACTATGATCTCACCTCTTCATCACACTCATCCCTGCCGCCTATAGATCCATACCACGTGATCTCACCTCTTCATCACACTCATCCCTGCCGCCTATAGATCCATACTACGCGATCTCACCTCTTCATCACTCATCCCTGCCTCCTATAGATCCATACTATGCAATCTCACCTCTTCATCACACTCACCCCTGCCGCCTATAGATCCATACTACGCGATCTCACCTCTTCATCACACTCATCCCTGCCGCCTATAGATCCATACTATGTGATCTCACCTCTTCATCACACTCATCCCTGCCGCCCATAGATCCATACCACATCATCTCACCTCTTCATCACACTCACCCATACTACCGCCTATAGATCCATACTATGTGATCTCACCTCTTCATCACACTCATCCCTGCCGCCTATAGATCCATACCACGTGATCTCACCTCTTTATCACACTCACCCATACTACCGCCTATAGATCCATACCACGCGATCTCACCTCTTCATCACACTCATCCCTGCCGCCTATAGATCCATAATACGGATCTCACCTCTTCATCACACTCATCCCTCCCGCCTATAGATCCATACTACGCGATCTCACCTCTTCATCACACTCATCCCTGCCGCCTATAGATCCATACTATGATCTCACCTCTTCATCACACTCATCCCTGCCGCCTATAGATCCATACTACGCGATCTCACCTCTTCATCACACTCATCCCTGCCGCCTATAGATCCATACCACGCGATCTCACCTCTTCATCTCACTCACCCCTGCCGCCTATAGATCCATACTACGCGATCTCACCTCTTCATCACACTCATCCCTGCCGCCTATAGATCCATACTATGTGATCTCACCTCTTCATCACACTCATCCCTGCCGCCTATAGATCCATACCACGTCATCTCACCTCTTCATCACACTTATCCCTGCCGCCTATAGATCCATACCACGTGATCTCACCTCTTCATCACACTCGTCCCTGCCGCCTATAGATCCATACCACGTCATCTCACCTCTTCATCACACTAATCCCTGCCGCCTATAGATCCATACCACGTGATCTCACCTCTTCATCACACTCACCCCTGCCGCCTATAGATCCATACCACGTGATCTCACCTCTTTATCACACTCACCCATACTACCGCCTATAGATCCATACTATGTGATCTCACCTCTTCATCACACTCATCCCTGCCGCCTATAGATCCATACCACGTGATCTCACCTCTTTATCACACTCACCCATACTACCGCCTATAGATCCATACCACGCGATCTCACCTCTTCATCACAATCATCCCTGCCGCCTATAGATCCATAATACGGATCTCACCTCTTCATCACACTCGTCCCTGCCGCCTATAGATCCATACTATGTGATCTCACCTCTTCATCACACTAATCCCTGCCGCCTATAGATCCATACCACGTGATCTCACCTCTTCATCACACTCACCCCTGCCGCCTATAGATCCATACCACGTGATCTCACCTCTTTATCACACTCACCCATACTACCGCCTATAGATCCATACTACGTGATCTCACCTCTTCATCACACTCACCCCTGCCGCCTATAGATCCATACTATGATCTCACCTCTTCATCACACTCATCCCTGCCGCCTATAGATCCATACTACGGGCTCTCACCTCTTCATCACACTCATCCCTGCCGCCTATAGATCCATACCACGTGATCTCACCTCTTCATCACACTCACCCCTGCCGCCTATAGATCCATACCACGTGATCTCACCTCTTCAACACACTCATCCCTGCCGCCTATAGATCCATACTATGTGATCTCACCTCTTCATCACACTCATCCCTGCCGCCTATAGATCCATACCACATGATCTCACCTCTTCATCACACTCACCCCTGCTGCCTATAGATCCATACCACGTGATCTCACCTCTTCATCACACTCATCCCTGCCGCCTATAGATCCATACCACGTGATCTCACCTCTTCATCACACTCATCCCTGCCGCCTATAGATCCATACCACGTGATCTCACCTCTTCATCACACTCATCCCTGCCGCCTATAGATCCATACTATGTGATCTCACCTCTTCATCACACTCATCCCTGCCGCCTATAGATCCATACTATGTGATCTCACCTCTTCATCAAACTCATCCCTGCCGCCTATAGATCCATACTACAGGCTCTCACCTCTTCATCACACTCATCCCTGCCGCCTATAGATCCATACTACAGGCTCTCACCTCTTCATCACACTTATCCCTGCCGCCTATAGATCCATACGATGTGATCTCACCTCTTCATCACACTCATCCCTGCCGCCTATAGATCCATACCATGCAACCTCACCTCTTCATCACACTCATCCCTGCCGCCTATAGATCCATACTATGTGATCTCACCTCTTCATCACACTCATCCCTGCCGCCTATAGATCCATACTATGTGATCTCACCTCTTCATCACACTCATCCCTGCCGCCTATAGATCCATACCACGTGATCTCACCTCTTCATCACACTCATCCCTGCCGCCTATAGATCCATACCACGTGATCTCACCTCTCCATCACACTCACCCCTGCCGCCTATAGATCCATACCACGTGATCTCACCTCTTCATCACACTCATCCCTGCCGCCTATAGATCCATACCACGTCATCTCACCTGTTCCTCACACTCATCCCTGCCGCCTATAGATCCATACCACGTGATCTCACCTCTCCATCACACTCACCCCTGCCGCCTATAGATCCATACCACGTGATCTCACCTCTTCATCACACTCATCCCTGCCGCCTATAGATCCATACGACGGGATCTCACCTCTTCATCACACTCATCCCTGCCGCCTATAGATCCATACTATCTGATCTCACCTCTTCATCACACTCATCCCTGCCGCCTATAGATCCATACTACGCGATCTCACCTCTTCATCACACTCATCCCTGCCGCCTATAGATCCATACTACGCGATCTCACCTCTTCATCACACTCATCCCTGCCGCCTATAGATCCATACTATGTGATCTCACCTCTTCATCACACTCATCCCTGCCGCATATAGATCCATACCACGTCATCTCACCTCTTCATCACACTCACCCATACTACCGCCTATAGATCCATACTATGTGATCTCACCTCTTCATCACGCTCATCCCTGCCACCTATAGATCCATACCACGTGATCTCACCTCTTTATCACACTCACCCATACTACCGCCTATAGATCCATACCACACGATCTCACCTCTTCATCACACGCATCCCTGCCGCCTATAGATCCATACTACGGATCTCACCTCTTCATCACACTCATCCCTGCCGCCTATAGATCCATACTACGCAATCTCACCTCTTCATCACACTCATCCCTGCCGCCTATAGATCCATACCATGTCATCTCACCTCTTCATCACACTCACCCATACTATCGCCTATAGATCCATACTATGTGACATCACCTCTTCATCACACTCATCCCTGCCGCCTATAGATCCATACTACGTGATCTCACCTCTTCATCACACTCACCCATACTACCGCCTATAGATCCATACTACGCAATCTCACCTCTTCATCACACTCATCCCTGCCGCCCATAGATCCATTCTACGCAATCTCACCTCTTCATCACACTCATCCCTGCCGCCTATAGATCCATACCACGTGATCTCACCTCTTCATCACACTCACCCCTGCCGCCTATAGATCCATACCACGCGATCTCACCTCTTCATCACACTCACCCCTGCCACCTATAGATCCATACTACGTGATCTCACCTCTTTATCACACTCACCCATACTACCGCCTATAGATCCATACTATGATCTCACCTCTTCATCACACTCATCCCTGCCGCCTATAGATCCATACTATGATCTCACCTCTTCATCACACTCATCCCTGCCGCCTATAAATCCATACTACGTGATCTCACCTCTTCATCACACTCATCCCTGCCGCCTATAGATCCATACTATGATCTCACCTCTTCATCACACTCATCCCTGCCGCCTATAGATCCATACCACGTGATCTCACCTCTTCATCACACTTATCCCTGCCGCCTATAGATCCATACCACGTGATCTCACCTCTTCATCACACTCGTCCCTGCCGCCTATAGATCCATACCACGTCATCTCACCTCTTCATCACACTAATCCCTGCCGCCTATAGATCCATACCACGTGATCTCACCTCTTCATCACACTCACCCCTGCCGCCTATAGATCCATACCACGTGATCTCACCTCTTTATCACACTCACCCATACTACCGCCTATAGATCCATACTACGTGATCTCACCTCTTCATCACACTCATCCCTGCCGCCTATAGATCCATACTACGGGCTCTCACCTCTTCATCACACTCATCCCTGCCGCCTATAGATCCATACCACGTGATCTCACCTCTTCATCACACTCACCCCTGCCGCCTATAGATCCATACCACGTGATCTCACCTCTTCATCACACTCATCCCTGCCGCCTATAGATCCATACTATGTGATCTCACCTCTTCATCACACTCATCCCTGCCGCCTATAGATCCATACCACATGATCTCACCTCTTCATCACACTCATCCCTGCCGCCTATAGATCCATACCACGTGATCTCACCTCTTCATCACACTCATCCCTGCCGCCTATAGATCCATACTACGGGCTCTCACCTCTTCATCACACTCATCCCTGCCGCCTATAGATCCATACTATGTGATCTCACCTCTTCATCACACTCATCCCTGCCGCCTATAGATCCATACCACATGATCTCACCTCTTCATCACACTCACCCCTGCTGCCTATAGATCCATACCACGTGATCTCACCTCTTCATCACACTCATCCCTGCCGCCTATAGATCCATACCACGTGATCTCACCTCTTCATCACACTCATCCCTGCCGCCTATAGATCCATACTATGTGATCTCACCTCTTCATCACACTCGCCTATACTATCGCCTATAGATCCATACTATGTGATCTCACCTCTTCATCACACTCATCCCTGCCGCCTATAGATCCATACTACGGGCTCTCACCTCTTCATCACACTCATCCATGCTGCCTATAGATCCATACTATGTGATCTCACCTCTTCATCACACTCATCCCTGCCGCCTATAGATCCATACTACGTCATCTCACCTCTTCATCACACTCGCCTATACTACCGCCTATAGATCCATACTATGTGATCTCACCTCTTCATCACACTCATCCCTGCCGCCTATAGATCCATACCACGTCATCTCACCTCTTCATCACACTCATCCCTGCCGCCTATAGATCCATACTATGTGATCTCACCTCTTCATCACACTCATCCCTGCCGCCTATAGATCCATACCACGTGATCTCACCTCTCCATCACACTCATCCCTGCCGTATATAGATCCATACCACGTCATCTCACCTCTTCATCACACTCATCCCTGCCGCCTATAGATCCATACCATGCAACCTCACCTCTTCATCACACTCATCCCTGCCTCCTATAGATCCATACTATGCGATCTCACCTCTTCATCACACTCATCCCTGCCGCCTATAGATCCATACTACGCGATCTCACCTCTTCATCACACTCATCCCTGCCGCCTATAGATCCATACTATGTGATCTCACCTCTTCATCACACTCATCCCTGCCGCCCATAGATCCATACCACATCATCTCACCTCTTCATCACACTCACCCATACTACCGCCTATAGATCCATACTATGTGATCTCACCTCTTCATCACACTCATCCCTGCCGCCTATAGATCCATACCACGTGATCTCACCTCTTTATCACACTCACCCATACTACCGCCTATAGATCCATACCATGCGATCTCACCTCTTCATAACACTCATCCCTGCCGCCTATAGATCCATAATACGGATCTCACCTCTTCATCACACTCATCCCTCCCGTCTATAGATCCATACTACGCGATCTCACCTCTTCATCACACTCATCCCTGCCGCATATAGATCCATACTATGATCTCACCTCTTCATCACACTCATCCCTGCCGCCTATAGATCCATACTACGCGATTTCACCTCTTCATCACACTCATCCCTGCCGCCTATAGATCCATACCACGCGATCTCACCTCTTCATCACACTCACCCCTGCCGCCTATAGATCCATACTACGCGATCTCACCTCTTCATCACACTCATCCCTGCCGCCTATAGATCCATACTATGTGATCTCACCTCTTCATCACACTCATCCCTGCCGCATATAGATCCATACCACGTCATCTCACCTCTTCATCACACTCACCCATACTACCGCCTATAGATCCATACTATGTGATCTCACCTCTTCATCACACTCATCCCTGCCACCTATAGATCCATACCACGTGATCTCACCTCTTTATCACACTCACCCATACTACCGCCTATAGATCCATACCACACGATCTCACCTCTTCATCACACGCATCCCTGCCGCCTATAGATCCATACTACGGATCTCACCTCTTCATCACACTCATCCCTGCCGCCTATAGATCCATACTACGCAATCTCACCTCTTCATCACACTCATCCCTGCCGCCTATAGATCCATACCACGTCATCTCACCTCTTCATCACACTCATCCCTGCCGCCTATAGATCCATACCACGTCATCTCACCTCTTCATCACACTCACCCCTGCCGCCTATAGATCCATACCACGTGATCTCACCTCTTCATCACACTCATCCCTGCCGCCTATAGATCCATACTACGGGATCTCACCTCTTCATCACACTCACCCATACTATCGCCTATAGATCCATACTATGTGACATCACCTCTTCATCACACTCATCCCTGCCGCCTATAGATCCATACTACGTGATCTCACCTCTTCATCACACTCACCCATACTACCGCCTATAGATCCATACTACGCAATCTCACCTCTTCATCACACTCATCCCTGCCGCCCATAGATCCATTCTACGCAATCTCACCTCTTCATCACACTCATCCCTGCCGCCTATAGATCCATACCACGTGATCTCACCTCTTCATCACACTCACCCCTGCCGCCTATAGATCCATACCACGCGATCTCACCTCTTCATCACACTCACCCCTGCCACCTATAGATCCATACCACGTGATCTCACCTCTTTATCACACTCACCCATACTACCGCCTATAGATCCATACTATGATCTCACCTCTTCATCACACTCATCCCTGCCGCCTATAGATCCATACTATGATCTCACCTCTTCATCACACTCATCCCTGCCGCCTATAGATCCATACTACGTGATCTCACCTCTTCATCACACTCATCCCTGCCGCCTATAGATCCATACTATGATCTCACCTCTTCATCACACTCATCCCTGCCGCCTATAGATCCATACCACGTGGTCTCACCTCTTCATCACACTTATCCCTGCCGCCTATAGATCCATACCACGTGATCTCACCTCTTCATCACACTCACCCCTGCCGCCTATAGATCCATACCACGTGATCTCACCTCTTTATCACACTCACCCATACTACCGCCTATAGATCCATACTACGTGATCTCACCTCTTCATCACACTCACCCCTGCCGCCTATAGATCCATACTATGATCTCACCTCTTCATCACACTCATCCCTGCCGCCTATAGATCCATACTACGGGCTCTCACCTCTTCATCACACTCATCCCTGCCGCCTATAGATCCATACCACGTGATCTCACCTCTTCATCACACTCACCCCTGCCGCCTATAGATCCATACCACGTGATCTCACCTCTTCATCACACTCATCCCTGCCGCCTATAGATCCATACTATGTGATCTCACCTCTTCATCACACTCATCCCTGCCGCCTATAGATCCATACCACATGATCTCACCTCTTCATCACACTCACCCCTGCCGCCTATAGATCCATACAACGTGATCTCACCTCTTCATCACACTCATCCCTGCCGCCTATAGATCCATACCACGTGATCTCACCTCTTCATCACACTCATCCCTGCCGCCTATAGATCCATACTACGGGCTCTCACCTCTTCATCACACTCATCCCTGCCGCCTATAGATCCATACTATGTGATCTCACCTCTTCATCACACTCATCCCTGCCGCCTATAGATCCATACCACATGATCTCACCTCTTCATCACACTCACCCCTGCTGCCTATAGATCCATACCACGTGATCTCACCTCTTCATCACACTCATCCCTGCCGCCTATAGATCCATACCACGTGATCTCACCTCTTCATCACACTCATCCCTGCCGCCTATAGATCCATACTATGTGATCTCACCTCTTCATCACACTCATCCCTGCCGCCTATAGATCCATACCACATGATCTCACCTCTTCATCACACTCACCCCTGCCGCCTATAGATCCATACCACGTGATCTCACCTCTTCATCACACTCATCCCTGCCGCCTATAGATCCATACTATGTGATCTCACCTCTTCATCACACTCATCCCTGCCGCCTATAGATCCATACCACGTGATCTCACCTCTTCATCACACTCATCCCTGCCGCCTATAGATCCATACTATGTGATCTCACCTCTTCATCACACTCATCCCTGCCGCCTATAGATCCATACTATGTGATCTCACCTCTTCATCACACTCATCCCTGCCGCCTATAGATCCATACTACAGGCTCTCACCTCTTCATCACACTCATCCCTGCCGCCTATAGATCCATACTATGTGATCTCACCTCTTCATCACACTCATCCCTGCCACCTATAGATCCATACTACAGGCTCTCACCTCTTCATCACACTCATCCCTGCCGCCTATAGATCCATACTATGTGATCTCACCTCTTCATCACACTCATCCCTGCCGCCTATAGATCCATACCACGTGATCTCACCTCTTCATCACACTCATCCCTGCCGCCTATAGATCCATACTACGTCATCTCACCTCTTCATCACACTCGCCTATACTACCGCCTATAGATCCATACTATGTGATCTCACCTCTTCATCACACTCATCCCTGCCGCCTATAGATCCATACCACGTCATCTCACCTCTTCATCACACTCATCCCTGCCGCCTATAGATCCATACTATGTGATCTCACCTCTTCATCACACTCATCCCTGCCGCCTATAGATCCATACCACGTGATCTCACCTCTCCATCACACTCATCCCTGCCGTATATAGATCCATACCACGTCATCTCACCTCTTCATCACACTCATCCCTGCCGCCTATAGATCCATACCATGCAACCTCACCTCTTCATCACACTCATCCCTGCCGCCTATAGATCCATACTATGTGATCTCACCTCTTCATCACACTCACCCCTGCCGCCTATAGATCCATACCACGTGATCTCACCTCTTCATCACACTCATCCCTGCCGCCTATAGATCCATACCATGCAACCTCACCTCTTCATCACACTCATCCCTGCCGCCTATAGATCCATACTATGTGATCTCACCTCTTCATCACACTCATCCCTGCCGCCTATAGATCCATACTATGTGATCTCACCTCTTCATCACACTCATCCCTGCCGCCTATAGATCCATACCACGTGATCTCACCTCTTCATCACACTCATCCCTGCCGCCTATAGATCCATACCACGTGATCTCACCTCTCCATCACACTCACCCCTGCCGCCTATAGATCCATACCACGTGATCTCACCTCTTCATCACACTCATCCCTGCCACCTATAGATCCATACCACGTCATCTCACCTGTTCCTCACACTCATCCCTGCCGCCTATAGATCCATACCACGTGATCTCACCTCTCCATCACACTCACCCCTGCCGCCTATAGATCCATACCACGTGATCTCACCTCTTCATCACACTCATCCCTGCCGCCTATAGATCCATACGACGGGATCTCACCTCTTCATCACACTCATCCCTGCCGCCTATAGATCCATACTATCTGATCTCACCTCTTCATCACACTCATCCCTGCCGCCTATAGATCCATACTACGCGATCTCACCTCTTCATCACACTCATCCCTGCCGCCTATAGATCCATACTACGCGATCTCACCTCTTCATCACACTCATCCCTGCCGCCTATAGATCCATACTATGTGATCTCACCTCTTCATCACACTCATCCCTGCCGCATATAGATCCATACCACGTCATCTCACCTCTTCATCACACTCACCCATACTACCGCCTATAGATCCATACTATGTGATCTCACCTCTTCATCACGCTCATCCCTGCCACCTATAGATCCATACCACGTGATCTCACCTCTTTATCACACTCACCCATACTACCGCCTATAGATCCATACCACACGATCTCACCTCTTCATCACACGCATCCCTGCCGCCTATAGATCCATACTACGGATCTCACCTCTTCATCACACTCATCCCTGCCGCCTATAGATCCATACTACGCAATCTCACCTCTTCATCACACTCATCCCTGCCGCCTATAGATCCATACCACGTCATCTCACCTCTTCATCACACTCACCCATACTATCGCCTATAGATCCATACTATGTGACATCACCTCTTCATCACACTCATCCCTGCCGCCTATAGATCCATACTACGTGATCTCACCTCTTCATCACACTCACCCATACTACCGCCTATAGATCCATACTACGCAATCTCACCTCTTCATCACACTCATCCCTGCCGCCCATAGATCCATTCTACGCAATCTCACCTCGTCATCACACTCATCCCTGCCGCCTATAGATCCATACCACGTGATCTCACCTCTTCATCACACTCACCCCTGCCGCCTATAGATCCATACCACGCGATCTCACCTCTTCATCACACTCACCCCTGCCACCTATAGATCCATACCACGTGATCTCACCTCTTTATCACACTCACCCATACTACCGCCTATAGATCCATACTATGATCTCACCTCTTCATCACACTCATCCCTGCCGCCTATAGATCCATACTATGATCTCACCTCTTCATCACACTCATCCCTGCCGCCTATAGATCCATACTACGTGATCTCACCTCTTCATCACACTCATCCCTGCCGCCTATAGATCCATACTATGATCTCACCTCTTCATCACACTCATCCCTGCCGCCTATAGATCCATACCACGTGATCTCACCTCTTCATCACACTTATCCCTGCCGCCTATAGATCCATACCACGTGATCTCACCTCTTCATCACACTCGTCCCTGCCGCCTATAGATCCATACCACGTCATCTCACCTCTTCATCACACTAATCCCTGCCGCCTATAGATCCATACCACGTGATCTCACCTCTTCATCACACTCACCCCTGCCGCCTATAGATCCATACCACGTGATCTCACCTCTTTATCACACTCACCCATACTACCGCCTATAGATCCATACTACGTGATCTCACCTCTTCATCACACTCACCCCTGCCGCCTATAGATCCATACTATGATCTCACCTCTTCATCACACTCATCCCTGCCGCCTATAGATCCATACTACGGGCTCTCACCTCTTCATCACACTCATCCCTGCCGCCTATAGATCCATACCACGTGATCTCACCTCTTCATCACACTCACCCCTGCCGCCTATAGATCCATACCACGTGATCTCACCTCTTCATCACACTCATCCCTGCCGCCTATAGATCCATACTATGTGATCTCACCTCTTCATCACACTCATCCCTGCCGCCTATAGATCCATACCACATGATCTCACCTCTTCATCACACTCACCCCTGCCGCCTATAGATCCATACCACGTGATCTCACCTCTTCATCACACTCATCCCTGCCGCC